>JAUIMM010000353.1:1871412-3232825 GCA_031769625.1 Taudactylus pleione
TCAATCACACTGTGAGTAAAAAGTCGCTGTGAGCGGCTACGTACCTTTATTCATGCTTAGTGCGACTTACATGCATGCGCAGTTTACCAATCATTCATCTGCAAAAGTATCGGCATAGCGCACTTCTCTGAATCAGGTCCTCTGTCCTTAATTCTTATTGTTGCCAATATGTTTCAACACTGTTTTTTCTATTTTATAATAATAAAAGAAAACGCATCTAACCAATGCTTTGATCATTCCTGGAGGACATGTTGAGTAGAACTGAAATGAGAGAATCAGATTGGTTCGTTTCACTAGGAGAAACCTTTTTCTATATTATAATAAAGTATTAGTTTAAACCCAGAGATTATTTTAGAAACATCAGGCTTGAACAAAGAGCTAATGCCTCTTTAATCCCAGTATGATCCCAGTACTAAAGCACACAGCAACATTAAACTCCCATCGTACAGGCACTAACCTGACAACTGTCTGCTGGGTTCATTTCGGGATGCCCTGTGACTACTTTCACCTTCTATATTACTCTGTTACACTGTTACACTTACAATAATAGGTACTGTACAAGGTTTTTTTCATGATATGTGGAATTTTAGAGGTATCATTTTCATCACTGCTAGTCCCATTGCAAAGAGAAGAATGTTTTTTTCTTTTGTTATCTTAATCTATTGTGTCGATGAAAGATCTATTAGTGCCTCTACATTGTACAAAAAATATATTTCTGAGTGAAACCGACTCAACAGTAAATTGCAGTATTTTAACACTTCCCCAGGCCACTCTACGTGCCTCTAAAGTCCAAATATTTGCTTAAAAAACCCCACATTTTTTAAGCAGTATCTCATTCAGAAATGCGTTATCTAACCATAAAGCATTTTTTAATGCTCCTGGTCTGATCTTCATCCTTCTGAGATATCATACTCCTGAGATATCGGCAGGTGCAATAGCAGGTGATAATTATAATGATGGTCTCGGAATTAGCAAACCGCGTGTGATTGGCTGGTTGCAAATGCTCAGCTTGGTACCTTTTGCATTGCTGAGGAATATATTATGCTATTGTATACATGTTTTAGCAAAAATTAACTGTGCTGTATTACTGTGTTTTTCTTTTTAGTTTAATTGATGCCTAATAGCATTTGCATATGTTGCACACAAGAAATTTTTTTTCAAAAATGTGTGCAAGTGAGACACAAGTGTTTGTGCCTGGCATGTGGGTGACACCATCGCTGCCCCTTGGCCCTCGCTTCTGGCAAGCACGGTGCCTGGAATGGCACGTTGCAGTAGGGATCTACATTGGAAGCTGATGGTTAGCAGCCATTGATGTTTCCGATTCGATGGAAATACTGTCTGTGGGAGGAGGAGCACACACCTTTGCTATGCAGAGCAGCGGGTGTGCAGCAGGAGAATAGATGCTGTGCGAATGTGCATGGCATCTATTCACAATGTAGGGGGAGCCTGGGGGCAAGCCAGCATCTTGGAGAGTACTGCGCACGCCCCGCAGTTACTTAGACATGGGAGCCGTGAGGCTCCACCCCTTTTCACACAGGCCCCAAACCCTTTTCACGCGGAAGTCTAACCATCATGATGGTTATACTATCGAATTGTTGCGATCGCATGATTTGATGTGGGAAGCCCGGCAACCATTCGATGCCGGGCTGCCGATGTCCAACCCTACCCTGCAGCAAGAAAGCTCCATGCACTGCCACGATTCTGGGTACTGCCTGGCCCCTATTCCTACGCACGACATTACGATGTCATGCACAGTGGGGACAGGAGCAGCACAGGTTAAGATTAAAAAAAAAATGAATGAGCCAATGTAAGGTTGGACGCCAGTGGGCCACAACTGCATTCGACATGCATCGAGATAAATGCTAGACTGTGCATTGCCCACAGTTGCATCAACACATCCTCAAGTAGATAAAATGTAAGATCTGTATGCAAAACTGACTTACAATTGCATCAGCCTCTAAATATGTATTGTACGTTCAAAGAAATCCTTCTTCAAAAATATAAAGCAGGGTCACTGTGGCATCTGGCGGGCCCCAATGATGACATAGTGGGTGTGGCTAATGCGTGGGAGCATGTTTGGATGTTCACCATCTATAACAATATGCTTTGCAATGGTGCAGGCCATTGGCAGGAAGGCTGGCTTGTGCAATGTTTATCTGCTTCCCCGGGTCCCTCAAACAGTCCATGGCCTAAGTAATCTGTACCCACCCCACCACCTCTCAGGACCCCTGTCCTCAGATAACAGAGAAGTATTTTGCCTGTACATGTATTACTGCAATGCTTATCAAAGTAAGCCCGAAGGATGACATGTAAACATGAGGGACATTAAACCAGAAGTGTTTTGAGTGTTGCCAGTTTAATAACATGTTGGATATTGCCCCTTTAAGTTTAGCTGGTCTTATGCAGCCAATGAATGTTTCATGGGGAGTGGTCTAAGAGTATATAATGGAGTGATGTATGTAAATCTGCCTCTTTGTTCCAGCTTTTTCCCACCCTCCCTCCCTATTTTTGTTTTTTGTTTGTTGAATATATGGTTGGTTTGGTGGTTGCGGAAAAGAGCGACACTTGGAGTTAGTTTATGTTAATAATTAGGCTTAGTGGGTGCGCTCTCATTAAAGTGGTGTAAGGCGACAGCCAATTGTCCTGGATGGGAAATGGCTATACCACCTGGACCGGTGGTTGAAGGTAAAGGAGATTGATCACCAATGCTTGGCTTGTGTGTGTGTTTGTTTGTTTGAGCTGTTTGGTTGTTATTGTCCTGTGCGTTCTTTTTGTGCCGTCACCATTATTAGTATTAACTTATAGTCTAAAATTTGCTGACTTGTCAAAAATAAATCTGACAAAATATTTAAACACCAACACTGTTGTCTGTGTGTTTATTCCTAGAAGTTAAGTTACATTGTATTTAAGATGGTTGTTATACGGTAACACGATAATACACGTTAGTGAGTTTATAGGCAGAACACAGCGAGTATTGTTGTTTGCAGGGTTACTGTTACCACCAGTGATAGCAGCCCTGTCACTAGCCTGCAGATATATATATATATATATATATATATATATGTGAAGCCCTATCACTGAGGGAAACACCAGTTATCGCCGGCTGTAGGCCTTTATCACCCTTTGATAAATATTCAATTCTATATTAAAAGTGAACTCAGATTGGAGTATTTTCTGGCTAATAAATCAAATGCACCCAGAATACATTTCGTGAAAGCATTTCAGTCTTCTTTGATATGTTTGTGTGTTTGCTCCTGGCCACACAGACTGCTCAGGCTGATAATACGCTATAATTTAGTTACCATAGTCTTTACTCACGCTGCTGCCGCTGTTCCACAAGAGCAGTGAAGAAGAGGGCATAAGTCTCTGCCGCTCTGGAAGAAATGCCATCCTTCCCTCTGGCGAGTGGCGTCCTGACTGACCCCAGCTGCAGCCTCTGCATATGTTCCTTCTCGGCCGATTACAAGCACAACTCCTAAACCTTTATGTCTCGTGTCAGCAGTGTTGGTTTTATATGGATATATTGTTATATATCATACTCGCCGTTTTAGTTCTTGACTTCCAATGCACTCAAGGTTGATTCCTTCAGAAATAAATTTTGTGTAAAAAGCAGGAAACTCAAGACCACTTATAACATATCATTGCTCGGCAGTTTATATTTCAAATTCCTAAAAGTCATATAAAGACTTTAGACAGCTATTACATCTTATGACTGCAACGCGCAGACATCTTTACATTCCACCACAATCCGAAAGATACAAGGAGATATCTCCAAAGAGTATAAAAATAAAGAACGACCGTAGGGAAGGAGGAGGTGGGAAAGGGGGAACGCAGTAAAAAGTTGTGCTTTAAAATAAAATATCAGAAATGAAGGACTTGCGCCGCTCGGTTGACATAAGTCTGAAATCCGAAGCACAACTTCATCATGTAGCTGGGTGTAACGGCGTTCAAACTTTATTACCCTGACTGTAAACTGTGGGCTGAAAAACTATTGCTGTCATGTAGTTGCAAAACATGGTGGAAAAGAAAAAGAAAACTGGAGACCAAGAAGTTTTGTAAAGGGGAAAAACAATCCACTACGTTTGTTTGTAAACAAGATTTAGGCTCGTCCCATTCACCTGGCCACTCATTTTCAATCAGCATCACTTTGTATGAAAAACAGTTTCTATTAGGAATCGGATACTATATTTGTGACTCCCACTTGATCGGTGTGGTCTAGGCAGAGCGCCACCTACTGTAAGGCAGTATTTTTTAACCCTCTGCCCACATGACTGGCTTCCACCTTGAAAACTCCCTCAATGCTATGGAGTGAACACTGGGCCTGATTCAGAGCCAGACGCTATTTGCGCTCGCTCGTTCAGAAAAAGGGGCCGGATATTTAAATAGAGCGCTCGCTCTTTGCGGTCTGTTGACGTCTCTATGTCTGAACGAGCGAACGAAACATGCGCTTGCTATTTTGTAAAAAACGCCCCCTGGCCGCTCGCATTCTACGTCATCTCCGCTATTTATTAGAATAATCGAGTACATCGAAAGGCGTATGAACTGCTCGCAGTGCTTGTGGTTGGATTTTCCTACCGCAATCATGCGAGCAGTTCAGGCTAAGAGACGACCAAGTGATGTGGTCGATGACGCCGCTTTGTTAATTGTTCACACCCTTAAAATGCCCGTTTTGACCTTTTGGCACGCCTGCGTTCGGATCACCACTCCCCGTTTTCAAGCACCTTCCCCCGTTACCACCCACAAACGCCTCATTCTGTCACTCAAATTATCAGGCACTCGCTATTTTGCGAGCACACAATTTCCGACCGCAATGACTGGTTCGCGCATGCGTATTACAACACATACGCATGCGCAGTTGTGCGAACATCGCTCGGAGCGAACGAGCGGCCGCTTACGAGCAGCTCTGAATCGGGCCCACTGTTAGCAAAAGACAGCTATTTACAGTGCAGTCCAAGGCGTCGTGGGTGATTATACACTAAGGGCCTGATTCAGCAAGGATCACAACTGAAATTACGCATGCTATCGGGGGATTATTGCGTTCTGCGCATG
The DNA here is from genome assembly GCA_031769625.1 of Taudactylus pleione. Classification (NCBI taxonomy): domain Eukaryota; kingdom Metazoa; phylum Chordata; class Amphibia; order Anura; family Myobatrachidae; genus Taudactylus; species Taudactylus pleione. Next base: position 1,876,462 of record JAUIMM010000353.1, read on the forward strand.
CGTATGCATTGCAGTTCACATGAGTGAACAGGGCACTGCGATCGCAGACACTACGCAGAACTATCGCAGAGTGATTGACAGGAAGTGCCGTTTGTGGGAGGTGACGGGGTGGGGAGATCATTGATATGCAGGCGCGCCAGTGCGTTACAGGGGTGTGCATAAATTATCCACTGTGATGCCCTACGCAGCTTGGGTTTTCACAATTAGCAATTTCTGAGTAAGGTCAGACCTTGTGCAAGTGTGCATGAGGCTGCGATTGTACTCGATTTACCGATGGTTTCGCAGTCTTGCTAAATATTACGGATGTGCGTAAGGTGGAATGTAAGGTGAGTGTCCTTATGTAGTGCTGCAACGACATAGCGATCACAATGGATTAGCAAATCTTCGCAGCCAGACTGCATGCGTAATCGCAGTTGTGATCCGTAGTGAATCAGGCCCTAAAATACCAGCATCAATTTTAATTTAGTATTGCAGTGCTACAAAAGACAATTCCACTGGTATTCATCAATATTTACCCCTCGGCGAGGTCCAGCAAAGTCCTCCTCATAGGCGAGGTCCAGCGAAGTCCTCCTCATAGGCGAGGTCCAGCAAAGTCTTCCTCATAGGCGAGGTCCAGCAAAGTCCTCCTCATAGGCGAGGGGCAGCAAAGTCCTCCTCATAGGCGAGGTCCAGCAAAGTCTTCCTCATAGGCGAGGTCCAGCAAAGTCCTCCTCATAGGCGAGGTCCAGCGAAGTCCTCCTCATAGGCGAGGGCCATCGAAGTCCTCCTCATATGCGAGGGCCAGCGAAGTCCTCGTCATAGGCGAGGTCCAGCGAAACCCTCCTCATATGCGAGGTCCAGCAAAATCCTCTTCATAGGTGAGGTCCAGTACAGTCCTCCTCATATGCGAGGTCCAGAAAAGTCCTCCTCATAGGCGGGGTCCAGCGAAGTCTTCCTCATAGGCGAGGTCCAGCGAAGTCCTCCTCATAGTGAGGTCCAGGGAAGTCCTCCTCATAGACGAGGTCCAGCGAAGTCCTCCTCATATGCGAGGTCCAGTAGAGTCCTCCTCATAGGCGAGGGGCAGCAAAGTCCTCCCCATAGGCGAGGTCCAGCGAAGTCCTCCTCATAGGCGAGGTCCAGCAAAGTCCTCCTTGTCTGCGAGGTCCTCCTATCAGCTTCCAGCTTCAGCAAAGCCTTCCAGGCACTGTAACCCGGTGGAGACCAAGCAGTGCCTGGAATGCTTTACTGAAGCCTTAAAGGCAGCACCGGGTCCCTATTGCCAGCAATGGAAACCGCATCTAAAGATGGAGAGAGTGATGCCGTGACAAACAGCGGTAATCTTAGATTACCACTGTTTGCTGAATCAAGAAAGGATGACATAACCCCTTTAGCGAGTGCTAAAGGGGTTATGCATCATTGATAAATGAGGCCCTAAATTAACATGTTAAGACAATGGCAGCATTGTCGTTCCTACTCAAATTTTGTTATGGGGGAAGACAATTTACTGCTCTTCCCTGCATATTTACTGTAAAAGCATCTCTGCTCGACTGGTGGCCAAAAAATGCATTGTGCAATGTACTGTAGCGTCATCAGGACCTCTCTGTGCAGTCTCTTCTACAACGTTGAGCTAATGTATGGTCGCTATGCCTTATAGTCGCAGAGCTGTCGACTAAAGGTCAGAGAATATAATGACGGTCTTCAAAAAAGGTGGGAACCGTATTCTCATCATTATATAAAAAGAGCTGGAGTTTGTGTGGGGAAGAAGGAAAGTTTTGTTTAAGCTCCAACCCAACCTCCCCTGGCAACTATGGCGTCTATTATTTATAGTATTAAATGGCAAAAAGCCCTGTTTTCAGCAAGAACTGGTGTTTTCACTGGCGATATAGGGCCTGATTCAGCAAGATTGTCAACTGCAAATATGCATGCAAGCGGCCGATTGTTCCGCACATGCATGCATATGTGTCGCAGTGCGCGAATGCTCCACTGCAATCAAGACTGCGATAGCAGTGGCTACGCAGACCCATTACAGAGTGATTGACAGGAAGTGCCGTTTGTGGGAGGTGACGGGGGGTGGTCTGTGAGACGCAGGCGTCCCAATGCATTCGGACGCCGTTGCAGGCGCGTGCATAAATTAGCCACTGCAATGCCATATGCAGTCTGAGGCCTGATAGCGTGCGTGGAAGTTAGCAATTTCTGAGTAAGGTCAGGGTTGTGTAAGTGTATGTGAGGCTGCGATGGTACTCGATTGTACCGATGGTTTCACAATCTTGCTAAACATTACAAAAGTGGGCGTCCTTGTGTAATGCAGCAGCGGCATTGTGATCGCAATGAATTAGCATATCAGTTGAACTGCGTGTGTAATTGCTATTGCATTCGCAGTTGCATTCCTTGCTGAATCAGACCCATAGTTTCACCATACACATCAAGGGATCTCCACTGACGATGGTAGTATTATCGTCGGCTATATCGTCAGTGGTGGTTTTTGCCATATCCTCTCTGGCAATAGTTTGCCCAAATGTCCTCATGGTACATCTGCTGTTGCAATATTTGTCTTCCTATCACAAATCCAGAATGACGATAAAGAAGAGATTTAATGGAAAAAAGAGGACCTCATTCAGAGGTGATCTTAGATGCAAATGGTCACTCTGAATGAGGGCGGCCGCTTGCATCTTGTAGTACCGCCTCTTGGTCGATCGCTAAGCTATGGGTTACCACCCACAGCTCTAGCGACTGACCAGGGTGATGGTTGCGATGGCCAAGAACATCGCGACCATCGGGGCTTGCGACGAGACCCTAAGGTTGGGTCTCGGCACTCGCAAGCCCCAGGGAGCTTCCTGCTCTGATCGAGCAGGAAGCTCCCCACTGACATCAATGCTGATGTCAGTGGAGGCCGCCCCCAAACGTCAGGCGTTCCTTCGGGAATGCCTCCGTTTGGCCGGCCACGCCCCCTGCCCGCCTCCCAAACGGGACGAGCTGTCACTCACCATCGACAGCTCGCCCCCTTTGGTGCGAGACCCCTAGCGGCAGAGCGCCCGTTGCTAGCCGGGTCTCGCGCATGCGCACGTCGGAGCCGGCTCCGACGTGTGCATGCCCAGTGGGGGAACATCGACCCGGTTGCGAGTTATCAACGCTTGCGACCAGGTCTGAATGACCCCCAGAGTCTTTCATTCTTTATATAAAGCTATTTTTCACTAGTTAATATTTCTTTTCATTTTTTAAATATATATTTTGTGTTACTTTTTGCAACTAGTTAATATATCATTTTTTTTATTTTTTATTAATATATTCAAATGTGTTTATATATTTTTGCAACTACGTGTAATGGAGAGTCTAAGGGCCTGATTCAGATCCACTTGCGAGCGCATAGCGCTCGCAAGTGGGTCGTTGGTCGGGCAATGCGCACGCACGGAATGTGCACTGCCCGTGCGCGAGCCCCGGAGCAAGTGAGAACTTCACTCGCTCGGGGCTAGCAGCAAAACGGGGTGGCTGTCGATGTTGATGGACAGCTCGCCCCATTTTGTAGGTGGGTCGGGGGGGTGGCTGCACAAACGGAGGCATTTCCGATGGAACGCCTGCCGTTTGTGGGCAGCCCTACTGACATCACACGTGATGTCAGTAGTGAACTTCCAGCTCTATTAAAGCAGGTAGTTCACTGGGGCTTGCGGTGCATGAGACCCTACCACAAGGGTCTCGTCGCAAGCCCGATGGTCGCGATAATCGCGACCATCGCCAGGCCGCCAGCACAAGCTGTGGGTGGTCACACACAGCTATGCAAGCGGCCTGGAGGCGGATTTTTTTAAATATAAATCTGCCCTGATTCAGAGCGAGCGCTCGCAAATATCAGGACCTAAGCCTAAGCCCAGGCTTTAAGTTCCACAGTCCATTAGTGAACAGGCTAGCCAGGTCATGTATGCTGTCATTCCCTGAGAATGACTCGGCATATTGGTAAGCCAACAGGCCAGTATCACCGAGGTAACGGAGTATTGCTCAGAGGACCTGATTCAGCTGGGATCGCAGTTGCTAATATGCACGCAATCGGGCGATTGTTGCATTCTGCGTATGCATCGCAGTGTGCATGCGCGAGCCGGCCACTGCGATCAGGACTGCGATCGCTGAGTCTACGCAGACCCATCACAGTGTGATTGACAGGAAGTGCTGTTTGTGGGTGGTGACAGGGGGTGGTCAGCAAAATGCAGGCGTGCCAGGGCGTTTGAACGCTGTTGCATGGACGTGCATAAATTAGCCACTGCGCTGCCCTACACAGCATGAGGCCTCATAGCGTGCACTGAAGTTAGCAATTGCTGAGTAATGTCAGGGCTTGTGCAAGTGTGCGTGAGACTGCGATGGTACTCGATTGTACCGATGGTTTCGCAGTCCTGCTAGACATTACAGATGTGTGTAAGGTAAAGTGGACGACCTTATGTTGTGCTGCGACGGCATAGCGATTGCAATGAATTAGCATACTATTGCAGTGGAACTGCGTGCATAATCACTATTGCTTTCGCAGTTACGATCGGAAATTAATCTCGCCCGGAAGCCATAATAACATTCCTTATGATCCCTCATTTACAATGGTTCTTCTAACCTCATCCTTATCAAAACTATTTTATTTCATCATGCTGTAGATCCAGCTAGAAATTTAAAGTAACCGGCCAAATAATGATTTTGTTGTGGTTTATATATCGATGTTAGTATTTGGTTTCAGTGTTATCCCTCTGGTTCCCTCTGATGAGTCATCGTAATTCAATTTGATATTGTTTGTAATTTGTTATACCTGACCATTGACAGGCGGTTTGTGTGTGTGTATAGTTATTAGTTTACTGTTGGTTTATTCTTACCCTTTTTAATATCTAAAAATGAACCAGAAATAAAGATTATTTTACACTTGCTTTTGATAAATTGTCTCTTTTTTGAGGCACACAGGTATTGCTTATAATAATAATATGCAGTGTCACAGCTATTTTTTGCCTATTTGTGCTGTAGTAATTCCTCTGTATCTTGTATCCATCCGAATCCTAAACAACAATATATTTAAAGCCCATAATCCCTTCGAACACAGAATTAATCTTCATGGAAGACTCTGGAGATCATTAAAACAGTGCAGGGATACTTCTCGTTTGTAACTACAGCACCGCTAAAATGAGCATTAATCCCTCTACAAACAGCTCTAATCCAGAGTACAGGCAGGAACAGCGCCCACTGGTAGCAGAAAATGAGCCCATGCCATTGATCTGCTATTGATGAGAGGGCTCTTAGGTGGGCACTCCACCTCTCCTAACCCCTGTGGTAGTCTTGATGTCATTACAATACGGCAAACAACACAGCTAGATGAACATGAGTGTTTCACATGTGTCATAGTAACAACATAAGGGGCGGTGACGGAGTGGTTGATGCAGTTGCAGTAGTATCTGCATCTCTTGGCGCAGCCGCTACTGACATGCCTGCATCTGTGATCCGCTGCCGTGTCTGAGGACGCAGCTTTCAGGTCAAGTGATGCGTGAACATCGGCCATGCGCAGAGGGAAAACATCGGCTACTTGATTCCGATGCCTTTCTTGAGTCCACCTGTGAATTACACCCAAGGTGTGGAAAATGAATGCAAACAAAATATAACCATTATTTATCCATCACTGCAAACCAACATGTTTCCTATGTATAGGTGCTAAGAAAATTGCCTTAATACATAGATTGTTATTGGCTCCGGTTTCCCTTCTTTAAACATTCAGGGCCTAATTCAGAGGTTCACTTAGTGTCAATGCCGAACACACGCGCCCAAAGCTTTCAGTCTGTGCATGCGACCGCGTCTCCCGAAGGTTACTGCTGTAAGACGCAGAAAGAATTTCCGTTTAGAGGTAACATGAGAGTAGCTAGCCAGATGTGGGCGTGTCATGGGCATGTCGCGGCCCACCCCTGAATCAGGCCCTCGTGGTCAGTTATAAATACACTGTGGACCTAGTATACTGTAGAGATGTATCCCAGTGCATCAACATATAGAGGAGGGAGCCATTATGTAGACCGAAGTAATAATCATGAGGTAGAATCCTTTCCATTTATCAGGAAACGGACAGTTCTTCAGTTCCAACTTATCGGAGATCCGAACATCCTATTACATTGACATCTCTTGTTTATATATTCGACTTTAAGGAGTCTATTTATAATACAGAGCCGAGCCCTCAATACAATTTCCACAGAGTTTATTAATGAGCAGGGCCGGATTGGCCATCTGGCACTTCTGACATTTGCCAGAAGTGCCGATGGTCTCAGGGCCGCACTCCACCCCATGCCGCTGGATACATGCTATTAGCTCCGGGGGAGGGATGGGGTGGAGGCAGTGGGCCCGGGAAGAGAAGGGGGTGTGCAGGCCCCCCATGACTCGCTGCACACCCCCTTAAAACTAAGCCACGCCCCCTTCATGCGCACGCCGACAGGGCGGACTGTCAGGGCTGATGTACAGCCCTAGTCCGTCCCTGTTAATGAGTCATGTAACCGGTGAATGCTCCCTATGGTCTCAATGTCGACATTCAGAGTGTCAACATTCACAATGATGACATTGACATCATTTTTACGTCAAAATGTGAATGTTGACTGGCACAATATCGACAGCTGATGTTAGTGTTAGGTTGTGGTTAGGCTGCGGTTAGGTTTAGGCTGCGGATAGGGTTTGGCTGCGGTTAGGGTTATGCTGCTGTTAGGATTAGGCTGCGTTTAGGGTTTGGCTGCGGTTAGTGTTTGGCTGCGGTTAGGATTAGGCTGCGTTTAGGGTTTGGCTATGGTTAAGGTAGGGAAAAAAAATGCTTTATTATTAAAATAAATTATTTTCTCACTTAAAAGTATATGAAACTGGTCCAGTCTTCCACGGTGCAGTGCACATGTATGACTGAGCAAACTGGATCCTGCATGCACGCAGGGGACCTTGACTGGCCAGCGAGCGGTAAGTCTCTTATTATTACTGCCAGCCAACCATCCTGCCAATGTTTTTTTTTAAAATTTTATGTTAAACTGCGGCGATAGAAGATTGTCTATTTCTCTGATAAGCGGTGATATAAAATCTGAACCATTTGCCGCACAACTATAACTGGACCCCTTAGAAACATACTGAACACCGCTTATAGTTGCACCAAGCCCCTCTAGTAGTCTCTCATCTTTCAATGCTTATCATTAATTCTTTCCCAATACTAATTGCTCTTACCCATGCACACAGCTGTGTTATTACTGCATATATAAGTACAAGGTGTAATGCAGGAGACTCCTGGCAGCAGCTCCAGCAATCCCTTTTGTTCACTGGTATTAGTCAAGTATTTTTGACAATAAACTATATCTGTAATAAACCATTCACACCTCTTCCACATTGCAATTATCTAGGTTGTTGTTTTTTTCTTTTCTTTCTTTATACAGTTTGCTAGGGCTAGCAATTAAGCAGACATTATATGATGTTGCACAAATCGAGGACTGAATGAGTGGTGGAATTAGACCAGAAAGAAGGGAGCAATGCATTGTGGGCTATCAGTTCAAACACGCCAACCACTTTGATTGCACGGAATCAATACATTGCAACAATATGTAATGCTTTAAGGCTCACAGTTAAATGCCTAAATTGATCTTTTTTTAATATATACTGTATATATATATTTATTTACTTTTATGTAGGAAGTGAGATGTGGCTCTTCTGCCTTAACCCGTATATAGCTGGTGACAATGAATTACTTGTGCACGTGTGCTGTGAGGCCAAACGGATCAGGTCGTGGCTAAAGCACCACATACATTTGCCGGTCGTTTCAACGATTCCCCGATTGGGCCACTGCCAATCCACCAGTCGGAAATGCCGATCGGTGGCTATAACTTCGGGGAATCTATGAAATTCCTTATGTTAAAAATAACCGATTTGCTGGTCATAATCATTTTTTGATCGTGATTGGCAAATCAGTGAAATACAAAATGTTGGATTTCACCGATGCCCTGACATGGGCATCTAGTGATCGATGAATTAGCCCAATTCAGCCTTGCAGCCTTTATTCATGAAGGGGACTGAAAAATACAAATTCTACATGCTAAAAGTGTTAGAATAAACTCAATAAAGCAAGACAAGGGGTATACATGAACAAAAACACAAAGGACAACTCTCTTGGTAAGAGCTGTCCTTTGCGGGAGTCTCTCTGGCATCCTTCTGCACAGAAGGATGCACGTGCTGCTGGGGGCACTGGGATTGTATTCCCCCAGGGCACGTCCTGAAAAGAAGCCCATAGGCTTCGATTTGGTAATGCCATCTTATACTAGGGGTGTGCACCGGCCACTTTTCGTGTTTTGTGTTTTGGTTTTGGATCTGGATCTTTCTTCGTGTTTTGGATCTGGATTGGTTTTGCCAAAACCACCCTTCCGTGTTTTGGGTTCTGGGTTTTGTGTTTTGGATCTGTATTTTTTTGAAAAAAAGCATAAAAACAGCTAAAATCACAGAATTTGTAGGTTTTTCTGCTCCTATGCTATTATTAACCTCAATAACCTTAATTTCCACTCATTTCCAGTCTATTCTGAATACCTCACACCTCACAATAGTGTTTTTATGTCCAAAAGGTTGCACCGAGGTAGCTGGATGACTATGCTAAGCGACACGAGTGGGCGGCACAAACACGTGACCCATCTAGGCGTGAAACTGCAGTGGCAGACAGGATGGCATTGAAAAACTAGGCCCCAAACTGTACATAATGCAAAGAAAAAAAAGAGGTGCAAGATGGAATTGTCCTTGGGCCCTCCCACCCACCCTTATGTTGTATAAACAGGACATGCACACTTTAACAAACCAATCATTTCAGCGCCAGGGTCTGCCACACAACTGTGGCTGAAATGATTGGTTCGTTTGGGCCCCCACAAAACAAGCTGGCAATTAATCTGTCCCTGCACAAACTGGCTCTACGGAGGCAAGAAGTCGTCCTCATCCTCCTCATCCACAGATTCCTCACCCTCTTCAGTGTTATGTACATCCTCATCCTCACAGAGTATTAATTCGTCCCTGCTGGAACCACAGGTCCCTCTGTACGTTCTGGAGGCTGGTCTCCCTGGAAGAGTTGATCATTCATTTTATGAACATCATCTTCTCCACATTTTGTGGAAGCAACCTCCTACGCCTTTCGCTAACAAGGTTCCCGGCTGCACTAAACACTCTTTCGGAGTACACACTGGAGGGGGGGCAACTCAGGTAAAATAGAGCCAGTTTGTACAGGGACCTCCAAATTGCTTCTTTTCCTGCCAGTACAGGTACGGACTGTCTGACATGCCTACTTGGATGCTGTCACCGATGTAATCCTTTAACAGACAGACGCACGCTTGTCGCTGCTGCTTTGAGGATTCAAGTGCGGCTACAGCCCACACAATTCACAAAGACAGAAAAAAGAACAATATTTTAATTGTTTGTGTAGCACACTTTGAGGGTGTCACCACCCTTTAACAGACAGACGCACGCTTGTCGCTGCTGCTTTAAGGATGCAGGTGCGGCTACAGCCCACACAATTCACAAAGACAGAAAAAAGAACAATATTTTAATTGTTTGTGTAGCACACTTTGAGGGTGTCACCACCCTTTAACAGACAGACGCACGCTTGTCGCTGCTGCTTTAAGGATGCAGGTGCGGCTACAGCCCACACAATTCACAAAGACAGAAAAAAGAAGAATATTTTTATTGTTTGTGTAGCACACTTTGAGGGTGTCACCACCCTTTAACAGACAGACGCACGCTTGTCGCTGCTGCTTTGAGGATGCAAGTGCGGCTACATCGCACACAAGTCACAAACACATTAAAAAAATAGTTTTTTATTTTTTGGAGCACTTCGTGAGTTACACCACCCTTTAACAGACAGACGCACGCTTGTCGCTGCTGCTTTAAGGATGCAGGTGCGGCTACAGCCCACACAATTCACAAAGACAGAAAAAAGAAGAAGAATATTTTTATTGTTTGTGTAGCACACTTTGAGGGTGTCACCACCTTTTAACAGACAGACGCACGCTTGTCGCTGCTGCTTTGAGGATGCAAGTGTGGCTACATCGCACACAAGTCACAAACACATTAAAAAAATTTTTTTGATTTTTTGGAGCACTTTGAGAGTTACAACACCCTTTAACAGACAGACGCACGCTTGTCGCTGCTGCTTTGAGGATGCAAGTGCGGCTACAGCCCACACAATTCACAAAGACAGAAAAAAAAAGAACAATATTTTAATTGTTTGTGTAGCACACTTTGAGGGTGTCACCACCCTTTAACAGACAGACGCACGCTTGTCGCTGCTGCTTTAAGGATGCAGGTGCGGCTACAGCCCACACATTTCACAAAGACAGAAAAAAAAAGAACAATATTTTAATTGTTTGTGTAGCACACTTTGAGGGTGTCACCACCCTTTAACAGACAGACGCACGCTTGTCGCTGCTGCTTTGAGGATGCAGGTGGAATCTAGACGGGATTTGGAACCGAGGACACACTACCTCCATCAATTGTCTAAATCCCACTGCACTAATGTCGGATACCGGATGCACGTCTAACACCAACATAGCAGTCAAGGCCTCAGTTATACGTTTTGCTTCAGGATGACTGCTGTCGTACTTCATCCTCATCGCTAGGGACTGTTGGAGGGTCAATTGTTTAGTAAAAGTAGTGATGTTCCTACTTCCTCTCTGGGATGATGAACAACTCCCAGCAGCAGCAACAGCACTAGTAGGAAGTGGTTCTTGATCTTTCCCTATTTTATTTTTATCAGAGAAAGTTTGGTCCTCCATTTATGTTATATTGATATATATACGTGCGGCTAAAGCGCACACAAACACAGAAAATATTTTTTTATTTTTGCTGGAGAGTAGTGCACTTTGTGGGTTACACCACCCTTTAAGAAATGAGCCAGCCGGCTCTTTACTTATGGGACACAGGCGCACGCTTGGCGCTGCTCCTTTGTTGATGCACGTGCAGCCACAGTGCACACAAGTCACAAACACAGAAAATATATATTTTTTTGGTTTGGAGTGTACTTTGGGGGTTACAGAACCCTTTAACGGTCAAGCCAGCCGGCCCTTTACTTATGACACAGGCGCACGCTTGGCACTACTTTGTTGATGCACGTGCGGCTACTGCGCACACAATTCACAAACACAGAAAATAATTTTTTTTTTGGTTTGGACTGGAGTGTACTTTCGGGGGTTACAGCACCCTTTAACGGTCAAGCCAGCCGGCCCTTTACTTATGACACAGGCGCACACTTGGCACTACTTTGTTGATGCACGTGCGGCTACTGCGCACACAATTCACAAACACAGAAAATAAATTTTTTTTTGGTTTGCACTGGAGTGTACTTTGGGGGTTACAGCACCCTTTAACGGTCAAGCCAGCTGGCCCTTTACTTATGACACAGGCGCACGCTTGGCACTACTTTGTTGATGCACGTGCGGCTACTGCGCACACAATTCACAAACACAGAAAATAATTTTTTTTTTGGTTTGGACTGGAGTGTACTTTGGGGGTTACAGCACCCTTTAACGGTCAAGCCAGCCGGCCCTTTACTTATGACACAGGCGCACGCTTGGCACTACTTTGTTGATGCACGTGCGGCTACTGCGCACACAATTCACAAACACAGAAAATAATATTTTTTTTGGTTTGGACTGGAGTGTACTTTCGGGGGTTACAGCACCCTTAACGGTCAAGCCAGCCGGCCCTTTACTTATGACACAGGCGCACGCTTGGCACTACTTTGTTGATGCACGTGCGGCTACTGCGCACACAATTCACAAACACAGAAAATAATTTTTTTTTTGGTTTGGACTGGAGTGTACTTTCGGGGGTTACAGCACCCTTTAACGGTCAAGCCAGCCGGCCCTTTACTTATGACACAGGCGCACACTTGGCACTACTTTGTTGATGCACGTGCGGCTACTGCGCACACAATTCACAAACACAGAAAATAAATTTTTTTTTGGTTTGCACTGGAGTGTACTTTGGGGGTTACAGCACCCTTTAACGGTCAAGCCAGCCGGCCCTTTACTTATGACACAGGCGCACGCTTGGCACTACTTTGTTGATGCACGTGCGGCTACTGCGCACACAATTCACAAACACAGAAAATAATTTTTTTTTTGGTTTGGACTGGAGTGTACTTTGGGGGTTACAGCACCCTTTAACGGTCAAGCCAGCCGGCCCTTTACTTATGACACAGGCGCACGCTTGGCACTACTTTGTTGATGCACGTGCGGCTACTGCGCACACAATTCACAAACACAGAAAATATATTATTTTTTTAGCACTTGGGGGGAGCACCCCTGATGGACAGAGCACCCCCTGGACAACACTACAGCACCTCTTTAGGACTGGGACACTGCACAGGACTTTGGAGTGGACACAGCCCCTATGGAGAACTGACTGCACAACACAGTCCAGCCAGCCCCTATGGACTTTGAAGTAGTGGACACAGCCCCTATTAACAACAGCAGCACAGCACAACACAGCCAGCCCCTATGGACTTTGAAGTAGTGGACAACAGCAGCACTACACTACACTACACTACACAGCCCTAACTCCCACCCTCCCTCTTCACTGTCCACAGCCGAGTGAGAAAATGGCGCCGACGTGGGTACCTTATATAGGATCCAAAACCCGCGAGACTCGGAAGGCGGGAAGATGACGTTTTGCCTCGATTTCAGAATCCGAGTCAGGCGGGAAAAGTCGAGCCTGACTCGGATCGGACTCGGATCGGGGGGGCTCGGGGGGGTTCGGATTTCAGAAATCCGAACCCGCTCACCCCTATCTTATACCCCTTTTACACCGGAGCTAAAACCCGGGTTTTTGAAGGGTTAACCCGGGCAGCTACCTGGTGTAAAAGGGGAGAGAGTTGGATCGCCAGGTCGAGTGACCCGGCAATCCAATCCAGGTAACTAGCAGGGTTTAACACGGGGTCACGATGACCTGGAGTGCGCTGCTAGCCGGCTGATTGGTCCGGCTTCAGTGGCGCTTGGAGATTATGTCATCTCCAAGCGACCACTTTCACTCCGCAAAAGCCGGGTCTATGCAGATCCGACTGCGGTGTGAGCGCCGCTGACTCGGGAATATCCGGAGAGTGGGCGCCGGCAAAATTCCGGGTCTGATCCGGATAGGAACTTTGTTCCAACTCCGGGTCAGACCCGGAATTTAGGTGGAAAAGGGGTAAAAAGATGACATGGCTCACAAGATCCAAGTCACGGAATGAGAAATGTGATCAGACACCTGAAAACAGCATTTTTGGGGGTTTGACTGCATTTCTGACAATGGTGCATCCAGTCCAAAAAGTGTAAAAAGAGATTTCTGATAATATGGTGTACCAGGGCAAAAAGCAAGCGTGGTTTTAAGATTTTCACACATGTCCCTGTGTTTTGGGTGCATTGAATGGGTACATCAGGTATGTCCCTGTGTTTTGAGTGCATTGCAAGGGTAGATTAGGTATGTCCCTGTGTTTTGGGTGCATTGCTTGGGTAGATCAGGTATGTCCCTGTGTTTTGGGTGCATGGCATGGGTAGATCAGGTATGTGCCTGTGTTTTGGGTGCATTGCATGGGTAGATCAGGTATGTCCCTGTGTTTTGGGTGCGTTGCTTGGGTAGATCAGGTATGTCCCTGTGTTTTGGGTGCATTGCATGGGTAGATGTCCCTGTGTTTTGGGTGCATTGCTTGGGTAGATCAGGTATGTCCCTGAATTTTTGGTGCATTGCTTGGGTAGATCAGGTATGTCCCTGTGGTTTGAGTGCATTGCAAGGGTAGATCAGGTATGTTCCTGTGTTTTGGGTGCATTGCATGGGTAGATGTCCCTGTGTTTTGGGTGGATTGCATGGGTAGATCAGGTATGTCCCTGTGTTTTGGGTGCATTGCTTGGGTAGATCAGGTATGTCCCTGTATTTTGGGTGCATTGCTTGGGTAGATCAGGTATGTCCCTGTGTTTTTGGTGCATTTCATGGGTAGATCAGGCATGTCCCTGTGTTTTGGGTGCATTGCTTGGCTAGATCAGGTATGTTCCTGTGTTTTGGGTGCATTGCTTGGGTAGATCAGGCATGTTCCTGTGTTTTGGGTGCATTGCATGGGTAGATGTCCCTGTGTTTTGGGTGCATTGCATGGCTAGATCAGATATGTCCCTGTGTTTTGGGTGCATTGCTTGGGTAGATCAGGTATGTCCCTGTATTTTGGGTGCATTGCTTGGGTAGATCAGGTATGTCCCTGTGTTTTGGGTGCATTGCTTGGGTAGATCAGGTATGTCCCTGTGTTTTGGGTGCATTGCATGGGTAGATCAGGTATGTTCCTGTGTTTTGGGTGCATTGCTTTGGTAGATCGGGTATGTTCCTGTGTTTTGGGTGTATTGCTTGGGTAGATCAGGTATGTTCCTGTGTTTTGGGTGTATTGCTTGGGTAGATCAGGTATGTCCCTGTATTTTGGGTGCATTGCTTGGGTAGATCAGGTATGTCCCTGTGTTTTGGGTGTATTGCTTGGGTAGATCAGGTATGTTCCTGTGTTTTGGGTGTATTGCTTGGGTAGATCAGGTATGTCCCTGTGTTTTGGGTGTATTGCTTTGGTAGATCAGATATGTTCCTGTGTTTTGGGTGTATTGCTTGGGTAGATCAGGTATGTCCCTGTGTTTTGGGTACATTGTTTGGGTAGATCAGGCATGTCCCTATGTTTTGGGTGCGTTGCTTGGATAAATCAGGTATATCCCTGTGTTTTGGTGGCATAAGGTAGTGGCCTATGCTGGAGGGCATGTATGGCACAGACTGGGTATCTGTTAAACGAGGTATAGAGTTACTGATATTTCATGCAGAAGCAGCTTACAATTGAATAGGCTATTACGTGCAAGGGAGTGTATTTTGATAGCACACTGTAAATATACTTTGGGAGGTCGGTCTATCATGTTTAGGTGCAGATGTACTAAGCCTTGGAGAGACAATGTGGAGAGAGATAAGGTACCAGCCAATCAGCTCCCAACAATTACAGACTGTGTTTGAAAAATGACAGTTAGGAGGTGATTGGTTGGTACTTTATCTCTCTGGAAGGTTTAGTACATCTCCCCCTATAAGTTATAATGCTGACAAGGTTGCAATGGTCCTGCGTCGGCATGCTCAGGTCGACACTACGCTGAGAGTGCACTTTCTTGATAAATTGCACTATATAACATATTTTCTTGCACATAGAACATAATCATATACACTCAATAAATAAATGCAACAGCTAGTTATCTAAGGTCAATATAAAAGTGGTAGCATTGCAAAAGCCTTGCCGATTGCAGCCTGCTTCTAAAGCCTCTGACCACATTTTATTTTCTCTTATAATTATTTAAAGTCGAGGCTACTACTGCTGAGCTTGATACTAAAGGCTGAATATGCGTTTAATTATTCAGTTCCATTGCTGTCTTCTCTCTACCAATAAAAAAGGATTAATCGGTTTCATGCCTCCATGTTATTGCTGTGTGATGTTGCTAATCCCCCGGATGGCAGAGGTTTTCGGCGACGTAATACTTTGACCCTCTTGTAGAAAAGGGTTAAGGATGTAAAAAAGAATCAAAAAAAAAATCGCAGGTGTGGAAAATGAAATTACAGGATATAAATAAGCATGAAAAAAGGTGGTATCTCAGACTGGCAGAAGGCCCAACAAGCAATTTTGATTCACAACAATAAATAAATAAAACATATTAATGATCTCAGCTTGAGGAGGAAATTGACCGGGCTCTCGTGGGACACTGAGAGGTATTTAAAACATTTGTGTGGGGCGAGAGTGTACCCACTTGATTTGCTCTAATATCTGTCTTAGATGTAATGGCGGGGTGAGCCAGACTCATTAGCTCTCTGCAGAAACAGTCAGTGATCAGGAGGCTGCACCAATGCTTCAGACTTACCTAAAGCAAAAAGCAAATCCAATTTCTTTTTAATGTGTTTTTATTTTCCTTTTGAAAGTCTGGCAGGAACAGTTTCCTTACCATGCAGCTGGAAGACTAAGATATAGAAATCCTGCATGAGCTCATTCATAAGGAACTACATCATAGAGATACAGCAGGATGGTTAGGTTACGAGCAGCTTGTGTATCTGTAATACCAATGAATATAGATCAGCCTCCAAGAGCAGGAACAGCATGATAGTGTAGTTATAGAGCGTCAAAAAAATAATAACCAGTGCTTCTGATACTGGACAGGCTGCAGAACAGGGTGGTGTCGGGTCTGGAGTAGGACCCCCCATTTACTTTCTATTTTTGATCTCTTAGGATAAATGTTCTTATTTACACTCAATGAGGAACTTCAACTCCTATTAAAGGTCCAGACATTACCTCCCCACTCCCTTACAAGCAGCTGAAGCCCCTCACACTCATTTATGATGACCGTGCTCTTATGAGATCAGTACCAGGTTAAAATGCTAAGGCTGCCATCTGCTGAGCTGCTGTGACATCACTGACTCCTGTAATTAAATATACAGCTCACTTGTTACATTGTATTGGCATCCAGTCACAGCAATGATCACAATGGGGAGGGGGGGGGGATTTTTTTCCAGCGACTTTATAAGCGCAGGACATCGCTGGCAATTTTGCCCGCCAAACTTCAGAATATATTATCCAGCAATTTGGAGGGTTCAATCGCCTGTAATTTAAGGCATACTGTTGCTATTGTAGTTCTAACACCACTAGATATTTATTAATAAAAGGGGCATTATTATTAATTGAGAGGTCATTAGTATTACTATCAATTATGAAAGGGCACACTAAAATTATTATAAATGAATTCTGAAAATAAAGGGACACTAATAAAATACGGTACACAGATATGTATTATTATGTTGTAGAAACAAATATATGTCTTTCCTATGTCATTCCAAACTGTATTTTATATAGCTGTTGTCTGCGGAGTAGAACTGTCAGAATGGTGGTCAATTCTTTCTGCTTTGTGCTGAGGAAGGGATCGGACTGGGAACACTAGAGGCCAAATTTCACCAGAGAAATGGAGTCAGGTGCAGAATGAGGCAAATATTTTTTAACAGTTTTTAAAAGTTTGAATTTAGAAATATTTACCATATACAGTAGAGCTGAAAGAGGCAAACATGGGTGTGAGTCCAAAAAGAACACTTGGGTATGGTGTCTATATTATACAGTATATGTAGCTCGGCTTCCTGGCCCTTCTTCCATTTCCTGGGGACCTAGTTCCAATCACAGTGACTGCTGAGGTGAAGCGCCCCGGTGAGCCCTGCTTATCATGAATAAGAGGTCTTGGCAGGGGCGTATCTATAATGGGTGCAGGGTGTGCCCCTGGGTCCAGGGGGGCATCGCACCGCACACCCTTCACCCATAATGTTACTTACCTCTCCGGAGTCCCATGTCGGAGTGGGGGTCCGGTGCTGTAAAAATTACTGGAAAATGGCTGCCGCAGCCATTTTCCCGTCGTTTGTGCATGCGCATTACAGGTAAAATGTCCACCGTGGCCATTTTCGCGGTGACCTGCGCATACTCTATCGACTCTGGGTGCACTCTAGTGCCCAGAGACTATAACTCCGGCGCTGGCCGCGTACAGCTCAGTGCGCTGCCGGCCACCAGACAGAGAGGAGGGGTCACGTGTCGGAGACTGCACACGGGCCCCCTCCTCTCTAGAGACGCCCCTGGGTCTTGGGCCGGGATGTATTTGTGAGACATGCGGCTGCTGGTCTCAATTTCCACAGTGTAATCCTGGCAAGGGATTTAACATAGGGGTCGAAATACCGACGCCTATGTTAATCCCGATGCCGAACCGATCATCCTCTCTGCCAGGTAAGTATACACTTAGCCCGGGGATGGCGGGGGGGGGGTTAGGTACTGTGACCGTTGGCATTGTGACTGTTGGGATCCTGACTACATCCCTGTGTAACGTATGTATCATAGGGGTTTCAAGAACTTTTCGAGCATACGCAGTTGCAAACAATTGTTCGTCTACATTAACATCGGAATGCATGCACCCCTGAAGCAGGTCCCTATGTCTCCAAAAGCTATGCCCTCAGGGTTTCCCATAAGCTACCACTGCACTGACTGAATGAAAGGGAATGAACCACAAACCCTGCACATAAAGGGAGTAACACAGAGCTGAATGTTAGTGGAGAGTAAACATCGGGCAGCCACACAACATATAAGTCAGACACGCACAGAGTTCTCGTGCTGCGAAGGAGAATGCAGTGGCTAATGTATATAGGCCCATGAAATGGCGTTTAAACGGTCTGACACACCTGCGTTTTTCTAACCACCACCCCCTGTTACTACCCCTCAAATCTGTACAAATGGTTCCTGTGTACAAGAGTAATCGCAATGCAATTGCTGCCTGTGTGCAGTGCAGTTTTCGTACATGCGCAATGGCAAACAATGCTCGTTTTGCAAACGGGTTAGGGAAGGTATCCCGACGGTCGCAATGCCGGGGGTCAGAATACAGACAGCAGCATTCCAATGGATTTTGGTAGGTATTCTATTCCCAATTCTAACCCTAATCCACCTCTCCTGCAGCGTAACCCTCCCCCTAGTGCCTAACCCTAATCTTAACACTAATAATCATTGTCGGAATCTGTCTGTATTGTGACCGTGGAGAGGAAGCTGCTGTCAGGATTGTGACCATTGGGAGGAAGCTGCTGTCAGGACTGTGACCGTTGGGAGGAAGTCGCTGTCAGGACTGTGACCGTTGGTAGGAAGCCGCTGTTAGTATTGTGACCGTTGGGGAGAAGCCGCTGTCGGTGCTGTGACCGTTGGGAGGAAGCCGCTGTCAGTATTGTGACCTTTGAGTGGAAGCCGCTGTAAGGATTGTGACCGTTGGGAGGAAGCTGCTGTCAGAATTGTGACCGTTGGGAGGAAGCCGCTGTCAGGATTGTGACCGTTGGGAGGAAGCCGCTGTCAGAATTGTGACCGTTGGGAGGAAGCCGCTGTCAGTATTGTGACCTTTGAGAGGAAGCCGCTGTCGGTACTGTGACCATTGGGTGGAAGCCGCTGTTAGGATTGTGACCGTTGGGAGGAAGCCGCTGTCAGGATTGTGACCATTGGGAGGAAGCTGCTGTCGGTACTGTGACCATTGGGAGGAAGCCGCTGTTAGGATTGTGACCGTTGGGAGGAAGCTGCTGTCGGTACTGTGACCATTGGGAGGAAGCCGCTGTTAGGATTGTGACCATTGGGGGGAAGCTGCTGTCGGTGCTCTGACCGTTGGGAGGAAGCCGCTGTCAGTATTGTGACCTTTGAGTGGAAGCCGCTGTAAGGATTGTGACAGTTGGGAGGAAGCCGCTGTCAGGATTGTGACCGTTGGGAGGAAGCTGCTGTCAGAATTGTGACCGTTGGGAGGAAGCCGCTGTCGGTACTGTGACCGTTGGGAGGAAGCCGCTGTCAGTATTGTGACCTTTGAGAGGAAGCCGCTGTCGGTACTGTGACCGTTGGGTGGAAGCCGCTGTTAGGATTGTGACCATTGGGAGGAAGCCGCTGTCAGGATTGTGACCATTGGGAGGAAGCTGATGTCGGTACTCTGACCATTGGGAGGAAGCTGCTGCCAGAATTGTGAATGTTGGGAGGAAGCCGATGTCGGTACTGTGACCATTGGGAGGAAGCCGATGTCGGTACTGTGACCATTGGGAGGAAGCCGATGTCGGTACTGTGACCGTTGGAAGGAAGCCGATGTCAGTACTGTGACCGGTGGGAGGAAGGTGATGTCAGTACTGTGACCATTGGGAGGAAGCCGATGTCGGTACTGTGACCGTTGGAAGGAAGCCGATTTCGATACTGTGACCGTTGGGAGGAAGGCAATGTCGGTACTGTGACCATTGGGAGGAAGCCGATGTCGGTACTGTGACCATTGGGAGGAAGCCGATGTCGGTACTGTGACCGTTGGAAGGAAGCCGATGTCAGTACTGTGACCGGTGGGAGGAAGGTGATGTCAGTACTGTGACCATTGGGAGGAAGCCGATGTCGGTACTGTGACCATTGGAAGGAAGCCGATTTCGATACTGTGACCGTTGGGAGGAAGGCAATGTCGGTACTGTGACCATTGGGAGGAAGCCGATGTCGGTACTGTGACCATTGGGAGGAAGCTGCTGTCGGTGCTGTGACCGTTGGGAGGAAGCCGCTGTCAGTATTGTGACCTTTGAGAGGAAGCCGCTGTCGGTACTGTGACCGTTGGGTGGAAGCCGCTGTTAGGATTGTGACTGTTGGGAGGAAGCCGCTGTCAGGATTGTGACCATTGGGAGGAAGCTGCTGTTGGTACTCTGACCATTGGGAGGAAGCTACTGTCAGAATTGTGACTGTTGGGAGGAAGCCGATGTCGGTACTGTGACCATTGGGAGGAAGCCGATGTCGGTACTGTGACCATTGGGAGGAAGCCGATGTCGGTACTGTGACCGTTGGAAGGAAGCCGATGTCAGTACTGTGACCGGTGGGAGGAAGGTGATGTCAGTACTGTGACCATTGGGAGGAAGCCGATGTCGGTACTGTGACCATTGAGAGGAAGCCGATTTCGATACTGTGACCGTTGGGAGGAAGGCAATGTCGGTACTGTGACCATTGGGAGGAAGCCGATGTCGGTACTGTGACCGTTGGGAGGAAGCCGATGTCAGTACTGTGACCGGTGGGAGGAAGGCGATGTTAGTACTGTGACCGTTGGGAGGAAGGCGATGTCAGTACTGTGACCAGTGGGAGGAAGGCGATGTCAGTACTGTGACCGTTGGGAGGAAGGCGATGTCAATACTGTGACAGTTGGGAGGAAGGCGCTGTCGGTACTGGGACTGTTGGGAGGAAGGCGCTGTCGGTACTGTGACCATTGGGAGGAAGGCGATGTCAGTACTGTGACCGTTGGGAGGAAGCCGATGTCGGTACAATGACCATTGAGAGGAACCCAATGTCGGTACTGTGACCGTTGGCATTGTGACTGTTGGGATCCTGACTAGATCCCTGTGTAAAGTATGTATCATAGGGGTTTCAAGAACTTTTCAAGCATGCGCAGTTGCAAATAATTGTTCATCTACATTAACATCGGAATGCATGCACCCCTGAAGCCGTCTCCAAAAGCCGTGCCCTCAGGGTTTCCCATTAGCTACCACTGCACTGACTGAGTGAAAGGGAATGAACCACAAACCCTGCACATAAAGGGAGTAACGCAGAGCTGAATGTTAGTGGACAGTATCTGTGTGGTTTGTCACGCCCCGGAACTGTATGCAACCAAGAACGGATGATGCACAGCTGTATGTATTTCATTTTACATCTACACTTCCGACTGAGGATGAAGGGGGTCATTCAGACCCACTCGCGAGCGGCAGTATGCTCGCAAGTGGGTCGATGGTCCCCACTGTGCATCGCTCGGGGTCTCGCACCAAAGGGGGTGTGCTGTCGATGTTGATTGACAGCACGCCCCCTTTGGTGGGCGTGCCGGGGGCGTGCCTGCCAGACGGAGGCGTTCCCATGGGAACGCCTACCGTCTGAAGCCGGCCCCATTGACATCACTGGTGATGTTAGTGGGAGTGATTTTGGCTCTGATAGAGCCAAAATCACTCCAGGGCTTGTGGTTGAGAATCCCGACCACAGAGTTTCACTCGCAAGTCCGATGGTCGCGATGGTCAAGACCATCGCGACTATCTTGTTGGACGCTCGTATATGCTGTGGGTGGTGACCCACAGCTATACGAGCATCCAGGAGGACGCTCAATTTTAATGGAGGAGGGCCCTGATTCAGAGCGAGCGCTCTGGTCAGAGCGTCCGGCTCTGAATCAGGGCCAAAGACTCTGACATAGTGCCTCATTTATCATTGTGCTTTATCATTCACGAATGCTAAAACTAGTTAGGTATGATAAATGGTTCTCCGGCCAATCAGCTCACTTTGCGATTGGCTCCTGTGTATATGAGTAATGCTGGTTACACATTGGCAGATATATTGGCCAATCAATTGATCGCCAGTATATTGTGTGTGTGTGTCGGCCAGTGTGCACAGATGATATGTATGTGAACGCCGTCATTCACAGACATAATGCTGCACATCTGCTCATCAAGCTGTCAGCCAACTGCCCGTACACTTGCTGCAGAGGCCGTGTGGAGGGGGGCGTAACGTGACCCCCGGCCAGCAGGACCCACGGCCAGATGACGGTTGTTCAGTATGTATGAACTAGGGGTGTGCACCGGGCACTTTTCGTGTTTTGTGTTTTGGTTTTGGATCTGGATCTTTCTTCGTGTTTTGGATCTGGATTGGTTTTGCCAAAACCACCCTTCCGTGTTTTGGGTTCTGGGTTTTGTGTTTTGGATCTGTATTTTTTTTTAAAAAAGCATAAAAACAGCTAAAATCACAGAATGTGTTGGTTTTTCTGCTCCTATGCTATTATTAACCTCAATAACCTTAATTTCCACTAATTTCCAGTCTATTCTGAACACCTCACAATAGTGTTTTTATGTCCAAAAGGTTGCACCGAGGTAGCTGGATGACTATGCTAAGCGACACGAGTGGGCGGCACAAACACGTGACCCATCTAGGAGTGATACTGCAGTGGCAGACAGGATGGCAGTTTGAAAAACTAGGCCCCAAACTGTACATAATGCAAAGAAAAAAAAGAGGTGCAAGATGGAATTGTCCTTGGGCCCTCCCACCCACCCTTATGTTGTATAAACAGGACATGCACACTTTAACAAAGCAATCATTTCAGCGCCAGGGTCTGCCACACAACTGTGGCTGAAATGATTGGTTCGTTTGGGCCCCCACAAAACAAGCTGGCAATTAATCTGTCCCTGCACAAATTGGCTCTACGGAGGCAAGATGTCATCCTCATCCTCCTCATCCACCGATTCCTCACCCTCTTCAGTGTTGTGTACATCCTCATCCTCACAGAGTATTAACTCGTCCCCACTGGAATCCACCACCACAGGTCCCTCTGTACATTCTGGAGGCTGGACTCCCTGGAAGAGTTGATAATTCATTTTTATGAACATCATCTTCTCCACATTTTGTGGAAGCAACCTCCTACACCTTTCGCTGACAAGGTTCCCGGCTGCACTAAACACTCTTTCGGAGTACACACTGGAGGGGGGGCAACTCAGGTAAAATAGAGCCAGTTTGTACAGGGGCCTCCAAATTGCCTCTTTTTCCTGCCAGTACAGGTACGGACTGTCTGACATGCCTACTTGGATGCTGTCACCGATGTAATCCTCCACCATTCTGTCAATGGTGACAGTATCATATGTAGTGACAGTAGACATGTCAGAAATTGTTGCCAGGTCCTTCAGTCCGGACCAGATGTCCAAACTTGGTCCTGCCTGCCCTGCATCACCGCCAGCGGGTTGCTTAGGATACCTAAGTTTTTTCCTGGCAGCCCCAGTTGCGGGAGAAAATGAAGAAGGAGCTGTTGACGTGTCACGTTCCGCTTCAGCTGACAGTGTGTTCACCAGCAGGTCTTTGCACCTCTGCAGGCTTGTGTCGGCCGGAAAGAGAGACACCACATAGACTTTAAACCTAGGATCGAGCACGGTGGCCAAAATGTAGTGGTCTGATTTCAACAGATTGACCACCCTGGAATCCTGGCAAAGCGAATGAAGGGCTTCATCCACAAGTCCCACATGCCGAGCGGAATCGCTCCGTCTTAGCTCCTCCTTCACTTTCTCCAGCTGCTTCTGCAAAAGCCTGATGAGGGGAATGACCTGACTCAAGCTGGCAGTGTCTGAACTGACTTCACGTGTGGCAAGTTTGAAGGGCTGGAGAACCTTGCACAACACGGAAATCATTCTCCACTGCGCTTGAGTCAGGTGCATACCCCCTCCTTTGCCTATGTCATAGGTGGATGTATAGGCTTGAATGGCCTTTTGCTGCTCCTCCATCCTCTGAAGCATATAGAGGGTTGAGTTCCACCGTGTCACAACCTCTTGCTTCAGGTGATGGCGGGGCAGGTTCAAGAGTGTTTGCTGGCGCTCCAGTCTTCGGCACTCAGTCACTGAAT
Organism: Taudactylus pleione; assembly: GCA_031769625.1. Taxonomy (NCBI): domain Eukaryota; kingdom Metazoa; phylum Chordata; class Amphibia; order Anura; family Myobatrachidae; genus Taudactylus; species Taudactylus pleione. Next base: position 1,900,356 of record JAUIMM010000353.1, read on the forward strand.
GGCGAAAGTGGCCAGAAATTTTTCGGGCCACCCAAAGCGTCTCCTGCACGCCCCTGTTGCTTTTCAGAAAATTCTGCACCACCAAGTTTATTGTGTGAGCAAAACATGGGACGTGCTGGAATTTGCCCAGATGTAATGCCCGCACAATATTGGTGGCGTTGTCAGATATCACAAATCCCCAGGAGAGTCTAAGTGGGGTAAGCCACTGGGCGATGATTTCCCTCAGTTTCTCTAAGAGGTTGTCGGCAGTGTGCCTCTTACTGAAACCGGTGATACACAGCGTAGCCTGCCTTGGAACGAGCTGGCGTTTCTGAGATGCTGCTACTGGTGACGCTGCTGCTGTTGCTGCGTAAGGTGATACATCTACCCAGTGGGCTGTCACAGTCATATAGTCCTTAGTCTGCCCTGTTCCACTTGTCCACATGTCCGTGGTTAAGTGGACATTGGGTACAACCGCATTATTCAGGACACTGAGGACACTTTTTCTGACGTTTCTGTACAGTCTCGGTATCGCCTGCCTAGTGAACTGGAATCTAGACGGGATTTGGAACCGGGGACACACTACCTCCATCAATTGTCTAAATCCCACTGCACTAATGGCGGATCCTCGCTAAGGACTGTTGGAGGGTCAATTGTTTAGTAAAAGAAGTGGTGTTCCTACTTCCTCTCTGGGATGATGAACGACTCCCAGCAGCAGCAACAGCAGCAACGGCAGCAGGAGGCGTAGCAATGCAGGATCCTCCGGAGGAATCCCGGATAGGAGAGTCTGTCATGCCAGTGACATGGCCTGCAGGACTACTTCCGATCCTGACTAAGGAGGAAATTGACGAGGAGGGAGTTGACGGTGTGGTTTGCAGGCGCTTGGATACAACAGGACAACGGGATTTAGGTGTCCCTGGACTGCTTACGGTCTTAGCCAAAGTTTCTGAACTTGACAGTAATTTTTATGAATGCGCTGCAGGTGCCGTATAAGGGAGGATGTTCCTAGGTGGTTGACGTCCCTACCCCTACTTATTTCACCTTTACATATGGTACATATGGCAAGACAGTTGTTGTCCGGATTTGGATAGAAATATTGCCAGACCAAAGAGGTGGAATGTTTGGTCTTCTGCCCAGGCATGACCGTGATGGGCTTTTTCATCCCACGGACAACAACTGTCTCCCCCGGAGCCTGATTTAAACAAACCACATCACCATCAGAATCCTCCTTGCCAACTTCCTCCTCAGCGCCAGCTACACCAGTATCCTCATCCTGTTGTACTTCAACAGTGACATCTTCAATTTGCATATCAGCAAGTGGACTGTGGGTGCTCCTTTCAGCATTTGCAGGGGGCGTGCAAATGGTGGAAAGAGCCACCTCTTCCCGTCCAGTGCTGGGAAGGTCAGGCATCGCAACCGCCACCACACTTGGACTCTCCTTGGGGATTTGTGATATCTTCTTAGAACGCACAGTTCTTCGCTGAGCTTTTGCCAGCTTAACTCGTTTGATTTTTTTAGTGGGAGGAGGGCTTCCATCGTCATGTGAAGCTGAACCACTAGTTATGAACATGGGGAAAGACCTTAGCCGTTCCTTGCCACTCCATGTCATAAATGGCATATTGGCAAGTTTACGTTTCTCTTCAGATGATTTCAATATTTTTTTTAAGGTCATTTTCCTGAACTTTGTCATTTGGGATTGTATGTGGCTTCTACTATGACATTGGGTATCGGCCTTGGCAGACGACGTTGATGGCATGTTATCGTCTATGTCATGACTAGTGGCAGCAGCTTCAGCACTAGGAGGAAGTGGTTCTTGATCTTTCTCTATTTTAATTTTATCGGAGAAAGTTTGGTCCTCCATTTATGTTATATCGATTTGATATATACGTGTAGCTAAGGCGCACACAAACACAGAAAATATTTTTTTATTTTTGCTGGAAAGTAGTGCACTTTGTGGGTTACACCACCCTTTAAGAAATGAGCCAGCCGGCTCTTTACTTATGGGACACAGGCGCACGCTTGGCGCTGCTCCTTTGTTGATGCACGTGCGGCTACTGCGCACACAATTCACAAACACAGAAAATATTTTTTTATTTGGTTTGGAGTGTACTTTGGGGGTTACAGCACCCTTTAACGGTCAAGCCAGCTGGCCCTTTACTTATGACACAGGCGCACGCTTGGCACTACTTTGTTGATGCACGTGCGGCTACTGCGCACACAATTCACAAACACAGAAAAAATATTTTGTTATTTGGTTTGGAGTGTACTTTGGGGGTTACAGCACCCTTTAATGGTCAAGCCAGCCGGCCCTTTACTTATGACACAGGCGCACGCTTGGCACTACTTTGTTGATGCACGTGCGGCTACTGCGCACACAATTCACAAACACAGAAAAAATATTTTGTTATTTGGTTTGGAGTGTACTTTGGGGGTTACAGCACCCTTTAACGGTCAAGCCAGCCGGCCCTTTACTTATGACACAGGCGCACGCTTGGCACTACTTTGTTGATGCACGTGCGGCTACTGCGCACACAATTCACAAACACAGAAAAAATATTTTGTTATTTGGTTTGGAGTGTACTTTGGGGGTTACAGCACCCTTTAATGGTCAAGCCAGCCGGCCCTTTACTTATGACACAGGCGCACGCTTGGCACTACTTTGTTGATGCACGTGCGGCTACTGCGCACACAATTCACAAACACAGAAAAAATATTTTGTTATTTGGTTTGGAGTGTACTTTGGGGGTTACAGCACCCTCTAACGGTCAAGCCAGCCGGCCCTTTACTTATGACACAGGCGCACGCTTGGCACTACTTTGTTGATGCACGTGCGGCTACTGCGCACACAATTCACAAACACAGAAAAATGTTTTGATTTGTTTTGGATTGGAGTGTACTTTGGGGGTTACAGCACCCTTTAACGGTCAAGCCAGCCGGCCCTTTACTTATGACACAGGCGCACGCTTGGCACTACTTTGTTGATGCACGTGCGGCTACTGCGCACACAATTCACAAACACAGAAAAAATATTTTGTTATTTGGTTTGGAGTGTTCTTTGGGGGTTACAGCACCCTTAAACGGTCAAGCCAGTGGGTCCTTTACTTATGACACAGGCGCACGCTTGGCACTACTTTGTTGATGCACGTGCGGCTACTGCGCACACAATTCACAAACACAGAAAATAATTTTTTTTTTGGTTTGGACTGGAGTGTACTTTGGGGGTTACAGCACCCTTAACGGTCAAGCCAGCCGGCCCTTTACTTATGACACAGGCGCACGCTTGTCACTACTTTGTTGATGCACGTGCGGCTACTGCGCACACAATTCACAAACACAGAAAATATATATTTTTTTGGTTTGGACTGGAGTGTACTTTGGGGGTTACAGCACCCTTTCACGGTCAAGCCAGCCGGCCCTTTACTTATGACACAGGCGCACGCTTGGCACTACTTTGTTGATGCACGTGCGGCTACTGCGCACACAATTCACAAACACAGAAAAAATATTATTTTTTTAGCACTTGGGGGGAGCACCCCTGATGGACAGAGCACCCCCTGGACAACACTACAGCACCCCTTTAGGACTGGGACACTGCACAGGACTTTGGAGTGGACACAGCCCCTATGGAGAACTGACTGCACAACACAGTCCAACCAGCCCCTATGGACTTTGAAGTAGTGGACACAGCCCCTATTAACAACAGCAGCACAGCACAACACAGCCAGCCCCTATGGACTTTGAAGTAGTGGACAACAGCAGCACAGCGCAGCACAGCACAGCACAACACTACTCTGCACTACACTACACTACACAGCCCAGCCAGCCCTAACTCCCACCCTCCCTCTTCACTGTCCACAGCCAAGTGAGAAAATGGCGCCGACGCGGGTACCTTATATAGGATCCAAAACCCGCGAGACCCGGAAGGCGGGATGATGACGTTTTGCCTCGATTTCAGATCCGAGTCAGGCGGGAAAAGTCGAGCCTGACTCGGATCTGCCTCGGATCGGGGGGGCTCGGGGGGGTTCGGATTTCAGAAATCCGAACCCGCTCACCCCTAGTATGAACAATCATCATCTGCAGATATATCTTTTAGGTGTGTACCCAGCTTAATGGTGCTCAAGTCAATGATAAGTGGTGCTGATGCCAATCAGCTCCCAACTGTCATTTTTCAAACAGATGACAGTTGGGAGCTGATTGGCTGGAACACCGTTATCATACGCGATGAGTTTTATCACTCGTTGTGAATGATGAGGCCCTATATGGTGATTTCAATTAGTGTTGATGTTCAGGTGATGCCGTATGTACGATTCATGTGCGCACTGCACACATTGAACCATCCTGCATCGCACCTCATTGAATAGGCCCCTGTCAGTTTGTGAAAGGTAAAACACCACCATGCAAGCTTCTATTGTGAACTTTAGGCAAACACGTGTGTAGTGGTTTGTTGTGTATGCTGACATATTTCCCCATTTCCTGTTTTCTCTGTGCTCACAGGGGATATTCCCCAGACATGGATCCCGTGAGGAGAGAGCTGGAACATTAAGGAAGATGCAAGCATCCTCCGTCAGGGCTTAATTACTTTACAGATACTATCAATAAGAGGGATGCTTGGAATTTCTCCTATACACAGATGCATTAGCACAAAGGTTACACAGTGTGCTTTGTTTTTCCTTTTAGCATCGTCAATACTGCAAAATATCTCGATATTATCATAAAATAAAGGTGTAGCGTAGCTTCCTTGCATTTGCAGGGAGATGCCTAGAACTGGAATCAGAGAAATCCCACAATTCTCTCAGAGCTGTCAAGTACTGTTCATTTAGAACAAGACGCTTTGATTGGTGAACTGTTTCAAGCGTTCCCTGAATCAATGATCTCACAGACATCCTGATGTAAAGATGGTCCACCGAGAGCACTCAACATTAACAGCTTTCGTTGTTGAAACAGACTGCAGTACATTGCAAGATGATGTGGTAGTGACTTGAGGATAACTGAGATATATAGGATATGATAAGGGCCAAAGTGGTGTTGTGTCTTCCTGAAAGCTATTCTACTAGCACCGGTCACAATACAGACAGATTCCGATAATGAGTATTAGAGTTAGGATTAGGGTTAGGCACTAGGGGGAGGGTTAGGCTGCAGGAGAGGTGGATTAGGGTTAGAATTGGGGATAGAATACCTACCAAAATCCGTTGGAATGCTGCTGTCTGTATTCTGACCCCCGGCATTGTGACCGTCGGGATACCTTCCCTAACCCGTTTGCAAAATGAGCATTGTTTGCCATTGCGCATGTACGAAAACCGCACTGCACACAGGCAGCAATTGCATTGCGATTACTCTTGTACACAGGAACCATTTGTACAGCATTTGAGGGGTAGTAACAGGGGGTGGTGGTTAGAAAACGCAGGTGTGTCAGACCATTTAAATGCCATTTCATGGGCCTATATACATTAGCCACTGCATTCTCCTTCGCAGCACGAGAACTCTCTGCGTGTGTAACTTACATGCTGTGTGGCTGTCCGATGTTTAAGCTGTTGCACGCCGTCGGACGGATATGAGAAGGCAGCAGTGGGCGTCCCTATGCTCGGGTAGGCCCAGTGTACGTACAAAGGTGATCAGGACAGACGGATAAGGATGCAATAGCGCTCACAGCAGCTTCCACCTCTGAACTAGACTAAAGCTGTGCAGATTCCCTGCTGCCTCCCACCAGTGAGGAAAAAAAGTTCTTCATTGGATACAACTGTACATAGAATGTAGCCCGGAAATGCTGGCCAGCTTTATTTGTACACTGCAATTTAGATTTCAGCTTGGACACGCCCCTCCCAAGTCTAAATATCTCTGTACCTGATTCAGGGATGGGCCTGATTCAGGGATGTACACTGACCCGATGGTTGGCATTAGGGGTGAGCGGGTTCGGATTTCTGAAATCCCCCCGAGCCCCCCCGATCCGAGTCGGATCCGAGTCAGGCTCGACTTTTCCCGCCTGACTCGGATCTGAAATCGAGGCAAAACGTCATCATCCCGCCTTGCGAGTCTCGCGGGATTTGGATCCTATATAAGGTACCCGCGTCGGCGCCATTTTCTCACTCGGCTGTGGACAGTGAAGAGGGAGGGTGGGAGTTAGGGCTGTGTAGTGTAGTGTAGTGTAGTGCTGCTGTTGTCCACTACTTCAAAGTCCATAGGGGCTGGCTGTGTTGTGCTGTGCTGCTGTTGTTAATAGGGGCTGTGTCCACTACTTCAAAGTCCATAGGGGCTGGCTGGACTGTGTTGTGCAGTCAGTTCTCCATAGGGGCTGTGTCCTCTCCAAAGTCCTGTGCAGTGTCCCAGTCCTAAAGGGGTGCTGTAGTGTTGTCCAGGGGGTGCTCTGTCCATCAGGGGTGCTCCCCCCAAGTGCTAAAAAAATAATATATTTTCTGTGTTTTGTGTGCGCAGTAGCCGCAAGTGCATCAACAAAGTAGTGCCAAGTGTGCGCCTGTGTCATAAGTAAAGGGCCGGCTGGCTTGACCATTAAAGGGTGCTGTAACCCCCGAAAGTACACTCCAGTCCAAACCAAAAAAAAAATTATTTTCTGTGTTTGTGAATTGTGTGCGCAGTAGCCGCACGTGCATCAACAAAGTAGTGCCAAGCGTGCGCCTGTGTCATAAGTAAAGGGCCGGCTGGCTTGACCGTTAAAGGGTGCTGTAACCCCCGAAAGTACACTCCTGACCAAACCAAAAAAAAAATTATTTTCTGTGTTTGCGAATTGTGTGCGCAGTAGCCGCACGTGCATCAACAAAGTAGTGCCAAGCGTGCGCCTGTGTCATAAGTAAAGGGCCGGCTGGCTTGACCGTTAAAGGGTGCTGTAACCCCCGAAAGTACACTCCAGTCCAAACAAAAAAAATAATTATTTTCTGTGTTTGTGAATTGTGTGCGCAGTAGCCGCACGTGCATCAACAAAGGAGCAGCGCCAAGCGTGCGCCTGTGTCCCATAAGTAAAGAGCCGGCTGGCTCATTTCTTAAAGGCTGGTGTAACCCACAAAGTGCACTACTCTCCAGCAAAAATAAAAAAATATTTTCTGTGTTTAGCCGCACGTATATATCAAATCGATATAACATAAATGGAGGACCAAACTTTCTCCGATAAAAATAAAATAGAGAAAGATCAAGAACCACTTCCTCCTAGTGCTGAAGCTGCTGCCACTAGTCATGACATAGACGATAACATGCCATCAACGTCGTCTGCCAAGGCCGATGCCCAATGTCATAGTAGAGGGCACATACAATCCCAAATGACAAAGTTCAGGAAAATGACCTTGAAAAAAACATTTAAATCAGCTGAAGAGAAACGTAAACTTGCCAATATGCCATTTACGACACGGAGTGGCAAGGAACGGCTAAGGTCGATCCCTAGTATGTTCATGACTAGTGGTTCAGCTTCACATGACGATGGAAGCCCTCCTCCCACTAAAAAAATCAAAAGAGTTAAGCTGGCAAAAGCACAGCGAAGAACTGTGCTTTCTAAGAAGAAATCACAAATCCCCAAGGAGAGTCCAAGTGTGGTGGTGGTTGCGATGCCTGACCTTCCCAGCACTGGACGGGAAGAGGTGGCTCTTTCCACCATTTGCACGCCCCCTGCAAGTGCTGAAAGGAGCACCCACAGTCCACTTGCTGATATGCAAATTGAAGATGTCACTGTTGAAGTACAACAGGATGAGGATACTGGTGTAGCTGGCGCTGAGGAGGAAGTTGGCAAGGAGGATTCTGATGGTGATGTGGTTTGTTTAAATCAGGCTCCGGGGGAGACAGTTGTTGTCCGTGGGATGAAAAAGCCCATCACGGTCATGCCTGGGCAGAAGACCAAACATTCCACCTCTTTGGTCTGGCAATATTTCTATCCAAATCCGGACAACAACTGTCTTGCCATATGTACCATATGTAAAGGTGAAATAAGTAGGGGTAGGGACGTCAACCACCTAGGAACATCCTCCCTTATACGGCACCTGCAGCGCATTCATAAAAAGTTACTGTCAAGTTCAGAAACTTTGGCTAAGACCGTAAGCAGTCCAGGGACACCTAAATCCCATTGTCCTGTTGTATCCAAGCGCCTGCAAACCACACCGTCAACTCCCTCCTCGTCAATTTCCTCCTTAGTCAGGATCGGAAGTAGTCCTGCAAGCCATGTCACTGGCATGACTGACTCTCCTATCCGGGATTCCTCCGGAGGATCCTGCATTGCTACGCCTACTGCTGCCGCTGCTGCTGCTGCTGGGAGTCGTTCATCATCCCAGAGAGGAAGTAGGAACACCACTACTTTTACTAAACAATTGACCCTCCAACAGTCCTTAGCGAGGAGGATGAAGTACGACAGCAGTCATCCTGAAGCAAAACGTATAACTGAGGCCTTGACTGCTATGTTGGTGTTAGACGCGCGTCCGGTATCCGCCATTAGTGCAGTGGGATTTAGACAATTGATGGAGGTAGTGTGTCCCCGGTTCCAAATCCCGTCTAGATTCCACTTCACTAGGCAGGTGATACCGAGACTGTACAGAAACGTCAGAAAAAGTGTCCTCAGTGTCCTGAAAAATGCCGTTGTACACAATGTCCACTTAACCACGGACATGTGGACAAGTGGAACAGGGCAGGCTAAGGACTATATGACTGTGACAGCCCACTGGGTAGATGTATCACCTTACGCAGCAACAGCAGCAGCGTCACCAGTAGCAGCATCTCAGAAACGCCAGCTCGTTACAAGGCAGGCTACGCTGTGTATCACTGGTTTCAGTAAGAGGCACACCGCCGACAACCTCTTAGAGAAACTGAGGGAAATCATCGCCCAGTGGCTTACCCCACTTAGACTCTCCTGGGGATTTGTGATATCTGACAACGCCACCAATATTGTGCGGGCATTACATCTGGGCAAATTCCAGCACGTCCCATGTTTTGCTCACACAATAAACTTGGTGGTGCAGAATTTTCTGAAAAGCGACAGGGGCGTGCAGGAGACGCTTTGGGTGGCCCGAAAAATTTCTGGCCACTTTCGCCATTCAGCAACTGCGTGCCGAAGACTGGAGCGCCAGCAAACACTCTTGAACCTGCCCCGCCATCACCTGAAGCAAGAGGTTGTGACGCGGTGGAACTCAACCCTCTATATGCTTCAGAGGATGGAGGAGTAGCAAAAGGCCATACAAGCCTATACATCCACCTATGACATAGGCAAAGGAGGGGGTATGCACCTGACTCAAGCGCAGTGGAGAATGATTTCCGTGTTGTGCAAGGTTCTCCAGCCCTTCTAACTTGCCACACGTGAAGTCAGTTCAGACACTGCCAGCTTGAGTCAGGTCATTCCCCTCATCAGGCTTTTGCAGAAGCAGCTGGAGAAAGTGAAGGAGGAGCTAAGACGGAGTGATTCCGCTCGGCATGTGGGACTTGTGGATGAAGCCCTTCATTCGCTTTGCCAGGATTCCAGGGTGGTCAATCTGTTGAAATCAGACCACTACATTTTGGCCACCGTGCTCGATCCTAGGTTTAAAGTCTATGTGGTGTCTCTCTTTCCGGCCGACACAAGCCTGCAGAGGTGCAAAGACCTGCTGGTGAACACACTGTCAGCTGAAGCGGAACGTGACACGTCAACGGCTCCTTCTTCATTTTCTCCCGCAACTGGGGCTGCCAGGAAAAAACTTAGGTATCCTAAGCAACCCGTTGGCGGTGATGCAGGGCAGGCAGGACCAAGTTTGGACATCTGGTCCGGACTGAAGGACCTGGCAACAATTTCTGACATGTCTACTGTCACTGCATATGATACTGTCACCATTGACAGAATGGTGGAGGATTACATCGGTGACAGCATCCAAGTAGGCATGTCAGACAGTCCATACCTGTACTGGCAGGAAAAAGAGGCATTTTGGAGGCCCCTGTACAAACTGGCTCTATTTTACCTGAGTTGCCCCCCCTCCAGTGTGTACTCCGAAAGAGTGTTTAGTGCAGCCGGGAACCTTGTCAGCGAAAGGTGTAGGAGGTTGCTTCCACAAAATGTGGAGAAGATGATGTTCATCAAAATGAATTATCAGCTCTTCCAGGGAGACCAGCCTCCAGAAGGTACAGAGGGACCTGTGGTGGTGGATGCAAGTGGGGACGAGTTAATACTTTGTGAGGATGAGGATGTACACACTGAAGAGGGTGAGGAATCGTCGGATGAGGAGGATGAGGATGACATCTTGCCTCCGTAGAGCCAGTTTGTGCAGGGACACATTAATTGCCAGCTTGTTTTGTGGGGGCCCAAACGAACCAATCATTTCAGCCACAGTTGTGTGGCAGACCCTCGCGCTGAAATGATTGCTTTGTTAAAGTGTGCATGTCCTGTTTATACAACATAAGGGTGGGTGGGAGGGCCCAAGGACAATTTCATCTTGCACCTCTTTTTTTTCTTTGCATTATGTACAGTTTGGGGCCTAGTTTTTCAAACTGCCATCCTGTCTGCCACTGCAGTATCACGCCTAGATGGGTCACGTGTTTGTGCCGCCCACTCGTGTCGCTTAGCATAGTCATCCAGCTACCTCGGTGCAACCTTTTGGACATAAAAACACTATTGTGAGGTGTGAGGTGTTCAGAATAGACTGGAAATGAGTGGAAATTAAGATTATTGAGGTTAATAATAGCATAGGAGCAGAAAAACCTACAAATTCTGTGATTTTAGCTGTTTTTATGCTTTTTTAAAAAAAAATACAGATCCAAAACACAAAACCCAGAACCCAAAACACGGAAGGGTGGTTTTGGCAAAACCAATCCAGATCCAAAACACGAAGAAAGATCCAGATTCAAAACCAAAACACAAAACACGAAAAGTGGCCGGTGCACACCCCTAGTTGGCATACATGTCCGATGTTTGCGAGACTACGCTTGCACAGGACCCGTTCTGCGCATGTGCATAACAGATCCTGCGATCTCGCATACAGTTCCCCCCAGCTTCTGCCTGATTGGCAGGCAGAAGCGCCTGGGGGGCAGATACTTCGGTCGCATCACAACGCAGGAGGCGTCTCTTCTCTTGCAGCATTAGCATTTTAGATGGACGGCTTCTCTGCGGCTGCGCAAAACCATCCATCTCTGAATCACTCCCACTGTACACCTGCCCTAACTGCAGAGTAATATGGGACCTCATTCAGACCCGCTTACAAGCACTATGCGCTCGCAAGCGGGTCGATGGTGAGGGCCTGCGCACGCGCAACGCTCGCACTGCACGTGCGCAAGCCCCGGAGCGAGTGACAAATGCAGTCACTCCGGGGCTTGCTACAAAATGGCCGGCTGTCGATGTTGATCGACAGCTTGCCCCGTTTTGTAGGCGGGATAGGGGGGTGGCCGGACAAACGGAGGCGTTCCTGAAGGAATGCCTGCCATTTGTAGGTGGCCCTGCTGACATCACCAGTGATGTCAGTAGGGAGCTTCCTGCTCTGTTACCTGGGGCTTGCGGTAGACGAGATCTTACCGCAAGGGTCTCGTCGCAAGCCCCGATGGTCACGATAGTCTCGACCATCGCAACCATCACCTAGTCACTCACTAAAGCTGTGGGTGGTAACCCACAGCTTAGCAAGTGGCCAGGAGGCCACCTTTCAAAAGAAAAGCGGCCGCCCTCATTCAGAGTGAACGCTCGCTTTTTGCGAGCGGCTCTGAATGAGGTCCATGGTGTTTACCAAGGTGCAAAGTTGCTTGCTCATTTTTAATTTGCTCCTAACTGAGGATCAGCCTCCTTATGTTCTCTGCCTATGGTAACAGGTCTCTACTGCGCCATCTACAGGATACAGGATAAAATCATCCACCTTGTGTGGTCTCCAAATGATGAAACACATGTATTGCATATTTCCTTTCCAGACTAGCAGGCTAAAGGTGCTTAGAAATCATGGCCCGAGGATGCCTACATCATGCAAAGCTATGGTGGAATGAAAGTGGAGGTGGAGGTAATAAGGCTAAATAATATGTGTGACTATCAGTTTGCATAATATCTCCAAAATGGGCAGGTGGGATTTGTGCTCTCATCTGAAATTTTTAGTTCCGACTACCCCCTCCCAAGATTAATTTTGCATCGCTCTGTAAGCTCTTTACCAGTAGGAGAATGTGTTAAAGTTACTCTTAGCATAGGCACTTGTTCCACTGTTCTTAAAGCCAAAATTAAACCACTTAATTAAGCATTTATATACAACAGCATTGTTACATGTTTCATTAGGGATGTATGTTCAGTACCATGAAAAGACTGAAAAAGAAATAAATCCCTCTGCGACAAGCCCATCAGGTGACAGATGCTATTCCTTTATATATTACGTGACGCTCCCTTTTCACTCCGATTTAATCCTCTTGTTCGCATTTCCTTTATCCATCTAGTTAAATGCTGTTGCCAGGCAACAGGTATCTCTGGACTCACGGAACTAAGATGTCTCCCTTCCCTCTGGAAGTTTGGTGATCTTACTGCCCAGCGCTATGGCCTCTGCAAGACACAGCAGCTAACCACAGAGGGTGTGAGGCGCTACACAGCAGCGGAAGATCTGTGTACATTTTGTATAAATCATTTATCAGAACATTTTGCTTTGTAATGAAAAGAGCAATCAGCTATTCACTGAAGTCTAAATGGATTATATTGTACCTCCAACCACGCTGAATGTTGTTGTGAGTTATAGACTGTGCAGTGCATTATCCTTCTTTGTCAGAAATTGTGTATGTTACTGTGTGCTTTTGCGTTCCCAGTACAGAACTAAATGCTAATTTTTTTCCCATCTTGGCAAGCTGGCCTCCCCATCATTGCCATCAGGACAAACTTGCAACAGCCCTATCTGTGGTGCAAACATGTCTGCAAACAGGCGTACTTCTGGCCTGAACTTGTGACATCATGATGTGATGTTGAGGGATGCCGGGGCAAGGAATTGCAGACCTCCCAGAGCGTCATTAGGACTTCTTAGTAGGATGGGGCGGGGGGGGGGGGCTCTGAGGCAACTGCAGAGTTTTAAAATGCTCCCTGCTGCTCTACAGGTTGCGGGGTGCTCTCATGATGCTCCCACTAGTCACAGACGGTGATTCCATGCACTTGCATTGTTTCTTCAGAATCAGAATAGGATGGACATACGCAAAAATGTGTACATTTGTATCTGTGCAGCTGCTGGATGCAAATACTCAACGCTTGCATCTGTGCACAGAGGGCCCGATTCAGCTTGGATCGCTATTCTGCTATAACGCACGCGACGCAGTTGCTAATATCAGCGGTGCTGTTTAAATGTTTGCATTCACATAGCGTACACAGCCTGACATAAGGTCGCCCACTTCCCCTTACTCACATCCGTATACTAGGGGAACATAGCGAAACAATCGGTAACATCGGACCCATATGCACACTTGCACAAGCCCTGACCTTACTCAGAAATAGCTAACAGCCACTCACGCTATCAGTGCTATGGCTGCTTGTGGCCACGCAGTGGATAATTTCTGCACGTCCGGGCAATGGCGTTGAAACGCACTGGCATGGCTGCGTTCGCCTGATCGCCCCGTCACCACCCACAAACGCCACTTCCTGTCAATCACTCTGCTCTAGGTCTGCGTGGCCTCAGCAATAGGAGTTCCGATCGCACTTGCTAGTTCAAGCACACGCACTGCAATGCATACATGTGCGCAGAACGCAACAATCGTGCGGGTTATTAGCTGCGTTCTTTGCTCAATCAGGCTCAGAGATCCTTCCGACTCAGAATTAGGCCCAATATACGCTCCTCAATTGGGTGTAAGTTCAACTTTACATCAGGCCCTTAATAGACCTTTTTTCTGGATACATTTTATAATAATGGGAGATCAAGTTCCTCCACCTACAGAGCAATAGCACACAATCTAGGGGAGCCAGTAACTTATGGTATTACCTATACTATGGCAGCCATCCGGTATAGCTAGTAGGATTTTGTATGGATCTTGCTGCATTGCGTGGTACTAGTAGGGAATACAATTGGGAAACCGGCTGCTTAATACCGGCAGCCGGCTTCCCGACTGTCCTATCCCGGCGAGGGTGAAATGCCAGGCGTCTAGATGTAGACGCCTGATATTTATACTTACCTTAGTTTATACTTACCTTAAGGACGATCGGGATTTCTAGCGCTGTCGGGCTTCCGCTGCCGGGCTCTGCTCATCTGTCGGCCAGGCGCTGCCGGGAATCGAACCGCCGGCCATGCGCCGGCGGTATTTCATAACGATTCCACTAGTAGGAGTTGTCATGAAAGTGAGGTAAGAGAGAACAAAGTTGTGAAAATACCTTTATTTCTAATGGGTAAATTTACTAAGATGGGAGTTCTATTAAGAAGTTATGTTGCCCAAAGCAACCAATCAGATTCCAGGTATTATCTTCTAGAAGGTGCTAAATAAATGAGAAATAGAATCTGATTGGTTGCTATGGGCAACATCACTTTTTAAATAGAACTCCCATCTTAGTAAATTTACCCCTAAGTCTCTTTACCCCTCTCTCATCCAACAGAGTAAACACAAAATTCAAAGAGATTTACACTAATTTCTTTTAAATAAAAAACATATAATCTAATTCATAATAAGATGATTTAACATTTATTTTCTACTAATCTGTGCCCTCATGGTTAAAAACAGGATTTAAAAATAATCAGCACTAAGGGTTAACTGTTTTGCAGAGAGCTACAGCGCCTTTCTATCAATGTACAGGAGTAAAGCCGGTCACACCGCTGAACAAACCTATATCCCCCAGCCAGAGTGACAAGGTCAAAGTTCAATACAGACACATGTAGGTGGACAAATGGGCGAGACCTGGGGGGATTGGTTCTAGAGGCCGAGCAGAGAGATTTATTGGCATCACCGAGTCCATCCGCACACACAGGCTAATAGCCGTCATCTTCTGACCACATGTACCAACATTTCCTATAATTATCCGATTGTTCTGATGATCATGGATCATGTTGTTCTTATGAGACTTGCGTACTCTCAAGCCAGTTGCAACGAAATACGAATCACTGCAAATAGCGCTTTTGGCGAGCATGGCGGTAATCATGGCTACCTGCCAGGTTCTGTTGTAGTGAAATAAAAAGGATTTGAAAAGTGAGAAATCTGACTTTGATGTTTTCAAATTGAACTGTTAAGTCAGCTGACCTCTCCGGCTCACAAGTAGATAGGTTAGAAGCGCAATTACATTATTGGTACATGAAATATGTCGTCTTTTCACCTTTAACAAGTTGGTTCCAATTAGCTGACATCATTTTCTGTGGCAACCTCTGAGCCATGCTATAGATCTGAGACTGGGTACTTCACCAATTAGCATAGCATATCTTGGGCAGGATGCATGGCGCATTGCATCCTGCCGCTCTTCTCATGCAGCCAGTTGGAAACGCTGGTATGCATGAAGGAGGGCGCAAAGGACCGCTCTCTTGGTAAGCCGCATTTTTGGGGTTTGACCACATTTTTCCCCTTGCTGTATCCCACCCATTGAATGAATTCACATTGGACCTGGTATAGAGCTGTACGATATTCCGATATTTATGGGTTTCAGTGATTACCAGTAAACCGTGCATGCATCTTAGTTGCAATGCGCATGCGTCAAGGACCATTACTGTAGTCGCTTGCAGCAACCATATTCACAGTGTGATTGACTGTCAGAGCAAAGAACACAAGCATGTCGTGACTGTTTTGGGGGTGTATCACACCCTGCGCCTGTGATCCCATAAGCAAGGCATATTACTCCGGCGTCTCAATTCCCGCAGCCATTCTGCGTCCCGCAAACTCACTCAGGACTACAACAATGGACCGATGCTGCGTCTTTGTACACAGATGCTGCAAAGTTATACGCAGTGGCTTGGATTTGCAAAGCCGCAGGTGAGCGTCTCAAAACATCTCCCGGCTGCTGCAAGGGGGGTCATAGCTGGGGATACTACCCTGGAATGGGGGCGGAGCGGGGAGCGTGGACACGGAATCGCGTCATTTTGCCCCCGCTACACAATGACGAGATTTTTGGCATCGTGAAGCAGGAGGAGGGACCACGATGATGCGATTCAGCGTGAATTGCGTCACTGCCCTCCCCGCTGCAAGGGTGTTTTTATTGTAACTGAGGGGGTTGGGGGGGCTGGACGGGTCGGTGGCTGACGGGAGTCTTGCCTGCCTTTCCAGGGGCTGGGAGTGGCACCCGATTTTCGGGAGGCTCCCGGCCGAATCAGGAGGGTTGGCAAGTATGGATCCAAAACACGGAGGTCAGCGCACATCTCTAATAATAATGCACTATGGGCCTGATCCAGAGCCGGATGCTATTTGCGAATGGTCGTTCAGAAAAAGGGGCCGGATATTTAAATAGAGCGCTCGCTCTTTGCGGTCTGTTGACGCCTCTATGTCTGAACGAGCGAACGAAACATGTGCTCGATATTTTGTTAAAAACGCCCCCTGGCCGCTCGCATCCTACGTCATCTCCGCTATTTATTTGATTAATCAAGTACATCGAAAGGCGTATGAACTGCTCGCAGTGCTTGTGGTTGGATTTTCCTACCGCAATCATTCGAGCAGTTCAGGCTCAGAAACAACTAAGTGACGTGGTCGATGACGCTGCTTTGTTAATTATGCACACCCTTAAAACTCCCGTTTTGACCGTTTGGCACGCCTGCGTTCGGATCTCCACTCCCCGTTTTCAAGCACCTTCCACTGTTACCACTCACAAACGCCTCATCCTGTCACTCAAATTAGCAGGCATTCGCTAGCACCCCAAGTGTATGTGACATCATGGTGTCCAATGGCAAGCTCATGGGGAACTTTAGAGGGGTGGAGGTGGTCCTAAGGAAGCACCCTGTGGATTTCTCTAGCTGTGGGGTACCTCTCCAGGCACCCCATAAGGTAAAATAGTGTGTCAAGGTGCCATCTGGGTAGTGACCATTCTGCCCCCTCAGCCTTACGTACTGGTTGGCGGCAGTCACACACCCCTCATTAAAGCCCTGCACCATTGTATTACACATATGCCAGCTTTAGTTTCCAGAAAGGGATCTGAAGAATTTGTCAAATATTGCCTTAATGTAGCCTATTAGGCTACCTATGGCTAAGACCATCTAAATATGGCATTCGTTATTGAGCACCAAGCTCCGAAAAGCTCAACTTTTTGCCAATTTTGCAATTTAAAAATATTGGACCTCTTAATACATTCCTGAAATACATAATTAATGCAGATGTCCTCCAAAAAATACTTTCAAAAATATGCCCCCTAATAAAAAATATGTTTCTTGTGCATAAACGAAATAGTTTACAACATGGAGGGAGGTGGCACTTGTCTGTGTTATGTGACTGATGTTCACCAGATGCATACTCTACTGCTGGCAGCCGGAACACATCTAGAACTCACATATCAGTGGAAATACTCAGCTCTGTGAGTAACATACACCTATTCTGTGCTGAATCTGCATAAGAACCCGACTAGAGCTTCTACTGTCTGCTGAGGTCAGCAGGTAGGGTCCATCTGGCTGTACTTCTAGTCCTCTCCTTATTTTACAATTTCACAAGCTTTATGGGCACTTACTGAGGATGGCGCCATGTGTTACTTGCCAGTCCTGCCACCGCCTCCTGGCTCATGCTCTGTAATGAGATCTTGCTGTTTTATGAGATCTCGTGCATGTTTTATAGCGCCCGGAAGAAGAGTAATACCGAATTGGAATTAGCACTAGACTGACGTAATATAGGTAGGACAGAGGTCATCAGAAAGAGTGAGTTATCATTACACCTCTCCAGCGGCTCTCTTTGTAATACATTTCAGCATTGAGGCAGCCCAAACGGCGACACAAGATGTCTCTTTGCCCTGAGAAAAGGGGCTATTTGATAAATTCACCGTTAAAGCTGCCCAACCAAGTACAGAGTCGTAAATAGGGAAGTGTGACCATTGCCGTCCTACGGCCCTTGCTTCTGGCTAGCGATTTGCCTGGCACGGCACCTGCAGCCAAGATTGCTGCCGGAGCATTCTATAGATGCTCCAGACAGACACCCTGCAGCCTGTACAGCAGATCAGAGTGTCCTCAATGCTGCCTCCCCACCCCATCTGTGCACATTTGAGCCTGTTATTGTGCTGACCAAGGAACAGGATAACGTCGCTAAGCTTTCCAAACCTCCACTCACACTGGCCCCCATTTATCGATGAAAGTAAAACACCAGCGCAATTTTTCATTTAGCATCACTGTATACAAATGAAAAATCTGCTGGTATTTACCAATATTTACCCCTAAGGTGAGTTCCAGTGAAGTCCTCCTCCTCGGCGAGGTCCTCCACTGGGATGCCAGCGTCTGGGGTCTTGCGGCGGTCGGTCTGCTCATTTGCATGACACGAGGACCCGGCAGTGCCTGGAAGGCTTTGCTGAAGCTGGAAAGGCAGCGCTGAGTCTCCATTGTCAGCAATGGGGACCGCATTGCTCTCAAGAGCAATGCTGCAACAAACAGCGGTAATCTTAGATTACCGCTGTTTGTTAAATCCAGAAACGATGACATAACCCCTTTAGCGAGCGCTAAAGGGGTTGTGCTTCGTTGATAAATGGGGGCCACTGTATGAGAAATGCCAGAATGAGCCGAGAGAGTGTTAGCTAGACACAGGGAACCATTTGTGCTGAAGTGGGCTCTGGAGGTTTCCCTGCTGTCAGCAGAAGCAGCTGGGCGATGGGCTGAGAGAGGATTCTCTCAGGATGCACCAGGGAAGATTACTGTAAGGAATCAGCACACGGGAAGCAGTGTTGAGAGGGGGTTTTAGGGAAGCGGAGGAAAGCGAGAGAGAAAGAAAATCTGAAATGATGTCTGGCAGACAAGTCTGCGACAGGATTCGGAGATAAGCAGGAATTAGAGATGCATTAGTACAGGCTTCAAAGGAAGAGAAGGAAAGAATCCCAGACTATATCCAAAACTGGCAAGACTGTGAGATAAGAAGGGAGCGAGATATGATATGCTTAATGCAAACACTAAAATGACCACCTGATCTGAATTGCTGCAGACAGCCCATTGCAGTACTACGGCGTTTATGCATGATGCCAACAGATTTGTCAAAGGATTAAATACAAAAAAAAAAACCCCCCACAGGAATGGAATGTTGGTAAAGTTAGTGTTGATGTGCATGACGCTAGTGTCACCTGCTCTTCTGGGAATGCAGCCTATCAATTGTTATTTAAGAAGCTTTACCCACATATCTCAGCAGTGTACAGTCGCAGAATGTTTCATTATTTACATCAGCCTCTGCCGCAGTGGCGCTGCCAATCTATATTACTTACCACTAGAGATACGCGGATCCGGTTCTCAGATAACTGACAACAACTGAATTTAGGGTTTCCGATTCGAAAGTTCGGAATCATTTTGAGGTACCGAGTTGAACCGACTACCAGTTCGGATCTCCTCGCGGTTCATAACTTGGATATAAAAACCGAACTCGGGTTTGGATTGCATGCTAACTGGTCAAAATGACGTCATTTTAGCTATTCTATTTTTTTTTTTAAATACAGATCCAAAACCACAACCAAAACACATGAGGGTTGTTTGGCAAAACCAAAACATGAAGATGAATCCAGATCCAAAACCAAAACACGGGGGTCGGCGCACATCTCTACTTACCACATACAAACAAAGAAGGACATATTTATCAGAAAACATTTGCGCTTGTTTTCAACCGCAAAAGCAGCACCTATAGGGGCGCTGCTAAATGGCATTCGTCATTGTAGGCTAAGAGCTACTGTATGTGCTATAGCTCTGTTTGGTCATGGATTGTGTCAAACAAGTGCGTTCCAGCTCGGTATACTTCCTCCGGGGCGCTGAGAGGAAGGGGGGAGCGTATACTACTTACCCAGGCTTGTTGGTGGGACCCGCCCCCATCTGAAAGATTCTCCTTTCTGCTCACTACAGCTGCGGCCGCGTCTTATAGCATATTTGCTTCCTGTCCATCACTTGTGAATAAATCCTCACTGCAACCGTAATTGCAATTTAATCGCCACGCATGCACATTGCAGCTGTAATGCATGCGCAGTCCAATGATGAACGCTCATTGCGTGAACATCGGAATAGTGAACAACTCTGAATCAGGTCTTTTAACCTTAAATAGAACTAATATTGCCTATTTAGTACTCAACAAATGCATGCATTAATGGGGATAGTGCGACAGAAGGGTTGTGTCATCTTACATCGTTTAGTGTTTCTCTGCGCAGACCATTGTTGATGGCAGTCCTCTAGAAGGGATGCAGTCAGGATACCGGCGGGCGCTATCCTGCCAACGATATCCCGACACTGAAATCCTGACATGGGACTAAAGATAGGCGTCGAAATCCCAACACCTATCATTAGCCCCACTACGGAATCTCAACACCCAGCATACCGAAAGAAGGTAAGCCGGGTGTCTTAGGTTCTAGCCATGGGTGGGGGGAGGGTTAGGGCTAGGGACCCCCAGGGGGGATTTAGGAATAGGCACCCCCCCGGGAGGTTTAGGGTAGGGAAAGGGGGGGGGTTAGTCACCACTTGGGGGGGTTAGGGTTAGGCACCCCCAAGGAGGTTTAGGGTGCGGGGAGGGTTAGGGTTAGACACTAGGGGGAGGTTAGGGTAGCCACCACTAAGGGAGGGTTAGGGGTGGGAGAGAGGAGGGTTAAGGTACTTACCTGCTGCAGTCAGGATTTCGTTCCGACGGGCTGCCACTGTCGGTATTTGATCTGGCGGCTAAACAGCCGCCGGCATTACATACCAATTCCCCCGAGAAATTGAATGAAATTATTATGCTGAATATGAAGTACATCATATTTTAAGTTCTTCTGCAAGAATACACTCACTGCCCCCTCATTAGCTTCCTCCACCATAGTGGTCTCACTGCCCCACCACAGCCATCTCACTGCTCCGCTCTATAGCTGTCTGACTGCCCTCTCCTTAGCTGTCGCACTGTCCCCTCATCCTCTTGCCTTGTTGCTGTGTGGCTAGCTGCTGCCGCTCAACTTCTGCTTCTATGCTGCTCAGTCAAAAAGTAGGGATGGCCATCGACCATCAACGATTCTAAATCATCAATGGTTTATGGCCAATGTTGAATATTTTTACCATCGATAGCCAATGGTTCTTAGTCATCGATGAATGAGTGGTAGCCAATGGGTTTTTTTTTTCTGGACGGTACAGCTAAGTCCCACCCCTGGTTTTTGATTGGCCCACAGCCCGCCGTTCTCCCCCACAGTGGTAGCCAACAAGGGGTGCAAACCATCGTTGGTTCCCCATAGATGGTTTGTGTGCCATCGACAGTAACCACCAATGGACCCATCGATGGTAACCATCAATGGACACCTCACCGATGGCCACCCCTATCAGAAAGTGAAAAACTCACTTCCTGCTCACACTTAGGGGTACATTTATTAAAGTGAGAGTTTTTAGAAGTGGAGATGTTGCCCATAGCAACTAATCAGATTCTAGCTATTATCTTCTAGAAGGTGCTAGTTAAATGTTAAGTAGAAACTGATTGGTTGCTATGGGCAACATCTCCACTTCTAAAAACTCTCACTTTAGTAAATATACTCCCTACTGTCTAAGGTAGGGGAGGCCATCGGTGAGTTAGCCAGTGATACACCGATCAATGGAAATCCATGCTATGGGGATTGGCAGGGACAGGCTTAACAGGGAATGGGTCAGAGCTACATGGACCACCAAGGGGTTGAGCTACGCTCCGTGCTCCTGACGCGAGAAAGGTAAAAACATCACTACCATACAGATGTCGATGGCAAAACCATTGGTCATGGATGAGAAACAGTAGTAACACATCCCCCACCCTCCGAAGTTTCCCACTGTCGAGGATTGTGCAATGATATCACTGAACTCAAAGAATGGAAAAGTTCACCTACGAGGGCAGCGGACGGTGGTAGTGAAGTTAGAATGGGTGAGGTTTTGAATGATTGCTGTCACTCTCTGTGACAGGAAATGATTTTCTTTCCTGTTAATACTATCAGTCTCTGGCAGATCCCATGGGCCTATTTTCATGGGGGGCCTGGAGCTGACCCTGTTGATCCAGCTCTGCCTTAAAAATAGTGTACACTGTATGAAATAGCCTGACTCAACTCAACATAGTAGACTATGGGCCTAATTCAGCGCTGAGCACTCGCAAGCGGGTCGATGGTGCCCTAATGCGCATGCGCACGATGGAGGGAGCTCCATCGTGCGCATGCGCGAGACCCGCATAGCGACAGCCAAGCTGTCGCTATGGGTCTCGCACCAAAGGGGGCGTGCTGTCGATGGTGAGTGACAGCACGCCCCCTTGGTGGGCGTGCCGGGGGCGTTGCTGCCCAGACGGAGGCGTTCCCATGGGAACGCCTACCGTCTGATAGAGCCAAAAGCACTCCTGGTCTTGCGGCAGCGAGACCCTACCGCAGGGTCTCGTCGCAAGCCCGATGGTCGCGACGGTCATGACCATCGTGACCATCTTTTTGGCCGCTCGCATAAGCTGTGGGTGGTCACCCACAGCTATGCGAGCAGCCAGGAGGCCACTCCATTTTTAGATAGGAGGGCCCTGATTCAGAGCGAGCGCTCTGGTCAGAGCGTCCGGCTCTGAATCAGGCCCTATGGTCACTCACAGATGATTACTACTGGTGGTACTCCTGAGGTACTGAACAGTAGTGAGCATAGCACAGTATCTGTTAGAAACCTACTTGCAAATGCATTGTGGGATATTCATTATGCAGGGAACACCCAAGAGACTATGGGGTCTATTTATCAAGCAGTGAAAAGTGTGGAGAAGTGGACCAGTGGAGAAGTTACCCATAGCAACCAATCAGCTTTCAAGTAGCATTTAGCAAGTACAGTCTATAAAATAATAGGTAGGAGCTGATTGGTTGCTATGAACAACTTCTCCACTGGTCCACTTCTCCACACTTTTCACTGCTTGATAAATAGACTCCAATGCCACCCACTGGGGGCTTGATGATCATTGTAGCATGGCCCTTCACTGTACAATGCTGCCATGCCACTTATTTGCTGCTGACAGGTTGCTAAAATGGCCATAGATTAGAATAGCAGAATCAGGATGTATTCTCATGAATATTATCTCCCCTCACAAAATGGCTGCCATGACCAGTTTATAGGTGATTGATACATTTAAGATGGCGACCTAATATGCATACCTCCGAACATTTGAAATTTGACATCTCAGCATTGCAATAGGGTCATTTACATGTTGCCTTGGCAGGGGCCTCCTGCCTCTGATGTGACTGGCACCCAATCACCATGATGAGCGGGCCAGAGGCAATTCTCCCAATTTCCTGCGAGTCAGGACAACCATGCCAAAAAAAGGCAGGGCCGATTTAAGATTTGTGGTGGCCCTGGGGCAAATTGACTCCCCCCCAAGTGCTGCACCACTGTTGTGGTCCTCCTGCCCTGGTTGGTACCTTACCTTGCACCTCTTGTTCTTCCAATCTCCACTGACAACCGGCAGCATCTCAATGTAATCCATTATGAGGGCGGCGCTGCTGGTAGTCAGCCTGGAAATGGTTGTGGAATGGGGTAGCAATCCGAGAGTAACATGTGGGGCAATGTTTGCAGCAGTATTGGGGACACCAATATTTAGGGGCCTGTGGGAATCCACTCCATCTATAATCAGTCCCTGACTACAAGATGCCAACGCAAGTTGTGCCTCTTTGCAGAAGCTTTGGGCGACCATTTTGTGGATCAGGGTCCAGACAGGAATGTCCATGCAGGTGAATGTAAAAATGTCACTTCTCTGCTTATTATCACTTTTGGACAATCCTCCTAATTACATACAACTTTTTCATTCTTCCCTTAAAATAAAAGCCCAAATTATGCCTTAAATAACTCACCATGCCAAATAGACGCAGTCACGAAGCAACTATGTCATGTGTCATATTTGTACATGTCACTGTTATTACTACATAGGTAACTCTGCACATAAAGCTACAATTTCGTGTAATGAGCACAGCTTAATGGTACACAAGGGTTTTCATTCAAAATATATTGGCTTTTGTCTGATCAGCGATGTAGTTATGAGACCGGCGGCTGCGATGTCGCAGGTCTCAATACCGACATCCAACTCCTAACAAGGGACTTAAGATAGGTGTCGAAATACCGACGTCTATCTTAATCCTGACGCCGGAGCGCCGAAGGACACCAAGCCGAACGAGGTAGTCCATGGCACTCTTAGCGTTAGCCGCCGGGGGGGTGGGTTAGGTTTAGGGAGCATAGCGGGGTTAGGATTAGGTTTTGGGGGGAAGGTTAGGGTTAGGCACCCCAACGGGGGTGGGTTAGGTACCACCGGGGGGTTTAGGATTAGGCACTAAGGAGGGATTAGGGTTAGGAGGCGAGGTTAAGTATACCCGGGATACCAACCATCTGGATGATGCTGTCGGTATTGTGACAGGAGGCATCCTGACAGCCGCCATTACATACCCATTCCGTCTGATCCCTTCCGCTGGAGAGGACTACAAAAAAAAGTTGTTTTGGCGAAGGGGAAAATGCTCCTAGCACACACACTCATCCAGAATACCCCCGACAATATGCCACCCCTTGAAGCTCATTTAAGTATCTCGACATAAAACATTGCTATTGCTTTTCAGTGAGGTAGTTTCCTAGAACACGTGTAGTAGTGAAAAAATATGGCCAATGTCTAAAAGCTGTGGGCCACAATGTACCACCTTCATTAATTACCCTTATTACGTGTATTTTAGCAAGTCACTAGCTATCCATCTTACAGCGAGTGGTCGGTTAGCTCAGTGGGTTAGAGCTTGATGCTATTAAAGCCAAGATTGCAGGTACAGGGCCTGATGCGGAGTTGCACTCTATTACAGTCACCGTGGCTCAGGGGCGGATTGGGATGGAAAACCAGCCTGGGAAATTTCTGGAAGCAGCCCTTATGGGGGCGGGTCTGTGGAGGGGGCGAGGTCTGTGGAGGAGGGCAGGATACTCCATCCTCTTAGGGCCTGTAGGGGCTTTTGCAATTCACTGAGGGGAGCAGGGTCGACAACAGAAATCTTGGTGAATGATACATTCTTTTTGGGTACCCCCATCCCTCTGCACTAAATACAGGCCAGTCAGTCTGGAAGTCTTTTTTCTTACCGATATGGTGTTTCCTCAGCAACAGGGAACTTCTAAATAGTTTGAGCCTCACTGGACAGCGTCTTCAGCCGGTATTCACTATTCATGTAGATCACACTGTCTGGAAGATGCCTGTTAACGTAGAAATATAACCAACGTCTTCATGATAACTAGATAATGTATAGTAACAGTAAAGTGTTTGTGCAGGGCAAAATGTGAGTTTCCCTGATCAAACAAGTTCTGTGTCTTTCCAGGCCCCCGTGTTACTCCAGACCTCCCTACGGCTCTCCATCCCCAGGCCCCCCTGTGGTTCTCCAGGCCCCTTGTGGCTCTCCAGGCTCCCTGTGTCTCTCCATCTCCAGGCCTCATGTGTCTCTCCAGAACCCCCTGCGTCTCTCCATTCCCAGGCCCACATGTAGCTCTCATTCCCCCAGCCCCAGTGTGTCTCTGCCCCATTCCCCCAGCCCAAGTGTGTCTCAACATCATTTCCTAGACCCAGTGTGTCTCTGCCCCATTCCCCCAGACCCAGTGTCTCTCTCAACTCCATTCTTTCAGACCCAGCATGCATCTCTCAGACCCATTCCCCCAGACCCAGTGTGTGTCTCTCAGACCCATTCCCCCGACCCAGTGTGCATCTCTCAGACCCATTCCCCCAGACCCAGTGTGTGTCTCTCAGACCCACTCCCCAGCTCCAATCTGTGTCTCAGCCCCTGTGTGTGTCAGCCTCATTCCCCCAGCCCCAGTGTGTGTCAGCTTCATTCCCCCAGCCCCAGTGTGTGTCAGCCTCATTCCTCAAAGCAGCTCCAGTGTATGTCTCAATCCCATTCCCCAGCCCAGGTGTGTGTCAGCCTCATTCCCCCAGCCCCAGTGTGTGTCAGCCTCATTCCTCAAAGCAGCTCCAGTGTATGTCTCAATCCCATTCCCCAGCCCAGGTGTGTGTCAGCCTCATTCCCCCCAGCCCCAGTGTGTGTCTCATCCCCAGTGTGTGTCAGCCTCATTTCCCCCAGCCCCAGTGTGTGTCAGCCTCATTCCCCCCAGCCCCAGTATATGTCTCAACCCCATTCCCCAGCCCCAGTGTGTGTCTCAATCCCATTCCCTAGCCCCAATGTGTCAGCCTCACTCTCCCCCAACCCTGTGTCTCAGCCTGTGTGCCCCAGCCCCAATGTGTTGGCCCCCTCATTCCGCCCAGCAGCACCTGTGTTTGTCTCCGCTTTGACGAAGTGCAGGCAGCCGCTGTCGCATCTTACCTGCTGCCACTGCTCTATTTGGCTTTCCTGCCCGCTGTTCTTCTCAGCGGTGGCATCACTGTGCAGGCTGCTGTCCTGTCCCGGAGCCCGGAGGTGGGGGGTCGGGCTACAGAGGAGCTAATAGGAGGCGGAGCCATCAGTGGAGATTGACAGGCTCTGCTACACAAAGGCTTGTGGGAGTCAGCTGTTTTTTTTACTATTAGCTGTTGTGCAGCCCAATCGGAGCTGAGCTCCGATCACGGCAACGCCTGGGGTGAGTAAGGGTTGGGCGGCCACCGGCCAATGTAGGGACCGGCCCAGCGGGAACTGGCCTGGTGTCCCGGTGGCCCAATCTGCCCCTGCCGTGGCTTTCTATGCAGCGGCTGTGTGATAATATGCTAACGCCGCAGTAAATAGACGCCTACTGCTGGCTTCTGTGATCCGCTGCTACGTCCAAGGACAAAGTCATCAGATCACTTGCGCAACCCTCAGGTAACTCAAGATGGCTGTGAAATTAACGCAGCCGGAGCCAGTGAAGCTGCGTTGGAAGACACGGCCGAATTTTCGAAAACTCTCCCAATCACCGCTCCCAAACAGCATGTCAATCATACTGGTGCTTAGGGAGCACTGCGACCGCTGTCACAGACAATAATTGGCACATGTGCAGTACAGACCCTGTGCATGCTCCGATTGGCAACCATCGGAGTTGTACGCAAACCATCGGATTTGTGTACAACTCTGAGGGGCCCATTTACCAATGATTTTTATCATACGCAGCGAGTTTTAAAACTTGCTGCGTATGATGAGTGGTGCTCCAGCCAATCAGCTCCCAACTGTCATTTTTCAACAGATGACAGTTGGAAGCTGATTGGCTGGAGCATAATTGACATACGTAATGAGTTTTAAAACTGGCTGCGTATGATAAAACTCATTGTGAATGATAATAAATTAGCCCCTGAACCAGGCCCAGAGGCCATCTGCTTTTCTTGTCTAACAACACAAACAAGAAAGTTATGTCGCTCAGTGGTAAAGTGCATGCCCTGCAGACGTGAGCCCCTAGTTTAGCCCAGGTATCTCCAATAGTCATCATTTCCTCATAAATAGCAGCTTGCTGGACTGACATGCTTGTCATGCTTGTTTAACATGTGTGTAAAATGACAGCTCCAATCCAGCAATCAGTCACTAAGTGCTTGGTGTCTTCTCCACACATACTAGGAATTAGTGTCTTTCCCTTGGGCAGGAGCAATAATTACAGACATTTCTGCTCTCTTCCCAAGTCTGAAAGTAGCTACTGGCAGATGTCTCCACATCCTCATCATAACTGGCTGCACACACAACGCTGGTTTTTTTCGTGTCTGTTTTCATGTCAGAAACTGTGGGAAAAATGAACGGCAATACTAAGAATAAACAAATCTGCCATTTTGTTTAAGAGAGGAGCGGGCTCGTATAAAGTCTCTATGTGCCCCCCACTCTCGCCAGGGCAGTTGCAGACTACTGTGCATGCACAGGTCTCCGGAATCATGACACCCATGCCATGTGCCTGGTGATTTGCTTTCCCTATTGCGCTTGCGCAAATCTTTGGGAAATGGCGGCTGGGCCATTTTACCAGTGATTTGTGCAACGCCGCACAGAGATGGCGGATACAGAAGGTGGGATGCAGCAATGGCATTTTCAGGGGTTTGACCGCATTTCTCATATGCACCAGGTCGCGGGTCTTGGATGCGGTGGGTAACGCCATCTTCAGATAGCGATACCATATAGAAGCCAATGGGCTTCTATTCAGAGAGTGATGTGAGAGGGATCCCTTCCCAATCCCCAATCAGCATGCACAGAAGGTCATCGGAGGGACTACTGGGTCATAGACCCGGAAGTCTCTCATTTGCAAAGGACAGCTTTTACCGAGAGAGCTGTCCTTTTGCGGTCTCCTTCATGCATACAGCCGTAAGTAACTGCGACATGCATGCAAAAAGTGGCGGGATGCATCTCTTCCTGAGAGAGGTGAGTATAATGAATGATGGCAGGGAGTTTGAGGTGGTCCACACTGCACTGCACACCCTGCACCCATTATAGATACGCCCCTAGAGAGGGTCTTGTTATCACCTGTGTTGTTGTACACAGTCACTGCTTAGAACCTGTATGTTAATAGAACGTCCTGGGGAAAAAAAATACAGAAAAAGTCAGGTGACATAGGGGCCTATTCATCAACACTAAAAAAAATCGATGGAGGTAATTAGGTTTAGAGCTCGCATGGAGTTCTACCTAATTACCGGAGGAATTCATCATTCCTCCTCTCCATAGCTTTCTATTCCGAAAAGCTGTCATTTTTGTGATGACAGCTTTTCGGGAAATAGATACTTTTCCCTGCCTGCTCCTACCTTACCGCAGCTGTAATCCGTGCTGCGCATGCTCCGTTACGTTCACAAAAGCGGCGCATTCGCAGCACTGATTACAGCTGCGGTAATTGTGTCCCCCTCCCCCACCTACCTGGCCGCCTGTCACAGGCTGCATCCGCGGACCCCAACCTCCCGCTGAAGAGGAGAAGAATTCATTTTTTTCACTTTTTCATACTAATGTATGGGGAGTGTGGAAATGAACACAGATGGACTTAACCAGGGGATATCAGTGATATCTCCTGTGTGAAGTGTGTTAATGAATACTAAAAAAACGGTAATTAAGGAAAATGTCCTTAAAACCGTTATTATAGTGTTGATGAATAGGCCCCACAGTACTTGGTTATTGTGCGCTTCTCCATGCCTGGCATAATAAATATATTGACGTCTCATTATGCGTGGTTTGAGCTGAATTTGCACAGAATGATGGCCATACCTTGATAGGCTGTCGCCCTTCCTAAACTGTAATGATTTATCTAACCAGGCAACGGACCTGCAAACGTGAGATTTTGTTTTGAAATAAATATTGAAATGAGCTGGCAGGGCTTAGGCGGCAGGCCCTGGAATAAAGGCAGCCTATTATATTAAACATGAATGAGGGCTAATGAGTAGTATATAAGGGGGAAATGGAAAAATGTAAATGAAAGGGGATGGCTATCCCTGGCTGATTGTTCAGTGCAATCAGCAGCAGGTGGTGTGCTCGGGAAGTGTCCAGGTGCGCCATCTTGCTGCCAAGCTGTGCGCCAAATGGTTGCCGGTATCCGCCCCCTGTATGATGGAGAGAGATGTGTTAGTAAACCATGCTCAGTGGCAATGTGCAATTAGTGAGCTGCAGGATTGGTGCGTAGAATAGGCGGAAAGTCTCTCAGCTAGTGGGGCCCACCAGAGATTTCTCCAGTATCCCTATGTGCCAGGCCAACACTAGCTGTTCTGTGCAAATCGTGCTCTTCATAAATTATGTTACAGTGTCTGCCTCAGAAACCTGCACGCCAGATTTAGGATTAGGCTATTCACTGCACATGTGCAGGTCTACCTCTGCAAGATCGCTCGCAATTCCCCCAAGTTACAGCGTGATTGACATGCTGCGGCATTTGAGGGGCGGAGCTGGGGCAGCAACTGGGACCACTCTACAAAACGGGGGCGTGTCAGCCCCGCTTTGTAGGTGTGGCCAGGGTCAGGTCTCAGCCTTGACAGACGTCCTGTCCCTGGCTGAGACCTGACCCTGGCCACACCTACTGAGTAAGCTGAGGCCTCCTCATATGGCCAATGGCTGCCGTGTCTTAAGACACAGCACTCAGATCTTCAGTGTGGTCAGGAGGCGTCTGTCTACGCCAGATGCCTCCTGCTGCATTAGCACATTAGTTGTACGGTGCTGCACAGTCGCTTCCCTGCACTTCTCTGAGGCTGTACTATACCGTACTACTCTGAATCAGGCCCATGATGTACTCTCCTCTGCGCAGAGCTGTCCCTTACACCTGCCCAGCTTTTACAATGTTTGTCATCTCTTACCTATTTTATACACTGCCATTGTGTTCACAGTCACACATACGGATATTCATTATACGGCCCTCCATCTATGATGGAACTACACATTCCAGCAATCCCTGCCACAGTTTTAGCAGGACATGCTAAGATCTGTAGTTCCACAGCAGCTGGCGGGATTCATGTTAAATACTTCTGACATACTATGCCACCAGCATTTGAGGAAAGGCAGATGCGATATTTGCTAGCTGCTGATAAACGATTATTATAACAATAACTACAGTATATGATCTGAAAATTCGGATCGGTTCTCACCTGCAGTCGCCCGGCTACTATAGCCATTACAGGAGATAGCGATACATTCTGTGACGGTTGCACCGAGACAAATGATCGCGCCATTGGAAGGACTGTCGGATGATCAGCATGTCAGTCAGGTCTGTACCCAGTTTTAGAAATGGACATACGACAGAGCATCTCTAAGGTTAGGGGCACTACCCAATAGCAGAATTCTCCCTCTTGTTCTGTTAGACACAGAATGCCTGGTCCGGAGTCGTACACAGACACCCCTGCGGCTGCGCCTTTGTGCTGATGCTGCAGCTGCTTTCTTCTAATCCGAGACGCCCATTTGCAGTCTCTTGCGCCTGGTGAAATCCGACTTGGTGTGTACCATCAAAACTTGCACTAGCCCTATGGCAGGTCCAGTTTCGCCATCTGAGTAAATTCTTTCTGCGCCTCCATGCGGTGATAATCGGGGCGCATGCGCAGGGCCATTCAGACGCATTGACACAATACTTAAAAAATCGCCCAAATGCGTGCATATGGGCATATGGGCATAGCCTGCGAATCAGAATCAGGCCCACAGTGACAACAGTGGCTGTATATCATTGTCACATTGAATACAACATGTATGTAAGCCGGTATCGCATGGCAGCAGCTCTTACTCTTCCCTAAATAGTATCAGCAAATCACTTAGCGGCACCAAGGCAGGGCCCAGAGCCCAAATGGACACGGTCTATGAGACCATACACACACGTGAGCCTAGAGGTGTGAGTGACGTGATGTGATAGCAGTGTTACAATGATGTCCCGTTATGTACAGCGTTTATGTCTGTTTTTCTTGACCTTTAGCCTTCACTTTAACCTCAGTGCTAAGTCATTAGCCTGACATCTGCTGCATGTGTGCAATGATGGGGCCCCCATTTGGCAGTAGCTTAATACAAAGCCTTTACCCTGTGGGGTCTGAAGGTTATACACAACCATGATAAGGAGCTGGTGCAAGTGTCACCACAGTGCACAAGGTGGCTGATCATAATATAATCAAATGGTTATGGAATAGATGGAAGAGCCATTTACAGAAGAACACCATCTTATAATTAAGTTATAGTTATGTGTCTTTGGTTTTTTTTTTGCCATGATTTAGCTTCATGCTGGTCTGCAGGGAGGCTAGGAAACATTTTCACCGAATAAATTAGCTCTTGATTGTGTCAAAGGAAGAATAAAATTGTGATTTCATAACTCAGACACCTGTACTATCCCTCCGTGCAGCTCAGTAATAGAAGCAATGACCAGGTGGGATACAGCAAACCCTGTGGAATATACTGAAATGACATACTGCTATTATGGGTGAGATGTGTCAGACAAACAGAAGCACTATAACTGGGGATGCAAGCCATATAGAGCAGAATCATTTCAGTGCTGCCTTTATTCGGACAAAATTCCTCTAATTGTGCCCAAAGTCCCAGAATAATGGCACGTTGACATTTGGGTGGAATAGCAATGGCACACTGAGGTCCTACGGTCTGCCAGAAGAGCTATGTGGCCCTGGTATTGGGGGAGAGTGGCCACACCTATGGGGGTGTGGATTTGCTTCTTTGTGAATAGCGGGCCCTATTTACAGGATGCAAGTCCTACTGAAGGGGCCATGGTTCCGACATGTGGCTGAGCCTCCTTGGAGGCCCAGGTACTTTGTATCCGCTCCCCTATTCCCCACCTATGCCCTTGGGGGTACCAGAACAATGACACATTAACACTTCAGTCAATCAACATGACACATTGAAACTTGAGGTCCAGGAATAAGGACACACTGATTTTAGGGTGCAGGAACATTGGCACACTGACACTTGGGGGTCTCTTAACACTGTCACATGACTAAACAAATAGTGACACACTTCTAGACTGACACTTGGGTCCCAGAATATTGATGCACTAAAACTCAGAGCCCTTTCACATGGGAAGCAAACACACAGATACAGTTGCGATTTGGGGTTTATACACTTGTGTTAGTACTGTATGTATGAAGGTATTATGGATATATTTTAAGAGGCGTGCCCATTTTGTTATTACAGGGCACCACAGGACAGAGGGCGCTGTTTGGACCTGTCCATTTTCCTGTTTATTATTCTCACTTGTAGCTTCCTCTTCTTTTATCCCCAGCACCTCCTGGCCTCCCCTCTCTCTTCCCTGGCCCTTCCATATAAGGCCGGGTGTAGTAGGTAATACCGTCGGCCGCATGGTTCAAATCCCGACAGCGGAAGCCCGGCAGGGGTGAAGATCCCGATCGCTAATAAGGTAAGTATAACTAACCCTATTTTCCCCCATAACCCTAACCCTCCCTTAGGGGTGCCTAACCCTAACCTCCTCCCCAAGTTCCTAACTCTAACCCCCCTCTAAGTGCCTAAACCTAACCCCTCTTTCCCCGCTGCTTAAACCTAAGTCCCCCGGGGGGGTGCCTAACCCTAACCTCCCCCCGGGGTGCCTAACCCTAACCCTCCCTTCCCCTAGCCTAACCCTAAACTCCCGGGGGGTGCCTAACCCTAACCTCCCCCCCAAGTTCCTAACCCTAACCCCCCCTCTAAGTGCCTAAATCTAACCACTGAGTCCCTGCAGCCTAAATCTATGTCTCCCGGGGGGTGCCTAACCCTAACCTCCCCCCGGGGGTGCCTAACCCTAACCCCCCCTTCCCCTAGCCTAAACCTAACCCTCCCAGGGGGTGCCTAACCCTAAATCCTCTCGGGAGCCCTTATACTTAACCCTCCCCCCCACGGCTGTTCGCGCCCGGCTTACCTTCGTTCGGTATGCCGGGTGTCGGGCTCCCGGTGCAGGCGTCGGGTTTTTGAGTCCTGTCATTAGTGCCTTGCCGGGATTTGACAGTCGGGAAGCCGGCGGTCAGCATTTAGGGCCTCATTCAGAGGCGATCGGAGGATGCAAGCGGTCGCTCAGAAACTGGGCGGCCACTTGCATCCTGACCGCCCGCCTCTGTTGCGGTCGTTAGGCTGTGGGTTAACACCCACAGCTCTAACAACCGCTCGGGTGATGGTCGCAATGGTCAGAGACCATCGCGACCATCGGGGCTTACGACGAGACCCTAGGGTAGGGTCTCACTTGTCGTAAGCCCCGGAGAGCTTCTGGCTCTGTCTGAGCCGGAAGCTCTCCACTGACATCACTAGTGATGTCAGTGGGGCCTCCCCCAAACGACAGGCGTTCCCATAGGAACGCCTCCGTTTGGGCTGCCACCCCCCCGGCCCGCCTTCCAAACGGGGCGAGCTGTCAATCAACATCGACAGCTCGCCCCCTTTGGAAAGAGACTGTAAGCTTGCGAGCAGGGCCTTCCTACCTATATATCTGTCTGTTATTACCCAGTTTTGTTCTATCAATGTTGACAATTGTAAAGCGCAACGGAATATGCTGCGCTATATAAGAAACTGTTAATAAATAAATAAAGAGACCCGCTACGACCAGCGCTGTCGGTCGTAGCGGGTCTCATGCATGCGCATGAGGGAGCCGGCTCCCTCGTGCGCATGCGCACTGGTAAAACATCGAGGCGGCCGTGCGGTCGTAGACCGTACGGCCGCCTCTGAATAAGCTCCTTAGACCGTTGGCTTCCTGACTACATCCCCATGAGACCATGGCCCTTTTTCAGGTGCACTATCTTATGTCCCTATTTAAAAAATAGGGGTGGGGAGAGGTGCCAATGCTCTCTCTGGCACAGGGCACCAAAAAGTCTAGTTACAGCTCAGTGTTATTATGCCAGTCGGCAGTGTCACCATCCTACTCATATAAGGACATGTGTTAATCTTCATCCTTGATTGCATGGTATTGTTGGCTGCAGATTCCTTACAACGTGGGAATGTGTAGTACCCATGATAAGTAATAAGCATCTTGTACAATGAGCATGCAATAGAATGTACATATACTGCATACTGTATGTAAAAGGGCTCTAGCTCACAGTCAGGGTGATAGCATTGGGTTAGCCACCAGGGTTTACAGCTTGTCCCTCCTGTTGCAGCTGCTGGTCACATTACTACAGACAGCTAAACCGACCTTGGAAAGTTTACTGCCAATAAGTAGACAAACAGATTGGACTGACCTGACTGCCCCACTGTAAGCCAAATGGTAACCCCAGCTGCCCTTTGCTTGGTAAGGGGTCTAGGAGTTAAAAGAAAAAATAATTCTATATAAATAATTATCATTGTATTAATAATAATGCAACAAAGGTTAATTAAGACTTTTCTGTCTTGCTGACATGTAAGCTGATGTTTGTAGTAGTGAGAAAGGAAATGTACATATTAATGATAAGGTTTTATATTAGTGCCTTATGTATACATATAATACAGTAGGTGCCACTATTGTAAAATTATCTTTAGGGACTTTCTATGAGTTTTTACAAGGTACTTCGTGTATTACTACCCTCTCAACAGGAAGATTACCGAAATGAGTTATAATTAATGTTTTATTCTTGCATATTAAATACCTTTTATTAAATATTAAAAAATCCTAGAGAATAAAAGAGAAACAATCTCATTCCTTTGCTTGGTGAAGCCTATTTAATATGTATTGCGATACCTGTTCTGTCCTCGGCGACATAACAAAAGCATATAAAATTCCTACAATAAAGTGTTTTTTTAAATGTAAAATTGTTTACAACTATTTAATTTTAAAAATAATATTTATCTATTTTTAAACTGAACTTTCTTGATCAATTTTTTCAACCAGTGGACACAGTCCTGGAAAATCGGTAAGTTACCTCTTAAGGTGCGTACATACACAACGATGTAAGTAATGAACGATTTTCTCTGAATGATTTTCGTTCAGTTTTTCCCTTGAAAAAGTGAACGAAAATAATTTTACAAAGTATTTGGTTTTACTTTATATAATAAACGATTTTCTGTGTGTTGAAGGAAAAATGTTGCAACTTCTATTGAAAATCGTTCAGTTGGCCAGTCTGACTGAACTACAAACTACAATCGACAAACGTGAACGCGCTTGAACGATGCTCGTTCATCGTTCATCGTTTTACACTGAACGATTTTTTGAACAATTAAACGATAACGACGTTGTTATAGTTTAATCGTTCAAAAAATCGTTGTGTGTGTACGCACCTTTACCGCCTGTCTACTGGTTAGAACAGTTTTTTTGCGAGCCTCATCTGGCTAGCAGGGTGCTTAGAATGGCACACTGCAACTAGAATCTATGCAGCAGTGGCGCCTGAAGCATCCTTAGGACACTTCAGCCGGTCACACCGCTGCCCTTATAGCTCCCTGGAGCATCCTCATCAGGATGCTGCGGGAATTGCTGTAATCACTGGCGATTGTGGCTTGCCCCCATGTGATATCACACAGAGGGGCCGCAAATAATGTTATATATATCAAAATGGCCCTCGGCAGAAAAAAGGTTCCCCACCCCTGGGTTAGAAGAACACAGGAGTTTCTGACCATATACTGTGATCTCCTACCGAGGAGCATGAGTCTCAGGAGAGCCGCTGTATTTGAGGCAGGTCAGACCTGCCGCAAGGGCTGCATGGCTGGTCAATGTGCGTTGATGTAACCAAGGTTTACACCGGTGCCCGGCGTCAGATGGCTATGAGAAGGCCTCAGGGTGCATCCCTATGCTTGGGTAAGCTTTGGAACTATTAGCATATTTTCGCAACTCAGGTCCATGAGAAATCACTAGGGGTGAGTGGGTTCGGATTTCTGAAATCCGAACCCTCCCGAGCCCCCCCGATCCGAGGCAGATCCGAGTCAGGCTCGACTTTTCCCGCCTGACTCGGATCTGAAATCGAGGCAAAATGTCATCATCCCGCCTTCCGAGTCTCGCGGGTTTTGGATCCTATATAAGGTACCCGCGTCGGCGCCATTTTCTCACTCGGCTGTGGACAGTGAAGAGGGAGGGTGGGAGTTAGGGCTGGCTGGGCTGTGTAGTGTAGTGCAGAGTAGTGTTGTGCTGTGCTGTGCTGCACTGTGCTGCTGTTGTCCACTACTTCAAAGTCCATAGGGGCTGGCTGTGTTGTGCTGTGCTGCTGTTGTTAATAGGGGCTGTGTCCACTACTTCAAAGTCTGACTGTTGTGCAGTCAGTTCTCCATAGGGGCTGTGTCCACTCCAAAGTCCTGTGCAGTGTCCCAGTCCTAAAGGGGTGCTGTAGTGTTGTCCAGGGGGTGCTCTGTCCATCAGGGGTGCTCCCCCCAAGTGCTAAAAAAATAATATTTTTTGTGTGTTTGTGAATTGTGTGCGCAGTAGCCGCACGTGCATCAACAAAGTAGTGCCAAGCGTGCGCCTGTGTCATAAGTAAAGGGCCGGCTGGCTTGACCGTTAAAGGGTGCTGTAACCCCCAAAGTACACTCCAGTCCAAACCAAAAAAAAAAATATTTTCTGTGTTTATGAATTGTGTGCGCAGTAGCCACACGTGCATCAACAAAGTAGTGCCAAGCGTGCGCCTGTGTCATAAGTAAAGGGCCGGCTGGCTTGACCGTTAAAGTGTGCTGTAATCCCCAAAGTACACTCCAAACCAAATAACAAAATATTTTTTCTGTGTTTGTGAATTGTGTGCGCAGTAGCCGCACGTGCATCAACAAAGAAGTGCCAAGCGTGCGCCTGTGTCATAAGTAAAGGGCCGGCTGGCTTGACCATTAAAGGGTGCTGTAACCCCCAAAGTACACTCCAAACCCCCAAAAAAATATTTTCTGTGTTTGTGAATTGTGTGCGCAGTAGCCGCACGTGCATCAACAAAGTAGTGCCAAGCGTGCGCCTGTGTCATAAGTAAAGGGCCGGCTGGCTTGACCGTTAAAGGGTGCTGTAACCCCCAAAGTACACTCCAGTCCAAACCAAAAAAAAAAATATTTTCTGTGTTTATGAATTGTGTGCGCAGTAGCCACACGTGCATCAACAAAGTAGTGCCAAGCGTGCGCCTGTGTCATAAGTAAAGGGCCGGCTGGCTTGACCGTTAAAGGGTGCTGTAATCCCCAAAGTACACTCCAAACCAAATAACAAAATATTTTTTCTGTGTTTGTGAATTGTGTGCGCAGTAGCCGCACGTGCATCAACAAAGAAGTGCCAAGCGTGCGCCTGTGTCATAAGTAAAGGGCCGGCTGGCTTGACCATTAAAGGGTGCTGTAACCCCCAAAGTACACTCCAAACCCCCAAAAAAATATTTTCTGTGTTTGTGAATTGTGTGCGCAGTAGCGGCACGTGCATCAACAAAGTAGTGCCAAGCGTGCGCCTGTGTCATAAGTAAAGGGCCGGCTGGCTTGACCGTTAAAGGGTGCTGTAACCCCCAAAGTACACTCCAAACCAAAAAAAAAATGTTTCTGTGTTTGTGAATTGTGTGCGCAGTAGCCGCACGGGCATCAACAAAGTAGTGCCAAGCGTGCGCCTGTGTCATAAGTAAAGGGCCGGCTGGCTTGACCGTTAAAGGGTGCTGTAACCCCCAAAGTACACTCCAGTCCAAACCAAAAAAAAAATTATTTTCTGTGTTTGTGAATTGTGCGCGCAGTAGCCGCACGTGCATCAACAAAGGAGCAGCGCCAAGCATGCGCCTGTGTCCCATAAGTAAAGAGCCGGCTGGCTCATTTCTTAAAGGCTGGTGTAACCCACAAAGTGCACTACTCTCCAGCAAAAATAAAAAAATATTTTCTGTGTTTAGCCGCACGTATATATCAAATCGATATAACATAAATGGAGGACCAAGCTTTCTCCGATAAAAATAAAATAGAGAAAGATCAAGAACCACTTCCTCCTAGTGCTGAAGCTGCTGCCACTAGTCATGACATAGACGATAACATGCCATCAACGTCGTCTGCCAAGGCCGATGCCCAATGTCATAATAGAGGGCACATACAATCCCAAATGACAAAGTTCAGGAAAATGACCTTGAAAAAAACATTTAAATCAGCTGAAGAGAAACGTAAACTTGCCAATATGCCATTTACGACACGGAGTGGCAAGGAACGGCTAAGGTCGATCCCTAGTATGTTCATGACTAGTGGTTCAGCTTCACATGACGATGGAAGCCCTCCTCCCACTAAAAGAATCAAAAGAGTTAAGCTGGCAAAAGCACAGCGAAGAACTGTGCTTTCTAAGAAGATATCACAAATCCCCAAGGAGAGTCCAAGTGTGGTGGTGGTTGCGATGCCTGACCTTCCCAGCACTGGACGGGAAGAGGTGGCTCTTTCCACTATTTGCACGCCCCCTGCAAGTGCTGAAAGGAGCACCCACAGTCCACTTGCTGATATGCAAATTGAAGATGTCACTGTTGAAGTACAACAGGATGAGGATACTGGTGTAGCTGGTGCTGAGGAGGAAGTTGGCGAGGAGGATTCTGATGGTGATGTGGTTTGTTTAAATCAGGCTCCGGGGGAGACAGTTGTTGTCCGTGGGATGAAAAAGCCCATCACGGTCATGCCTGGGCAGAAGACCAAACATTCCACCTCTTTGGTCTGGCAATATTTCTATCCAAATCCGGACAACAACTGTCTTGCCATATGTACCTTATGTAAAGGTGGAATAAGTAGGGGTAGGGACGTTAACCACCTAGGAACATCCTCCCTTATACGGCACCTGCAGCGCGTTCATAATAAGTTACTGTCAAGTTCAGAAACTTTGGCTAAGACCGTAAGCAGTCCAGGGACACCTAAATCCCGTTGTCCTGTTGTATCCAAGCGCCTGCAAACCACACCGTCAACTCCCTCCTCATCAATTCCTCCTTAGTCAGGATCGGAAGTAGTCCTGCAGGCCATGTCACTGGCATGACTGACTCTCCTATCGGGGATTCCTCCGGAGGATCCTGCATTGCTACGCCTCCTGCTGCCGCTGCTGCTGCTGGGAGTCGTTCATCATCCCAGAGAGGAAGTAGGAACACCACTACTTTTACTAAACAATTGACCCACCAACAGTCCTTAGCAAGGAGGATGAAGTACGACAGCAGTCATCCTGAAGCAAAACGTATAACTGAGGCCTTGACTGCTATGTTGGTGTTAGACGCGCGTCCGGTATCCGCCATTGGTGCAGTGGGATTTAGACAATTGATGGAGGTAGTGTGTCCCCGGTTCCAAATCCCGTCTAGATTCCACTTCACTAGGCAGGCGATACCGAGACTGTACAGAAACGTCAGAAAAAGTGTCCTCAGTGTCCTGAAAAATGCCGTTGTACCCAATGTCCACTTAACCACGGACATGTGGACAAGTGGAACAGGGCAGACTAAGGACTATATGACTGTGACAGCCCACTGGGTAGATGTATCACCTTACGCAGCAACAGCAGCAGCGTCACCAGTAACAGCATCTCAGAAACGCCAGCTCGTTCCAAGGCAGGCTACGCTGTGTATCACCGGTTTCAGTAAGAGGCACACCGCCGACAACCTCTTAGAGAAACTGAGGGAAATCATCGCCCAGTGGCTTACCCCACTTAGACTCTCCTGGGGATTTGTGATATCTGACAACGCCACCAATATTGTGCGGGCATTACATCTGGGCAAATTCCAGCACGTCCCATGTTTTGCTCACACAATAAACTTGGTGGTGCAGAATTTTCTAAAAAGCGACAGGGGCGTGCAGGAGATGCTTTGGGTGGCCCGAAAAATTTCTGGCCACTTTCGCCATTCAGCGACTGCGTGCCGAAGACTGGAGCGCCAGCAAACACTCTTGAACCTGCCCCGCCATCACCTGAAGCAAGAGGTTGTGACGCGGTGGAA
Organism: Taudactylus pleione; assembly: GCA_031769625.1. Taxonomy (NCBI): domain Eukaryota; kingdom Metazoa; phylum Chordata; class Amphibia; order Anura; family Myobatrachidae; genus Taudactylus; species Taudactylus pleione. The sequence continues at coordinate 1,940,391 of JAUIMM010000353.1, forward strand.
CTCAACCCTCTATATGCTTCAGAGGATGGAGGAGCAGCAAAAGGCCATACAAGCCTATACATCCACCTATGACATAGGCAAAGGAGGGGATATGCACCTGACTCAAGCGCAGTGGAGAATGATTTCCGTGTTGTGCAAGGTTCTCCAGCCCTTCGAACTTGCCACACGTGACGTGAAGGAGGAGCTAAGACGGAGCGATTCCGCTCGGCATGTGGGACTTGTGGATGAAGCCCTTCATTCGCTTTGCCAGGATTCCAGGGTGGTCAATCTGTTGAAATCAGACCACTACATTTTGGCCACCGTGCTCGATCCTAGGTTTAAAGCCTATGTGGTGTCTCTCTTTCCGGCCGACACAAGCCTGCAGAGGTGCAAAGACCTGCTGGTGAACACACTGTCAGCTGAAGCGGAACGTGACACGTCAACAGCTCCTTCTTCATTTTCTCCCGCAACTGGGGCTGCCAGGAAAAAACTTAGGTATCCTAAGCAACCCGCTGGCGGTGATGAAGGGCAGGCAGGACCAAGTTTGGACATCTGGTCCGGACTGAAGGACCTGGCAACAATTTCTGACATGTCTACTGTCACTGCATATGATACTGTCACCATTGACAGAATGGTGGAGGATTACATCGGTGACAGCATCCAAGTAGGCATGTCAGACCGTCCATACCTGTACTGGCAGGAAAAAGAGGCAATTTGGAGGCCCCTGTACAAACTGGCTCTATTTTACCTGAGTTGCCCCCCCTCCAGTGTGTACTCCGAAAGAGTGTTTAGTGCAGCCGGGAACCTTGTCAGAGAAAGGCGTAGGAGGTTGCTTCCACAGAATGTGGAGAAGATGATGTTCATCAAAATGAATTATCAGCTCTTCCAGGGAGACCAGCCTCCAGAACGTACAGAGGGACCTGTGGTGGTGGATTCAAGTGGGGACGAGTTAATACTTTGTGAGGATGAGGATGTACACACTGAAGAGGGTGAGGAATCGGTGGATGAGGAGGATGAGGACGACATCTTGCCTCCGTAGAGCCAGTTTGTGCAGGGACAGATTAATTGCCAGCTTGTTTTGTGGGGGCCCAAACGAACCAATCATTTCAGCCACAGTTGTGTGGCAGACCCTGGCGCTGAAATGATTGGTTTGTTAAAGTGTGCATTTCCTGTTTATACAACATAAGGGTGGGTGGGAGGGCCCAAGGACAATTCCATCTTGCACCTCTTTTTTTTCTTTGCATTATGTACAGTTTGGGGCCTAGTTTTTCAAACTGCCATCCTGTCTGCCACTGCAGTATCACGCCTAGATGGGTCACGTGTTTGTGCCGCCCACTCGTGTCGCTTAGCATAGTCATCCAGCTACCTCGGTGCAACCTTTTGGACATAAAAACACTAGTGTGAGGTGTGAGGTGTTCAGAATAGACAGGAAATGAGTGGAAATTAAGGTTATTGAGGTTAATAATAGCATAGGAGCCGAAAAACCTACAACTTCTGTGATTTTAGCTGTTTTTATGCTTTTTTTCAAAAAAATACAGATCCAAAACACAAAACCCAGAACCCAAAACACGGAAGGGTGGTTTTGGCAAAACCAATCCAGATCCAAAACACGAAGAAAGATCCAGATCCAAAACCAAAACACGAAAAGTGGCCGGTGCACACCCCTAGAAATCACAGCTGCGATCACATTAGCGTCCATCTCTGAATCGGGCCCTAGGCCTTGGAGAGAGATAGAGTAGTGAGAGAGATAAAGTACCAACCAATCAGCTCCTAACTGTCATTTTTCAAACATGTAATGTGACCGGAGCTGATTGATTGGTACTTTATCTCTCCCCCAAGGCTTAGTACATCTGCCCCCATAGGAGATGTATAAAGTCTTCTAAAGAGAACAAGTGGAGGTGTTGCCCCTAACAACCAATCAGATTATAGCTATCACTGTATTTAGTACATTCTATAAAATGATGATCGGTTGCTACGGGCAACAGCTGTACTTGTTCTCTTTAGAAGATATGAGAAATCTCTCTACCAGTGCTGTCCAACAGCTAATTTATATAATTACAAAGGCATTTATGGAATAAAACATGACAGCACGGACTGAATGCCCATATGCACATCCCACAATCGAATATTTCTATCATCTTTTTTTTAATGGCTAAGATTATAGAAGTTTTATTTAAAAGAAAAAAGATACTTGCTGATTCTGAATAAAATTACACAGAAATCCTTACAGTATATATGCCTGATTGTGAAAATAATATAAAATGTTATTTATTATTATTATTATTATTATTATTATTATTATTATTATTATTGTTATTACTTATAATGTATAAAGTGCCACCATAAAAAACAAAACATACTGTAAACTAGCTGCAATAGTGTAGAACATGTCTTTATATACTATATATCAATTCGGCCATAAAAATACCCTGTAATTTAATATTACTTTTTCTTTCATTTCAATTTAACGCCTATTGTGGGATTTCATTTGAAGATAATTGATGGGAGATAAGAGCAACGTGTTGTTTTCTTGACCCTTTTAATGGCAGGGAGAAACTAAAGTAGAGAAGTGTGGGGAGAGGAGGGAGGATGCTGGCATAATACAGAGCCAGCCACTTAGCAGCAACTTGTCCATCCGATTGTCTGTAATTAATAGCAATATGTCGATGCTGCTGTTACATTTCCCGTGAGTACAGCTGCACAGGCGCCGCTGCAGCAAGAGGGGAAAAAAGCAAGATGCTAATTATGTTTTCTGCATATTAACTAGTATGTTTACTCCCACCGAGAACACAGGCGGAAATGTTGTGCGTTTTTTTTCCCTTCCTGTTCTGCGTACTCTCAGGAATACACAATACAGCGATTCTCGGATTCCCCAAATGTATGTCAGATGTGTTCCTGTCTCATCTCAACACGTGTAGCATTCCTCAGTTTACTTAAAGAAATCTGCTGACTCAAAAGGTGTTACAATAGTAATAAGTATAATCCGATAAATCGAAGGCAACGTATATATGAAATGGAATATTTTTATCTGACGTTTTGAATATTTAATATATATATATATATTTTTTAAAGTAATCATTCATAAATATTTCAAATTTAGGAGTACAGAGCGATTCGGTACCATTTCTCACTCGCTTGTATTTTTTACGTCTGGCAATGGAACAGTCGCACTTTCCTGCAATAAGAAGGTATTGAACAAATGAGGCGGCCAATGTCTCTTCTTTGCTCTACTGCCAAACACTGTTCCTTGGTGAGTTGAATTTGAGTTTTTCGATTGCAGCATCCTCATAACAAATGGTCTCAGCTGAGTCTGGCAGGGTTGGCTAAACTTCACTCGAGCTTCTCGTAATATTGGTGTTCCTGCTATTTTTGGTATAGACATTGGTAGAACAAAAGACGCTTATATAACTTTTCTTGCTGCTAACTATGGTTTACAATACATTTGTGATAAAGTTATCATTGATCCCCTACAGACTAGTAGCTGAGCAGGCACACTGCAATGCCGTCCTGTATACAAGCAAACCTAGCTTCCTGTTGCACAGTATATTTTAACTTTCAAAATATGTTTTTACGCTGTACAGTGGCAGAATTTGGTTCACCTAAAGATGCATACACACGCTACGATCTGTACCACCAACGACTTGAAAGATATCTTTCAGTGAAGTCATCCTGCCACATCTGTGAACAGGAAAGGTTGACGATATCGTGCCAGTTGGCCTGCATGTACGGACGATCGTAGATATCGTTATCGTTCATGCGGGGATGCGCATCGCTGGTCGTTCACTGCATAAAAATGAACTAAATGAACGATATATCGTTGAACAATATCTTTATCGTTCATAGATATCGTTCCGTGTGTACACACCTTTAGATTTTGGGTGACAATGAAGACATGGATCAGCTGGCAATGAAAAGCTTTTGATAATGGGGCATATTACCTACTAAAATGTTGTCGGAGGGGATGATTGACAGATGTAGGTTGGAGTATACCTCATCTGTCAATCATCTCATCTGATACAGTTTAATAGGTAATAATCACTATCACAGGCCATTCACTTCAAGCCTCATTTGATTTTAAACACAATAATGTTAACGTGAAACATTGCAAATTAATATAAAGTGACCCCCAAAAATATAAAATACAAATAATTAATATGAAGCGCCCATGTTAACTTAAAGTTTCTCCCACCTACAAAAATGGTAGCAGTGCAGGGGCCCCAGTCCAGTCAGAGACTATTGGACTCCAATGTGCAGCCTTTTTTTCCGGACAGTAAATTAATTCCACTCACCACTTTAAAATGATGACAGAGGGGCTGTGTGAGAGGAAGGGCCAATCACAAGCCTAAATCTTTTTCTTGTGACTTGTGATTGGGTGGCCTGCTCCTAAAGCCCTGACCGATTTTGATCAGATTGTAGGAGGAACCTAGAAGAGGAAAGGGATTCTGACTATGGGTGAAACTCCCCAGACCCTATAATATGACCCCTTCTACCATGTACACAATTCTCTGCTCTTGGACTTTCCACTTAATTTACAGTTGCAGTCACTTGTGTTGAACTAATTAATTTAACACAGGTGACTGCAATTATAATTGGTGGGAAGTTTACACAGGGAACACCCGGTGGAAGGGGTCATTTTAGGGTGACTGCTGTGCCAATTTTACCATGTGGAAGTGTAGCTTTAAAAGATTTCAAAATTAATAATAGTTATTACAGCCAAATAAGAGTAAATCCCTCAATTTGGATGTAAAAGCAACTAAAAATAAAAAGTGTAATTACCTTCAAAATCTAAAAGATTAATTCAAGTGATCAAATAATGTGAACGAATAAATATTGGCTCACTCTTTCCATTAATACATAACAATTGGTGCTGTTGGCGTGATGTCCCACGGCAAGTGCAATGGAGATTGACATGATGCAGACACAATCAGATAGATATGTATACAGGAGCATATGTATTAAATAATATTTTCGGGATATCCCCGGTAAACTCCCGTTTTGAGAGGGTACCCAGAAACATTAAGGTTCCCAGGATTATAGGAGGGACTGCGGCAGACATAGGTCTCTATGGAAGATACTACTGTCAGATTTACAAAGCTCCATAACACAAAGCATTTGTTAGCCTATAATATCCTAGGCACTACTGTTCCACAGATTTTACTGGACAGGGATCCTAAGCAGTTCTTTGCTAAATTCCAGTCTTTAGGCAAATAATTTATCACATCTGCATTAAATATGTGGATTGTTAAATATAGGATCCACAGTATGTACCATATTAGAGATATTCTTTTGTGGGATATTCTGTGTATATTTTGCTTGTTAGCACTATTGCGCTTGAGGGGTGTGTTGGTCGAATGTGTTATGGGAGGTGCAAATACCCTGTATTAATGCACTCAAGCGAGCCAAGACTTATGATATGCACCTTAGTTTAATCATATAGCAAGTTCTGGGTTTCTGATCTAGCAATTGTAATGCATGTCTGCGGCAATTGGTCTGTGCATTTGCTAGTGGCCACTATCGGAGAGGGATCCCTAGCCATTGTAGTCTATTGGCTACAATATTGCAAATTGGCCAATGCCATCTAAAGAAGGTGTTAGCCATCTGGGCCCAGCTCCCGAAAGCTACACTTTTGGAGCTTGATACAGATTGCAGCCCCACAAAAGCCTATGGGGAACTGCTGTGCTAAGGAACCCTGAAGATACATGTGGGGATCCTAAAGTGATACAGAAAACCTCTGAAAACAGCAGTTTTGGAGTTTTTGCCGCAAATTCACTATGATGCCTCTCGTCTTAAGTGACAAATGGAGATGAGTAATGTGAAATAATATTAAATGGGTCAGGTCACTGGTGACATCACAAAGAGTTACATCCTGTATGACATCATCATGAGCACTGTCAAAATGGGTAACATGACATCTATCAAAAAAGATGTCATGACTGATTTAATAAAGTCATGAAGATGAGTGACATAACCGATGACATACAGTAGCAATAGGTAACATTACAGTGAGTGGCAACTGATGACGCATCAATGGGTAACAAACAGATGATATCAACACACCATGGTGGATGACATCACTGATGGTACTAAGGAGTCTATATACTCAGGGCCGGTGCAAGCTTTCTTGGCACCTTAGGCATTTCTTCAGCCTTATGCACCCCCACCCTCGATAGCTACACAAGCCCTTATACAGTGCCCCCAGTAGTGGCCCCCCTATGCAGTGCCCCCAGTAGTGGTCCCCCCATGCAGTGCCCCCAGTAGTGGTCCCCCCATGCAGTGCCCCCAATATAGTGCCCCTTATACAGTGCCCCCAGTAGTGGCCCCTGTATGCAGGGCCCCCAGTAGTAGTCCCCCACCTATGCAGTGCCCCTTATATAGTGCCCCCAGTAGTAACCCTCCCTATGCAGTGCCCCTAGTAGTGGTCCCCCCGATGCAGTGCTCCCAGTAGTAATCCCCCCAGTAGCAGCCCTCCCCCAGCAGTGCCCCTAGTAGTAGTCCCCCTAGCGGTGCCACAGCAGTAATCCCTCCCTATGCAGTGCCCCCAGTAGTGGTCCCACCAGTGCAGTGCCCCCAGTAGTAGTAGTCCTCCCAGCAGTGCCCCCAATAGCAGTCCCCACCAGCAGTGCACCTAGTAGTAGCCCTCCCAGTAGTGCCCCAGCAGTAATCCCTCCCTATGCAGTGCCCCCAGTAGAAGTCCCACCAGTGCAGTGCCCCCAGTAGTACTAGTCCCCCTAGTAGTAGTCCCCCAAGCAGTACCCCTAGTAGTAATCCCCCTCTATGCAGTGTCCCCCAGTAGTGGTCCCACCAGTGTTCAGTGCCCCAGTACTACCCCCAGCAGTGCCCCTAGTAGTAATCCTCCTCTATGCAGTGTCCCCCAGTAGTGGTCCCACCAGTGTGCAGTGCCCACAGTAGTACCCCCAGCTGTGCCCCTAGTAGTACCCCAGTAGTAATCCCCCTCTATACAGTGTCCACCAGTAGCAGTCCCACCAGCAGTGCCCCCAGTAGTAGACCCCCCTCCCCTGGCCAGACACACACAAAAAAAACAAAACCTCCACTTACCTTAATCCCCGTTACGGTATCTGCTCCTCCGTCCGGCGTCCTCCCGGGCCGGCCCGCTCTGCATGATGGGAGAGACGTCATGACATCTCTCCCATCACCAACTGTGGATGCCAGAAGATTGAGCACATGAGTGAGCTCCAGCCTGGCTTCGGCAGTGGGCACAGCAGCCGATGAGAGTCTGTCTGACTCTCATCGGCTGCTAAAACAAACACACAGCTGCCGGCGCCGGCGGCTGTGTGTTTGTTCCTAGTAGTGTAGTGCGGACAGCACTTATGTGCCCTTCACACTACCACCCTGCAGTGGCCGGCGCTCTTAGGCAGCTGTCTAAGTTTGCCTAGTGGCAGCGCCAGCCCTGTATATACTAAGCCTCGGAGAGAGATAAAGTGGATGGTGATAAAGCACCAACCAGTCAGTTCCTAACTGTCACGTTACAGGCTGTGTGTATGACAGTTTGGAGCTGATTGGTTGGTATTTTATCTCTGCCCACTTTATCTCTCTCCAAGGCTTAGTACATAGACCCCTAAGAACTACAAAATTTTATTGCTACAACTCTGGAAATGTCATTACAAAATACAATACAGAAATCTAAAGGTGCATATCCACTTGCAGATAGTGGAACAACAGTACGATTACAACATTGTAATCGTACAGTCGTTCCTCTTCCCATGCAGTGCCTACACTGAACCATATATCATTCAGTGCAGGCACCCTCCCTCATCCCTGAACATGGCCAATCTGTCATTATCGGCAGACTGACCAGCATGTTCAGGTGATGATAGATGTCGGAAACGACCAGCGGGAGAGCGCATCGCTGGTCGTTTTTGACATTTTCATGCCCGATTTGTGCACGATTAATGAGCGATTGAACCATAACAATATCGTTATCATTCAATCACTCATTTTAATCGGCAAGTGGATACCCGCCTTTAGTGTGCTTTTGAATTTTTTTTTACTTTATTTGCCCAATTTACGATCTGTGAAGGAGTTACACTGTGTATCTACAATAAGTGACAGCTAGTGTGCGTGCTTGTAGGTGATTGCAACAAAGTACTGTAGCTTGTAAGTTATTTTTTTTCACTGACACAAATGTGACCTTTCTTTCCCAGATTATAACAAAAGCTACAGTACCAAATTAAACAAAAGAAAGTGAGAGAGAATGCAGGAGCATGATGGGTTATTAGACTCAGTAGACCAGGCATATATGATATTTTTATAACATGGTTTATGGAATTAAAATACATTTTCTTGACGAGTTCAAAGAAGCCCATTAAAATTTTATTACTTGCTGGAACTGCAACATTACTTTTATTAAAGGATATTTTTTGGGATACAGTCATTAGGTCTACATTCACAATTTCGGCAATAATAATGTTGACACCACAATGTCGACAGTTATGATGTTGACACTGACGAAATGTCGACCAGGCAACTTGACGACATCCTTAGAACAATGTCGGCATGGGAAATATCGACATGTGAAATCGCTACATCCTCAGAATGTTGACATGTGGTTTAGGCTGCTGGATGGTAGGGTTATGCACCGTGGGAGGTTAAGGTTAGGCTGCTGGGGAGAGAGGGGGTGTAAGGCACTGTGGAGAGGTTTAGGGATTAGGGTAAGTAATAGCAGGAAAATATTCACCGGAACTTTACTCAGATGTCTGCGCCAGAACTGCTTCACACATGACACCCGGGACCCAGAAGCAGTGTCCACATGATGCTAAGCGTGTCAACATTCTGACCAGGTTGACATTATCATGTCGACGTTTTTGAATGTTGATATGACGAATGTTGACCTTGCATGCCACATGCCTATTTTTCTTTTAAGCCTTCTTTTATGGAATGATATAATTTTCACTTATGCTTCTTTATAGAGAGCAACAGATTGTTGATATTTATTAAATTCTTTAAACAATAAACTTGTGATAAGGGTCATGAGTTTGAGAAGTGAAGTCATTTCTTGGAACAGAGGGCCTGATTCAGACCCGCTCGTGAGCGCTGAGCGCTCGCAAGCGGGTCGATGTTTGCCAAGTGCACATGTGCATGACGGAGCCGGCTCTGTCGTGCGCATGCCTGAGACCCGAATAACGACGGCCAAGCCGTCGCTATGGGTCTCGCACCAAAGGGGGCGTGCTGTCGATGGTGATTGACAGCGTGCCCCCTTTGGTGGGCGTGCCAGGGGTGTGGTTGCCCAGACGGAGGCGTTCCCATGGGAACGCCTGCCGTCTGGGGCCGGCCCCACAAATCCATAACAATCCGTTGACCTTGAAAATTTTTAGAGGGGAAATAGCATGGGGTTCCCCCTATTTTCCAAAAATCAGCACTCCGTTGAACCAGCTGATGAGATAATGTTATAGTTGGGAAATACACAGCAGGGGGTCCCTCTGCCATAACATTAAACATCCCAAAACTGGTCAGACCAGGGCTGGAATACCCCAGAAATTCAGGACCCCCGAAAATAGGGCCTCCTCTCCCGAGGGACAACCAGACCATGTGGTATATCTTTATTAAAATAAAATAAAACATTCCACACACACATCCCTCATTCTCCAAAGTAATACTCACAAAATATAGTATTTAGGTCCTCATTGTTTCAAATAACATCCACGATCCTGGCAAAATAATAAACCGATGAAACTGTCCCTTTGCAGGTTCCCTTCGCAAGTGACAGGTTACTCCCGGGCGCTCTCCATTGAAATGAATGGGGAAGCTCTGAAAGCATGGGAACGGCACTCTCAGCCAATCAGCACTTCCACATTTTTTTGTCTGGGTCCATTCCGGGGCTCACCAGTTTGGGGCTGGTTATAGTTATGGTAGGGGTACCCCACGCTGTGTGTCTCCCTGTTATAGTGTTATATAAAATAAAATAATAATAAAATAATTTTTTAAAGAATTGAAGCTCACCTTATACAATGGAACCAGGCATCAGACCACATGAAAGATTTAGCCTAATAGAGCTATGGTAATACAAAACAAAATGGAGCCAGACCCAGGCTTAAAATGAAACCAAATACAATTATTTAACTTAGTCTATCATAAACACACACACGGGCACTGGTGGAGATATAATGCTTGCTCTCAGTCTGTATGGTTCTGTTATGACCATGCACATGTTGAAGTGCACATGAGTATAATATGATCAAGGTCTCATTCTGGTCACTGTCCAAGATGGACCCCAGTTCTTCAGGCCTACATTGAATGACACTACAAACAATGGCACTAGTAGTTAGCTGATCACATTCCAGTGTGGTCAATAGAGTCAATGGGGTCAATGGGAGGTTGTTACACTGTGCCATATTCTTTCACAGAGTCATTGTTCAGAGTACCTTGCTGGTTAAGGCTCTGTAGATGTCAATTTAAATGAGAGCCTTGCCCACCGTGATTGACCTCAGATAGGCTACCCAAACTAACAGCATCTATTTTAATTCAACTGGTGATTCCGGATATCAAGACAATGGAATGCCGATAATCCCTTATGTTTTATGTTCCTCTGCTCTATTTTCAAGCAGCAGAAAAGAGGATGATAGGAATTACATGCAAGTTTTACCCTCCTACCGTATCTACCTTTTTTACCAGTGATGAGGACAAATTGCCATTATTGCAAGTCCTCAGAGGCTGCCTGGGAAGTTGCCTGACTGATAATTCTCAACATTTATAGATATGGGAGGTAGTCTGTGTTATATCGAAAATGCATAATCTATATGAAACATATGCACTAAACCTCACCACCCACTACACAAAACAATATGTGTGAGTGAAAGTGAACCTTCATGGTGCCTCCTCTTGGCTGTTACTTCCAAAACAGAGACAGTAGTGGGCAGGATGCTAGGCTACACATATTTCTGTTCAAACATTGGAGTCTGAACATCCATGCTAGTGTGAGACACTCCAGCACAATCCAAGAAAGCAGACAAGTGATTGTCGGCAGCTGCTGAAGAAGAATCTGTCTTAGCTGGGCACTACAGTGAAGTCCAGCAATGCCATGGTAGAAGAAATATGAATGAAGGGGATCCTCTAGTGAAGAGGCTAGGTGCACCCCAATCAGGTTGGCACTGCCAAGGCTTCCCTGATAGACTTCAGGGCATAGGCGGGATGTGCAGCTCTTCATCCATCCATGCCAGTAACAGTAAATGTTGGCAACATCACATGAATTAGTTCATGGTCACTAGGAACAATGGTGGGGAAATCACCCCACTGTCCCAGACTCTCAAGTATATCATGTCTCTCCCTGTTGAAATTATTGTTCCTCAAACTATCAGTGAAGTCTGGAAATCCAACATTGATCTCCAGAATTTGAGATTGTACAGCTCATGAGATACTCTGGTGGCAACAGCTGAAGGTGCTGGTACTCCAACTTCCAGACCTGCTCCTCTGTGGTAACTGCTTCCTAATCATCCTCCTTCTCATTCTTATAAAAATTAAACAAGTGGAACAACAATTAACTACAAATACTATTAACTTATTAAAAAGATGAAAAAAACCAAAAACTAGACAAATATAAAAAATAAAAAACCCTCCCTACTGTAGCTTAGGAAGTGATTTGGGGGAATCAGGTTTGGGGTCTGACAAATTGGAGCACATTGATGCATATAGCACTTACCAAGTAGAATAAGAAATTGATTTTGCTGCAATTTATGACATTTATTTGATTTACATTGATTGATGGTCATTTTGGGCAGATGCAGAGATATATAACAGCCAAATTAACCAAATATTTGTGTACATATGCAAGACCTTGTAGTAATGAGATGACTAGGTTTTTAGGTGGGAGAAACTACAGCCAAAGTTAATACAAGGAGCCTGGTGCAGAGGGACACAGAAATCGGGCATATACTGTATATGCTCCCACATTGCACACAAACATTTTTTGCATAAATGTGTTGTATGCATCTTGCGCTGCACCCGTGCCCTCGCCATGTGCCTGGCTTCATACCCATCATCATCATCACTGTGCACTTGTACCATTCATATATTTGTATTTATGCTAATGACTAACCCTGCATAGCCCGCAGTTTTGTAAACCCTCCCTCACTGAACTGTGACCTAGGGGGGGTAACCCACGATACAGCCCAGTTATGACTCTTCAGATGTCAGTGGAGATACGATTGAAATACACATGACAGCATTGCCTGTATTTGCATCCGCTTGTTTCAAGAGCATACACAGTGCGAAACGCGTGTGAATTGTGTTCTGCCAACAGTTGTAAGTTCAACTCTGCATTAGCTCCAAGAAGTGCTGCATGGATTTAGGTAAATTCAAAGGATATGGTAAACAATATACCAAAAATGGGAGTAGAAAACAATGAGGATGACTATTTATATAAAAGTGTAGATAAACAGAGAGGTAAATGAATTAGGTTGTGATTTAGTGATGAAAATAAAATTGACTATAAATGCTGCAATTCTGCCAGCAAATGTGCATTTATTATACGTAACGGACTGTAAATTGCAAAGTACAATTTAAAAAGCGCAGACTTTGATCAACATCTGCTATAGATCCATCAGATATGGCTGGAAAATCTACTTGGACAATGGGTCGGATTCAGTGTTGGATGGTAATACCACGACTGGTGCGGACTTGTACGTAGCGGCTGTGCGAAAATATGCAAATGTCTCAGCCAACGGAATTTGTACTGAGGCGCCCATCTGTGGCTTTGCAATTCCAAGTGACTGCATACAAAGACGCAGCATCAGCCACAGATCAGTCGATAATTGAGCATCTAATTGACTCCGTGGTCGTGCTGATTGGCCACTGTAACTGAATTGCCAGGAGCTATATTAACTGCATACAGGATCGCAAGCTAAGTCAAAGACATGCCCTCAGAATGGTCTCGACATGCCAGCGTTTGAATCGTCATCCCCCATTGGCACCCACAAACAGTCCCTGCCTGCCAATCACTTTGCGAATAAAACCTCACTGTGAGCGACATCGGTAATGACACTTGACGCATGCACAATGCAACCTCAAAAGCATGCGCGGACCACGATAATCGCTCAACTGCATAAAAATCGGCATTATGCCCGTCTCTGAATCAGGCCCGTTGACAGCATCTCAACATACTGTAGGTATGGCCATCACCATCCACCTACAATACCTGTTCCCTGCAGTATCCCTCGTATCAATCCAAATAAGAGTGGTGGATTACTTCCTAAGTGCTTTCTGTTGCACGTTGTATAGGGAAGTCAATAAGGAAAGACTTGTTTCATCGGATTTGTTAAACCAAGCAAAGTTACTCATATGTTGGACTCCATAGAACTAAATGATCCAAATATATGTGATTTGCATCATATGATATTTTCTCTGGGTGCGAAATCTTTTCTGCGGATAAAGAAATGACATCAGTAGCCATATACACTAGGTTTCTTGTCTTGTACTATCTAGCATCACTTGAATCTGTCATGCAAGGGAATGGTTTACCAATAATCATTGACCTAAAGTAAATATCTCAATTACCTGTCATAAGCCCGCTGCCTTGTCTCCTCGTCCCTCTGTTTCCTTAGCTCTAATCACTTTGGCAAGTGACAGCTTAATTTCTTGTGATAGATGACAGCACTAAATAATGAACAAGACCAACGTGCTGCCAATGAGCAAACAGCAGGTTCTCCTCCCTCCAAGTCCATCTTGGAGGTACAGGGTGAAAGGCCGACAAAGCAATTGAAAAAGCAATGAAAATAAACAGAGATGAAACAAACAACAATAAAAACAGCAATGACTTGCAATATACATTCACATTTCGCTAGGCCTATTCCCATGTAATACCTAATGTAGACCCTGTGTGGGATGGCACAGGTACATATAGTCAAGCAATTACCCCTGAAGAGCCCTCTACTGGCCACACAAGTGTAGCTCAGTCCAGTCCATCCCTGGCACAGTGGGTAGCTCCCTGGGCAGGTGCCTCTGCACATGCAAGTTTCGTGGGTTATGGAAATGAGACTCTTGCTCTCACTCATTACAGTCCAGGAGGTGTATTTACTAAACTGCAGGTTTTTAGAAGTGGAAATGTTGCTTACAGCAATCAATCAGATTCTAATTAACATTTATATAAGATAAAAGCTAGAATCTGATTGGTTGCTATGGGCAACATCTCCACTTCTATAAATACACTTTAGTGAATATAGCCCTGGGAGTCATCCTCTCAACACTCACAATGACATATTTTGTCACACAGCAAATGTCACTGTATGTTGCCTCTGCTTGAAAAAAATCCACAGTGGTGGATGAAACGCGTCGCTGTCCACCCCCAATCAAAGGGACCTGGCTAATCTCCTAATCTAAACAGACGTATATATTTATAAAAAAAAAAACTTTTACTTACATCAATAGGTGTATTGTTGTTGGGAAACTATTCGATTTTTAAGATACAGTGACTATACATTCTCTTATATTACTAGTGGCTCAATGTATCACTTATGTGCATAATGACATTTTCATCTGTAAATTAATGTATCACTTATGTGCATAATGACGTTTTCATCTGTAAATTAATGTATCACTTATGTGCCTAATGACATTTTCATCTGTAATATTGTACTGGCTGATTTTCATATGAAAGGCGCTTTTTTAATATGTCTATTGTTAGTATTAAATAACTTGTGTATTCCCTTCTATACAATTGAGTTGGATTATTAATTAACTAGTAAGATTTTTCATCATCTGTTCTGTCCCATTGGAACATATATACACTAGAAAACCAGCACTGTTAATTATTTGTTTTTGCTTGTTTGATGTAGGATTGCAATTTTCCTTGGTTTTAACTGCAGCAGGTTATCTGCTCTAAGGTGTAACCCAGGCGACGAGATAATTAGTGGTAGTACCTGCTGTGTAGGTAGCAGGTTTACTCCCAAATCTAAAAGTGTTCACCTGATACAGAGTTCAAGTATAATGGTTAAGGAACTTTAGCTAAAGTCTGAATCCCACTACAAAGGATCGCTTTCCTGGGAGCAGCTTGTGGCACTGTAATGTACAGATGGGATGAGTAGAATAAAAGAGTGTAAGGAAGAGTGTATCGAGGATTTCAGCAAACAGGGAGAGGCGTACAAGTGTGACAGCCAGCCTACAAGATGTTAGGCTGGTCTGAGCAGTAATGGAGCTAAGCAGCTTGGGTAAGTATCCAGCAAGGAGGACCACAAGTGCACATAACACAGAGACGTAAGAGCGAGACGCAAACAGTCTGATAGCATAGAGGGTACACGGCACATAGCAAACAATAGTGACTACAACTTTAACCAGGAGGAACATGGTGACCGTGTGGTACATGCACCTAGAGCGAAAAAGAATCAGAGCAATAAGGGCCTAATTCAGAGGCACACGCAGACGCAGTTACGTAAATACGCTAAAGCTGCAACCGATTCTGAGCATACTGAGATGTCCACTTGCAGCAGCGCTAATTTGACTATCTTTAGACGCACCGTTGGTCGCACCATCGAAGCTTGCCCAAGCCCTATGGCAGGTGGAATGTCACCATATGAACAGCATTACAGCATCTTTAGATGCGGTCACTGACAGTGATGTGCCCCCGTCTGGCTAGCCATCCCTCTGTTACCTCTCAGGAATGCCCATTGAAATCCACAGCTCTTGCGCCCAAATTCGTTCCGCCTCTTCATGTGCGACTTGGACGCATGGGCAGTACTTCCAACGTACGGCCAACTGCGTACAAATCGGCATCGCGTGCACTTCTGAATTAGGTGACTGGTGCACCTGAGGTGGGGTACACATTTGGAGATATATTGGACGACATATCATTCCGATGTGGATATGAAATTGCTTACTGTGTACCCTAAGTCACGCGGTCATGTGCGTCGTCAGCGATTTCACCCAGTCTGATGTGCTAAATGTCGGATGAGGCAACGCTGCTGACGACCACATGCAGGATGGGTGGGTATATTGTGTGGACTTCCGAGTTTAATACCCAGAAGTTCCTCTGGCATCCTACTACGCTTGCACAGAAGGACGCGCGAAGTGGGGGGAGATGGGGGGGATCCCTCTCAGGGGGGGCATCCCGATAAGAAGCCCATCTAAAGACGGTGTTACCCACCGGTTTGAAGCACTGGAATGCATCGCATTCCGGAGCTTAGTACATCTGACAAATGCGGTAAAATAGCATTTTTGGGGAGCTTTACAGCATTTTTCACTTTAGTACATCCCGCCCTTTATGTTTTTGACACATGGTATAGGCATAGTTATCACTTACACTGCATTAAAATCCAATTTATCTTCTTTCTTCAAGACCATATAAAACGCATATGTTTTTGTGTTCCAAAATGTATATTTTAGATATATTTTCCTTTCAACACTGTCTATAGAAGACATTCTTCCAAACCTATAGGAGAAAAGAGTCTCACTGTGAATTGTAATTTGCATATCATTACCCAGAGTTTGGAATTCAGTAGAGGCGCTGAACGCTCTGTGATTTATCATGAATGCAGCTGAGACTTTTGAATGTGCATATAAGTGTTTTCGGCATTATTATAAACTACATGAAAATGTTTCTGTTAAAAGAATTTTATTTTAATAGTCCATCCAGCGCAAAGAGAGAGGTGTCTCATCCGCAATTATAATTCCAAAATATGTATTTCAATTGCAAAAATATTTCTATCCCTCGCCTGTTTATATTTTTGTGATGTTGAAGTGTAAAAAATCTACAGTGTGTGTAACCGAGTGGTGGGACTCACTCAAGTCCTTTCCTAGAGCGAAGAAAGGAGAATGTTTGGCACATGTTTATAGACCTTAGCAATAACATTTTTGCTTTCATTAATCTTAATATTGCCACACAAATCAAATAAAGAATACCTGCTGGTTCCGGTAGTTTTTAAGGTTTGTTGGGTTAAGGTCTGAGAACTTTTTTTTGTCAATGGAGCATGTTGTCACCTAGCACAGGGGTGCAGAGAGGGGTGTGGCAGTGGCAGATGCAACATTGTAGAGGGAGGTTTCCAAATGCTTGATTTGTGGAGCTCATTCAGACCCGCTCGCTAGATCCATTCGCTCGCACCCAGCGTATGCAAATCCAGCGCACGCCCAGCAAGGCAGGCGATCGCACGGCAAGGCATTAGCACTCCCACTATGTCTTGGCATGCGATCACTTTGTGTATGCAGATACCCACCAGCCATTCATAAGACGCCCACTTGTGCATGTCATCTCCTGGAAGTGCATGAAACCATTGGTACATCGAGCAACATCGGATGCGCTCGCAGCGCTTGAGGTTGATTATACCCTACCGCAAGCACTGCAATCACTTCAGTGTGGAATACAACCAAGTGACGTGTCCTATGACGCTGCCGTTTAATTATGCACGCCTCTGAAACGGAGTTGAGACACTCAGGCACGCCTGCATTCGCACCTCCACTCCCCCGTTTCTAGTGGCCTGCCCCTGTCACCATTCACAAACGGCTTCACCTGTCACTCACTCTACTTGGCTATCTATGTGCAGCGAGCGAACCAGGAGTGTATCTATAATGGGTGCAGGGTGTGCGGGGAACACGGGCCCCTAGGTCCATAGAATTACTTACCTCTCCAGAGTCCCACGTCGGCGCGGGGTCCGGCGCTGTAAAAATGACTGGAAAATGGCCGCCGTGGCCATTTTCCCGTCGTTTGAGCATGCGCAGTACAGGGAAAATGTCCACCGCGGCCATTTTCCCGGTGACCAGTGCATGCTCTGTAGACTTTGGGCACACTCTAGTGCCCAGAGTCTATAACTTCGGCGGTTGCCGTGCACAGCTCAGTGCGCTGCCGGCCGCCAGACAGAGAGGAGGGGGCCCGTGTCGGAGACTGCAGACGGGCCCCCTCCTCTCTAGAAACGCCCCAGGAGCAAATGCATCCCAATCTCTCGCAGTGGTTCGCGCACGCGCATTGCGATGCATATGCATGCGCAGATTGCAAATATCAGGCAGCTACGAGCGATCGCATCCTAGCGAGCGGGTCTGAATCAGGTCCTTAGAGTGAGTGTGGCCAGTTCGTGAAGAGGGCATACTTAGCACTTATGCATCTTTAATATGCGTCATACAAAGTATAATGTATGTCATAATTCCAGCATATACAGGACCAGCGATCACAGTATGCCATTAGATGTGACAGTAGGGCCATCCTTTCTGAGCTGAGTATTTTTATTGCAGATGTGGGCACCATTGCAGAGCACTGGAGCAAGTCCGGGAGTTTGGGGGAGCAGCAGAGGAACCTAGCACTGCCCTGGACATATATGTACATATTAGGGGTGAGCGGGTTCGGATTTCTGAAATCCGAACCCCCCCGATCCGAGGCCGATCCGAGTCAGGCTCGACTTTTCCCGCCTGACTCGGATCTGAAATCGAGGCAAAACGTCATCATCCCGCCTTCTGGGTCTCGCTGGTTTTGGATCCTATATAAGGTACCCGCGTCGGCGCCATTTTCTCACTCAGCTGTGGACAGTGAAGAGGGAGGGTGGGAGTTAGGGCTGGCTGGGCTGTGTAGTGTAGTGTAGTGTAGTGTAGTGCAGTGTAGTGTTGTGCTGTGCTGCGCTGTGCTGCTGTTGTCCATAGGGGCTGTGTCCACTCCTTCAAAGTCCATAGGGGCTGGCTGGACTATGTTGTGCAGTCAGTTGTCCATAGGGGCTGTGTCCACTCCAAAGTCCTGTGCAGTGTCC
Source organism: Taudactylus pleione (assembly GCA_031769625.1). NCBI lineage: Eukaryota > Metazoa > Chordata > Amphibia > Anura > Myobatrachidae > Taudactylus > Taudactylus pleione. The sequence continues at coordinate 1,959,038 of JAUIMM010000353.1, forward strand.
CAGTCCTAAAGGGGTGCTGTAGTGTTGTCCAGGGGGTGCTCTGTCCATCAGAGGTGCTCCCACCAAGTGCAAAAAAAAATAATTTTTTTCTGTGTTTGTGAATTGTGTGCACTGTGGCTGCACGTGCATCAACAAAGGAGCAGCGCCAAGCGTGCACCTGTGTCCCATAAGTAAAAGGCCGGCCGGCTTGTCCGTTAAAGGGTGCTGTAACCCCCAAAGGGCACCCCAAACAAAATAAAAAAATATTTTCTGTGTTTGTGAATTGTGTGGGCTGTAGCTGCACGTGCATCAACAAAGGAGCAGCGCCAAGCGTGTGCCTGTGTCCCATAAGTAAAGGGCCGGCTGGCTCATTTCTTAAAGGGTGGTGTAACCCACAAAGTGCACTAGTCTCCAACAAAAATAAAAATTATTTTCTGGGTTTGTGTGCGCCTTAGCCGCACGTATATATCAATATAACATAAATGGAGGACCAAACTTTCTCCGATAAAAATATAATAGGGAAAGATCAAGAACCACTTCCTCCTAGTGCTGAAGCTGCTGCCACTAGTCATGACATAGACGATAACATGCCATCAACGTCGTCTGCCAAGGCCGATGCCCAATGTCATAGTAGAGGGCACATACAATCCCAAATGACAAAGTTCAGGAAAATGACCTTGAAAAAAACATTTAAATCATCTGAAGAGAAACGTAAACTTGCCAATATGCCATTTACGACACGGAGTGGCAAGGAACGGCTAAGGTCTTTCCCTATGTTCATGACTAGTGGTTCAGCTTCACATGACGATGGAAGCCCTCCTCCCACTAAAAAAATCAAACGAGTTAAGCTGGCAAAAGCACAGCGAAGAACTGTGCGTTCTAAGAAGATATCACAAATCCCCAAGGAGAGTCCAAGTTGCGATGCCTGACCTTCCCAGCACTGGACGGGAAGAGGTGGCTCTTTCCACCATTTGCACGCCCCCTGCAAGTGCTGAAAAGAGCACCCACAGTCCACTTGCTGATATGCAAATTGAAGATGTCACTGTTGAAGTACAACAGGATGAGGATACTGGTGTAGCTGGCGCTGAGGAGGAAGCTGGCGAGGAGGATTCTGATGGTGATGTGGTTTGTTTAAATCAGGCTCCGGGGGAGACAGTTGTTGTCCGTGGGATGAAAAAACCCGTCACGGTCATGCCTGGGCAGAAGACCAAACATTCCACCTCTTTGGTCTGGAAATATTTCTATCCAAATCCGGACAACTGTCTTGCCATATGTACCATATGTAAAGGTGAAATAAGTAGGGGTAGGGACGTTAACCACCTAGGAACATCCTCCCTTATATGGCACCTGCAGCGCATTCATAAAAAGTTACTGTCAAGTTCAGAAACTTTGGCTAAGACCGTAAGCAGTCCAGGGACACCTAAATCCCTTTTTCCTGTTTTATCCAAGGAATCGGTGGATGAGGAGGATGAGGACGACATCTTGCCTCCGTAGAACCAGTTTGTGCAGGGACACATTAATTGCCAGCTTGTTTTGTGGGGGCCCAAACGAACCAATCATTTCAGCCACAGTCATGTGGCAGACCCTGGCGCTGAAATGATTGGTTTGTTAAGTGTGCATGTCCTGTTTATACAACATAAGGGTGGGTGGGAGGGCCCAAGGACAATTCCATCTTGCACCTCTTTTTTTTCTTTGCAGTATGTACTGTTTGGGGCCTAGTTTTTCAAACTGCCATCCTGTCTGCCACTGCAGTGTCACTCCTAGAGAGGCCACGTGTTTGTGCCGCCCACTTGTGTCGCTTAGCATAGTCATCCAGCTACCTCGGTGCAACCTATAGGCCATAAAAACAATATTGTGAGGTGTTCAGAATAGACTGGAAATGAGTGGAAATTAAGGCTATTGAGGTTAATAATAGCATAGGAGCAGAAAAACCCACAAATTCTGTGATTTTAGCTGTTTTTATGCTTTTTTTCAAAAAAATACAGATCCAAAACACAAAACCCAGAACCCAAAACACGGAAGGGTGGTTTTGGCAATACCAATCCAGATCCAAAACACGAAGAAAGATCCAGATCCAAAACCAAAACACGAAAAGTGGCCGGTGCACACCCCTAGTACATATTGGTCTCCTTATGCACTTTGATGGTCTATAGCAGTGCACCCATAACAGGGCATGTTTTCCACATCTCCTAGTTGGTGCACAGGTGCATATATTTCTGGCTGGTGGTGCTGATTATTTAATTTGTGATAAGAAAAACATGCTGCACTAATAAAATTATATTAATATTTCAATTGCGGTTATGGTGTTGTCCTGGCGTATCCAGGCAACTGGAATCCCCCCTTCATTTGCCTATGGCAGAGCATTCGATAATCACAGTTCTGAGTAACACTATGGCTGCTCCAAATAGCCGCAGGAAGTGAGAAGCCGGAGCTACTTTCACTGCATACGGGAATGACGCCCCCCAAAATTGCGGCATCCCTGCGTTCTTAGGCACCAATCCCCATTAACTCCCACAAATGCTATCTGAATGTCGATCACACTGTAAGTAAAAAGTTGCTGCATGCGCAGTGCGACGTAGATACAGGAGCAGTTTATCTAATATATTATCCAGAACTCCCCACCCACAGGTACACATCCGTCACTGATATATCACCCAGATCTCCCCTCACCGACAGGTACACATCCGTCACTGATATATCACCCAGATCTCCCCACACCCACAGGTACACATCCATCACTGATATATTATCCAGAACTCCCCACATCCACAGGTACACATCCATCAATGATCTATCACCCAGATCTCCACACACCCACAGGGACACATCCGTCACTGATATATCACCCAGATCTCCCCACACCCACAGGGACACATCCGTCACTGATATATCACCCAGATCTCCCCAAAACCACAGGTACACATCCATCACCGATATATCACCCAGATCTCCCCAAACCCACAGGGAAATATCCATCACCGATATATCACCCAGATCTCCCCACACCCACAGGTACACATCCATCACTGATATATCATCCAGATCTCCCCACACCCACAGGTACACATCCATCACTAATATATCACCCAGATCTCCCCACATCCACAGGTACACATCCATCACTGATTAATCACCCAGATCTCCCCACACCCACAGGGACACATCCGTCACTGACATATCACCCAGATCTCCCCACACCCACAGGGACACATCCGTCACTGATATATCACCCAGACCTCCCCACACCCACAGGGACACATCCATCACTGATATATCATCCATATCTCCCCACACCCACAGGTACACATCCATTACTGAGATATCACCCAGATCTCCCCACACCCACAGGGACACATCCGTCACTGAGATATCACCCAGATCTCCCCACACCCACAGTGACACATCCGTCACCGATATATATCACCCAGATCTCCCCACACCACAGGTACACATCCGTCACTGATATATCACCCAGATCTCCCCACACCCACAGGGACACATCCGTCACTGAGATATCACCCAGATCTCCCGACACCCACAGTGACACATCCGTCACCGATATATATCACCCAGATCTCCCCACACCCACAGGTACACATCCATCACTGATATATCACCCAGATCTCCCCACACCCACAGGTACACATCCATCACTGATATTTCATCCAGATCTCCCCACACCCACAGGTACACATCCATCACTGATATATCACCCAGATCTCCCCACACCCACAGGGACACATCCATCACTGATATATCATCCAGATCTCCCCACACCCACAGGGACACATCCATCACTGATATATCACCCATATCTTCCCACACCCACAGGTACACTTCCATGACTGATATATCATCCAGATCTCCCCACACCCACAGGTACAAATCCGTCACTGATATATCACCCAGATCTCCCCTCACCCACAGGGACACATCCGTCACTAAGATATCACCAAGATCTCCCCACACCCACAGGGACACATCCGTCACTGATATACCCCCAGATATCCCCACACCCACAGGTACACATCCATCACTGATATATCACCCAGATTTCACCACACCCACAGGGACACATCCGTCACTGAGATATCACCCAGAACTCCCCACACCCACAGTGACACATCCGTCACTGATATATCACCCAGATCTACCCACACCCACAGGTACACATCCGTCACTGATATATCACCCAGATCTCCCCACACCCACAGGTACACATCCATCACTGATATATCACCCAGATCTCCCCACACCCACAGGTACACATCGTCACTGCGATATCACCCAGATCTCCCCACACCCACAGGTACACATCCATCACTGATATATAACCCAGATCTACCCACACCCACAGGTACACATCCATCACTGATATATAACCCAAATCTCCCCACACCCACAGGGACACATCCGTCACTGAGATATTACCCAGATCTCCCCACACCCACAGTGACACATCCGTCACCGATATATATCACCCAGATCTCCCCACACCCACAGGTACACATCCATCACTGATATATCACCCAGATCTCCCCACACCCACAGGGACACATCCGTCACTGAGATATTACCCAGATCTCCCCACACCCACAGTGACACATCCGTCACCGATATATATCACCCAGATCTCCCCACACCCACAGGTACACATCCATCACTGATATATCACCCAGATCTCCCCACACCCACAGGTACACATCGTCACTGCGATATCACCCAGATCTCCCCACACCCACAGGTACACATCCATCACTGATATATAACCCAGATCTACCCACACCCACAGGTACACATCCATCACTGATATATAACCCAGATCTCCCCACACCCACAGGGACACATCCGTCACTGAGATATTACCCAGATCTCCCCACACCCACAGTGACACATCTGTCACCGATATATATCACCCAGATCTCCCCACACCCACAGGTACACATCCATCACTGATATATCACCCAGATCTCCCCACACCCACAGGTACACATCATCACTGCGATATCACCCAGATCTCCCCACACCCACAGGTACACATCCATCACCGATATATCAACCAGATCTTCCCACACCCACAGTGAAACATCCGTCACTGATATATATCACCCAGATCTCCCCACACCCACAGGGACACATCCGTCACTGATATATCACCCAGATCTCCCGACACCCACAGGGACACATCCATCATTGAGATATCACCCAGATCTCCCCTCACCCACAGGGACACATCCGTCACTGAGATATCACCCAGATCTCCCCACACCCACAGGTACACATCCGTCACTGATATATCACCCAGATCTCCCCACACCCACAGGTACACATCCATCACCGATATATCACCCAGATCTCCCCACACCCACAGGGACACATCCTTCACTGATATATCACCCAGTTCTCCCCACACCCACAGGTACACATCCTTCACTGATATATCACCCAGATCCCCTCACCCACAGGGACACATCCGTCACTGAGATATTACCCAGGTCTCCCCACACCCACAGGTACTCATCCCTCACTGATATATCTCCCAAATCTCCCCACACCCACAGGGACACATCGTCACTGATATATCACCCAGATCTCCCCTTACCCACAGAGACACATCGTCACTGATATATCACCCAGATCTAACCTTACCCACAAGGACACATCGTCACCGATATATCACCCAGATCTCCCCACACCCACAGGTACACATCCATCACTGATATATCACCCAGATTTCCCCACACCCACAGGGACACATCCGTCACTGATATATCACCCAGATCTCCCCACACCCACAGGGACACATCCATCACCGATATATCACCCAGATCTCCCCACACCCACAGGGACACATCCATCACTGATATATCATCCATATCTCCCCACACCCACAGGTACACATCCGTCACTGAACTATCACCCAGATTTCCCCACGCCCACAGGGACACATCCATCACTGATATATCACCCAGATCTCCCCTCACCCACAGGGACACATCCATCACCGATATATCACCCAGATCTCCCCACACCCACAGGGACACATCCGTCACTGATATATCATCCAAATCTTCCCTCACCCACAGGGATACATCCGTCACTGATATATCACCAGATCTCCCCACACCCACAGGTACACATCATCACCGATATATCATCCAGATCTCTCCACACCTACAGGGACACATCCATCACTGATATATCACCCAGATCTCCCCACACCCACATGTACACATCCATCACTGATATATCACCCAGATCTCCCCATACCCACAGGTACACATATAAAAAGATGTCCTAACCCATCACATGGTGTCATGCCTTACATCCGTCCTACTGAGCATAGGGCTGGGAGCCTTAGTTTCTCAGCCAGGCCTTTGAACGGCTCAGCTACTGACTGCCGACAGATCTCTACTGTCTGCTGATTGTACTGTAAATTGCAATCCATAGCTAAATACTGCCCTCTTGCTCTTTTCACAGCCTTATTTTGCTTGGCTTAGAAAGACTGTGCTTCCTTCTGGTTTTGGACCCAGCCTTCTAAATAGGGATGGCCATGGGTAGGTTAGCCATCAATGGTCACAATGGCAAAAATGTGGTGGTGAACCTCCATGGTATGAAACCATCGGCCAGGAACCATCAATGGTTATGGATGGGGTTTGGTCTTGTGGATCGAATTGTGGGCGGAGCTAGGTCCTAGCCGACAGGGAGGAAAAAAAACATTGCAGAGCTCTGTGCCATCGATAGTGGAGAACCATTGGATCTTCTTCATCATTGGCAAAACCATGGTGCTCTGTCCATCAGGGGTGCTCCCCCCAAGTGCAAAAAAAAAATAATATTTTTTCTGTGTTTGTGAATTGTGTGCACTGTGGCTGCACGTGCATCAACAAAGGAGCAGCGCCAAGCGTGCGCCTGTGTACCATAAGTAAAGGGCCGGCTGGCTTGTCCGTTAAAGGGTGCTGTTACCGCCAAAGTACACTCCAAACAAAATAAAAAAATATTATCTGTGTTTGTGAATTGTGTGCACTGTGGCTGCACGTGCATCTACAAAGGAGCAGCGCCAAGCGTGCGCCTGTGTCCCATAAGTAAAGGGCCGGCTGGCTTGTCCGTTAAAGGGTGCTGTAACCCCCAAAGTACACTCCAAACAAAACAAAAAAATATTTTCTGTGTTTGTGAATTGTGTGCGCAGTAGCCGCACGTGCATCAACAAAGTAGTGCCAAGCGTGCGTCTGTGTCATAAGTAAAGGGCCGGCTGGCTTGACCGTTAAAGGGTACTGTAACCCCCAAAGTACACTCCAAACAAAATAAAAAAATATTTTCTGTGTTTGTGAATTGTGTGCGCAGTAGCCGCACGTGCATCAACAAAGTAGTGCCAAGCGTGCGGCTGTGTCATAAGTAAAGGGCCGGCTGGCTTGACCGTTAAAGGGTGCTGTAACCCCCAAAGTACTCTCCAAACAAAATAAAAAAATATTTTCTGTGTTTGTGAATTGTGTGCACTGTGGCTGCACGTGCATCAACAAAGGAGCAGCGCCAAGCATGTGCCTGTGTCCCATAAGTAAAGGGCCGACTGGCTTGTCCGTTAAAGGGTGCTGTAACCCCCAAAGTACACTCCAAACAAAATAAAAAAATATTTTCTGTGTTTGTGAATTGTGTGCGCAGTAGCCGCACGTGCATCAACAAAGTAGTGCCAAGCGTGCGCCTGTGTCATAAGTAAAGGGCCGGCTGGCTTGACCGTTAAAGGGTGCTGTAACCCCCAAAGTACACTCCAAACAAAATAAAAAAATATTTTCTGTGTTTGTGAATTGTGTGCACTGTGGCTGCACGTGCATCAACAAAGGAGCAGCACCAAGCGTGCGCCTGTGCCCCATAAGTAAAGGGCCGGCTGGCTTGTCCGTTAAAGGGTGCTGTAACCCCCAAAGTACACTCCAAACAAAATAAAAAAATATTTTCTGTGTTTGTGAATTGTGTGCACTGTGGCTGCACGTGCATCAACAAAGGAGCAGCGCCAAGCGTGCGCCTGTGTCCCATAAGTAAAGGGCTGACTGGCTTGACCGTTAAAGGGTGCTGTAACCCCCAAAGGGCACTCCAAACAAAATGAAAAAATATTTTCAGTGTTTGTGAATTGTGTGCACTGTGGCTGCACGTGCATCAACAAAGGAGCAGCGCCAAGCGTGCGCCTGTGTCCCATAAGTAAAAGCCGACTGGCTTGACCGTTAAAGGGTGCTGTAACCCCCAAAGGGCACGCCAAACAAAATAAAAAAATATTTTCTGTGTTTGTGAATTGTGTGCACTGTGGCTGCACGTGCATCAACAAAGGAGCAGTGCCAAGCGTACGCCTGTGTCCCATAAGTAAAGGGCCAGCTGGCTCATTTCTTAAAGCGTGGTGTAACCCACAAAGTGCACTAGTCTCCTACAAAAATAAGAAAAAAAATTTCTGTGTTTGTGTGCGCCTTAGCCGCACGTATATATCAAATCAATATAACATAAATGGAGGACCAAACTTTCTCCGATAAAAATAAAATAGGGAAAGATCAAGAACCACTTCCTCCTAGTGCTGAAGCTGCTGCTACTAGTCATGACATAGATGATAACATGCCTTCAACGTCGTCTGCCAAGGCCGATGCCCAATGTCATAGTAGAGGGCACATACAATCCCAAATGACAAAGTTCAGGAAAATGACCTTAAAAAAAACATTTAAATCATCTGAAGAGAAACGTAAACTTGCCAATATGCCATTTATGACACGGAGTGGCAAGGAACGGGTAAAGTCTCCCTATGTTCATGACTAGTGGTTCAGCTTCACATGATGATGGAAGCCCTCCTCCCGCTAAAAAAATCAAATGAGTTAAGCTGGCAAAAGCACAGCGAAGAACTGTGCGTTCTAAGAAGATATCACAAATCCCCAAGGAGAGTCCAAGTGTGGTGGTGGTTGCGATGCCTGACCTTCCCAGCACTGGATGGGAAGAGGTGGCTCTTTCCACCATTTGCACACCCCCTGCAAGTGCTGAAAGGAGCACCCACAGTCCACTTGCTGATATGCAAATTGAAGATGTCACTGTTGAAGTACAACAGGATGAGGATACTGGTGTAGCTGGCGCTGAGGAGGAAGTTGGCGAGGAGGATTCTGATGGTGATGTGGTTTGTTTAAATCAGGCTCCGGGGGAGACAGTTGTTGTCCGTGGGATGAAAAAGCCCATTATGGTCATGCCTGGGCAGAAGACCAAACATTCCACCTCTTTGGTCTGGCAATATTTCTATCCAAATACGGACAACAACTGTCTTGCCATATGTACCATATGTAAAGGTGAAATAAGTAGGGGTAGGGACATTAACCACCTAGGAACATCCTCCATTATACGGCACCTGCAGCGCGTTCATAAAAAGTTACTGTCAAGTTCAGAAACTTTGGCTAAGACCGTAAGCAGTCCAGGGACTCCTAAATCCCGTTGTCCTGTTGTATCCAAGCGCCTGCAAACCACACCGTCAACTCCCTCCTCCTCAATTTCCTCCTTAGTCAGGATCGGAAGTAGTCCTGCAGGCCATGTCTCTGGCATGACTGACTCTCCTATCCGGGATTCCTCCTGAGGATCCTGCATTGCTACGCCTACTGCTGCCGCTGCTGCTGTTGCTGCTGCTGGGAGTCGTTCATCATCCCAGAGAGGAAGTAGGAACACCACTACTTTTACTAAACAATTGACCCTCCAACAGTCCTTAGCGAGGAGGATGAAGTACGACAGCAGTCATCCTGAAGCAAAACGTATAACTGAGGCCTTGACTGCTATGTTGGTGTTAGACGTGCGTCCGGTATCCGCCATTAGTGCAGTGGGATTTAGACAATTGATGGAGGTAGTGTGTCCCCGGTTCCAAATCCCGTCTAGATTCCACTTCACTAGGCAGGCGATACCGAGACTGTACAGAAACGTCAGAAAAAGTGTCCTTAGTGTCCTGAAAAATGCGGTTGTACCCAATGTCCACTTAACCACGGACATGTGGACAAGTGGAACAGGGCAGACTAAGGACTATATGACTGTGACAGCCCACTGGGTAGATATATCACCTTACGCAGCAACAACAGCAGTGTCACCAGTAGCAACATCTCAGAAACGCCAGCTCGTTCCAAGGCAGGCTACGCTGTGTATCACTGGTTTCAGTAAGATGCACACCGCCGACAACATCTTAGAGAAACTGAGGGAAATCATCACCCAGTGGCTTACCCCACTTAGACTCTCCTGGGGATTTGTGATATCTGACAACGCCACCAATATTGTGCGGGCATTACATCTGGGCAAATTCCAGCACGTCCCATGTTTTGCTCACACAATAAACTTGGTGGTGCAGAATTTTCTGAAAAGCGACAGGGGCGTGCAGGAAGCGCTTTGAGTGGCCCGAAAAATTTCTGTCCACTTTTGCCATTCAGCGACTGCGTGCCGAAGACTGGAGCGCCAGCAAACACTCTTGAACCTGTCCCGCTATCACCTGAAGCAAGAGGTTGTGACGCGGTGGAACTCAACCCTCTATATGCTTCAGAGGATGGAGGAGCAGCAAAAGGCCATTCAAGCCTATACATCCACCTATGACATAGGTAAAGGAGGGGGTATGCACCTGACTCAAGCGCAGTGGAGAATGATTTCCGTGTTGTGCAAGGTTCTCCAACCCTTCGAACTTGCCACACGTGAAGTCAGTTCAGACACTGCCAGCTTGAGTCAGGTCATTCCCCTCATCAGGCTTTTGCAGAAGCAGCTGGAGAAAGTGAAGGAGGAGCTAAGACGGAGCGATTCCGCTCAGCATGTGGGACTTGTGGATGAAGGCCTTCATTCGCTTTGCCAGGATTCCAGGGTGGTCAATCTGTTGAAATCAGACCACTACATTTTGGCCACCGTGCTCGATCCTAGGTTTAAAGCCTATGTGGTGTCTCTCTTTCCGGCCGACACAAGTCTGCAGAGGTGCAAAGACCTGCTGGTGAAAACACTGTCAGCTGAAGCGGAATGTGTGTCAACAGCTCCTTCTTCATTTTCTCCCACAACTGGGGCTGCCAGGAAAAAACTTAGGTATCCTAAGCAACCCGCTGGCGGTGATGCAGGGCAGGCAGGACCAAGTTTGGACATCTGGTCCGGACTGAAGGACCTGGCAACAATTTCTGACATGTCTACTGTCACTGCATATGATACTGTTACCATTGACAGAATGGTGGAGGATTACATCGGTGACAGCATCCAAGTAGGCATGTCAGACAGTCTGTACCTGAACTAGCAGGAAAAAGAGGCAATTTGGATGCCCCTGTACAAACTGGCTCTATTTTACCTGAGTTGCCCTCCCTCCAGTGTGTACTCCGAATGAGTGATTAGTGCAGCCGGGAACCTTGTCAGCGAATGGCTTAGGAGGCTGCTTCCACAAAATGTGGAGAAGATGATGTTCATAAAAATGAATTACCAACTCTTTCAGGGAGACCAGCCTCCAGAACGTACAGAGGGACCTGTGGTGGTGGATTCCAGTGGGGACGAGTTAATAGTCTGTGAGGATGAGGATGTAAACAACACTGAAGAGGGTGAGGAATCGGTGGATGAGGAGGATGAGGACGAACATCTTCCCTCCGTAGAGCCAGTTTGTGCAGGGACAGATTAATTGCCAACTTGTTTTGTGGGGGCCCAAACGAACCAATCATTTCAGCCACAGTCGTGTGGCAGACCCTGGCGCTGACATGATTTGTTTGTTAAAGTGTGCATGTCCTGTTTATACAACATAAGGGTGGATGGGGGGGCCCAAGGACAATTTCATCTTGCACCTCTTTTTTTTCTTTGCATTATGTACTGTTTGGGGCCTAGTTTTTCAAACTGCCATCCTGTCTGCCACTGCAGTGCCACTCCTAGATGGGCCATGTGTTTGTGCCGCCCACTCGTGTCGCTTAGCATAGCCTTTTGGACATAAAAACACTATTGTGAGGTGTGAGGTGTTCAGAATAGACTGGAAATGAGTGGAAATTAAGGTTATTGAGGTTAATAATAGCATAGGAGCAGAAAAACCAACACATTCTGTGATTTTAGCTGTTTTTATTATTTTTTAAAAAAAAATACAGATCCAAAACACAAAACCCAGAACCCAAAACACGGTAGAGTGGTTTTGGCAAAACCAATCCAGATCCAAAACACGAAGAAAGATCCAGATCCAAAACCAAAACACGAAAAGTGGCCGGTGCACACCTTTACTGCAAACCTAAGGGCTTATTTACAGTATTAACAGTTCCCTTGTGTATAAAGCTTATTTTTATTGCGCTTATTATGGTGATAGTAAATAACTTTTTCGCACAATTTACCAATAATATATCATCAGGTACCCAGGTGAGACTGGCGTTGAGGGTTAACTTACCACTTCACCAGGCCTGTCTCTAAGTATAGCTGCATGCGCGAGCTGACTTGCGCAGACGCAGTGGACCCGTACACCCATATTTAGGGCAATATTTACTAATGGCGGGTTCTAAACCCCGGCAGTGTGGTGGTGGTTTGGTGGTGGTTTTGCTATCTGCAGATTTACTAAGGCCAAAACCACTTCAAATCCGCAGCAAAACCGCCGTCAAAACACATTTAAGAATAGAATATAACAGGGCTAGGGCTTTAATTACTAGTCAGTGATTTTGGTGTCATTTACAAACCGCCACCACTAAACGCCAGGGTTTAGAACCCACTGTCAAACCGCCGGGGGTTTAGGACCCGCCACTTAGTAAATTTTGCCCCTAGTGTCAAAAGAAAACATAAATTAAAAGCCTTTACACCTTGAAAATTAGCTTTATTCATATGTTTTGTAGCCCTACAAGAACTGCTGTGATCATTGTTTCCCCAAGCAAAGGCATCGGAAAGCTATTATTTATGAAAACCAACATATCTTACTGCCGGCAGGAAGGTACTGGTAGCAATGAGGTTGTGGGCCGTAGCCTCTGGATGTGTTTGGCTCATCGCGAACAATAAGCCAGTTTGCTGGTGAAAATACACATTTTTGCTGGTAATAGGGCTTTCTTCCCTTTGATAAATTGCCTGCAAATTATAAATAACAATAATATTTTCAAACAATATCAGCGCTCCAGCGTCACACGTGTAACCTAAACAGCTGCCAGCATACACAGGGTATCCCAAACCCTAGAGCGAATAGACAATCATAATAGTAGGCGGCACTCGTTCTGGTCTTGTCAAAAAGTCACCAGTACCACTGAGAGAGTGGTTCTATCGTATACACTAGTCACAAATAAATAAATGAATGAATGATGATAGTCACCAAAACTTTGTTTCTTCTACTTTAAAGTTCTCCCCAAGGGTGCAAACTCAGGAGCTCATTCAGACCCGTGAAGGCAGGTGATCATACGGCAAGGCATTAGCACGCCCACTATGTCTTGACGTGCGATCGCTTTGTGAATGCAGATGCCCACCAGCCAGTCTAAAGACGCCCACTTGCGCATGTCATCTCCAGGAAGTGTATGCAACCATTGGTACATCAGTTACCATCGGAAGCGATCGCAGCGCTTGAGGTTGACCATACCCTGCCGCTTACACTGCGAGCACTTCAGTGTAAAATCCAGCCAGGTGACGTGTACTTTGATGTTGCTTCTTAATTATGCACGCCTCTGAAATGGCGTTAAGACGCTCAGGCATGCCTGCGTTCACACCTAAACTCCCCCGTTTTTAATGCCCAGCCCGTCAGCACCCACAAGCGGCTTCTCCTGTCAATCACTCACTCTGCTGGTCTGTCTATGTGCAGCGAGCGAACGCTTCCCGATCTCTCGCACTGGTTGGCGCATGCGCATTGCGATACGTACGCATGCGCAGAATGTGAAAATCGGCCAGCTATGAGTGAACGCATCCTAGCGAGCGGGTCTGAATCAGTTCCTCAGTCCCATAATCCTTCCTTGTCATAAAAAAAAAGTCTCTCAGAGCCTTAGGTAAAGCCTCAATTACATATGTCCAAATAGTTCTAGTAAAGATGCAATTGTCAACCCGGCACTGCAGTAAATATCAATGCAATTATTCAGAAATGAACCCTGAAAGTGGGTGAACAATATTAAAAAGGGAATTGCATAGCGCGTCCTGCCACTATAAAGAGGTACATATTAGTGACCCTAGATCAGGGGTTTCCAACCACGGTCATCAAGGCACATTAACAGTCTAAGTTTTAAGGATAGCCATAATTGAGCACAGGTGTCTTAATTAGTACCTTAGTTATTTTGATTTAACCATCTGTGCTCAAGCATGGAGAGCACTAAAACCTGGACTGTTAGGGGTAAATTTACTAAAGTGAGAGTTTTTAGAAGTGAGTTTTAAAAGTGATGTTGCCAATAGCAACCAATCAGATTTTACGTAACATTTAAACAGCACCTTCTAGAAGAATATAGCTAGAATCTGATTGGTTGCTATTGGCAACTTCACTTTTAAAACTCTCACTTTAGTGAATTTACCCCTTAGTGTTCCTTGAGGACCGAGGTTGGGAAACACTGCCCTAGATGTTTAAAATTTTTGGCAATAGAGCAGCTAGAGTCGTACTGGAGGGGGGGGGGAGATTTTTTAGGCCTGGATTGATAGGAATGATAGAAAATGGATTTTAATCTAAAAATATTACAACTAGGGATGAGCGGGTTCGGATCTCCGAAATCCGAACCCCCCGAGCCTCCCTGATCCAAGCCGGGAACCGAATCCGACTCAGGTTTTCCCGCCAGGCTCGGTTCCCGAAATGAGGCAAAACGTCATCATCCGCTGTCGGACTCTCCCGGGTTTTGGATTCTATAAAGGTCCCGTGATCGCTGCCATTTTTCATTCTGGCTGTGGAGTGTGCAGAGTTAGGGATCTGGGAGCTACTTATTGACTTGTTATTAATATTATAAATAATAAAGTACTGCTGGCTGGCTACTTGAAGAGGGAGGGAGCTGGGAGCTGTTGCTGACGCTGACAATAGGGCTGGCTGGCTAATGTTGTCCATATAAATAGGGGCTGGCTGGCTACTGTTGTCCTTGTCCATATAGGGACTGGCTGTTATCCTGTCCATAGGGGCTGGCTGTAGTGCTGTGTTGTCCATGGGGTGCTCTGTCCTTCAGGGGCGCTCTCTTCACCCACCCCCAGTATGAAAACCTGGGCTGGCTGGCTACTGTTGTCCATATACATTACAAAGGGGCTGGCTGGCTAATAATGTCCTTCATCAAAATAATTTTTACAGGGGCTGTCCTGTGTGGTGTACGCTGCCCTTCATCATCAAACTAATTTTTACAGGGGCTGTCCTGTGTGGTGTACACTGCCCTTCATCATCAAACTAATTTTTAGTTTACAGGGGTGATTCACTCCATAAAAATAATGCACTCCATAAAATAATGGAGGACAAAAATTTGGAGGATAAAATAGGGAAAGATCAAGAACTACTTCCTCCTAGTGCTGAAGCTGCTGCCACTAGTCATGACATAGATGATGAAATGCCATCAACGTTGTCTGCCAAGGCCGATGCCCAATGTCATAGTAGAGAGCATGTAAAATCCAAAAAGACAAAGTTCAGTAAAATTACCCAAAAAATAAATTTCAATCATCTGAGGAGAAACGTAAAGTTACCAATATGCCATTTACGTCACAGAGTGGCAAGGAAGGCTAAGGTACTGCCCTATGTTCATGACTACTGGTTCAGCTTCACATGACGATGGAAGCCCTCTTCCTACTACTAGAAAAATGAACAGATTTAAGCTGGCAAAAGCACAGCAAAGAACTGTGTGTTCTAAGAAGATATCACAAATCCCCAAGGAGAGTCCAAGGGTGGCAGCGGTTGCGATGCCTGACCTTCCCAACACTGGAAGAGATGGCTCCTTCCACCATTTCCACGCCCTCTGCAAGTACTGGAAGGAGAACCCACAGTTCAGTTGCTGGTATTCAAATTGAAGATGTCACTGTTGAAGTACAACAGGATGAGGATACTGGTGTAGCTGGCTCTGAGGGGGAAGTTGATGAGGAGGATTCTGATGTGATGTGGTTTATTTAAATCAGGCACCAAGGGAAATAGTAGTTGTCCGTGGGATGAAAAAGCCCATCATCATGCCTGGGCAGAAGACCAAACATTCCACCTCTTTGGTCTGGAAATATTTCTATCCAAATCCGGACAACAACTGTGTTGCCATATGTAGCATATGTATAGGTGTAATAAGTAGGGGTAAGGACATTAACCACCTAGGAACATCCTCCCTTATACATCACCTGCAGCGCATTCATAAAAAGTTACTGTTGAGTTCAAAAACTGTGGCTAAGACTGTAAGCAGTCCAGGGACACCTAAAACCCTTTGTCCTGTTGTATCCAAGCGCCTGCAAACCACACCGTCAACTCCCTCATCGTCAATTTCCTCCTCAGTCAGGATCGGAAGTAGTCCTGCAGGCCATGTCACTGACATGACTGACTCCCCTCCTATCTGAGATTCCTCCGGAGGATCCTGCATTGCTATGCCTACTGCTGCCGCTGCTGTTGCTGCTGGGAGTCATTCATCATCCCAGAGAGGAAGTTGGAACACCACTGCTTCTTTTACTAAGCAATTGACCCTCCAACAGTCCTTAGCGAGGAGGATGAAGTATGACAGCAGTCACCTGTTGCAAAGCGGATAACTCAGGCCTTGACAGCTATGTTGGTGTTAGACGTGCGTCTGGTATCCGCCATTGGTGCAGTGGGATTTAGACAATTGATGGAGGTAGTGTGTCCCCGGTACCAAATCTCATCTAGATTCCACTTAACTAGGAAGGCGATACCGAGAATGTACAGACATCTGAAAAAGTGTCCTCGGTGTCCTAAAAAATGCAGTTGTACCCAATTTTCACTTATCCACGGACATGTGGACAAGTGGAACTGGCAGACTAAGTACTATATGACTGTGACAGCCCACTGGGTAGATGTATCGCCTTACGCAGCAACAACAGCAACGTCACCAGTCGCAGCATCTCAGTAATGCCAGCTTGTTCCAAGGCAGGCTATGCTGTGTGTCACCGGTGTCAGTAAGAGGCACACCACCGGCAGCTTCAGAGGATGGAGGAGCAGCAAAAGGCCATTCAAGCCTATACATCCACCTATGAAATAGGCAAAGGAGGGGGTATGCACCTGACTCAAGCGCAGTGGAGAATGATTTCCGTGTTGTGCAAGGTTCTCCAGCCCTTCAAACTTGCCACACGTGAAGTCAGTTCAGACACTGCCAACTTGAGTCAAGTAATTCCCCTCATCAGGCTTTGCAGAAGCAGCTGGAGAAAGTGAAGGAGGAGCTAAGACGGAGCCATTCCGCTCGCTATGTGGGACTTGTGGATGAAGCCCTTCATTCGCTTTGCCAGGATTCCAGGGTGGTCAATCTGTTGCAATCAGACCACTACATTTTGGCCACCATGCTCGATCCTAGGTTTAAAGCCTATGTGGTGTCTCTCTTTCCGGCGGACACATGCCTGCAGAGGTGCAAAGACCTGCTGGTGAAAACACTGTCAGCTGAAGCGGAACGTGACACGTCAACAGCTCCTTCTTCATTTTCTCCCGCAACTAGGGCTGCCAGGAAACAACTTAGATATCCTAACCAACCCGCTGGCGGTGATGCAGGGCAGGCAGGACCAAGTTTGGACTTCTGGTCCGGCCTGAAGGACCTGGCAACAATTTCTGACATGTCTACTGTCACTGCATATGATGCTGTCACCATTGAAAGAATGGTGGAGGATTACATCGGTGACAGCATCCAAGTAGGCATGTCAGAAGGTCCGTACCTGTACTGGCAGGAAAAAGAGGCAATTTGGAGGCCCTTGTACAAACTGACTCTATTTTACCTAAGTTGTACTCCGAATGAGTTTTTAGTGCAGCCAGGAACCTTGTCAGCGAAAGGCGAAGGAGATTGCTTCCACAAAATGTGGAGAAGATGATGTTCATCAAAATTAATTATCAATTCTTCCGGAAAGACCAGCCTCCAGAAAGTACAGAGGGACCTGTGGTGGTGGATTCCAGCAGGGACGAATTAATACTCTGTGAGGATGAGGATATACACAACACTGAAGAGGGTGAGGAATCGGTGGATGAGGAATGACATCTTGCCTCCGTAGAGCCAGTTTGTGCAGGGACAGATTAATTGCCAGCTTGTTTTGTGGGGGCCCAAACGAACCAATCATTTCAGCCACAGTCGTGTGGCAGACCCTGGCGCTGAAATGATTGGTTTGTTAAAGTGTGCTTGTCCTGTTTATACAACATAAAGGTGGGTGGGAGGGCCCAAGGACAATTCCATCTTGCACCTCTTTTTTTCTTTGCATTATGCACTCTTTGGGGCCTAGTTTTTCTCAAACTGCCATCCTGTCTGCCACTGCAGTGCCACTCCTAGATGGGCCACGTGTTTGTGCCGCTCACTTGTGTCGCTTAGCATAGTCATCCAGCTACCTCGGTGAAACCTTTTGGCCTAAGAACAATATTGTGAGGTGTGAGGTGTTCAGAATAGACTGGAAATTAGTTGAAATGAATGTTAGTGATGTTAATAATAGCATAGGAACAAAAAAAAAATTAATTCTGTGATTTTAGCTGTGTTTATGCTTTTTTCCCAAAACATTAGAGATGTGCGCCGACCCCCGTATTTTGGTTTTGGATCTGGATCTACCCTGGTTGTTTAGTCTGGATTGGTTTTGCCAAAACTTCACCTCCATGTTTTGGTTTTGGATCTATATTTTTTCTTAAAAAATCATAAAAACAGCTAAAATCACATAAAATGGGCCTGTTTTTGTACCTACAGTATAAATAACCTCAATAACATTTATTTCCAATCAATTTTGACCACCTCACAATATTATTTGCTTCATCTAGTTAAGTCCAAAAGGTTCCATCCAGCTAGCTGGCTGACTAAGCTAAGTGACAAGTGGGCGGCACTAACATGTGGCAGTGCAGTTTATAATTTCCAACACGGATACAGTGTGTTATACAGTGTGGGTTGGATACACCAATAGTGCACTTACTGTGACAGCAGTGTCGGCAGAGCGGGGTTGCTGACAGTGTCCTTAGTACATGGAATGACGGTGCTGGCAGTATCCTTAGTGAAGTGTACCGGTGATGTCGGCAGTGCGTGGGTGCCAGCGGTGTCTTTAGTGCAGGTTTGCTGGCTGTGTCGGCAGTGTGGGGGTGCCAGCGGTGTCTTTAGTGCAGATTCGCTGGCTGTGTTGGCAGTGGGGGGGGTGCCAGCGGTGTCTTAGTGCATGTTTGCTGGCTGTGTCGGCAGTGCAGGGGTGTTCTAAATGCAGGGTGCCGGCGGTGTCGGCACAGCGGGGGTGCCAGTGATGTCCTCAGTGCAGGTTTGCTGACTGTGTCGGCAGTGCAGGGATGCTAGTGGTGTCCTCAGTGTGGGAGAGTCGGCAGTGTGGGGGTTGCTGACGGTGTCCTCAGTACGTTGGGCAGCAGTGCAGGAGTGTCGCCAGCGGTGGTGTCAGCAGCGCGGGATGCTGCCAGTGGGGGTGCCGGTAGTGTCAGGCGACGGGGAATGGGGGGCGCCAGCTTCTTTTCCTCTTTTTGTGCAGTTTTTAGTGGGCTTAATGCTGATTGGCTTAGAGCCGTGACAGACTGCTCTCTCAGCCAATCAGCATTAAACCTGCTGAAAACAGAGGGGTCGCGAGGTTTTGCCTCAGGTCAGGGATCCGAGGCAGGCAGGGAGATCTGAGCTGCGCTCGGATCGCCCCGGATCCCCGAAATTCGAGTGGATTCGGATCTCTGAGATCCGAACCCGCTCATCTATATAAAAAATACAGATCCCAAACACAAAGCCCGGAAGGGTGGCTTTGGCAAAATCAATCCAGATCCAAAACACGAAGAAAGATTCCAGATCCAGATCTATAACCAAAACACAAAAAACGAAAAGTGGCACACCCCTAATTACAACCTAGGGGCCTGAATATAGATTCCTGACCAAGCTTAAGTATGTTGAATATCATTGTATGCCTTATATAATGCCTCCAAATGTTCACTGCATTGGATTATATGTGGTTTCTATTATCCAGTAGCTCAGAGCAATTACAATTGAGTATAGTGGGCCTGCTTCAGACCCACTCGCTCTGACAGAGCGCTCGCTCTGAATCAGGGCCAAGCTTTTTTCTTTTTAGAACGGCCTCCTGGCAGCTCACATAGCTGTGGGTGTCAAGACCATCGCGACCATCGGGCTTGCGACGAGACCCTTGTGGTAGGGTCTCGTGGCCGCAAGCCCCAGAGAGATTTCAGCTCTAACAGAGCCGGAATCTCTCCACTGACATCACTCATGATGTCAGTGGGGCCACCCCCAAATGGCAAGCGTTCTCATGGGAACGCCTCCATTTGGGCAGCCACTTCCCCGGCCTGCCCACCAAAGGGGGCGAGCTGTCACTCAACATCGACAGCTCACCCCCTTTGGTGCGAGACCCGTAGCGACGGATTGCCCGTTGCTAGCCGGATCTCGCACATGCGCACGACGGGGCCGGCTCCATTGTGCGCATGCGCTGTGGGCCACCATCGACCCGGTTGCGTGCGCTCAGCGCTTGCGACCGGGTCTGAATCAGGTCCAGTGTTCATTACAATGATCATCGAAGAACAAGGGGATCAATCAGACTATAAATATTGGTACATATTAATTTGGTTTTATGATAGATTGTGATTAAGATGAATCCATGTAAGGTACAAAGTATAATTCAATATGTGACAGGCAATATCAAATTGTGGGCCTGATTCAGAGCCGATCAAATGCGCACATCTGCGCATGCGTATGGGTCGTAATGCGCATGTGCCAACCAGTCATTGCGGTCGGAAATTGTGTGCTCGCAAAATAGCGAGTGCCTGCTAATTTGAGTGACAGGATGAGGCGTTTGTGGGTGGTAACAGGGGAAGGTGTTTGAAAATGGGGAGTGGAGATCCGAACGCAGGCGTGCCAAACGGTCAAAACGGGCGTTTTATGGGTGTGCATAATTAACAAAGCAGCGTCATCGGCCACGTCACTTGGTTGTCTCTTAGCCTGAACTGTTCGCATGATTGTGGTAGGAAAATCCAACCACAAGCACTACGAGCAGTTCAGACGCCTTTCAATGTACTTGATTAATCTAATAAATAGCGGAGATGACGTATGATGCGAACGGCCAAGGGGCGTCTTTACAAATTGCGAGCGCATGTTTCGTTCGCTTGCTCAGACATAGAGGCATCAACAGACCGCAAAGAGCGAGCGCTCAATTTAAATAGCCGGCCCCTTTTTCTGAACGACTGTTTGCAAATAGCGTCCGGCTCTGACTCAGGCCCTGTGTCCCAAGAAAAATAGGCGCCTCCTGAGAGGAGACGTAACTATGAACAATGTAGCAGAGATTGATGCAGATATAGTAGCACACACTAGGGGACAGATAAGAGACTCCGGTGTCCATGCATGCGCAGTGCTGTAAGATCCGGGTGCCAAGAGGGATCTGTACAGAGGATTCAAGTGCGGATAGCAATACCCAGAAGTACCGGCATCGAAAGGACGTGGAGCACCGGGAGGCAGGTATTTATTATTTTGAATGTGACACTATCTGGTTCAATACCCTTGAAAAAGTCCCGCAAATGGTATGAAACGCGTTGGATTAACTACATTACCCTACAATATTGAATAGATCTCTGACTGCTCATTTTTATTTTGTATTAAGTTTTTTCATATTTTTTTCATATATATAATAAATAGTTAATGTGAATAGTAGTGTTGCTATTGTTCATATATACTCTCATACTCACATATAAGGGCCACCTACACCCACTGACTCTACAGCTGAATCAGGACAGGAGACCAGCAGAGATGGAGTTAATGGGTGAGTAAATTTCAACCACCTCTCTGCACAATTAGGGGTAAATTTACTAAGATTCGTGTTGGTCTGAGATTGCAATCTCGGGTGAAAATATAACTTTTTTGCTTATCGGGAATTTACTATTATTAAACTCGGGTGACTTTTTCATCTTTTGGAGGTGAAATCGGGTGTGCTAATGCCGCAAATTCGGTTGTTTTTATTACTAGAAATGAATACAACATTGGGTAAAATCGGAAGTACTTTTCATTCACTTCAGCCTAAATCAAGAATTTACCATTATTTGTTTTGCTCTGTTTGGCTGTTTTTGCAGCGATATCGGGGACTTATTAGAAGTTGCAAATGCACCACCTCCTGATCTGCAAAATTCTATCAAACATACACAGATCAGTGTGATTTGTGTATGTTTAATAATGGAAACTGTGTTTTAAGGGTTAATTTTTTAAAAAAATGACGTGGGGTCCCCCCCCAAAAGACATAAGCAACCCCCCACACTGGGGAGGTCCCCACCTCCCCTGAGATCCCTGGCTTGGGCTGACCATCTTGGGGTGCGAATGCTTTGGCCATGGAGACCCGCTTTTAGTGTTTCCTGGCTGTGGCATTACACCCTGGATGGTTTGGGTTCGGTGCTGGTTTTAAATATAGGGGGACCCCTACGCATTTTTTCCCCTATATTTAAAACCAGGACTGGCCTTTCAGCCAGGTCCTGGTTCCTAAATTATGGGGGAACCCTACATGTTTTTTCCCTCATAATTTTAGGAACCAGGACTGGCTAACCAGTCAGGGACTGGTTATGCTTTTGGGGGGGGAGCCCACATAATTTAAAAAAAAAAAATGAACTCTTAACATTAAAAATAACAAACAAGCAGCTTACATTCTGATATGTGCAGGCTGCTTGTTCGGGAGAGAAAGTCGGGCAGGGAACTCGGGACTTCAACACGGACAGGATCAATCAAATACACCATCAAACAACTTGATCCTGTCAAAACCGGGAGCTTGGTAAAATCAGGGCCGGTCTTTTTTTTTTTTAGAACGGCCTCCTGGCCGCTCGCATAGCTGTGGGTGACCACCCACAGCTATAGCGAGCGGCCAGGAAGATAGTCGCGATGGTCAAGACCATCGCGACCATCGGGCTTGCGACAAAACCCTTGTGGTAGGGTCTCGTGGCCACAAGCCCCAGAGAGATTTCGGCTCTAACAGCACGCCCCCTTTGGTACGAGACCCGGAGTGACGGGTCTCGCGCAGGCACACGACGGAGCCGGCTGTCGTGCGCATGCGCTCTGGGCCACCATCGACCCTGTTGCGAGCGCTCAGCACTTGCGACTGGGTCTGAATCAGGCCCAGTGTTATCTACATCACTTTTCTCTAGACAGGATACTATTCAGTCCGATGATGATTTACACATGTATCATCTTATAGGTGCAATTTATGTCAACGAGGTCTGACTTATGGTGCATACACATGGTAAAATTTTTTAAAAAATCGTTCAATCGTTCATATCTGAAGGAAAATCTGACATATCTGACATGCCTAAACGATGAACGATGCGCGTTCCCGATGGTCAGATAACGCAGTCAGATTTGAACGATTCCATTCATTTTAATGCAGTCAAAAATCGTTCATAGTTCAAATCGTTCATCAAATCGTTCAATCCTTCAATCGTTCATCTGACACATCTGACAAATCTGACCGTGTGTATGCTCCATTAAGTGCATTTTTTTCTACACTATAGGACCCAGAACATGATACAATAACACTTAGGAGCTCATTCAGACCTGATCGCAAGACGCGGCTACTCGCTGGCAAAAAGGGGCTGGATATTTAAATGAAGCGCTCGCACTGCGTCGCGTAAGGACGCCCCCTATGTCTTAGGGAGCTACAGCAAAGTGTGCTTGCAAGTGTATAAAGACGCCCCCTTGCCACTCGCAATACACATCATCTCCGGGAATTGTAGGATTAATCGGTAACATTGAGAGCCATCGGAGCTGCTCGCAGCCCTTGAGGTTGCCTTTCCCCGCCGCAAGTACTGCGATCAGTGCTGGCTGAAATACTTGCAGGTGACGTGTACAATGATGCTACTTTGCTAATTATGCATGCCCTTTAAACAGCGTTTTGGCGGCCTGACACGCCTGCGTCCGCAACACCACTCCCTCGTTTACAAGCACCTTCCCGTTACCTCCCACAAACGGCACTATCTGTCACTCAAAGTAGCAACCTGATAGTGGCTTACGAGCAACCAAAATCAGATCACTAAGACTGGCTTGCTCACGCACACTGCGAATTATACGCATGCATAGAAGGGCGAAAATCGCTCAGAGCGAGCCTGCGAGCGCAACTTAGCGACCGGGTCTGAATCAGGTCCTTATTCTTGTCACCATATGTTTATGTGTTGTGTTATTGTTGCACTTCATGCGAGTACCCTTCTCTACAAATATTTTAGATACTTATATTAAAAGTTAAGTTTTAGTTGTATCATATTACTTATTATTTTGTATTATTTATGATGGATTAGTGTCCCACCTAGTAGAGTACCTTTTTCTCTTTCCATTATCCAGTATTTAAAATGTCACAACATTGGTGAGCAATCTAATATACTTCAAGAACCACATGTGCAGCACTCCAAACATCAAAAAGGACACACATTGACCATAATTTAAAAAATATAAAAATGGCCCCTACGCAACCTAGGTACCCCAATTACTAATTTCAATATGTCACTTGCTCCAAAACTCCATGGATGCCCATTTGCCATAAAATGCAACCACATTCCTTTTTATACCATAATACATTATGCCAACACAAGCCCTCAGAATCTCACTAGTCCCAACCTCACTGGTGCCCTTAAATGCTCTCTATTAACTTACACTCCTCACATGTACCCCAGTCATTGGTACTCCCCACATGTCTTCCAGTCATTGGCACACCCCACATGTCCCCCAGTCTTTGGTACTCCCCACATGTCCCCCACTCATTGGCACCTCCTGCATGTCCCCTACTCATTGGTACTCCCCACATTTTCCCCAGTCATTGGCACCCCCCACAGTTCCCCCAGTCACTGGCACCCCCCACATGTCCCCTCTTAATTTGCCACTCCCCACATGTCCCCCAGACATTGGTACTCCCCACAGTTCCCCCAGTCATTGGCACTCCCCACATGCCCCTCCGTCATTGGTAATCCCCACATGTTCCCCAGTCATTGGCACTTCCCACATGTCCCCCAGTCATTGGTACTCCCCACATGTCACTCAATCATTGGCACTTCCCACATGTTCCCCAGTCACTGGCACTCCCCACATGCCCCTCCGTCATTGACACTCCCTACATGTCACCCAGTCATTGGCACTCCCCACATGTCCCCCAGTTATTGGATCTCCCAACATGTCCCCCAGTCATTGGCACTCCCCAAATGTCCCCCAGTCATTGGTACTGCCCACATGTCCCCCAGTCATTGGCACTCCCCACATGTCCCCAGTAATTGGCACTCCCCACATATCCCCCAGACATTGGCACTCCCCACATGTCCCCCAGTCATTGGCTCTTCCCTTATGTCCCCCGGTCATTGACATTCCCACCATGTCCTCCAATCAATGGCACTCCCCACATGTCCCACAGTTTTTGGCACTCCCAACAAGTCCCACAGTCATTGGCACTCCACAAATGTCCCCCAGTCATTGGTACTGCCCACATGTCCCCCAGTCATTGGCACTCCCCACATGTCCCCCAGTCATTGGCTCTTCCCTTATGTCCTCCAATCAATGGCACTCCCCATATGTCCCCCAGTTTTTGGCACTCCCAACAAGTCCCACAGTCATTGGCACTCCACAAATGTCCCCCAGTCATTGGTACTGCCCACATGTCCCCCAGTCATTGGCACTCCCCACATGTCCCCCAGTCATTGGCTCTTCCCTTATGTCCTCCAATCAATGGCACTCCCCATATGTCCCCCAGTTTTTGGCACTCCCAACAAGTCCCACAGTCATTGGCACTCCACAAATGTCCCCCAGTCATTGGTACTGCCCACATGTCCCCCAGTCATTGCACTCCCCACATGTCCCCCAGTCATTTGCACCTCCCACATGTCCCCCAGTCATTGGCACTCCCCATATGTCCCCCTGTCATTGGCACTCCCCACAAATCCCACAGTCATTGGCACTCCCCAAATGTCCCCCCATCATTGGTACTCCCTACATGTCCCCCAGTCATTGGCACTCCCCACATGTCCCCCAGTCATTGGCACTCCCCACATGTCCCCCCGTAATTTGGCACTCCCCACATGTCACACAACTTAAAGAATTAAAAGCTTATTTGTCACAATAAGTGGTACACTTATTTTTTCTGGAGCTGGGCACTTCCTATATAACATTTGGTTTCCATGACAATGTGCACGATGTATTATATTGTCAAAGGGTTGTATTTTGACTTTTTTTTTATACAATTTATGGAATAGTTCCTGATACAGTGATATACAGTACACTATATATATATATATATATAATATATATATATATATATATATGAAAATAAGCTGTTCATTGTTTAAGTTGGTTTAAATCTTTGATGTCACTTCCTGTGTTTATTGATTGGCTGTTCTACCCTTAAATACTGGGCTCATTCACACTCTGGGTATGTCTATGTTGGGTATGCTCTTCTATCACATCAACTTCCATCATCGCAGGGATACACTTTTAATAGCATCTGAAGTTAAAAGCAGAAATTGGGATGTTTTTGAAATATCTATTTCTAGACAAAATGAAGGGTTGCGGGTTGGTAATTGATCATAGATTTCTGCAAACTTCCATTTGTACACCAGCTTTCGGTGCATAGAACAACCTGTAGCCCATCAGATCATCTAACTGGTCACAGCAGCATCAGAAGAGTGTGGTAATGTTGTGGGACTTAAGCCGGGTGCACACTAGACGATATGTTATCCGATCCGGCGGATCGGAATGACATATTGGGCACATTGTCTAGTGTGTACCCACTATGTCACTGACAATGCATGCTCCATCGCGTCGTCAGCAACATCCTCCGTTGGCCCTGAATGCTGTTCCGACAGGCGATATTATTAGCGGGAGCCATACTGCCGAATGGCCCCACTATCATTCCGTCACTTCCAGCATAGGCAAGTGTGTATGCACTTGCCAATGCTGGCTCCCCCACCGGGTCCCGTCACTGATGAGGTCGGGCACACTAGACATCGCCTAGTGTGTACAGGCCTTTAGGTGACTGTGTTTGTAGGGACAGGGCTTCATGTGAGAGAAGCAGTATCATGGATGGAGAATAGAGGCAAATACTGAGGGCTGAAGATAAAAGAGCACTCTTACTGCACAGAGTAACGGTGTGAGCTCCTTTCTAACTTCTGCAGGAAAACTATGTGTCAAATGCATTTCTATATAAAATACATACAACTTGTTCAGGAACACCCATTGTCTATGCACAGATAGAAGAGCCATCCTTCACTGCTGCCTTCTGTATAGGAGCTTATTTTTCAACTCAGAGGGCGCAATGTCATCAACTTCATCTCCCATGTATGCTAGAAGTCGCAAGCAGAACTAGCGCAAAAGCACAAGGGTGATATATAAAAATGCTGGTGTCAGTTCTTTGCCATAGCATATGCCTTCTGCGAGATAGGCATTCTTGCCCTTGTATCTGATAAGTAACTGAGAATAGTAAGGTGTTATATATTGAGATGGAGAACAAGCTCACAATTTGTTCCACTGCAAAGCCACCAAGAATACTTGAAGCAATAAATACCACAATCATATCATACAGGTTCAACATTAGTGTGTCTCCCAAATAAACTAAAAACTAGATAACATCTTTGAGCCCGCAAATTATATATTAAAACAATAATTATATTTATTAATAACAATTATATATATTTATATATATATATATATATATATATATAAATTCTGGAAGTTTTTCTCTATCAGATGTATCAGAAAGACATTGTGAAAAAAGATTCTGTTTATTGGTAATGTTTTATCCAAAACACTTTCACAGATCAGTTTATTAAGAGGTACCAGGACTGAAGATCACATGCATCGCAGTTAATCAATTAATTCCATGTTAACAAATGGAATCTTGACACTTGGGGAGGCCGGTAACCCTCCAGGACTGTTTTGGGTGCCCTTTCTCAGAGAGTACGATAATAAACTAATTTCCTCTCTCATTACCGGCTTGCGTTTCAGTCACATGGCAAATAAAACGTCTGCATAATTATGATGACATTATCATGGCCCAGGGGATCGGGGAAGTGTTGATTGAAAATCAAGACAGCATTTCAGTGTCCCCAGTGGAAAGAAAAAAATATAGATTATTTTCAAAGAACTAAAAAAGTGATATGTTTACTTTGATGATGATTCAATTTGTTGAGGGGACTCAATTAAACTAGTGGATTGTTTTAAAAAAAGTGTTTTCTTGGAGGTGTACTGAATGGAATTGTTTTATTAGTGCTATTTATTTATTCGTTTAAGGTGTGCTATGTTAGCAAAAAGAAACAAGAAAAGAAAAGCACATTTCTCAGACAACAGAAATTCCTCGGCTCTGGCTTGTATTTGGTACTGATAATCTGCTGTACTCAAATCCAGGCTTGTCCTAATTTACCAGTCTTTAATGAAAGCCCATCTTAGCTTCACCCTCTCTCGGATAACCCCTGTGAAGATTGAATTATATTTCCTTATGTTCTGGATTAATCAACCTACTGGCAAACAGTCTGTAATATGAAGCCTGTGTATGGTGTTTCTTCATTGAATCAAATATCTGTCTGTCTATCTATCTATCTCATAGCTATCTATCTAATATCTATCTCATATCTATCTGTCTGTCTGTCTGTCTGTCTGTCTGTCTGTCTGTCTATCTATCTATCTATCTATCTAACCACACTGCAGCTCTGGTGTGACTCCGAATGAGCTTTTGTTACTGAGGATAGTGAAGGAGAAAATTACGGCATGAGGTGTTCTAGGATCTCTGTATTACGGAGTTTTTGGTACCTCCAGATACGTTGTACAAGTCCCACATGTGGGCAAATCAAGAACAATTAACTTGGTTCCTTTGTGCATCTCTCCTCCCCTGATGGCTTAGTCCTCATTGAGGTTGCAGTCCCCGGGCTGTGTGTCCCTGACATTGCGCACTGTGTTTGCAGCTTTAGTGAAACTGGACCTACAGCATATGGTTCCATTTGGAGATAAAATGAAGGAATGGTCCCATGTCTCCCGGAAGATGAGCAATCTATACTATGAGTAAAAACACCTGTCAATGCGTTTCGTTCTGTATTGCCAGAACTTTTTAAAGACATATAAGGAGTGTTCTCTTCCATGCTTATGTAGGCAGATGGTAAATAGAGAGATCCATCAGCTTGTTTAAATCTATGTGGTTACTTTCTTTTCACTTTTCCGTGACAGCTGGATTCATATCCCACGTGACCAGCAGCACTATACAGACTGGTGGCGGCATATATTAGTATATATATATATATTTATTTAAAACTTGAGGTCAGTAAATGCAGATGCCCTCCTGATCAGCCATCATGCAAGCAGCGGACATTGAACAACTCAAGCAACGGTGGCACTCAATGCAGAAAAAGATACTTGCAACTGTGATTAGTTACCAACGTTTCAATGCTGGATGCATCTTCGTCAGGGTGCACTGACGTTGCATTGCATTGATGGTGCATTGAAAAGTCGGCAACTAATAACAGGTGCAAGTGTCTTTTTTTGCATCAAGTGCCGCCGTTGTTTGAGTTATATATATATATATATATATATATATATATGTATATATAGAGTGTAAACAAGACAGCATTCATAGAATATATGTTTAAAGTGGTGGTGCCTGGTTCATATATAATAAATACATGCACTCTCTGTTTGAAAAAAAGAAGAGCAGAGCCAGCACTCATGTTTAGTAGATTTATTAGGAAGGTCACATATAGTCCATACAGTGTTCAAATAGTCAGCGGCAACAGACTGTTCCAACCAAAATCTATTTGCTTTTCCTCAAGGGAATTGAAGGTTGGTAACTAATCACAGTTGCAAGTGCCTTTCTTTGCATCGCATGCAGTAGTTATTTGAGTTATATATATATATATATATATATATATATATAAAATCCACATCGGCGGCACTCAGATAAATATCAAATGATACAGGAGAATGTGATAAATATCACCAACGTTTCGGAGCTTTATTCCTGCCCCTTCATCAAGGTAAAGACATTTACAAATACATATAACAAAACATTTATACTCACAGCACCCCACGTGTAGTCCGCCCTGTGCTGCTTCCGGGAGCGGGTCTCCTGCTGATGACGTCATCACTCCTGTCCCCCGCATCGACATTCAGCCCGTCAATCCTAGGACAGAGGAGACGCCCATAGCCTGGATCCTCATCACCCAGGCAACGCTCAGCGTTCGGACTTTACAAAGAAACTGTAGCCTGGCACAAAAACATAGAGAAACAACCTTACCATTAGTGAAAATACACATAAATATAACAAACAACTCCATACAAATATTCATGTAAATATTTAAGATAACATATATCACATCATATAGGCCATATGAAGTATGTCCCATGGATAATATAGACACAAAGAATTATCATGTATTATTACCCTATATATATACAAAATAAAAAGTATACATAATAAATGTATATAAAACACCTAGTATCACAATACATATAGATGTATACCTCCGGTCACCCAGTGCTGATTACATCTATAAGCAACATCAACATCCCACCAGATTTATTGTTTATGTCATTACTTGTCCCTGTGGGTTTATATATGTCGGAAAAACCGACAGAACATTAAGAGAGAGGATGGCTCTGCACCGGTCGGCCATTCGGGCCGCTATTTCATCTGGAGGCAGTGACCAACCGGTGGCACGACATTTTGTTTCTTGTGGCCACAATGTGGCATCACTTAGGTACATGATCATTGACCATATACCTAAATCCCCACGTGGAGGGGATAGATCTCGCAGGTTACTTCAGTGCGAAGCTCGCTTGATATTTAAATTAGATGCTTTGGCACCACGAGGCCTTAATGAAAATCTGGGCTTACATTGTTTTCTTTGATATACTTGTGAGTTATAGATTATCAGCATATAATAATGAGGTGATAATATGTGGTAGGTAGAGTTTATATGTTCTCTCTAAACTGTCAGTTTTTTGCTGGCAAGTTATCATTGTGATTGATGGGTTGTTGATGTTGCTTATAGATGTAATCAGCACTGGGTGACCGGAGGTATACATCTATATGTATTGTGATACTAGGTGTTTTATATACATTTATTATATATACTTTTTATTTTGTATATATAGGGTAATAATACATGATAATTCTTTGTGTCTATATTATCCATGGGACATACTTCATATGGCCTATATGATGTGATATATGTTATCTTAAATATTTACATGAATATTTGTATGGAGCTGTTTGTTATATTTATGTGTATTTTCACTAATGGTAAGGTTGTTTCTCTATGTTTTTGTGCCAGGCTACAGTTTCTTTGTAAAGTCCGGACGCTGAGCGTTGCCTGGGTGATGAGGATCCAGGCTATGGGCGTCTCCTCTGTCCTATGATTGACGGGCTGAACGTCGATGCGGGGGACAGGAGTGATGACGTCATCAGCAGGAGACCCGCTCCCGGAAGCAGCACAGGGCGGACTACACGTGGGGTGCTGTGAGTATAAATGTTTTGTTATATGTATTTGTAAATGTCTTTACCTCGATGAAGGGGCA
This sequence comes from Taudactylus pleione, assembly GCA_031769625.1. Classification (NCBI taxonomy): domain Eukaryota; kingdom Metazoa; phylum Chordata; class Amphibia; order Anura; family Myobatrachidae; genus Taudactylus; species Taudactylus pleione. The sequence continues at coordinate 1,990,543 of JAUIMM010000353.1, forward strand.
GGAATAAAGCTCCGAAACGTTGGTGATATTTATCACATTCTCCTGTATCATTTGATATTTATCTGAGTGCCGCCGATGTGGATTATTTATTGTTAAAGTCATCAGCTGCTGGCTTTGACTGGAAGGCACCTGCAAGTTTCTATCAATAAGGGAGTGGTGACTTTTTATATATATATATATATATATATATATATATATATATACATATATACATATACACTAAATAATATTGTAAAAAAATAAAATAAGTGACAAAATGAAATACAAAATATATAAAGAAAAGAAATAAAATGAAAAAAAAAAAAATGTGACTCTCAACTAAAGGAGAGGTTGACCCCCCAAACAAATTTCTGGTCATTTATTTTGTTCCCCTCGCTGATATTCCCACAGACCTCTATGGGTTTAGCTACCCAAGCTTTTTGCTGCTAGCTAATACCATCCCAGGATAATGGTAGTTGCACCCGGCAATGACAACCAGAAAAAGCAGATAGTCCAAATTGAATCCTTTCTAGGGTCAAATAGCAATGTACATGCGCTTACATTAGTCATTTTAACCATGCACCAGTTTAGGAATGCGGGTTTCACTTGAACTTCAATAGAATATGCAGACATACATAATGATAGTTACCACTACTATCCCTTGGTGATTTTAGAACATAACACTGCCTACCACCACCCCACAATTGCCAGGAAGTGCTCCGTGCTATTCAGTTGGCTTACCTTGAAGGGGTACATTTTCCCTAGAGAATTTTACCTGTGCTGAGAAGTCAGGATCTGGTTTTGCATTGTGGCAGGAGACCCCACTCAGTTATAGTGGTACTGTATATTTTGGCCAGCTCATCCTGGCACAGCCTGGTACTGGTTGCATAACTGAGAACTGTATTTAATCCAACACCTCTCAGATAGTGCCTAATCTGTATGTACTTTTTCTCTCTAAAGATCCTTGAAAGAAGACATGCTACCCAGACCAAGCATTTGCCTAATCCTGAGAGTCCCTGTGCAAGACCGGTGTGGTAGATGACCAGGTGACAGGCCAGGGGGAGGAAGTCCTGATCATGGATCAATGGTGTAGACAAAGATCTAAATATGGAGCCATTTTTTAAGTTTTCTCCATTAATATAAAATGGGGCCATTCACAGAATGACTTCAGTCATAATCGCAATTTAGTGAGCTATTTTCACTGATTCAAAAAAGTAACATAGTTCACTGTCCTTCCATGTTTACTTTTTTCTCCCTTCGATTGGTTTCAATCCACAATTCTAGTACTGCTTCATGGTAATATATGGAATAAAGGCAGCTGGACACTGCTCATACATTTTCCCTACTCAAACATGGAAATCTTATGAAGCTTGTGCTAGATAAGTGAGAGGTTATGACTCAGAAGTGTTAGCAAAAAGAAAAGTACATTAGGTAGAAATTAATTTTGAAAATTTTAATTTTGCCTATCCATGAAATTCTGATCTTTCTTTAGAATAAGGGGTATATTTACTAAAATGTGAGTTTTTAAAAATGGAGATGTTGCCCATAGCAACCAGATTCTAGCTATTATCTTCTAAAAGCTGCTAGATAAATGTTACGTAGAATCTGATTGGTTGCTATGAGCAACATCTCCACTTCTGAAAAACTGCACTTTAGTAAATATACCCTAAGTCTTATTTTGGATAGGGCTGGGCTGAAATTTAATTTGTAAAGGTCAGAGATAGGAAAACCCCCAAGGAACTGAATATGATAGAGATGCCACGAAAATGTGAACACTCTTGAAGGTCAGCCAAAAGGTGTGTTCCGGCTGTAAGATTCAAAACCACTGATATAGAGTCATATGTGAACATTATCTGCGTCCATGTATAGGGAAATGTTCTATAATATATTCCATAAGGGATATCTTTCTCTGCATCGCAGATTTCTGATAGGGACTTCTGACTCCGATGCCTGCCCTAAATGTAGTAGTCCAAATGCTACGTTCATGCATTGCATGCGGGACTGCCCGCTAATAACATTTTTTTGGAGACAGGTTAGGAGGTTCGCATTAACCTACCTTCTTAACTATTTACCTTTGATGGCAGAATGGGCAGTTTTGGGGTTTGTGCCTTCTACAATACAAATGTTGCAGGAAGTAATAAATTGATTCTTATTTCTGCTGTTACTCATAAATGTATTCTACACCAGTGGATTCATAAAGAACCTCCTTCTATACATTTATTTAAATCCAAATTATTTCATGTATTTCAAATGGACTGGTTGGAGGCTTCATTACATAAGGAGGAACGTACTGAAACATTTTATCATATTTGGGAGGGGTTCATTGATTCCTTGTCAGAGGATATAAGGACTCAACTACATAAATGTTTTCACTCCACTCAGTGGTATGAAACTAGACTTTTGTTAGAAGATGCCCCAATTAATTTTCCAAGGTCCACCTACGCAGTCCAATCTGGGAGAGTTGCCGACCACGCCTGTTGAATATGATTTTAATATAATTTATTTAACCTGTTTACTACTTCAAATGCATACATTAATGGTTTTTGTTTTAATTGCCAGATACTTTATTTTATTTTTTTTAATATATGTTTTATGATTTTGTGTATTTGCCAATTGTATTTTTGTATGTACATTATATTGGTTATTGTACGATCTCTGTATTATTATTATTTGCTCCTTTCTGAATAAAAATAAGTAAAAAAAAAAAAATGAAAGGTTTCCAAATTTCTAAAATTCAGCTGTCAGATAGGGACGTGGGACAAGAGTATTTGTGAGTAAAAATAAGTACTGTAAATTGCAAGCAAAATAAGTATGTAGTCTATCTGGTCTACCCAAATACTAGTGATATCCGGGTTAGCTATTATCATTCTGGCTAAGACCTCCATACATTACACAAATATCAATATTATGTAATAGCAGGCAACCTTGCCTTGCCTTGTCCATTTCATATTTTTAAGGTCTCCGGGTAAATCTGCAAAGCACCATAAATTTTCGATAGCAAAGTGGTCCAAGTCCCAAGTACTCCAGGAATCCAGACATGAATGGTTAATGAGCTCCATGAAGCATTTTATTTTACCATCAGTTCTTATAATGTTGGATCAAGTTTATCATTTTAGTAGTATTATCTCATACTTCCCACCCAGGTTCAAATCTCACCTGGTCATTATACCGAGGTGGTCAGCTATAAGCTTAGCACATACAGTATATTTCAATCAAAATTCAACAAAACATTGGCCTGTAAACAGAGAATTGGGAAGGACCCTTCTTTAGTTATTACAGTTATAAATGATGTGCTTCTAATAATTGGAAGTAGAAATAATATTGATAGTTCGGCGAAGCAAGGAATCTAGTTTCTCTCGAAAGTAAATTATTGTGAACCTGTTTACTCCTGGGCTTTCCCCATAGGCTGATAAAGATATACACATGCAAACACACAAATGAGACTTCTAAAAACTGTAATGAAGCCCTCACACTCTTGTGTTTCAGAAAGTTATAAGTCCCCTAAGATCAATATTTCTTCCTATACATGCGCTTAGTTTGATAGTCATCATCAGACAGCACTTGGGCCAGCTCTATAGGTAGTGCAAATGTTGTGCCTGGAAATTACGCTTCCTTACAATTCTGCATGGCCCACAATCTATTGACTGCCCTCACTGTCTGAACATTACTAACGTGAGAATAGACAGTTACAGCCCAATCACAAGAGTAGATTCTATGGAAATGCGGATCACTCATACTTGCACTTGGTTCCAGAGCATGCACTATGCGAAAACACAGAAAATATGCTTCACAAACAGGAGCACATTCATCTCAGCATCAGGCCTAGTGTTTGCAGTCAAGCACCTCCCAAGCCATGAAGAAGGTGTGCAACTATGTAGATGCTAATTGAATACAGTAATACTTCTGCCACCAAAGTAGCCCATGCAGCTTCTAGCTGAGTGGTTCGATTTTGCTGAAAACAGAATTCACCCGAACTTTGGGATTCCGAGTCAAACCAAGTCCTGGCTCGGATCACCTTAAGATTCCGAGTAGAAAAGAATCTCGGCTCGGATTACCCTAGGGTTCAGAGTAGAAAAGAGTCCCAGCTCGGATCACCTTAGGGTTCCGAGTAGAAAAGAGTCCCGACGGATCACCCTAGGGTTCAGAGTAGAAAAGAGCCCTGGTTCAGATCACCTTAGGGTTCAGAGTAGAAAAGAGTACTGGCTCGGATCACCTTAGGGTCCAGAGTAGAAAAGAGTACCATCTCGTATCACCTTAGGGTTCCGAGTAGGAAAGAGTCCTGGCTCGGATCACCCTAGGGTTCCAAGTAGTAAAGAGTCCTGGCTCGTATCACCCTAAAGTTCCTAGCAGAAAAGAGTTCTAGCTCGGATCACCTTAGGGTTCCGAGTAGAAAAGAGTCCTGGCTCGGATCACCTTATATTTCCAAGTAAAAAAGAGTCCCAGCTTGGTCTTCTCGACCAGTTCGTATCTAAAAACCGGATATCTGATACCTGGATCTTGTGTGTTTTGGATTGAATGTAAGTCTTCCGCCCTTGTGATTTCAGGTGCTGTGAGGTGGTCAAAATTGACTGGGACTAACTAGAAATGTGATTGATGTGAATAATTCTATAGGAAAAAAATAGGACCAAGTTACATTATCTTAGCTGTTTTAGCAATTTTCAAAGAAAACCAAAACCGAAACACTTGAGGGTGGTTTTCCAAAACCAAAACACAACGATTTAGAACCAAAACCAAAACACGGGGCTCTGTACACATCTGTACTTGGTACTGGTTAATACTGTAAATTCAATAGGTCTTTGCTCTCCTGTTTTGATATCAACCCCACCACCTCCACTACCCTCCAAAAAAAACCCTACATTTTGATACAGGGCCTAGTTATTGTGAGTTACAATCTTGAACAAATTCGCTCAATCCATCTGCCACCTGCATTTTCTGCGACTAGTGATTCATCCAGGATTTTCAAAATGAGAAAATATTAGTCATAATACTCATAGCATCAGAAACTAAAGAAAAATAATTGAAAGTGAATGTGCAGCACTGAACTTTTTAAGGTTTAGCTGTATCAAACAGAAGAATAATTAAACAATATACTGTTTTTTTTTTTACTCTCTCAACAGCCATTTTCTATTGAATAAATTAAATACAGTACGCAATGTTAATTAATATAAAAAATGTCTTGTGTCTAATAGCAATTAAAAGGGAGTAATGAGCTGGATGTTGCAAATTTCAGAGCGCTCTCGCACCCTCTCCCTTGAAAACGATCATCTTTGAAGAGGATGTATCTTTATTAGCAGTGGAAAAAAGATGTCAGATGAAATATAGCAAAAAAACAAAATAGAAAATACATGAAAGGGACTTCCAATGGTCCGAGGGGAAATTGTTCGGGTGGTCTTGCCAGTGTGGTGAGAACAAACAAGAATGAAAAAAATAAAAACAGAAAAAGAAAAAGAAACCTAAAAATTCCACATCAAAGGTACAACTTATTCTGATACTGTCAGTGGAAAGCTTCAAATCACAGACACAGCATCTGAAGATTATTTACCCCCCCAAGTCTCGCCAATAGCTACATACACACTACACATTGTGATTTAGAATGAGTTCTGTAGCTATGTACTGTACATAATCAGGGCTGCTTTCTAGACCCATGATACTGGATTCATACTTTCAAATCGCTCTAAAAAGAAAATCTAACAAACAATTCAGCATAAGAAAATACTCATTTCAGAAACTATTTACTCAATATACTGTATACACAAAAATGAAACGATAAAAAATTATAATCTCAGAAACCATACACTCAAATAAAATGAAAACATAAATTAAAACATCAACAAAATCTTTGAGTTCCAGTGTTTATTTCACAAAAATTGGGGAATGTCATACTGCACTGTGGGGCTGATTGCATGTAAGTGCAATGCTAAATGCAGATTCCTGATTATCAGGATCTGCGTGTGCACAGGGGGATCGGTATGGAATACCGCCGGACACATTCCAAACAGCGTAAGACCGGCAGTGAAGATCCCGACATGTAAGCATTTTAACTATTTACTAACCTAACCCCCCCTAACCCTCCCTTAGGGGTGCTTAACCCTAATCTCCCACTCAAGTGCCTAACCCTAACCCCCCCTATAAGTGCCTAAACATAACCCCCCCTTCCCCGTGCCTAAACCTAAGTCTCCTGGGGTGGGTACCTAACCCTAACCTCCCCCTTGGGGGTGCCTAACCCTAACCCCCCCCTTCCCACCCTAGCCTAACCCTCCTGGGGGGGTGCCTAACCCTAAGTCCCCCACCGGGAGCCCCTAACCTTCTTCCCCTGTGGCTGTCCGTGCCCGCCGCCTGGCATACCGGTTGGGCTCCAGTCGTAGGTAAAATGATAGGCATCAGGATTTCCATGCCTGTCGTTAGACCCCTGCTGGGATTAGACAGTCGGAATGCCGACGGTCGGCATTTGGACCGTTGGCATCCCGACTGCCACCCTGCACAGGACCCGTTGTGCAGAATGGGTCCTGTGTTATCGCACGCAGCTCCAGCTATGCCTCTGCCTGATTGACAGGTAGAGGCATTTAAGGGGCAGTGCAGCGGGCTGGGATGGCCGGTGTTCCTGGAAATGGGGGCATGTCGGGCCTATTTTCCAGGAGTGGCAAGGCCACAGACGCAGTTTTCTAGTCTTGCAAGCCAGTCAGCCTGCGTGAGCAGAGGCCTACTCAGCTGCCCAGCGCTGTCCACCATTGCGACCGATGGTTGCAATGGTTATCTCAGCCTGCGACCTCGGTTGCAGTGCTGGGATCGCAAATGCAGCAGGGGATGTCATTGCATGCACCTTTGCATTCTGTCTACTACTGAATTAACCCCTGTATTTTCAAATTACCACTTTGTGGGAAGAAAGAGAGATGGGATGACTTCATTTAGTTGTGCGGTGACAGGGGTTGGGGTAGGACTAGAGACAATTGAGGCCAAATAAGGCTGTTGTAACATGATACATTTTATGGCCAAATGCAGAATTTGTAGAGTATTGGTTGAAAAAATATTTTTTTTTAATTGTGCTAATTTCCTTTCTACAGTTGCTGAATATTTTTTAAAGGTTTATTTGATTAATGTCTAGACATCTTATAGTATTCAGTTACCATCTCATCCTTGTATGTGTGTACATTATTTATTTATTATTTAATCAAACTGTTCAAACATGCATGGCTAATACTACTTATAAGTAGGAGTAACCATCAGTACACAACAAAGTTGACAAACGTTTCTCCGTGTTAGTTTTGTCTAATTTATGTGTAGCCCTCCAACCTTGAAAAGGGCTGCAAATTACCCTTATCATCAAGAATAAATAAACAGCCACTTAATGACCTTGGAATCCCAACTCACTCACCTCAAAATGTCTCCACATGCCCCTCATTTGTACCAACTTTCCACCACTTGCAACTAAAACTTTTTTCTTACCAAAAAATGCCCCCAGAAGCACTCAGAGCTCAATTGCCGTAACATGCCCCCACACATGCCATCAGACCCCACATGTATTTTAAAACTCCCCCTTATGCCAGTCAAACCTCCCTGCATTATACTTTGATTGTCCCACATCCCACTAAGTAACTAAAAATTTTGCTCCAAACATTCCTCTTGTCACGATGCAACCTGGGATTGGCCTTTACTCAACCCTGAACTGCTGTCTTTAGGCTCCGAGGCATTCAGGTGCCAGTTGTAGTGATGAGTTATGGCTGAGTATTCTCCCCGGGGCCTGCTAGGGCTTCCATGCATGCATTCTGGTTCCTGTGGTAACAGGCATGGGTGCAGCCATGTTAGTTCATCTCACCTGATCAGTCTCCTCCAATGGCAGTCCTGCTGTCTGTCAGCTGATCTCATGATCCAATCACCAACTGCCTAGAGGTATTTAGGTCTGAGTCCTGCAACAGGTAGTTGCCTGATCAACTTCGCTGTTCCTGTGCTTACTATGCTCTCTGGTGTTTCCGAAGAAGAACCTGCAGTTTTTTGTTGCAGCCCTCACGCTGACCACCAGTGCTACTTATATTAGCTTCCATGCTAAATCCCTGTGTGTTACTTCAGCTCTCACAGAACTCCAGTGTTTTTTGTAAAACCCTGTGTTGTCTTTTAGTGTGCTGCTGAGCTCTCTAATCACTTCCATGTATTCCTGTGGTGTCAGCTTTCATGCTAATTGCTAGTTAGCTTTCAGCTGAAGCTCTAGCTATGCCCAGTCCATACCTGTGTCCATTTCCTTCGTGTTTCTCTGTGCAAATCAGCACTTGGACCTCTAACAATTCCCAGAACATTCTCAAGTTCATTCCCAGTGTTCAAGTATTCCGTTCATCACCAGTGTTCAAGCATTCTCAAGTTAATCACCAGTGTTCTAGTATTTACTTCATCACCAGTGTTCAAACATTCTCAAGTTCATCACCAGTGTTCGAGCATTTTTAAGTTCATTACCAGTGTTCAAGTATTCCATTCATCACCAGTGTTTAAGCATTCTCAAGTTTATCACCAGTGTTCAAGTATTCAATTTATCACCAGTGTTCAAGTATTCTGTTCATCACCAGTATTCACGTATTTAGTAAATCCCTAGTGTTTAAGTATTCTGTTCAACTTCAGTATTCAAGTATTCAGCTCATGTACAGTGTTCCCGTATTCAGTTCATCTCCAGTGTTTTAGTATTAGTTTATACTCTATTCATTTAATATAGATCCAGTCTTCTGCCACTCCCAGGTACCTATCCAGAGGGCTGCGACATGCCCACTTGGTGCAGCAAAACCCAAATCCCAACTGGAGGGGTCACTGGAGAAGACCACCAAGTGGGTTAGACTCTCTGGGTAGGTCTAGCCAAACCTGGGTTTGGTTGCAATTAGAAAACTTAGTCATTATCTTCCTGACATTTACCTCACAGGTTATCTTAACCCCCAGTTCTCGACCTCAACGGAGGTCTTCCTAGTGCTTGAGCGTGACACCTCTCTGGCCTATAGCACTTAGTAATGTCCATCCTAAGACTTGCTACGTTGGTTGGATGAATACCACAAGAATATGCTGACATTGGGTGATACAGCATATGCTATAATAGCTAAATTAACACTGCTGACACCAGCCCTAATTATTTTCAAAGGGGAGCCTTGGCTTGGGCCAATTTACCAAGTTCTAAAATGTTATCCTTTTGGAGCTTTGCCTTACAGCCTACAGTACTGCCAGAGAGTGATCTTGAAATCCTCTTTGTCAGATGAACAGTGCACATGTGTAATCCAATCACTGCGCATGCACAGAACAAACAGAATCCTCTCTGTCAGATGAACAGTGTACATGTGTAATTCGATCACTGCGCATGCACAGAACAAACAGAATCCTCTGTCAGATGAACAGTGCACATGTGTAGTCTGATCACTGCGCATGCACAGAACAATCAGATCATTAGCCACTGTGGTAAACAAAAGTGAAGAAGCTATAAATGGGAACAAGTCATCCCTGTCACAGTATCCTATTGAAAGGCTGTCCCGGCATGACGATATTGGTAAATTACCCCATTAAAGGTGCCTACACACTAGACGATGATGTGCTCATGATGCAATATTGTGAGCAATTTCCCTTGAACTCTCCCCGGAAGCTCTCAGGCTTTGAAGTACACGATATGGTGCTAAAAAGTGTCCAATCTGACTAAAGATCTATCGCGCACAAAATCTATCTATTGCACAAAATAATGTATGAGGTTGGCAAAACTTGCCTGCAGTAGGCAAGATCTGAAGATGCGATGTACAACCCACAGGTACGCGCATCAGCATCGTGATCATGAGTGGACACAATTTGTCGTTCAGATGAGTCGAAATTGGGCGAATCATGTAAAATAAGGTCTAGTGTGTAGGCACCTGAAGACATCTGTTATAGCTGCAAAGAGTATCAAAAATACAGTTATTAATAGACCCCAAATATTGAATTTTCTGCAATCTTCTCTACAACTAAGACCATAATGGTGCGTACACATGGAACAACTTGAACAACCATAGATACCGCTGATAGATTTCCCTACAACTTTCTGAAGTGCAGGTCAAATGATTTTGGTTGTACACACTGATAGATAGCTATGATAGATATTTCAGTGAAGCTATCTTTTTACAGGCAAATCTTTACAAAATAGTTGGCCAGCATGCATGAAAGACCATAGATATCGTTATCGCTCATGCGGGAACATGCATCGTTGGTCATTGTCAGGTTGGTCAGGTTGGTGACTGCAAAAAAGTGAACAATATGAATGATAACAACATGAGATATGAAAGTATTTGAGACATCCTTTTTGGCGCTAATAATACATTACAATCACAGACCTTAGTCCTTTTTCTCTTTCATAATATTTGCACAGTGCTCACGAATCCCTGGGTTAGTACCAAACAGTAAGGGGAGGAAAACATATATAGTGAAGTACAGTTTAATATATAACGGAGCACATAAGACATAAAATCAACAATCATGGGATCTATGAAATCCACACATAATATCTGATAAGAGTATCAATGAGCCAATCTTCAAGACATAGGGTATCCGCAGATGGCTGGAAGGTAAGAATTACCGGATGGGAGTAAAGGAGCTGTCAACGAACAGTCCTTTAAAAGCCTGAGGTGTAGTGACACAGTAGTAGTCCCGGTAACTGTACTGGTCTATGCTTTAGTCTCCACTGCTGGGTGCTGCACTTCCCGCTGATCAGTGGTCCTTCCGTCTCGTCTGACACCAACGCGTTTCGACCCCGGACTGGGATCTTTTTCAAGGTGAGTATAGCAAGTATGAGTCCGTCCCCATTCCCCCTGACCTTATAAACCCCCCTCCTCTAATCGTGTGGCCACGGGCGCAGCTTATCACTAGACATTAAACTACAAGTCCCATGATCCTTAGCTGCGCCTGGCCAATCGCATCTCGTTGGAGTCCCGATACTTACGGTTGTACTGGCTTGTGTAAGAGAAAAAATACGGAGGTTAACTGGCATAACGTCACTTCTGCCAAGTCGTCATGGAAATAAAAACAAACAATGTTGTGTTCTATTTTGACTTCTGGTGGGCTTTAAATGATGTGCTTTCTTTCTTCCCCATGTTTAAATGAATTTGGAATTCATTTTTCTTGCTTTATTGTTAGTAATATTTTTCTTTCATGTTAGTTGAACGGTGTGACATCTTGTAGTCACATGACCTCAATAAATAAAAATAACACAATCAATGATCAAATAAAAATAACCTCACAATATCAGCAACTGGCTTATAAAAGTCGTACCGTGTGTACGCACCACAAGAATTATCTTAAAGGGATTCTTCATCAAAAGAATACTATAAGAGTCTGAAACACATGGGTCATAAATAGTGTATAAGTATCACTCACCCCCTCTATTCCGTTGCTATGTATTCAAAATTCTACCCTTAATAAGTCTGGTGACAACTACATTATAGTGCAGGGCTACTGTTGGGAAGCAGAGCATGCTCAATTTCAAGCTCTGACATTACGTCTCCTCTCTCCATGGCTTGGTCTGTGTGAAGGACACAGAAAGACAAAATACAGGAAACAACGCTTATGATGTAGTTTACTCTTACACAAAATAAAATGTAGCTTACTCTTTCGTTAGCTGAGGCTGGTTAAGCTGAGCAACGGTAAGCAACCATTGACAGGTGCATGATAAAATGGCACAATCTGATATAGTAGCTGTGCAAACAAATGACCATATGTTTTACTGCATATTTTTGGAAAAATTAAGCAAAAATAGCCTGTGCTTTTTTTATGTGCAGTTTGATCAGTGACTTGAGTACACAAATAAAATGTAAGATTAGCCTGAATAAGTTTGCCAACACACATAAATTCTTCAATATTGAAGAAAAATATGTGTATGCTTATATATATGGATAAGAAGATAAAAAAAATATATGGGTATGTATATATGTGTGTATGCATCCATGATTTTTTTTTTTACACTTAATAGCATGTTCACATACCTCTGGCAGATAGTTGAGTATCCTGCATTAAAACCTATTGTTTATAATAAAAAATGCTGCCACATTATTATGATCCATTCTCTACACATAACATTCTGGGGTATATTTACTAAAGTGCAGGTTTTTAGAAGTGGAGATGTTGTCCATAGCAACCAATCAGATTCTAGCTATTATCTTCTACAGGGTGCTAGATAAATGTTAACCTGATCTGAATCTGATTGGTTGTTATGGGCAACATCTCCACTTCTAAAAACTCTCACTTTAGTATATATACCCCTCTGAGTCTTCATCCCCCTCGGTGAACGGATAAAAAAAATATCACCATGCAATAGATGTCTGCTGCAACAATTATTTGCTACGTTGTCTAATTTACGTGGCATACACAGTGATTATCAATCAGTATAACTGAAAGGGACATGTTTTCTCTTTAACTTGAATTAAAGGCAAATACTCATTATCTAGTTATTTTTGAATCAATACACAAGATTTTTTTATTTTCACGATACGGTCCTTCTAACAGACAGCCCCATCTCTGGGCGCTGTCCCGTCCTCTGGTGCTGAAATCACAAAGCTTAATGTGTAAACTGTTTCTCTTGTACATCTTTTATACAACACCATAATGTGGGGAATCCGTCATGTTGTCGGGTATTCAGGACCACCAGAAAGAGGTCTGACACAAAGATGAAAACAGGGAGTGACGGGAATGGGAATTCCTCCAAATTACAGGGTTGGTCAGTGCAGCATCTTCAAAGTACTGTACATGTCCTAATGCTGGAACTGTACTTGGTTGCTGTTTGCGAGCCAGGCTACCCCTGTCATTAGTAGGGATGTTTTCCATAGGCATGCACAGACACAAGTCTTTTCTAATTATGCATAAATTACTTTGACTGTTAATACTGTTTTTTTGTCTATTACCTCTATCTGTCCATTCTGTAGTAATAATCTCTATAGATGTGTACTATAAACATATAGCTTAAGATCTGAAAACGGATAAATTGGAGAGTGATAAAGTGCCAACCAATCAGCTCCTAACTGTGATTTTTCAAACGCAGCCTGTAACATGACAGTTAAGAGTGTGGTACTTTATTACTCTCCAATTTATCACTTTTCACAGCTTAGTACATCTCCCCCATAGTCATACAGTACCTTTCCCCCAAAAAATGAATTAATAGATTATATGCAAGCAATGACAATAGGATGGCAGGTTGAACACCAAAGCACAATGAACCTAGGGGGAGTTGTATCAAGCCTTGGAGAGAGATAAAGTGGATAAGTTGCCAAAGCAACCAATCAGCTTATAGCTGTCATTTATCTAGGAAAGTCTTTGAAATTACAGCTAGAAGATGATTGGTCGCTTTGGGCAACTTCTCCCCTTTATCTCTTTGCAAGGCTTGATACATCTCACTACTTTTTTGTTTGCCAGAATTTGTTCTCTTACAGCTCTAAGTGGAAATTGCTACAAAAAAGGATAAGATTAACACAATAGAAGCCTCTACAGCTGTAGGTCATCGAGTACTCATCTATGGTTTCTTTTATGTAAGTATCTCAAATGCATTCTGCAGATTTCCACAATGGACAACAAATACATACAGAATGTGTGTGTCACAAGAATACATGCTGAAACAAAGGGAACAGAAGTCTTTGCTCAGAAGACAGAGTTAACCTTGACAGTAGGGGATATGTTATAATAGCATTTGAACAATATTGTAGAATTTGTTGACAAAGCAAGGTAATTGTGCTGTATTGGAAGGTAATCCTTTGACATGACATACAGACAGGTTTCACCAAACAAATCAGTTACAATTGATAAAGGAGGAAGAAGTTTATTCATTCTAGGCCATTATACTTTGTGTAAAAAAAATAATAATCAAGTTTTAGTGTCTGGTAGATGGGTTGGGTACGGGATGCCAGTGCTCAGGATCCCGGCTGTCTAAATCCTGACACCAGCATCCCGACAGGGTTAGGATACCGACACTTGCCAGTCAGTATCCTAACTCTCCCCTTCTCCTTACCCCTAACCATAACCCTCCCTCCCCGATGCCTAAATCTAACCTCCCCCTAGTGCCTAAACCTAAAATTCCCCACCCCGCACCCTAACCCTCCCCCAAACCCAGTGTGTACCATCAGGATTCTGGCGGTCAGGATGCTGGCACTGGCACTAGCATTCTAAGCGCCGGCATCCCGTTCTGTCAGGATTTTTCCCAGATTCCCTGGTAGACTTCCTGAGCATTTCACTGGTAGAAGTTGTTCATTTTTGCCTATCAAAAGAGTGAATAAAATGTTTTTGTAGGTCTCAAAAATAAAGACTAATGTAACTGCTCTGGGCAGGCCTGCCCCTACCCATGTCTTCTTACTAGGGGGCCCATTTATCATATCTGACATTTTAAATGCATTGTGGATATGGAAGCGGAGCAATAGCTTACATTATCACTGCTTGCGCTGCCGTCATGGGTCCATGGATTGGCGAATATGGATTTAAATTTTTTTCTAAATTCAATAAAGGACTTCCACATGTAACGTGTGTGTGCTGTAATTTTTTTCAATATTTACTTTGCAGTGGGACTACAGGTGCTAGAGGACCCAGAATGTCCAGGCATGCTGGCACTTGTTGTTCCACAAGGGCAAGCCTCCTGGGACCTATAGTCCCACCCACTGTAAAGAACAATACTATTTTCTATATTTTACACAATTACCCCAGCACCCACCTCCTCCAGTGGTGCAGGAAAGAATCCAGGGCTGGTTGATCCTCTTGAGGGTGGACCCCATTTTAGTGTTGGGGCTCCAAACTTTCAGAGGATTAACAGCAATAGATACCAGTTTGAGGCTGGTTTTACATTATGGTAGGGGGACCCCACACTGTGTTTCTATTCTACCTGCTATAGTGTAAGCCCCCCTGCTGATGCTGGTTACTGGAAAAACGGGTGGACTCCATTCTGGGCTTTCCTCTGATTCTCCAGTACCAGAGCGGGCTCAGAGGTCTGGGACTGTTTATGCTTTGGAGGAAGGGGCACACATTTATTTTTCAATATTAACTATTTCTTTACACTTTAATGCAACAAAGCCTGCACGGGTCATACTGATCTGTGCAGTGCTTCGGACAAACCCGCCGCTCGCAGTTCTATATATTTCTTCTATTCAGATGCAATTTTGGTGTGAGTGTGATCGTGTTTGACAACACGATTCTAAGTAATCCTGTGATTTCTATTCTTGTGTATATAAACATTACCATGTTTGTGCCGATGGTCTAGTGAAGTCTATTGCCATCTACAGTCGTGTTTCACATGCGTTTTCAATATGAGTTTGCGATTAGTAAATCTCTGAGTTTCCAAATCGGGAAAATATCACAGAAAAATTATTCTTAGTAAATGTTGTCCCTGGTGAGAGTCCTGATGCAATTAAAAGGGGATGGGCAAGGAATTCCGGTGCTTGGGATCTCGGCGGTCAGAATCCCGATGCCAGCATGCTGAGAGGCTTAGAAATCCAGACACCTGTCGTTCGGTATCCGAACCTTCCCTCTAATCTTGCTACTTACCTTCGCGATGGCTGCGGTCTGGATGCCGATTCCAGGACCCTGACAGGTGTCGGGATTCTGAACGGTCGGTATTATGAACGCATCCCATTAAAAGAACTGGAGACTATTTGTTATTGAAATAATTGTGTGTCCTGTCTGTTTACCAAAGTTGCATACATAAAGGATGGATAGACTGATTTTAAACTGCAATAGCCCCCTACCCTTTTATGCTATTCTTTTGGGCTGCTTACAGCGACACGTGAAGTGCTTTATACATGTTTTAGGGCATGATGAAAAATGTAACAGCTTATAATCATCCAATGACAAATGATACATAATTACATGTTTGCAAAAAGTGATAATAAAGTTCACAGTATTCCAGGTAATTGTGAAAACAACATTTTATTTATTAGCTTTCATTTTGAAGCGTAAATCAAAGGGGATTTGCAGTATAGGGTGTTACATTGAAATATGTTCAAGAA
Organism: Taudactylus pleione; assembly: GCA_031769625.1. Taxonomy (NCBI): domain Eukaryota; kingdom Metazoa; phylum Chordata; class Amphibia; order Anura; family Myobatrachidae; genus Taudactylus; species Taudactylus pleione. The sequence goes on from JAUIMM010000353.1 coordinate 2,006,475, forward strand.
ATTTTTACTTTTTATAATGTGTTTTATTTAATTATGAGTTAGAACTGCAGTAACAGTATTTCAAACACTTTTTACAGAGATCGTTACCACATAATTTCTTTTGGAGGCAGGGGATTGATAAATAAAGCTGCAATATGTGCAGATTAAAATGAATTTTATAATGGAACTTAGCATTTTATATATAATAACCATCAGGGTCGGACTGGCCCACAGGTGTACCGGGGAAATCCCCAGTGGGCCCTACTACCTGAGGGCCCCACCCCCTCCTCGAGGGTAAGTACCGTGGTGGAGCAGGATCATGGATAAACTTGGGTGTTTGGTTTGCTTCTCTGGAATCAACATCAAGATTAGTCTTCCTGCTTCAAAGTGAATGGTCCTGACACAAGCCGGCTCCATCCTTTATGAAGGGGTCCTGTGCTTTGTCTGTCCTCTCTAATTGTTGGTCAAGTCCGTCTGTTGTGGCTGGACACACCTCCTTTGGTGGATGGACACACCCCTTAAGCTTAGGCCCAGTCCAACACTGATAACCATTATCAAATTTCGCAATACTAATGAACATTAATATCTCAGTTTTTCAGTAGGTATATTGATAAAATAATGAAGTATTTTTTTTGTTATAAAAGTAATAAATAAAAACCTTGCTTCTTACCACATCGCTCCCCTGCCCCATTGACTACCACATCTCATTATCACCTGCAAGATTTTTTTCCTGATTGCCCCCATTCTATGGAACACAGGGCCTGATTCAGACCCGCTCGCGAGCGATGCCACTAAGGAGCATATTTTGCGAAAAAGATTATGGCGAGATGTATGGCTTGGCTTAGTCACAAAGGGCCTGATTCAGCTTGGATCGCAGTTGCTTATACGCACGCAATCGGCCGATTGTTGTGTACTGCGCATGCATACTCATCGCAGTGCGCGTGCGCGAACCAGCCGCTGCGATCGGGACTGAAATCGCAGTGGTGACGCAGACCCATTGCAGAATGATTGACAGGTAGTGCCATATGTGGATGGTGACAGGGGGTGGTCGGCCGAACGTAGGCGTGCCTGTGCATTGCAGGGGCGTGCATAAATTATCCACTGCGATACGACACGCAGCCTGAGGCCTCATAGCGTGCGCTGAAGTGACCAATTCCTGAGTGAGGTCTGACCTGCCTTCACTGTGGGTATGGGTCTGATGGTACTCGATTGTACCAATGTTTTCGCAGTCTTGCTGACTATTATGGATGTGCGTGTAAGCTAAAGTGGGCATCCTTAAGTAGTGCTGCAGCAGCATTGAGTTCGCAATAGATTCGCTTCCAATCAAACTGAACTGCGTGCGTACGCTATATTGCGATCCGTAGTGAATCAGGCCCAAAGTCTGTGGCGTGCCAAAGGCATGATTTGAGGTTAGGTGTATGTGGACACATCTGTGGGTACTCAGGTTGTATTGGTGCTCTTTACTACGCTGCCAAACTTTGTGGTGGCCTACACATAAATGCTAATCAGAACTAACCCCTGTGTTTTAAAAGCCTTATCTGTTATACTTTTACGATAGTCACACAACGGGCTTCTTGGAGACCCAAAAATTAGTACAAAAACAATTGTCACACAAGGCTTGGTGATCTGAGTACGTTGGCTGTTAAATTCTAATAGCGTGATTTGGGCATGTTGAATGTGGAGTTTGTATGTTCTTCCTCTGTTTGCGTGTAGTTTTCATCCATACAGCATTTATAAAAATGCATGTATGAATTTGGACACAATTTCCTTTTAAATTGCGTTAATTGTGCGAGGAAGCACCTACATGTGATTTACTACCACAGGCATGCAAAATAACCACTTGGGGGGGAGATGTATCAAACATTGGAGAGAAATAAAGTGGAAAAAGATAAAGTACCCACCAATCAGCGTCTACCTGTCAATTTTCAAACACAGTCTGTAAAATGACAGTTAGGAGCTGATTGGGTTAGTACTTATTTCTCTCCAAGCTTTGATACATGTCCCCCACAGTCCTCTAGACAAGTCCTAACTTAAAAATATATTGACAAGGTATGAAATATTTTCCACTTATTTAATTCACTCTTAAGTGCTGAGGGGTATCCTTTCGTTCTGGTTAATCCTGTAATTTAGCTATTGTTTCCCTCTATCAAGTGTCTTCACTCTGTTATGTGAACCAAATAACATTAGCAGTTTTGCTCATTAATTCTATTGTTTGTGTTAACAAGGCAACACTCATTGTAGGGGCAAGCATACATTACCGATTCCCCAGAATGGGTGAGGGAGCAGCACACGTTTCCTTTAATAATTAATGTGAACTAATGACACCTACCTCAATTACTTGTGACCTTTTAGCTCACATTGCTTCAAACACCAAGGGATAGATTGCTAGCTGTGCAAGTCGTAAAGAACGCTTTATTTGTGCTGCTGCAGGATAAAAATATTTTACATTCATTAATAGAATTTGTACATTTGTGCTAACTAGAGATGAGAAAACATTTTTGTTTTAAAATTTCATTGACATTCATGGCTCTAAAACTCGTTCCTCAGGACCCCACACAGGTCATGTTTTCCAGGTCACCCAGCAGGTGCACAAGTGTATTCATTACTCACTGACACATTTTAAAAGATTCACAGGTGGAGCTAATTATTTCACTTGTGATTCTGCGAGGAGAACTGGAAAATATGCACTCTTTGGGGTCCTGAAGACCAAGTTTGGGAACATGTGGTCTATTGGATTGTTTTCAAATGTAGCATGAAAACACGTACTGTGAGGACCAAGTTTGAGAATCATTGACTTAAGCCGCACATCCACTAGGCGACTAGGGAAAGACAGTACGATTACAGCATCGTAATCGTACCGTCGTTCCCCATTCCATGCAGTGCCTACACTGAACGATTAGTTGTTCAGTGTAGGCACCCTCCTTCATCCCCGAAAATGGTCAATCTGTCGTTATCGGTAGATTGACCGACATGTTCAGGCGATGACTGATGTCAGAAATGGCCACCGGGAGCGTGCATCGCTGGTCGTTTCCGACATTATAGTGCACGATTTGTGCATGATTACAATATCGTGCAATCGCACATTAATATCGCCTAGTGGATGTGCGCCTTTATACATAACTATTCCATTTTAGTGGATTTGCTTAAATCAGTGTTTATAAACTCTAGCTCTCTGGTACCCCAACAGTGCATGTTTTCCCTATCCTCTACTGTAGCACATGTGCATTCATTACCGACTGACACATTTTAAAAGATCCACAGGTGGCACTAATTATTGTGATTCTGTGAGAATACCTGGAAAACATGCACTGTTTGGGTTCCCTGTGGACTGGAGTTGAGAAACACTGGCTTTAATGATTTCCTATTATCAAAGATAAACCACAGGTTCTCAAACTCAGTCCTCAGGACCCCAAACAGTGCATGTTTTCCAGGTCTCCTCACAGAATCGCAAGTGAAATAATTAGCTCCACCTGTGGATCTTTTAAAATGTGTCAGTGAGTAATGACTACACCTGTGCTCCTGCTTGGTGACCTGGAAAATGTGAACTGTGTGGGGTCCTGAGGACCGAGTTTGAGAACCACTGATTTAAAATTTCTACCATTGTTTATAAATGGCAAATTCTGTATATCTAATGTTAAATTTAAATCAGATTTTTTTCTTGTTGTAGAAACATCTTCTAAAAGGATTCTCCCATTCATTAAAAAAAAAAAATTACACCATCCAGTGTGGTGGAAGAGAAGGATAAAATAAATGAAATGCAATATGCAGACTATGGGCCATATTCAATTTCAGGCGAGAAGTCAGAGGTCGGACTTTTCGCCATCATCGCCGTTTTTCCTGGTGATAAAGAATCAGGCGCGTGCCCACGTATCCCTGCATTCAATTAGGAATCGGCAAAAACGGGACTCGGCGGAAAGGTAAGTAGCGAAAAGTCCTGTCAGTTTTGGGGAAATCAGCATGTCACCCCCCAAAAGATGGTCTGATATGAGGGATCACTATGGATACCCCCGATTTGGCCTGCTGAAGGTATTTGGGGTTTTTGAACGGTGTTGGCAGGTGCTTTTATGCGTCTTTAAAGAAGTAGTGAAGAATAGCATTTAGCAACTTTTTTAAAAAAACAACTAGTCCCATAAAATTTGGGGTACATGAAAATGGGTGCAAGCATATTTTGAAGTCCCTAAAGTGAACTTTAAAAATTATTCAAAAATCCACCTGCAGCAACCAACCGCATTGTAGTAAACACCGGCCGCATACTTTGGGACCCCCCCTGAGTCAATTTCGCTAGTTTTTAAGTTTGTCCCCCAACTTTTTTTTTTCGCCCCCATAACTAAACCACTTTTTTTGGGGTGTCCTATGCTAATTTTTTTTTTTTTTTGCCACAAATAACTTTTAGGGGACATTCCAAAGGCTGCAGGGTAATTTTTTAAGTCCGCACCCCAAAACCCCAATTCTGCACTTTTCATAGGTGAAAAGTTTTCCCCGTTTTTTGACAAGTCTTTGTAATTGAATATGGGAAAAAGTGAAAGATGGCAAAAATGACGTCATCGGCGATAAATTATTGCCGATAACTGACTTTTTGCTTCTAATTGAATATGACCGTATGTAGTCAAAGTCTTTACCGTATAGAGTAGAGCAGGGAGGGGACAGCCAGGTTGATACAGTAGGGGACCGTGCGGGAGGAGGAGGGGACACTGCGAGATCGATCATAGTTGCCTCACCCCTGCTTTACAATACTGACATTATCGGCATTATAAAGCGGGCGGGGTGTGTGGCTATGATGATGCAAAATCGGAATCGGTATGAATTACAGCCGGACGCAAGTTCAAATCCCGACAGCGGCTGGCCGACATGGCTGAAAATCCCGATCATCCCTAGATAAGTATTAACTAACCTAACCTCCCCTTCCTAACTCTAACCCGCCTTAGGGGTGCCTAACCCTAACCTTCCCCCCAGTGCCTAACCCCCCTCTAAGTGCCTAAACCTAATCCCCCCTTCTCCGCCACCTAAACCTAAGTCCCCTGGAGGGGTGCCAAAGCCTAAGTCCCCCCGGGGGTGCCTAACCCTCCCTTCCCCTAGCCTAACCCTAACCTCCCGGGGGGGTGCCTAACCCTAAGTTCCCCCCGGGAGCTCTAAACCTAACCCCATCTGCGCAGCTATCCGCACTTGGCACCGGTCTCCCGGCGTCGGTAAAATGACAGGTGTCTAGATTTAGACACCTGTCATTTAACCCACGCCGGGATAAAGCAGTCGGGAAGCCGGCTGTCGGGATTACGTCCGCCGGCTTCCCAACTGCATACCCGCAAAATCAGCATAAATCTAATCATTGGCCACCCGGACCCCTCACTTTACAGGTGTGGCACTGGGTGGACACTGCAGCTTACAGGAGACTCAATTACTCCTTCGGGGAGCTGGGAGCAGCACCCAAAATTCGGCAGCCTCCCGGCCATTCTGGGAGTGTAGGCAAGTATGGCAGGGACCAGAGAGATGGTCTTGCATCTGCGACCTTATGCTAGTGCACTACAAAGTTCTTATCCTGGTGTACATCAGTGGGTCTGCATGTGGTAGGACTGAGGGGCTCACTGTCAGCGTCCAATGCTGGAATACTTCTTGGTGCATGCTTAGACACATCATCGATCACACCATCAATACTTGAAACCTGCCCTACAGCAAGTGCAGCTTCTCCGTTCAAGTATGGTCTCCTACGTGAGCAGTTGAGCATCTCTGTAGGCCACTGCTTTCACCGGCACGCCTGTTCACTAAGAAATGTGCGGGTCTGGTTCTCAGAGTACCGACAACAACCAAATTTAGGGGTTCCAAGTCTGAGTTTGGAATCACTTTGGGGTACTGAGTAGAGTCCCGGTTCGGATCTTCCCGCTGTTCGGAACTCGGATTTAAAAAACGAACTCGGGTTTTGGATTGCATGCTGACAGGTCAAAATGACATGATTTTAGATGTTTTTTTATTTAAAAAAAAATAAAAAATACAGATCCAAAACCAAAACACGAAGATGAATCCGGATCCAAAACCAGAACCAAAGCACAGGGGTCAGCGCACATCTCTACTAAATATGCATACTATTGTACAGTACCACCAGAGCAGGAGATTAGATGACAGCTGGTAACATGGTTAGAGACACGTGAGGAATTTTATATGAGATAGTCAGAGAGACAGTGTATGGCATGAGAGCAGTGGAAGCGAATGCTGGCAGTTTTGAAAAGTGGAGGTGAAGAGGATGCATGTAAAGAACATGTGGAAAGCCCAAGGCTTTGTGCTGCATTTTTGATACATGGGAACTCAGGAACAAACTAATTTGCTTTCATTTAATACTTATTGGAAATCAAATTTTGTTTAGTGCATTTTTGTTAGTGCTCAGGTTTAAGAACGGAATAACAGCACTAAGCGGAAGAATTGTGTATACACAATGCATGCATTAGTGGCAGTAAATCACACATTACTTGGATTTACTACAAAGGAAATATTACTTACCATGCCTTACTGTAGTTAACTTGTAAAAATTAAGATATTGGGAAATATGTAATAGGTGGGATGATTGTCTAATCTTCCAGGACCCCAGGAATCTTCCCATAGATTCAGAAAGTATATATATGACATTATTATTTTTGAACCCATCTTACGCCAGGTCTGCATCCGTCCACGCTTTGCCTCCGCCTCTATCCAACTTCTGTCCACATCCTCCGTGTCTGCCCCCATCCCGCTACACTTACTTTGTGGCAGGTCCTCGGCTGTTATCCATCGCAGCAGTGGAAGCGATTGGTGGGGCATGTGCCCTGGCTCCCACTGTATGTTTGTGACAGGACTGCCATCCCCACTGGCGTAAGTACTGCAGGTGCAGGGGGTGCGGCTGCTAAGGGGCCCGGATGTCCCCCTGCACCTACGCTGCCAGGCAAGCCGTGGTTGCGTCGTCCTTCAGCAGTGTGCTGCGCTGGGCAGGTACATCTGCCATCCCGTTCGGCTCCACCTTCGTCTCTCCTCACTGACTGATACTCGGAGGAGGCATGGCCGTGATCTGGAGATGTCCCAGCAGGTACAGCACGGCCACACCTCCTCCCAGCATCAGTCAGTGAGGAGAGACGGAGCTGACTGGGAGAGGAGATCTGCCTGGCCTGCTCAGCACATGTTGAACGAGGACAACTATGGAACAGAGGTAAGTCGAGGAGGGAGGGGGGATGGGGGTGGAGCCGCGGTGGACGTAGGGAAGCCCGTGAAAATTTTGCTATGCGGCCCCCCTAGGTCTAGTTACGCCCCTGGCCATCCCCAATTATTATATAGATCCCCTCACCTAATGGTGCATACACACGGTCAGATTTTTCCTTCAGATATAAACGATAACGATTTAAAAATCGTTCAGTCGTTCATATCTGAAGGAAAATCTGACATATCTGACATACCTGAACGATGGACGATCAACGATGCGCGTTCCCGATGGTCAGATAACGATTTCTGACATCTGATGTGTTTGCAGTCAGACTTGGACGATTCCATCCATTTTAATGCAGTCAAAAATCGTTCAATCGTTCAAATCGTTCAAATCGTTCAAAACTTTGGTAAAATCGTTCAAATCGTTTAATCGTTCAATCGTTCATCTGACAAATCTGACAAGTCTGACAAATCTGATCGTGTGTATGCACCATAAGACTTGACTAATCATTACTGATTTTTTAACTATATGATAGGAGATGTAACCCAGCATGTTAGTGCTGAAATTACAACTAGGTGACTTTTTTGTTATACATTTAACAAACCTCAAATCTATGGCCCTCATTCAGAGCCGCTCGTTAGCGGCAGTACGCTCGTTCCGAGCGATGTTTGCACATCTGCGCATGCGTACGGTTTTTAGTACGCATGCGCGAACCAGTCAGTGCGGCCAAAAAATCGTTGGTACGCAATATAGCGAGTGCCTGCTATTTTGAGTGACAGAATGAGGCGTATGTGGGTGGTAACAGGGGAAGGTGCTTGAAAATGGGGAGTGGAGATCCGAACGCAGGCGTGCTTAAAGGTCAAAACGGGCGTTTTATGGGTGTGCATATTTAAAACAGCAGCGTCATTGTTCACGTCACTGGGTTATTTTATAGCCAGAACTGCTCGCAAATTTGTGGTAGCAAACACCAACCACAAGAATAGCGAGCAGTTCATACGCTGGTCGATGTACTCGATTAATCTAATAAATAGCGGACATGACGTAGGATGCGAGCGGCCAGGGGGCGTTTTTAACAAATAAACGAGCGTATGTTTTGCTCGCTCGTTCAGACTTAGAGGTGTGAACAGACTACAATGTGCGTACGGATCATTTGAATAGCCACCCCTTGTTTTTAAACGAACGACCGCAAATAGCGAACGGCTCTGAATGAGGGCCTATGTTCCCCCAATGGCCGACAGCTCTAACTGGGGTCTGATAGTCATTTATTCTGTGGAATTTCCAAAAATATGGTGTCTAATATTTTGAGTACAGAGGATAATAATCACTGACCTTTGCAGATTTCTCCTCAGTAACATTAATCTCTGGTGAGATGGGCCTTTCAATCCCTTTTGTACAAGTATATAAAGTTATACAGTCACAGGGCTAATGCTCTCATTATAGAATATCTTAGCTTTAAACTCTCAGTATAAAAATAGCTATTTTATTTTAAAAGGGCAACTAACATAAAAAATCCTCTAAAAACCAACCAGAATCCGTTTTTTTTAACTGTTTAAAAGTCAACTGCTGCTCACCTCATACTGGCTCTGTGCGCTATATAAAATCCACTCTGGCTTTCTGTCTAGTTCACAAATAGCGCTATTTCTGCGCAGCACGCCTGTGCCTCCATGTTGGGGTACTTTCTTCATTAAGATCTATATGATAATCCTGTTTCCTGCTTCTAGGCCTGATTCAGAGATGGACGCTGGACGTAATGCACATGTTTACTTAGTAAAGTGATTATTGGTGATCTGCGCATGCATTTGAGTCGCTCTGCGCATACGCAAGGTTTCATTACCGTTATTGCTTACAGTGATTGACAGGTAGGGACTGTGTGTGGGAGACAACAGGGGGTGGCGACTCAAACGCAGGTGTGTAATGACCGTTTTCAGGGGGTGTCTCAGCCCGTGACTGTAATCCCCTACGCAGTAAAAATGGGCCATTCTGGGTAACCAAAGGATTACTCAGAACTCCTATAATCAACTGGTCTGCGACCAATGCTGCGTCTTTGTAAACAGTCACTTGAATTCGCAAAGCCATCGGTGGGCGTCTGAATAAAAATCCCGGCGGCTGTGAAATTTGCATATTTTCGCACAGTGGCATTAGCGTACATCTCTGAATGAGGACCCCTGTCATGAGCAGTGAGAGCTGGGTCATGCGCCGCAGTTGACAGATGGACGGGACGAGTTTTTTGTCAGGTGTTACTCCAGAGGCGAGGGAGAGGAATAAGTTACTACAGATATGAGTGAGGGTAATGTGTTACTACAGGTGTGAGGGATTGATTGCATTTCTACACAGGTGAGGGAGGGGAATGTCGAATGTGTAACAACACAGGTGAGTGAGGGAGAAGTGTTACTACAGAGGTGAGAGAGTTTAATATGTTACTACAGAGGTGAGGGAATGGAATGTGTTAGTACACAGGTGAGGGAGGGTAATGTCTTGCTATAGCAGTGATGCATTACTACAGAGGTGAGGATTAATGTGTTGCTGGAGTGGTGAGCTGGAAATAGAAATAATAACTATTAAAGGTCTATCTGGGTGAAACCAGGTACATCAGCTAGTAATATTTAATCTGACATCAGATTTCTCGCACCTTGTATTGGCCCAATATCATAATCATCTAAATGGGACACTTTTTCCACAGACTAAACACATTTATATATTATCTGCTGCCAGATGAAATATTATTTAAGGTCATATTAACCATTGTTTCTAATAGGGGTGAGCGGGTTCGGATTTCTGAAATCCGAACCCCCCCGAGCCCCCCCGATCCGAGGCAGATCCGAGTCAGGCTCGACTTTTCCCGCCTGACTCGGATCTGAAATCGAGGCAAAACGTCATCATCCCGCCTTCCGAGTCTCGCGGGTTTTGGATCCTATATAAGGTACCCGCGTCGGCGCCATTTTCTCACTCGGCTGTGGACAGTGAAGAGGGAGGGTGGGAGTTAGGGCTGGCTGGGCTGTGTAGTGTAGTGCAGAGTAGTGTTGTGCTGTGCTGTGCTGCGCTGTGCTGCTGTTGTCCACTACTTCAAAGTCCATAGGGGCTGGCTGTGTTGTGCTGTGCTGCTGTTGTTAATAGGGGCTGTGTCCACTACTTCAAAGTCCATAGGGGCTGGCTGGACTGTGTTGTGCAGTCAGTTCTCCATAGGGGCTGTGTCCACTCCAAAGTCCTGTGCAGTGTCCCAGTCCTAAAGGGGTGCTGTAGTGTTGTCTAGGGGGTGCTCTGTCCATCAGGGGTGCTCCCCCCAAGTGCTAAAAAAATAATATTTTTTGTGTGTTTGTGAATTGTGTGCGCAGTAGCCGCACGTGCATCAACAAAGTAGTGCCAAGCGTGCGCCTGTGTCATAAGTAAAGGGCCGGCTGGCTTGACCGTTAAAGGGTGCTGTAACCCCCAAAGTACACTCCAGTCCAAACCAAAAAAAAAATTATTTTCTGTGTTTGTGAATTGTGTGCGCAGTAGCCGCACGTGCATCAACAAAGTAGTGCCAAGCGTGCGCCTGTGTCATAATTAAAGGGCCGGCTGGCTTGACCGTTAAAGGGTGCTGTAACCCCCAAAGTACACTCCAGTCCAAACCCAAAAAAAAAATATTTTCTGTGTTTGTGAATTGTGTGTGCAGTAGCCGCATGTGCATCAACAAAGTAGTGCCAAGCGTGCGCCTGTGTCATAAGTAAAGGGCCGGCTGGCTTGACCGTTAAAGGGTGCTGTAACCCCCAAAGTACACTCCAGTCCAAACCAAAAAAAAAAATATTTTCTGTGTTTGTGAATTGTGTGCGCAGTAGCCGCACGTGCATCAACAACGTAGTGCCAAGCGTGCGCCTGTGTCATAAGTAAAGAGCCGGCTGGCTTGACCGTTAAAGGGTGCTGTAACCCCCAAAGTACACTCCAGTCCAAACCAAAAAAAAAAATATTTTCTGTGTTTGTGAATTGTGTGCGCAGTAGCCGCACGTGCATCAACAAAGTAGTGCCAAGCGTGCGCCTGTGTCATAAGTAAAGGGCCGGCTGGCTTGACCGTTAAAGGGTGCTGTAACCCCCAAAGTACACTCCAGTCCAAACCAAAAAAATAAATATTTTCTGTGTTTGTGAATTGTGTGCGCAGTAGCCGCACGTGCATCAACAAAGTAGTGCCAAGCGTGCGCCTGTGTCATAAGTAAAGGGCCGGCTGGCTTGACCATTAAAGGGTGCTGTAACCCCCAAAGTACACTCCAAACCAAAAAAATATATATTTTCTGTGTTTGTGAATTGTGTGCGCAGTAGCCGCACGTGCATCAACAAAGTAGTGCCAAGCGTGCGCCTGTGTCATAAGTAAAGGGCCGGCTGGCTTGACCGTTAAAGGGTGCTGTAACCCCCAAAGTACACGCCTGTCCAAACCAAAAAAAAAATTATTTTCTGTGTTTGTGAATTGTGTGCGTAGTAGCCGCACGTGCATCAACAAAGTAGTGCCAAGCGTGCGCCTGTGTCATAAGTAAAGGGCCGGCTGGCTTGACCGTTAAAGGGTGCTGTAACCCCCAAAGTACACTCCAAACCAAAAAAAAAAATATTTTTTGTGTTTGTGAATTGTGTGCGCAGTAGCCGCACGTGCATCAACAAGGTAGTGCGAAGCGTGCGCCTGTGTCATAAGTAAAGGGCGGGCTGGCTTGACCATTAAAGGGTGCTGTAACCCCCAAAGTACACTCCAAACCAAAAAAATATATATTTTCTGTGTTTGTGAATTGTGTGCGCAGTAGCCGCACGTGCATCAACAAAGTAGTGCCAAGCGTGCGCCTTTGTCATAAGTAAAGGGCCGGCTGGCTTGACCGTTAAAGGGTGCTGTAACCCCCAAAGTACACTCCTGTCCAAACCAAAAAAAAAATTATTTTCTGTGTTTGTGAATTGTGTGCGCAGTAGCCGCACGTGCATCAACAAAGTAGTGCCAAGCGTGCGCCTGTGTCATAAGTAAAGGGCCGGCTGGCTTGACCGTTAAAGGGTGCTGTAACCCCCGAAGTACACTCCAAACCAAAAAAAATAATATTTTTTGTGTTTGTGAATTGTGTGCGCAGTAGCTGCACGTGCATCAACAAAGTAGTGCCAAGCGTGCGCCTGTGTCATAAGTAAAGGGCGGGCTGGCTTGACCATTAAAGGGTGCTGTAACCCCCAAAGTACACTCCAAACCAAAAAAATATATATTTTCTGTGTTTGTGAATTGTGTGCGCAGTAGCCGCACGTGCATCAACAAAGTAGTGCCAAGCGTGCGCCTGTGTCATAAGTAAAGGGCCGGCTGGCTTGACCATTAAAGGGTGCTGTAACCCCCAAAGTACACTCCAAACCAAATAACAAAATATTTTTTCTGTGTTTGTGAATTGTGTGCGCAGTAGCCGCACGTGCATCAACAAAGTAGTGCCAAGCGTGCGCCTGTGTCATAAGTAAAGGGCCGGCTGGCTTGACCGTTAAAGGGTGCTGTAACCCCCAAAGTACACTCCAAACCAAAAAAAAAAATATTTTTTGTGTTTGTGAATTGTGTGCGCAGTAGCCGCACGTGCATCAACAAGGTAGTGCCAAGCGTGCGCCTGTGTCATAAGTAAAGGGCGGGCTGGCTTGACCATTAAAGGGTGCTGTAACCCCCAAAGTACACTCCAAACCAAAAAAATATATATTTTCTGTGTTTGTGAATTGTGTGCGCAGTAGCCGCACGTGCATCAACAAAGTAGTGCCAAGCGTGCGCCTGTGTCATAAGTAAAGGGCCGGCTGGCTTGACCGTTAAAGGGTGCTGTAACCCCCAAAGTACACTCCTGTCCAAACCAAAAAAAAAATTATTTTCTGTGTTTGTGAATTGTGTGCGCAGTAGCCGCACGTGCATCAACAAAGTAGTGCCAAGCGTGCGCCTGTGTCATAAGTAAAGGGCCGGCTGGCTTGACCGTTAAAGGGTGCTGTAACCCCCGAAGTACACTCCAAACCAAAAAAAATAATATTTTTTGTGTTTGTGAATTGTGTGCGCAGTAGCCGCACGTGCATCAACAAAGTAGTGCCAAGCGTGCGCCTGTGTCATAAGTAAAGGGCGGGCTGGCTTGACCATTAAAGGGTGCTGTAACCCCCAAAGTACACTCCAAACCAAAAAAATATATATTTTCTGTGTTTGTGAATTGTGTGCGCAGTAGCCGCACGTGCATCAACAAAGTAGTGCCAAGCGTGCGCCTGTGTCATAAGTAAAGGGCCGGCTGGCTTGACCGTTAAAGGGTGCTGTAACCCCCAAAGTACACTCCAAACCAAATAACAAAATATTTTTTCTGTGTTTGTGAATTGTGTGCGCAGTAGCCGCACGTGCATCAACAAAGTAGTGCCAAGCGTGCGCCTGTGTCATAAGTAAAGGGCCGGCTGGCTTGACCGTTAAAGGGTGCTGTAACCCCCAAAGTACACTCCAGTCCAAACCAAAAAAAAAAATATTTTCTGTGTTTGTGACTTGTGTGCACTGTGGCTGCACGTGCATCAACAAAGGAGCAGCGCCAAGCGTGCGCCTGTGTCCCATAAGTAAAGAGCGGGCTGGCTCATTTTTTAAAGGGTGGTGTAACCCACAAAGTGCACTACTCTACAGCAAAAATAAAAAAATATTTTCTGTGTTTGTGTGCGCTTTAGCCGCACATATATATCAATATAACATAAATGGAGGACAAAACTTTCTCCGATAAAAATAAAATAGGGAAAGATCAAGAACCACTTCCTCCTAGTGCTGTTGCTGCTGCTGGGAGTTGTTCATCATCCCAGAGAGGAAGTAGGAACATCACTACTTTTACTAAACAATTGACCCTCCAACAGTCCCTAGCGATGAGGATGAAGTACGACAGCAGTCATCCTGAAGCAAAACGTATAACTGAGGCCTTGACTGCTATGTTGGTGTTAGACGTGCGTCCGGTATCCGCCATTAGTGCAGTGGGATTTAGACAATTGATGGAGGTAGTGTGTCCCCGGTTCCAAATCCCGTCTAGATTCCACCTGCATCCTCAAAGCAGCAGCGACAAGCGTGCGTCTGTCTGTTAAAGGGTGGTGCCACCCTCAAAGTGTGCTACACAAACAATAAAAATATTGTTCTTTTTTTTTGGTCTTTGTGAAATGTGTGGGCTGTAGCCGCACCTGCATCCTTAAAGCAGCAGCGACAAGCGTGCGTCTGTCTGTTAAAGGGTGGTGACACCCTCAAATTGTGCTACACAAACAATAAAAATATTGTTCTTTTTTTTTCCGTCTTTGTGAAATGTGTGGGCTGTAGCCGCACCTGCATCCTTAAAGCAGCAGCGACAAGCGTGCGTCTGTCTGTTAAAGGGTGGTGACACCCTCAAAGTGTGCTACACAAACAATAAAAATATTGTTCTTTTTTTTTCTGTCTTTGTGAATTGTGTGGGCTGTAGCCGCACTTGCATCCTCAAAGCAGCAGCGACAAGCGTGCGTCTGTCTGTTAAAGGGTAGTGACACCATCAAAGTGTGCTACACAAACAATAAAAATATTCTTCTTTTTTTTTCTGTCTTTGTGAATTGTGTGGGCTGTAGCTGCACTTGCATCCTCAAAGCAGCAGCGACAAGCGTGCGTCTGTCTGTTAAAGGGTGGTGACACCCTCAAAGTGTGCTACACAAACAATAAAAATATTCTTCTTTTTTCTGTCTTTGTGAATTGTGTGGGCTGTAGCCGCACTTGCATCCTCAAAGCAGCAGCGACAAGCGTGCGTCTGTCTGTTAAAGGATTACATCGGTGACAGCATCCAAGTACGCATGTCAGACAGTCCGTACCTGTACTAGCAGGAAAAAGAAGCAATTTGGAGGTCCCTGTACAAACTGGCTCTATTTTACCTGAGTTGCCCCCACTCCAGTGTGTACTCCGAAAGAGTGTTTAGTGCAGCCGGGAACCTTGTTAGCGAAAGGAGGTTGCTTCCACAAAATGTGGAGAAGATGATGTTCATAAAATGAATTATCAACTCTTCCAGGGAGACCAGCCTCCAGAACGTACAGAGGGACCTGTGGTTGTGAATTCCAGCGGGGATGAATTAATACTCTGTGAGGATGAGGATGTACACACTGAAGAGGGTGAGGAATCGGTGGATGAGGAGGATGAGGATGACATCTTGCCTCCGTAGAGCCAGTTTGTGCAGGGACAGATTAATTGCCAGCTTGTTTTGTGGGGGCCCAAACGAACCAATCATTTCAGCCACAGTTGTGTGGCAGACTCTGGCGCTGAAATGATTGGTTTGTTAAAGTGTGCATGTCCTGTTTATACAACATAAGGGTGGGTGGGAGGACCCAAGGACAATTCCATCTTGCACCTCTTTTTTTTCTTTGCATTATGTACAGTTTGGGCCTAGTTTTTCAAACTGCCATCCTGTCTGCCACTGCAGTTTCACGCCTAGATGGGTCACGTGTTTGTGCCGCCCACTCGTGTCGCTTAGCATAGTCATCCAGCTACCTCGGTGCAACCTTTTGGACATAAAAACACTAGTGTGAGGTGTTCAGAATAGACTGGAAATTAAGGTTATTGAGGTTAATAATAGCATAGGAGCAGAAAAACCTACAAATTCTGTGATTTTAGCTGTTTTTATGCTTTTTTAAAAAAAAATACAGATCCAAAACACAAAACCCAGAACCCAAAACACGGAAGGGTGGTTTTGGCAAAACCAATCCAGATCCAAAACACGAAGAAAGATCCAGATCCAAAACCAAAACACGAAACATGAAAAGTGGCCGGTGCACACCCCTAGTTTCTAATATACTTCTGGTAGTGCTCATTATTAAATTTTTTTATGTCAAATTTGTTGTCATGTCAAATAAATGTTCTTTTTTTAGATATATCCGAATAATGAGTTGAATATTCGGATAGAATATCTAAATCTGGCACTCACGCCCCCATTTCAAGCTATCATGCTGGAAAAACAGAACGTTTATACAGAGCAAATGCATCTTCTCAAGTTCTTACCATGTTGGAAGGAGTGCGCTCCTGGGCTGCCTCACTCCAGCATCTGACAGGTAGGACTGAGCCGGCAGTCACTAGGACCTGCCGGAGCTCAGTCAGACAGGCCACACATCTGACATGCGCCTTATTCAGAGATGTAAGTACATCCGATGATGAAAGTACAACACTGATGTTTCCAGGTCTGCGACTGCACAAGACCCATTCTGCTCATGTGTACAACAGGTCCTGGGATTACGCTTGCAGACCAACCCAAGCCACAGCTGTGGCACTTGGGGGGGTGGAGCTGGGGTGTGGCTTGTCACTGTTGCCGGAAACTGTGGGCATGTCATTCCCATTTTCCTGGGAGTGACAAGTCTAGGGTCTGCTTCGGTGGATGCAGATTGCTGGCCCCTGAAGTGACCAGTACCCCAGGGGCGTATCTATAATGGGTGCAGGGTGTGCAGTGCACATGGGCCCCCGGGACCAGGGGGGCCCACACCGCACATCCTGAACCCATACTTTGTCATACTTACCTCTCCGAAGTCCCACGTCGGGTCTCCCAGCGCTGTTCAAATGCTGGTAAATGGCCGCCACTGGCATTTTTCCGCCATTTTGCGCATGCGCTGTGAGAAGATCGCTGGGAAAATGGCGGCGCGCCATTTCCCCGGCGATCTGCGCATGCGCAAGAGACCCTGTGCACCCTCTCGTGCCCAGAGTTTATTGACACTGGAGTGAGAGGAGGGGGCCCATGACGGGGATGCACATGGGCCCCCTCCTCTCTAAAGACGCCCCTGCAGCACCTGGTCAGGCTGCTGAAAGCTTCAGCTGCCGCACCCTGACCAAAGGTGTGACCATCGGTCATGATGGTTGTGATGGTGCTCGCAAATGCAGCTAGTAGGTGTCTGACACCTCCTTCTACATTTGCGTTAAGATGGACAGAATTGCAAATCTGCTTGTGTGTGGCTGTGCAATTCCATCCATCTCTGACTCAGGCCATGAGACTCTATGCATCTTTACTCCCTGTTGTTCCATGAGGATGGACAGACGGACTAAGGAGACTTTCACTGTATAGAGCTACCCAGAGCCACATAGCCGGACCGCAGGTATACTATACCACCACTGTTATAGTACAGGGCATCACTGCTACCATCTGCCAGTGCATGGGCCATTACCACGTACGGCCATACATGCCTATTCTCCCGGAAGTCACTGGATTTTTCGGGTAACCCCCCCCCCCCACCCACGGTAGAGTAGGCACTTCTCCCGCATACCTGCCCACTTCCTTGTGAAGTGAGCAGAAATGGGAGAATTTCCACAGCGATCGGGGGTCTCCATGTAATCTGGCCCCGCCCCCTATTTAAATATGCGCTAGTCGCTGCAATATACCATGATGGGGCAGGGCTTAATGACGCGACACGTCAGGCCCCATCCCCAATGGCGCCCACCTGCTTCTCCTCCCGGGCTTCTCCTGGGGAGGAAAAAAAAAGAGTAGGCAAGAATGCGCAGGGCATACTTGCGCATGTGACATTTGCCTCTTTTTATTCTACCTGATCGAAATAAATCTAAGAACTGGTTTGGACTAACTGCCACCAGCACCAACAACTGCGTTGCATACAGGGCCAGTTCTAGATATTGTGGAGCTCAGGGCGAAAGTTCCCAGTTGCACCCCCCCCCCCCCAAAAAAAATAAAAACAAACTTTTTTTAGATGGCTTTCCTCTGCGCATGCTGAAAATGCGAGCGCTTCTAGAAAGGGACACCCCCAATTCATCACACTGTGGGGCGTGCCCAGCAGTTACGAAGGTGCTAGGTTTCCTCCAAGCTCTCCCCTCGTGGCAAATAATTGCCATGTGCAGTAAT
The DNA here is from genome assembly GCA_031769625.1 of Taudactylus pleione. Taxonomy (NCBI): domain Eukaryota; kingdom Metazoa; phylum Chordata; class Amphibia; order Anura; family Myobatrachidae; genus Taudactylus; species Taudactylus pleione. The sequence goes on from JAUIMM010000353.1 coordinate 2,024,409, forward strand.
GCACCTTACACAGTATGTCTTACACAGTAATGGCCTTTATTACACATTATGCCACATGCAGTAATGCCCTGTATAACACATTATGCCACACGCAGTAATGCCCTGTATAATACATTGTGCCACACACACTAATTCCCTTTATAATACATTATCCCCAATTCGAATTACGCCACACAGAAGTCCCTTATTCATGTTATGACACACAGTGGTGCCCCTTTTACACAATACTCAAATTAGTGCCCCTTATACACAAGTTCCACAGTAGTAGTGCCCCTAATACAATGCCCACAGTAGTAGTGCCACTTACACAATGACCCCAGTAGTGGTGCCCCCCATGCAGTGCCCTCAGTAGTGCCCACAGTGGTAATGCCCACAGTGTTAATGCCCCCATTGGTAATGTCCCCTATAGTAGTGCCCCCCCTATAGATGTGCCTCCATTAGTAATGCCCCCCTATAGCCATGCCCCCAGTAGTAATTCCCCCCTATAGCCATGCCCCCAGTAGTAATGCCTCCTATAGCCATTTCCCTAAGTAGCAATGCCCCCTATAGCCATGCCCTAGTAGTAATCACCCTGCGGCGGCAGCTAACGGGGGGGAAAGCAGCACTGTTTTTTTCTTTTCAGAGGGGGTTCTTTTTTGCCTCTCCTGTGGACTCAGTGGCGCCCTCTAGGGGCCGGCACTCCGGGCGACTGCCCTGTTAGCCCGCCTCTAGAACCGCCACTGGTTGCATACTTACAGTAACACAACATGCATCTTGGTCAAGCACATTATACTCTGGCTTAATCATTGTCTGGAGGACAATCCACTTGAGCATTATAGGGACAGTCTACTCTGCAATCAGGTTACTGTATACCCAGCCTGCTGTCACCTGGATACTCTGCTAATATACCATGCACAGGAAGGCTGTCCTCGAGTTTCATTTATTCCTTACAGGGACAGTAAGTTACGGGTTAAGCCACGTTTAAATGAACAGTATTTATCTGGCTTTGAAGTGTCGCATTCACTCATGTGTGGATGCAGCACTAACTCAGCACAGCAGAGGAATCATTAATTCCTATGCAGAAACGGATGATCATTGTACATGGGATGTTAAGGAAGGTGCGATCAATAGTGCAGCATACAGGGCTTTTTGTCATTATTGAGCTGTTAAACGTTTTCTCAAAAACTGATATATACTGACCATCCGTTTCTGCTTAGAAATCAATTATTCTTGTGCAATGCTCAGTTACAACTGTGGGTCTGATTCAGAGATGGACGTTAATGCGATCGCAGCAGCGATTTTGTACGCAATGCAGCAGCGAAAGTATGCTTATGGTTGCAAAGATCACTCGGGCTTAGGGACGCCCACTTCTGCCTTCTCATCTGTGTACGATGTTGCTTACCTGCGTAAATAATGGTAACATCGATGAACAACGATCGACCACCAGCAAACACTGTGCAGCTCTCCCTGCACTCTGAGAGCTCACATGCTGCGAATGCAATCGCAATGGCTGTTTTATGCACGCTGCCGTTACCACCCCCAAACACTGGCTACCTGTAAACTCACTTTGCAAGTGGATCCCCTGTGCATACGTAATCGAGGCACGTGCACATTGCAACATATGTATGCGCACTGGCAAACAATCGCTCCATTTGTGTCCGTAATCGCCATTGCGTCCGTCTCTGAATAAGGCCCTGTATTCACACATGGGCAAAGACAGTGTTTTATAGTCTTCTAACTACCATATTATACCCTGCCTAAATTATACTGCAACATATTTCTGATGGAGGTTGAACCATTCTGTATAAAGTGGTTTCAAATTATGTGATTTAGGGGCCCCTTGTTTGTTGCTGATCTACTGGTTACTTATTTGTTCATGTACTTTGTAAGGCACTGCGGAACACTTGTGGCGCCATATAAATAAATGATAATAATAATAATCTACCGAAGATTATTTATCATCATTAGGGCCCTGACAGATGTTTCTGAAAGTTGTCATTGTTAGAGCAGAAAGAGGGTATACAAAACATTCCCATCGTTTCCTGTGGTTTGCCACATTGAAAGCCCAGGACGGTGCTCTATCACCCAAGTGCGGGCAACTCTGAATTGTAGAGAGAGGCAATTTCAGTGGGCATTCATAGGTGGTAACAGGCGGTGATAAACCAGATGCAACTTTTTCCACAGTTGCACCAGGCTTACATAATTTCTGGTTGTCCCCTCTGGAAGTGGGCAGCCATTTCTGCATCCACATCACAGCAGGGGGGCGTGGTATAGCAATGAGTGGGCAGTGGGGGGGGGAGCATGGTGGCTCACTTACGTCATCGTGGTCCTGCCCCCTGCTGTACAGAGCCGATGTTACAGACACTTTGCAGTGGGGGGCAGAGCTACGATGACTTGATTCTACGCGAATTACCTCATCGGCCCCCGCACTATCCACTATTGCTCAGGAAGTGAGCAGCCACGGGGGGAGCGAGCAACAACGGGTGTGGTGCAGGTCGGTGTCGGCCGGATCTGGGAGACTTACCTACTCTTCCGGGTGGTCGGGAGCGCCACCTGATTTTCATGAGCCTCCCGACCATATCGGGAGAGTAGGCACTGATTTTGGTGGCCATGTTCAGACAGACATGGAGCACCTCCATAGGGCTGGTGCAGGGTCCGATGTTGCGACCATTTCACTATCTACGCAATGAGGTGTATTAATGCCACAGCCTGTGGGCATCACTGTACGAAATTCCATCGACTGCAGCATTAGCCTAAAACCACATTAGCACTATGCAAAAACACGCTGTCGCGGCGGCATTAGCATCCATCTTGGAATCGGGCCCTGTGCCTTTTACCAGTAGCCGCATCCTAATGTCTGTGCTTCTGAGCTATTTCTGCAGTGATGTAAGGTGTCAACATTTTAGAAATATGCTATTGCTAGACAATGCATAATATGTGGCGGTATTACATATTAAGGTAGAGACAATGGGCCTGGTTGAGAGGTGGATGCGGAAGTGCCCGCATCTGCATCTACTGGTGGTCGCCTGTCTGCAGCTTTATTCAAATCCTGCGACAACGTCCTTCCCTGGTGTACATCTGTGCGGCTGAATGTACAAGTCTGGGACGCCCATTTGCAGCATCCGTACATGCTGTAATACTGATTGGTGCGTCATTAAATGCACCATCGGTTGCACCATCAAAACTTGCACCAGCCCAACTCTGTCCCTGTGCTAAAGGGTCTATTTACTAAGCCTTGGATGGAGATAAAGTGAATGGAGATAAAGTCCCAACCAATCAGCTCCTAACTGTCATTTCTCAAACACAGCCTGTGACATGGCAGTTAGGAGCTAATTGGTTGGGACTTTGGCCCTCATTCAGACCCTCTCGCGAGTGGCTGTCCACTCGCAAGTGGGTCGATGGTCTGCACTGCGCATGCGCACGACGGAGGGAGCTCCGTCGTGCGCATGCGCGAGACGCGACGAGCGAAGGACTTTCCTTCGCTCGTAGTGTCTCATCAAAGGGGGCGTGCTGTCGATGTTGACTGACAGCACGCCCCCTTTGGTGGGCGTGCCGGGGGCGTGCCTGCTAGACGGAGGCGTTCCCAAGGGAACGCCTACTGTCTGAAGCCGGCCCCACTGACATCACTAGTGATGTCAGTGGGAGTGATTTTGGCTCTGATAGAGCCAAAATCACTCCTGGCCTTGCGGTTGAAAAACTCAACCGCAGGCTTTTGCTCGCAGTTTCGATGGTCGCGATGGTCAAGACCATCGCGACCATCATCCTGCACGCTCGTATATGCTGTGGGTGGTGACCCACAGCTATACGAGCGTCCAGGAGGACGCTCCATATTAATGGAGGTGGGCCCTGATTCAGAGCGAGCGCTCTGGTCAGAGCGTCCGGCTCTGAATCAGGGCCTTTATCTCCATCCAAGGCTTAGTAAATAGACCTCTAAGTCACCGCCAAAGAATCCGTACTACATTTTCAATACATTTTTCTGTGCATGCGACTGAATACGCAGCTGTGACTTTGGGCCTGATTCAGTATTTGCGTAACGACCGATTGTTGCGTACTACGCATGCGTATGTACCGCACTGTGCATGCGCATTGATCGCACTGTGATTACGGACGCACTGTGGAATCCATCGCAGAATGAGTGACAGGCCGTGAACGTACGGGGGGGGGGGGGTGACGGGGGAATGGTTGGAGAAACGCAGGCGTCCGTTTGAACTCCGTTACACGAGCGTGCATAAATTAGCCACTGCAATTGCTTAAGCACCCTGAGTACTCACAGCATGCGACGGGACTTGCAAATTCTCAGACAGGTCAGACCTGCTGTAATTGTGATGGCCAATGTTCTCCGATGTTACCGATGTATACGCAGGACTGGGAGGCATTACGGATGTGAGAAGGCAGCAGTGGGCATCTCTACGCTGGCTGAGCGGTGGCAGACATTAGCATATTTCCGCAGCTTCATTGTGTGCGATTACGCAGTTGCGATCCGTGCTGAATCAGGCCCTTTGTAAGTAGGTGCATCCACCTCTGTACCATGCCCAATATCTGTGTGCTGAACGTCACATTCTGGATCGGGAAAATATGGCAACAGACATACAGGGAGGGGAGATATGGGTCGGGTAAGGTGGTGCAGTCTCACTTTTGGTACAAAATCATACCTGGAGCTTATATACACAATGGAGTTTGTGCTTTATATCAATTCTTTATGTTTAGCTTTGATGCTGACATTATCACTCTGTAACTCACCATTCCCATGTTTAGATGCTCTGCACCCTGCACCTCCTTCTGTAGCAGAATTTGAGACTATACCAGCTGATTGCTTGCAGCCTCTGGATGTCATTAATGCATCCGGTGAGAGGACTGAAATTATAAGCAGAGTGTGACAAACACGTCTAGCTCCCAAAATAATCCTAACACCTGTGGGGTGGCAGAGCAGGTCCCTGTGGGTCCCCTCTAAGGTTTTATCATGCTGAGATAATTATTGATCTAGTGTGTGCAACTAGTAAAAGCTTTAACCTTTACATAAAAAGACATCGTGGGCTTCAATTGGATCGCTAACACTTTTTAAGAAAAGCTTGGTGCATAAGGGGAGCAGGGTGTCAGTGGGATGCAGCAGATGTAGATTTCACACTCGTTTGAGGCTGAAATCCAGACAAAACATCAGACAGAACAGTCTCTGCCGGCCAATCACCGCCAAAAGGGTTAAAGCCATTCTCCTGTAGATGTACTTGGACTGTTAATCAAAAGCTTTTAGAAAATGTTACTAAAATAAACTGTGAATATATGAATTCCAGATCATGATAAGGAGGAAGATGCAATCCCAGGATACTGAAAACTCATATAAACACCTTTCCCCTCTTTCCCCCCCAATATAGCACATTAAAATGACAACTCTCTGAATACCGGTTAAGTCCCAAATTTTTTGTGGAGCTCTCCTGGGTATTAATGACAGGCATCGAAATCCCGACGCCTGTCATTAGACCTACGCCGGGAGCCCGACGCCCGGCGTACCGAACAAAGGTAAGCCTGGGGAGGAGGTTAGGGTTAGGCAATAGGATGCATACACCTCTCTAACCTACGTAATAACCCTGTACTACTGCAGACACCTGAGCCCACCTTCCCAGTGACCTGGCCAGATTAGCAAATTGGACAGAACCAGCATTGGGAGGGTGTGCTGGTTCCTGTAGTGCTATTTGGAGGTCTCTGGGGTACCTTCGGTGAGTTGGCTCTCGACTTATCTATTTGTATGTGCTTCTATCTTGTGACACAACAGTATACAATTATATGACCCAGATTGGTTTGTGGTATCATGTAGCATTAGGGACGCCGGTACAGAGAAACCTTGACCTGGTGCTTAACCATGTATTTGCAAATATATGCAACAAAGATGTCTGAATTTCTATTATCATGTAGTATTCAAGTCTTTTTGCTGGTTTTTGTGCAGTGTGCTGGAGGGAACATTTTATTTTTGCTTAGAGTAAACACTTGTGAAAAACTATTGGGGTCGATCTGAGCAACCACTATTTTGTAGACATGTGCGCCGGACCATTTTTGCTGGAGTTGGCTCTTATTCGTCGTCCGGATTTGGATTTGCCAAACCGCCATGACTGGTTTTGGATTTGGATTTGGATTTTTTACAAAAATGTACAAAAAAAGCTAAAATCACATAATTTGGGTTTTTTTTTGTTCCTAGAGTATTATTAACCTCAATAACATTAATTTCCAATAATTTACAGTCAATGTACACCACCTCACAGCTCACAATATTGTTTTTACCATTATTGGCCAAAGGCTGTAGTGAGCTGGTTGGTTACTAAGCAACAGAGCAGCGGCACAGAGACCGCAGTTTAAAGCACATCTATGAAACATTGCCACACATCAGTGGCAGAAATGAAAGGTAGTGCAAGATGGAATTGTCCTTGGGCCCTCCCACACACCCAGTGGGGTACGGCCAGCAGAGTCACGGTACTTGTATACAGTGGGGTACGGCCAGCAAAGTCACAGTGCTTGTATACACAGAGGGCTACAGCCCAAGAAGTCACAGTGCTTGTATACACAGAGGGCTACAGCCCACAGAGTCACAGTGCTTGTATACACAGAGGGTTACAGCCCAAGGAGTCATGGTGCTTGTATACAGTATACACAAAGGGCTAGAGCCCAAGGAGTCACAGTGCATGTATGCACAGAGGGCTTTGGCCCAAGGAGTTACGGTGCATCTATACACAGAAGGCTACAGCCAAAGGAGTCACGGTGCTTGTATACACAGGAGGCTATGGCCCAAGGAGTCATGTTGCTTGTATACAGTATACACAAAGGGCTATGGCCCGAGGAGACACAGTGCTTGTATACAGAGGGCTACGGTCCAAGGAGTCACAGTGTTTGTATACTTTATACACAGAGGGCTATGGCCCAAGGAGTCACAGTGCTTGTATACAGTACAGTGGAATACAGCACAAAAAGTTTAAAAACAAAAAATGTAATCCTTTTTTTCACACTTTTTAAAAAAATATTATTTTACTTTTTTTCTCACACTATAGCAGATGGGCATGAGTACAGCACAGCACACATCAGCATGCCTTGTACACACAGCCACTTGTGAGTCTGGACACAACCACTTTAATCAGCAGAGTAGCGCAGCATACATCAGCCTGCTGTGCAGTGTGCCCCCTATACACAGTCACTTAACAGCACAGCCACTTGTGAGTCTGCAGTCTGGACATAGACTACAGCCACTTTAATCAGCAGAGTAGCGCAGCATACATTAGCATGCAGTGTGGCCCCCTATACACAGTCACTTAACAGCACAGCCACTTGTGAGTCTGGAGTGGACACAGGCTTCAGCCACTTTAATCAGCAGAGTAGCGGAGCATACATCAGCATGCAGTGTGCCCCCTACAGTCACTTTACCAGCACAGCCACTCTGGACACAGCCACTTTAACATATGCAGAGAGACATTGCAGAGCAGTGTGCAGCGTGTGTTTGAACAATGAAATGGCACCGAGTCCCGGTCGCGGCGCCTTATATAGAAACTAACTGTCATGACAATCCGACATAATACCGCCGCACTGGATGCACTACTAATAAAGGCCCTCATTCAGAGCCGTACGCAAACAGCAGTACGCTCGTTGCGTTCCGATGTTGACTAACCGCGCATGCGTCGGTGTAACACTGCACATGTGCGTACGGCAGATTGCGAGCTTATTTTGTCTCGTTCGTAAAAAAACGTACAGGAAGTGACATGTCAAATGTGATTGACAGAACAGGGCGTTTTTGGGTGTTGACGGGGGTGGAGATGGAAAAACGCAGGCGTGTCGAGGCGTTTTTGGGGCGTACATACATTAGCAGATGCGAGCGTAAAATGTGTACGGACCGACTCATACGTCACTGGATGATCCTCTTTCCCTTCAAAATGCTCGCACAGCTTAGGGTCTGGATTACTCGACCACATTGGCGATGGCCTTCTCCTCCGTCCCGGCACTCCACGATGTTGCAGCGATTAATCGCGGGTGGTCAGAACAGCAATTAGTGTTGGATTGAAAACCGGCTTGGTATGTGTTTGGAAAGCAGTTTTTTGGGTTAGCACAAAAGCGTACGCAGGTGGAAATCATAGCTGCTAATGTCATGATTACACAATCAATTTACGTTCATTTGTGGGTGTTTCTTTTGGGCTCAATTTGTTGGTTAGGGCCTATTGTAACAAGAATGTCATCATGTTATTTTTGTTTTTACCTTTTTCTTTTGGCCTGTTGAATTTGCATCGTTATGTTAAATTTTAAACGTTCCTTAAAGAGCCCTTTTTTTTTTTTCATGTAAAATGTGTTTTTTGCCAGATTTTGCCTTTTGGCCCAGGATTAAATGTAATCCATTTTGACAATAATGTGAGAATACAATGTCAGATTTTGCATTTATTTTTATTGCTCAAACCAAAACTAAAATAAGTAACCGATTTTTGGCAAAGATTTTTTGCAGGGTTCATTCCCAAAGTTACAATAATTGGGCCAACATAAAAGATTTATGAAATGTAGAACACAAAATTAAAAACAATTCACAAGAAAGGAGAGGGAAGTTTTGACCAGAAAGGAATATGAGCCAAGCACAGAAGGAGTGTGGGAAAAGTCGCCATTGCTGTCACCGTTTTTTCACCCGTTTGGCTGGGGGAGGGAGGGCGCCAGACCGGGTCCGGGATGTCATCGGGCTGGCCTGTCCAGAGGCAGATGTTGTGGCCTCTGGACTAGGCACAGGGCTAGGCACATTTGGAGGATTGGCTGATGTTGTGCCAGAGGTGGAGGATCCTGATGTTCCGGCAGGAAGGGAGGTCGGCTCCACCATGTGCTGGCGAACGAGCTGCTCCAGGGCATTGGCGATGCGGATGTTGGCCCTGGTATTTTCCGCCAGGGCCTGACCAATGGTCACGTTGGCCGCAGCATTTTGCTCCAGGGCCTCAGCCACCCGTCTCAGACTGGCGTCCATCCTCTGCAGAATCTCCATATGGAAATCTGATTTGAAATTGAGTTCTGTGAGGAGGGCCACTGCCTGCGAGGGGGATTGCCCATGACTGGCTTCAGTAGGGTCCTCAGCCGGATGTACTGGTTCCTCCCCTGCAGAGCCAGCAGAAATTCTGCGGCCAAGGCTCCCCTCTGGAGCAGACTCATCCGCCTGTGTCTCTGTTTGGAAAAATGAGAAAAGACTCACATTAGAATCTACATATTGGCACAATAACATTTCAGAGTTGGTGACATCACAAGATTTACCTGGGACAACATGAGGAGCCGCAAAGTCTGGCATGTCCGTATCCATGTTGGACACGCCAAACACCTCCACAGGCTGCACACACCCCTGTGCCAGCTCTTCTAAATCCGTCAACTCCAATGACACAGGGGTGGGACCCCCACCTGTCCCCCTTGCATGCCTAGCCCTGTCCGCCAGTTTTTGCTTTAGGCGATATTTGAAGTCGCCCCATCTGTGGGATAAAAATTTACCCATTATCCTTTTGTTTAAAATGGGGTTTGTTTATAGGGGGGGCAAGTGTTTACTTACCGCCGTTTGACATCCCGGGCTAGACGGACATAATCACCCACCCTATTGACAGCAACGGCTACCTCTTCCCACATTCTCCACTTCTGGCTTGTACTCATATTCCTGTCTGCCTGTGGCAGGATGTCCACACACTTCTGAATCAAAACCTCCATCTCCTTTCTTGTGAAATGTGGCTGCCTTTTCTTTTTGGCAGCTTTGCCCGGAATACTGGGCCCAGCAGCCTCTTCCATGTCATCCTCCTCACCTATTTGGGTAAATATGCAGATTTCTCAACTTCACAACTTGCCCAATATTATGTTTCAAATTAATCATTGTGACAAAATGCATGAAAGACTTACCGCCTGACTCTTGTCCATTGTTTCCCTGGTCTGTAGCCTTGTCTGAGCTCCAAACAAGAAATACACCAGAATTTAAATGTTGTTTCGTGACGTATTTATACATGCGTCCTTATTTTGCGGCCGCATCACTGATTGTGCGTTCCTATGATCCCTCCTTAATTTTTGCGGGAAACGAAAGACTATTTATGGCTTGGTGTGTCTCGAGTCGAGGTGGCGTTTTTGGATTGTTGGAGGTTACCTTGGTTGGAGTTTCTTGTTTGCGGATTAAGGAGTTGGCGTTTGGAGTTTTTTTTGTTTGCTAGAGTTGCGTTTTTATTTTCCGGTCGCTTTTTTTGGGGATATTTTTTTGGCCTCGTTTCTTGATTTGGTAAGTTTTGTGAAGTCTAACTTTGGTTCAATTGGTGTCTCCTTCTGTTTGTTATTGTTCTTAATTTTGATACCCATAATTTCATCTCTTTTAGGGTTTTTTTTCTTTCGGCCCCAAAGACCTTTTGATTGGGAATCTTATATTTTTGCTCTTGGTAAGTCCATTTTTTTACTTGTATTTGCGAACTAATTAGCGCATTTTTCTCTGTTTGTATAGTGACTTGTATTGGCGAACTAATTAGCGCATTTTTAAATGCTTATTCATCCTGTAAAATTTTTTGTGGTTTCCCTTTAGCATTTTTGGCTTACATTTGACCCCAATTTTACGTACTGTGTGCAATGTCGTTTTGCTCGTTGCCCAAATGTGTGTTTCGCCTATTTTATGTTTTGTCTTGCACCAAATTTACAGACATAAATGCACATACTAAACTTTTTTTGATTAATATTGGGAATATTTTCAGTTTGGACGTATCATGACAATACCCCGGCATGTAAGCAGCAATGGATGGTATCATCAAGCTAAGTTGTTTTAATTTTCTTTTGCCATTTCAGGTTGATCTGGGGCGGATTGTTCTGGCCATGCTCCCGGAAGCCGACCAACCTCAATCTCATCCCAGGCGTAGGCATCGTAGGCGTGCAAGGCCCCAGATATTTAGAACACGTGTCACCCTTTTTGGAATGCCCGATGATGAGGTTTTAAGACGCTACCGTCTTCCTCCCAAAATCATCATAGACACTCTCTCATTAATAGAGAGTGATCTTGAGCGGCAAATTGACAGTCCAACAGCAATACCACCACTTACGCAATTTATGGCGGTATTACATTTCTGTGCCTCAGGATCGTTTCAAACAACGGTGGGAATAGTGGCGGGCATCTCACAATCCTCCTTTTCCAGGATCCTGAGGGCAGTGATGGAGGCACTTTTCAAGCACCTCCATCATTTTATTAAAATGCCTTTGGATATGGGTGCCCTTAGTGTGGCCAAGGCCAATTTTTACCAAATAGCTGGCTTCCCACACATCATAGGGGTTGTGGATGGTACTCACATACCACTTCAGCCTCCAGCACGGCTGGAGGCAATATTTTGCAACCGTAAACACTATCACTCCCTGAATGTAATGGTGGTATGTGATGCCTCCCTCCAGATCCTGTCCCTGAATGCAAAATTACCAGGAAGTGCACATGACTCCTTCGTCATCCGGCAATCAGGGATATGGCACAAATTAACCAACCTACAAGCTGGTGATGCGTGGCTTCTGGGTAAGTGGAGACCTTTAGTACATAACAATGTTAAGCTTGATACACAGTGATTCTGATGTTGTCTATTCTTTTGCACAGGAGACAGTGGCTACCCTTGCATGCCCTGGCTGCTCACTCCTTATTTGGCTCCCACACCAGGCCCACAAAGTGAGTTTAATACCGCACTTGGTGGAGCGCTGTATCGGCCTTTTAAAAGGCCGATTCAGATGCCTCCACCGCTCTGGTGGCGAGCTCATGTATTTGCCGGATATTGTTTTGAAAATTGTGGTCCTGTGTGGGATATTTCACAACATCGCCATAAGGAGTGGTGTCCCAATGCAGCCAGAGGATGCCTTACCTGAGGATGGCCCCCCCGAGGTTGGTCGGAGGTCAGTATGTGGGGGGGCCATACGCGATGATGTGGTGGCCCGATATTTTAGGTAATTATTGACCAAACAACAGTGTTTATACCCAATGTGTTATGGTTTGTTTGCGTTCATCTTTTTTGATATTAATTTTTGCCCCATCTTCTGTTTGTTTGCATAATCTTTGGCACTCCCACGATGACTACTTCCTGCTACCCTTCAAAAACCTTTATGTGGAAACTTCTGGAATATATTATGACACCCATATTGCAACGCCATATTTTTGGAATCATGTGGGCATGGACCTTCGTCAACCAGTTCTTGATTTGTTGTGTGTTTGTTTCCTGTTTTTGGTATGTGGTGTATTTCTGATTATCACTGTGTGTTTTGTTTGTGTGTGACCACTTTGTATTTTGATTTCTGTTGTGAATAAATATTTGGAGAGTGTAATTTGTTTCCTTTTTGGGCACGTTAGAAGCAAGTGTAACCAAACTCACAAACGTTAAATTTGCCTAAGGGGTAACCCAGTAATGAAGCAAGTGGAGCTAAAATGTAATATGTTTTCGGGGTACAAACCAACACACCAAGGAATCCTGTACAATAAGTTGGCTTCGTAAGATCGGCCTAAGCAGATTGCCCACCAAATAGGAACCTGTAAAATGTTGTAAACTATCATGTTGTCCACCCCAAAAAAGGAAAATGACATTGGTACTGGTAGGTGTTTCTTGTGCCTGTTTGCCTTCAAAATACAACACACAATCTGTAGTGAGATTCTGTGGCAATCCTTGCTTGAAGAGTCTACTTATGTCAGTGTAAAGAATCTTGGATTTACTAAAAACGCATGAGACAGAGCGTGAATTAAAACTGATTTATTTGTAAACAATTTGTAAAAAAAAAAAAATAATAATTCCTAAGGAGGACCAACAGATGGTCAAGGCCCTGCAGCAGCCCGGTGACTTGCTCCCGCATACGGGCCACACACTGACAGATTTCTGCCCGACACCTCTGTTCCTCTGTGGGTGTCAAAAGTTTGGGGATTAATACATCAATAATGAAGCAACATTCAAAAACAACACAAAACAAGCAAACCAAAACTTAAAAGCTTGTGCCAAAAAACAACATTACACGGATAAAACCCAGCACCCCAAAATGTCGTAGGCCAAAAATGCAAGGGCCCCAAAAAAATGCACACAGGTGTGATATGTGTATGGTGAAATCAGCAGGAACAGGTAAAGACAACCCCCAAAAATTCCAAAAGGCGACAGAAAGCCCACAAAAATGGGGACGACACATGATTACATACAAACAGTTTGTGGTATCCAAAAAAAAAACAAAAAAAACATACCGTTCTGCAACACGCCAGAGCGAGAAGCCACTCCCTCGACCTCCTCGGAGGTGGCTACATTCCCCAAACCTAGGGGCAGGGTGTTGGCAGAATCCTGGGAGGGGGAATTTGGAGGAGGGGCGGTTGGAGGAGAGGGGGAATTGGGCTGGAGGGGAAGTAGACCCGAAATTTCGGCCACAGGGTCTGGGGAGGAGGGGGTAATTGAGGAATTGGGGGTTGGCGAGAGGGGCCGGGACCGGCGTCTTGTCTGCCGATGACGCCGTAGTCTCTGCTGTGCCCCTAAAAGATGTTAAAAATATTGTGGTTAGTTTCAACATGAATCCAAAAAAAATAAAAAATAAAAAACATGCACATGCAGATATGAGTACAATGAATAAATAGGACAGACATGAAAACATGCACATGCAGATATGACTACAATGAATAAATAGGACAGACATGAAAACATGCACATGCAGATATGACTACAAGGAATAAATAGGACAGACATGAAAACATGCACATGCAGATATGACTACAAGGAATAAATAGGACAGACATGAAAACATGCACATGCAGATATGACTACAAGGAATAAATAGGACAGACATGAAAACATGCACATGCAGATATGACTACAAGGAATAAATAGGACAGACATGAAAACATGCACATGCAGATATGAGTACAAGGAATAAATAGGACAGACATGAAAACATGCACATGCAGATATGACTACAAGGAATAAATAGGACAGACATGAAAACATGCACATGCAGATATGACTACAAGGAATAAATAGGACAGACATGAAAACTTGCACACGCAGTTAGGGCCCACAAGATAAACTTGAAAACCACAGTCCATAAAACTTACTTTCCTCGATCTGCATGCGAAAGCATGCCAGCAAGCGGGGCGTCCACCGGTGCAGGTCCGACCACCTGCGCTCCAGCTGGCCAATATGTCGGCGTGAGCCGAAGGAGCGCAGGCGGCGACGTACCTCCGCATATGCGGAACGCTTTCTTTGATTTGTGATGGGTGGAGGCTGCCTGTCCATCACCTTCGTGAGCACCAGCAGCTCGCGCCTGGTGAATGCGGCGGCTCTCATGATGGCAATGGTGTATTTTTAGAAAATTATTTTTAATAAAGCACCAAAAAAAAATTTGATTGGCTAATGTATTTGGGAAATTAACAGGACAAATTCTATTGGTTAGTGTATGAGTCATGTGTTCGACAGGGCCACAAATCTCTTGAGAGTTATGATAGGCTTGATGCAGTGACATGCGTAAGCAAATGAAAATAAAGAAATGAACCACAGAAAATTTGCAGGGAGCCAAACAAATAGAACAATTGTTTAATTGGGGCTAACATGTCTTTTGAACAATAAAAGCGAATGTTTAAGCCGTACGTATTCTGCGGGTAAACACAAACACGGACAAGATTAAAGTTTATTGCATTTTGTTGAAAAAAAAAACCAATTAAGCTAATTGATACATTGATTGCCATGATACGATTGAGGGAGGTAGGCAGAATAAACGAGTAGGTAATCGGAATCTGACAGGCCCACTTCCGGTTTGTACTTGTGCGTGCGTTCCCTTCAAGCCATTTCGGGGATGTACGCTCGCTATTTGGCACGCTCGTTAGTTAGAGGAGGGGTCGCCTGAGTTTGGGGCGGATTTTTAGCTGTGTACGAAAATATGAGCGAGTGCTTGAATTTAAATATTTTTTTACGTACGCCCACTTGCGAGTGGGTCTGAATCAGGGCCAAAGTTTGCTATTTCTGACTGTTCTTGGCCGTAGTGTTGGAGGAGGCCAGTAGTAGATTTATGCATGGACAGCAAGTTTTGCACAAGAGGTGGCGGGAGCAGATACTAATTACCCGAGCCCGGACTTGTTGGAGAAGCCCTGCAAGAGCCCCTGTTCAGCTCCTGAGGGAAACAAATGTCCCCATTTGCAAGCACATGCTGCACTGTGAATACAACTCCCAGCATACCCTGCAGCGGTCAGCCAATAGCTGTTCGCCATCCTCCCACTAACCCGGCTTCAAGCTTAAGATCAGAGTGTGTGAGACAAAAGTGGGTACTGTATACCCAGGCCCAGAAGAGTTGGAGGGGCACTGTGGGGGCCCTGGTCTTTGCAGCATAGCACACAACTTTGCTGCTTGTGCATAGTGGGTGATGGACACAGTGGATAGGGGTGGGGCTAAGTCCTGTATCACTGTGATTGGCTGCATGACGCATCATGCAGCAAATCAGTGTCTGGCATTGCTGTGCTGGGCAGGATGGGAGAAGACAGCATGGTGTTTTTGCTGCATGGTGCTGAGCTTGGGGCGACAGCTGGAGCTCTGAAAAACGGGAGTAGCACCGGAGACTGGCCACACTCTCCTGCTCTTGTAACAGCTCATTGTACTACTCATTGCAAAGGCCGGATCCATGGGGGAGCCCATGATCCACCCCACCTGTAACACTTCTCCTCTGCCCACTATCAAACCCCCTTTCTCTGGAGCCACCCTGTGTTATTTATTTGGGGGGTGGGAGTGTGGCCACACCTCCCCAATTTGGCCATGCCCTCCAGTACGTGGGCCCTCAGAGCTCTTGACAGCCCTGGTTCAGACCCCACCCTGCTTGCAGCAACTACAGATGCTCTCCTGAGTCCAAGGTTAGCAGGAATCTTAATTCTAGAAAAAGAATCCTTGTAAGAAGTCATCCTGCCGTGTGCCTTTTTTGTTTTGATTTAAAAAGCAACTTGGGTAACAACAACACTTAAATAATACATTAAGAATAACAATAACATCAAGCAGACTATAGATGGTATATAAAAATTGAAACACTATTAAATCAAAATCACGATTTCACATAAAACCTGTTTCTTTCTGAAATAAAGTTTGTGTTCTGCTGGTAATAAATCTTTAATTATTGTGAATCACAGGATTTCTTGAAAGTTTTGTGGTTTGAGGTATACTGGGGCTTTAATCAGTGATCAAAGGAATTACTAGGATAAAACAAGTATCTTCACCTTGATAATCAGTACATACAGTAACTTGAAAATGGTTCATAGCTAATTCACAAACCAAAGTGGTTATTGTACTGTACTTCAATGAGGACCTCGGATCTATAGAACCACAAACAGTGTCTTCACTCATGAATTCATGGAACCAAATACAAGTGATATATTGAAGGTGCTATTACAGAGAATGCAGCATTTAAAACTGATTTTCATTGCTTTAGTGTGTTTAGCACAGGGGAATGTATACGCTATGTATATACAACACATAGTCTTATTATAATTAGCTTTACTTGTAATAGACACCATATTATAGTTAAACACGGCTGATTTTTAATAAACAAAGAGTTAAGATGGCTTAAGCAGTACAGTGCCCTTTGCCAGAAATGGGGACCCAGCAAAAGCCTACCAGTAGTGGTAGGGTGTCGGCAACTCAGCAGAGGTCACCGCTAAGGGGGAGGACACTGCGGGACCTCTTCAGACAGGCAAGTTATGGTAAATACCGGTGGCATATTCGTTAGTTTCACAGTGATACCAAACAACAAACTAGGGGCCTTATTCAGCCTGGATCGCACGGCTGCGTTCGCACACAGCTGGTCGATGTTTGTTCCCTGCGCATACGTATGGATCGCTGAGTGCGTGCGCAAACCGGTCGCTGCAATCGGCAAGCATTCGCAGTGTGCACGCAGTCCAACAGCATAATGATTGACAGGAAGTGACCGTTTAGGGGTGGAGAGGGGGGCTGATCAGCAGAACGCAGGCGTGCCTATGCGTTTGAACGCAGTTACAGGGCGTGCATAATTAAGCCCCTGCGATTGTATACGCTGGCAGAGGTTTAGATGGTTTAGCAGTTTGTGTGGTAGGGTCAGGTCAACCACAACTGTGCGAATGGGTCCGATGTTACTCAATTTTACCGATGTTTTCGCTGACTTGTGGATGCATGTCATGGGAAGTGGGCGGCTTTATACAGTGATGGGCGTCTTGGTTTAGTGCTGCGGTTGCCATGTGATTGCATTCATTAGCATATTTTTGCAGCTAGCTGGTGCGTGCGAACGCAGCTAGCAGGTGCGTGCGAACGCAGTTGTGCGATCCGTGCTGAATAAGGCCCTAAGTACCATTTTTAAATGGAGCCCCAAGTCCCCTTCAGCTACTGTGATCGTGTTTGCTTGCCTTTACTTTTGGGTACAGGTTCTTCGATGCCGAGCTGCCTTCCCTTACTTGTAGCTTATTACATCTTGGCCTGCTAGTTACAGTGAGCTACCCTCATCCCTTGTCCTCATCCTGTCTAGTCTGTCATTATTGCTGTGTTGTTCCTAAGAGATGTCTATTTACATTATTTTGTACTTATAAGTCAAGTTGTATTGTTTCTTTGTATATTATATGCATGTCAATGCAGGCACTACAGGATCTTTTCAGTGTTGTCCTTGAAGTAGAAAGCAAGGTCATGGTGGTGGTAGTGTAAGTAAGAGTTAACTGTAATTAAAGACCTACTTGGAGATAGAAACTTAAAGAGAGGTAAGAAATTGGAGGAGGCTTATTTATTTGCCAATATTCGGCGCTTTGAAGACTTAACATGAATGCAGATGTTACAAGACTCCATCCAATGCTATTTGTCATTTAATGCAAAATTGGGATTTATGTGCTAAACTGAGAATGCGAGGTATATAAAAGTACCATGTCAATTGCAGTCGTGTATTAAAGTACTTGTATTTATTTATAAATTAGGATTATGGAGCGTACACACGGTCAGATTTGTCAGACTTGTCAGATTTGTCAGATGAACGACTGAACGATTAAATGATCTGAACGATTTGAACGATTTGACCAAAGTTTTGAACGATTTGAACGATTGAACGATTGAACGATTTTTGACTGCATTAAAATGAATGGAATCGTCCAAGTCTGACTGCAAACCCATCAGATGTCAGATATCGTTATCTGACAAACGGGAACGCGCATCGTTGATCGTCCATCGTTCAGGCATGAAAGATATGAACGATTTTCCTTCAGATATGAACGACTGAACGATTTTTAAATCGTTATCGTCCATATCTGAAGAAAAAATCTGATCGTGTGTATGCACCATTAGAATTGGTCAATTGTAACAGATCAATAATAGAATGTCTAAATCCCAGTGTAAATATAAAGCTGTGTGTACCCCAATCACCTTCTCACTGTGAGGGCAAGATGCTCTTTTAGGGATTGTCTTTCCATAAGGCTTATGATCTTGTTAGTACTATATGTTCCCCTGATGTGGTATATTAAGAGACCATCAGTGAGGGATATAAACTTGGGGGTGAATGATACGTAATTGGATGCGGCGTCCTGCATGTATACTCATAAAAGTCTATGTCCTGGATCCACTCTAGGATTTCTCCTGGCAATGGGACCTCAATCTGTCAGCAAATTCCTGGGGTATTGTAGTGTGTTCTGTCCCCTGAAGGCTGAGCTCCCAGTATCATGTGAATGGTGCTCCTGTAGATCACTGTGACCCTCCTCTTCAGGTATACTGGAGGTCCAGGTGTACAGTGTTAGTGAGCACTCCCTGTGTCTTGTTCACAATGCTGTGACAGACAGTTGAGATGTTGGATGTCTGTCTTAGTGTAATCCTGCTTCTGTGTTCCCATGACCGGACCGGACAGCAGCAGTATTTGTTGCAATGGTAGATGGGTCTGTAGCACCTATAGCATATATACTTATTGCAGGAGTGGGCACTCCATACAATAGATAAATCAAGATGGGTGCCAGAGGGATACTTTATAGAGGAATACTATAAGCCATGGTATTTTGCTCCATTTAATTTCCTCCTTCAGCTTCTTTAGCTGCCTTTCTAGTAGTTTAGTTAAGGGTAGGACCTGACTCAGGCTGGCAGTGTCTAATATCACTTCATTGGTTACAATTTCAAATGGTTTCAGTAGTTTACATATTGGAGAATATTCTCCACTGTGCTGGACTAAGGTAACTTGCCTGCGTATTCATATCTCATGGTTTGATATGTAGGCTTTGATGGCTTGTTGCTGTTTCTCTAGCTGCTTAAGCATATCGACCATGTCGACCTTCAGTACCTGTTGACCATGTTACTAGTTGACCTTTAGTGTGTCGACCTTCAGATCCTGTCAACCTTCAGTCCCTGTCGACCTATTGTCTATCTTCCATTGTCTACCCAAACGTTGTCTATCTAGGAAATGTAGACCTAATAATCCACACCCGCTGGTAGCTGATGCTACCAGCAGCATGGATAGCTCCCAGGATTTTTCAGATTTTCAGATACACAAATATCCACCTATTGCACTTCTACAGTAGCATCCTTAATTTCTGTGTCATCATCATTACTTTTACTTCTACTCATCCTCACACTTGTTTAGAATTGGTGGAAGGAGGCTTCTCTATGATTACAGTGTCTGAAATGTCAGATTCACACTCGCATTCGTGGACACCCTTAGGGGTATATTTAATTAAGTGAGAGTTTTTTAGAAGTGGAGATGTTGCCCATAGCAACCAATCAGATACTAACATTTAACTAGCACCTTCTAGAAGATAATAGCTACAATCTGATTGGTTGCTATGGGCAACATCTCCACTTCTAAAAACTTTTACTTTAGTAAATCTTCCCCTTAGACACTCCTCAGGGATCTGTGAAGTTGTGAACACACAGTTTATTATTCAGCCTCAGTGTTGTTTTTGTGCACTGATTTTAAAGGTGACACCTGTAGATTCAGAGCGAGAATGTGTTGCATGTGAGGTTACAGAAGGTGGCTGACTAATGTATTTTGACCCAGCTTTCGCAGGTTTGAAGAATTTAACATTAATAGTAATAACCTAGTTGCTATATACAGTTATTAATAAATATACTATTCAAGCAACTGAGCTTTAAGACTATGCTTCTCCTTTTCTGTGTCATAAATGCCTTAGGCTTTATTTATAATAACTGTGGGTGTGGGCACAAGTTCAGTTGACACCAATCTAGAACTGACTGAGCACTTAGTGAAAGCTGGCAGTTTGGTGATGTCACAGGATGTATCTGAGGATTGCAGTCAGCACTTGCTGTTCACACTTTAATGCAGGGTGAATATTCATAGCTGCTCATTAGATGGCAAACATCTACTAGGCATGCAGATTGAATATAGAAGAAACTATAGAGCTAGTAAATGTAACTTTGGTTTATATTCGGCAGTTTTGATGGGGTTTTGTAAACCACCGTCGAAGTCCATCTATTTTATGGACCAAAATGCGATAAAACTCTTGCATCTATCTGGCCAATCAGAAGGGCGGGATTACACCTATAGGGTGGGATTTATCATGTATTGCAAATACATTGCAATGCATCCTGACCCTATTACATGTATACTGGAATATTTTAATGCCAGTATGTATGAATCCTTACCTGTCGGGATAGCTCTTTCTATTTAGAGCTCCCTGGAGAACAATTGACATGCACCACCGGCGGGGAGACACATCTGTTAGACATGTGTAATTGATAGAGATGTGCGCTGACCCCCATGTTTTGATTTTGGTTCTGGATTCATCTTCATGTTTTGGTGTTGTTTCTATAAAACCAATCTCATGTGTTTTGGTTTTGGATCTGGGTATCTTTTTTTTTTTTTTTTACATTTTTTTAAAAACAGCAAAAATCATGTAATTGTTGCAATCCAAAACCTGAAATTCAGATCTAAAATACGAATTCTGTACCACGGGAAGATCAGAAACTGACTCGGATCTGTCCTGATCTCCGAACCGCAAATCTCTAGTAATTCATTTGCAACCACACTGGTCTCATCTATGATTACAGGTTGAATCTCCCATATTCAAATATTCCAAAATACAGAATTTTTGGAGCGTTTAGTGACACCTTTGGTTTTGAAACTTTGTTTGATGCACAAAATTATTAAAAATATTGTATAAAATTACCTGCAGGCTTTGTGTATAAGGCAGTGGTTCCCAAACTCTTTTGAACCGTGGTGCCCTAGAGTATCAGAATTGTTTTCATGGCACCCCTAAGCCAAAAGTAATTGAGAAATTCAGAAAAAAAAATGTAAAGTGAAGTGAATTGTGTTTTTACCTGTAATCTTTAGGGTCAGCTATGTGGTGGTGGACAGGTTTTCGCATCTGTTTGCCCAATAAATTTACATTACATTGACCAAAAATAATTTGATTTGGTGCTGGACCACCAACCTGAGGCACCCCTGCAAGTGTTCTGAGGCACCCCATGGTGCCACTGCACACAGATTGGGTATAAGGTGTATATAAAACATAAATACATTCTGTGTTTAGACTTGGGTCCCATTCCCAAGATATCTCATTATGGCATGCAAATATTCCAAAATACAGAAAAATCTGATTTCCAAAATACAAATACTTCTGTTCCCAAGCATTTTGGATATGGGAGACTCAACCTGTTTTATACATCCAGATGTCATCAGTGTTCAGCTGCTGATAAAGTTATTTGAAAAAGAAAATAGCTATGGGGTGTGTTTATCTAGACCAGTGGTTCTCAAACTCGGTCCTCAGGACCCCAACAGTTCACTTTTTCCAGGTCACCTAGCAGGAGCACAGGTGTACTCATTACTCACTGACACATTTTAAAAGATCCACAGGTGGAGATAATTATTTAATTTGCGATTCTGTGCAGAGACCTGGAAAACATGCACTGTTTGGGGACCTGATGACCGAGTTTGAGAACCTGTGATCTAGACTCTGTTACAGAAAAAGGTGTTGTGTTTGCAGCTGTGTTTATTTGTGTTTGTACAGAAATAAAGATTGCTTGTTTGACTATACTTTCTGCTACTCCCATATAGTGTATCTACTAATAGGTCACGGGCCCAGGAATGCAGAGAGAAAAGAAAGAAAAGTTATAAAAGTTAGAAAGTCGGTGTGAATACAGAGAGATTGAAGTACTGCCTACCCTCCAACAGGATCCATTCCATTAGGTACAAAACACTCTGCTCCTGGACTTCCCACCTACTGTAAGATTGCAGCCACCTGTGTTGAGCTAGGAAATTTATGAGACAGTTGTTTCACCACAGGTGGCTGCAATCATAAATTAAGAGTGAAGTCCAGGAGCAGAGCATTTTGTACCTAATGGAACGGGTCATGTTGGAGGGTCTGAGTACTGTACCCAGCAGTGAAAAGATTGGAGAAGTGGACCAGTTGCCCATATCAACCAATCAGCTTCTACCTATCATTTAATAGCGCTTGATTCAGTACATCAACTCCAGAGCTCAGAGGAAATGGTTGCAGCTACAGTACCAGTGCTTCAACTAAATTCACAGTGATGAGTCTGACTAACTAGAACTATCAGACATGGGGGCCTATTCATCAACACTAAAATAACGTTTTTAAGGACATTTTCCTTAAATAACATTATTTTGGTAATCATGAACAGACTTAACACAGGAGATATCACAGATATCTCCTTGCTAAGTTCCCCTGCGTTAATTTCCACACTCCCCATACATTAGTATGGGGATGTGGAAATTGTGGTATTCATCAAATTCCAAAAATTATCAATTTTCGGAATTTGATGCAGTTACTATTCGCCACTGTGAGGTGGCGAATAGCAGAATCCACTTACCTGAATCAGCGTGTGCAGGTCCCCCGACGAGTCCCTCCGGCGCTCTGCTCCGTCCTCAGGCTCCGGAGGCTGGTCTGTCATGTGTGCTCCCCAGCAGAGCACAAGAAAGTTTAGAAAAAGAAAAAAAATATATATATTTTTTCTAATCTGTCATGTGGTCTGCTGGGAAACCACATGACGGACCAGCAGGACGGAGCCGGAGGCTGCTGCGCGGACAGGTAAGTCGGGGGGGGGGTGGGGGGGTCGGGGGGGTTACGAAACTTAACACATCTGCAGGCAGTGCTGCGCATGCGCTGGTTTTACAGATGTAACAGCGCATGCGCAGCACTGTTTCCAGACGCGATAAGGTAGTGTAGGCAGGGAAAAGTATCTATTTCCCGAAAAGCTGTCATCGCAAAAATGACAGCTTTTCGGAATAGATACTTATGGAGAGGTGGAATGATGAATTCCACCTATAATTAGCTAGAACTCCATGAGAGTTCTAAAGCTAATTATTTCCATTGAATTTTTACGGTTAATGAATAGGCCCCATGGAAATTCAAAGTAAAGATGCTGCTTATAAGAGAAGGTATGTGGAAATGTCTGCAAGAGATTAGCCTGACTCAGTCACATAGGAATGGACTGAGAAAGAGCAGAAAGGCCAGAGTACATTATCTCTCCGTGTAGATCACAGGCTCTCAAACTCGATCCTCAGGATCACAAACAGTGCATGTTTTCCAGGTCTCCTTACAAAATCACAAGAGAAATAATTAGTTCCATCTGTGGATCTTTTAAGATGTGTCAGAGACGGGTCTATTTACTAAGCAGTGTTAGGAGACAGAGTGAAAAGTGATAAGAAAGTGATAAGGTGCCAGCCAATCAGCTCCTAACTGTCATTGTTCAAACACAGCCTGTGAGTGGCAGTTGGGAGCTGATTGGCTGGTACCTTATCACTTTCTTATCACTTTTCACTCTGTCTCCTAGTCCTAACACGACTTAGTAAGTAGACCCCTTAGTAATGAATACACCTGTGTACCTGCCAGGAGACCTGGTTAAAATGTGACCTGTGTGGGGTCCTGAGGACCAAGTTTGAGAATCACTGGTGTAGATGATGATCAGAAATGTGGCATGTGCTGTAGAAAGAGCATGAGAGAGCTACTTTATGCAATAAGCTGTATTTGGTATCCAGTCAGCTGCTTGACACTCAGAAGCTCAACATTCAGAATGTCGACAGTCAGAATGTCAACTTGGTCATTAGGTCGACAACCAATATGTCAACATACAATTAGGTTGACATGGTTGAAATGTCGATATATTCCGAGTGTCGACATTTAACAGTGTGAGATCTGTATTGCAGGCACTCGCGTATCTATAATGGGTGCAGTGTGTGCGGGGCACACCCTGCACCAATATTATTTTAAACTTACCTGTCCGTGGTCCAGTGTCGGGTGTCAGCGCTGCTCAGAACACCGGAAAATGGCCGCCGCAGCCATTTTTCCGGCGTTCTGCACATGCGCAGTAGACTCCGGGCACACTTTAGTGCCTGGAGTCTACTAATGCTCAGGTGGCTGGCCAGCCATGTCAGTCAGCTGCCGGCCACTGGGGAGAGAGGAGGGGGCCCCGCATGGGGAGTGCACACGGGCCTCCTCCTCTCTTAAGACGCCCCTGTGTCAGCCATTTTCAAAATCAACAGACAGACCTACAAAACCATTTACGATAGAATATTCAGATGTGTGTGGTCCAATGGAAGTTAAGTCTGTGAGTAGATACAGATACTTAGTGACATTTGTAGATGACTTCACAAGGATGACACATGTACTTCATCAGTGAGAAATCTGAAGTGGCAAAATTATCCCTGCACCACTGTTTGCAGCATACACTTACCAACTGATGAGCTGTATAGAACCCTGCTTGGCTCAAGCTCCACTTCATTACCAGTATGCATGTAACAGTAAGTACAGCTGCACCTACTATACTTCAATAAACCAACATCACTGGGTTGTTCATAGTTTGAGTCATCTGCTGCTGTGTGTTCATATAACTCTGCAATAAAAACACCTGCACACACATCATTTCCAACATGTTATCCAGATTCTGTTATAGAAGGTATTCTTCCTTTCTTCCATGTCAATTACATATAATTAGAACTAGGCACAATACCACATAAATAAAAACTGTCAAATATATATATTCACATCACGGCAGCCTCCCAGTAAGTAAATCTGAATGACCAATTAAAGCTAAAAAAAAACTACAATGAAATCTCATCATAGGGGGTGCTCACAAAGTATTAAGAAACACATATTAAAATAAAACAAATTATTTATTACATATAAAATATAAACAGATCATACAAAAAGGATTACTAAAATCCAATATTCCCTAAAAAGAGAGATCACATCCACCTTTATATATAGACCATCTTTTCCAATATGAATGTTCCCAAGGTTAGAACTAATTTTGGTATAACATGCAGAGTCTACTGTATTTTTGACGAAGACACAATTAACCCAAATCCAGACGTAGTATGCAAGAGCTTTTTATTATAGCAAAGCCTTCAATCTATTATAGCAAAGCCTTCAGTCTATTATAGCAAAGCCTTCAGTCTATTATAGCAAAGCCTTCAGTCTATTATAGCAAAGTCTTCAGTCTATTATAGCAAAGCCTTCAGTCTATTATAGCAAAGATTTCAGTCCCATTATGGATAACTGGCCATCAGCATAGTTAATAGAGCAACACTTGTCCCGGTATAGTTATCCAGCTGACCTACGACTCTCCGTCTCATTAAGGTTATGCTGGTCTGGTCTCTAGAGGTTCCGGCTGCGGCGTTAGTCCAAGGGCAGCGCCGACACCGGTCACGCTGTCGGGCTTAAAGGATGGAAAAACAAATGCTCCTCGTCACTTAGGTTTAATATTTCCCAGAGAAATCCGTTGTTATTTGGAATAGAAAAAAGATGATGGGTCTCTATAATATCAAGTATTATGTTTTGTTTATATTTTATATGTAATAAATAATTTGTTTTATTTTAATATGTGTTTCTTCCATGTCAAGTTTGCAGCATGTGTTTGTTCCTGTTTGTACAGAAATAAAGAGTTCTGGTTTGATCATCATTTCTGTCTCTGCGGTATAGCGTACAGTGGGCCTGATTCAGACCCGCTCGCGAGCGCTGAGCGCTCACAAGCGGGTCAATGGTGCCCTAGTGCACATGCGCACGACGGAGGGAGCTCCGTCGTGCGCATGCATGACACCCGCATAGCGACGGCCAGTCGTCACTATTGGTCTAGCACCAAAGGGGGCGTGCTGTCGATGGTGAGTGTCAGCACGCCCCCTTTGGTGGGCGTGCCGGGGGGGCATTGCTGCCCAGACGGAGGCATTCCCATGGGAACGCCTACCATCTGGGGCCGGCCCCACTGACATCACTAGTGATGTCAGTGGGAGTGCTTTTGGCTCTGATAGAGCCAAAAGCACTCCTGGGCTTGCGGCAGCGAGACCCTACCACAGGGTCTCGTCGCAAGCCCGATGGTCGCGATGGTCTTGACCATCGCAACCATCTTTTTGGCCGCTCGCATAAGCTGTGGGTGGTCACCTACAGCTATGCGAGCGGCCAGGAGGCCGCTCCAATTTTAGGTAGGAGGGCCCTGATTCAGAGCGAGCGCTCTTGTCAGAGCGTCCGGCTCTGAATCAGGTCCAGTATCTACTAATAAGTTCCCTCTCTGGGGCATACTTGCTAAATGAAACACGTAGACTTCTATAGGTATCGCCTATGTTTTGCCTATCGGGAACAATTTCTAGAAAGTTATGCTTTGCGGACCTTGCTGTAAATAGCCACATCACAGTCCCATAGAATTCTATGAGGCTTGCTGTGGCGTGGGACCAAAGCAGTCTCACCGGTAAACCACAGAAAAAACGCAGGTATTTCAAACACGCCGCGTAGTAAATTCCCCCCTTATTATGCTTTTTTAACTTGTTTATGATGTCATTTATTTGCAGTCAGGATACAAATCATTAGGAATCGTACTGTGCAGGTGACCAGTATTGAATAACGAGGACATATACAGGAACAAAACTGTTCCCGGACAAATACTTAAAGCCTGTCAATAGGCATTAGAGAGAGAGCTGACAGCTACGTGATGTATAATTATATGCTGTCTGCTCAGATAGATGCTTAATGCACAGTTATGAGTAGGTGACAGGTGCTCTCTAACAAGCATATACAGTTGCTGTCTGAATGTCTCCACATGCCCAATGTGCACCCATTTGTAATGAGCTTCAAAAATACATTATTGGTGGCACAAAAAGGTCCAGGGTCAAAATGAAAATTTATAGAGTTGTCCTTGGAAACAAAGGGAAATTGCACTTTTACTCCCCCCCCCAAATGCTGTGAATCACTAGTTTTCTGCTTTCTTGCTTCATTTTGTTGTTATATATGTCCCTTAGTGTACAGTGCTGCACTTGTGTCTTTGTAATAGAGCTGGGTAATCTACCATTTTTAATGTGCACTATACACTTTTCCATCCTGCACATGCTCAATAACAATGCATCTGTTTCCCGAGGTTTGCATAGCGCAGACTAGATCACCAGCCTACACATATAAGGGGTCTAGTTACTAAGCAGTGTTAGGAGACAGAGTGAAAAGTGATAAGGTGCCAGCCAATCAGCTCCCAAATGTCATTTTTCAAACACAGCCTGTGAGATGGCAGTTAGGAGCTGATTGGCTGGCACCTTATCACTTTCTTATCACTTTTCACTCAGGGCCTGATTCAGACCCGCTCGTGAGCGCTCACAAGCAGGTCGATGTTGGCCAAGTGCGCATGCACACGACGGAGGCGGCTCCGTCGTGCGCATGTGTGAGACCTGAATAACGACGGCCAAGCCGTCTTTATGGGTCTCGCACCAAATGGGGTGTGCTGTTGATGGTGATTGACAGCACGCCCCCTTTGGTGGGCGTGCCGGGGGCGTGGCTGCCCAGACAGAGGCGTTCCCATGGGAACGCCTACCGTCTGGGGCCGGCCCCACTGACATCACTAGTGATAGAGCCAAAAGCACTCCAGGGCTTGCGGCAGCGAGACCCTACCGTAAGGGTCTCGTCGCAAGCCCGATGGTCGCGATGGTCTTGACCATCGCGACCATCATTTTGGCCGCTCGCTATAGCTGCGGGTGGTGACCCACAGCTGTGCGAGCGGCCAGGAGGCCGCTCCAAAAAGGAGGAGGGACGGCCCTGATTCAGAGCGAGCGCTCTGTCAGAGCGTCCGGCTCTGAACCAGGGCCTCTGTCTCCTAACACTGCTTAGTAAATAGACCCCATAGAGATGTCTGTGGGCCTCCTCCCCCTACAACAGAAGAGTCTTCTGCACATGTGCCATATCTCTGTCACTATCTCTGGAAAAATGGTGCCACCACAAATCCTGAGAAATCCTCAGAATACAGTATTGCCACGGATGGCAGGCAGTAAAGGCAGTGGTAAGTAAATGCAGGTTGTACAGTGCAGGTACTCCTTATGCCACCCACCCGGCACCCAATATAGATATGACACTGGTGCAGAAAGCATCCACAGGCTAAACGTTAGGAAGATACCGGAAGCTGTATGAGGTGAGAAAGTGTTTTTAGAAAGTTAAGAACACCTTAGAAATCTCTCCCGCAGCCCAGATCTGTCAATCCTAGTCCAGGGTCTGTGAGAAAGATGGTAACCCTGCATTAAGTTGCCAGTGGCAAAACAGAATTAGTAGTTGTAGTTTAACAAGAGTGATACAGGCAGTGGCGTCCCTCCCCGCGGTGACACCCGGTGCGGGGAGGGATGCCTTGAGCGCGGCGGAGCCGCGCACTGCGCCGAAAAGGGGCGTGGCCTCGATGGAGGAGGCGTGGCCTTGGGAACAGGGCGTGGCTTCGCGTCCCGAGACCGCCGGTAGTTAGTTATCAATGGGGGGTGCCGGAGGTGCGGGCAGTGCAGGCTCCTTCTCTGTGACAGGAGCCGAGTGCTGCACATGATGTTACAGTGCAGCACCCGCCTCCTGTCACCGAGGGGGAGCCTGCACCTTGGTGTCACCCCTTCTGACGCCACTGGATACAGGGCCTGAGTCATTTCATGTAGGTTAATGTCATCGCAGCTGCTGTGCGGAAATATGCAAATGTCGCAGATGCTAAGGAATGTACTGAGACGCCCACCTGTGGCTTTGCAAATCCGCCATCTGCGTACATAGACGCAGCATCAGCCACAGATCATGTGATTATCGGTCTTCTGAGTAAACCTGTGGCCATGCAGAATGTCCGTGGGAACTAAGACGCCATTTTTATTGCGTACGGGATTGCAGACACAGGCTGAGATGGTGCACAGTGTGACTTAGACGCATGGGCAGTTTACCGATAATCGCTCAACTGCATAAATGTCATCTTAGCGTATATCTCTGAATCAGGCCCATAGCTGATTTGGAGGTCACAAATGTTATTTTCATAGGCATAGTGACAAGTACAACCTCTCTTTAGGCTTTCTGAAGTAAAG
Organism: Taudactylus pleione; assembly: GCA_031769625.1. Lineage (NCBI taxonomy): Eukaryota > Metazoa > Chordata > Amphibia > Anura > Myobatrachidae > Taudactylus > Taudactylus pleione. The sequence goes on from JAUIMM010000353.1 coordinate 2,053,602, forward strand.
AGGCCGCCCTACTCTTTCAACAGTGTCTACAGGATTAGATGATTAGTGACTAGGGTAGACGAAATCTGAATAGGATTGAGGATAATTAAAATTGCTGTTTTTTTGCTGAGTGTTGTGGTTATGACAGCCTTGTTGCTGGGTAAGTTTCTGTGGTCAGCTGGTGTGATTAGCCAATGATATTGATAGAAGGAGTGGTTTAATTGCTTGTATATATTGGCCTGTTTGGTAACTAACCAGCCTCTTTTGCTGGATCTTCGCAACCCACCCGTTATTTTTCTGTTGTGTCGCACTAAGCTTTCTTTTCCCAACTTAGGGGAGGCGCAGCAGGCGGGAGTATGCCGCAGCTCAGTGGCTTTAGGTGGCGCAAGATAACTTTGTGGGAGCATTTGCTCTCGATGCCCCTGACAAATTTGTCCTCCGTGTGGGGGAACCCGGGCGCCTTTCTGTGTGTAAGCGCCTCGGATTGGCCCAGGAGGGAAGTGAGACTCTCACATCGTTAGTGCATCTAGAAGGGGGGGCGTTTTAGTCGTCCCTCAAGTATTTTGAGTGAGGTGAAAGCTGGAACTGGGCCTGCAGTGTCTCTTTGCCACCCTGGTTAGGTTGATTAATTCTAATTGTAAATAAAAAACTATGACCTTTTTTAGCCAAGCTCTGGTGTCCGTGTCTTTATTTGTAGTTTAAGTTAAGTAAGCTAGTCAAGGTGTTATGGTGTAAAAGCAATAAACCAATGTAGATCTTATAGACATATTTTGCAGTGGGAGCAAGTGCAGGCACAAAGACATGATCCTTATTAAAACCGCTCTCGCTAGAGTCTCAGAGATGTCCACAGTGCTCCCTGCTGTGGTCAGGTAATAAATTACCTCGGTAAAGCACCTTAGTGTAAAGGGACATTGGAAGCCATCTTTAACGAGCCCTGGAAATAGAATTTTCCATCAAATTTCCCTCATGATAATTAACTACTGGTGAGTTTAACTGTGAAGTATGTGACTGGGATATTAAAAACGAAACAAAGGTGAAACAACTGCTTTTCGCATTCTTGCCAGTGCAATCAGGAACATAATTTTACCGCAAAATATATTTGTCAGACTGTAGGCCTGACAACATTGTTAATATACACACCTGCCAAATAACTCCAGGTCAATGGCATTGTAACCACGCGCAGCCTTTCTTCCATTTTATAGTATTTAATACGTTTCTGAGTAGACCTGTGAAAAGGAGATTGAGATCGTTATGAGAATAAGGACCTGGGGCCTGATTCATCACGGATTACAATTGCAACACCGTATGCAGATCGTCCGATGGTACGTGCTGCACCACAGTGCGCGTCCATGAGTTAGCATTGTGATCACACTGCGATCACCTACGCAGATACAGAGCCATCGCAGACCGAGAGACGGGACGTCAGCGTTTGGGGGTGGAAAGTGTGAAAGTACTTGTAAATGCTGTCGCATGGGCGTGCATAAATTAGCCACTGCAAAGGCATACGCAGCTTGAGTACTTACTGCGTGTGGCGTGGTTAGCAATTTCCGAGTAAGGTCAGAGATGTTGTAACTGGGCCGATGTTACTCGATGTTCCCAATGTATAAGCAGGACTGCAAGGTATTACGGATGTGAAATAGCGGTAGTCAGGCACGCTGGGCCCGGGTGAAGGTGGCGTGGCCTAATCGCGGGAGGAGTTCCCCTTAGGAAAAAAAAAAAGATCACGGCGCTGCCCGCTGTGGAGGGTGTCGCTGTGAGCCCCTCAGCCAGGCACATAGCCAGTGGGGGGCGCGAGCAGTGTGATCGCTTCTCCAATAGGCATAGAAGACTGCTGCAGCTGCTGCTTAGCAGCCGCGAACAGTCTTCCAGTGCAGCCCAGCACACAGCAGCATGTGCTGGGCTGCTGTGATGTGGGCCCCTCCTGCAAACCCGGGTCCGGGTAATTAGTACTCGCTCCTCTCCCTTTCTGCGCCGCTGGCAGTAGTGGGCGTCTCTATGCTGGCTGGGCGACGGATGTGCGATTGCATTCATTAGCATATTTTTGTAGCAGACCTCCGTGAGTCATCGCAGCTGCAATCGCATTAGCGATCCATGATGAATCAGGCCCCTGGTTCTTTATAATTTTTTTACAGGCCTGGTAAGTACACAGCTTTTTTATGCATGGGGGATGATAAATGCAAATTTTATTAACAAGCGAAGACTGCCTAAGTTTGAGTGAAGATAAGGGAACTGTTTTTTTGCTGATGGCTTTGATTGACAGGCTTGTTGGCTCAGGTGACTTAGTGATGTCAGTGTGTCAGGAGGTTAGTCTCCAGCCTATTAGGGTTTCTTGTAGGAGTGGTCAGGTTAGGGTATATAGGTTAGGGCTCTCCCTTGGGTCAGCCTCTTGCTGTGTTCTTTTCAGGAAAACAGTACCCTATATTGTGCCAAATTACAGTATGCCCCGTCCACGTCGCTCCGCTCCCCCCCGCCGGCTGGCGGACTTTGCCCGCCCGCTCCGCTCTGCAGTGGTATGCGGTCGGGTGGCCACCCCCCCGCCCCATCCTATGGTGTGCGCAACCCTTACACCCCCAGCCATCACCACCCCAGCGCTTACCGTGGCACGCCAGTCTGCGCCCCCCCTGGGCGAGGTTCCCGCAGGACTCGCCGGCCTTGCTCCGGTCCCCCCCGTCTGGCGTTCAGCCGCCGTGGGACACGTCGCGGGCGGCTGCGGCGGGTGACTCACCTCATGTGCCCGCTGCTCCTACTGCGTTGGCCGCGCCGGCGGGAGTCCCTTCTCACGCGGATCACGTGTCACGCACGCCCTCACCGCTCCCTCCTTCTGCTGCTCCGGTGGGTGTGCGGCTGTACGCGCCTCCCGTCGGTCACTCTGCTTACCTGGATGCGCCGCTTATTACAGCGGTGCGTCCAGCGGCGGGGTCACCTGTGACACAAGGCTCCGGCGGGATCAGTGATGGCGCCGGTGCCCTTGCCTGTGCGGCGGGCCCGGCGGCCATTTCGCCTGTGGTGGCCATTTTAAATAATGTGCTGGCCTCACCTCCCAGACACCCCGGGATACTTCAGGGTTCGGGTTTTGGTTATGCAGCTGCTGCCCCCTGGCAGACATTTCCGAATCCCGGTCGCCCGGGCCCTTTCCCCTCCCCTGGGGTTTCTCAAGTCTCATGGTTACATACTGCAACCACTCAACCTCCCTATTTTTCATCGGCCCCGGTTTCTTCAATAGCTGGCCCTTCCTGGGGTCAAGCTGCATGGAGCTCTTGTTTGCCCCTCCGATGTATCCGTCCATTTCCGTGGCACCCCCCACCCTGGGGTACCCCCATTTCTCTGCCCCTTCCTTCCCCTCTTACCCCCCCTTTTTGCAGCCCTCTCCCCACCAAACTTACTTTTACCCTTTGGTTACTTCTTCCTATTCAGCTGCACACCTCCCCCAGCCCGCTCCAGTCACTACACCTCCCCCACCCGGGGCAAATCTGCCCATGCCCCCTCTTTCTCCCCGTCCCCCGACACCTCCAGCCCCACTGCCTGAGATCTCGTTACCTGTGATTCACCATGTTCATGTAGTTTCAGGTACGGCGGCTGCAGGTGGATCCGCAACAGAAGTTTCTTCGGCCAGTGCGGCTGTTATAGCTGATCGTCCCGAAGTTAACCCGGCTGTTCGGCCAGTGGATTCTCCTCGTGAAGAAGTAGATGGCTCGGTTCCGGGTCCCTCAAAGGATGGTGAGTGTGATTTGTCTAATTCCTCATGTTCTTTTTCCAGTTCCTCTTCTCATTCCTCTGGCTCTCCTGCGCGCCCGTGAAAAATTGCTAGGATGGTTGCGCGCCGCCTTGCTAGGAAAACAGATAATAGCAGCAAGAGAGCTGAGGCAGCAATGCCCGAGGAGCCTGAACCAGGCTTGGATGCCGTGCACTGCGCGAACACAGCAATCCTGCGAGGATTGCGAAAAAGCGTTCGGGAAAAGATCCGCAGAGGAAAATTTGTGGATTTTTTCTCGCTCACAGAAGAAACTAAGAAAGGTTTAGCGAAAGCAAAGAAACCTGGGGGTTTGGGCGAGGAGGCTTTTTGCAATTTTAATGCCTGGTTGAAGGGTATGCTAGTGTTTGCGGCATGCTACCTCCACGCACGGGCGGACGAGCACGTCAAAGTTCTGAAATATATTTTTTTGGTGCATGACATGTTCGTTTGTTCCAGGGGTGTGGCATGGCGCGATTATGATGTGCAATTTTGCAGAAAGCACGAAGGTAGACGCGTCCTGCCATTTGGCGTGAAGGACGTTGAGGTATGGTTGGAGGTGTCCCAAAACCATCGCCCCCCTTTGGAGGGGTCCCAGCCATGTAAGTCCTCGTCATCTTTTAAGCCAGGTGCAACGGGTTCAGCGAGAGGCAAATGTTTTGCATTTAATGACTCCAGGTGCACCCGAGGCGCCTCGTGTCGCTTTCGTCACTCCTGCCGCCTCTGCAGTGGTGACCACCTGGCCAAAGATTGTCGACGGGCATCAGGAGTCAACTTATCCGACCCCCCCGAGGGAGCAAGGGCTGCTAGCTAAGGCCAGATCCCCTATTTGCTTAGAGGCTCTTTCCCGTTGGTTAGGATGGTACCCCTTGCGCGAGGAGGCTAAGTTCTTGTTAGAAGGTTTTTCAATAGGTTTTCGTTTGCCAATTTCAGATCCACTAGTTGTTTGCACCCAGCGTAATTTGCGTTCAGCCATAGATCATGCGGATGTTTTGCACGCCAAAGTTCAGGCCGAGGTTCTGTTGGGGAGGATGGAAGGCCCTTTCCCTGTTCCCCCCTTGCGGAATCTCTGCATTTCCCCGGTAGGTGTAGTTCCCAAGAAGGCGCCAGGCAAGTTCCGATTAATTCAGCACTTTTCCTACCCTCCGGGCACTTCTGTCAATGATGCCCTGCCCGCGTCAGCCTGCAGAGTGGTATATCAGTCATTTGACGAGGCTCTAGGCCTCGTTCGCCATTTTGGTCAGGGAGCGTTGATGGCGAAGATCGACATTGAGTCGGCCTTTCGTCTGCTGCCGCTGCATCCGGAAGCTATGCGCTATATGGGCTTTCGTCTGCCAACTGGCTATTTTGTTGACAAATGTTTGCCCATGGGTTGTGCAGTTTCCTGTTACTATTTTGAGAGTTTCAGCTCCTTTTTGCACTGGTGCATCCAGGCCGGTACTGGTCGGGATGGGGTAGCACATTATTTGGACGATTTTCTCTTTGTGGGTCCAGGAGGGAGCGACGTTTGTGCAGACCTCCTCTTCTCCGCTTAAGCGCTTTTTCGGACTCTAGGAGTTCCAGTAGCATCGGATAAAACAGAAGGTCCCAGTACCCGTTTGTCGTATTTGGGTATTGAGATTGACACATTAGAGGGTTTTTGTCGACTCCCCCAAGACAAGGTGTTAAAATTACTGGATATGGTGGCATGTTGTTTGTCCACTGATAAGGTGAGATTGCGCGCAGTTCAATCGCTGTTAGGTTCCTTCAACTTTGCCTGCCGGGTGATCCCGATGGGCAGGGTTTTTTGCAGGAAACTTGAAGGGGCAACAGCAGGGGTTACTCCGTCCTTACATCTGTCTGTCGGCCGAGATTAAAGATGATCTCCGGGTTTGGGCCAGATTCCTGGTTCAGTTTAACGGCGAACGCATTTGGCCTTCGCCCCCCGTGGCCAACAAGGTGCTGCAGCTCTTTACTGACGCTGCCGGGTCATCTGGCTTCGGGGCTTATTTTGATGGGGACTGGTGCGCCGCTCCATGGTCCCCAGAATGGCGCAGCGAGGGCCTTACCAGCAACTTATTACTTTTGGAACTATTTCCAATAGTGGTTGCTGTCAAGCTTTGGCGGAATCGTTTGAACAACCGGCACGTAAAATTTTGGTGTGACAATTTAGGTGTGGTACACGCCATCAACAATCAGAGAGCGGCTTCCCCCTTTGCATTGCGCCTATTGCGTCATTTGCTGTTGCGTTGCCTGGAGTCGAATATTAGTCTCACGGCGTGTCATGTCCCTGGCACAGCCAATGAGATAGCTGACGCATTGTCTCGTTTCCAGTTTGCGCGTTTGCGCTCCCTAGCCCCGTTTTCTTCTCCTGAAGGTTTAATTTGCCCCTCGTTTGTATGGCAGATCATCAGGCCGGCTTAGAAGGTTTGGTGCGGCATTCACTTGCCCCGTCAACCCTCAGAACATACTCGGCGGCCTGGCAGGATTGGCGGGATCATTGCGCCCAGCCTGTCATGGAGGGTAAGTCGGACCAGGACTTGATCTTGTCTTTTGTCTGGTTTAAACACCAACAGGGCAGGTCCAGGGCTTCTGTGGTTGCGGCGCTCGCGGGGATATCATTCTTTTGCAAACTTAAAGGTCATTACGACCCCACTAAATCATTTATGTTAATGAGAGCCCTTAAAGGTTGGGCCAAGGAGTGCCCCGCTCACGCCGACTCACGCAGGCCGGTGGACCAACAGCTGCTGCAGTCTTTGCTGTCGGTGTTAGAAAAGGTAACTACGGATTCATTTGAAGTGGCGCTTTTCAGTTTGGCTTTTGTGGTCGCATTTTACGGTGCATTCCGAGTTGGTGAGTTAGTGGCGGCTAGTAAAAAGTCGGCTTCCTCCGGCCTGTTGTTATCGGATGTTGTGTTTAGGGATTCTACTGTGTTATGTAAATTAAGATTCTCCAAGACAGATCAGACAGGGAGAGGTAGATGGGTTACTCTGCATCGTCAGGACGGCAATCTGGTGTGCCCCGTTAAGTTGGCATCCTCCTACATGGGTGTGCGCCCATCTGGAGGATCGCAGTGGCTGGTGCACGTCTATGGCACACCCCTTACTAAGTTCCAATTTGCTGCTATTTTTAGGCGCGCCTTAGGCGAGTTAGGCTTAGACGTCTTAGTGTTTGGGACTCATTCTTTTCGCATAGGTGCAGCTACTTGCGCAGCTTTAGCAGGGGCTTAGCCTGCAGGTATTCAACAAGTAGGTAGATGGAAATCTGCAGCTTACAAGTCTTATGTGCGCTGCGATAAATTATAGTGCGCTCCTTGCTAACCCGAAAACATTGTTTACCCACCAATTGATGAATGGCTAGCGTTCAACAATTGGGGGTGTGAAGGGATTTTTTTGTTTTCCCCCCCGGGAGCCATGATTTGACCACTTTGGTTCACGGGTCGGGTTTTTTAGTTTTTCTTCTTCACTCGGGTTCTTTGTTTCCCCCTTTTATGCATCCCTGCTAGCTAGTCGCTATGTTTTCTTTCATAAGTTGTGTCGTGGTGGTGGTTTTCTACAGTTTCTCATGGTTAGGCTTCTTTTTCCTTTTCAGCACCTGCAAGGGAAGATGGACAGGTCTGGTTTGTGGGTCATTCCTATGTTTTTTGGGCAGAGAAGCATGGTCTGGCTAAACGTGCTAGTTTGTTGCTTGGTGGACGGAGCGTGCGATGGATTGGAGTGAGGGGTTTGCGTGTGGAGGCTGTTCTTGATTTGTTGATCTCATCTGTGGCTTCTTGGGGAGCGCCGGAGTGGTTGGTGTTGCACGTTGGTGGTAATGATGTGGGTCATCTGAAAGGTGTGGAATTGATTGTGCGGTTGCGTGGTTTATTGGAGGAGGTGCGAATGCGTTGGCCAGGAGTTTGGATTGTTTGGTCAGAAATGGTTCCTCGTTTAACTTGGAGGGGCGCTCGGAATTACTCGACTGTGGATATAACGAGGAAGAAGGTGAATGTGGTGGTGGATCGGTATGTGCTTTACTTGGGAGGTGTGATTGTGCGTCACAGCTTTTTGACTGGCGACATGGATCGTTATTTTCGCCCGGATGGTGTGCATTTAAATGCCCTTGGCCTTGGGCTGTTCATCAAGGATCTACTTTCCTTTCTAGATTAGTTTTTCTTTGGTGGCGGGCCAGTCTTCCTTTGTTGCCTGGTTTGGCGGGAGTTCGCTGCAGCTCAGTGGCTTCATGTGGCGCAAGAAAACGTTGTGGGGGCGCTTGACCTCAAGGTGAGTGGCGAATTTGTCCTTCTCTGTACGAGGGGACCCGAACGCTTTTTGTACGGAGGCGTTTGGATTGGCTCAGGAGGGAAGCGAGACCCCCACATCGTAAGTGCGTCTATAGGAGGGTCGTTTTAGTCGTCCCTCGAGTCATTCGTATTTAAAAGCTAGAACTGAGCTTGCAGCGTCTCTTGCCACCTCGGTAAGGTTAATTAATTAATTAATTATCAAATAAAAACCTGTGACCTTTTAGCCAAGCTGCATTGTGTCTGTGTCGTTATTTATTATTAAGTTAAGTTTAGTTAAGAAGGTTGTATAAGGTTGGAAGCGATAAACCAATGTATCTCTTATTGATTTTTGATGGTGTTACTCTGGGGTAATCAGTTCTTGTACATAGATTAAGTACAGGAACATGATAAGACCGGTTCGCTTGCTGCAACCAAAACTAGTTGCTTTTTCTTCTGAAGTGACTTTTTGGACCTTGCTCCAGAAACAGGGAAAAGTTGATCCATTCTGTAAAGATATATTTAAAATGTAGATAAACTAGAAAGATGTCACATTTAGAGATGAGCGGGTACAGATTCCTGGAAACCAAATCCACCCGAAATTAGAGTATTCCCACCTGGTTCGGATTCCAAAACAAGGCAAAATGTCATCTTCCCAGCGCCGGTTCTCACGTGTTTTGGATTGCATGTACAAGTCCCTCCCTTGTGATTGGGCACCATTTTACACAGGAGATCAGAGAGAGAGAGGGAGTGTTGGAAGCACTGTGTTGTGTGTTACTCATACTTACCTACTTTGCTGGGCAGCTTTCCGGGAGCAGCAGGAGGGGACCTGCTGCTCTCCTCTTCGGGGGGCGGGGCCAGACGATAGACGGCATTAGACCCCACCCCCTTTTTATTAAAAACCGTGATTCGCGTCTCCGTGGGGAGGGGGCAGGGCTAAATGACGCAATTTGCCTAATTTAGCCCCGCCCCTTCCCGACGGACCCGATCATTTCAGGTAAAATCTCCCCATCCTGCCCACTTCACTAGGAAGTGGGCGGGATGCGGGAGATATGCCTACTCTTCCGGGATCGCGGGGGGTTACCCGAAAAATCGGGAGCCTCCCGCGATTCCCGGGAGAGTAGGCATGTATGGTGTTACTGTGGTTATTAATTGTTATCTTAGGGGCATGGTGTAATTTTGGGACTGTGGGCTGCAGCATTCAGAGGCACAGAACGCCATTAGGAGGAATGGACTAGTCGGACTGGAGCTGTTTGTCAATCCAGTAAAGGCAGGGGCAGGGCACTGTGGCATTTACAACTGCCATTAAGAGCATTGTGTTTATCTTAAAGGAGCACTGTGTGGGTTTTGTCATTTAAAAAAAAATGCAATTTAGGAGCACAGTTTAACTTAAAGGGGCACTGTGTCATTAAAAAAACCATAGAGGCACTGTGGACTATAGGCTACAGCACTTTGATAAAAAAATAACATTCAGTAGGTGCCATCATTACTGGAGTCACAGTGTGTTAAAAAAAATGCTGATTGGGGAGGATGTTAACATTGCAACAACACTATTCATTGGCAGCACAGCCTAAAGTGACTTTATCATGCCTGTACTAGTTCAGAAGTGATAACACTATAAATATATGGTGTGGTAATAATGCTAATTGAGTAGGGATGATGTTATAACATTGCAGTAACATTATTCATTGGCAGCACAGCTTAAAGTGATCTGTGAGCTTCATATGAATCGATCAGTCAGAATAAAACTAATATTATACAGCAGTATTAGTGTGACGCTATTCTATGCTCACAAACCAATGTGTATTATATTAAATGAATAAATTGTGACACATGAGACAGCAAAAGATAATAAGTATTGTTATGTGATTGTCTGACCTTTAAAGGATTGAACCAGCAGTTATGCCTTATATTAAAAGGTGGACATTATTGCTGAAGTTTTCACAAGCCACTCAAGTGGATGTGATATTATTATCACCAATATAATACCTCTTTTCCACCAAAAACCTGGGTCCGTCCTGGGTTTTCAGACATGGTTCCGACCCAGGTCAGACACAGTTTTCACAGCATCATCAATCTGGGTTATTCTCAGGTCCGCCCTGTTTACACTGAATTTGGGTCTGCCTTGCTAAACTTGTGAGGTCATAAAAAGTGGGTGGTGACTGCTCCACAACCACCTATCAGCTCATTTTAGGCATGACCCAGGTCGGATAACCCAGGTTATGCCATTTACACTGCATCATTAACCAGGTCCATCCTGCGTCTGACCCTGGTAGCTACCTGGGTTAGATTGACGGGTCACTTGACCCGGATTATTTTTCAGGGGCCCTTTTACACTGAGCTGTGACCCGGGTAGACCCAGCAATAACCCAGTTTTTTGCTCTGGTGTAAAAGGGGTATTAGTGAATTCCATTATTGATTTAGCTCTATGACCAACAAGGAGCATTTATATGTAGGTTATTAGATATATTGAATATACATATTACATATAATTTTGCTTCGGTTCAACATTGCTTTCATAATACTGGGAAATTGAAATGGTGGACCCTGCTTTTTTATACACTATTTGCTCACATTTTTCTATCTTTATACACTAATCTATATGTATGTTTATCAATTCAATAAATTTTTTACCTCTATTTTTTACTGTACCATTCCCAGTGAATGGAATTTTTAGTATAATAACTAATAAAAGTCAAGTTTTAATGTATTGATTTTGTGCATGCGCGCCTATCTCTAACAACCCCTAGCCTCTTTTTGTTTAATTTATTCGGTAATATGAATGACCAAGATAAATTGTATTTTTGTAAAGCCTTTTCTCAGTAGCCGCAAAACAAGGCCTCAAATAAAATTTTCATAACCAATCAAATATTCAATCAATCGATAAATCATTCAATCAATCGTTTATCTCTCTTCCAACACATACATACTCCACCTCCATTTCCTTGTACTGCCCTTGGGCCTCTGATCTAGTTTTTGAATAATGAAAACATTCTTTTTATTGGGTTGTATAGTTTATTAAACTGCCATCCTATGTGCCACTGCTATGCCGCAATCTTTCATAGATGTGCTATATTATTTTAAACTGCCGTGTGTTTGTGCCAATATTAGTGAACAATATTGTGCGCTATGAGGTGGTCAAATTGACTTGAAATGACTGGAAATTAATGTTATTGAGATAAATAATACTGTAGGAACACAAACAGGTCCAAATTACTGTACATGATTTTTGCTGTTTTTATAAAAAAAACATTTTTTTTTTAAAATCCAGATCCAAACCAAAACCAAAACACAATGATAAATTAGAACCAAAACCAAAACACGGGGATCCGTACACATCTCTAGTTACATTACACTGTAAAGCACACTTACCAACTGTATTTCCATAACAAAACAGCTGCTTCCTCAGTAAGTGATGTTAGTTTAATCTCTCTGTTACTGACTTGTGTTGAATTTTCTAATCTGCTCTCCAATATCACAGTGTGCTCATGTGATTCTTTTGCACTCATTTAGGGGCCAATTCTTCATGTCAAGTCTGACTCAGCAGTGCTAATGTGCCTGCCTGAACTGGGGTTCATGCACGTGCACAAAGCCTTGGCATCTAGCAGCATGAGCCGAACAGTGGCGGATTTTCACACTCCTGATCTCCTTCCCATAGGGAAGGAGCAGGGGTGTCGGGACAAATGCCATCTGAAGATGATGAAGATTCCCATAGTCAAGCTCTGAAAATTTTGTATTTTCGAAACTTGATTCATTTAGATCTCCATACTAGTGTATAGGGACAGCGGGCTGATTGGGACTAAAAGGAAAGCAGGAGATACCTTTATAATGAATGGCCCTAATGCGTTATTTCTACAAAGTAGATGAAAATTTTCATTTTCACCTGCTTTTGTAGAAATGATGAGTAGACCCTCTAGTAAGGTCTGAAATAACTGCAGGTTGAAAATCGCATCAATGTTATTTTTTTATGTTTATCAGTTTCTCTTTATTAACTGGTTATACCTGTATAGATCTATTTCCTTTCCTCAATAGAATCAGTTTGTTTATTTTATTTTTTTTCCAATGTGTATGTGGTGTTTGTTGGGTCCACTTATGGTTCTCGTATTTGCAGCCCATGTAAAATGCTAATGAGTGCTCTTCAAATTTGGAGTGAAAACTAATTAAAACTGTTATTGTTAGCTCAGATTTGTTCCCTTAGATTGCCCAGATGCGAGTTATTATCCTAATTAAAACAATCAGTATGACAGGACGGTGACAGGAAAACAGCGGAAATTGAGAAAGAATAGAGAAAATGAGGGACATTTCTCTATGAACCCTAAAAGTTCTCATTCAAAAACAAGCATGCTCAAATATCTGGAAAGTTTTGTGTTTGTTACTATAATAAAATGATACCCCTTTGTATTTAATCCTTTTTTTTCCCCAAAAAAACTGCATAAAGTTAATAGACAAGGACAATTCTTATCTTGACTATCACTTTCAACTTCTTGACAGGACACAACTGGAGCACCTACTGACTAATTACTCTGAAGTATTACTCTGCTGTGTTTGGTATCTGATAGGCTTATTGTCAAAACTGACTCTGGCTTCTATGAGCTGAACTACAGTATATACTATATAAATACAGTAATGTTTTTATCTTTTAGGTCAGAAACTCTGGCTTGATGTCCCTATCAGCATGGTTCAAGTTATTCTATATGATCCAATAAAATGGCTGTATAACCTGTATTTTTACCTTCAGGTCAAACTGGACAACCACGTATGTGGACACTAATTACTATATGAAGGGGTCCGTTCTTAAAATTATTCCTACAGCTAATTGGGTTATTTTTAGACTAGATCTGCTGTATGTCTGAACCCAAATTGACCATTAACACTCTTTCCTCCCTTTATACTTTCTCCCTTGGTGAGGACATCAGCTTATTTGGCTTCCACTGTCATTTCTATGCTGATGATACTTATCTCTACCTCTCTTCCCCTCATTTCTACCCTTCTCCCTCATGTTTCCAGTTGTATTTCCGCCATGTATTTCCCGGATGTCCAAGTGCTTTCTTAAACTTCCTATCCTCCTGTCAGGACTGCTACTATTTCAGTACATAAAGATAGACTACTTTTGCCAAAGTTCCATTGTGGTCGTTGGAGGAGCTATCCTGCTTGCTGGCATGCTTCTCATTCAGGGGATAGAGTGTTAAAGTGATCATCTGTTTCCCAGGTGTCGTCAGGTTGTGGGATTCCTAGATTGCTCATTATTTCAAACCTGATTCCATTTTGGTCACATGTTCTGAAACTTCCTATGGATCACAGACCTCTAGTACAAAGCCTGTCAGTAACTGTTTCTCAGTGTCTATGCAACGTTGCTTTCAGGTCTTTTCTTGGACTCCTGCCAGATCCCAGCTGTGCCTGTGGATTGCTGTGGACTTTGTTATATTCCAGATGAACTTCTGATGCCAGTTATCCGCTGCACTACAGAGCCCAGCATTCCTATTGTCTAAGTATTGCTTTTGCTCCATCATTGTGCTTTCATAATTTTCCTGCACTTTACCTGTTGTCTTTTCGTTCCTGTGGCTATTGAACTCATCCTTGTTACAGTTGTCAACTGCACAGTTTCAGTGTCATCTCCACATCACGGGGCTCAACCCCGCTCCGTACTCTAGCCACACCACAGGGCTTTAACCTGCTACAATCTTCTCCGCATCACGGGGCTCAACCCTGCTACAATCTTCCTCGAATCACGGGGCTCAACCCTGCTGCAATTTTCTCCTATACCGATTATTGCATAAGTGAACCTCTGTGCTCTTTGAGACTTTATTTGAGACCTTGCTGTTTATAATTCTTACGTGAATAAATTCTATTTTACTTTTATCCTGTGCTACTGAGTTCCTAAGACCACCCAGTTTATTGTGCCTAGTAGGCCTGCCTCCCTCCAGGAGTCTCAAGTGTCAGCAGCCGTGACACCTCCTGAGTCCTCTTATCTCCCTCCTTTTCACTAACCATTGATCATCTTCACTCCCTCTTGAGTCCTCTTATCTCCATCCTTTTTACTAACCATTGATCATGTTCCCACCCTCCTGAGTCATTTTATATCCCTCCTTTTCACTAACCATCGATCATCTTCCCACCCTCCAGAGTCCTCTTATCTCTCTCCTCTTTACTATGAATCGTCTTCCCACCCTGCTGAGTCCTCTCATCTCCCTCCTTTTCACTAACCATTGATCATCTTCCCACCCTCCTGAGTCCTCTTATCTCCCTCCTTTTCACTAACCATTGGTCGTCTTCCCACCTCCTGTCCTCTTATCTCCCTCCTTTTCACTAACCATTGATCATCTTCCCACCCTGAGTCCTCTTATCTCCCTCCTTTTCACTAACCATTGATCATCTTCCCACCCTCTGAGTCCTCTTATCTCTCTCCTTTTCACTAGCCATTGGTTGTCTTCCCACCTCCTCAGTCCTCTTATCTCCCTCCTTTTAACTAACCATCGATCGTCTTCCCACCCTCCTGAGTCCTCTTATCTCCCTCCTTATCACTAACCATTGACAACATCATCATCTCTTCTGTCCCACAAGGCCACAGTCTACATGTTGTGCTCAACTCTGTCCTCTCCTTCAAACCACACATTCAGGCCCTCGCCCATTCTTGTTGCTTCTACATTCATAATATCTCCAGGATTAGACCCTCTCTTAATCTGTAGGCAACAAGGACCTTCATCCACTCACTGGTTATCGCTCGACTGGACTACTGTAACCTCCTGTTATCTGGTCTTTCTGACTCCCATTCTCTCCACTCCAATCCAGTCTTAATGCTGCTGCCTGGCTCATCTTTCTCTCCACCTACTCTGTATCTATCTCCCCTGTTCTTCTAGGCACTACACTGGCTCCCTTATCCCTACAGAGTCCATTTTAAAGTACGAACCCCAATAAAGCCCTCCCATCACACTCCCGCCTGTCCACATTGCTCTGCCAACACCCACTGCCTCTCTACCCAACTAATAACTTATTTCCACTCATGTCTTCAAGATTTCACCCATACTGCTTCGCCCATGGCTTTCTCTCTCTATCAAACTCTCCACCACTTTGCAAAGTTTCAAATAGGCTCTCAAAACCACTTTACCAAAGCCTGTTAGATGTATTTGCTCTCTGAAATACTCTAACGTCTTAAAGCTGGGTGATAGTGCTAATAAGTTAATAACAATAATAATAATAGTAACATTATGTGGAATGTACAACTTCTTTGCTGGATATATACCACAAGATGTATTTTAGAGATGTGCGGGTCTGTTTCTCAGAAAACCGACAACAAACAAATTTAGAGGTTCCAAGTCGAACCGAGTCCAAGTTCGGAATCACTTTGGGGTATAGAGTCCCGGTTTGGATCTTCCTGCAGTCCGGAACTCGAATTTAAAACCCAAACCAAACGTAATTTCAGGTGTTTTTTTTATTTTTTTTTAATGCAGATCCAAAATCAAAACACATGAGGGTGGTTTTGCAAAACCAAAACACGAAGATGAATCCGGATGCAAAACCAAAACACTGGGGTCGGTGCACATCTCTAATTAATTGTGCCAAGTTCTTGTGATACAATTAAAATCTATTTTTCCTTCTCCATTCTGCACTCTATGATAAAATCACATTTCACAGAAGCTATAGTCTATGAGTAAAGCTGGGATGACATTGACCAATTGTGGTGTTTGGGATAGAACTGGGGCAGTTAAGGCCAAATTGATGAAACAAATCCCTAAATATACAGTCAGGTGCATAAATATTGGGACATTGACAGAATTTTCATATTTTGGCCTCTATTCACCACCACAATGGCTTTGAAATGAAGCAAACAAGAGGTGCTTTAACTGCAGACTTTCAGATTTAATTTGAGGGTAATTACATCCAAATCAGGTGAACGGTGTAGGAATTACAACGGTTTCTATATGTGCCTCCCACTTTTTAAGGGGCCAAAAGTAATGGGACAAACTAAACAATCCTAAATCTAAATTTCACTTTTTAATACTTTGTTGCAAATCCTTTGCAGGCAATTACAGCCTGAATTCTGGAATGCATAGACATCACGAGACGCTGGGTTTCATCCCTGGTGATGCTCTGCCAGGCCTCTACTGCAAATGTCTTCAGTTCCTGCTTGTTCTTTTGGCACTTTCCCTTCAGTTTTGTCTTCATCAAGTGAAATGCATGCTCAATCGGATTCAGGTCAGGGGATTGACTTGGCCATTGCATAAAATTCCACTTTTTAGCCTTAAAAAACTCTTTGGTTGCTTTTGCAGTATGCTTCGGATCATTGTCCATCTGCACTGTGAAGCACCGTTCAATGAGTTCTGAAGCATTTGACTGAATATGAGCATATAATATTGCCCGAAACACTTCAGAATTCATTCTAGTGCTTTTGTCAGCAGTCACATCATCAATAAATACAAGGGAACCAGTTCCATTGGCAGCCATACATGCCCACGCCATGACACTACCACCACCATGATTCACTGATGAGGTGGTATGTTTTGGATCATGAGCAGTTCCTTTCCTTCTCCATACTCTTCTCTTCCCATCACTCTGGTACAAGTTGATCTTTGTCTCATCTGTCCATAGTATGTTTTTCCAGAACTGTTATGGCTTTTTAAGATGTTGTTTGGCAAACTCTAATCTGGTCTTCCTGTTTTTGTGGCTCACCAATGGTTTCCATCTTGTGGTGAATCCTCTATATTCACTCTTGTGAAGTCTTCTCTTGATTGTTGACTTTGACACATATACACCTACCTAATGGAGAGTGTTCTTGATTTGGCCAACTGTTGTGAACGGGTTTTTCTTCACCAGGGAAATAATTGTTCTGTCATCCACCACAGTTGTTTTCCGTGGTCTTCCGTGTCTTTTGGTGTTGCTGAGCTCTCCGGTGCATTCTTTCTTTTTAAGAATGTTCCAAACAGTTGATTTGGACACACCTAATGTTTTTGCTACCTCTCTGATGGGTTTGTTTTGATTTTTCAGCCTAATGGTGGCTTGCTTTACTGATAGTGACAGCTCTTTGGATCTCATATTGAGAGTCGACAGCAACTGATTCCAAATGCAAATGTCACACCTAGAATCAACTCCAGACCTTTTACCTGCTTAATTGATAATAAAATAACGAGGGAATAGCCCACACCTGTCCATGAAATAGCTTTTGAGTTGATAGTCCCATTACTTTTGGCCCCTTAAAAAGTGTGAGGCACATATAGAAACCTTTGTAATTCCAACACCGTTCACCTGATTTGGATGTAATTACCCTTAAATTAAATCTGAAAGTCTGCAGTTAAAGCACATCTTGTTTGTTTCATTTCAAAGCCATTGTGGTGGTGAATAGAGGCCAAAATATGAAAATTCTGTCAATGTCCCAATATTTATGCACCTGACTGTACATCACTAAGGAGTGCAAAGGGCGGAGCCTACTTGACAACAGTGAAGAGAAAATTAGCACCAGAAAATGATTTCACTTGTGAAAAAGCAGTGGCTCACATTTTCACGAACAAAAGTCAAACGCCCTGGGACGTCTGAGTTTCGCCTACCAACCCCCCTCATCACCACCCACCAAACGGTACTTCCTGTCAATCACTCTGCGATGGGTCTGCGTAGCCGCTGCAATCGCAGTCCTGATCGCAGTGGAGTGTTTGTGCATGCATACTGCGATGCATACGCATGCACAGAATGCAACAATCGGCCGATAGCCTGTGTAATCGCAGTTGCGATCCTTGCTGAATCAGCCCCAATATCATTTTGTAACAGTATGTAAAATAAGTCCTAGATTTATATGATTTATATAGTACAAACATTTAACCATGTGCTCAGTTTGTTACAGAAAACACTGGAGGGGACAACCGGCTCTGGTGCCACAGGCTCCCCTCTCTACCTTCCAGGCATGCACATAAACAATGAAATTATTCAACTGTACCTCTTTTAATAGCTGGACCCGGGAGGCTGGCAAGAGATTACATTATCATTTGGACTACAAGAAAACCTGTTTAACTCCTCATTCCTTGCTTGGAAATCATTCCCCGGACATCTCCTGGCATTTGATACTTCTTATTACTGTACCTGAAGTTCTGTTGCTGACCTTACACTGTGTATTTGACTTTGAATTTCTCTAACAATTGCAAACTTCACTATCAGCCACTGATTTCAGATCTAGCTGTCTACTCTTTGGCCTGCCCCTCTGAATTTGATGTTTGCTTCAAGGGGACTACTGCAGGTGTTCACTACAAATGGCCACTTTTCCGAATGTCTCAAATAGAAATGAGAGGTGTACGTGGCTACAACGGTGTTGGCAGATATCCGGTATGTTAATTCCAACAGTTGTGCTGAATTACTTTCATCATCTACACAGTGGCACAGAAGTCAGCATTGCTTCCTCCCAGCTCATGTTACCACCATTTTATTTTGGATTCCTGGAGAGGGGGATCGGCCAGGGTGTGTAGCCAAATCCATAGTAGAGTTACAACAATTGTATTTGACAGATTTTAGGCCATTATTATCAGACCCCTACAACCCCTTTTAATGCCATCAGACCCCTCTACATGCCTCCCTTTATACGTCATCAGGGGATGTAGTTAGCATTCTGGTGAACTGAAAGGCAGCGCTCAAAAGCTCATTGAAGGAATCCTGACAGGGTCAGAATTCCGGCTAGACTATGCAGGGAGCTGCGATCCTGTATGGGATGTTTTAGGGTTAGGGGTTAGGCACTAGGGTTTGGCTGTGGGAAGGTTAGGCTGCAGGAGTAGGGGGTGAGGGCTAGGCTGCGAGTTAGGTGGGTTAGGGGCAGGGTAAGGGTTATATTACTTACCAGCAGGCATTGGTATTTCAACTATCAGGATTCCGGTGCCGGGATTCTGATCACCAGCATTCTGTGCTCCAGGATTGCATTCCCAACCTGTCATCAGAGACCGCTCATGGCCATATAAATATACATATATATATATATATATATATATATATATATATATATATTAGGGGTGTGCACCAGCCACTTTTCGTGTTTTGGTTTTGGATCTGGATCTTCGTGTTTTGGATCTGGATTGGTTTTGCCAAAACCACCCTTCCGTGTTTTGGGTTCTGGGTTTTGTGTTTTGGATCTGCATTTTTTCTTAAAAAATAAAACAAAACGCTAAAATCACATAAAATGGGCCTTTTTTTGTTCCTACGCTATTAATAACCCCAATAACATTAATTTCCACTCATTTCCACTCTATTCTGAACACCTCACACCTCACAATATTGTTTTTAGGCCAAAAGGTTGCACCGAGGTAGCTGGATGACTATGCTAAGCGACACAAGTGGGCGGCACAAACACGTGGCCCATCTAGGAGTGGCACTGCAGTGGCAGACAGGAAGCCAATCAGCGTTATGGTGCCCATTTGCATGTAGCACGAACCCGGCAGATCCGTGCTACATGCATCTGTGTGATTGGCACAGAGCAATGACAGGTCCGTGAGACCCGTCTGTGCTGCTGTGGTAAAAAAAAAAAAAAACTGTAAAAAAAGAAAAAAATGGCGTGTACCCCCCCAAAAAAGAGCAACCAGCCCCGGGCA
Organism: Taudactylus pleione; assembly: GCA_031769625.1. NCBI lineage: Eukaryota > Metazoa > Chordata > Amphibia > Anura > Myobatrachidae > Taudactylus > Taudactylus pleione. Next base: position 2,073,103 of record JAUIMM010000353.1, read on the forward strand.
TTAGTAACCCAGTGCAGGGTGTGCTTAAATACAGGGGACAAACGACGTAGGGGTCCCCCGTATTCTGCGCAACCAGCTCTGGGCTCTGATCCGGTCCTGGTTCTGGAAATACAGGGGAAAAAAATTAGGGTTCCCCTGTATGTTCCAGAACCAGCACTGGACTTTTTCTAGTGGGTGGCTGATGCCACAGCCAGGGGAGCCCTTTCACCGGGCCCCCCAGCCGCAGCATCAGCCCTGCGCTAGTCAGCCCAGGCCGGGGATCCCTGGAGAGCTGGGGACCCCCCCAATAAAGGGGTCACCCTCTCCAGGGCACCCCAGGCCCAGGCTGATAGCCCGGGGCTATCCCCGCCACCCCTGGTAGCGGTGGGTGGCGGGTTGATTGTGTGATGTGGTGTAAATAAAGAATATCAAACATTGGGCCTGATTCAGAGCCGTTCGCTATTTGTGGTCGTTCGTTTAAAAACAAGGGGTGGCTATTCAAATGATCCATACGCACATTGCAGTCTGTTCACACCTCTAAGTCTGACCGAGCGTACAAAACATACGCTCATTTATTTGTTAAAAACGCCCCCTGGCCGCTCGCACCATACGTCATGTCCGCTATTTATTAGATTAATCGAGTACATCGACCAGCGTATGAACTGCTCGCTATTCTTGTGGTTGGTGTTTGCTACCACAAATTTGCGAGCAGTTCTGGCTATAAAATAACCCAGTGACGTGGTCAATGACGCTGCTGTTTTAAATATACACACCCATAAAACGCCCGTTTTGACCTTTAAGCACGCCTGCGTTCGGATCTCCACTCCCCATTTTCAAGCTCCTTCCCCTGTTACCACCCACATACGCCTCATTCTGTCACTCAAAATAGCAGGCCCTCGCTATATTGCGTACCAACGATTTTCGGCCGCACTGACTGGTTCGCGCATGCGTACTAAAAACCGTACGCATGCGCAGATGTGCAAACATCGCTCGGAACGAGCGTACTGCCGCTAACGAGCGGCTCTGAATGAGGGCCATTGTCTTTACAAGTAGAACTGTAAGTCCCAGCTAGCCTGCCCCGCATGCTGGTACTTGGAGAACCACAAGTACCAGCATGCAGGGCATTAAGGGCCCACTAGTACCTGTAGTTCACCTGTAAAAAAAATGTTTAAAAAAACACAGGACACACACACCGTGACAGTATAAGTTTATTAAACATACATACATACACACACATGTACACATACTCACCTATGTAACCTGTAGCATCGGTCCGCTTGTCCGGTAAAGTATCCCTAGGGGACCTGTGAAAAAAAACATACTCACCATCTCCTATGCGAGGTTCTGTCCTCTTCGTTCCAAAGTAGGCATTCCCGGACTTGGCAAAAAAAAAAACGAAAACGCGATCCACGCGTTCATTGGCTGAGAGAGGTCATCTCCCGTCTCTCAGCCAATGAACGGCTCCCTCCATTGTAGTCAATGGTGGGAACCGCAGGGTAAACTTTAATAACCTTGCGGCTCCCACCATTGACTACAATGGAGGGAGCCGTTCATTGGCTGAGAGAGATGGGAGATGGCCTCTCTCAGCCAATGAACGCTTAGCAGCGGGGTTTCCATGGTGATACCCCGCCGCTAAGCTCTCATTCGGGAAGTACCGTTCGGGAAGTTCGTGGATCGCGTTTTTTTTTTTTTTTTTTTGCCAAGTCCGGGAATGCCTACTTTGGAATGAAGAGGACAGAACCTCACATAGGAGATGGTGAGTATGTTTTTTTTCACAGGTCCCCTATGGATACTTTACCGGACAAGTGGACCGATGCTACAGGGTTACATAGGTGAGTATGTGTACATGTGTGTGTGTGTGTGTGTGTGTGTATGTTTAATAAACTTATACTGTCACAGTGTGTGTGTCCTGTGTTTTTTTTTTTTTAATTTTTACAGGTGAACTACAGGTACTAGTGGGCCCTTAATGCCCTGCATGCTGGTACTTGTGGTTCTCCAAGTACCAGCATGCGGGGCAGGCTTGCTGGGACTTGCAGTTCTACTTGTAAAGACAATGTTTGATATTCTTTATTTACACCACACCACACAATCAACCCGCCACCCACCGCTACCAGGTGTGGCGGGGATAGCCCCGGGCTATCAGCCTGGGCCTGGGGTGCCCTGGAGAGGGTGACCCCTTTATTGGGGGGGTCCCCAGCTCTCCAGGGATCCCTGGCCTGGGCTGACTAGCGCAGGGCTGATGCTGCGGCTGGGGGGCCCGGTGAAAGGGCTCCCCTGGCTGTGGCATCAGCCCCCCGCTAGAAAAAGTCCAGTGCTGGTTCTGGAACATACAGGGGAACCCTACTAATTTTTTTCCCCTGTATTTCCAGAACCAGGACCGGATCAGAGCCCAGAGCTGGTTGCGCAGAATATGGGGGACCCCTACGTCGTTTGTCCCCCGTATTTTGGCAACCAGCTCTGGTTCTGACTAGCCCGGTGCTGGTTGTGTCTAAGTACAGGGGACCCCTACGTCGTTTGTCCCCTGTATTTAAGCACACCCAGCACTGGGTCACTAATGCCCGGGGCTGGTTGCTCTTTTTTGGGGGGGGGGGGGGGGGCACGCCATTTTTTTCTTTTTTTACACAGATTTTTTATTTTTTTTTACCACAGCAGCACAGACGGGTCTCACGGACCCATCAGTGCTCTGTGACAATGACACAGATGCAAGTAGCATGGATCTCCTGGTCCGTGCGTGCATCTGTGTCATTGAAATACACAGCAGCACAGACGGGTCTCACTGACCCATCTGTGCTCTGTGTCACTGTCAATCACACAGATGCATGTAGCACGGATCTCACGAGTCCGTGCTACATGCAAATGAGCACCATAATGCTGATTGGCTGAGAGCCATGACAGACGGCTCTGTCAGCCAATCAGTACTTTGCCCATTAAAGGCAAAGGCATTTTTTCTACAATGGCCGCTCGAGGCAAAACCTCGAGATCCGACAGCAGATCTCGAGGTTTTGCCTCGGGAGAGGGATCCGGGGCAGACAGGGAGATCCGAGCTTGGGCTCGGATCGCCCCGGATCCCCGAAGTTCGGGTGGGTTTGGTTCTCAGGGAACCGAACCCGCTCATCCCTAATATATATAAGACAGCCCCCCTATTGCCCCTTTATATGGCATTCAAATCCCCTCATGTCCCTTTATATGGCGTTAGAGCCCCTTCATGGCCCTTAATATGAGTCTATTTTGCCTCTTTACATGACATCAGAGCCCCATCATATGTCAAAGCCCCCTCATGCCCCTTTCAATGATATCAGAGCCCAATCATGTCCATCTTTGTGGCTTTAGGGCCTTATTCAGCTATGGACGGAATTGTAATTCCATCTGTGCAGATACGGTAATGAAACAGGAGGCATCATCCCTCCTGCTGCATTACGTATCCGAACTGCATTGTCTAATGTAGCATCGGATATTCTGCGGAACATCGGCTGGCTAAGGTGACCCATGGGGTCACGCAGCCAGCCGCCGCAGATGTGAGGAAGAAGCCAGGAAATGTCTGTCAACCGATGAAGATCCTGGCTTCTTCCCTACCCCCCAATGGCAGTGACACGTCTCTCTTTTGGGAAATAGAGGCCATCGCTGCCCCCCCTCCCTGTCCAAAACAAACAGCAGCAGGCTGTCAATCATTGACAGTCTCCTGCCAGTCTCAGTGCGTTATCGCAGACCCGTTCTGCACATGCGCAGAATGGGTCATGCATCTGCGCAGATTTGTGATCATCGGGAATCTGCGAATAAAACCCTTAGATCCCATCATGCCCCTACATATAAATTGAATACAATTTGATCCCACACCAGAGAGTTTGGAATATCATGTGAGCTCAATTGTCATATATTTAACAATCGTTATTTATTGTTTAACATCCCACTTCCAAGAATTAACAAATACACTCATTTGTTGCTTATATTCAAACAATAATTGTAAATTCTGAGGGTTTTGTACTTGGGCGATGCTACCAATAACTCTATATGTCACATGTTAAAATATATGTTAAAAGGTGAGGCAGCCATCTTGGGCACCTGTGCAGAGTATGTGGGTTACCACCCACAGCTTAACGACAGACCATGTTGATGTGCACACCATCGCGACCATCGGAGCTTGCGACGAGACCCTAAGGTTGGGTCTCGGCAACCGCAAGGCCCAGGGAGCTTCCTGCTCTGATCGAGCTGGAAGCTCCCCACTAACATCACTTATGATGTCAGTGTGGCTGCCCTCAAAATGGTAGGCGTTCCTTAAGGAACGCCTCCGTTTTGGAAACCATGCCCCCAGCCCGCCTACAAAACAGGGCGAGCTGTCGATCAACATCGACAGCCGTCCCTTTTGTAGAGAGCTCCGGAGCAAGAGAGTTTCTCTCTCGCTCCGGGACTTGCGCATGCGCAGTGCGACCTCTGCGCGTGCGCAGGGCTAACCATCGACCCGGTTGCGAGCACATCGGTGCTTGTGACCGGGTCTGAATGAGACCCAGAGTCCTTTAATTTTGTGCACTCAGTCACTCATATATTCCACAGAATGTTATAATAATCTAAAGCTGTTAAAATAATTAATCTATTTGTATCGTACTAAAACACGTTTAATAGGGACACCAATAAGGCGAAATATTAATAAAAACAATAGAAAGATTCTTGAAAAAGAATATAGACAATACCTATGTGAATGATATCAAAAAATTAAATAAAGTGAATTAAAAATGTTTTCCAAATACCGCTGTCTTGTAAGTGAATATTATTAATAGACTTTTAATATAAATAGGTCTCTCAGTTTATATTCATATCTCCCTATTTATAGAGACCTTATATATTTCTTATTTTAAAGAAACAACTTACAGTGTATATTATAAGGAATATCGAGCTCTGCTCTTAATAAATACACATTCCACTGTATATGGTAATTGTTACAATAAGGTCTGTCACTCGCTAGCTGCCCAGTCTCTAATATCCTGCTTTGCTATACTATCTAGATGTATCCTCCTATATCATAATTTGCTACTGATGTAACAAGGGGATTGTAGCAAAGCAATTGTTATATTATTGCAACATTAGTTGCCTGCACCCATATCTCTATATTCTGACATTGCTGCTAGAGAAAATCACTGTTCAATCAGCCAGTCATATTTATATTATTACACATGTCATATGTTATCCTCCACCTTTACAATACAGCGGGGGAGGAAAGAGAGATGGAGTGAAGCCCTAATCGGCTTCACACTGTATATGCTGTGAATCTGGTTACAACAATAATCAGCCAGTCATATTAATGTTATTTCACATGGCACATGTAATCCTCCGTCTTTACAATGTAGCGGGGGAAGAGAGAGATATATAGAGTGAAGCCCTTTTTGGCTACACACTTTACATGCTGCAAGTCACAAGTCTTGTTATAACAATAATTAACAGCGGTATATGTTGAAAATGCAGACGCGCGTTTCGCCTAAGGGCTGCTATAGGTCTCACTGACACTGACTCTGACTGAGACTCAAGATCAGTGAACTCAAGGGCAGTGGAGCACTTCTGCAGGCGTTTCAACACCGTTGCATGGACGTGCATAAATCATCCACTGCGATGCCATACGTAGCCTGAGGCCTCATAGCGTGCGCTGAGGTAAGCAATTTCTGAGTGAGGTCCGACCTGCCTTAACTATGTGTATGGGTCCGATGTTACTCAATGTTATTTGTTAATGTATTGGTCCGATGTTACTCAGTGTTACTCGATTATTTCGCTATGTTGCCAAAGTATACAGATGTGAGTAAGGTAAAAAAAATAGGCGTCCCTTATGTTAGGATGCGATCGCACTGCGAATGCAATCATTTGCATATTACAGCTGATATTAGCAACTGCGTTGTGTGCGTATTAGCAGAATAGCGATCCTTGCTAAATCAGACTCTTATAGTCCACAATTTCAGGAGCATGGACTTCTGGGAAATATAATTTAAGCAGCGTTCTGATTCAATGATTTTCTCATAAAGTAATAAACTGATGTACAGTATGCAGTGCTAAAATAGACATTCATAATGTCTACAGTTGTTATATCGACATAGTTAAAAAGACAAGCAGAATGTTAGCAAATTAAATGTGTTATGGGTTAGACAGCATTACGGTTATTGGGTATTGGGAGACATTTGCATTAGTCTCAGAGTTAGGCTTAAGGGGCCTGCATATGGTACGATTTGCAAACGATCCAATCTCCCTTGAACTCTCCCCGGCAGCTCCAGTTAACCATGTGCAGCAAAAGCTGCACAATGTTCACCAGATCTATTGTGCATTTTCTGATTTGCATATTCATTAGATCTTGTGCAATAGCTGACATATGCAAGCTTGGATCAGGTAGATCCATGCCACATGCATCTGTCTTTAAAAAAAAAAATACACAGATGCACGGACGGGATCAATGAGACCCGTCTGTGCTGCAGTGTTTAAAAAAAAATGAAAGCCTGTGCAAAATAAACATGATGTGCCCCCCTCCCAAAGGAGCAACCAGCCCCGGCTTCTAGTGATCCAGTGCTGGTTGTGCAAAATACAGGGGACAAATGACGTAGAGGTCCCCTATATATATGCACAACCAGCACTGGGCTATTCAGAATCAGCCCTGGTTGCCAAAATACAGTGGACCAATGACGTAGGGATCCCCTGTATTTAGTGAAACCAGCACTGGGTTTCAATCCGGTCCTGGTTCTGGAAATACAGGTGAAAAAAATGAGTAGGGTTCCCCTGTATTATCCAGAACCAGCAGAGGACTGTTTTCTAGCGGCGGGGGGTAATGCCACAACAAGGGGAGTCCTTTCACCGGGTCGCCCAGCCAAAGCATTACCCCTTATCGCCAGTCAGCCCAGACACCCCTGGTGATTATGTAGTGTGGTGCAATTGATAGTAGTAAAAATATTGTCTTTTGCTGTGGAACAACAGGTCCCAGCAAGCCTCCCCTGCATGCTGGTACTTGGAGAACCACAACTACCAGCATGTGGGGCATTATGGGCCTGCTGGCACTTGTAGTTCCATAGCAAAATAAATATATAAAAAAATACAGAACAAACAGACACCATTGACAGTAAAATATAATTAAAACATACATGCACACACATGTACACACACTATCTCACATACTCACCTATATCCCTGTAGCCATTCAAGTCCTCTTCTCCATGTAGGAATCCATAGGGTACTGTACCTGTAAAAAAAGAAACATACTCACCTGCTCCTATGCATGGATCATGTCCTCTTCATTCCATGTAGGCAATCCCCAATCTTGGCAAAACAAAAAAACAGAAATACCTAAACCAGCGAACTAAGATCCCGCTCGTTGCAGACAATGTTCGATAATGTGCGCATGCATGTAATTTGTAGTGCGCATGTGCAAAGTAGTATGAGCGATCAGAATGTGCTAGCTCGCCCTGCAAAGACAGCCCAGTGGAATGAGTGACAGGAGAGGCCATTTGTGGGTGGTAACAGGGGCAGGCCAGTAGTAACGGGGGAGAGTGGAGTTGCGGACGCAGGCATGCCAGGTGATTCAAAGCCATTTCTGGGGCGTGCATAATTAACATGCAGTGTCATAGTACATGTCACCTGGTTGAATAATACACTGATCGCAGTGCTTGCGGTAGGGTACAGTCAACAGCAAGCGCTGCTGTCAGATCCGATGAAACCCGATGTACCGATGGTTATATATACTTCCTGGAGATTACGTATGCAAGTGGCTGGTGGGCGTCTGTAAGCACAAAGTAATCGCTCGCCAATACATAGTGGGCGTGCTTATGCCTTGCCGTGCGAGCGGCTGCCTTGACGTCATTTAGCTGAATTTCCATACGCTGGGAGCGAGCGACCGCTTCTAGCAAGTGGGTCTGAATCAGGCCCTAAGTACCATCCTTTGCGGATGGTACTACCCAAATGAAGGCTCAACTGTGGGATTTCACTATAGAAACCCCCGGTGCTGATAGAGGCGAGTCTTCTGCCTTTTGGCCAATGAGCGGTTCCCACATTAACTCATGCTGTCTGGATAGCTTCCCACAGCTCCCTGATATTTGTAGGTGCAGGATCTTGGGCGCGAATGGACCTCTCCACTACATCCTATAAATGCTCAATTGGGTTCATGTCAAGCAAACGTGGTGGCCTCACTATTCGTCTGAACTCTCCGAAACTCCTCAACCCAATTCTGGACAACTTGGGTCCGTTAACATGGTGCACTATCCTGCTGGAATATTTTATAGTTGTGGGGGTAGATTAAGCCCAAGAAGGGCTGCTAAGATTCATTAAGCAAAGCAACGTAGCATTTACAGGTCAATTACATGTTCAAACCCAACCCATGCCACGTGAACACACCACATCATTATGGAACCACCACCAGCCTGCATGGTGCCTTGTTGACAACTGGGGTCCATGGCCTCATTGGGTTTGTTGCACACCCGAACCCTACCATCAGCCAGAAAATTCTAGAACCATGACTCTTGGACCACGGAACATAATGCCAGTACTTTAGGTTACAATTAGTGAAGTCATATCCCATGGAAGCTAAAAAATGCTGCACTGACCTGCTAGATATGGGTCTGGTACCTCCTGCATTAAATGTGCAGGTGATTTGAGCCAGTGTCACTTGTCTGTTACCACGGGAAATTCTGGCCAGGCGCCTCGTCATGATCATTAAGCACCCGTGGTCTACCCATGGTGGGTTAAAATACCTTCTATGAGGTATTCCTGGTACACATTTGACACCGTAGATTTAGGAATGTTGAATGTCCCCACAACTTTAGAAATGGAATGTCCTATCCGTTGAACACCCACTATCATGTTCGAACTCCGATAATTCACGTTGCCTTGCCATGAGCAGCCTAGCCAGCGTTCAAACTGACTCACGAGATGTCAGATTACAATTGATGTAGGTCTATGCACTTCCAAAATGTCACAATATGGTGACGCCACCTTAGTATACTGCTATTCATGACTTTTGGCACTTCAGTGTATATTTTCAATGTATCTATCTATCTATCTATCTATCTATCTATCTATCTATCTATCTATCTATCTATCTATCTATCTATCGTAGTGATATCATCACTTGTATTTGGAGAGTAGTGATTTTAATCTTTTTCTGACTGAATTTAAATTGGCAATAAACTTAAATGGAAAACCAGGCATTTTTTGCGTTTAATAGTTTGGCTGATTTATACTGTATGTTGTAGATGGCTTTAGCTGCCGAAGTCAAGCTCTGACAATATATAATTTTTTAAACTTTAAATAGCACAACCAAACTGTCACGTCTGTCGTGGAGAATTCCAGTTTGGAGGGAGTGAAAGCTGAGGTCCCGGGGTGAGGGAGGAACCGGAGGCGTGGGGCCTGTATATATGATCTCCTCATCCACAGATATCAGACATTGATGAGACCAGTCCAAAGGCGCGGAGTCTAACCAGTCGGGAGGTGTTCACCAGTGACCCCACCAATCGGGATATGGGTTTAGCTGCACCCAACTGGCAGGTCATGGCCCTTTGGACTGGTGTCTGAATCCGTGGGAATAGAGACAGATAAAAATGGCCCAGGAGATATACTTCTAAAAAGAAGCACCAATACAGGAGATAGCTACTTGTACTATAATGCTGCTAGTACTGGGTGTCCTGTGATGAGGAGGAGAGCTGGGTTGGACTGGCCCACAGGGGTACAGGGGAAATCCCTGGTGGGCCACATTGCTTGAGGGACCACCTCCTTACTCTGGTTATCAGGTTCCAGACCTCAAATCATACATTGTTAATCTATTAGACAGTCAGTTACCTGGAGTAGCAGGACCACTGATCAACATGGGTGCTTGGTTCCCTTCTATACAATTACAAACTATATCACAATTTGCCTGTTGTTTAGCCAAGAGTCTGTGATGGCTGGCCACATCCCCTCTATTGGCTGGTCACACCTCTTAAGCATGGGCCCCTACCACTGCAGTCCCCCGGGGGGACTTTCTTGCTCCAGTCCGACACTGGAGGAGATCACTCGAGAGTTGTACATTGGAGAGGAGTCTTGACGCAAACTGCATAAAAAGACTCTAAACTTGTACACCAAAGAGGGATCCTTGACGCAATGCTGCGTCGAGATAGGCATAAATACTAATATACCAGAAGGGGTCCTTGACGCAATACTGCGTCAGATTCCAGTATTAGTACTGTAAACTGGCAAGATGGTAACACACAGATACACAGAGAGTTAATATAGCTGGCACACAGGCTAGATGTTTTGGACGCACCGTTGCACAAGAGTTGGTATAGAGGCACACAGGCTAGATGTTACTGGATGCACTGTTGCTCAATATCTGACACTGGTTTCACAAGGAATCACAGAGGAACCTGGAACGAGGTAACAGCAAGGATACACTCAAAAGCGACAACATTGCACAGGCAACTTCCTGCTGCCCGGAGGTCAACTTTATACCCTGCAGTAGCAGATCATTGGTGGACAGCGTCAGCTGACCACCACCATACTACCATTGGGGACAAGGTAGTCAGGTGATGCAAACTGTCATGGCTGCGTAAATGATGATGACCTCAGTGACCAAGGCACAGCACAACCAAGGCAGTCTACATGGCACTAAGAATAATTCTCAGCATGTCACCCTCCACCGCACCTGGTGTCTGAACACACGAGTGACCAGGGGAGTAGCGTGGAACCATGGTGCCCGGAGAAAGTGCATGTCATAGCTCCCCCTTCCCTGTACTGAACTGTGCCAGTGGGGTATGGCCAGCCTGCGGGGGAATACTGAAGTGAAGAGAAAAAGAGCAAACAGAGGTGGTATCACACTGGGCGTTGAGGTCCCATTAGGGGAATAGAATGCTTCGCTGATACACTATCTGACATTAAGGGGTATCTCCTTTGGCACTGCTTTATGTATGACACCTAGGATCTGACTTTTATCTTCTTTGAATCATTGTTATTAGTCAATAGAGGAGATTGTATTATATTTTCTGAGCATTTAACTTAAGTTGACAGAGTACATGGGCTACAGTTAAATTCCACAGGGTACACAGTTTATTACTGCAATTACTGCCCCCAAGCAGCTATCACTGGAGTGGGAACGCCTATGGGAAGCTCCCTTCTCAGCTATGCTCCTACTTCACAAATATACATTGCACCTATATTAATGTGAGTACAACTAACCATGTTCTGTCTACCACCATTATTATTATTATTTCAGGTCTCCTAATATTTTTTTAAAAGATCTTTCAAATAACACTGTGTGGTCATGCTTGGGAATACCTCATTACTTTATATAGCAAAGCAGTGACTTTTTTTAAATCTCATACCTTATAATTGAATGTTAGGATTTTACCTCAGATCTGTCACTTTTAAGTCCATTGAAGCACAGAATAAGGAGAGAAGGAGGGAGGGGATCAAACAGGGGAAGGGGAGAGGAAAGTGACGATCATAGAGGGGAGGTGACAGAAGCCAATAAGAAAGGAGAGGGGAGGGGCAAAGAGCTTATCAGAGAAGGGAGGTGACAGAAGCCAATAAGTAAGGAGAGGGCCAAAGACGATCAGAGAGGGGAGGTGACAGAAACCAATAAGAAAGGAGAGGGGAGGGGTAGAGAGCCAATCAGAGAGGGGAGGTGACAGAAGACAATAAGAAAGGAGAGGGGAGGGGCAAGAGCCGATCAGAGAGGGGAGGTGACAGACGCCAATAAGAAAGGAGTGGACAGGGGCAAGAGCCAATCACCGTGCAGAGAGGGTAGGGAGTTAAAGAGGTGAGAAGTGAATGTAATCAATATGACAGGAAAGGGGAGGAGACAGAAGATGATCACAGCGGAGGGAGGGCTGGAGGGGAGGCAATCTGAGCAGTTTGAGGGAGCATGAAATGTAGAAACGGATCTCAGATCTTTAACTTATTTAGGATATAGAACAAACAAACTGAGTTAAAAATAACAGGTGGCCGTCATACTGTGCAGTGCCCCATTAATTCCGGGACCCCAGATGCCTCCCTCTGTCCATTTTGGCACCCGGAGGTGGGATTGGAACTTAAAATTGCATTTTCGCCATGATTATCTGGGCAGTGGACGGTAATAAATAAACCTCAAAAACACTAATGTAGGAACAAAAAAATCCTTACAAATTACATTTTACCTGATTTTTTTAACAATTTTTTATGTAATCATAGAATTTGAAACATCAAAACACATGAAGTTGTTTTTGCCAAAACCAAAACACTAAGAGGGTTTTATATACTGAAACTAAAACACACAGAGGTCCGTGCCTATCTCTAATAAACATATATACTTTGACATTGCACTGATGGTGAGTTCTTTGTAACTGGATTGTAAAGCCGGTGGCTATTTAGGTGCCGGTTCAAATCCCGACAACGTGAGGCTGAAAGGAGGAAATTCCGACAGCGGAGGTAAGTAACGCTAACCCTTCCCTCTCCACCCTAACCCTCCTTTAGGGGTATCTAACCCTAACCTCCCCCACTAATGCCTAACCCTAACCTCCCCCCAGGGGTGCCTAAACCTAACCACCCCTCCCCACTCCCTAAACCTAACCCTCCCGGGGAGTGCCTAACTCTAACCTCCCCCGGGGCTGCCTAACCCTAACCCCCCCTTCCCCTAGCCTAACCCTAACCCTCCTGGGGGTTCCTAACCCTGTCCCCCCGGGACCCCCCTCACCTAACCCACCACCCCGCAGCTAAGAGGACGGGTGCCCGAACTTACCTTGTTGGGTCCTGTGTCGTCCTGGATTCCGGCATCGGGATTATGTCAGGTGTCAGTATCTCGCTGCCTGTCATAAATCCCTAGCTGGCATACTGGCATCGGGATTGCGGCCGCCGGTCACTTAACTACATCCCCTTTGGAACAGTCTCCTCACCAGGGGTGCTGAGAGGGGGAGGTAGTGGGTACTAGTAGTTATCCGAGCCTGGGCTTGCTGAAGGAGCTCGGGTCAGCTGCTAAGGGAGACATTTCAGTGCCAGTAAAGCAATCTTTTTTTTTTTGCATTTTGTCTCAGTACCCGGGCCCGTGGCCGCTCTCAACAGCCCTGCTCATCGCTGCCCTCACCATTCAGCAAACCTGGTAGCTAATAAACCTAGTTTCCAATCAACCAGCTTCAAGTCTCTCCTAACTATTACCCCATCAACACAGAAGGAAATTGTATGCTTGCATGAATATATTTAGTGAATCATTACAGGCACACTGAGCTTTGACATATTCTGATAATTGGAAACCTTTTAGAATGTACATCTGACTTATCTCTGACTGCTAGTTATGATATTCTATACAGCGTTCTGCTTTAGCTGTAAATTAAGTATTACATAATGCTTAGTTGCTAATTTAGCTCCTAAAATCAAAGTGTAAGGGTTATAACAAGAAAAGGTGATATATATGTCTCCTTAGAGTTTAGCTTAGCTCAGCCAAAGTCCATTAATGCACATGGTAGGGATGATGGAATAGGCTTAGATTTTCTTCATACATTAGTTTGTATCCTAATTTTATGGAATTTTTCTAGTGTCATTTCTCAAACTCACCTGTACCGCCGAAACTGCTGAGGTTGCTGTTGCTGTGTGTTGTAAACCTATGACCTTGTCACGATCCCTTTAGTAGTGGAGAGTCAGCAACATTATACAGTGTTTTGGTGACATTTTAGAACGTCACTATTGCAGGTGAGCATACCGTAGACATTATTCACTTATTCTAATCATTAAAAAGAAAAAAGCTAAATAGGTTGACTGTATTTTGTAGCATGGATGTACACTTGCTTTATTTTAATCTTAAACTATATAAGAATATTAGTGATTGTGCTAGTGAGTTTTGGTTATACCGACTACCCGTTGCGTTGCTTAGCAGCGAGATGCGAGTTCATTTTCATAATTCCTTTTAAGGTGATTCTGGAATCTCATCTGCAGATCCAACGTGTTCCTTGACATGGTTATACTGTGTGACACAACCCAACCCCTTAAACTGTGAGTTTTCTCACCTATTAAAAAATAAATTGGACATAGACCAGATTAACTTTAGTTCTCTTATTGGATACAACATTGTTATGAATACCAATGGCTACAGTAACTCCATTATCTGGTGTTGGCAGGAGAGGTGTTAGAGTGGCCCCGGTGTGCTGCTTGATGAGTGAACGTGTTGTGGACTTCAGAACACAATCCTGTTAATAACCGGTGGGATTATCCTAAGCAATAAGAACCTGCACTAAGTCTCCTTTGAGGTTCGGTGGCTACTGCCCCACTGCTGCAGAGAGTATCTTCCTATTGGCCTGGACGGCCCTCGCCAGTGGCGCCGGCGGAGGGGGGGCACCGTTGCCACCAGACATAATTAACAAATGATCACTGGTCTCCTGTTTGCTCTGCGCAGTGTCCCGCAGATAGCTGTTATTAGTAAATGATCCTTGGTCTCCTTCTATCTCCTCTGCTCTTATCAGTGTCCTCCATTGATTGTTAATGTGTATCACGCTTCTTATATGTCCCTTTATATTAGAAACATTTAAAATTAGAGAGACTAATTTTTTTTTTTTTTTTTTTTCTAATATATCGCTTCTCCCACAATACCCACTACATACCAATCACCACTCACTAATTCCCATATGTCAACCTTGCAGGAAAAGAGTGCAAGCACCACATCAACCACAATGCTCTATTCGCAAGATAATTTGCATATATGCAAATTATCTTGCCCACAATGCACCTTGTTTGTTATTGATGCCCTCTTTTCCTGTGTTGTTGACATATAGAAATTAATAAACAGTGCTTGCATGTAGTAAGTGTTATAACTGAAAAAATATAAAAATATATATATATATTAAAAAAAAAGTATATACATATATATTGTCTCCCTATTTCTACAGGCGTGTAAGTTGAACTACCCCCAGTGTAAGGTACTAATACATTTATCTTTTCCTCAGTATGGGGAGTTGACCATGATCTTTATAGATTGTGAATACTCAGGTGTCAGGATTAAGATATAATTCTTATGGGCTGTTTTTATTATTGTGTGTGAGATAGCAATGGACCCATGTGGGTGGTTTTACTAGTGAATTATATGGCAGAGTTAAAAAAGCATAATGCAGTGTACAGTCCAATTTGAATATATGTAAATTATTTTACCCATAATGCATGTTTGGTTTAGATGCTATGTTTTCAAGCTTTTCCTGTGTATTTTGGCATTAGTAAATAGTGCTTTGCAATAGAGTAAGTTCTGTAAAAGATGTATATATATATATTAAAAAGAGAAAAAAAAATATTCTCCCTATTTCTACAGGTGTCTGAATTAAACTACCCCCAGTGTGTGTTATTTTATCAAGCAGAGCAGTCATTGGAGGGGGGCGCCAAGGTAACAGTCAGTCTAGTTCAATACACCTTGATAAAGGCTTTCCATAAGCAGAAACGCGTTGGTGAACCAGTGAGGAGCTAACCAGGCTAACCAGGAAGGAGGAGGTAGATTCTTGATCCCAGGAGGTACCCTTTCTAGAAGTTATACATTATATGCTTGATGGTGTTTGTATACACCTAGTTTTATGGTACGCAGCCTCGCTGTTGTTTTAAATATAAATTTGTCTTCAGTAAAACCTTATCACACTATTGGCGACCTGTATTTGTCCCCTTTTATCTTTTGAGGAACAAGGGGTTATTACAAGTCGATGTGAAAAGGAAACAATAGACAATTTCTTTTGGCAGACTGACTGGATTGTGAAGTATTGTGAAATACATTTATTACACTCATCCAACCATTATTTCCGGATATTGTAAAGGATTTTATGACTAGTATTCCTAAAAAGTGGAATTTTTAACTATGACCCTGATTTAAGGTTTTGCTCAGGCTTTATTTCTATATTTTCAATTACTAAGAATCATGTCTGGTCCGAGTTTAAACTCTAACAGCATCGGTGAAACTTGAGAGACTTTTGCCTGCTGAAACTCTCAAATTTACCTTGAATCATGTTTTGCTGAATCAAGTTTTTCGATGGTGTATGTGATTGAGTTTATCCCCAAGTTCCCTGAGCCTGATGCAGCCAAACTCACCCGATGAGATACGTGCAGGCTGCTTGTGTGTGGGAAAATAAATAAATAAAGGGTCAATTTTTTTATTTTTAAATGACATAGGTCCCCAGCCCAAAGCAGCTTTTGAGCCAGTCCTGGTTCCCCGTGTTTTAGGAACTAGCACTGGGCTCCCTGAGCCAATCCTGGTTTTAAAAACAGGGAAACAAACGGCGTGGGATTCCCCTATTTTTAAAGCCAGCACCAGACTCAAACCTAGCCGGTGTCAGGACTGCGACTATTTCAGTACATAAAGATAGATTACTTTTTCCAAAGTTCCTTTGTGGTTGTTGGAGGAGCTATCCTGCTTGCTGGCGTTCTTCACATACAGGGGATAGAGATTTAAAGCGATCATCTGTTTCTAAGGTGTTGTCAGGTTGTGGGATTCTTAGATTGCTCATTATTTCGAACCTGATTCCATTTAGGTCACATGTTCTGAACTTCCTATGCATCACAGACCTCTAGTATAAAGCCTGTTACTAACTGTGTCTCAGTGTCTGTGCAATGTTACTTTCAGGTCTTTCTTGGACTCCTGCCAGATCCCTGCTGTGCCTGTGGGTTGCTGTGGACTTTGCTATATCTCCGCTCATGTTCCAGCTAAACTTCTGATGCCAGTTACCAGCCACACTACAGAGCTCAGCATAGCCATTGCCTAAGTATTGCTTTCTGCTCCACTGCTGTGGTTTCACCTTTTGCTGCACTATTTACTTTGCCTGTTGTCTCTTACTCCTGTCGACATCGAACCCATCTTCGTTACAGTTGTCAACTGCACTGTTACAGTTATCATCACTGCATCGCAGGGCTCAACTCTGCTCAACCCTGTTCTCGAACCACACCACTTCACAGGGCTCAACCCTGCTTCAACCTTCATTGCATCGCGGGGCTCAACCCCGCTCCAGATTCTAGTTACACCGCAGGGCTCAACCCTGTTCCAGAACCTCACTGCATCACAGGGCTCAACCCTGCTTCAACCTCATCGCATCACAGGGCTCAACCCTGCTTCAACCTCATCGCATCACAGGGTTCAACCCTACTCCGAACTCACTGCATCACAGGGCTCCACCCTGCTCCGACCTCACCGCATCACAGGGCTCAACCCTGCTCCGACCTCACCACATCACAGAGCTCAACCCTGCTTCAACCTCACAGCATCACAAGGCTCAACCCTGCTCCATCTTTCACCACATCACAGGGCTCACTCTGCTTCAGATCTCCATCACTACAGGGTTCTACCCTGGTGAAGCTCCTCTATACCATCCTGAGGTTTTAGCCTCATACTGGACTCGGGGTTCCCTACAATATCAGCTCTTCTGTGTTAAAGACTATATATATATATATATATATGGGAGTTTTTCTCCTTTACTCATTATTGCTTATGTGAAACTCTGTATTGTTGAGACTTTATGTGAGACGTTGCTATTATATTTCTCCTGTGAATAAATTCTATTTACTTTTATTCCATGCTACCGAGATTTCATGAAAAGGTCATTCCTACAGCCACCCCAGTTTATTGTGCCTAGTAGGCCTGCCTCCTCCCAGGAGTCTCAAGTGTCGGCAGCCGTGTAATGCCATCGCCAGGGGACCCTTTCACTGGGTCTCCCTGGCCACTTGTAGTTCCACAAGTGGCAAAGGACAGGCACGCTGACACCTGTAACTCAATTGTAAAAAACAATAGTACATATCTATCTCCCACACTATTACCTCTGCACCCACCAGCCAAGGGTGCAGGGAAGAGCCCCCGGCTTCAGCCTAAGCCTGGGGTGCTCGGGAAAATTTATCCCTTTAGAGCAGGGGTTCCCAACCAGGGTACTCAAGGCACACTAAAGAGGAAAAAAGAAACAATAACCGCGCTCCAAATGATTAAAAGACAGCACCATGTGTTAATTAATTAGAAAATATTTAATATATATAAAAAAGAATAAATAATTTGTTCTCTCTCAATGCTTTCCTTAGAACATATATGATATAAAAACCAGAGGACTCAACAAAATAATACGACTCATATATGTTCTAAGGAAAGCATTGAGAGAGAACAAATTAATTATTCTTTTTTATACTGTATACAGTATGTTAAATATTTTCAAATTAATTAACACATGGTGCTGTCTTTTAATCATTTGGAGCGTGGTTATTGTTTCTTTTTTCCACTTTTGTATGTGTATTGGTTTGCAACCATTATCTTAACTGCAGCTCGGCAACATACTATTAATATAGTTTATTGTACAAATTGATGGATTGTTAGAATCCCTGAATGTCAACATATATAAATTGCTTGTCACGTATATTTGCACTAATTGTGATTCCTTCAAGCGCCTGAGACTTAATTTTTTCTTTTTTTAAGGCACACTAACAGTCCAGGTTTTAAGGATAGTCAACCTTGAGCATAGGTGACTTAAATCAAAATAACAGAGGTACTAATTAACTATCTGTGCTTTAGCATGGATAACACTAAAACCAAGACTGAGGTTGGGAATCACTGCTTTAGAGAGTAATTAAAGACAGAAACATACATAGATCACACTGATCTGTGTAGGTCTCTGACAAACATGCAGCTCAGGGAGAAGCAGTCACATTACACATGGAATGCCGGCTGTCGGAATCTCAACACAGGCCTAAAGATAGGCGTTGAAATCCCGACTACTATCTTTATCCCGACGCCAAAATCCCGACAGCCACCATCCTGAACGAAGGTAAGCGGCCGCTATTATGTGTTAGCGGCAGGGAGGGAGGGTTAGGTGTAGGCACCCCGTGTGGAGATTAGGGTTAGGCCACCCCCTGGGGAGGGTTAGGCTATAGGGAGGGGAAGGTTAGTGTTAGGCACCCCACCAGGATGCTTAGGTTTAGGGTGCGGGAAGGGAGAGTTAGGCATTGTCAGGGGGAGGTTAGGCACCACCGGGGGGAGGTTAGGGTTAGGGATTGTTAGGGTAAAGCTGGCCGCACACTAGACCAACTTACATCCAACCAGCCAACTAGTTGATTGGTTGGAATGAAAATCTGGTAAAAATCTGGTAAGGTATGAAAGCAAATGACAAATGACAATCAGCAATTTGCTCCCAAATGCCGGAAAATGGACAAAAACTGTTGTTTGAACAAATTGTTTAGATCAAACATTTAACAAACTTGTCTGACGACCATTTTCATCTGTTTTCTGGTATTTAGGAGCAAATTGCTGATCATCATTTACTCCCATTCCTTACCAGATTTTCATTCCAACCAGCCAACTAGTTGGATGGTTGGATGAAAGTTGGTCTAGTGTGTGGCCAGCTTTAGGCTACGGGGAGGGTTAGTGTTAGGCACCCCACCAAGATGCTTAGGTTTAGGGTGCGGGAAGGGGGGGTTAGGGTTAGGCATTGTCAGGGGGGGATAGGCACCACAGCAGGGAGGTTAGGGTTAGGCCCCCCCCTGGGGAGGGTTAGGGTTAGGCTATGGGAGGGTTAGTGTTAGGCAACCCACCAGGATGCTTAGGTTTATGGTGCGGGAAGGGGGGGGGTTAGGGTTAGGCATTATCAGGGGAGGTTAGGGTTAGGCATCACCGGGGGGAGGTTAGGATTAGGCACTACCGGGGGGAGCTTAGGGTTAGGCACCACTAAGGGAGGGTTAGGGTACTCACTGGCCACTGCCGGGATTCTTTACGAACGGGATGACAGCGTCTATGTTTTGACTGCCAGCATCCCATCCATCGGTATATCATACTGATTCCAGCTCAGGAGGTGGTCTATTTGAAACTTCTATATCCGACGGAGTTTGCTAAAATTACACCCGTGATTATAATCACAATACTTGGTAAATTTCTGAGTTGTATATTTTTAACGGAAAGTACTTGCAAGTTTGGCCGATGGCGTATTTATTTCTATTTGTGTTTTCACCCGTGTTTACAGAGAGTTTCACGAATTCCCACCCGAGTTTGTCTTTAGTAAATTTGCAAGTGGTAAAAAACGGCAAAATACACCCATGATTGACATCTCAACTAGACACGATTCTACCCCCAAGAGTGATACTTGAACCCGATTGGAAACGGAGGTGAACAGAAACTGGATACAAACGTTAACCGTATGCTGCAGAGTGGACAAGTCTCATTCACATGCAGCAATAGGAGGAACAGCTTACAGAGACCCAGCTGGCAGGAGCTGCACAAATGACAGGCTAGAGGTATACAGACTGGAATCAAGCAATGCTGCAGAGCAGATGAGACAGTCTCACAGACAGCAGTGGAGCTGCAGTTTGAAGAAGTCTAGTAGACAAGAGCACAGGCTCAGGCACTGGAACACAATCCAAAGCGCAAAGCATGGTGAGGGGGCAAGAATAAATAGTCTGTGAGGCAGGTGCAGATGATTAAACAGGACATTGAGATTAACTCCTGCATGTGAAGAGAAAATGTCAGAACACATCAGCATCACCGCTGGTGGCACAGAGGTACTGCAGGCCAGATACAAAATAAAGGACCCTAACAGTGTACAGGTAGAGATTGATGTGTAGCCATACGGCTGGCTAGATGAGATGAATAGAGTTTAGACATGGAGTAGTCTGACTCCCTCCTTGGGAGTAATGCTATTGAGAGCATTGTAACATTGTAGGTGTTATAACTTATCTAGACAAGAAAAAACACAAAAGAAATTATTACCCCAGTGCTCTGTAATAGCCAGTAAAAAAGCCAACCTTACAAATACAATGCAGAAGACTAATTTGCATACATTTGCAGGTATACAGTATGAAGCCATTTGTCACGTTAAGGCGTTACTGCTAAGGGTGATCGGGATCCTAATCTAAACAATCAGAGCCTCTTTATTGAGTCATGTGATTTAAAATTGAGAGCTAACTTACCAGGAAGTACCTGTAAACTTTCCAGTATGGCACTACAAGGACCAGCAGTATGAGGTTGATCATTGAAGACATGACGTTCATATGTTGGGCATAGAACTGTACATTAGGGAAACTATGAATGTATGCAGCAGGCATGTGGATATATGTGCCACACAATGGGCTATATAATGTACACAAATGCTGAGCCTATTATATACTATCATTATATATCTGTGCAATCTGAAACATGGCAATTATTTATTTTGTACTGTGCGATGCTCAATGCGCGTATTCATTTTACTAATTGCCACTAACTCGGTCTTCAGCCGGCATGTCACATGGGACACTTTACTTGTCATAGTTAGTTTGAGCAATGGAATCATATTGTGAAAACATTGAATTTGGCAGCAATAGCATGCTGTAGGGAATAAGTACGGGATACAGTATACAGACTATTGTAAATCTTTAAATGTGAAGTAGGCTACCTGTGCAGTAGATCTCTGCTACTTTTTCGACAATAAAATTATCTGTCTAAATAAAGGACACCCCCCTTTATTCCAAGGCTGTAATCTCACCACACTGCTGATGCTGTGACATAAAATGAATGGATAAAATGAAATAAGTTGTGACTTCAATTAGTGGAACAGACTTGGCAAAACACAGAACATTGCGGGAGCTTCAGTTACAGTAAGTTAAAAGCACTGAGCCATTTAATGCTTTCTCTGCTCTTTTCAGTAAGTAGATAGAGAGCAGGAATAATCACGATCACAAAAAAATGAGAAGGAACCCTTATGGATAGCTACAATCATTGCTCAACTGATACAGGCAAACAAGGAGACTGGCCAGAAAACTGGAATGCTACATGTACAATCTCTGCTTGCAAACTGTTTCAGCATTCAAGTTTGGCAGGATTACAGGATAAAACTACATAGGCTCAGTTCTGCCTCTGTCCAGCCACAGACCTTGCAACCATATGGAACATGCCAATTAAATAATTTTACTGTTTTACTAATGTGAGATGTTACTAACACTGCACAGCTCTATAATCATGTGTATCGCTTATGACATGGGCCTTATTCAGAGATGGATGCAAATGTTGACGCAGCTGCGATCCCATGCCCACTTGTCACATCTGTGACAAAAGGCAGCCGAGCAGTCACGAGTTTAGTGGAGTCACAGAAAAATAATCTTGCACCAAGCTGCTGTATAGGAGCTGGCCACGGTGCTGAAACAGCAAGAGAGCATCTGACACTGAGCCAATCAGAGAAAGCAATGTGCCATGTGCTTAACAGCAGCCTAGAGAGAGGAGGGAGTCAGGGATTGAGAAGGGTCACGTCTGAGGCAGACGGCAGCAGTGGAGCATGTCAGTAGTCTGAAATTACCATGCTTCATCTGTAGATAGCCTTGACTTTATCGATTTATGTATATGTAGTGGAGATGTGCGCTTCGGTTCTCCAGAAATCCAAATCCACCTGATTCGTGAATCCAGACAGTTCAGAGTTGCAGTTCTGATCTTCCCATGGTTCGGAATTCGGATTTTAAATCTGAATTTCGTATTTTGGATTGCAAAAATGGCATGATTTTAGCTGATTTTAATTTTTATGAAAAAAACAGATCCAAACCGAAACCACTTGATGGAGGTTTTGCAAAACCAAAACCAAAACACAAAGATGATCCCAGATCCAAAACCAAAAACGGGAGTCAGCGCGCATCTCTAATATTTAGGTCCCCTATTGCCAGGTAAAGGGTAATGTCATCTTTACAAATAGATCTCTAAGGGGCATATTCAATTGAGCGCAAGGTTTAGCGAGGCTAAAAACTTGCTCCCCTCGCACATTTTTGGATTGCGCGCTCCCAATACCAATTGGGTATCCAATAAAAAAAAAAAAAAGTGGTCGCAGGGTTTCAGCTCTGAAAACCCCACACTGCGTAAAAAAAATATACGAAAAAATTACACTTACCTGCCCCGGGGTCTCAGGTGGTCTCCACAGCTCCCGGTGGCCTCCCCTCCATCTTCTCACTGGGGAGGGGCTGCTGGTAGGCTCCAGGGGCGGGGCTGCAGGGAGGCACAAGGGCTGCTAGGAGATGTAGTTCTCCCAGTGCCCATTACGGGGGGCCATAAATAAACTTGGGGGGGGCGGGGACACACCAGGGGTCACGCACACACAGTCACACACTCATACACACGCTACTCATACACACTTACAAACACTAGCAATCACTGACACACACTGCATACTCACCGCTGCTGCAGACCCGACGCTGAATGCAGAAGACAGCGCTGCAGAGGGTAAGTAATTCAGGACTAATAAAGCTAATTGGAAACTTCCAATTGCTTAATTAGTCCTCACAGGGGGGGGGGGGGGGGGGCACCAGGCAGTAACAGATTAAGGTGCCCATGTACCTGGAGCTGAACTGATGATTGGCCCATTGTGTGCTGCCGGGGGGGAGGGTGTAACCAGCGCCGCAGGGGTGCGACTAGTGATGGGGTATGCATAACCAATGCCGTGGTGGTGTGGCCTCTGCTGCGGGGTGTGGGTAGCACATTAATGGGATGGAGCAGGGCAGGAGGCAGACCGAGGTGACCCGGGTCTCTTTATTAGTGTGCTTATTGACTCTCTAGTGGACAGGGGCATAAGGAGGCCTGGGCCGACTTCACAGACTTTAGGCTACTCAGCTACTCTGTCCCTTTAGGTGCTGAGGGGGCGCTGAGACCTTATGTTGTGCATGGAGAGCTTGTGAAGCCTTTCACTGTGCCGCGGCAACATCTGTATCATGTCCTAGACCAGGGATGTAACTAGAACTTTGTGGGCCCCACGGCAAAATGTTAAAGGACCCCTTCCCCCCCATAGCTTTTATAGAGACACATCTCTCTGCAGTGTTACACCACAGTGATATGGGGGTGTCCCTGCTGCTGCCTTTCATTTTTAATGCAAGCATACAGCTGACTTGTTTGAAACTAAATAACCCCATTAGTTAATATATATATATATGTATATATATATATATATATATATATATATACAGTCAGGTGCATAAATATTGGGACATTGACAGAATTTTCATATTTTGGTCTCTATTCACCACCACAATGGCTTTGAAATGAAACAAACAAGATGTGCTTTAACTGTAGACTTTCAGATTTCATTTGAGGGTAATTACATCCAAATCATGTGAACGGTGTAGGAATTACAACGGTTTCTATATGTGCCTCCCACTTTTTAAGAGGCCAAAAGTAATGGGACAAACGAAACAATCCTAAATCTAACTTTCACTTTTTAATACTTTGCTGCAAATCCTTTGCAGGCAATTACAGCCTGAAGTCTGGAACGCATAGACATTACCAGACGCTGGGTTTCATCCCTGGTGATGCTCTGCCAGGCCTCTACTGCAAATGTCTTTAGTTCCTGCTTGTTCTTGGGGCATTTTTAGATGTTGTTTGGCAAACTCTAATCTGGTCTTCCTGTTTTTGTGGCTCACCAATGGTTTACATCTTGTGGTGAACCCTCTATATTCACTCTCGTGAAGTCTTCTCTTGGTTGTTGAATTTGACACATACACGCCTACCTCCTGGAGAGTGTTCTTGATTTGGCCAACTGTTGTGAAGGGGTTTTTCTTCACCAGGGAAATAATTCTACTGTCATCCACCACAGTTGTTTTCCGTGGTCTTCCGGTGTTGCTGAGCTCTCCTGTGCGTTCTTTCTTTTTAAGAATGTTCCAAACAGTTGATTTGGCCACACCTAATGTTTTTGCTATCTCTCTTATGGGTTTGTTATGATTTTTCAGCCTAATGATGGCTTGCTTCACTGATAGTGACAGCTCTTTGGATCTCATATTGAGAGTCGACAGCAACTGATTCCAAATGCAAATGTCACACCTAGAATCAACTCCAGATCTTTTACCTGCTTAATTGATAATGAAATAACGAGGGAATAGCCCACACCTGTCCATGAAATAGCTTTTGAGTTGATAGTCCCATTACTTTTGGCCCCTTAAAAAGTGGGAGGCACATATAGAAACCGTTGTAATTCCTACACCGTTCACCTGATTTGGATGTAATTACCCTCAAATTAAATATGAAAGTCTGCAGTTAAAGCACATCTTGTTTGCTTCATTCAAAGCCATTGTGGTGGTGAATAGATGCCAAAATATGAAAATTCTGTCAATGTCCCAATATTTATGCACCTGACTGTATATATAGTGTATTACAGTTGTAAATTGTGCCCCAAAACTCAGCATTTCTGAATGTGATTATTATAATACATCACTCAGGGTGTGATATGTATTACCGCCTGCCGGTTCAATTCCCGACAGCGGCTGCCCGACAAAGGAGGAAATCCCGATCGTCCTAAATGTAAGTATCTACTAACCTAACCCCCCTAACCCTAACCCTCCTTAGGGGTGCCTAACCCTAACCTCCCTCCCTGTGCCTAACCCTAACCCCCCTCTAAGTGCCTAAACCTAAGTCCCCGGGGGGGTGCCTAACCCTAACCTCCCCCCAAGGGTGCCTAACCGTAACCCTCCCTCTCCCTAGCCTAACCCTAACGTCCTGGGGGGTGCCTAACTCTAAGTCCCCCCCGGGAGCCCTAAACCTAACCCTCCCCACCGTGGCTGTCCGCTGCGGCGCTCGGCATTCGCTCGATCTCCTGACGTCGGGCAAATTACAGGCGTCTACATTTAGACACCTGTCATTCGGCCCTAGTTGGGATAAAGCAGTCTGGAAGCCGGCGGTCGGCATTTAGACCATCGGGTTCCAGACTACATCCCATCACTCATATAGGGAAGCTGTAGCCCAGATCCTTAGTACCCACCAAGGCCCATCTGCCACAAGGATTTCTGCAGTGCTCAGTCTCTCTCTGACCCTGGGCTCTATTTCCCAATAAGACAAAACCCCTTCAGCACTTGTTAAAGGGGTTATGTTCTCTGTTCAGTATTTAACAAACAGCAGTAAGCTTACCTTACTGCTTACCTTGCGTGTATATATACACACGCACACACATACCTCCCAACTGTCCCACTTTGGGCTGAACAGTCCCGTTTTTCTGGGCCTGTCCCGCCGTCCCAACTGCGGGCCGTGGGACAAGCGGCCCGCAGGTGGGGGGAGGTTGCATACAGGCCACATCTGCATGCCCACTCTGCACTGTTGGAGACAATTTTCTACCTAATGTTTGCTTCAGTACAGTGGCGTATCTGTAATTGGTGCAGAGTGTGCGGTGCACATCCATTCATTATACTTACCTTGTGCAGCTGCTAGTACGATAGAGGAATCACCAGGAAAACAGCACCAGCCCCGTGCAAGAGTCTACCTACCATGCACATGCACTGGCACAAGGGGGGAGTGGACCACTTGGACACCACACATGGGCCCTCTCCCCTCATAAGATGTCCCTGGTCTTGAGTAGATATGAGCCAGTTATGTGATTTGTGGACTATTCCATCAGTAGTCAGAGCTCTCACACTGGCCTGCTCCCATCTGCATATTAGTGTGGACTACACACCGGACCATCAGTAGCAGAGCTCTCACACTGGTCTGCTCCCATCTGGATAATAGTGTGGACTACACCACCGGACCATCAGTAGCCAGAGCTCTCACAATGGCCTGCTCCCACTCGGATACTAGTGCGGACCATCCTCACTGAGATTTCCATCTGTCAGGATATAAAAACAGTGTCTCTCTCACTGTACAATTTTGTGGTTATCCACCATGGACAGTGCCAGCTGTTTACACCTGATACAAGGCCGGCTTCAAGCTCATTCCTTCGGGGTGGCCACACAAGGGCACCACCCCATAGTGGGGTGAGTCACTGACACAGCGGCAGGGCAGGCTGAGGTGCTGAGGGCACAGTGCTGACTATGGCTGGCTTTGGTGAAGTGAAGACTCTGTCTGCAGTGCTGAGACAGCTGAGCAAGTGATGGATGAAATACATTGACGTTAAATGCTTTTAACTCCAAATAATGAATGCTGGAGATTGCAGGTGGGAAATTATTGTGAAAATCAGGAGCAGAGCGTTCTCTTATTGTGAAGAGGATCCTGGTTAGAGGGGAGCAGGCATGTTATATACAGTGTAGTTCTCCAGATAAGCAACATTTTCTGTTATGTTGAGTACAGGGCTGGTTCTAGACAAAATGGAGCCCAGGGCAGAAATTTCCTTTGGTGCTCCCTACTAAAAATGTACATATGTCAGTTTAATCATAACAATACGCGGCACAAGGCATGGCGCGGGTCACTTGTATCAGGCCTCTGACCTTTGTATTTTTTTTTTACCGAGATTATGTACTTTTTTCTTGTATTTTGAGTCTTAATATAATATGAGTGTAATAATTTGTTGGTACAGAGATACTTATTGTAGGTTTATTCACAACATCCATTTTCTAATATAGTTTGAAGATTTACATTACTGCAAGACAGGTTGCTCTTTACATGTAATATAAGGTATCCAACATTTCTCTCACAGGCTGCTAGTAGACCTAGGGCCCACCCTGAGCTGCCATTTATCCACGCACCCTGCAGGATTTATCTGATAACAGGCACATTGTTATTTGATTTTTGTTCAAATTGTCCCTTATATACATTGGAGCTACAGTGCTTATGCTAATATACCACCACATTTTTATTCCTTTTTATTGATATTAGTTCTATGATCATAAAATTAAACCTGTACGATATTAACGCCACTCTTGCTGTTTAGAAATGTAATGATATATGTTTAGGTGGTCTCATAGCACTTGCATTTCTCTATATTGCACCTAAATAAACTCTGTGTCATTGGAACCCTTACCACAGCCCAAAGTTACCACATCACACCTGAGGTGTCAGTAATCCATGTGGGCTTCACACAAAGATTTTATGCAATTCAGACTCTGAAGGTGCTCACACACATAACGACTTTTCATCCAATTTGGCTGATTTCAACGAACCGTGACTACAGATCATGTAAAAAATAGCCAAATAGTGAGTTTCTACTCTTGATCACGATGCCGATGTGCGTCCCCGCTCGTCGTACCTCGCATCTTCAGATCTGCCGTGCTGTAGGGCAATTTTGCCAATCTGGGATACAATGCACTGGCTGCAAGATAGATCTTAAATCAGATTGGACATTTTTAACTACAAATTGTGACCACGACTGCCTGGGGAGAGTTTAGGGAGAGTTCAGGGGAAATCGTGTACATCGGCTGATTGGGAGCAAGTTGGTATGTGTGTGGGCACCTTGAGTGTCAAATAATTAATATAGTTTTTTTATTTATGTTTCTTTTCTCTTTGTCAGATACTGTTTTGTAAATTATTAACGTGACTGGACCATCTTTTGACATTTTACTCTCCGCTCACTTTAAAATTGTAAAGGAGAAAAGTGAATAAAAGCAATTACAGACTAAGCCCATATTCTTCATTCTGTAAGCTGCAGATCTATTTATGCAGTGGGTATCCTGTTAGTTGCTTTTCATTTTACCCTTGTGTGTCTTATTTTCATGTATTGCAAATCGCACATTGTAACCTATGAAGTGCACCCAAGATGGCTGCCTCGCCTGGTGCTCTCTTGTGTAGAATAAACAATGCATGGTTCTGATGATTTAGCAAAGATCTCTGTTAGTATTTTTTATCTGTAGTGCGCCTAAAATGGCTGCCTCACCTGGATCCTTTGTGGGTAGGATGAATAATCTTTGGAATTGATGACCCAAAATGGCTGCTATTTGTATTTTATTCATGGTTTCTGTATTTTATGAAAATCAAAACCTCTGTATTATGTTCATAGTATCTGTAAAGCGCCTTGAGTTCTATTGGAGAAAAGTGCTATATAAATGTAATATTATTATTATTATTTTGTACTTTATTTATTATTGTTACTACTTAGCAGGAGCTTATCACCCATATGTGGTATTTTTGATTTGCATTAATCTCTTGCATACAAATATAATGTTTCCCTACCAATTCTTGATCACATATTATTCAGAGGCACCGATCCATTCTCAAATTTCCCCATAAAGCCCTCTCATTTGCATTGTCACCTCAGTGTTTAGGCTCTAAGCCTGCAGATCTCACACCTTTACCTGTACTTTATCTAAGCTGAGCCTTCATCCTCTCAGCCTCCCCACCACCATATTACTTCCATTACCAACTCTGCTCTCATTTACCTCGCCAGGCCTCACCTCAGCCTCTTCACCTTGTGAGAGCATTTATTAATAAAAATAAAGACAACTTCAAGCAAAATATATTTAAAAAAATGATGTAAACTTTTTTTATTTACAGTATTCTGCATTATATAATAGAGAATTCTGGACCAATATTGATCCAGAATTCCTGAGGTGCATATCCACTACCCGAGTGTAGAATGACTGTATGATTACAACATTGTAATTGTTCAATTGTCCATCATCCTGTGCAGTGGATAATGTGCCCACACTGGACGACATGTCACTCAGTGCAGGCGCCCTCCCTCATCCTCGAACACACACAACCTGTCGATGACAGATGCCAACAACGACCATCGGGAGCGCGCATTGCTGTCGTTGCCGGCATATTTACTGCATGATTAATGAACGAATGAATGATAACGATGTCATAATCGTTCAATCACTCAATTTATCTTGTAGTGGATATTATGCACCTTTACACTCTTGTCCTATAAGAGGAACAAGATGGCGGAAACTTCATGACTCACAAAGAATCGTCCTTCAGCACTCAGGAGAGGAAAAACCCCCTGTGGAGGAAACCTCTGG
This sequence comes from Taudactylus pleione, assembly GCA_031769625.1. NCBI lineage: Eukaryota > Metazoa > Chordata > Amphibia > Anura > Myobatrachidae > Taudactylus > Taudactylus pleione. Next base: position 2,102,620 of record JAUIMM010000353.1, read on the forward strand.
GGACCCATGGCTGAAGGACTGCCCGTCCCTCTAGGCATTAAGAGGTTATGCAGAGTTTGCCCAAATCACCCACCCACTGCTAACCGTAAATAACCCATCATCCCTTCTGTCACCTAAATCTGCTACTTTGACGTATTATACCCGTCTGGTGATAAACGCATTTGCACGTCGATGGCGAGCGCATGTCCACAGTGAGAGATAGAAAAGAGAGTGACAGACAGGGGAAGTGGGCATGGGAGGGGGAGAGACAAGACAGAGAGGGGAAGAGGGGGGTGGGAAGAAAACACCCTAGCACCCCTTTAGTATTTAAAGCTCCATGTAAGAAAGAGTCATGACCCCTTTAGTACTAATTTCTGGTGCAAAAACGGGTGATGACTGCAATGTTATATTCAGCAAACAGGAACTAAGCTGCCCTTATCTTTGTCCAGTCACTAACCTTATGGAGTATCTCCTGCAGGTGTGTGGTGCAGTGCCAGTGACCTGGTAGTGTATGAGAGAGGCAGCAACAGCAAAGCCCTGATACAGGCAGTTACCATTATGACATCACAGCATGACATCACAGACTCCAACAGGCAGGCCAAGACTGGTTATTTCTGGTTTGAGGCCCCTGGTGTCTTTTGTATGACTGTCCTAAGGGAAATGTGATGTCACTTCTTATTTACACCTATTACATTCACATTAGATTATTATTATATTTATGGCAGGGTTTCCCTATTAATCTTTGGCTATATAGGGCTTTGTATGAACTCAATTTCACTCTGGTTACATTGTTTTTTAATGTTACAGTGTATCAGTGATCACCTCAATTAAGGATTAATCACTGTTTATGGCACTGACCTCCCTCAAAAGTATTGTGATACTTTTAATTAAACATATTAGCCAGAAAACAACTCCACATCCTCTCCCTTCCCCATTAAGATCTGCAGAGCAACTATGAAAAGTGTTGTAGAACTTTATAAAAAAAAAAAAATATATAATAAAATAAAAAATATTATAATTATTAATAACAGTTGTCAAAATCAGTGCCAGATTAAGGTGCACATGGGCCTGGAGCAAAAATTTATGAAGGGCCTATTGTGTGCTGCTGGGGGTGTGACCAGAGCCACAGGGGTGTGACTAGTGATGTGGTAGGCATGACCAATGCTGTGGGGGTGTGACCTGGGCTGCGGTGTGTGGGTAGCACATAAATGGGATGGGGCAGTGAGGGAGGCAGACTGAGGTGACCCGGGTCTCTGTAATAGTGTGCGTATAGACACTCTAGTGGACAAGGGCATAAGGAGGCCCGGGCCGACTTCACAGACTTTAGGCTGCTCAGCTACTCTGTCCCTTTAGGTGCTGAGGGGGCGCTGAGACCTTATGTTGCGCATGGAGAGCTTGTGAAGCCTTTCACTGCGCGGCGGCAACATCAGTATTGTTTCCTGGACCAGGGATGTAACTAAAACTTTGTGGGCCCCACGGCAAAATTTTAAAGGGCCCCTTCCCCCCCATAGCTTTTATCTCTCTGCAGTGTTCGACCACAGTGATATGGGGGTGTGCTTACTGCTGCCTATCATTATTAATGCAAGCATCAAACCAGACATGTTTGAAACTGAATAACCCCATTAGTTATAAATTCTGCCTCAAAACTCTGCATTTCTAAATGTAATAATAATATAATAAATGACTCATATAGGGAAGCGCTAGCAAGATCCTTAGTACCCACCAAGGCCGGGCCCATCTGCCACAAGGATCTCTGCAGTGCTCAGTCTCTCTCTGACTCTGGGCTCCATTTCCCAATGAGACATAACCCCTTTAGCACTCGTTACAGGGATTATGTTCTCCATTCAGTATACATAACACAGCAGTAAGCTTACCTTACAGCTGTCTGTCACTGTATCACTAACGCCAATGCTGGCAATAAGGGGAAGATTTAATAAAGCTGGGAGAGAGATAAAATTGTGAGAGATAAAGCACCAGCCAATCAGATAGATAGATAGACATTGAAGTTCCTGCATATATATAGAGATTTCTTGGTACCTTATGCAAGTTGCTGGAGTTGCTTCCATAGGCATGATAATATCTTCAACATTATATTATAATGTAACTGCTTGGTTCAATCCACAGCCATTGTGCTCTGACAGTCAGAACCACAGACAGGATGGCAGGCCAAGGTAATGACATTCAGTGACCAGCGAAGATTGAAACCACTGTAATTACGGTTTGCGCCACAGATGCTGCCGCCAACATCAAATGCAGTATGTGCCCAGCCTGTCACTTACTGTGGGGGCCCTGTTTTTGATAAACCGGCACTGGGCAGTGGGTAGAAATCGCAGGGAGGCGGCCATCATACAGTTCCTCCCACAAGACCCAGGCAGTTGTGTTCTGTTTGATGACGTGACAGGGTGCAGAGGGGAAGGCAGGCCTTGGAGGCAGTGCGGACCCAGTAAGCAGTAACAACTGCACCCACGCCACGGTAGTTATGCCTAGATCTCCCAAGTGGGACGACTGGAGAGGATGGGGATAGCGACAGTGGCACAGCGGAGTCTCAGTGGGTGGGGCCATGAACACCACACAGCAACTGGCAGGAAAAATAAAAATTCCTGTCAATACTGCCAGATAGGGATTCCCTATTCACCATCAGCTGGTTCTTAAAAACTTGAAAGAACGGACAGCCTTAAGACTGATGAGCGGTTCAGTTACAGCATCGGGAGTGCATGCATGAGATCAATATCAGCCAGCAGAGCTAAGACACCTGTGGGAGTAAGGTCCGGGACATTTCTCTATACCTGACAGATCAGTTTATTTACCATCATAAGCCGGCCGGCGGTAATGTATCATTATTGAGATCTACTTATGTCAAGTAGTCTCTATCATTCTCCCACCTTTGTGTTCATGGACAGTGCTGTTGCTATTATTAGGACTGTGAGTCCTTATTGATGAACCAGTGTTCAAAAGACTTTTAAATGTATTCAACATACCAGTGCTTCTCCATCCGGTGCTAATTGAGCATATCAGCACAAAATACTCATTTTGGTGAGATTACGTCAGTGTGTGACTCTGAGTTAAAATAAGAGTGGAGACCATCTCTGGTCAAATGGAGCGGGGATTGATATAAACCTGCATATACATGTGTTAAGGAGTCTTGAAACAACGGGTGATTTGTACTAACTATTTGTTTGAAGGCCGATAATTATATTGGAACAGTGCTACATTCAATATAAGACACCAGAGATACCTTCTGCAGGGGTTATCTGTTGTGCCTTTTTATAATTACATTGAACCAGTCTGTATGTTATTGTTTTGTATTGTGTGTGATTTTTAGATATTTTATATTTCTGTATTTTATGCATTATGTAATAAATTGTATATTTAGCGCTCTTTGTCTGGATTCAGTCACAGTTATACTACACCATTAGGTTTATTATCCAACATTTATCTAGTGACGTTATCCAGATTTACATTTTCTGGCTGGTTATAGGTGTGTTTACAGGTACTACCTTTTAGGAGCAGCTTATGTATAGACACTATATTTAGATTTATTCTTTTTCATTTCATGCGCCTGAATTTCTTTGTTCTTTCGAGATACAGTGTTCCTATTTCCATGGGTGGGCCTGGAGGTGCAGCTAAACTTGTCCCATTATTAATCCGGCCCTGCCACCGGGGTCCCAGAACAAGTCTCAGTAATTTTTCCTAAAATTAACGATTTTGGGAAAAATCAGACTTGCTTTGGAGGTGCGAGATAAAAAACTTCCCAGTGCTCAAAATATAAAAAAAAATGCACCTAATTGAGTAGCAAAAATCCTGACCCTGCAGGAAAAACCTCGCAGGTGCGGGATTTTTGCTATTCTCGCCCCCAAATGAATATGCCCCAAGGTGTCCTTTATGAAAGTACAATACTGCACGTGCAATTTTGTGATATCTTGTGCCTGTTATTGTGTGGGGAAATGCATGGATTTGATAGCAGAATCTATGGGGTTGTAAAATATTGCACCTCCATAAGATGGCACCTTTGACTCATGGCCTTGTCTGTATTATCATATTCAGATGAGTGGACAGGTCACTGCCTTCCACAACCTCAACACTCATTTCCTGACATACTCTGTACTAGGGATGTGCGCCGGACCATTTTTGCCGGATTTGGATTTGGTTCTAATTCGTCGTCCGGCTTTGGATTTGGATTTGGATTTGCCAAACTGCGGTGACTGGCTTTGGATTTGGATTTGGATTTGGATTTGGATTTTTTTACAAAAATTTACAAAAAAAGCTAAAATCACATAAATTGGTTTTTTTTTTCTTCCTAGAGTATTATTAACCTCAATAACATTAATTTCCAGTCAATTTAGACCATATCACAGCTTATAATATTGTTTTCAACATTATTGGCCAAAGGTTGCAGTGAGCTGACTGGTTACTAAGCGACAAAGCAGCGGCACAACGACACAGACACCACAGTATAAAGCACATCTATGACACATTGCCACACAGCAGTGGCAGAAATGAAAAGTAGTGCACCCACCCAGTGGGGTACGGCCAGCAGAGTCACAGTACTTGTTTACAAAGTGGGCTACGGCCCTAGGAGTCACAGTGCACAATCTTATTAGCATTACACCGCACATAGGGCCTGATTCACATTACACCATAAAGTAGTGTCTCTTATTTATGTTATGACACACAGTAGTGCCCCTTTTACACAATGCCCACAGTAGTGACCCTTTTACACAATGCCCACAGTAGCGGTGTCCCTTACACAATGTCCCCCAGCAGTGGTGCCCCCTATGCAGTCCCCTTAGTAGTAGGGTCCACTATGCAGTGCCCCCAGTAGAATGCCCCCCAGTAGTATGCCCCCCATTAGCAGGCCCCCCCAGTAGTATGCCCCCCATTAGCATGCCACCCAGTAGTATGCCCCCCCAGTAGTATGGCTCCCCCAGTAGTAGGCTGCCCCAGTAGCAGGCCCCCCCAGTAGTAGGCTGCCCCAGTAGTAGCCCCCCCTGTAGTATGGGCCCCCCCTGTAGTATGGCCCCCCCTGTAGTAGGCTGCCCCAGTAGCAGCCCCCCCCCAGTAGTAGTAAGCCCCCCCAGTAGTATGGCCCCCCCCAGTAGCAGGCCCCTCAGTAGTATGGCCCCCCCAGTAGCAGACCCCCCCCAGTAGTATAGCCCCCCCAGTAGCAGGCCCTTCTGTAGTATGGCCCCCCCAGTAGTATATCCCCGCCCAGTAGCAGACCCCCCCCAGTAGTGCAGACCCCCCCAGTAGTATAGCCCCCCCCAGTAGCAGGCCCCTCTGTAGTATGGCCCCCCAATAGTGCAGATCCCCCCCAGTAGTATGGCCCCCCAGTAGCAGACCCCCCCCAGTAGTATAGCCCCCCCCCAGTAGCAGGCCCCTCTGTAGTATGGCCCCCCCAGTAGCAGACCCCCCCAGTAGTGCAGACCCCCCCAGTAGTATAGCCCCCCCCAGTAGCAGGCCCCTCTGTAGTATGGCCCCCCCAGTAGTATAGCCCCCCCCAGTAGTGCAGACCCCCCCCCAGTAGCGCCCCCGGACCTTTGACAAGTAAAAAAATAAAAAAAATAAAACTTACCTGATTCCCCACTCCCGCGCCGTCCGCTCTGTCACACGCTGAGGAGGGAGCCGGAAGACGGAGCTCATGTGTGAGCTCCAGCCGGCTCCCTCCGTGCAGCAGCCAATGAGAGTCTGTGTGACTCTCATTGGCTGCTGTAACAAACACACAGCTGCCGCTGGCGGCTGTGTGTCTGTGTCTGTGTAGGGCAGAGCGCTATCACTGCGCTCTGCCCTACACGCGAGGAGACCTGATGTCGGATTCTCTAGTGAGAATCCGACATCAGGCGGCCGCCGTTCGGCCCCGAACGGGGATCCGAGTCAGGCGGTGAACACCCGAACAGGGTTCGGGTGGACTCGGATCCCCAATGTTCGGAGCGGTTCGGATTCCACAGAATCCGAACCGGTCATCTCTACTCTGTACACATGTAAACATTCCAAAGATCTAATTGGCTGCAGCTGTTCTATCCCCACCCACTTAATAATAGTGCACACATGGATAACAGTAAATTAAAAAGATAGGAAATATGCTCTGATCCTAGTTAAACTAACCAGCAAGTAAAACCCTCAATCCACCAAGGCCATGATATAATTCTAGAATGGCCAAGACCCAGGGGCGGTTTAAGAGAGGAGAGAGACCCTCCTCTTTGGCAATGCAGTTGACTCTTGCTTGGTATTAGAGTCTACTGCGTATGCGCAGGTCTCCAGGAAGATGGCCACTGCGCCATTTTCCCCTGTGATTTTTGCCACCAAGGTGGGTGTAGTGTGATAGAGCTTTGGAAAGAGATCAGGAGTGGTCTGAGAGAGCAGTGAGAGCTTGTTACTTCTCAAGTAAATGCTCTGAATCCAGAGTTGGGAGCCACTGAGATGGGGAGAAGGAACATGTGGTGTCCTGGAAATGAATATGTAGAGGTGGAGAGGTCAATGACAAGTGTTATGGCAGGCCATGTTTTTACTACCAGCTAAGGATAGCTCAGAGAGCAGCTTATCTAACTGACAGTTGGTTGCTAAGAGCTTGGATACAGGCTAGAAAAAATCACAAGAGTTCTAGAGACTTTAAATATCTCTCCAGCAGTTGTACTTGATTGATGAATGTCAGATGTTGAGAGTGAGAGATACCTGTGAGAGTGAGAAGAGCCAGACTGCATATTATTGTTCATGGACTACTTGATCCAGTAAAGAAGTCTCAGTGTGTGAGCTCTGCTGGAGTGGGTAGGGGAACAAAATCCATTACCCCTAAACATGTAGAGTACTTGCTGGAAAAGGGTTGGGTATGGGAGACAGGCAGTCGGGATGCCGGTTGTCAAAAGACCGACAGCGGCATCCCGACAGGGGCTAGGTATGTATCCTAACCCTCCCCCCTTCAGCCTCTAACCATCCTTTCCTGCATCCTAACCCTCCCCACCCCACACGCTAACCCTCCAGGTTAGTGCCAAAGCCTAACCCTCCCCTCTTAGTGCCTAACCCTAACCCCCATTGGTGGTGCCTAACCCTAACCCACCCTCAGCAGGTGCCTAACCCTAACCTCCCACCCCCACAGCCTAACCCTAACCCCCCATGGTGCCTAAATTTAACCCTCCCCTCCCACGCCTAACAGCGGCGGGGCACTATACTTAAGATCGGGATGCCGGCTGTGGGATTCTGGCATCGATATCTCACCTGAATTCGGGATTCCAGCGACGGTGTTGTGGCCACAGGTCGGGATGCTGGCGCCGGGAATTCACCCGCTGGCATACCGATCGAAGGTAAACTGCCTACATCCCCTGGAAAACACGTTAATGTCAGCCCTTGTTCCAAGTAAGCATACTGTCTCCCAGGAAGCATGAGAAAGGGGGGGAAGATTAGATAAGACAGGGGCTGTGATTGTGATTCATCCAAGTACTATACAGTATGTTGTGCAAACTGAAGAAAATGTGTTTCAATCAGTGACGGTATTTATCTGAATTCACAGTCAGCAGATCACCTGGTGTTCAGAGGGCCTGATTCAGAGCCGCTCATAAGCGGCCGCTCGTGTGCTCCGAGCGATGTTCGCACATCTGCGCATGCATATGGGTTTTAGTACGCATGCGCGAACCAGTCAGTGCGGTCGAAAATCGTGTGCTCGCAAAATAGCGAATGCCTGCTAATTTGAGTGACAGGATGAGGCGTTTGTGGGTGGTAACAGGGGAAGGTGCTTGAAAACGGGGAGTGGAGATCCGAACGCAGACGTGCCAAATGGTCAAAACGGGCGTTTTAAGGGTGTGCATAATTAACAAAGCAGCGTCATCGACCACGTCAGTTGGGTGTCTTTTAGCCAGAACTGCTCGCATGATTGCGGTAGGAAAATGCAACCACAAGAATAGCGAGCAGTTCATTCGCCTTTCGATGTACTTGATTAATCTAATAAATAGCGGAGATGACGTATGATGCGAGCGGCCAGGGGGCGTTTTTTACAAAAATACGTCCACATGTTTTGTTCGCTTGTTCAGACATAGAGGCGTCAACAGACCGCAAAGAGCGAGCACTCAATTTAAATAGCCGGCCCCTTTTTCTGGACAAGCGAGCGCAAATAGTGTCCGGCTCTGAATCAGGCCCAGTGTTTCCAGCAACTGATTGTAAGTCCCATTTACCACTTTCCCTGTTTCTCATCTGCTGCTTGCCCACACTGATCCATATAACCAGGAATGAGAGAGATTAAAGGTATTACCTAAAGACATTGCCAGGTAGGTATAAATGAAGACTCCGTGCTAGCACTCATCCGTGAAAACAAGGTTACCTAAACGTCTGGTTTCTAATGGGGACTATACTCATTGGGGGTGTGTCCCTGAATGACAGTTTCAATATATAGGTATTAACTAAAGAGCATTTATTCACAAGATAATTACCAAACTTTTCCTACAGGCCGCTCTACTGGGAAATTATGGAGTCAATTATTTTGCAAAAATAATGTATTGTGCCAATATTCACAGTAATCCTGATTGCAGTTTATTCCAGCACTTACAGAGAACGGCACCCTCAGATCAATAGCCTTGCTGGCAGAGACACAGCTGTTGCAATGTATAAAAGCATCCAGCATGAATTGCATTAATAGTGCAAGGCTTTTGTAATACACCCCCATGTGCATACAGCAGAGAAAGTAGCAGAACAGTAACATTTCTCTGTCTAATTGTCACATTTCTACCTTTAAAGAAGTAGTTTGATATATAAACTTAGGGTCTAATTCATTAAGGATCGCTGTTGCTAAAGCGTACGCAGACGGCCGATTGTTGCGTACTGCGTATGTGTATGCATCGCAGAGCGCGTGCGTGAAGGCATTGCTGCGAGCACATCGTGACCACGAAGAGCCATCGCAGATTGATTGACAGGCAGTGAGCGTTTGGTGGTAGTGACGGGGGAGTGGTCGGAGATACACAGGGGAGTGCCTGTCCCTTTGAACACCGTTATATAGGCGTACATAAATTAGCCAGTGCGATCGCATACGCAGCTTGTGTACTTACGGTGTGCAACGAGGTTAGCAATATCTAAGTAAGGTCAAGACTGCTGTAATTCAGCATGAGGGGTAGATGGTACTCGATGTCACTGATGTTTATGGAGGTTTGCAAGGTATTACGGATGTGAGATAGCGGTAGTGGGAGGCAGTGGGCGTCTCTATGCTGGCAGTGCGATGGCATTCTTTAGCATGTTTTCGCAGCAGACCTGGTACTCTGTGAGTGGCTTTGTCTGCGGCTGTGATTCTAGCGCCTCACACATGCCAGGCATCTTGCCACAGGCATTTTAAGAGAGGAGGGGGCAATGTGAGCATTTTCTGTCCGGGGTCCCCTCCTCTCTCCCCGGTGGCCGGCCATGCACTGACAGCAGCAGTAAACTTTGGGCACAAGTCTGTGCCCAGAGTCTACTGTGCAGGCCATTTACCCAGCGATTTCCCTATTGCGCAGGCCATTTACCCAGCGATTTCCCTACTGTGCATGCACAAAATGCCGGAAATATGGCTGCGGCAGTCATTTTCCAGGTATTGTGTGCAGCGCTACAGTAGGCACGGGACATCGGAGGGGTAACTATTAAAAAATATGGGTGCAGGGTGTGCGGTGTGGGCAATGCACACCCTGCACCCATTATAAATACGCCCATGCATCTTGCACCAAATGGTGCAAAGATACTTGGTATAAGGTGACACATCTGTATAAGGGCCTGCTTCAGATCCGCATGCAAATGCCGTCACAGCTTTCTTACGAATTGCAATAACACAAATATGCTAATGTCTCCAAAGCCTCCCAGAGCATAGGGACGCCCACTGATGCCTTCTCATGTCCGTCCGACAACATGCAACAGCGCAAACATCAGTAATAACCACCAGCCTTCGGAGTAGATCTAATCTGCCGCAGACATAGCGAGCCTCCAGACACGCAGAGGGCTCTCCTGCTGCGGGCAAGAACGCAATGGCTAATGCAGTATATACATTCCTAGAAAACAGTGTTTAAACAGTCCCGATGCATCTGCATTAACCAACCCCCATTACTTCCCCCAAACGCTGACTATCTGTCACTCACTTTGCTAGTGAGTCCACTGTGCTAGCGTAATCACAATACAATCGCTGCGCGTCCGCAGTGCAGCTTATACTCATGCGCAATGGCTAACAATCACTCAATCTGCGCGTGGAAATGAGGGCCTAATTCAGACCCCCTCGCGAGCGCTGAGCGCTCACAAGCGGGTCGATGCTGGGGCAGTGCGCATGCGCACGACGGAGGCGGCTCCGTCGTGCGCATGCGCGAGACCAAGGTAGCGACGGGCAAGCCGTCGCTCCGGGTCTCGCTACAAAGGGGGCGTGCTGTCGATGGTGAGTGACAGCACGCGCCCTTTGGTGGGCGTGCCGGGGGCTTGGCTGCCCAGACGGAGGCGTTCCCATGGGAACACCTACCGTCTGGGGCCGGCCCCACTGACATCACAAGTGATGTCAGTGGGAGTGCTCTCGGCTCTGATAGAGCCGAAAGCACTGCAGGGCTTGAGGCCACGAGACCTTACCACAAGGGTCTCATCGCAAGCCCGATGGTCGCGATGGTCTTGACCATCGCGACCATCTTTTTGGCCGCTCGCTATAGCTGTGGGTGGGCACCCATAGCTATGCGAGCGGCCAGGAGGCCGCTCTAAAAAAAGAGAAGGACGGCCCTGATTCAGAGCGAGCGCTCTGTCAGAGTGTCCGGCTCTGAATCAGGGCCTGAGTCTGGCCCAATGTACAAATAGATGCCCATTCATTGTACTGCATGTCTAAACATTAACTTACATATAGTGGCACAGGCACCTACAGACAGCAAAACAGTTATTTTAAATACATATACATAATCAAATAATAAATACATAATGGAAAAATTTATTATTTTTATTATTATTGCTACCTGTGGCAGCTCCTGCCCTTGCTGGCTCCCTTAAATATGGAATACATATCAAATAAACTTAATATGTATACCATAGTAATTTATAAGGTAAACATACCTACAGTACAGTATATCATAGTAGGGTTTCATTTCACTTTACTGACTTACAGCTAGTTACCTTTATAAGTAAGCTTTACTGATCACATCAGTCAGTGCAATGCTCCAGTGCCATGTTGTCCTCGTTGGCCAAATACTCTAAAAAGGTGAAGAGTGCTTGATCCACTTTAGCAGGCAGCATCTCCCGGTCATGGGAATGTTCAGGTTTCAATAAGCAAAAAGATATCTACAATACAATGTTACTACTAGAGCAAGTAATAATTCCGTACAATGGGCCTGATTCAGAGTTGGGAATAGAGAGAGAGAGATAGCACTTTACCGTGTACCTGGACAAACCATGTTGCAATGCAAGGGGTGTAAATACATAATTTTTTTTTTTGCATGTAGGTAAATACTGGCTGCTTTTACATGTAGCCCACAAATACTGCACAGCTTTATTATTACTCTACAATTTAGATGTCAGTTTGGACACCTCCCTCCCAAATCTAAATCTCTCTGCACATTTTAAATCTGCCCCACCTGCAGTGCAGCATGGTTTCACCAAGATGATCAGTTGAGTGAGATATCTCTCTCTATTCCCAACTCTGAATCAGGCTCAATGTTCCTGTGGCTGTAAATTTAAATTGGGCTTGGAAAACAAACACAGTAGCATTCTACATTGAAAGCAAGATGTAGAAGAAATGTAAAAAAGCGACCTAGCCTGGAGCTGGTTATTCTCTTAAGACTTGACTACAGTCAGGGGTTTCCCCTGGCAAGAGACCTTTTCACACTGTATTGAATTATCACATAGGAGCTGGTGAAAGTTCCATCCATTGCCGGAGATTACAATATACGGACACCCATATTGAAGGTTTAAATCAGAATCCAGTGGCAGCTGATCAATACTATTAAATTCATTATCATAAAAAAATTGCATTTGAAATCCCGGCATATTGATGGTCTTGGTTTGTATTTGTTGTGTTGTAGGGGAATACAAGCAGCTTAGTATTGATTAACTTACAAATCACTGTACAATTTCTTACAATATCTAGTTATAATATACTGCCTGCATGTCTGATCTTATTTATAATGCAGTGCTAATGTAGATGGTGAATTCACACTTACATGAAGTGCAAGACATCAATAACGGAGAAAGTTACATGCTTAGAATGAAACAAAGGTCTCCTGCTACAAAGAACTAACTCCTGAGCAACTGAAGCTGATGCCACTGATAACTCCATGCCACACATACTTACCTACTTTTCCTTCTGGGGATCAGTGAGGGGGAGGTCCAGGGGGAAGGACGAGAGAGTGGTGCCAATGGTGGGGTCATTATGACCCGCTCCATGACATATTCATGGGATGGGGCAATGAGAATGCGATTCATAGCCTTCTGGGAGTAGCTGGCAGGATATATGGTTTAATACTGTTCCAGGTTCCTCGTAGAACTCTCCCAAAATTGTGAGGGGAGTATGCAACACCTTCTACATATGCTGAATAAAATGCTCCTAGGCGTCACTAAATTAGGAAGAATTCTAAAGCTTGTGTGACCGCCTGTTTGCTTTGATGTTTTGTGATAATGTGTTTCCAAGGTGATGCCCATTTTGCTGTAGCTCAGTCTCTCCAAGCCAAATAAAACAAATGGTGATAATAAATATATGTGTTTAAGGTTATCTTCTGGGGTTATTACATAATAACATATTTAATTACAGTCTTACTATGTACAGTCTCTCAATTTTACATTTACCTCAGTTATGGCCATTTGGCTCTCAACCTACTGTAAACAGCCATCATTCATCTCACCACAAATGGCACAGATGACCTATGTAATGTGTACTACTCATACCAGACACAATGAAGAAGTTAGAGCTGCTGACACGCGTCAGGAGACAATTTTAATGATATTGCCACACAGTAAAATACCCACTTGCTAGAGAGGTGATTACTTTTGCTAACTATCTACTAAACCAACTGTTCTGTTTTGTGGGAGTGTCATGGACAGGTAGAGGGAGAAACATTGTCTCGAGGAAGAGAATGGTGATTATACCATCCGCATAAGTAAAGAGTTTGACAATCTGCATGGATTGACGAAACGCTGACCTCCCACAGTTCTGTTAGGACACGCCCCTTCCCAGTCTAAGGGGTCTGTTTACCAATATCATATAATGTGCATCTTGTATTGCTGCTTACAAGTTGTGTTACTGTGGCACCCCGGGTGTTGGTGATGGCACAGATAAGTTAGGGTTAGATAGGACCAATGACCTCATGAGCTTTATCCACCACAGGCTGTAGCAGAGAGGCAAGCCCCATACAGACAGTAACATGACATAACGTGACAGGCTTAACAGTGGAATCTAGTATATTTACTAAAGGAGGTATAAGAGGATGTGGGTCTATGGAGGTTAATATGGAGAATATAATGCAAATGACAGTCAATTCAACATAAATTAAATATGACAGGTGCTGTACAAGACAGTTTTTAGCAATTCTCTCTAATAGTAAAATAGGCTTCTTTATCCCAGGGTTGCCTACCTTTAATATTCTCTTCCCGGGAGAAGCCCGGGTAAGAGAAGCAGCAGGGGGCCGACGGGGGCGGGGCTTGACGATTTGCGTCATTAAGCCCCGCCCTCTCGCGGTAAAATTGCCGCGATTGGGCACAATTTACATAGGGGGCGAGGCCAAATGCTGTGATTCATGCAGAATCACAGCTTAAGCCCCGCCCCCTTCACAGAGACCCGCGATTGCCGCGGGTATTCTCCTAATTCTGCCCACTTCACTAGGAAGTGGGCAGAATGTGGAAGAAATGCCTACCCTTCCGGGGGAGCTTGAAAATTAATATTAATAGATTAATGGGTATAACAGTGTCTACTCCCCATATCTCCAAATACCCATGAGGGACTCTGAACCTGATGTTTCTCAAAGCTCAAATGGGAAGTTCAAATGTAAACAATGGGCCGAAATCAGCATGGATCGCAACTGCGTACGCAGATCGAGCAATTGTTAGCCACTTTGCATGCACCATACTGCACGTGCGCAGCGATGTCACTGTGATTACGGATGCAGAGAGGAATCCATCGCAGAGTGAACGCCGTTGCATGGGCGTGCATAAATTAGCCACTGCGATTGCATACGCAGCCTGAGTACTCACTTGTGCGATGAGACTTGCAGTGTCTGCGACGCATCAGACCTGCTGTAATTGTGCGTGATGGGCCGATGTGCTTCAGTGTTACTGATGTATACGCAGGACTGCGAGGTATTACGGATGTGAGAAAGCTGTAGTGGGCGTCTCTATGCTGGCTGAGCTGTGGCAGACATTAGCATATTTTCACAGCTTCATTGCGTGCGATTACGCAGCTGCGATCGCGATTGTGATCCATGCTGAATCTGTACAGTACAGTATAGTGGAAGATTGGTTATGCAGACAAGTGGATGATCAATGAGGCTTGTTTAAATAGCAGGATTCAAAACCTTTCCTTGAAAAGTGTTTGTCATTCACTGGATAAGCACCAGGCACAGGCAGGCCCAGCGACAGGGAGGGACTAAGGGGACACCGGTACCGGGCCCCGAGGTCCAGAGGGGCCCCGAGGTCCAGACGGGACCCATAGCCACCGCCCCCTTTAGCCTGGCCCGGGCAGCGCTGGGCTCTTACAGGTGGCTCAGCTGCAGCCCGGGTCGGGCATGACCTTTACACTTACATCTGACTGCAATGCGGCAGTGTGACGTCAATTGTCACGTTGCCGCACTTCTTCCCTGCCCGGGCGGATGTGCATGTATCCCCAGCCTGCCATCACATATTAAGTATTTGAGGCTACTGTTAGGGCTGGGTACGGAAGAAGGGACAGAGGAAGGTGGGCTGGATGCGGAGGACAGTGATGGTGCCTGGCGAAGGAGGCTGACGCAGAGGAAGGTGACGGGCTGGGGCAGAAGGTGAAAGGCTGGACGCAGAGGAAGGTGATGGGGCGGAGGGTGATGAACTGGACGCAGAGGATGGTGATGGTGCCTGTTGAAGGAGGCTGGAAGCAGAGGAAGGTGACAAGGGCTGGGGCAGAAAGTGATAGGCTGTATGCAGAGGAAGGTGATGGGGCTGGAGCAGAAGGTGACAGGAGCTGGACGCAGAGGAAGATGAAGGGGCTATGGGCAGAGGAAGGTGAAGGAGGCAGAGGAAGATGAAGGGGGCTGGGGGCAGATGGTGATAGGGGCTGGGGACTGATGTGAACTGGGGTCGGAGAAAGGTGATGGGGGCTTCTGGGCTGAGGATGGTGATGAGAGGCTGATGACTAAGGATGGCTGGCTGCAGACACCAACCCTCCTACCCCTGAGGCGTAGGAGGGTTCTGAGGTCATCAGAAGACCTTGCAAGAGACGGCAGAGAAGAACTACAACCTTCATCATCAGTGACAGAGAGACAGTGTGGTAAGTCATAGTGTATTTTTACTTTATTTAAAGGCTGGTATATCTTTTAGTTAACATATCATGCTTCACATATCACACATGCAGGGGAGGGATCTGCGGGATCAGGGATGGTGGCGAGAAGGTGGGGCTCCCAGAAACATCAGTGTACCGGGCCCTGAGATTTCTGTTGCCGGCCCTGGGCACAGGTGTATTTAGAATGGGTGAAGCACCAATTACATTTAGTTACCTGTCAGTCCATTATTATGGGGGCTTCTTGGGACAAATGGAACTGGTGCCAAATTCCCGAAGATAATGCCAGAAGTACAGTATGGCGAAATGTGCAGAACAATCTGGCACAAAAGTCAGAGGGCCTCATTCAGAGGCGGTCGGAGGATGCAAGCGGTCGCTCAGAAACTGGGCGGCCACTTGCATCCTGACCGACCGCCTCTGTTGCGGTCGTTAGGCTGTGGGTTAACACCCACAGCTCTAACGACCTCTCGGGTGATGGTCGCGATGGTCAGAGACCATCGCGACCATCGGGGCTTACGACGAGACCCTAGGGTAGGGTCTCACTTGTCGTAAGCCCCGGAGAGCTTCTGGCTCTGTCAGAGCCGGAAGCTCTCCACTGACATCACTAGTGATATCAGTGGGGCCTCCCCCAAACGGCAGGCGTTCCCATGGGAATGCCCCGTTTGGGCTGCCACCCCCCCGGCAGCTCGCCCCCTTTGGAAAGAGACCCGCTACGACCGGCGCTGTCGGTCGTAGCGGGTCTCACGCATGCGCACGAGGGAGCCGGCTCCCTCGTGCGCATGCGCACTGGCAAAACATCGAGGCGGCCGTGCGGTCGTACACCGTACGGCCGCCTCTGAATAAGGCCATATTTTCAACTGCACGAGGGCACCCTCCACTCTTAAAACCTCCTTGGCACCAGGTTAAATTTACAAGAGGTGTGCACTGTACCTCCTAAAAGATTGGAATCTGCCCCCGACCATCATCCCCATTTGTACTACTTAGGTGGGATTACTTTTGAAAACAAACTGGGTTGCTCCTCTGACTGTATGGTGCTAATATTGTGCAATACAATCCTTACAAAACTATCATGCCTTTAATTTCCCATTCGTTCCGTTGGCAGTCACAATAACCATGGTAATCTTTGGTCATAACAACAGCGCCAATTTTTTGTAATACAATAGCTACTGACATTATCTGTGTGCAAAAGAGATGCAGGACAACAACGGGCGCCAGCCAAAGTCGGCACTGGTGGCAATTTCTGTAAAACAACATGAAAGTTCCTGAAAGTAAGCCAGCAAAAGGTTAAAAAACAAGAAAAAGGCAACTACGGTGAGAGATGAATAGAATAGTATTAGCGCTACGAGAGGAGCAAAGTGAAAATAATCAGGGAGATAGGTAATTTGCTTTTATTCCACACATTAGAGATTTTCCGAAAGCATTTTCGATGACAGTGAGCCTCTTAAAAAGGGTATTTATGTGGAAAGAACAAAAAAATGAGCAAGATGAAAAGAAAACTATGGGGGACCCCATCAGAACTTGGGCTCTAGCCAGAAAAAGTCACCGTGAACACGTGTTTCACAAAACATATGCCCTGATAGCCACTCAAACAGCACTGACCTGGTTCGGATTATCTCTATTTGGCTGTTTGTTGGATAACACGAGACAGAAACAACAACAGGACATTTGGGCGGAAGACTGTTATCTGACACTTTTTCCCGCAGCTTTTACCTGATTCACGAGCATGTCAGCGAGTCATTATTGCAGAATCCATTGTGTGTAGAGCAGTTCTTCTGTGCTGCTTAAAATTTCCCGCTGCACTCTTTGTACAACACCCCGCTGTCTCATGTCCTACTTACTGCTTTATGTAAAATGGAAGGAAAAAAAAAAAAGGCAGTTAAATATATGAGAAGAAAAATATACCCCAATTATATGTGCAATTACGTGCGCTAATATTTGGGCGCCATTATGAGCCTGTCGATCGTGAGGTCAATTAAGAGAACTGGTTTGCAAGTTAGTTTGAGTTTTTCTTTTTGCATATAACAACGCAAAATGAAAAAAAGTGTTATTCTAGGCTTGTGAATGCCAAAGGGGTGAAAAACAGGTGGTATACATATAACAACAGTATAATATGTTGGTACCATAGCATTATAAGACACCGGGACATGTTTATTATTAATTATATTATTATTTTATTTTTATTAATATTTATATGATATGATTATTAACTATATTATTTATTATTCGTGGCAATAAGGAATCTTTGATTGCTGGAAAGCCTATGCATTACTTCTCGCTTCTGCCCCCCGTAGCGCCACTGTGGCTATATAAATAGTGCCCACATCATAAAATAATAAATGTAGCCCCCTTCATAAAAACATTTTAAAACACTAATTAACAATTAATTAGTAAATATATACCTACGCCTCTTATTGTTTGCATAATGTGAATTTTGATAACTACCCTTACCAACATGTAATAACATTTTATGAGAAATCGGTAAAAATGAAATATAAAGAAATGCAACAAATAGGTCCCTACTTACAATACTAAAAATGCAGTCAATTCTGTGACATATTGTTTGATATATTCAGGGCCGTAGCTAGGGTAGTGCGGCCGGTGCCATCGCACAGGGCACCACAGGTCAGGGGGTGCTGTTTGGGCCTGTCAAATTTCTGTTTATTATCATTCTTGCTTGTAGCTTCCTCTTATTTCATCCCAAGCATCTCCTGGCCTCTCCTATCTCTTCCCTGGACCTTCCCCATGAAGCCATGGCCCTTGTTTGGGTGCATTATGTCCCTTTGAAAAATGAGGGGGGCGCCAATGCTCTTTCTGGCACAGGGCACCAAAAAGTCTAGTTACGGCTCTGGATATATTGGGTCCCTTTAACAAGGCGATACAGGAGACACCTGCTGTTGTACTCTGAGCACATGAGAAAGCAGTTCCCATAGCTGTCAGAGGGGGATCGGCATGAATGACCGCCGGACCTATGTCCGGCAGTTCAAATCCCGACGCCGGAAGACCGGCAGCAGTGAAGATCCCGACAGGTAAGTAAACTAACTAACCTAAACCTCTCTCTCCCCTAACCCTCCCTTAGGGGTGCCTAACCATAACCTCCCCCCCTAGTGCCTAAAAAGTGGCAACTGAGATAGCAGTAACATATAGAAGACTGTTAATGACCATAAGGAAAATAATGGAAGTTCTCAAAAAAAAAAGGTGTCAAATGTCTGATTGTTGCTAGTTTGATTAATAGTGGAAAAATGTTGGCAAGCAGGTGTTGTTATGCAAATTAAAGTCTTTCCAGCATTTTGGGGTACAGAACAATGTCTGTATAATTTTTTTTTTCATTTTTTTTTAGACAAGTTTATACAAGTTTGAATGTGAATGGACAATTATTCTCTGTAAAACACTGTCAAATATGTATGTGCTATGTAAGTAGCTGTTATTAAATAAATAAATAAATAATAAATCTCTAAATAGATGGAATAAACACGTTTACTTCTCATCTGCAAGTTCAAACCCCCTATCCTATCACTACAGCAACTCAACATGCCTGTCCCCCATCATTTCACCTCCACATTCCTGTCCACCCATCATTTGACCTCCACATACCTGTCTCACATAATTAAGACCATCACATACCTGTCCCAAATCACTTACACCTCCACATACCTGTCCCACATCATTTACACCTCCACACACCTGTCCTACATCATTTACACCCACACATACCTGTCCCAAATCACTTACACCTCCACATACCTGTCCTACATCATTTACACCCCCACATCCCTGTCCCAAATCACTTACACCTCCACATACCTGTCCTACATCATTTACACCCCCACATACCTGTCCCAAATCACTTACACCTCCACATACCTGTCCCACATCATTTACACCTCCACCTGCCTGTCTCACATCATTTACACCTCCACATACCTGTCCCACATCATTTACACCTCCATGTACCTCTCCTACTTCTTTTACACCTCCATGTACCTGTCCTAAATCATTTACACCTCCACATGCCTCCACATACCAGTCCCACATAATTTACACCTCCACACAACTGTCTCACATCACTTACACCTTCACATACCTGCCCCACATCATTTACATCTCCACATACCTGTCCCACATCATTTACACCTCCACATACCTACCCCACAACATTTTCATCTCCACATACCTGTCCCACATCATTTACATCTCCACAAACATGTCCCACATAATTTACAACTCCACATACATGTCCCACATCATTTACACTTCCCCCACATCATTTACATCTCCACATACCTGTCCCACATAATTTACACCTCCACATACCTGTCCCACATCATTTACACCTCCACATACCTGTCCCACATCATTTACACCTCCATGTACCTGCCCCACATCATTTACACCTCCACGTACCTGTCCCACATCATTTATACCACCACGTACCTGTCCCACATCATGTACACCTCCACATACCTGTCCCACATAATTTACACCTCCACGTACCTGTCCCACATCATTTACACCTCCACGTACGTGCCCCACATAATTTACACCTCCACATACCTGTCCCACATCATTTACACCTCCACGTACCTGTCCACACATCATTTCACCTCCACATACCTGTCCCACATTATTTACACCTCCACGTACCTGTCCCACATCATTTACACCTCCACATACCTGTCCCACATCATTTACACCTCCACATACCTGTCCCACATAATTTACACCTCCACATACCTGTCCCACATCATTTACACCACCACATACCTGTCCCACATCATTTACACCTCCACATACCTGTCCCACATCATTTACACCTCCACGTACCTGTCCCACATCATTCACACCTCCACATACCTGTCCTACATCATTTACACCTCCACATACCTGTCCCACATCATTTACACCACCACATACCTGTCCCACATCATTTACACCTCCACATAATTTACACCTCCACATACCTCTCCCACATTATTTACACCACCACATACCTGTCCCACATCATTTACACCTCCACATACCTGTCCCACATCATTTACACCTCCACGTACCTGTCCCACATCATTTACACCTCCACATACCTGTCCTACATCATTTACACCTCCACATACCTGTCCCACATCATTTACACCACCACATACCTGTCCCACATCATTTACACCTCCACGTACCTGTCCCACATCATTTACACCTCCACATACCTGTCCCACATCATTTACACCTCCACATACCTGTCCCACATCATTTACACCTCCACGTACCTGCCCCACATCATTTACTCCTCCTCATAGCTGCCCCACATCATTTACACCTCCACGTACCTGCCCCACATCATTTACACCTCCACATACCTGCCCCACATCATTTACACCTCCACATACCTGTCCCACATCATTTACACCTCCACGTACCTGCCCCACATCATTTACACCTCCACATATTGAACTTTTTAGAGAAATTCACCTGAAAACCAAAATGTGTTTATTGGCCAAATTATGCTATTTAAACTAGAGATGAGCGGGTTCGGATTCCAGAGAACCGAACCCACCCGAATTTAGCATAACCGAGTTGGATCCAAGCAGGCTTGGATGTTCCCGCCTTACTCGGATATCTCAAATCGAGGCAAAACCTTAGAGACGAAATCTCACAGTTCGCAAGCTTTCGTCTCTATGATCAATGTAGTATATAAGGGACCACGCGATGGGCGCCATTTCACTCTAGCTGTGGAGACTGAACAGGGAGGGTGGGTAGTGTAGGGCTGGGAGAGGTGCTGGTGCTATCTGTAGTGTCCTGGGCTGGTGATTGCTGATCCATTCTGGTCTCTGGTCACGGTGCTGTCACTGTCACTGTGCTGTCTGCTGATCCATCTGGGCTGTCTGCTGTGTCCTGGCCTGGTGCTGCTGATCCATTCTGGGCTGGTGTTTTTCATGTCTGCTGTGTCCATCTGGGCTGGTGCAGAACTGCAGATACATCTGGACTCAAAAAAAAAAAAATATATATAGTCAAAGGCCCTCATTCAGAGCCGTACGCTCTGAGCAGAGCGCACGCTCTGAATGAGGGCCGCCCTCCATAAAAATGGAGCGTCCTCCTGGACGCTCGTATAGCTGTGGGTCACCACCCACAGGCTATACGAGCGTGCATTTTGATGGCCGCGATGGTCGAGACCATCACGACCTTCGAAATTGCGAGCCGGAGCCTGCGGTTGAGGTTTTCAACCGCAAGCTCCGGAGTGATTTTGGCTCTATCAGAGCCAAAATCACTCCCACTGACATCACTAGTGATGTCAGTGGGCCGGCTTTTGACGAGAGGCGTTCCCGTGGGAACGCCCCCGTCAGGGAGGCACGCCCCCGGCACGCCTACCAAAGGGGGCGTGCTGTCAATCAACATTGACAGCACGCCCCCTTTGATCGGACACAACAAGCAAAGGACTTTCCTTTGCTCGTCGCATCTGGCGCATGCGCACGACGGAGCTCCCTCCGTCGTGCGCATGCTCAGTCCAGAACATCGACCCACTTGCGAGCGGACAGCCGCTCGCGAGTGGGTCTGAATCAGGCCCAAAGTCTTTTATATTTTTCTGTGTGTGTGTGTGTGCGTATTAGGCTTAACCGCAGTACCGCACAAGATCCAGCCAGCAACGCAAGTTGCAAGCTAGTGCTGCCCGACTCCAGTCGTTATCAATCTGTGCTCTGGGCCCAAGTTTTTACCCGAAACCCCTTCCCCCCCCCAAAAAATAAAAATTTGTGGCTTTTGTCTATTTATTTTCTCTGTGTGTGTGCGTGTTAGGCTTAGCCACACAAGATACAGCAACGCAACCTAATGCTGTCATCACCAATCTGTGCTCTGGGCTCAAGTTCTAGAGCCGAAAAAAAAAATAGTGTCTTTTGTATATTTTTTTCTGTGTGCGCACGACTACAAGTGTGTGAATTTTGTAACCGCACCTTGGCTACACTATTGGTGCTTGTGACACTGCCTCAAGACCGCAGAAAATATGGAGGGTTGTCACATGACAAGAGATCAAGGCCAAGAACCACTTGTTGTAGCTGCCGCCAGCAGTCATCATGATAATGCAAGGCCGTCATCTTCCTTGTCCTCTATGAAGGCCCATGCCTTCAATCCTCAAGGGTATCCCCATCATCTTTGCACAGTCCTCAACTCTATTAATAATTATATCAATCAGATTTGAGCCAGCAAGCTGGATGCAACCTTTTGGCCCTTTAACTAGATGAAAAAAATCACTATTGTGAGCTGTGAGGTAATCAAAATTGACTGTAAACGACTGGATTATAAATGTTATTGAGGTTATTAATACTGTAGGAGAAAAAAATCCAGATCCAAAACCATAACACAAAAACAAAACACCAAGGAAAAGATCCAAAACCAGATTCAGATCCAAAACCAGGGGAGATCCAGATCCAAAACCAAAACACAAGGGTCGGCGCACATCTCTAATTTAAACCCCTCCAAGTGCATGATTATTTATTGGTAAGGGTGTACCAGAGGTTCTGCACATTTTAAATTTAAATTAATTCTTTTCTATACCTTTTCACCTGGGAATTTGGGATTGGATAGCAAATGTAATTGACAGTGCGAGTTTGCAGTGGGAATGGCACGCAGGACGCAATTTGCACCTAATAGGATTGAGCCCATTGAGAGGATATCCCACTTAGCGGCATTTAACCAAATTGCCAAGACACTATTTAGTGTAGGGTTCCAGAGTAACTAGAAAATCCTATCCACATCAGAGACAGCTAGCCAGCTGCTCTCACCAGCTCACAAGCCAGTGATGAACAGTGCCATGCCAGCAAAGTGCTTCAAGGAGCCCATGTAGCCAGCGATAGCATAATAAATAATTTTTCTGTTTGAAAAATAAATTTAATTTGTTTCTGTTTTTTACTTATTTCTTTGTTTTGTCATTCTCTTGTATTAGTTTTAATATAATCTGCTACTGTAAGGTTACGTCCAGGCATCCAGGGCAGCGTGCATGTGTGACGCGGCAGTGACAGGCCACGGAAATGCATAAGCGACCCGGACTAGTCGATCGCTACCTACTAGTATAGTCATTTTTATCATCTAAAGGGAAAAATTACATTAGTGGGTCTACATGTGACTTTTGGGGCCTCAATTATCAACGAGTGTTATTCCTGTTATCACTTGTTACTAATTTTAAATGGCGCTCCAACCGGTCAGCTCCTGTCATGTGTTGGATAAACGACAGGAGCTGATTGGCTGGAGCACCATTTAACATTAGTAACGAGTGATAACAAGAATATCACTGGTTGATAAATTAGGTCTTTAGTGTCTTTTTTATATAAACATTTATTATTTTATTATTGTCATCTCTTGAATGGAGGATTATTTTCCTTCCTAGGTCCCCTGGGGGCTGAAATACATTAGAAACTGTTTAAAGCCTCTTCTACCTGGCTCTGTTCTTGGAAGCCTAATGTCAGATGCCCTACCCTGGTGTGTTAAAGTAAATACCTAATGCATCTTAGGGTGTGGTATGACATGTCAACAATCACAATGTGCACATTCATCATGCCAACATGGTCATAACGTCAGCATTGACCATGTCGACAATCATCGTGTGGATAGAAGTGAAGTGTCGACATATGGTTCCTGGAGGCTCAGTGGTGACTTACTTGCTCCAGGTGGCTGCAGCGGCTCCAGCGCATACTTACCGTGCCAGGTCAGTGCAGCAGGAGGTTGGGGGCGGCTTAAGTGGGCAATGCGGGGGCATACCGGCGCGATTGCGTCATTGCGGTCCCGCACCCGCTTTATAATACCGATATTATCGGCATCGTAAAGCAGGGGGTGGGGCTACAATGATGTGATTCTGCGCGAACTGCGTCATCACCCCCCGAACCACCCACTTTCGCGTGCTGGCGCCAGAGGTCGGTGGCCATTCCAGGGGACTTGCCTACGCTTGCGGGTGGCCAAGAGGCTCCCGGCAGAGTTGGCAAGCATGCTTCAGCGGCGTCTTCTGGGTCCTGGCGGTCATGTCACTGAGTTTTGGGTCAGACCTCTGATCTTCTGGTGTTCGGGTGTGTAATTCTCCCCTATCCCTCCTTCCTGCAACCTATCCCTAATGTCGACATTCTGACCAGGGCCGGATTATAGGGAGGGCGAAGGGGACAGTCGTCCCGGGGCCCCCACACATAAGGGGCCCCCACACACTGCCCATAGTCGCCGCTGCTACTGACAGCATTTAGCCGCTATTGTTCTTGTCAGCGGCTCAGCTGTTCCTTAACAGCGGCCGCCGAGGAGCCTCCTACAGTCATCATCTCGCGAGACTGACTGTAAGAAGTTCCTTGGTGGCCGACAGTCAGTGGGGGAGCCGAGGCTCCAACATAAAGAAGAATTGAGTCGACTTGACTCAGGTCCTCATGGCGCACCTCAGCGGTGCAGAGCGCTGACAGGCAGGTACTGTAGCCCTTAGTGTGTGTGTGTGTGTGTGTATATATATGTGTGTGTATATATATATATATATATATATACACACACACACATACAGTATATATGGCTCTATATACATTATATATAGATATATATATACTGTGTGTATATTAGGGGTGTGCACCGGCCACTTTTCGTGTTTTGTGTTTTGGTTTTGGATCTGGATCTTTCTTCGTGTTTTGGATCTGGATTGGTTTTGCCAAAACCACCCTTCCGTGTTTTGGGTTCTGGGTTTTGTGTTTTGGATCTGTATTTTTTTGAAAAAAAGCATAAAAACAGCTAAAATCACAGAATTTGTAGGTTTTTCTGCTCCTATGCTATTATTAACCTCAATAACCTTAATTTCCACTCATTTCCAGTCTATTCTGAACACCTCACACCTCACAATAGTGTTTTTATGTCCAAAAGGTTGCACCGAGGTAGCTGGATGACTATGCTAAGCGACACGAGTGGGCGGCACAAACACGTGACCCATCTAGGAGTGACACTGCAGTGGCAGGCAGGATGGCAGTTAGAAAAACTAGGCCCCAAACTGTACATAATGCAAAGAAAAAAAGAGGTGCAAGATGGAATTGTCCTTGGGCCCTCCCACCCACCCTTATGTTGTATAAACAGGACATGCACACTTTAACAAATCAATCATTTCAGCGCCAGGGTCTGCCACACAACTGTGGCTGAAATGATTGGTTCGTTTGGGCCCCCACAAAACAAGCTGGCAATTAATGTGTCCCTGCACAAACTGGCTCTACGGAGGCAAGATGTCATCCTCATCCTCCTCATCCACCGATTCCTCACCCTCTTCAGTGTGTACATCCTCATCCTCACAAAGTATTAACTCGTCCCCACTTGAATCCACCACCACAGGTCCCTCTGTACCTTCTGGAGGCTGGTCTCCCTGGAAGAGCTGATAATTCATTTTGATGAACATCATCTTCTCCACATTCTGTGGAAGCAACCTCCTACGCCTTTCGCTGACAAGGTTCCCGGCTGCACTAAACACTCTTTCGGAGTACACACTGGAGGGGGGGCAACTCAGGTAAAATAGAGCCAGTTTGTACAGGGGCCTCCAAATTGCCTCTTTTTCCTGCCAGTACAGGTATGGACTGTCTGACATGCCTACTTGGATGCTGTCACCGATGTAATCCTCCACCATTCTGTCAATGGTGACAGTATCATATGCAGTGACAGTAGACATGTCAGAAATTGTTGCCAGGTCCTTCAGTCCGGACCAGATGTCCAAACTTGGTCCTGCCTGCCCTGCATCACCGCCAGCGGGTTGCTTAGGATACCTAAGTTTTTTCCTGGCAGCCCCAGTTGCGGGAGAAAATGAAGAAGGAGCCGTTGACGTGTCACGTTCCGCTTCAGCTGACAGTGTGTTCACCAGCAGGTCTTTGCACCTCTGCAGGCTTGTGTCGGCCGGAAAGAGAGACACCACATAGGCTTTAAACCTAGGATCGAGCACGGTGGCCAAAATGTAGTGGTCTGATTTCAACAGATTGACCACCCTGGAATCCTGGCAAAGCGAATGAAGGGCTTCATCCACAAGTCCCACATGCCGAGCGGAATCGCTCCGTCTTAGCTCCTCCTTCACTTTCTCCAGCTGCTTCTGCAAAAGCCTGATGAGGGGAATGACCTGACTCAAGCTGGCAGTGTCTGAACTGACTTCACGTGTGGCAAGTTCGAAGGGCTGAAGAACCTTGCACAACACGGAAATCATTCTCCACTGCGCTTGAGTCAGGTGCATACCCCCTCCTTTGCCTATGTCATAGGTGGATGTATAGGCTTGTATGGCCTTTTGCTGCTCCTCCATCCTCTGAAGCATATAGAGGGTTGAGTTCCACCGTGTCACAACCTCTTGCTTCAGGTGATGGCGGGGCAGGTTCAAGAGTGTTTGCTGGCGCTCCAGTCTTCGGCACGCAGTCGCTGAATGGCGAAAGTGGCCAGAAATTTTTCGGGCCACCCAAAGCGTCTCCTGCACGCCCCTGTCGCTTTTCAGAAAATTCTGCACCACCAAGTTTATTGTGTGAGCAAAACATGGGACATGCTGGAATTTGCCCAGATGTAATGCCCGCACAATATTGGTGGCGTTGTCAGATATCACAAATCCCCAGGAGAGTCTAAGTGGGGTAAGCCACTGGGCGATGATTTCCCTCAGTTTCTCTAAGAGGTTGTCGGCGGTGTGCCTCTTACTGAAACCGGTGATACACAGCGTAGCCTGCCTTGTAACGAGCTGGCGTTTCTGAGATGCTGCTACTGGTGACGCTGCTGCTGTTGCTGCGTAAGGTGATACATCTACCCAGTGGGCTGTCACAGTCATATAGTCCTTAGTCTGCCCTGTTCCACTTGTCCACATGTCCGTGGTTAAGTGGACATTGTGTACAACGGCATTTTTCAGGACACTGAGGACACTTTTTCTGACGTTTCTGTACAGTCTCGGTATCGCCTGCCTAGTGAAGTGGAATCTAGACGGGATTTGGAACCGGGGACACACTACCTCCATCAATTGTCTAAATCCCACTGCACTAATGGCGGATACCGGACGCACGTCTAACACCAACATAGCAGTCAAGGCCTCAGTTATACGTTTTGCTTCAGGATGACTGCTGTCGTACTTCATCCTCCTCGCTAAGGACTGTTGGAGGGTCAATTGTTTAGTAAAAGTAGTGGTGTTCCTACTTCCTCTCTGGGATGATGAACGACTCCCAGCAGCAGCAGCAACAGCAGCAGCGGCAGCAGTAGGCGTAGCAATGCAGGATCCTCCGGAGGAATCCCGGATAGGAGAGTCAGTCATGCCAGTGATATGGCCTGCAGGACTACTTCCGATCCTGACTAAGGAGGAAATTGACGAGGAGGGAGTTGACGGTGTGGTTTGCAGGCGCTTGGATACAACAGGACAACGGGATTTAGGTGTCCCTGGACTGCTTACGGTCTGAGCCAAAGTTTCTGAACTTGACAGTAACTTTTTATGAACGCGCTGCAGGTGCCGTATAAGGGAGGATGTTCCTAGGTGGTTGACGTCCCTACCCCTACTTATTTCACCTTTACATATGGTACATATGGCAAGACAGTTGTTGTCCGGATTTGGATAGAAATATTGCCAGACCAAAGAGGTGGAATGTTTGGTCTTCTGCCCAGGCATGACCGTGATGGGCTTTTTCATCCCACGGACAACAACTGTCTCCCCCGGAGCCTGATTTAAACAAACCACATCACCATCAGAATCCTCCTCGCCAACTTCCTCCTCAGCGCCAGCTACACCAGTATCCTCATCCTGTTGTACTTCAACAGTGACATCTTCAATTTGCATATCAGCAAGTGGACTGTGGGTGCTCCTTTCAGCACTTGCAGGGGGCGTGCAAATGGTGGAAAGAGCCACCTCTTCCCGTCCAGTGCTGGGAAGGTCAGGCATCGCAACCACCACCACACTTGGACTCTCTTTGGGGATTTGTGATATCTTCTTAGAAAGCACAGTTCTTCGCTGTGCTTTTGCCAGCTTAACTCTTTTGATTTTTTTAGTGGGAGGAGTGCTTCCATCGTCATGTGAAGCTGAACCACTAGTCATGAACATACTAGGGATCGACCTTAGCCGTTCCTTGCCACTCCGTGTCGTAAATGGCATATTGGCAAGTTTACGTTTCTCTTCAGCTGATTTAAATGTCTTTTTCAAGGTCATTTTCCTGAACTTTGCCATTTGGGATTGTATGTGCCCTCTACTATGACATTGGGCATCGGCCTTGGCAGACGACGTTGATGGCATGTTATCGTCTATGTCATGACTAGTGGCAGCAGCTTCAGCACTAGGAGGAAGTGGTTCTTGATCTTTCTCTATTTTATTTTTATCGGAGAAAGTTTGGTCCTCCATTTATGTTATATCGATTTGATATATACGTGCGGCTAAACACAGAAAATAAATTTTTTTTTGGTTCGGACTGGAGTGTACTTTGTGGGTTACAGCACCCTTTAACGGTCAAGCCAGCCGGCCCTTTACTTATGACACAGGCGCACTCTTGGCACTACTTTGTTGATGCACGTGCGGCTACTGCGCACACAATTCACAAACACAGAAAATAATTTTTTTTTGGTTTGGACTGGAGTGTACTTTGGGGGTTACAGCACCCTTTAACGGTCAAGCCAGCCGGCCCTTTACTTATGACACAGGCGCACTCTTGGCACTACTTTGTTGATGCACGTGCGGCTACTGCGCACACAATTCACAAACACAGAAAATATTTTTTTTTTTGTTTGGACTGGAGTGTACTTTGGGGGATACAGCACCCTTTAACGGTCAAGCCAGCCGGCCCTTTACTTATGACACAGGCGCACGCTTGGCACTACTTTGTTGATGCACGTGCGGCTACTGCGCACACAATTCACAAACACAGAAAATAATTTTTTTTTGGTTTGGACTGGAGTGTACTTTCGGGGGTTACAGCACCCTTAACGGTCAAGCCAGCTGGCCCTTTACTTATGACACAGGCGCACGCTTGGCACTACTTTGTTGATGCACGTGCGGCTACTGCGCACACAATTCACAAACACAGAAAATATTTTTTTTTTGGTTTGGACTGGAGTGTACTTTCGGGGGTTACAGCACCCTTTAACGGTCAAGCCAGCCGGCCCTTTACTTATGACACAGGCGCACGCTTGGCACTACTTTGTTGATGCACGTGCGGCTACTGCGCACACAATTCACAAACACAGAAAATAATTTTTTTTTGGTTTGGACTGGAGTGTACTTTCGGGGGTTACAGCACCCTTTAACGGTCAAGCCAGCCGGCCCTTTACTTATGACACAGGGGCACTCTTGGCACTACTTTGTTGATGCACGTGCGGCTACTGCGCACACAATTCACAGACACAGAAAATAATTTTTTTTTAGGTTTGGACTGGAGTGTACTTTCGGGGGTTACAGCACCCTTAACGGTCAAGCCAGCCGGCCCTTTACTTATGACACAGGCGCACGCTTGGCACTACTTTGTTGATGCACGTGCGGCTACTGCGCACACAATTCACAAACACAGAAAATAATTTTTTTTTGGTTTGGACTGGAGTGTACTTTCGGGGGTTACAGCACCCTTTAACGGTCAAGCCAGCCGGCCCTTTACTTATGACACAGGCGCACGCTTGGCACTACTTTGTTGATGCACGTGCGGCTACTGCGCACACAATTCACAAACACAGAAAATAATTTTTTTTTGGTTTGGACTGGAGTGTACTTTCGGGGGTTACAGCACCCTTTAACGGTCAAGCCAGCCGGCCCTTTACTTATGACACAGGGGCACTCTTGGCACTACTTTGTTGATGCACGTGCGGCTACTGCGCACACAATTCACAAACACAGAAAATAATTTTTTTTTAGGTTTGGACTGGAGTGTACTTTCGGGGGTTACAGCACCCTTAACGGTCAAGCCAGCCGGCCCTTTACTTATGACACAGGCGCACGCTTGGCACTACTTTGTTGATGCACGTGCGGCTACTGCGCACACAATTCACAAACACAGAAAATAATTTTTTTTTGGTTTGGACTGGAGTGTACTTTCGGGGGTTACAGCACCCTTTAACGGTCAAGCCAGCCGGCCCTTTACTTATGACACAGGCGCACGCTTGGCACTACTTTGTTGATGCACGTGCGGCTACTGCGCACACAATTCACAAACACAGAAAATAATTTTTTTTTGGTTTGGACTGGAGTGTACTTTCGGGGGTTACAGCACCCTTTAACGGTCAAGCCAGCCGGCCCTTTACTTATGACACAGGCGCACGCTTGGCACTACTTTGTTGATGCACGTGCGGCTACTGCGCACACAATTCACAAACACAGAAAATAATTTTTTTTTGGTTTGGACTGGAGTGTACTTTCGGGGGTTACAGCACCCTTTAACGGTCAAGCCAGCCGGCCCTTTACTTATGACACAGGGGCACTCTTGGCACTACTTTGTTGATGCACGTGCGGCTACTGCGCACACAATTCACAAACACAGAAAATAATTTTTTTTTAGGTTTGGACTGGAGTGTACTTTCGGGGGTTACAGCACCCTTAACGGTCAAGCCAGCCGGCCCTTTACTTATGACACAGGCGCACGCTTGGCACTACTTTGTTGATGCACGTGCGGCTACTGCGCACACAATTCACAAACACAGAAAATAATTTTTTTTTGGTTTGGACTGGAGTGTACTTTCGGGGGTTACAGCACCCTTTAACGGTCAAGCCAGCCGGCCCTTTACTTATGACACAGGCGCACGCTTGGCACTACTTTGTTGATGCACGTGCGGCTACTGCGCACACAATTCACAAACACAGAAAATAATTTTTTTTTAGGTTTGGACTGGAGTGTACTTTCGGGGGTTACAGCACCCTTAACGGTCAAGCCAGCCGGCCCTTTACTTATGACACAGGCGCACGCTTGGCACTACTTTGTTGATGCACGTGCGGCTACTGCGCACACAATTCACAAACACAGAAAATATTTTTTTTTTTGGTTTGGACTGGAGTGTACTTTCGGGGGTTACAGCACCCTTAACGGTCAAGCCAGCCGGCCCTTTACTTATGACACAGGCGCACGCTTGGCACTACTTTGTTGATGCACGTGCGGCTACTGCGCACACAATTCACAAACACAGAAAATAATTTTTTTTTTGGTTTGGACTGGAGTGTACTTTCGGGGGTTACAGCACCCTTAACGGTCAAGCCAGCCGGCCCTTTACTTATGACACAGGCGCACGCTTGGCACTACTTTGTTGATGCACGTGCGGCTACTGCGCACACAATTCACAAACACAGAAAATATATTATTTTTTTAGCACTTGGGGGGAGCACCCCTGATGGACAGAGCACCCCCTGGACAACACTACAGCACCCCTTTAGGACTGGGACACTGCACAGGACTTTGGAGTGGACACAGCCCCTATGGAGAACTGACTGCACAACACAGTCCAGCCAGCCCCTATGGACTTTGAAGTAGTGGACACAGCCCCTATTAACAACAGCAGCACAGCACAACACAGCCAGCCCCTATGGACTTTGAAGTAGTGGACAACAGCAGCACTACACTACACTACACTACACAGCACTAACTCCCACCCTCCCTCTTCACTGTCCACAGCCGAGTGAGAAAATGGCGCCGACGCGGGTACCTTATATAGGATCCAAAACCCGCGAGACTCGGAAGGCGGGATGATGACGTTTTGCCTCGATGTCAGATCCGAGTCAGGCGGGAAAAGTCGAGCCTGACTCGGATCGGACTCGGATCGGGGGGGCTCGGGGGGGTTCGGATTTCAGAAATCCGAACCCGCTCACCCCTAGTGTATATACACACACACATAATGTGTGTGTGTATATATATATATATATATATATATATATATATATATACACTGTGTGTACATACACAGTATATATGGCTACATATAATGTATATATAGCCATATATACTGTATGTGTGTGTGTATATATATATATATATATATATGTGTTTATTACATTTGCTTTAAAATGTAAAATTACTGGAATAGGAAGGTAATTTTTTTTTATATCTATATATATATATATATATATATATATATATTTATAGTGTGTGCTTTCATATATATATATATATATATATATATATATATAATTTATATATAGTGTGCTTATATATATATAGACAGATATAGATATATATACACACAGTACATGTATATATGTGTGTATATACACACCAACACCTATATATGAGTGTGTGTGTATAGTTATATATACAGATATACTGTGTGTGTATGTGTGTATATATATATATATATATATATATATATATATCAGTTACATAGAGGCCCCCACAAGTGTGTTGTTGCCCAGGGGCCCCCACAGACCTTAATCCGGCCCTGATTCTAACAATGTCGATATTTCACAACTTGAAATTGTGAGCATGTCGCCACGTGGTCTGTCAACATTTTGATAATGTCAACATCATAACCATCAACATTGTGATGGCGACATTTTGTCATTGTCGACCTTTTGACTATAACCCGGGTCTCCTTTTATTATAAGTGACAGAAGTTCCTTGTTAGTTCTTACTGTGTAGAAGCAGAGAGTGACAAGGTACAATGAAGGCCAGACGTTCCACCGCGCACAGGGCCTGATTCAGAGACGGACGCAACACCGATATTTACGCAGAACAAGCGATTGTTTGCCATTGCGCATATGTGAAAGCCGCACACTGCGCATGTGCAGCAATTTATTTGTGATTACGACCGCACAGGGATCCATTTGCAAAGTGAGTGATAGGTAGTCAGTTTTTGGGGGTGGTAACGGCTAAGGGGAGTGGCTAGGCAAATGCAGACGTGTTTGACCACTGAAATGCTGATTCGTGGGCGTGCATAAATTAGTCAATGCGATCTCTTTAGCAGCACGAGAGCTCTCAGCGTGCCAGGAGAGCTGCAGAGTCTACGGCTGGTTAGACTTGCCGAATATGAAGCATGGTTGCCCGTTGTGCTTCGATGGTGCCGATGTTGTTTACGCTGTTATGTTGCATGTCGTCGGACGGATATGAGAAGGCAGCAGTGGCTGTCCCTATGCTCGGCTATGCTTTTGGAAAGCATTGGCATATTTTAGCAACTGCGATCTGTGAGAGGATGCAGTAGCGATTGCATTAGCGCACATCTCTGAATCAGGCTCGCAGAGCCTTTTCACAATGGAGGAAGTAGGGTTATTGTTGGAGCAAGTGAACAGTTTGGGGTTTAGGCCCTATTTATTATTGCTGGCGTTTTTGGCCACTAAGCTTTTGCACGACTTAGGTGACTGCAATCCTTAGCATTAATTTGCCTAATGCTGCGGATAATTATTTTCTCTCCTACAGTACTTTCGGCTTTTCCTATGTACAATAGGCAAGGTTCTCAAATCATGATTTTTTTTGTTAGCCCTCAGCTTAATATCATGCAAACATTGTTACTGTTATTATTATTGCACATGACTTTTTCTGTTTGGGATTCTATGAGGATTCAATGTATTTTCTCTCATATCATTTTAACTCCTTTAACGAAAGTAAAAATCCTTCCTTTAAAATTATTGGAGAGAATGAATATATTGGATGCATTTACAAACCTCTCAACTGGGACTAGGAGGTCTCTCACGGGGACCAAGTCTGGCGGAGCAGACGGACGTTGCACATCCTCTCTACCCTCTTCAGAGGATTCAAACCAACGTCAGCAGACAGGGAAACAGTTAGATCATCTGTTTCATTAAAGATCTGCGGCTCCCTTTAGGCAGCAGTAAAACTCCAGAGGTAGAGTTTGTTGTGTTGGCAGATCTTATTATACGTATCTTATCTGATGCTTAAAAGAGAGCCATCATCAAATGTTAATAACGGCATCAATTTTTTATCGCCCTAGTAAAATAGCTGTCCCTCTCTTCAAACACTGACCATCTTTAAAAGAGTTCATTGGGAAGATTGCCAACAGATGGATTGACATAAAGTCATAATTAGCTTTTCGACTATATAGTGGCGACAGCCTGGATCAGGCCATACATAATAATGCTTCCTTTTATACAAAGACATCCTTTAGTGCCTGAGGCATGGGGTGACAAAGGGACCTGGGTAACTGACACAGGACTGATAGTGGTGTATCTGATGTCAGCACCAGGTGATATGGTCACAGGAAAGTCCCCATTCCCCAGAGACCCCGGACAATTATTCCACAGTAGGTCAGTGTTTGAACGTGCTTGTAGAAGTATTTATAGCTCATTTAAAGCTGGCAGAGGTCATCAATTATTATTAACATTTCCAGACATAAATGTAAAGACTTGATAACAGAAGAACCTTTGTACTCTTTGCAGGCTTTGCCAGAAGCTAATTACTGACATAATTAGGGCTGTTTTCAGGAAGGTTGAGGTTGAATCAAATATTGTGCTTTGTATGAATGAGACTTTGGTTCAGTCAAGAGCAACTGAAAGCCGGGTTGAGACCTAATCACACTTCCATGCTGTGGTAGAGAAGGAAAAGGCTACATACGACCTGAATGCAGCCAGACAGAGCTTTTCATTTTTCAAAAATACTTTGTACATAACAAGGACGTGCCTGCATTCTGGATTTTGGAACCTTCACCATAAAACTTGTCTGTGCAACCGTTTCAGGGTCTGGCTGGAATTTGGAAATAGGGACATACATGAATTCAAAGTACAGTCTACCACCTTCTTCATTCATTTCAACTTTTCCTTTAGTCTTATAGAATCCCGCTTGGTTTAGCCTCATTCATCTCTTAAATAAATTGTGAATGTCAGAGAAAAATAAGAGGCAGATTCATTTAGACACAGTTGTGCGATCTGTTTCGCCGTAAACACTTATTTCTGCTAGAACCATAATTACCTATTCTCCCAGAAGGCCCAGTAGTCCCACAGACCTCGGGAAGTGTGGGTGGAATTCCCTCATCTAGACCTGCAATTCACAGGATTATGCCGTGAAGTACCCGTCCCTCCCCCCTCAGTGGCCAGCTCCTACTGCTCTCCAGGCTTCTCCCAGAGGGGAGTACGTATAGGAAAATAGTTACTAGGCAAGTATGGATAGAACCCTCCTGGCACTTTACCAGGGGGTACAGACCACATGACTCAACCCACAGCTAATTGAATCTGTATTTGTATATGTGGGGTAAAGGGCTTTATACAAACCAGGAAATGCCCCATAAATAAATATATCCCATAAAAAACACCTTCTCCATCCTTAGAATATGATTCATTGAAACTAAATATTTTTTTCTTCAGTGTCCACTATCTGTCCAGCTCTTCTCATCAAAAGATGCAGAAATTCTAAACCCCCACAGTGGTTATGAGCCACACCTCTAATTGTTCTCTTTAGAAGGTTAGATACATTTCCGTCTTACGGTATTATAGTATAGTATATAGGTTTATCAAAAGATAGGACACAAACCAGGTCTTAATAGATGTTCTAAGATGATACAAAGAATGGTAGTTGCTGAAATCAATTATTTGGTCCATCAAGGTGCATGTAAGGGAGGGGTTAATCTAGACAAGTAAAAAACAGACAAATTCCCCCAATACACCATAATGGTCCAGCAAAAGAGACTTGATAATAGTAATGCTAAATAAACCTGCCTGGAACTATAGGGGTCTATTCATTATGTTAATTATCAGGGGCCGGGCAGATCCTGATAATTAACATTCTAATTCATGGCGAGGGCCAGAGACAGCTGATCCAAAAAGCAGATGTTTTCATGAATGTTTTCACCCAGCAGTGCTAGTGCAACTGCGTGAACTGGAGTTCACACAGGCGCACAAAGCCACGGTGTGCGACGGAAGGAGCCGGATAGGGGTAGAGGGATCCAAAGGGAAGGAGTGGGTGCAGGAGCAAACACCATCTGAAGATGTCGAATGCTCCTGCAGCCAAGCTCCAAAAATCTAGTAGTTTTGGAACTTGATGAATTTAGGTCTACATACTATTGTATGTGGACAGCAGGCCACATATCACATCTGTGATATCTCCTGCATTACTATTTTGAATTTGAAGAATGGCTCTGATTCTTAATGCCTACAAAAGTAGGTGAAAATTTTCACCTGCTTTTGTAGAAATGAAGTGATAATGAATAGGCTTCATACAGTACCCACTAACTGTCTGCCCATAACCACAGCACTTGGGGTGAGAGAACTCTAGTGTGGTTCCCCTGACAACCAGCAATACAGCATCATTTATTAACACTCCCTCACTATTTCTTATCTTGCAGAGTAGGCAGACAAAGGAGGGGGTGTCACATGCTGATCCTCAGCGTCAGTGATAGGCTGTCACCACAATGCTGTGCTTCCAATCTGACACACATGAGCACTATAAGAGAGTACATGTGTCAATCCTCAACCCAACTCAAAAAGGGGGGGGTGGGGGCAAGAATTAGTGGGGGATGTGGCAACACCTAGGGCTGCTGAGACCTTCCAGACAGACTCTGGGGCATAGCACAGCATCAGGGCTTGGCCATGCCCCACTATGAGTATTGTCCACTGCTACAAAGTGTGTGCGTGCTGATGGGGGGATTGGGGTTGCTTCGCCTCCATCTCTGACCTGAGTCCCCCAGACAGGCCAGAAACCAAGTAATCTATAATCACCTCACCCCCACCTCTTGGTGCCCCTTACAGCATCTTGGGCGCCATGGGTGAATTGTTCACTGGAACCAGTCTTGCAGAAGCCTTAGGAGAAGCAGCAATGTACATACTGCAATAATAATTTGGGGCAATACTCATTAATACAAACCAATCAAGTTTTGCCAGTATAATGTCTATACCTGATAAGAGTCCTGATTTTTGTTCCTGAAATGGGGTGAAACCTCGCTCTAAATGTTATGATGGGGTGTGTGAATTAGGTTGTGGTCTAGATATAGACTCCTAGGGGCCCATTTATCAATGAGTTGTATCATACACAACCAGTTTTAAAACTTGTTGCATATGATGAATGTTGCTTCAGCCAATCAGCTCCCAACTGTCATTTTTTAAACAGGTGACAGTTGGGAGCTGATTGGTTGGAGCATAATTATCATATGCAACGATATTTAAAACTCGCTACGTATGATAGAACTCGTTGATAAATGAGCCCCCTAATACCTTATCAGTTGCTCTGGGTTACAACATATTATAATTGCATTATTTAGGAAAATAAGTCTAAAATTGTATAAATCTTGATTACTATGCCTTTTCTGTAAAATACCAAGTTTTCCTTTATGCTGCAAACTGTTTCAGGTGGTCTTAACTAAATACAGCATCAAATCTGTGAGCTGAGGGCAGTGTTTGCTCTCTAATTGATTTTGATGGCTAAAAGAGGCTTTTTTTCGTGAGCGTTAACAATCAATACTGTTTGATGAGTTGTTTGATGAGTACATTAGACAGGCAAAAGGCAGCTATTATAGCTCAGAGAATTCTCTGAATGAGTATCTTTTCTTGTGGATGAGACTTTAATCAAGTCTCCAGGTATACTTCCCTTTACAAATCATGTTTTCATAAAGTAGCCTCACCCCCCATCTTAATGGCACTTATCCATTATCATTTCAAAGCTTAAACAGTTAAATGTAGCTGAAATAATGTAGCTTGTTTATTTAGATCTCCGCTCGAATAGACAGGCCCTTAATGAATGCCAGACATAGACGTGAGTTCCGTTGAATCAGAAGCCGGTCTGTGATTCCCTCTGTACTGGAGCAGAGTAGCCTGTCCGCGGCAGATAAAACTGCTGTGCTGCCATTTTCACGTATAAAGTCAATGGAGTTGCATTAAAATTGTGTACATGTGTGCGAAACACAGCTCAAAAGCCATGGCAATGCATATTTACACACATGTATTGTAAATTAACTTTAACGTATTTAGAAGACGCAGCCTCACCAGCATTGCTTGCTGCTGTACGGTAGCAGCCACATAGCTCAGATATGGAGAGTAAAATCATACCTCCCGACTTCGGCCTATGACAATCCAGGATGAGGAGTGGCTATGGCAGTAAAAGGTGTGACTACATCATAGTGGGCATGGCCATGCCAACCCCAGTTGGTAATGGTGTTTTTATGGAAATACCTCCCAGCCTTCCGCCAGGGCCGAAACTAGGATTTTTGTCACCTGTGGCAAAGCAGTAATTTGCCCCCCCCCAGTGTCTCCCCAGCAGTCTGTGACTCCCCCCCTTCCCATACCTGTATGTTCTCCATGCTACTCCTTAAGGAAGTGGCAGTCTCCTTACACACTGTTCTTCAACGCGTGTGACATCACTTTCCTTCAGCCAGCCCCATCACCTTCCTCAGCCAGCCACCATCACCTTCCTCAGCCAGCCTAAAACCCGCATTGCCTTCCTCAGCCAGCCCCCATCACCTTCCTCAGCCACCCCCCATCACCTTCCTCAGCCAGCCACCATCACCTTCCTCAGCCAGCCCCTATCACCTTCCTCAGCCAGCCCCATCTCCTTCCTCAGCCAGCCTAAAACCTGCATTGCCTACCTCAGGCAGCCCCCATCACCTTCCTCAGCCACCCCCCATCACCTTCCTCAGCCAGCCACCATCACCTTCCTCAGCCAGCCTAAAACCCGCATCGCCTTCCTCAGCCATCCCCCATCACCTTCCTAAGCAAACACCCAGCCCCTATCACCTTCCTCAGCCAGCCCCCATCTCCTTCCTCAACCAGCCCCCATCACCTTCCTCAGCCAGCCCAGAGCCCCAATCAGCTCCCTAAGCCAGCCCCATCACCTTCCTGAGCCAGCCCCCATCACCTTCCTCAGCCAGCTCTCAGCCCCATCACTTTATTTAGCCAGCCCCCATCACTTTATTTAGCCAGCCTTAAGCCCCTCACCACAGCAGCCAGCCCCAGCACGGGCGGGGATGACGTGACCTATGACATCTTACCACCACCTCACCGATTACCCGAGCCATGACTGATTACCCAAGCCATGACTGAACCTGCAAGAGCTCAGTACAGTGTGCGCTGTGCATGCTTTGCATGCAGAGGGAGCAAGGAATGAATTGAGGAGGTATACTACTCTCTCCAAACTGTGGCACTGTTTCCTTAATAGGGTGGTACCCTCGTTCGGCCACACTGGTTGAAGAACCACTTAGCCGGCCCTGCAGCGTCCCCTCAAATTAAGTTGCAGGGGAACGTGACCCCATAACCACCCTATTTGCTGCCCTGCTTCTGCAAATCGGGCGAACCTCCAGATCACAGGACAGTCAGGAATGGCACTGTCCTGGCAATATTGGGTTATATCATTATAGATCGTAAAATCCTCCAGCAGTTTGGTTGACAGTTCAATTTGCGATATTTGAGTTAATCGTTGTATTTGGGGTGAACTGATTGACAAATTTTTTATTAACATTTCAGTCAAAAAGTTAATAAAGTTGCTTACAAGCAAGATGAATTTTGTATTAAAGATATAATGTTGCCTTTACATTTTATATTCTTTCCTGCCAGGGACCGAAAGCAGATATCAATTCATTATAATTTGCGCCAAATAGACGATTATGTTCAACTCTATATCATCCGCTCAGAGTGAGGGAGAAGGGAAACAAATGTGTAAAGATAATGGAGATGCTAAACTGAAGTCCACACAACTTTATTTTTTCCTGAGTACATTGGCCTGATCCAGAGATGGACGCAAACCACAATGGTTTGCGTACATCTCTGATGGCGGCTGGGACTGCGCAGAATGGGTCCTGTGTCGTGGTAAGCTGTGCCTCCTAAGCTGCAGCCTATTTGACAGGCTCCGGACGTTTTGGGGGCCGGTACTGTCTGTGTTTCCAGAAAATGCGGGATACCGGCTACGCTTCCAGGGAGTGCAGAGGTCAGTGTCTGCGTCTTCAGATGCAGATTCACTGGTCTCACAAGCACACAGGAGGTGGCCAGTCCAAGTAAGGTTAGGCTTGCACAGAGAGCCGATGCTGCAAACAGTGCGACCGATGATTGTGATGTTGATTCGATCCTGGGTCAGACGCCTCCTGTTGGCATTAGCATTTATTTCCACAGCAGATACGTCCAAAGTGTCTACAATATTTCTGAGTCAGGCCCTATGTGTCCTCCAACAGAAGTGTGTTCTGAACACAGGGCTGATTCACTACAACACACGCAACTGCGAATATGCATGCAATCGGCCGATTGTTGTGTTCTGCGCATGCGTACGCATCGCAGTGCATGTGCGTGAACCGAGCGCTGTGTGCGGGACTGCGATCGCAGAGGCTACTCAGACCCATCGCAGAGTGAGTGACAGGAAGTGCCGTTTGTGGGTGTTACGGGGTGGTGGTCGGGGAAACGTAGGCGTGCCAGTGCATTCACACGCCGTTTCAGGGGCGTGCATAAATTAGTAACTGCAAAGCTATACGCAGCCTGAGGCCTGATAGCGTGTGTGGAAGTTAGCAATTCCTGAGTAAGGTCAGAGCTTGTGCCAGGGTGCGTGTGGCTGCGATGGTACTCGTTTGTACCGATGGTTTCGCAGTCTTGCTAAACAGTACAAATATGTGTGCTGAGTAAAGTGGGCGTCCTTGTGCAGTGCGTAATGGGATTGCGATCGCAATGTATTAGCAATGGATTAGCATACTATTGCAGTTGAACTGCGTGCGTAATCGCAATTGCATACGTCGTTGAGGACGCTAGTGAATCAGGCCCACAGCACTCTTACCCTGTGCATAATAAAAAAGTTGTGAAATAATAAAGCAACAAATGTAAGTTTGTACAATGTCTATGATTACGTTACCATTTATAGATCATGCATGTGCAAAGTCTTATTCTAAGAATAAGCAACACTGGTACTCCCAATAATTAGACTACCACCATTGCTCTCAGCACTACTTTTATGACATGGTATTTTCCCTTTTATAGGCTGTCAACAGAGCAAATTCTTTTGCCATTTATATGCAGTTTAATAATCCTTCGAAGGTGACTTTTAGTGTGAACAACTGTACAGATATTAAAACTAGCAGGATGAACAAGATTATTTTCTTATGTGCTGCCAAGTTTGCCAATAGCCTGATCCAGCCCTGAAGAAAGATCTGATAGCTGAGAAATGAAAAGTTCATAAAGAAAAACTTTTGTAGTAACTCAGACCATATACTGCCAAGTTCCATCTATGTCTGACGTCCTTTTTTGTCGAAGTTACAGGCACCTGAGAGAAAGGGTTTTAGCACATGATGTTTATATTGAGCTACGTTGGTGGGCAGTACCTCTTTTTTTAACATTTCTCATTTCATGTTCCGTCTGGATTTTACACATTTAGATCATATTTTCTAAAGAACACGTTGGTTTGAGTACATCTTCGATGGCAGAGGGGACTGTGCACGTGCAAGACCCATTTTAGCCATGTGCAGATCATATCCTGTGAGATTGCTCACAGTGACCCCCCCCATAGCTGCAGCATGACTGGCATGCTGAGGCCATTTGGGGGCTGGGAGGGGGTGGCAATGAGGGCGGTGATGGGGGCCTTTTACAAAACAGGGGTGTGGCACCCCCGTTTTGTAGGCATACGGGGGCCAGGTTCTGCATCTACTAACGCAGATTTCCTGGCCCCGGCTGAGCAGTTCCGTTTCACGTCTGAGTAAGCTGACTCGGATGGGTTATGACTGTGGCCTATACTCGCCGATAGTCGTGCGATGGTGATCCGATGCTATGTCTTTGGACGCAGTACTTGGATTGCAGACACTTTCAAAGCCTCTCCATGGTACAGCCGTGCGTCCAAATGTGCAAGGACTGAGACACTCACTGGCCATAGGTGCTAAAATACCGATTGGTGCGTCTTTAAAAATCAGCATCGGTTGCACCATTGAAACTTGCACCAGTCCTATGGCAGCTGAAGTTTCTCCGTCCATGTATGACGTCCTGTGTGAGCTGCTGAGCGTCTCTGTATGCAGTCACTTTCACCGACATGCCAGCGACACTTGCATAATACACCTATAATATGCAACATCTCCATGCGTGCGCTAAGCCTCCTCCATGTCACTGCCCAAGAACGCCCACTAAACACTTCTGAGATCGTGCGTCTCCCGTCTGCCTCCATCGCAGCTCCGACCCTCTACATGCGCTTACTGTTTTCCACATTGCAAGATGTTATTGTCTGATGGTCACTGCCTTCCCGGATAACACACTTATCTCCTGAAATAGTCTGTGCTGCTAAGTACATTCTAATGATCTGATTGGTTACATTTAGTTTTATCCACAGCTGGATGCAAAATTAGTTGTATGCAAAAGATTGGGTATCCCTGGTCATTGTGCATTTTTCATTGCATAAAAAGAGATTAACATAACCACGACACGAAGAATAGTCAGAATGTAACTATTTTTGAATATACAGCATATATATATAATATATATAATATATATATATATATATATATATATAGCATATATATATAATGCACAAAAAATATTTGCTAAATTTTACAGATAGGGAAAAAAAATAAAACAGTGGGGGGCAGAGGCGTTTTAAGAGAGGAGAGGGGCCCGTATGTAGACTCAAAATTCAGGCCCGGTCGCTATCTGCGTATGCTCGCTAGATGCGTAAGCAAGTTTTTCAAAGTGACGCCACGGCAAGCGATCGCTCGCCAAGGCAAACGCACGCGCACCATGTCTTAGCGTGAGGCCACTTTGAGTATGCGTACGCCCAATCGCAAAGGCAGAGCCGCCCACCAGCAACACGTCATCTCCAGGAAGTGTATAAAAACATTGGTACATCGAGCACCATCGGCTGCGAATGCTGTGCTTGAGATAGCTTTACCCTACCGCAAGCATTGCGAGGAAATCAGTGTAAAAAAATGGCAAGTGACATGTACTATGACGCTGCCTGTTAATTATGCACGCCTCTAAAACGGCGTTGAAACAACCTGGCACGCCTGCGTTCGCATCTCCATACCCCCTGTTATTAGTGTCCTGCCCATATTACCACCCACAAACGGCCTCTCCTGTCACTCATTACCCTGGACTGCCTTTGCTGGGCGAGCGAGCGGTATGCAATCGCAGTGAGTAGTTCGCACACGCGCAGAACGAAGCGTGCACATGCGCGTACGCAGAACATCGGGCCGCTTGCGAGCCCACTCATCTAGCGAATGGGTCTGAATCAGACCCTCAGTACGGGTCCCCTCCTCTCTCTGGTGGTGCAGTAGCTTCTGGCTCAGTGCCAGAATCAACTACGCATGCGCTGGTCTCTGGGGACAGCAGTACTGCGCATGCGCGAGTCACCGGAAAAATTGCCGTCGCCATTTTCCCAGTGATTTTTGCTGTCCTGCAGCGCTAGCTCAGCACTCTGGAGACTGTGGACAGGTAAGTATAAGACTGTATGGGTGCAGGGTGTGCGGTGTGCCCAGCATACCCTGCACCCATTATAGAGACGCCACCTGGTGGGGAGGGGATGTACTAAGCCTTGGAGGTAGATAAAATGTAGATAAAGTACCAACCAATCAGCTCCTGTCACTTTATCGGCCACCCATGTTTCCTGATACATAGAAGGGATGGTTGTACAGAGTATGGTATATGTTAGCACAATTACTAATTTTTGTACAGTAGTATAGGCCGGCGTGAACTCCAAATATAACCCAGAGCGCACTGTACAGCAAAGTTGTACCTGTACTATGTTTTTTTTTTTTTCTTAATTAAACATTTTAATGAAACGTTTGTATTTCACGCGGTTAATGAAGTCAGCTGTAGAGGCCTCTCTGGAAGAAAGCAATATTATAATGACTGAAGATGTCAGTCCTGCCAACTTCCTTTCTCAGTGATTGATAACCATATGTTAATTGCCATTACCCGTCTACCTATGCTAACTCTTCAGACAGGACCATGAATCTGACAAAATAACGTGGAAAAAAAAATTGCTTGTTCCACATTACTACAAACAATTAAAAGACTTTAATCAAGAGACTGGTAGATGGAAAGATATTTTTTTTTTTTTGAAAAGTTGCTGGAATGAGTTGTGTACGTCTCCTGTCCGACACTCAAAAAAAGAAATAAAAATAAAACGAAAAGAAAAAAGAACTACAAACATTTCGCTATCTGCCTTTCATAACCCG
The DNA here is from genome assembly GCA_031769625.1 of Taudactylus pleione. NCBI lineage: Eukaryota > Metazoa > Chordata > Amphibia > Anura > Myobatrachidae > Taudactylus > Taudactylus pleione. Next base: position 2,146,949 of record JAUIMM010000353.1, read on the forward strand.
TAGTGCTGTGTAACACAGGCTTTATCTGACAGCGAACAACGCAGACTGCAGTGACAACACAATAAGACACACAGAACATACAGTGCCTGCCTCAGGCAAGCCGAGAATGTGCAGGGTAAAAACTAGTAAATCAGTATTCCGAAAATCCAGGTTTCAATCTGTCTCAGGCACACAAATACAAGCTCCATCTTGTGAGGTCTTAGGGGATTGTGCCAGAAATAAGAATAATAATCTAGAATCATATGATTTACAACTGTGGATTCAGCACCTGACTCAGCTAGTGCACTGCTGATCGTAGATTCTCGATTATCGAGAATCTGCGCATGTGCAGGACCCAAAATCGCATGCAGTGTCCTGTATGCCTCTGCCTGATTGACAGGCAGAGGCGTTTGCGGGACAGGGATGGCCTGCGTTCCCGGAAATGGTGGCATGTCTGCCGTTTTCCGGGAGTGGCAAGGCGAGGATCTGCGTCCATGGATAGTTAGCACTGTCGCTGCGTCTTTGTACGCAGCAGCTGTGCTAAGATATGCAAAAGCCTCAGGAGGCATCTTGAGATTAAAGCCCCTCATTGCCGGCCTCTGTGATCCGCTGCTGCATCCGGAGGCGCTGCATCGTATCAACTGCGGGTCCATCGGATATCTGGGTAACTCTCAGGTTACTCAGCATGTCCGGTTAAATCACGTAGCTGGGGCCAGTGAAGCTGTGTCCAAGGTCGCAGCCACTGGATTGCAGTGATGTGCAGTCAGGTGAGGCAGAGCCTCTCCTGTCATACTTAGGTACAGTATACTGCAGAGTTTTGACTATAAAAATTATAAGAAAAATGTAAAGAAAATATTATAAATATCTTCTTTGTATTAGTCTAATCATTTTTATAGTCAAAGCTCTGGAGTAAATAGAATATGGCAGGTGAGGCACTGCCTCCCCTGTCTACCTTTTCTGCACATCCTTGATCAAAACTCACCAAATATCCAACACCTCTGTATAATGCCCACATGAACCCTTGGGATCATAATATATGTATCTGTAAATCTGGCTCTGATACTAGGCAGTGTCTCCCCAGCCTTTTAACTCACCGCACGTCACTGCTGGATTGGCAAGCCCAGAAAACGGGGGCCAACATGCGCCCATTTACAGCAATACTTCCTGTTGTCACCCTGTCGCCACCCCCAATTGCCAGCAGCATTTGGACAATGCAAAGGACAACGCAGCCCCAGGACTGTATATGCACAGTGCGGCTTTTGTGCCTGCACAGACTTAAAAACATTGGAGATGCGATTATCAATGGGTTTACATACATCTCTGATTTAGGCACTTAGAATTAGAGGAATCTGAACTGTTCTGAACTTCTGGGATCCAAGGCGATCCGAGCCGCAGCTCGGATCTCCGTCTGCCTCGGATCCTTATCCAAGTCAAAACCTCGAGATCCCAGTGTCGGATCCTGCGGTTTTGACTCGGGTGCCAATTTCAAAAGTCCCAATGAAATCAATGTTCCGACTGCTGATAGACTTCAATGGGGCAGTTGGACGCAAGATGGCGGATCCCACCCCACCGAGGACACCATCACCCGCACTGCTGACACCGCCGGCACCCATGCAGTGCCGACACTGCTGGCTAGCCCCAACTGAGGACACCGTTGTCACCCTCGCACTGCCGACACTGCTGGTACTCCCGCACTGAGGACACCGCTGGCACCCCCGCACTGCTGACACCACCGGCACACCAGCACTGAGAACACTGCCGGCACCCCCGCACTGAGGAAAACGCTGTCTCACTCTGTCACAGTTAGTGCACCATTGGTGTATCCAACCTGTACTGTATCCGACCCACACTGTATTTGACCTGCACTGTAACCCGCACTGTATCCGACCTGCACTGTAACCGACCTGTGCTATATCTGACCCGCGCTGTATTTGACCCACACTGTATTTAACCCACACTGTATTCCGCACTGTATGCGACCTGCACTGTATCCGACCCGCACTGCAACCTGCATTATATACGACCTGCACTGTATGTGGGTATTGTATTCCTGCACTATATCTGACACGGGTTGTATTCGACCCGCACTGTAACCTGCATTATATACGACCCGCAGTTATGGACTGTTTTTATGGTTGGAGAGTATTTGGGGAACTGCTCTGGGGAACAAAAAGGCTGAATGATCTGGGCTTTCCAGTGGCCCAGGACCCCCAGGAGGGAGGTACAGATTGGGCATTGAGAATAGGCATGTGCTGGGTGCATGTGCACTTGTGTAGGGGGCATCCACGTCTGCTGTTACTACTTTACACATGGTTTAGGTTTTTTTTCCTTCTTCTTTGCTGGTCGTTAACTACTAGAGGAATGATATTCCACGCACGATTCTTAGTCAATTTCTGTGTTGTATTTTCTATTGAACGTACCTGTGAGTTAGTCTGATTGGTTATTGCTAATACATCACTAATTTGCAAAACATTTGTACACAGAAATAACTTCCGTGTGTTTGTGCCGCTGCTCTGGTGGTTGCTTAGTTTAGCCAGCCAGCCTTTGACCTATGTTGGTGAACAATATTGTGAGCTGTGAGGTGGCCAACCCTCAGTGGAAATTACTGGAAATTAATGTTATTGAGGTTAATAATACTCTAAGAACAAAAAAAGGCCCAAATTATGTGATTTTAGCTTTTTTTGTCAATATTGGGATAAATTCCAAAACTAAAACCAAAACCGGAACAACGATTTAGAAAAAAACCTAATACCAAAACAATGGTCCGCAGACTCTGGCGGCCACAGGAGGAGGGACAGCGGGGTCTGACGCATGATAGTTCCAGACCGGGGTGAGGAGGGAGCATTATCCACAGCGGCGGTGGGGAGAGGTGCAACCATGGCTGGGACAGAAGGACACCTGAAACCAGGGGACAACAGCGTTGGGGGCTGGCAACAGGACAAATACATCATGAAGGGGGGGGGAGAGTAAGAGTTCCCCACAGTGGTGCAGGGTGAGGGGACACAGAGGAAGACGATAGAGGCAGACTGCGGGCTGGGAGCTACAGCTCCGTCCTCCCTTGCACAGCACCCGCAGCCTATCTTCCTTCCTCCGGCGGATTCTGTAACTGCTCATTGCCACAATCTGCAACACTGCTGGTGGCTCTCCACTGACGCCAGAGGCAGGCTGTGGCGCTGGCAAGGGAGCGCAGGGAACGTAGACACTAGGAACAGGCTGCGGGAAGAGGAACCCAGGGAGAGTGGACACCGGGAACAGAGAGAGGGTAGACACGGGGCAAAAGCTGCGGGTAGGAAGAGGGATGACACAGGGCAGAGACTGCGGGCTGGGAGGGAGGCATCATAGATAAAGGGGAAAAGTATCACAATTCTGAAAAACTGACTCCGCAAAAAGGGCAGTTTTTCGGAAGTGATACTTTACTTAATGAGGCAGGATTAATGCCTCTCAACGCTACTTGGAACTCGCAGCGAGTTAAAAAAATAATTATCACAAATGATAATTATGTAATGATGAATAGACCCCCAGGTATGTTCGTTTTCAAACCTTTTATTGCTACCCTTTCTTTAAAACCAGCCTAAAGAATGATTTACATAGTGATTTGTGCTGTAGTATTATTATTATTATTATTATTATTATTATTATTATTACAATCATGACCATGCTGTGTATGAGATCCAAAGAGAAGAGAAAGCAGATTTCCAACATGTAAGTGACCCTCTGGGAGGGATGGGTATACTATAAACATTGATTTGTACAGGGATCACTAGTATTGGATCTGCATTAAAGGGGTTATCATTTTGGTAAAGGTTACAGAATAGATTATGGGGTCTATGTACTAAGCCTCGGAGAGAGATGAAGTGGACGGAGATAAAGCACAAACCAATCAGCTCCTAACTGTCCTTTTTAATACACATCCTTTAAAGTGACAGTTACTGTAGGAGCTGATTGGTTGCTGGAAAGAAGGTTTGGGGGCTGACAAAGGCACATTTATTGGTGATTGGGGTCATTGTCCAGCCGTGGAGAATGTGAAGAGACAGGTCTCCATTAAAAATAAATCCAAGCCTGCTTCCCTTAACTCTTTAAGATAAATCTTCCATGTATCTGCACCAGGGTTGGCCATTGGTGTGTCCGGCTCCCTCTCACTGAGGAGGATCTGGCAATGCAGGGAGAGTCTCTGGGGGGAGACACACCCCTTTTTCAGGGACGTGAACCTTCAGCGTACGCGGGGTTTTCCTTACCGTACTGGGGGATCAATTTTGGTTCCATTTAAAATCGACCAATATAGAAACAACATCCCCACAAAATCGACCACAGTGTTTCTATTCAAAATAGAGTTACTAACAGTCGATTTTGGGTTCCATTCTGATTTCGATGGTTCATTGGCTTCTATTTGATGTTCTATTTAAATTTCTGTATGTATTCTATTCATCCTCAATAGAACCCAAAATCGATACAAAATTATACAAAAGCATTCCTATTGGCCAAAACATGTCACATGCTTTGTATTACCCACAAACATCTTCATCCCAGTGCTAATTTGCATATCCACGATTTTTACAAAGTCACTGCTATGCCTTTAAATGCCTGATTTATACAGCCAAAGTTCCCCATATGCTTCTCTCCCATATTTTTTTCATCAGATTGAGTTTTCAGGCAATTCTACATTATTTAAAAAGTAGAACTGTTTCTGATGGTTCTATTGAAAATGGTGATTTTGGGTCGAGTTTTGGCCTATAATCGACTGTTAGTAAATAAGCTTTTTCTACTGATGGCTATGGGGAAGTACCGATGGTCTATTTGAAGTTCTATTTGTGTGTGAAGTCGAATTTCTGGAGATTTTGAGTAGGTTTTGCCTTTAGTAAATACCGGATTGTCAAAATCACCACCAATTCACCTCAAAATCACCACAAAATAGAATGGAACTGATAATTAACCCTTAGTAAATGTACTCCTGGGTGTCACTGACCACACGCCTCCGTCTGGGCAGCAACGCCCACGGCACGCCCACCAAAGGGGGCGTGCTGTCACTCAACATCGACAGCACACCCACTTTGTAGCGAGACCCATAGCGACGGCAAACCCGTCGCTATGCAGGTCTCGCGCATGCGCATGATGGAGCCGGCTCCCTCATGCGCATGTGCACTTGGCCAACATCGACCAGCTTGCGAGCACTCAGCGCTCGCGAGCTGGTCTGAATCAGGCCCTATATACAAAGGCAACATGAAGGAAATAGCTGCGATTACCAGTGTTTCCCCCATGATTGTGGTCGCATGTGAGGAGGAGTCGGGGAAGAGCTTGTTGTGTCTGTGCTGATTAGGGCAATAGAAAATCTTCAAGATGATTTAAAAAAAAAAAAAAAGTACACTGGCTGGCAGCAATAAGGAACTCACCACTTGGCAGGCCAGTCCGGAGCCCCTATGAGTAGGTGTGTCATGGAAGCTGAAACAAGGGCTTCCAGTTGCACATTTGCAACAAAAAATAAAAAGTTGTAAAACAAATAATATATTTTTAAATACACAACAAAAAAATGCTTCATTTTAGTAATGACCCTTTTTTTTCTTTACTGCTCTCTTTTATAGTTATCAGAGGACAGAGGCGCTACTATTAAATTAGCGATACATAAGTTATACAAAGCATGGGATAGTATCACAGACTTGGCTACAGCTGGTGATACTCAGTGACAGCCGGCCCCTGTGGCAGCCTTTGATAAATGTTATAAGGCCCAGAGTTACGGCTTTTCAAGACATGATATATAGAACCTAAATCACTTCTGAAGAAACGTGTTGCTAAATAAATCCATCTCATACTATCTTAAATGCCTTTTTTCCTATGTTTTATTAATATTATGTATATTATTATTTCCTATACTGTAACTTTTAAGATACTGCAGCGAATAAGTAGATTTTAAAAAAATAAAATTATTCTTATTGTGCGTATACACGGTACGAAAAAAATACACGATATGAACGATAACAATATCAACCATATCGTTATCGTTCAGATCGTTAATTTTTTGGTGCCTACCAACCCACAAACGACCAGCGATGCGCTGGCACGTATGGATGATCACGATATCGACCATCGCCTGTGCATGCAAGCCAACCTGGTCGATATCGACCAGGTTACATAGGGACCCAAGTTGGTGGGTTGGTGGTGTGCTGGATGAACGATATCGATCATCCAGCATACCGGGAAGGTGCAGGACAATCAGTCAGAGATATCGTTATCGCTGACTGATCGTACGTACCATTACTTTGTTATCATTGATATTTTTGGTGATTATACTGCTTAGCCATCTCAAACTTTTTCTACTGTTGTTTATTAATTTACTATTATTATTTTTTTACTCTCATATAGGGCTCTATTTATTAACATTATTTTTACTAAAATAAAGTGAAAAAGGGTGTTTTCACACCCTTTTCACATTATTTTAGTTTCACCTGTAGTTATTACGGGGCAATTGGAGTAGAATTAGTAAAATTCTACTCCAACCCCTAGTATCACTTATTTTTAGCAAAGCAGTTCGCATTTCCCATAATTGTAATGGGAAATGTGATCTGACCAGAGTTATTAAAAATAAATTGTAAAAAAATACCGGGAGAAGCCCTGTGATAATAATGTCACCTGGAGGTGGCGTTATCCAGGGTCTCCCCCAGTTACCGGGCTCCCACTCTGCTCTAACAGGGAGAGCAGAGGCGGGAGCCGGTACCAGTAATCAGCTATGTGGTCTAAACAGACCGCAAGCTGATTGCTGTAAAAAAAAGAAAAAAAAAATGTAAACATTTTTTTTTTACTTACCTGAATCTAGGGACCGGTGATCGGGCCTCCGGTGATGGCTCCTCTCCGGCCAGCTGGTCTCCCATAGTGCACTGCGGCCCGGTCATCAGGTTATCGGGTCCCAGTGCAGTATGGGAGATCACCTGATCGGGAAGCCCGGAGAAGATCACCGGAGGCCAGGAGGATGCAGGTAAGTGTAATGAAGGGAGGGGGTGGGTCGCAGGGGGGGAGGGGGGGTTGCGGGGGTCCGCGATCACGGGGGGCTTTGCTTAGCGTTGGTGGGGGGTAGCAGCGACGGTGGGTCGGCGCATGCGCGGGCTCTTAGTCACGGTATTTTTTCCGAAAATACCGCGACAAGAGTGCGGATGGGATCCGCAGGGACAGAGCTTTATCACAAGCTCTGTCCCTGCAAGGGATTTATAGTAAATCCCTGTGATATTGCCTGAATTCGCAATGCGAATTCACTCGGTAATATCACACTACAATCCGCATTCAATATGCGGATTGTAGTAAATAGAGCCCATAGTATTTGCCACAGTTACCACTTTGAATCCATTACACTATCGGTTATACTGTAGTAACTACTTTTTCTACTCTCTTGCAGAAACAAAATTGCGTATTTTTTGTTTTTTTCCTGGGCTCATTTATTTGTATTAACAAGATTGGTCAGAGCGATGACTTCACACAGATAGCAGTGAACAAACCCAGTTGCTTTCTGGCAGTAATCAAGATGACATCTTTACCCTGTTGTCATAGTATGAATAGGCCATTGACAGATCTATGGATTCCGAAACGCTCCATTGTTTGTTGGATGCTCTGCAGATCTAGCTCATCAATTCATTACAAAAGAAGACCCCTCATTTACAAAGGCCAACATGTTCATTCATTCCAAAGGGGGATATTCTTGTCCCTTGACTTAATCCTACAGGGAAAAGGCAGGAAAATATCACAGCTTTATTTTGTATTGGATGAATGTTGTCTGTTGTCTGCAAGAAACTAAATTCTATTTCAAGAGTTCTGATCAACACAAGCTCATTTGTTACTTAGAAATCTATTTTTGGAACTCACAATAGGCTAAAGCGATATAACATTTGGGATAGTGCGGGGATTATTTTGCAAATGATCTGGCTGATCTTATCACCAGAGCCGTAACTATGACTCGTGGTGCCCGGTGCAGGCCACACCCCCTTCATATGATGTCACACTATGACCCGTGGTGCCCTGTGCAGGCCACACCCCCTTCATATGATGTCACACTATGACTCGTGGTGCCCTGTGCAGGCCACACCCCCTTCGTATGATGTCGCACAGGGAGCGGGCTACAAACACTGAGAACAACAGCATATCTGAGAACTACAGAGTATCCTCAGGATGCTCTGGGGGATTGCAAGAGCAGCGGTGTGCATGTCTGAAGCGTCCATGCAGGAGCCGTGGGTGAGCGCCTGTGCCGCTCACAGGGTTCTGCGCTCTGTGCGGCCTCACTGCTCGTCCATAGCTAGCTACAGCCCTGATTATCATTGTTACACAATTGGGGGGGGGTTATGTACTAAAGTTAAAATGCGGCCAAAACACATAACTTACCATTTTCAGAGGTTTGACCTCATTCCCCATATGTACAAAGCTGTTCAGAAGAGCTGTCCTTTGCGATTGTAATAGCACTGGTATGTGCATACCGGTGTTATTAATGCCGGTATGCATGTGGTAAGTGGCAGTATATGTCTATCCATAATGTGATGCTTAATACATTCAGCCCTTAGTAATCTTGGAAAAAAACGTCAAAAGTCCACCAGGTTCAGCCTATTATAAATTGTAGCAGTTTTGGGGATATATTTATCATTGGACACAGTGGGGCCCCAGAAAAGTTTAATTTGCTATTGCTGGATAGCGCTGTAATAAGGAATAATTTTAGGGGTGATATTATTAAAAACAAATAATTCTCAGAAAAGCAGACAGCAGCACTAGTAAGATCCTGCGGTGGCAAAGGTCTAATACTAATGTAAGAAGTAATACTATATAAATCGCTGTAACTTTACTGCTGACATGGATGCTTCTGTCCATACAGTACAGTAAATAAAATGCAATCACCGGAAGGCAAGGAGTATGGTATCTGTCGGGAAGAGATCAGAAGATCCCTCTAAGATGATGTTTTTCCCATAGGGACAAAGGTAATAATGCCACGTGACCAGTGGCGTAACTAGGGTATTTGGAGCCCAGGCCAAATTTGAAAAGGGAGTCCCCCCCCCATGTGCGCGTCAAAACCTCGGCATGGTCACTTAAAAATGGGGCGTGTCAACATGACACACCCCTTTATTTTCAAACTGAACATTTCTATCCATATGCACCTTAACCCCAGTAGTACCCCTTATACAGTACCCCCAGTATGCAGTTGTGGTCCCTCTCATGCAGGCCCATAGTAGTACCCCTTATACAGTATCCCCAGTAGTGGTCCCTCTTATACAGCCCCCAATTAGTTCCCCTTACTCAGAACCCCCAGTAGTGGCCCCCCCAAATGCAGTGCCCCACGTAGTGTTCCCCCTTATGCAGTGCCCCCAGTAGCAGTCCCCACAATGCAGTGCGCCCAGTAGCGGTATCCCCTTATGCAGTGCCCTTTTATATAGTGCCCCCAGCAGTAGTCCCCCCCATGCAGTTTTCCCAGTAGTGGTCCCCTTATGCAGGCACCCTGTAGTGATCCCCCCTATCTAGTGCCCCCTGTAGAGGTCCCCGCAGTGCCCCTAGCAGTAAGCCCCTTATATAGTGCCCCCAGCAGTAGTGTCCCCCTCTCCCATGCAGTGCCCCCAGTAGTGCTCCCCCTGATGCAGGCTCCAGTAGTGACCCCCCCCCTATCCAGTGGTCCCTGTAGTGGCCCTTCCTATTATTGCCCCCAGTAGTGGTCCCCCGAGTGCAGTGCCTCCAGTAATACTAGGCCCCTTTTAGAATGCCCCCGGTGGTAGCCCCCCCAAGTAGAAGTCCCCAGTAGAGTAGCCCCCCCCAGTAGAGGTCCTCCCAATGGCACCCCCAGTAGATGTCCCCCCCAGTAGTAGCCAACCCCTCACCCGTTGTGCAGATGGGTTTAAAAATAAATAAATATATATAAAAATATACTTACCTGATTCCACGCTGCTCCTGTCCACGATGCCGCTCCCGCCCGCCAGTCCGCCCGCCGTCATAACGTCAGTCCCATTACCCACTGCAGGAGCCGGACGGAAGTCCGGCTCTTGCAGTGGGTGCTGCAGCAGTCAATGAGAGTCTATCTGACTCTCATTGGCTGCTGTTTAACACACACATCGCCGCCAGCGCTGGTGGCGATGCGTGTGTTATGCACAGCCTGAGCCCGCCTCCTGGCGCTATTGGGCAAGCGCTCAGGGGGAGGGAACGGGCTCAGGCGTGCAGCACAGGACCGGCACTGGAAGCCTAGCGCCGGTCCTGTGCAAATGTGTAGCGCTGACCGCACTCATTGCGGTCGGCGCTACACTGGCTATCTAGGGCGGGCGGGCCGGTACCATGGCCGGCGGCGCCCCCCCGCGCCGCCGGTCCAACGGCGCCCAGGGCACGAACCCTGCTCGCCCTACCCTAGTTACGCCACTGCACGTGACGATTAGCTAACACAGCAAAACTTTTCCGATATCACCTGTATTCAGCCTTTAGTTGATTACAGTTTCCGTATGGAAACCAGAGATTGTTACAAATGCTATCGCAGCTGCAATCCCATACGCAGCGGATGTACGGATATATGCAAATGTAGCAGTCACAGGGTTTTTTACAGAGAAGTGTTTGTGCATGAAAATACAACCACTGGATGTACATCAGTCCATCATTGAAAAAAAAAAATTGCCAATTTGCAAAATATCTGCATTGCGACCGTCTCTGAATCAGGCCCAGACTCCTGTAGAAAGTAAAACAAACTAATTCCCAGCAAATATTACAATTTATGAATAATCTTTATTTAAAAGTAATATGCATTCATTTTATAAATAGTTGTCTTATTCTAAAAGATCAGTAAAACTGCTTTATAGAGTATAATCTGCAGGGAACATGTCTTTATTGTATTTTACATTTATATTTCTGGTAATAAACCATCAAATATGCAAAAGAACTAACAATATTACCACGCTGAGACATGTCTCTGTTCACAGTACGTGTTATCTCAAATACTTAAATGATTAAAAGGAAAATTAAACAAAAAAAATGGGCTGATGGGGAAGGAGTCAGAGGTACAGTCGGGGGAGGGAGGGCAGAGACACAGCTGCGGATAGGGTCAAAGGCAGAGATGATTGTGTGCAGAGGCTGAGGCTCACGCGGGGAGAGGGCAGAGGCACACATACATGTGGAGGGGTGCAGAGGCACAGATGGGGAGGAGCGCAGAAGCACATTGGTATGGATTCCTACCTATCTATACACTCTAAAATTGTCGCTGTTTAGCATTATGAGTCGCACAAGAAATAATTACTTTCAGACTTTGATTGTGGTTCCAAGCACAAAAAGTTATTATTCACCATAAAAACAGATAGTTACACGCTGTGATCTAAATACAATTAGCGCAATCAAATTATACAGACACAAGGTACAGTCGTTACATACGCATGCGCTTTGGACCCAGATCCCGGCATCAAAGATGAAACCTCCGTCAACAGCAAAGCAAGAAGACTGGCATCTAGTTTCAGAGAGCCCACATATATACTCTTACAGAGATAGGCAATACAATAGAACAGTTTGGCATGATTCCATTGGTTCTTCTTCCTGGTTCTTCTGTTACAGTACAGTTCATACGTTAGTTCGTATGATCACAATCCAGCCTCCAACAGCTCTTTGTGTCCATTTTCCCGCTGCATAATAAATCTAGGCTGGCTGCATTACAGGATACATTTCAATGCCTATCTCTCTATGATCCATAACTTGCAGACACATGTTGCGATTTCTTCCCCGATGGAACTGGAAATCTGTAGAGAAAGACAGTAGTTTAGAATGACACCAAACACGGTCTGCTTATCATGCACTAAACCTTAGATATCAAATAACATGTATTTCACAACATTACTGATAATGAATAAAACCTTAAATATTAACCTTAATGCTAGGGAACCTTTTTATGTAAGTGTGCAGTGTGTAAGTATTGGGGTATTGAGAAAAAGTTTGCGTTGTGCGACTACGTGTTTTGTGGAGTACACCGTGGTACGTGATTTGCAGGGTTGTTCATATTATATGTTTTAGTAACTGTCTGTATTTTTATAATGAGGACTTTTAACATCTTTCTATTGCATCGCCGTATGCACTTATATGATGTGGGAGATTCACTAAAATGGCATTGGGCGGCCAGTTGCAAAATGGCGTCTTGTTGCCATTCGCAAAATGGCGTTGTGCAGATTTAATTTTAAACAGATTCTGTCTCAGCCAATTATCCGGCTTTGACATTGGGAAGGCGCAGATGCACACATGTGGAGGGGGCAGAGCCACATATAATGAGGGAGACAAAGGCACACATGAGGAAGAGGGCAGAAGCACACATGTGGAGGGGGCAGAGGCACATGGGAAGGGGGACAGAGGCACATATAAGGAGGGAAACATAGGCACACATGAGGAAGAGGGCAGAAGCACACATGTGGAGGGGGCAGAGGCACATGTGGAGGGGGCAGAGGCACATATAAGGAGGGAGACAGAGGCACACATGAGGAAGAGGGCAGAAGCACAAATGTGGAGGGTGGGCAGGTGAACACATGAGGGCAGAGGCACAGTTGGTAAGTGGGGCAGTGGCTCATATGGGGATGAGGCAGAGGCACAGCTGTCAAATGGGCAGATGGTATACATGGGGAGAGGCAGAAGCTCAGCTGAGAAGGTTCTTCTGAGTGCCTCTATTACAGTGTGTAATGGACACAGCTTATGGAGGCAAGGACTGGAGGAGAAGAGAGGAGGAGAGCTTGAGGCAGGTACAGAGAGAGAGGGGGGAGGGTGAAGAAGTGACCAGTACCTTAGAGAGGGGGCTTGGGGCATGCAACCCCTGTGCCCCCATATCAATCCAGCTCTGCTGGTGCTGATGATCACAGTCTGACAGTGGGGACAAATAACACTGATGAAGACAATAACTAGGAGTGGGAGAGTGATGCCACCTCCCAGGGTGCAGGGCCTAGGGGATGGCACCTTCGCTGCCCCGTGGCACTTGTATTTGGCTTGCAGGGTGCCTAGAAAACTGCAGAAGAGCTGCCTGTAGAATCCTTAGGGCACAGCTTCTCCCCTAGACCCCTGATGTTAGTGGCTCTAGGATAAATGGTTCCTTTTACATGTAGATTTGTACCTACAACTGGTAGGACAGAGTACTTTCATTTCCTAATTTTACCTGTACTTTAAGTAAAAGAAAGTGACTTTAGCAATGATGCTGAAAGTGCGTGGATAGTCTCCACCAAAATGTCATTATGAGGCATGGTAATCTTTAGTCTGCACTGTACTTAGCAAATTAATATATTTATTAAACAATTTCTCTCTCTACACCACATTTGAAAACATAGACAACTATTGCAGAAAAGGGGCACCTGACATAATGAATATGTAGTTAATGCATTATCACACCAGTTATGTCTTTTCTTTCACAGCTCCGCTGAAATATCTATATTTTTTACATGGGTACATGTCTGTAGCTGCAGTGGGTTAATATTACCCAACGTGTCACGCGGGATCAGCATCAAATCACCAGGTACAAGGAAGGTCTTACAGTTTTACACGTACTATATGTCTTCAGTGTTCCAACATAAGAGAGACCACTTTTGACCTTGTAAAGGCGTTAGAGAGAGCATTATAAAGGGATTTTCAAGTGTTTGTAAGTTGGCAAAAGGGAGGTCAATTAGATATTATCTTATGGGGCCTCATTTGTTACTGGAAAAACTGTGTTGCCACGGTAACCAGCGCCGCAGGTCTAAGGAGGGTACGGTGTAAGCAGGGCCACCAGATCAGCGTCTTTCTGTCTGAGCTCCAAGGGATGTGACATTATCCAGTGCTTTCAAGTTCTCTCACCTTTTTCTTTTCTCCTTCCTATGTGCTTTTATAATCTGTTGCAATAACCAGATTAAAGGGAATACTTTATTGAAAAAGCATTAAAAGTGCAGTTTCTCCTGGCACCATTCTAAAACTGTCAGCATGGTGCATCAAGTGAGTTAAATTACAAAGACTTTTTCTTTTTAACATGCCAAAATAAAAACAACACAACGCAGGGGACTTTTATGAAACGATTATGCGGTGGAAGAACGTTGTGACCGCCTTCATGACATTGCAGCATTTTATTTGAGGGCTCAAAGGAAAACTGTGCGCATGTGTAGGGCAATTCCGCAATTAGGCAGAGCCGTATGCATATCGAGATGCTTATGCCATTGCATTGGCAGCTTACAGTATGTGCAAATAGAAAGTATGGTGGTCGCTCACATCAGCTTAAAGATATTGCTCAGGTGCTTGTAAAGGGCGGGGTTTACTCTGATCCACAGAAAAAAGAAGATTCCCTCCAGCACACTGCAGCAATATTAGCAAAAATACTTGAATCCTACATGATAATAGAAATTCAGAGGTATTGGTTGCATACATTTGCAAATATATGATTAAGTGCCGGGCCAGCGTCAAGGCTCCTCTATACCGGCGTCCCTAACATTAAGGGGTTCACGTCCGAGGCGCAGAGCAGCCCAAAAGAACCCAGCCAAGGACCACTCCCAGGGTTGTTTGTTTATTTCTGTAATTTTAATTCTTTCTTATTATATTAACACTTATTGATTATCTTGACACATCTATACTTTACACTTCACTATCACCTTTCTTCCATTTTTCATGTGATGCCCTGGGAGTGGTCCTTGGCTGGGTTCTTTTGGGCTGCTCTGCGCCTCAGACGTGAACCCCTTAATGTTAGGGATGCCGGTATAGAGGAGCCTTGACGCTGGCCTGGCGCTTAATCATATATTTGCAAATGTATGCAACCAATACCTCTGAATTTCTATTATCATGTAGAATTCTAGTATTTTTGCTAATATTGCTGCAGTGTGCTGGAGAGAATCTTCTTTTTTCTGTGGTTCAGTATAAATCCCACCCTTTACAAGTACCTGAGCAATATCATTAAGCTGATGTGAGTGACCACCATACTTTCTATTTGCAGTTCTGAGAGGCATGAAAGGAGCCAGCATTGGGAGGATGTGCTGGTCCGTATAGTGCCATTTGGAGGTTTTTGGGGTACCTCCTAGGTGAGTCAGCTCTCAGCTACTACATGTGCTGTTATCATGCAGTACATTAATTGTAATTATATGACTCAGAGTGGGTGCTACTATTTTGTAGCAATAATTATTTTGGGGTGAGGGTTCGGGCGTGGGGGCTCCGGAGTGGCTCTGGCTGGGCCTTTTTCAGGGCATCACCACTTAATTCACATAGATATTTTTTCATCACCTTTCCATTTGTTTGTTTATTATTCATGTAATTTTAATTCTTTCTTTATATATTATCACTTATAGATTATCTTGACACATCTATACTTTACACTTCACTATCACCTTTCTTCCATTTTTTGTGTGATGCCTTGGGAGTGGTCCTTGGCTGGGTTCTTTTGGGCTGCTCTGTGCCTAGTACGTGCACCCCTTAATGTTAGGGATGCCGGTATAGAGGAGCCTTGACGCTGGCCCGGCGCTTAATCATATATTTGCAAATGTATGCAACCAATACCTCTGAATTTCTATTATCATGAAGGATTCAAGTATTTTTGCTACTATTGCTGCAGTGTGTTGGAGGGAATCTTCTTTTTTCTGTAGCTTACAGTATGTGCCTACTTTGCTGTAGGTCAATGTTATCAGTGCACACGCCCTGCACCCATTCACGATACTCGCTTCTCCAATGTTTTCAGATATATCTCAGCATATGCTGAAATCACTGGGAATATGCAGCAGGTGCCAAGTTCCCAGAGATTGGCACATGTCAGGGTCTACCTGGACATGCACCACTGAGGGGGTTGAATAGAGACTGCACATGGGCCCCCTTCTCTGTTAAACCGCTTTTGGAATATGCCCTTATTGAACTTTTCCTATATAATAAAGCCCCTTCACACCCCTGTTCTGTCTCTCTGGTCGTAAGGTTGCATACGTGCAAAATACATTTGTGATACCCCGGGTGTTGGTGTGGGCAAAGATAAGTTAGATATAAATGGTACCTTGCAGTTTAGACAGCAGCTCCAGTGGATCTTCTCTTTCTCTCTCTGGCAACGACTCCACTGGCTTGTCCCATACACACAGTTTCATGATCTAGGACCTGATTCAGACCCACTCACTAGATGCAATCGCTCGCACCCAGCGTATGCAAATTCGGCTAAGTGACGGCATGGCAGGCGCTCGCTCGGAAAGGCATAAGCATGCCCACTTTGTTTTGGCGAGTGATCGCTTTGTCTCTATAGACGCCCTTTAGCTTATGAGGAGACACCCACTAGCGCACGTCATCTCCAGGAATTGTTTTAAAACATTGGTACATCGAGTACCATTGGAAACGTTCACAGTGCTTGTGATTGCCTTACCCTACTGCAAGCACTGCGAGGACTTCAGTGTAAAAAACTGGCATATGAAGTACTATGACGCTGGCTGTTAATTATGCACGCCTCAGAAATGGCGTTAAAACACTCAGGCATGCCTGCGTTCGCACCTCCACTCCCCCGTTATTAGACTCCTGCCCCTGTTACCACCCACAAATGGTCTCTCCTTTCACTCATTACACTGGGCTGTCTTTGGTTTGCGAGCGAGTGGATTTCGATCGCTCCGAGTAGTTCGTGCACGCGCAGAACGAAGCGTACGCATGCGCGGTCGCTTACCATCGGCCGCGAACGAGCGTCCGCTTGCGAGCGGCTCTGAATGAGCTCCCTAATAGGGGAAAGGTGTGCAGAAATTGATGATCAGCATACAAATTACATTCAGTACGGCACAAATGAGATGGTAATAATATTTATAATTCCCTGATATATACTGTAATGAGTAACCGATAAACGAGTTTCTCTTGGCAATTAAAAACACTGGTAATTTTAGCTGCTGCAGCACCTCTTGGATATTACTAAATAGAAAATGCTACTTTCACTGGACAATGAAATAGTAAAATATATCATCGCACAACAAAGTAAAAATACCCCAGACTGATCAGCAATTTACTTGTAGATAAACACAGAAGACCTGATTCAGACCCGCTCGCTAGCACATAGCGCTCGCAAGCGGGTCGTGCATGCGCAAGCCCTGGAGCGAGAGAGAATTTCTCTCGCTCCGGGTCTCACTGCAAAATGGGCGGCTGTTGATGTTGATCGACAGCTCGCCCCGTTTTGGAGGCGGGGAGGGGGGGTGGCTACACAAACGGAGGCGTTCCCGAAGGAACGCCTGCTGTTTGTGGGAGGCACCAGTGATGCCAGTGGAGAGCTTCCTGCTCTGTTAGAGCAGGAAGCTCTCTGGGGCTTGCGACGGACGAGACCCTACCACAAGGGTCTCGTTGCAAGCCCCGATAGTCACGACCCTCACCTGGCCACTCGCAAAAGCTGCGGGTGGTCACCCACAGCTTAGCGAGCGGCCAGTAGGCCACAAAAAAAAAAAACGCCCTGATTCAGGGCGAGCACTCTTCAAGAGCGTCCGGCTCTGAATCAGGCCCAGAGTTCTTTTCTTGGTGTGCTCTCTTGTTAGGTGGTCACTGTCATATTACATGCATGTATTTCTAATCGACAGTAGGGAATCCACAATAGGCAAAGTTAGCATCTAATGCTGATCATCCTTGATTCAGAGAAAACAACAGGTTTAGCACTCCACTAATAATAATAATGTATATTATATATTTATATAGTTCTGTCTTTGGTAGCACAATTTTATCTTGACACTCAGTATTAATTATTTGCAGCACTAATTGCATTTCAGTCTTTAGTGCACTCACAACCAACATGTAGTATTATATCTCTATAAATGACACTCTCAGATTAGTAGACTTAGGGCCTTATTCACCAGGTCTCGTAAGTGCAGTACTGAACGCAGACTCTTGATGGTCGGGAATCTGTGCACGCGCCGGATCCGTACTGTGCAAGTATCAATCACTGACAGTCTGCTGCCATTTGTAGATGGGGAGGCGGCGGCGCTGTCCTCTGTTTCTCGAATCAGAGGTGTGTCGCCGCATTTGGGAGGGAGGGAAGAGGCCAGGATCTCTGTCAGCTAGCGGAGATTTCCTGGCCTCTTTCTTGTATCTGCGGCGGCCGGCTTGAGTCACTTAGTGGGCCGATGTTATTACAGATTATTAGATGCTGCATCCTTGGACGCATCTCGGATAAGTAATGAATGCAGGAGGTATGATGCCTCCTGCTGCATTACCATGATTGCAAGGACGGAATTGCAAAGCTGCTTGCGCGCTGCTTTGAAATTCCGTCCTGTGCTGATTCCGGCCCCCAGTCTTTTGACTTAAGCATAACAGTCTGTATCACACTCTCGGCATATGTATAACTCTCTGGTAGATAAATCACTTTTAGATTGTAGCTCACTTACAATAGGGATGTCTCCCTTGCTCAGTACAACACACTGTCAGCCTCCACGGATCCTGCGATGGTGTTCAGTGCCTCCACGGTGTCTTCACAGTCTCTCTCA
Source organism: Taudactylus pleione (assembly GCA_031769625.1). NCBI lineage: Eukaryota > Metazoa > Chordata > Amphibia > Anura > Myobatrachidae > Taudactylus > Taudactylus pleione. The sequence goes on from JAUIMM010000353.1 coordinate 2,165,296, forward strand.
GATCTGCAGCAATGTAGCGGGCTCTCCAGCTCTGTTCCTCGGTATCTGCCCGCCGGAACTGTGCATATGCATAAAACAAATCTCCTTTACCCTTGTCTGAATGCCTTCTTGACACTCCACAGCTCCACCAAGTGTTAGCCTCCAGCACTACAATGTCTATTGAATTCTATGGAAGCCAGGGGTATCACACCTGCGTTCCCTTCTGTGTATGTGCAAAGCATGTTTGCACAAGGTACATTATGCAAACTGGCATAATACTCACATCAGCTTCTCTGTGCCTGTATTTGTAAATGGCATACCAATTTCCATATAAAAATAATATCCATTGGGTGGATTCACATGCTTTGAGCATTCAGGTTTCCTTTTCTAGGACGAAACAGTAGAAGAAGCACAGTTTGCAAATATTTGAAAGTATTCTGATTCTTTACAGTCTGAGGCTTTTTTGTTGTGCAATTGACGTACATCATTTCAGAGATATTATAAATCCGTACTTGTCAAATAATTCCAACATTGTTCCATCTGGGTACAAAGACGTCACAAATAAAACACAATTCACTAAATATGTGCATATAAATCATGCAAATAAAAATAAGATATTTGTCAGTTGAAATAACAGCAAACCTGAAGTTCCCTTACTTTCAGAGACTACTTGAAATATAAGTAAGGAGGAAATGAGCGGTATATTGGGACATAACATAAAGGTTTATATTTATAAAGGGGTGGACCGGCAGTGATAGCGGGTAATTCTTAGTGATGATGTTTTCAGTTGTGCAACACATGCTCATGTGAGTTCCAACTTCAAATCGGCAATTATCATGGATATTGCTGCCCAGATGAACCATGATCGTGCTCAGCAAGGGAGTGCTCAAGTAGTCATAACATATACCAAGCAAAGTGGGTTCAAAGAATTAGTCACTAGGCTGAAAAGCACAACCACAGCAACAATCTGGCATAGTAAGTCATGTGCAATCAACACTAGAAGGTAAAACACAGTATATGCAAAAACATAAAAATAAACAATGACCACGAAATTGGCGTTAAAAAGTGCCAGCCATTTGGCCTACTGACAGCAGAGTCTCCGGAGCATACCCGGAGAGACCTACCAGAGAATGGGCATGAAATACCAAAGTATTATCCCCCTCCCAATGGTGACACAGCATCTTCAAAAGGAAGGCACGCCAAGATGCCGCGACAATAAAGCCCAAATGAGGGTGTCAGAAATCTGTCCCATGACCAGATGTTCTTCAAAAACATCTGGGCCATAGAAGATACAGAGCATCCATTCTGATTGAGACTCAGGCTTCACAGCACTGTCCCCATGGACGATGTAATGGAGTTAACATGATTCCAGGAAAGAGTATCCAGTGTAGCAAAGAATTGCTATTTCACAGCAGGCAGCGGAGTTAACAAAACTTAGCGGCAGGAGTTATGGTCTCACTATCAGGCATGGATGTATCTGGCTCACCCAACACAGGAAAGTCACAACACAAAAAAAGGTAGTTTCACCTGCAGATCCCCAGGTTTATCAAGCATATGGCATGTACAATCACTCACCACCTGTAAAGGCCCCCATACACGGTGCGATTTGCAAACGATCCAATCTCGTTGGCGATTTCCCTTGAATTCCTGAACTCTCCCGGTCAAACGATATTGTGGCCACACATGCAACAATTGTACAAACGATATAGATGGGTCGTAAACGATATATCATTTGTAGCAAACAACCTCACGATGCTGGAATTTAAATGGGAGGAAAAGTGACAACATATCGTCCATCGCATCGTTCATCATGCACACACACGAAACGCTGTGTGCCAAATCATGAAAGATAGGACGATATCTTTCTGCAGGTTGAATTGATCAGTGACGACGATGTACGATGGCGGGGGCATGCATCAGCATCGTGATCATCCCCACACAAAGCACTTTTTACACGATTGGTAGTTCCAATCGATCGAAAATGGCCAAATCATGTAAAAAAATTGCACCGTCTATGGGGGGCTTAACACTGTAAGTCTGACTGCCCCATAGCAAACAAAAATCAGATTACCTTACCAGGGTATAGACCAGGAGAATCCAGAGGATGACAGCCAAGCTCGAGCAGTGGAGAAAAACAGAGGATTCTGGGGCTCAAGAGCAGAGCAGCAGTGTAACTGCCTCAGGCACACCACCAGGCACTGTGAGCAGCAACAATACTACCCACCAGTGGCTAAGGGAATAAAAGTTCTGCCCTCTAGCTGGAAACTGGCTGTCGGGGCAGCGTTGACCCGAAATGATTGGAGGAAACAGGTAGCCAGACAGCCAACGGCACAATCCGGTAGGTGATGAGATCAGCAACCAACACAACCCGTCGTTAGATGACACCTGAGGGCCAGGGACCTAGGTCAGGTGGGCTCCAGCCTAGACTCCAGACCGAATTATAAAAGGTAAGCCAGGCTGAAGTACACAGTGGTAGTGGTATGGAGATCAGCGTGACAGCAGCAGGCTCCAGAATATAATATGGATGCCAAGGCTCAGGGCAGGCACCAACAACTGGAGACCACCACCCACCAATACCAGGTCAGGAGACAAATCCGCAGGTCAGTGGTGCATTCAGCCTAGGTGCAGAGTCAAATTTAGAGCAAATTCACTGAGTCAGGATGGGATGTAAGTATAGTTTGACTGAGGAGCTTGCATAAAAGTGTGCTAGTTCAGTCCCGGCCACGTCTCCACTTTTCACTTCTACATCATCTTCCCAGCCTCCCGCTATTTATTTTTTTAATGAAGCATTTTGCTGTGGGGAACAAGTGGGTCTCATCCTCTGCAGTTTTAACATATATATGTGGAGGGTAAGTTTCACTCGTCCTCTGCAGCAAAGCAAAGTGGTTATTTTTTTTATTTTATTTTTTTAAAACAGTAAAGATATCTGCTCATGGTGTCATCTATCTTCATTAGTACATATTTTATATGAGCCTCAGGAGCCTGCAATAGGTATACCACGTAAGGGGATTATCTGGAGGTACAGCTAGGCCTTCCCATAGCTACACAATGTAATCTGTTTCAGAACAACAGTTGTGATATGAAACAAAGTTTAAGAAAGTGCTGGCAGAAGCCTCAGTTTTCAATCTCTGCAACTCAGGAGGTTAAGGCCAAACTCTCGGCCCTTATTTCATGCTTGCTTTCAGCTGACATACTTTAAATCAGCTTACTTTGCCACCGGCTCTAATTTTTTGTTTCTTCTGGACAGCAATTTTCAGAGACCCGTTTGTTGCAACCGTCCGACAATCTACATTTCATTAGAAGAGCATTTATGGCGATTGAGCTATAACACCCCAGATCTATATATTTTCCTGGAAAATCAATATCCCAAAATTGTGTATATCCAATCTGGCACTGCTACATACTGCATTTACTTTAGGAGATGGCGGTGACCACTCATTTATGTCACAGGTCCTGGTAAGAGTTACTATATCTATATCTTTTTGTCTACTGTTCATTTGTAACTGTATAAGAGACTCCATTCCCTCATACAGCAAACGGATCACCTGCTATTTCCGTGAGGTCTGGCTTTTCTCTGAAGTTAAACAGTTCAGTGCTGTTTGGCTGAAAAAAAAAACATGAAAAATGACACATCGCCAATCATTTACAGTGTGAGGGTGTTTTCAATGCTTTTCTTATTTTCTATAGGGATCAGTTGTTGTTTAGATGATTCGAGAGCTCCAGCCGATATTCTTTTGTTTTGCAAGAGGAACCGTTGGTTGTTCTTTTGTATTCTTGCTAAAATGTGTCATTTACTGCTCACAGTTTAGTCGCTGCTGTAAACTTGCTCTGCTGTGCGCTGTAGCTTATATGTTTATATGAACACCTCAAGACACGTCATATATTGTAGAGCTGCGTTTGGATCAGTTCAAATTGGACAATAGTTACGTTTGTATTCAATTTCAAATTACACAAATACACTTAAGCTGTGTACACACGGCGTGATTCAGAGGTGGACGCAGGGTACGTGTTTAAATATGCTAATGTGAAATGGGTTTTTCTGCATGTCATCAGGGCGGCTACCATTATGTGGGCATAGCCAGACTCCAGTGCCACTATGAGTTTTGCGTACGCCATTGGAAAGTCTGTTTCTAACTGACCTATTGCACCCAGTATGGGATAGGTATAGCTGGCAATACTACTGATGAGGTTTGTGGCTGCAGATGGAACACAGTGAGCGGTGTGACTATACACATGAAGGCCCGCATACACTTACATTAGCATAAGGTAGATCATCTGGCGGGTGTCCGCACTAGCGTGAGACTCAGAATCAGGTCAAGCGTGAGGATAATGACTCAATACTTATGACTTCAAGTGTAAAGCAAATAAACGCTATCAAAGCGACCAAATTCAATAATTTTCCAACTTGGGGCCGTATTCAATTAGCGTAGAAAAGTCAGAATCCGCAAAAAAAGTATCGCGGATGGCGTCATTTTGCCAGGTGGAAACTTTTCGCCGTATTCATTTGCAAAGACTTTTCCTGTACGCAAAAGTCAGTGCAATGTGATAGGTGAAAAAGTTTCACCTATGAATAGCAGGCGGAAAAAAGTGCAGAATTGCAGTTTTGGGGTGCAAAGGTGCGGAAACCACTCTGCACCCTTGAGACAGCCCCCACAGTATAACTGCATAAAAAAATGAAAAAAAAGAGGAACACCCCAAAAAATGACTTGTGGGGGTACACACATAAAAAGTAGTGAAAGACTTTAGGGGGGTCTGCAAGTATGGGGGAGGTGTTTTTTTGATTGCAGGTGCTTGCTGAAGGTGCGTTTTTGACGTCACTTAAAACTTCACTTTAGCGAATTTAAACCATGCTTACACCCATTTTCAAGTACCGTAAATTTGACAGGACTACTTATTTTCAAGAAAAAATACTGCTTAATGCTATTCTTCACCACTTGTGCAAAGACGCTATATAGAGGCAATTGAAAGCACTTAAGTACCCAAAGAGCTTCAGGGAGGTTAATCAGGGACATCTATACTGATCCCCAATGTTAGTGCATCTTTTGGGGGTGTTAGGCTGATTTCCCCATCTCTGACAGCACTTTTCGCCTGTTTGAGTTTGGCTGGGATGCGTTTTCGCGTCCTTTGGAATTGAATACGGCGAATAGTGGGGTGCGCACGAAAACTTTACGCATCAAAAACACGCGATGTAAACAAAAAGTCCGGCAGGCAGAAAAGTATCGCGGGTGTGAAACTAATTGAATACGGCCCAGAGTCTTGTATATAGATATTCCTGATATTCTGGGCATGATTCAGTATGGATCGCAGTTACGATCGCAGTTGCATAATCGCACGCGATGCATCTGCGAATATATACTAATGCCTGCCACCGCTCAGCCAGCATAGAGACGCCCTCTGCTGCCTTCTCCCATCCATAATACCTCGCATTCCTGCGTATACATTGGTAACATGGAAGCATATCGGCCCGTCACGTACAATTACAGCAGCTCTGACCTGACGCAGAAACTGCAAGTCTCATCGCACGCAGTGAGTACTCAGGCTGCGAATGCATCGCAGTGGCTAATTTATGCACGCCCATGCAATGGCGTTGGAACGGACAGACAAATCTATGTTTCTCCAACCACTCCCCCGTCGCCACCCCCAAATGCCTGTCACTCACTCTGCGATGGTTTCCTATGCGCGAGCGTAATCGCAGTGTGATCGCAGCGCACATGCAAAGCATACGCATGTGCAGTGCTGACAATCGGCCGATCTGCGCACGTAGTTTTAATTGCGGATGCTGCTGAATCAGGCCCTCTAGCTGTTATATGTTATATTGGTAGAATGCAGCAGTGGCTCCTGCCCTCTTAGATGAGGGGGGCTGCCGCCTCTGAAAATGAGAGGGTGGGTGCAATTACTCACCCACTGCTCCCGCCCTGGCCTGGCCCCGGCACCTGCACAATCGATCTGTCAGGCGCTGGGACCGGCGCATGCGCATGCCACTTGCATCCAAAGGGCTGCATCGTCTACAGCCCCTAGGAGCCGGTTAGGGCTTGCGGAAAGGTGTCCTCCTGGAAGCCGCTCTCTGCTAATAGCAGCCCACACCGGCAGTCCCAGAGGGAGGAGACACCTTCCCCTGAAACTGTTTGTATATGTGACTGGCAGGTAGCGCTTCCAATAGGAAGCCACTGTCAGTCACAGTGTAGCCAGTGCAGTCACGGACTGCACTGACTACAATGAGGTGGTGGATTTTACTGGGGGGGGCTGCATCCGCGCAGCCCCTAGGCAAAATCTGCCACTGGTAGAATTAGAAAGATTATTTGATTATGGATAATTTAAAGAAAATGTCTTTTGCTTTCTACCCATATGACTATGTGTCTGTCTCACGTGGACAACATTGGTGGGTGCTATTGCTGCTTTTAGAGAACTATTGTGCTGACCTGTTATGCAAAAAACAATACAATTGCTCCTATTCATGGGTAGAAATGCAAACCTGTAGAGAGCTCTATTATTTCTCTATCCTTCAAAGGGAATATTATATTGTTCTCGCATAGTATGTGCAGATTTTTGTACATTTTATTTTAATTATTTCCTAACATATTATATTACTTTGGCTTCAAGGGCTGAGAGATGGAAGATAACTGGGGATTTTAGTCACTCTGACTAAAAAACACACCAGACTGAGAAATGCTATAACTGGATAATAAAATTTATACCGTGCATTTGTTGATAAGTTTGGAATCAAAGTTTACCGAAGAATTCCACACATCTTAAAAGCGGAACAATGAAACCGATTTAAACAAAATGGAATTGCTATATTTACATAGTACAAAATGCAGCTGCTCTGCCAAAATTTGCAAAATTCCTTCTGAGTGTGTACTTAACTGGTATATTTGCAGCAGGTGTACATGTACTCTTTATCTGTTGTCTGAACCATATGTACTATTGTGTTTTATTTCACATGTAGGGGTTTATGGGGTCTAGTTACTAAGCAGTGTTAGGAGACAGAGTGAAAAGTGATAAGAAAGTGATAAGGTGCCAGCCAATCAGCTCCCAACTGCCATCTCACAGGCTGTGTTTGAAAAATGACAGTTGGGAGCTGATTGGCTGGCACGTTATCACTTTTCACTCTGTCTCCTAACACTGCTTAGTAACTAGACCCCTATGTATCAAGCAGTGAAAACCATGGAGAAGTGGACCAGTGGAGAAGTTGTCCATAGCAACCAATCAGCTCCTACCTATTATTTTATAGACTGTTCTTGATAAATCTTACAGTACTGTACTTCAAAGCTGATTGGTTGGTATGGGCAACTTCTCAACTGGTCCGTTTCTCCATGCTTTTCACTACTTGATACATAAACCACATAGACTAGACTTATTTTATACTGTATATATTGTTTGGTTTAAGTTTTCTCTTTACTTTACCTTTTACATCTTGTGAGGATTATGTCCATGGCAAATTACCTTAGATTCCAAATAACCCGATATGTCTTGTAATGAGCTGGTGACTAGGTAAAAATGTAGAGGTCTTTTTTATCAAGCCTCTAACCGCCATTTCCGCATGCCATAGGCATATCTTAGCATCAGGACTATATAAGAAATGCTCTTTTGCAGAAGGGAAACTAATGCAGAGTACCACAGTCCCCACAATTCACAATGGGTTCTATGGGCTGCACCAGATTATCAAGGTCTGATAATTTTCACTTTATGGGGCATGGCCCCATCAGCTATCGACATCCACTTGTAGTTCTCTTCTGTGGGGAGAGTATCTTCAGAGAGGGATCTTCTGAAATGATAATTTACGGGGAAAAATTGTGAAGGGTCTTTAATAGACCTATTAGAATAAATTGAAGTCAGTAGTATGTTGCAGATTCGCACAATTAATTTGTACAATATGAGACAGGAAATTAAAAATGATTTGTTTAGGCAGGGCGTCCAAAACAATGGCTCCTAAGCCCCATCATGGAGCATTTATTTATGGTGTGTGCTGCCGCAGAGAGGTGGCACTAACATAGAGAGGAGTGGTCCTATCATTGTTGGGAGCATGGTTACACCTCTCCTGCACTCCAGGACCCTCCCCTGGGTATAAGAACAGGAAAGTGCAGTCAGGGTAGGCATTAGAGATGAGCAGGTTCGGTTCTCAGAGAACCGAACCCACCTGAATTTAGCATATCCGAGTCGGATCCAAGCAGGCTCGGAGGTTCCCGCCTTACTCGGTTCTCGAAACTGAGGCAAAACCATAGAGATGGAAATCTTGCGGTTCACAAGCTTTCGTCTCTACGATCACTGTAGTATATAGGGACCACGCGACAGACCCCATTTCACTCTGGCTGGGAGAGGTGCTGGTGCTATCTGCTGTGTCCTGGGCTGGTGCTGATCCATTCTGGTCTCTGGTCACGGTGCTGTCACTGTCACTGTGCTGTCTCCTGAGTCCTGATCCATTCCGGTCTCTGGTCACGGTGCTGTCACTGTCACTGTGCTGTCTGCTGATACATCAGGGCTGTCTGCTGTGTCCTGGGCTGGTGCTGTGTTCATCTCTGGGCCCAAGTTCTGGACTCCAAAAAAAAAAAAGTAAAAAAAAAAAAAATCAAATTGTCTTTATTATATTTTTCTGAGTGTGCTCGTGGGTGTTAGGCTTAACCACAGTAGCGCACAAGAGCCAGCCAGTGCTGCCCGACTCCAGTCGTGCTCAATAAAGAAAAAAACAATACAAGTGTCTTATATAGTTATATTTTTTTCTTCTGTGTGTGCGTGTGTGTTAGGCTTAACCGCAGTAGCGCACAAGATCCAGCGACTCCAGTCATGTCCAATCAAAAAAAAAAAACAATACAAGTGTCTTATATATTTTTTTCTTCTGTGTGTGCTTGTGGGTGTTAGGCTGAACCACACTAGCGCACAAGATCCAGCGACTCCAGTCGTGTCCAATCAAAAAAAACAACAATTAAAGTGTGATATTTTTTTCTTCTGTGTGCTTGTGGGTGTTAGACTGAACCGCAGTAGCGCACAAGAGCCAGCCAGCAAGGCAAGTTGCAACCTTGTGCTGCCCGACTACAGTCGTGCTCCAAAAAAAACTCTGGGGCCAAGTTCTACTGGAGCTGACAAAAAATAAAAATCATCATTTGTCTTTTTTTCTAATATTTTTGTGTGTGCGCACGACTGCACGTGTGTGAATTTTGTAACCGCACCTTGGCTACACTATTAGTGATTGTGACATTGCTTCTAGACTGCAGAAAAAATATGGAGGGCTGTCACATGACAGGAGAGCAAGGCCAAGAACCACATGTTGTAGCTGCCGCCAGCAGTGCAAGGAAATCAACTTCCTCGACCTCTAGGAAGGCCCATGCCACAGGGCTTAAGTCACGCCATCGATATGGTAAAGCAAGTTTTACTGAAATTAAGAAAAAAAAATTGAAAGGATATTTGCCTTTAGATAAACAAAATATTGGCAATATGCCCTTCACTACACGAAGTGGCAAGGAAAGGATAAGGGCTTGACCTTCTTTCTTTATGAAGACTGCTGATTCTGATAGCCCTTCTGCTTGTAGTAGTAGTGGTGGTGGTGGTCCAATTAAAAATGTGAAAGATGTTAAGACAGCTCCGGAAAAAACAACTGAGAAATCAAAATCACAAATCCCCGAGGAGAGTGCAAGTGTGTCCGCGGTTGCCATGTGTGAGCCAGACCTAAATACTAGTGTACTGGAGGATCCTCCAAGTTCCAAATATTTATGTGCCCTCTGTAAATGTGGGGAAGGGCAGTCAACATCTTGCACACGTAGTCATTGAGGATGCTTCTGTGGAATTGCACATGGAGGAGGAGGATATTTTGGTGGATGAAGGCGCTAAGGATGATGAGGATGTTAATGATGAAGATGTTGGTGATGAGGATGTTGATGCTGAGGATGTCCTTTGTGTAAGTAAGGCAATAGCTGTTGCCCATGGTTTGAAAAAGCTAAAGCCCATTATTGTCATGCCGGGACAAAAGACAAAAAAATCGACTTCTCACATGTGGAATTATTTCCATCCCGATCCGGACAACAGTTGTCAAGCCATATGTGCCCGTTGCCATGCAAGAGTGAGTAGAGGGAGGGACCTACACCACCTAGGAACCTCCTCCTTGTTACGTCACTTGGAGCGCATTCATCAAATATCAAAGTGTATGTCGCCAAGTTCCAAAACTCAAAACGTAACAAGTCCAGTGTCACCTACCTGCTTACTCTCTGTGGGATCCAAGCGCCTTCGATCTCCAACACCAACACCTGCATCAACACCTACATCCTCATTCGTGATCGGAAGTAATTTAAAAAAACAATTGACTATTAAACAGTCCTTTGATAGAGGAAGTAAGTATAACAGCTGTCACCCAGTTTCACAGCGGATCACTGACACCATGACAGCCGTGCTAGTATTAGATGGTGAAATAATAAAAAATGAGGATGATAGTGTGGAGGAAGTGCAAAAGGAGGATGAGGGGGAAATTTGTGTCCTATCTGACGCTAATGTGGATGTTGATGATAAGGATGTGGTTTGCGTAAATCAGCCACCAGTGGCAGCAGTTCTTGCTCATGATAAAAAGAAAGCCAGAAAAGCAACGTCTTGGGTGTGGAATTGTTTTAATCTAAATTCTGATAACAGTTGTGAAAGCATCTGTTCCATTTGTAAAGCCAAAGTTAGCAGAGGAAGGGACGTTAACCATCTAGGCACCTCCTCCCTCTTACGTCATTTGCAGCGAGTTCATGCAATTTGTTTAACAAAATTATAATTTGTAAATTAATAACAAGCAGTCCAGTATCATCTACCAGCAGTTTGGACCAGCACATGCAATCTCCACCACCAACATCCTCATCATCAACCTCTTCCTTTATAATTGAAGGTAGTCCTTCCAAAAAATGCTTTGTGAGGCCCAAACAAACCAAGGAGTTCAGCCACAAAAGTGTCAGTCCTAGTGGCTAAAGTGCTTGGTTTGTTAAACTGTGCATGTCCTTTTTAATACCCCACATAAGAGTGTGTGGGAGGGACAATTCCATCTTGCACCTCTTTCCTTTACATTTTGCACAATTTGGGGCATTGCCGACTGACATTATTATAGGTTATTAAACTGCCATCCTGTCTGCCACTGCTGTGTGGCAATGTTCATAGATAAAAGAAGATTCCCTCCAGCACACTGCAGCAATATTAGCAAAAATACTTGAATCATACATGATAATAAAAATTCAGAGGTATTGATTACAATACCTCTGAATTCCTATTATCATGTAGGATTCAAGTATTTTTGCTAATATTGCTGCAGTGTGCTGGAGGGAATCTTCTTTTTTCTGTGGTTCAGTATAAACCCCGCCCTTTACAAGCACCTGAGCAATATCATTAAGCTGATGTGAGCGACCACCATCAGGGCGGCCATCAGGGGGGGACTGCCGGGACTGGAGTACCGGGCCCGGACAGAGAGGGGGCCCGCCCGCCCGCAAGCCCAGTCCCACCCTTCCCCCCGCCAATCCTTTGCCGCAGCTAAACGATTTTTTTTTTTTTCTTCTGTGAGATGGAGATTCTTGTCTCCGTCTCACTGGGGTTCCGAACAGGCTGTCTGTCTGTGGAGGGAGCTACCGCGCATGCGCGGCAGCTCCTCGTAGCCACAGACATGATATCGCAAGAATGTGTGAGCTGATGCTACGGCACATAGCTCCTTCTCCTACTTGCTCGGTTGTTTGTTCTCAGTGTTCGGTGGTCACTACTCCTCCAGCTGCAGGTAGGGCTCCTTACACTTTACATTGTTGGATTGGGCTGTGTATTTTCACATGTTGGGGGGAATCATCAACAATATATATATATTATATATATATATATATATATATAATATAATATTTAGTGTGTGTGCGCATCTATATATAGTATAGTATATATCTGACAATATCTGGGTAGTATGTATAAATATATATATATATATATCTCTATATACTGTAGATGCACAATATATATATATATATATACAGTACATCTCCAGGTAATACCATCTCTACACCTGGTGCCCTATTGTATATACAAATATCAATACAGTATTGGATATATGGCGACACTCACAGGTACAGTACTATCATGTAAGACTTCAACTGACAAACAGTGTCTGTGTCCACCATTTTAGTCTATCCAGATTTTTTTTTGAAGAACATTCTTGTTAAAAGTCCACATGGACTGAAACTTTGGGCACAGACACTGTTTGTCATTTGAAGTCTCACAAGAAAGTACCCATGAGTGACGCCATATGTCCAATACTGTATACATATATATATATGCATACACACACACACACCATGCTTGCCTACCTTTTAAATCTCCTCCCCGGGAGAACCCGGGGAGGAGAAGCAGCTGGGTCCCGACAGGGGCGGGGCCAAACGATTCACAGCATTAAGCCCCGCCCCCTCAACGGCAAATTGCCGCGATTGGCGCATATTTAAATAAGGGGCGGGGCTAAATGACGCGATTCATGAAGAATCGTGTCTTTAAGCCCCGCCCTGTACACAGGGACCCGCGATTGCCGCGGAAGTTCTCCCCATTCTGCCCACTTCTTTAGGAAGTGGGCAGAATGCGGGAGAAGTGCCTACCCTTCCGGGGGTGCGGGGGGTTACCCGAAAAATCGGGAGCCTCCCGCGAAAACCGGGAGGGTAGGCAGGTATGACACACACACACACACAGATATATACACACGTACTGCCAAGTTATTGCTTATAAATACGCATATATAAAAGTGTATATATACAGTGTGTATGAATGTATGTATGTGTATATATATATATATATATATATATATATAGCAAACCCCCTCTTGCAAATTATGCATTTGCCCCTGCAATCCCACTGCCCGCCCACTTCGCCACCTACCCACATCCTCGCCCGTGACACCGCGCCTCTGAAAGGGAGGAGCATGTCGCATGAGTAGGTCTCAGAGCACCAAGAACAAGGTAAGTGTGGGGGCGGTCTGGGGCTGGAGAGACAGAAGGTTGGCTGGCTGGAGACACAGAAAAAGGGGGCCTAGCTGGAGACAGAGAAGGGGGGCTGGCTGGAGAGACACAGAAGGGGGTTGGCTGGGGAGACAGAAGGGGGGCTCACTGGAATTGGAAAGACACTGCATGGCAGGAGTTGCAGAAACATGTGGGGGGCCCTGCCTATTTTGTCAGTCCCGGGCCCCACAATTTCTGGTGGCAGCCCTGACCACCATACTTTCTATTTGCAATGTTTCATAGAAGTCTGATATTTTTTTAAACTGCTGTGCATTTGTGCTGCTGCTCTGTTGCTTACTTTAGCCAGCCAGCTCGCTGCAGCCTTTGGCCTATATTGGTGAAAAATAGTGAAATCAATATTGTGACCTGTGAGGTGGTTAAAAATGCCTAGACATGCCTGAAAATCATTGTTATTAAGGTTAATAATACTGTAGGAACAAAAGCAGGCCCAAATTATGTGGTTTTAGTTGTTTTTATGATTTTTTAAGAAAAAAATCCAGATCCAAAAACCAAAACCAAAACAGGAAAACAAAACACGGAGGAAAAAAATCCAAAACCAGATTCAGATCCAAAACCAGGGGAGATCCAGATCCAAAACAAAAACAAAAACAAAAACATGGGGGTCGGTGCACATCTCTAGTAGGCAGAGATTTGATATAAAAATTATTAGAATAATACAAAGAAGATATTTATAACTTATAAACATTTTCTTTGTTTGTTGTAATCATTTTTATAGTTAACACTCACCAGCTTTGTGGAGCTCCCTGGGACTGCAGGGAGATGAGAGATGAGGCAGAAACAACTCAGCCTCACTTCTGTATAGTCAGACACTGCTTGCAAAGCTGGGGGCCGGGCCACACCACAGGCAGTTAGCTACACAGAGATAGAGGCATGCTCTGAATATGAGGGCGTGCCTTGAGCACTGATTGACACCTTGGATGTGTCATGTGACCAGGAAGTGCCCTGCAATGTTTAGAGATTAGAGCTCAGTCAGCAGGAGCAAGAGAAGACACAGTGATGCAGGTAGGAGAATCATTGTCATGGTCATTGTTTTGGCATTGTACTAGGTCACACGTTCAAGAGCTTGGTACAGATGTTCAAAGTTTCCAAGCAGTGTGTTGCTTAAAATGGAAATGGTCTAGATGTTCACTGAAGTATTAATTCTTATCTTTAGATTTCTGAACTAGTATCTGCAAAACGTAACATACTGTAAACAAAAAGAGATAAATCACATCCATTCACACAGTTTTGTGAAGAGCATAATTTCCCATTTTGCAGAGAGCTGTACAATGAGGTGGATATAAATTATTAATTCAATAACCATTGTTCTCACTTGCCTCTATTCTAAAGTGAAAGCTCCCATGTTATGTCTGAGGTGGTGTTTAGGAGACGGCCCAGATTCTGCACGCAGCTCTCAGAGTGGCCCCATGTGACTTAAACTAGCCAACCATAGGTTCACCTACTGCTCTGACTGATGCTCCTCTGGTAATGTTATATACCCCACTTGTGGGGCCGTTAAAATATAATGTTGCCCACTACTGCTCTAATGCTGGGTACACACGGGACGATCTGTTCAGCGAACGATATCACTGAACAATCTCCCTTGAAATTCCTGGTGTGCTGGATGAACGATATTGTTCATCCACACACCAAAGATATCATTAACGACCAATGATCGTTCTCCCATATGGAAAATGAACGATATCGTCCAGGTTGGCCTGCATGCATGGACGATGGACGATATTGTTATCGTCCAGCGGGAGTGCGCATCGTTGGTCGTTCATTGCATACACTCAGAACGATATGAATGATCTATCGTTGAACGATATCGTTATCGTTCATATCGTTCAAAGATATAGTTTTGTTTGTATGCACATTTAAGCTAAGCAATGGAAATGAAGCCTAAAAAGAAAAAATGCTCGTCTAATGAAATCTTCACCCTGAAGTCTTGCACAGACAATCTGAAGTTCATTGCAATCCTGAACAGTGACGGTTTCCCAATAATACTAATGTTGAGAGTTTTTTTTTCACATGGATTTTTGTCCTTTAAACATCAACACTCAAGACAACCTCAATAAAGGGAATAATATTATGTATAAATTAGGGGTGAGCGGGTTCGGATTTCTGAAATTCGAACCCCCCCGATCCGAGGCCGATCCGAGTCAGGCTCGACTTTTCCCGCCTGACTCGGATCTGAAATCGAGGCAAAACGTCATCATCCCGCCTTCCGGGTCTCGCGGGTTTTGGATTCTATATAAGGTACCCGCGTCGGCGCCATTTTCTCACTCGGCTGTGGACAGTGAAGAGGGAGGGTGGGAGTTAGGGCTGGCTGGGCTGTGTAGTGTAGTGTAGTGCAGTGTAGTGTTGTGCTGCGCTGTGCCACTGCTGTCCATAGGGGCTGTGTCCACTCCTCCAAAGTCCATAGGGGCTGGGTGTGATGTGCTGTGCTGCTGTTGTCCATAGGGGCTGTGTCCACTCCTCCAAAGTCCATAGGGGCTGGCTGTGTTGTGCTGTGCTGCTGTTGTCCATAGGGGCTGTGTCCACTCCTCCAAAGTCCATAGGGGCTGGCTGTACTGTGTTGTGCAGTCATTTGTCCATAGGGTCTGTGTCCACTCCAAAGTCTTGTGCAGGGTCCCAGTCCTAAAGGGATGCTGTAGTGTTGTCCAGGGGGTGCTCTGTCCATCAAGGGTGCTCCCCCAGAGTGCAAAAAAAATAAATATTTTTTCTGTGTTTGTGAATTGTGTGCGCAGTAGCTGCACGTGCATCAACAAAGTAGCGCCAAGCGTGCGCCTGTGTCATAAGTAAAGGGCTGGCTGGCTTGACCGTTAAAGGGTGCTGTAACCCCCAAAGTGCACTCCAAACCAAATAAAAAAATATTTTCTGTGTTTGTGAATTGTGTGCACTGTGGCTGCACGTGCATCAACAAAGGAGCAGCGCCAAGCGTGCGCCTGTGTCCCATAAGTAAAGGGCCGGCTCCAAAAAAAATAAAAAATTCTCCTTTTTTTTTCTGTCTTTGTGAATTGTATGGGCTGTAGCTGCACCTGCATCCTCAAAGCAGCAGCGACAAGCGTGCATCTGTCTGTTAAAGGGTGGTGTAGCCCCCAAAGTGCGCTGCACAAAGAATAAAAAATAATTTTTTTTCTGTCTTTGTGAATTGTATCAGCTGTAGCTGCACCTGCATCCTCAAAGCAGCAGCGACAAGCGTGCGTCTGTCTGTTAAAGGGTGGTGTAACCCCCAAAATGCACTCCAACAAAAATAAAAAATTTTCTTCTGTGTTTGTGAATTGTCTGCACTGTTCGTGCATCCTCAAAGCAGCAGCGCCAAGTGTGCGTCTGTCTGTTAAAGGGTGGTGTAACCCTCAAAGTGCGCTCCACAAAGAAAAAAAATTCTTTTTTTTTCTGTCTTTGTGAAGTGTGTGCACTGTAGCTGCACGTGCATCAACAAAGGAGCAGCGCCAAGCGTGCACCTGTGTCCCATAAGTAAAGAGCCGGCTGGCTCATTTCTTAAAGGGTGGTGTAACCCACAAAGTGCACTACTCTCCAACAAAAATAAAAAATTATTTTCTGTGTTTGTGTGCGCCTTAGCCGCACGTATATATCAATATAACATAAATGGAGGACCAAACTTTCTCCGATAAAAATAAAATAGGGAAAGATCAAGAACCACTTCCTCCTAGTGCTGTAGCTGCCACTAGTCATGACATAGACGATAACATGCCATCAACGTCGTCTGCCAAGGCCGATGCCCAATGTTATAGTAGAGGGCACATACAATCCCAAATGACAAAGTTCAGGAAAATTACATAAAAAAAACATTTAAATCATCTGAGGAGAAACGTAAAATTGCCAGTATGCCATTTACAACACGGAGTGGCAAGGAACGGCTAAGGTCTTTCCCTATGTTCATGACTAGTGGTTCAGCTACAAATGACGATGGAAGCCCTCCTCCCGCTAAAAAAATCAAACGAATTAAGCTGGCAAAAGCACAGCGAAGAACTGTGCGTTTTAAGAAGATATCACAAATCCCCAAGGAGAGTCGAAGTGTGGTGGCGGTTGCGATGCCTTACCTTCCCAGCACTGGACAGGAAGTGGTGGCCCTTTCCACCATTTGCACTCCCCCTGCAAGTGCTGAAAGGAGCACCCACAGTCCACTTGCTGATATGAAAATTGAAGGTGTCACTGTTGAAGTACAACAGGATGAGGATACTGGTGTAGCTGGCACTGAGGAGGACGTTGGCGAGGAGGATTCTGATGGTGATGTGGTTTGTTTAAATCAGGCTCCGGGGGAGACAGTTGTTGTCAGTGGGATGAAAAAGTCCATCACGGTCATGCCTGGGTAGAAGATCAAACATTCCACCTCTTTGGTCTGGCAATATTTCTATCCAAATCCGGACAACAACTGTCTTGCCATATGTACCATATGTAAAGGTGAAATAAGAAGGGGTAGGGACGTTAACCACCTAGGAACATCCTCCCTTATACGGCACCTGCAGCGCGTGCATAAAAAGTTACTGTCAAGTTCAGAAACTTTGGCTAAGACCGTAAGCAGTCCAGGGACACCTAAATCCCGCTGTCCTGTTGTATCCAGGCACCTGCAAACCACACCGTCAACTCCCTCCTCGTCAATTTCCTTCTTAGTCAGGATCGGAAGTAGTCCTGCAGGCCATGTCACTGGCATGACTGACTCTCCTATCCGGGATTCCTCCGGAGGATCCTGCATTGCTATGCCTACTGCTGCCGTTGCTGCTGTTGCTGCTGGGAGTCGTTCATCATCCCAGAGAGGAAGTAGGAACACCACTACTTTTACTAAACAATTGACCCTCCAACAGTCCTTAGCAAGGAGGATGAAGTACGACAGCAGTCATCCTGAAGCAAAACATATAACTGAGGCCTTGACTGCTATGTTGGTGTTAGACGTGCGTCCGGTATCCGCCATTAGTGCAGTGGGATTTAGACAATTGATGGAAGTAGTGTGTCCCCGGTTCCAAATCCCGTCTAGATTCCACTTCACTAGGCAGGCGATACCGAGACTGTACAGAAACGTCAGAAAAAGTGTCCTCAGTGTCCTGAAAAATGCGGTTGTACCCAATGTCCACTTAACCACGGACATGTGGACAAGTGGAACAGGGCAGACTGTGACAAGTGGACTGTGACAGCCCACTTTGTAGATGTATCACCTTATGCAGCAACAACAGCAGCGTCACCAGTAGCAGCATCTCAGAAACACCAGCTCGTTCCAAGGCAGGCTACGCTGTGTATCGCTGGTTTCAGTAAGAGGCACACCGCTGACAACCTCTTAGAGAAACTGAGGGAAATCATCGCCCAGTGGCTTACCCCACTTAGACTTTCCTGGGGATTTGTGATATCTGACAACACCACCAATATTGTGCGGGCATTACATCTGGGCAAATTCCAGCCCGTCCCATGTTTTGCTCACACAATAAACTTGGTGGTGCAGAATTTTCTGAAAAGCGACAGGGGCGTGCAGGAGACGCTTTGGGTGGCCCGAAAAATTTCTGGCCACTTTCGCCATTCAGCGACTACGTGCCGAAGACTGGAGCGCCAGCAAACACTCTTGAACCTACCCCACCATCACCTGAAGCAAGAGGTTGTGACGTGGTGGAACTCAACCCTCTATATGCTTCAGAGGATGGAGGAGCAGCAAAAGGCCATTCAAACCTATACATCCACCTATAACATAGGCAAAGGAGGGGGTATGCACCTGACTCAAGCGCAGTGGAGAATGATTTCCGTGTTGCGCAAGGTTCTCCAGCCCTTCGAACTTGCCACACGTGAAGTCAGTTCAGACACTGCCAGTTTGAGTCAGGTCATTCCTCTCATCAGGCTTTTGCAGAAGCAGCTGGAGAAAGTGAAGGAGGAGCTAAGACGGAGCGATTCCGCTCAGCATGTGGGACTTGTGGATGAAGCCCTTCATTCGCTTTGCCAGGATTCCAGGGTGGTCAATCTGTTGAAATCAGACCACTACATTTTGGCCACCGTGCTCGATCCTAGGTTTAAAGCCTATGTGGTGTCTCTCTCTCTGGCCGACACAAGCCTGCAGAGGTGCAAAGACCTGCTGGTGAAAACACTGTCAGCTGAAGCAGAACGTGACACGTCAACAGCTCCTTCTTCATTTTCTCCCGCAACTGGGGCTGCCAGGAAAAAACGTAGGTATCCTAAGCAACCCGCTGGCGGTGATGCAGGGCAGGCAGGACCAAGTTTGGACATCTGGTCCAGACTGAAGGACCTGGCAACAATTTCTGACATGTCTACTGTCACTGCATATGATACTGTCACCATTGACAGAATGATGGAGGATTACATCGGTGACAGCATCCAAGTAGGCATGTCAGACAGTCCGTACCTGTACTGACAGGAAAAAGAGGCAATTTGGAGGCCCCTGTACAAACTGGCTCTATTTTACCTGAGTTGCCCCCCCTCCAGTGCGTACTCCGAAAGAATGTTTAGTGCAGTCGGGAACCTTGTCAGCGAAAGGCGTAGGAGGTTGCTTCCACAAAATGTGGAGAAGATGATGTTCATAAAAATGAATTATCAACTCTTCCAGGGAGACCAGCCTCCAGAACGTACAGAGGGACCTGTGGTGGTGGATTCCAGCGGGGACAAATTAATACTCTGTGAGGATGAGGATGTACACAACACTGAAGAGGGTGAGGAATCGGTGGATGAGGATGAGGACGACATCTTGCCTCCGTAGAGCCAGTTTGTGCAGGGACAGATTAATTGCCAGCTTGTTTTGTGGGGGCCCAAACGAACCAATCATTTAAGCCACAGTCGTGTGGCAGACCCTGGCGCTGAAATTATTGGTTTGCTAAAGTGTGCATGTCCTGTTTATACAACATAAGGGTGGGTGGGAGGGCCCAAGGACAATTCCATCTTGCACCTCTTTTTTTTCTTTATATAAGTACTGTTTAGGGCCTAGTTTTTCAAACTGCCATCCTGTCTGCCACTGCAGTGTCACTCCTAGATGGGCCACGTGTTTGTGCTGCCCACTCGTGTCGCTTAGCACATACTTGCCAACTCTCCCTCATTGTCAGGGAGACTCCCTGAAATAGCAGCAACTCCCTGTCTCCCTGAAGAGTCTACCAATCTTCCTCATTTCACCTTACCCCCATTATGACACTGTTATATAAAAGAAAAACAGAGCTATATACATTCAAATGGGATCATTAGTACAATTTCCCTGCATTAGTTATAAGGCACAATGACGCCTATGGCTACATGTATTTTCTGAGAAGTATCAGTGTGTTTTCATCAACAAGTAGATCTTACTAACTGCTTTGGGGCTCATTTACATGTGGATGTAAATCAATTTTATGACACGCCTCTCAGATGTAGCAGTACACGCCCACTTTACCACCGCAATCATAGGTGTTGCTTTCACAATCTCCCTGAAATGCATTTTCAAAAGTAGGCAAGTATGGCTTAGCATAGTCATCCAGCTACCTCGGTGCAACCTTTTGGACATAAAAACACTATTGTGAGGTGTGAGGTGTTCAGAATAGACTGGAAATGAGTGGAAATTAAGGTTATTGAGGTTAATAATAGCATAGGAGCAGAAAAACCCACAAATTCTGTGATTTTAGCTGTTTTTATGCTTTTTAAAAAAAAAAAATACAGATCCAAAACACAAAACCCAGAACCCAAAACACGGAAGGGTGGTTTTGGCAAAACCAATCCAGATCCAAAACATGAAGAAAGATCCAGATCCAAAATCAAAACACAAAACACGAAAAGTGGCCGGTGCACACCCCTAATAAATGCATACACAGGATGCATGTTTACCGTGCTTTCAGCACATGTTGCTGCAGTGATATAAAATGTATCATGCATGAATAAATGCTTCAGACTCTTAGGGGTACAGTAACTACAGTGCAGGTTTTTAGAAGTGCAGATGTTGCCCATAACAACCAATCAGATTCTAGCTATTATATTTTAGAAGGTGCTAGATAAATGATAAGTAGAATCTGATTGGTTGCTATGGGCAACATCTTCATTTCTAAAAACCTGCACTTTAGTAAATATACCCATAGCTGTTTAGGGAAGGTAATATTTATACCATTTTTTTTTTTTTTTTTAAATCTATTTCTCATCCTAAGAAAAACATACTGGATAATGAATTAAATGAAAATGATGGTGCCTAATGCTATATTACCTTGTAGCTCAGTTTAGGGAGCACCATGGCTCTTTCCCATGTGTCTTGCTAATATGGCGTGAATTGAGAAGTACATTTATATATTAATAATAACATTAACACAATCTTTTTTGCTCTGTTTAAAACATCTATCTTTTATGTTAAAGTCTTCCTTCAAATAACCCTCCCACCACCAACAGAAGCATCCATTGGTTGTGCACAGTAGCGCATGGAGTTACACTTATGTATCATCTTGCAAATATTGGCCTGATACAGTGGCGCACGCAATCCGCGCGCAATGCTGATCTTCATGTAGTTGAGCAATTAGTGTATTTGCAACTTCGTTTGCGCGAAAAGTTCTTGAAACCCCTACAACGCAGGCATTACACAGAGGGCGGGATGTACTAAGGGCAAAAATGCATCCACATTCCCATATGTACCAAGCCCCGGAATGCAAAACATTCTGGAGCTTAGACACGGTAGGTAACGCCATCTTTAGACAGAGTTACCCAATAGAAGCCTATGGGCTTCTTATCACATTTTCGTCTGAGAAGGATCCAATCAGATCCCTCCCAGCACACCTAGCGCACCGCACTTTATACTGCTCATGCACAGATGGGACTTTTGGGACTTTTGGGTAGTGAACCTGAAAGTCTCTCTATCAGAAAGAACAGTTCTTATCGAAAGAACTGTCCTTTGCGACTAGAATAGCAATTATAGGTAAACACCGGTGCAACTAACGCCGGTATGTACCTGATAAGTGGCGGTATGTACCACATCGCGGATGCGATGCTACCACATCGCGGATGCGATGCTTAATACATCTTGCCCAGAGTGGTATATGTATCATGCCTTGGAGATAGATAAAGTACCAACCAATCAGCCCCTAACTGTCATTTTACAAAAACAGCCTGTAAAGTGAAGGTTAGGAGCTGATTGGTTGGTACTTTATATCTCTCCAAGGCTTGATACATTTAGCCCAATGTGTAGACAAAAAGGTGCCGTTGTGACAGGGACAGTCGGTGTCAGAAATGGGGCAGCAAAGTGATGGCCATTCCAGGGTAGGTGAATGGGAGGTGGCCAGAAGTCAACGCAAAAAGTCAGTCTCATGGGTGTGTTATGGTTGTGTCGGGAGATTGTCAGTAAAAGCATTTACATTCCCAGCCACACTACCACAGCCACAGACAGGCCATAGTCAGACAGAGAAAATTCACCTACCGTAAAGGCTGGTGCAAGTGTATATGGTGCTCGCTCCAGGGCGTGTCAGGAATCACCGGCGGTATTACAGCGTGCAGAGATCCATCTCCGTGCTGGCACATTCAGACACAGTTACTAGACCAGGGGAAGGCTGATACTAGCATTTGCATATTGTCAGTCTCAACTCTGACAACAGACACAAGAGTTGATGAGGCATCCTCCGCCCCTGTATAAGGCCCTCTGTATATGTGCCACTGGCATCTGAATCTGAGATGCCAGCTGGGGTATAGAGCTAGTTGGATGCATGTAAAAATTACAGCCTAGGGTTGCAGGAGCCTTTGAATGTTCCTAGCCCTTGTCACTTAAAGCTGGCTACACACAGGCTGGTACCCAGCTGAGCACAGGAACACATAACTAATGTCCAGTTTGGCCACACATATGGGGGCCTGATGCTGAGTTGTACATTCGCCAGATTATATACCATAAATTATGCAATTTCTCCTTGTGCATGCACTCAAAAAGAACGCACGCAAAAGAACGCACGCAGATGCGCCAATACAGACTTGTATGTAGCTGTTACTAGCTCCTCCTTGCAATTGGAGAGGCGGAACAGGGGAGAACGTACACCTGTTAGTAGGTGTCTCTTTTGCCTCTGCAAATGATGATGACTTGGGGCCTGATTCAGCAAGTTTCGCAACTGCGTCGCAGCACAACATCAGGACGCCCACCTTACCTTACACACATCCGTATTACTTAGCAAGACTACGATACCATCGGTAACATGGAGTACCATCGCAGCCTCACGCACACTTGCACAAGCTCTGACCTTACTCAGGAATTGGTAACTTCGTCGCACGCATTGAGTGCACAAGCTGCATATGGCATCGCAGCGGCTAATACATGCACGCCCCTGCAACAGCGTTGAAATGCTGTGGCACGCTTGCGTTTCGCTGACCACCTCCCATCACCACCCACAAACATTACGTCCTGTTAAGCATTCGGGGATGGGTCTGCGTAGTCACTGTGATCGCACTACCCATCGCAGTGGAGTGTTCGTGCACTGCGATGCATACGCAGAACGCAACAATCGGCCAATTGCGTGCGTAATCGCAGTTTCGATCCTTACTGAATGAGGTCCTTGGTGTAAACCAGGTACATAAGATACCAATGTGAAGTCGGATGTACCAGAAGATATGTATGGCACTGCAAATTAATGAAAATACACTATTCAGGTAGCTTGCAGGGTTTAACACGTGAAACGACCAGTGTAACCCTGCAGTGTAAACGGGCAACCCGGGTCATCCATACCAGGTCCTTTTTATAGTATGGGGTGTTCTGGAATTCCCAGCGCTTGGAGATTATGTCATCTCCAAGCACCAGCAGAAGAGAACAACTGCACCCATGTGCAATGTAAACCTGGGTCGGCGCAACGGTGTGAAAGGGATCTGTCCCGGGTGCTGACCTTTCTTTGAACCGTGTTCCAAATCCCGGGTCAGACCCGGGACTTTAGTGTAAAAGGGGTATTAGTCATTCAGCCCCAGGGCAAAAGGACTGGGTCACCTACGAAATTAATGGGTCTGTTTGTGCAATTTTTAATTGACTACACACAGGTTGACCTAATTACCACCATGCCAGCCTGATAACGATCTGAATGATTTTGCTTGGCTCATTGTCTTGGCTTGCTGTCATGCCACACATGCTGCAAAATAATCTGAATTTGAGTCTTTAGTATATGGCTATTAAATACATACTGGCAATATAAATAAAATAATCATTAATTGCCTTGTCTGTAAATGAGGAGGATTTTATGTGGCAAAGGAAGACGTACAGATAGCTACCCTGCTAGGCAAGATGAGTGTTCATAGTCTGGTGTTTAAAATGAACCAGTGTACAATAGTCATTAAGACAGATGGGGAATGTTTCTAACTGCAAATTAACGCCAACCTCTCTCCTTCTCCATTCTGGGTGCTGACTCAGCCAGAGATAATGAGATATGAGACAGAGCAATGTCTTAAATGGACTTGCAGTGTATTAATTTCCGATGTAATTTTGGTAAATATTGTCTTAATCAAATAAAACCCCATTAATAAGTGTTTTCAGAGTTGTAATTTATGAACAGTGGGAATCCAGCAGAGCTGCAAAGAACTTCAGTGGATTAAAAAGACAAGATTTTAAGCAGTGGGATAGAGCCTTCAGGTTTAGCATGCACTATCATCTATAAAATACATGATACTTTGTAATATGCTTCATATAATATTAGATGTCGTCCCTGGCGCTACCTGTTCTTTTTTCTTTCTCTCTCTGGCCCTGATTCAGAGACGGACGCTCTGAAAGAGCGCTCGCTCTGAATCTGGGCTTTTTTTTTTTTTTTTGTGCGGCCTACTGGCCGCTCGCATAGCTGTGGGTGACCACCCAAAGCTATAGTGAGCGGCCAGGATGATGCGGTGGCCAAGACCATCGCGACAATCGGGCTTGCGACGAGACCCTTATGGTAGGGTCTCGTGGCCGCAAGCCAGAAAGCTCTCCCACTGACATAACTGGTGATGTCAGTGGGGCCGCCCCCAAACAGCAGGCGTTCCTTCGGGAATGCCTCCGTTTGGCTAGCCACCCCCCCTGCCCGTCTACCAAACAGGACGAGCTGTCAATCACCATCGACAGCTCGCCCCCTTTGGTGCGAGACCCGGAGTGACGGAGCGACCCAGGGGGCAAACATCGACCCAGTTGCGAGCGCTCAGAGCTTGCGACTGGGTCTGAATCAGGCCCTCTGTTTCCCCTCATCTCTCTCATTTTCTTCTCCTCTTTCTCCCCCTCCTGAGGTGCCTACACACTTAGCGATATTTTACACGATTTGCCCAATTCCGACGCATCGTGACGACAAATCCTGTAAAATATGCCCAAATCGTGAGTGTCCACTCATGGTCATGATGCCGATGTGCGTCCCCGCAGGTCATACATGGCATCTTCAGATCTGCCGTGCTGTAGGCAAGATCTATGATTGGAGTGAGGGGAGTAGGGACAAATGATTGCACATGAATGAATAATTAGTGAGAGGATCAGTGTATGATAAACAAAAACAAGAAAAGGGAGGAGCAGCCCAGGAGTAAACTATAGCAGTAAACAAAAAGGGGTAAGAAGGAAGGACTCCATATAGGGGGCACAATCCTATAGTATTATTGGTAGTGAATAAAAACTCTAAATTTTATTTATATTCATTAAAATTGACAAGAAAAAATGGCTAGAATAACCTATCAAGGTATATAATTAAAGGACATAACAAAACAACAAAACAAAGGGGGAGACAATTTCTCCAGTAATAGGAGATCCACTATTACATTTCTATAGTAACTGTAGTATATGATATGTTGCTTTTAATTATAGGAAATGATCATGCAGTTACTAAGATCAAATGATAGGGTTAATCCATCAATACCTCTAAGAGATAGTGAATAGAAAATGAAATATACAACATGAGATGTCGTAGACAATCACAACACCCTATAATGGGGCTTATTGGCACAAATGCTCCAAAATAGCCTATGGATAAATACTACAGATATCTCAGAAAGAGTTGAACAGTGGGTCTACCCATAATTAATCGCAATAAGCGACAAAATATAAAAAACATATATTCACAAAAATTGTACTCGTCAGGTGCAGAAAGATAGGCAAAATAATAACAACATATACATGAAAATAAAGTGAAAAGAATACACAGTTTAAAATGCTAAACACCATGGATACCACCTAGATACATATAATGGTGGTAGTAGAGGCGTCCCTCAGTTTCTACCTGGGAGAGTTCATATAGTACAAAATTATCCTAACCTGTAATAGGTGTAGATAAAGAGTTGTGTACTTATATGCTTAGGATCTGCTGTTTCCCATCTTAAATATTAGAGGACAGGAAATGAGAGTCCCAAGTACTGGCACAATTAAAACATATAAGCTGCTTCTGCTTTTACAGCCTGATCACACCATTATCCCTGTTGTCATATGGCAGCGCAGAGAGTCCCGGTGGTTGGCAATAATGAGAGAGCAGGAAAAAGTCGAAGGAAGTACCTGACACTTATTTCTCCCTTCAGTCGTAGTGTCCGTGGGATCCAGAGTGCGCACTGTGGAGCCCACAAGCAGGCTGACCGACGCGCGTTTCGCCAGAGCTTTGTCTTACTGTAGGGCAGATCTGTCAATCTCAGTCACGATGCACTGGAATAGTTAGGAGGCACCAAAGATTGTTTGTCACATTGGACAGTTTTTAACACCAAATCGTGCTGACGACTGCCGGGGAGCTGCTGGGGAGAGTTCAAGGGAAATCGTACACGATGACGGATCGTGAGCACATCACCAAGTATGTGGGCACCTTTACTCTATCTCTCTTCCAACTACCTCTGGTTATGTTTATTACAATAATTACATACTGTATATATATATATATATATATATACATACACTGTATATATATATATATATATATATATATATCCATATCCATATCCGAGAGAGCGGCACTCCAATACAACAAATCTGTTTCAACAGCCATGGTGCATTTTACCAGACTAATGTATATCCCCCAGAAATGTAAGGCTGCATACACACGGTACGATCTGTACCACCGACTTCAAATATTTATTTCAGTGAAGTCATCCTGCCACATCTCTGAACAGTCAAAGTTGACAATATCATGCAAGTTGGCCTGCATGTACGGACGATCATAGATATCATCATTGTTCTTTCAGGAACGCACATCGTTGGTCGTTCGCTGCATAAAAATGAACGATATATCATTGAACGATATCGTTATCGCTCATTTCATTCATAGATATAGTACCGTGTGTATGCACCTTAAGGCCCTCTCCGGTCTTGAACAAATCACACAACAGGTCTCCTGTTGGATCATCAACATTTCGGATCCGTCGTTGGGATGTTTTACAGCATACAAACATAATGGTACAAATCTTACCTTAAATACATCTAAGTGACGTGTGTGATCGGCGTTAGCCGCAACCCGCTCCCAGCGACATGCCCAACTTCCAAGATGCATACACCAGAAGGTCCTCCAGCACACAACTATGAAGGTGAGGTAGTTCCGAGGCAACAGGACAGGAAATTTGGCTGCGCTTGCACACCAGGTTACCATGGTGACTGTACAAACATAAACAAAAACAAAATCTCAAATGAACTAAGTATCAGTAGGCGAACTGCATGGCTAGCAGAGATGTGTGGTTCGGTTCTCCAGAAATCCGAATCCACCCGAATTTCGTGAATCCGGGTAAATCCGAGTCGCGGTTCTAATCTTTTTGCGGTTTGGAATTTGGATTTTAAATCCCAATTTCAGGTTTTGGATTGCATAAATTAAATGATTTTAGCTGTTTTTAAAGCTTTTCATCTATTTAAAAAAAAAAAAATCCATAGTCCAAAACCAAAACACTTGAGGGTGGTTTTGCAAGCGCAAAATCCAGATCCAAAACCTGAAGGAGATACAGATCCAAAACCTAAACGTCGGGGCACATCCCTAATGGCTAGGCACAGGCAATTGAGACTCCTGCAGAAGGTCCCACAATCAGGTGAATGGAGTAAATGAAAGATGATCATTTAGACTCCGGGGTTTGATGGTATCCAATTTAATAATCCACAGAGTTTCTAGTTGAAGCAATTTTTTATCACAGCCCCCTCCACATAGATCCTTGGGTACATGATCAATTATGATATATCTTAACATAGACAAGCTATGTTTAGCAATGGCGAAGTGTTTTGCTACCAGTTGATCAATTGTTTTGCCACTTTTATCGCCGATCGATGTAGTGCCATTCTATCTTTGAATGGTCTGACTGTTTTGCCCATGTAGCACAAACCACATGGGCATTTTATCATGTAGATTAAGTAAGAACTGCTGCATGTAAGTGGAAAATTTATAGAAAATTTTCTACCTGAATGCGGATGGAAAAAATATTTAGTGTGTACGAGATAACTACACATGGTGCAGCCCGTGCACTTGTAACAGCCAACGGTTTTAAATCATGTCTTGGGTTGTCTGGTGCCTCGACCTGTGACATCCATGCTCAAGACCCAGTCTTTGATG
The DNA here is from genome assembly GCA_031769625.1 of Taudactylus pleione. NCBI lineage: Eukaryota > Metazoa > Chordata > Amphibia > Anura > Myobatrachidae > Taudactylus > Taudactylus pleione. Next base: position 2,193,668 of record JAUIMM010000353.1, read on the forward strand.
TTACGACCTCTTTTATAGCATGACATGATCCTCGACTGTTTGAGGTTGGTGACTTCTCTACCGTTTTGGATAATAGGCTACAGTGACTTGATCGATTGAGAAATGAATCAATCTGCCGTATCAAACTTGTGGAGACGTTCTTCTTTTTTATCCACCTGTTGTTTAGAGAAGGTATCCATTCTGGATAGCTGATCAACTTTATGCCTAGCATTTCTTAAGGTGTTATCAGAGTAACCCCTATCACGAAATCTCTTGCACATATTCTGCAAATTATCTTCAAGTTTATCTTTCTGGCTTGTTATACTTTTAACTCGTAATACTGTAGTTGCGAGTATGGCAGTCCCCTATTGAGTGATGGTGGGTGATAATTTCCCGCAGAACCCATTATTGTATCTACCGATGGTAGGTATGTTTTTAACCCTGAAAGCTCTTGGAATCTTTTTTTCCCTGTGGGAAGAAATCCACGTCCTTCTTTTTTGATCTCAATAGACTTTTGTGAATAGCTCCTCTTTGGAAAGAGCCCCAGCTTTGTCAGAAAGTCTCTCTTAAGACAAAATGGCCTCAGTTTCACTATCAGAAAAGCTTAGGATTTCTCCCAATGGTAAATATATTCTGGAAAAGGTATCTGTTTCGCATTCCTGGATATTGGGGTCTAAATGATCATCTTTCATTTACTCCATCACCCTGATTGTGGGACCTTCTGCAGGAGCCCTCATCTCGGTTGCCTGTGTCTAGTAGCCATGCACTTCGCCTACTGATACTTAGAGACTTTCTAAGTTATATCTGGTATAGATTTTTTTGGCTCTAGTTTCTCCATAGGTCACTTGGTGGCCAGCGTTTATTCATTACAGTGTTTGTCATACTAGTAGATTGCTATTGCAGATTTCAGCACCGTACTGTTTGTACTTATTCACATATATTATTTTTGGCAGGACATCTATTTTCGATATTGTTATTTTTATGAAGAGCCTTATCTGCTTCAATTATCTGTTCTTTTCATTTGAGTTCTTGTTTATGTTTGTACAGTCACCATGGTAACCTGGTGTGCACACGCGGCCAAACTTCCGGTCCTGTTGCCCTGGAACTACCTCACCAATGAGCCTTATGAACATTGGTTATGGATGCCACAGTGACATAATGGACTCTTACTGAAATAAAAGGCCATGTTTTCATACAGGTGCTTCAGTCCACAAAATGGCTTTCTTCACTGTATACAGTATCTTTAGTACTAACAGAGAAGACAGCTGTGCTGATGACAGTTATGTATCTAAACATAACTGGAGGTAAATGACCGTTTGTGACTACACATATGTATGATCAGCAATAGCAACAGTGACATCTGCGGGCTTGAAGAAGGTTTCACTCAATACATAAAGTGGATGAGCACTGTAACTAAACAATATATAATTATCAACAATTATTTTGAAACATTGCAATTTAACTAAAATCATTCTGAAACCTGCATTTTGCTTAACAAAAGTGATGACACAGTTGCTATAGTGATATATGGAAATTAAGCAATAAATATTTGGGGGAAATGAGAACAATTTAAATAAAGTTTCTTACTGTAAAAATGTTGTCACATTGCATACTACTGTAGATGCCTAAAATCAGATGGGCAGGAGGGGAAAGATGCTCCAGGGCAACACTAGACCCTGGAAGATACCGGCTAGAGGCTAGACAGCGCACCAGGAATATGCCGACATGATCCCAGCCACACCTCCATGTCCTTGCACTTTAATTCAATATTAACCTTGCCATCCTGTTTCTGGCTGAACTGCTTGCCATACAATCACCCCACGTCTCGACTGGATATCCAATGCAAGCCGTGTACAATGTGCAGATACTTCAAATCCTCAGTAGGACTGTTTCCAATGTAGCATGTCGTGAATATCAATATGCTACTCGAGTAATTGTCATAAGAGTGGTAAACATCCTCTCCCATACCCCCTTTTGGCAAGAGAAACCATCAGAGCCTTCTTAGCTTTCTCACGACTGAGAACAAGTCCATATAGCGGCCTTTCCGAATCCAAGTCAGAACAGGGTATGCAATATCCTAATCATGGCCGTATTGCCACAATGCACCACCCCCTCATCAGCGCCCAAATTGCCCCATCTTTTTTCCACTGCCTGCAGGGGCGTATCTATAATGGGTGCAGGGTGTCCCGCACCGCACACCCTGCACCCATAATATTACTTACCTCTCCGGAGTCCCACATTGGCGTGGGGGTCCGGCGCTGTAAAATGACTGGAAAATGCCCGCGGCGGCCATTTTCCCGTCGTTTGCGCATGCGCAGTACAGGGAGAATGGCCACCGCGGCGATTTTCCCGGTGACCTGTACATTCATTATAGACTCTGGGCGCACTCTAGTGCCCAGAGTCTATAACTCCGGCGCTGGCCGGTGCGCAGCTCAGTGCGCTGCCGGCCACCGGGCAGAGAAGAGGGGGCCTGTGTCGGAGACTGCACATGGGCCCCCTCCTCTCTAGAAATGTCCCTGACTGCCTGGTTATGCTTGCAGTGCCTGGACCACTTAACAGCTCTAGCACTGCTAGAACCCGAAGAAGTATCTGTATCAAAAGAGGGTACTGACAGCTGGAGAGAAAAGAGCATTAAAAACACAGCAGGAGAGGGAGCCCATGCAGATGCCGGACTTACCACAGCAGAATCGGCTAAAGCCTGCCCTTCCAGGCCCTGGGACCCCATATAAAGCTATACACATCCAACGCCACTCAGAAGCACAGCCTGTAATTCCTCAAGGTGCTGGAACTCAAGACTGGGGCAGGAAAGGGGCAGGATGGAGGAGGTAGAAAGATGTCAAAAGGATACTGGGAGGACAATAGGGGAATCAAAAAGGGGACACTGGGCCTGATTCTACTGTAATACTCCACTATGTGAGTTATTACATTTGGCACTGGGCAGACCACAATTTCCAGCAGCCTCTGCAGCTGCTGAAGAAGTCAGAAGCTTGTCACGTGACCAGCGTCAGGTGGTAAGCTCAGTAACAGTTGAAGAATGGCAGTTAGTCAGGGAGAGCTGAGGTAAGTGACCTGGGGGTCTATTTACTAAGCAGTGTTAGGAGACAGAGTGAAAAGTGATAAGGTGCCAGCCAATCAGCTCCCAACTGTCACTTTTCTAACACATCCTGTGAGATGACAGTTAGGAGCTGATTGGCTGGCACCTTATTACTTTTCACTCTGTCTCCTAACTAGGGGTGAGCGGGTTCGGATTTCTGAAATCCGAACCCCCCCGAGCCCCCCCGATCCGAGGCCGATCCGAATCAGGCTCGACTTTTCCCGCATGACTCGGATCTGAAATCGAGGCAAAACGTCATCATCCCGCCTTCCGGGTCTCGCGGGTTTTGGATCCTATATAAGGTACCCACGTCGGCGCCATTTTCTCACTCGGCTGTGGACAGTGAAGAGGGAGGGTGGGAGTTAGGGCTGGCTGGGCTGTGTAGTGTAGTGTAGTGTTGTAGTGTAGTGTAGTGTAGTGCAGTGTAGTGTTGTGCTGTGCTGTACTGCTGTTGTCCATAGGGGCTGTGTCCACTACTTCAAAGTCCATAGGGGCTGGCTGGACTGTGTTGTGCAGTCAGTTGTCCATAGGGGCTGTGTCCACTACAAAGTCCTGTGCAGTGTCCCAGTCCTAAAGGGGTGCTGTAGTGTTGTCCAGAGGATGCTCTGTCCGTCAGGGGTGCTCCCCCCAAGTGCTAAAAGAAAAAATATTTTTTCTGTGTTTGTGAATTGTGTGCACTGTGGCTGCACGTGCATCAACAAAGGAGCAGCGCCAAGCGTGCGCCTGTGTCCCATAAGTAAAAGGCCAGCTGGCTTGTCCATTAAAGGGTGCTGTAACCCCCAAAGGGCACTCCAAACAAAATAAAAAAATATATTTTTTTGTGTTTGTGAATTGTGTGCGCAGTAGCCGCACGTGCATCAACAAAGTAGTGCCAAGCGTGCGCCTGTGTCATAAGTAAAGGGCCGGCTGGCTTGTCCGATAAAGGGTGCTGTAACCCCCAAAGTACTCTCCAAACAAAATAAAAAATTATTTTCTGTGTATGTGTGCGCCTTAGCCGCACGTATATATCAATATAACATAAATGGAGGACCAAACTTTCTCCGATAAAAATAAAATAGGGAAAGATCAAGAACCACTTCCTCCTAGTGCTGAAGCTGCTGCCACTAGTCATGACATAGACGATAACATGCCATCAACGTCGTCTGCCAAGGCCGATGCCCAATGTCATAGTAAAGGGCACATACAATCCCAAATGACAAAGTTCAGGAAAATGACCTTGAAAAAAACATTTAAATCATCTGAAGAGAAACGTAAACTTGCCAATATGCCATTTACGACACGGAGTGGCAAGGAATGGCTAAGGTCTTTCCCTATGTTCATGACTAGTGGTTCAGCTTCACATGACGATGGAAGCCCTCCTCCCACTAAAAAAATCAAACGAGTTAAGCTGGCAAAAGCACAGCGAAGAACTCTGCGTTCTAAGAAGATATCACAAATCCCCAAGGAGACTCCAAGTGTGGTGGTGGTTGCGATGCCTGACCTTCCCAGCACTGGACGGGAAGAGGTGGCTCTTTCCACCATTTGCACGCCCCCTGCAAATGCTGAAAGGAGCACCCACAGTCCACTTGCTGATATGCAAATTGAAGATGTCACTGTTGAAGTACAACAGGATGAGGATACTGGTGTAGCTGGCGCTGAGGAGGAAGTTGGCGAGGAGGATTCTGATGGTGATGTGGTTTGTTTAAATCAGGCTCCGGGGGAGACAGTTGTTGTCCTTGGGATGAAAAAGCCCATCACGGTCATGCCTGGGCAGAAGACCAAACATTCCACCTCTTTGGAATGGAATGGTTAACCACCTAGGAACATCCTCCCTTATACGGCACCTGCAGCGCATTCATAAAAAGTTACTGTCAAGTTCAGAAACTTTGGCAAAGACCGTAAGCAGTCCAGGGACACCTAAATCCCGTTGTCCTGTTGTATCCAAGCGCCTGCAAACCACACCGTCAACTCCCTCCTCGTCAATTTCCTCCTTAGACAGGATCGGAAGTAGTCCTGCAGGCCATGTCACTGGCATGACTGACTCTCCTATCCGGGATTCCTCCGGAGGATCCTGCATTGCTACGCCTCCTGCTGCCGCTGCTGCTGTTGCTGCTGCTGGGAGTCCTTCATTATCCCAGAGAGGAAGTACGAACACCACTACTTTTACTAAACAATTGACCCTCCAACAGTCTTTAGCGAGGAGGATGAAGTACAACAGCAGTCATCCTGAAGCAAAACATATAACTGAGGCCTTGACTGCTATGTTGGTGTTAGATGTGCATCCGGTATCCGCCATTAGTGCAGTGGGATTTAGACAATTGATGGAGGTAGTGTGTCCCCGGTTCCAAATCCCGTCTAGATTCCACTTCACTAGGCAGGCGATACCGAGACTGTACAGAAACGTCAGAAAAAGTGTCCTCAGTGTTCTGAAAAATGCCTTTGTACCCAATGTCCACTTAACCACGGACATGTGGACAAGTGGAACAGGGCAGACTAAGGACTATATGACTGTGACAGCCCACTGGGTAGATGTATCACCTTACGCAGCAACAGCAGCAGCATCACCAGTAGCAGCATCTCAGAAACGCCAGCTCGTTCCAAGGCAGGCTGCGCTGTGTATCACCGGTTTCAGTAAGAGGCACACCGCCGACAACCTCTTAGAGAAACTGAGGGAAATCATCGCCCAGTGGCTTACCCCACTTAGACTCTCCTGGGGATTTGTGATATCTGACAACGCCACCAATATTGTGCGGGCATTACATCTGGGCAAATTCCAGCACGTCCCATGTTTTGCTCACACAATAAACTTGGTGGTGCAGAATTTTCTGAAAAGCGACAGGGGCGTGCAGGAGACGCTTTGGGTGGCCCGAAAAATTTCTGCCCACTTTCGCCATTCAGCGACTGCGTGCCGAAGACTGGAGCGCCAGCAAATACTCTTGAACCTGCCCCACCATCACCTGAAGCAAGAGGTTGTGACGTGGTGGAACTCAACCCTCTATTTGCTTCAGAGGATGGAGGAGCAGCAAAAAGCCATTCAAGCCTATACATCCACCTATGACATAGGCAAAGGAGGGGGTATGCACCTGACTCAAGTGCAGTGGAGAATGATTTCCGTGTTGTGCAAGGTTCTCCAGCCCTTCAAACTTGTCACACGTGAAGTCAGTTCAGACACTGCCAGCTTGAGTCAGGTCATTCCCCTCATCAGGCTTTTGCAGAAGCAGCTGGAGAAAGTGAAGGAGGAGCTAAGACGGAGCGATTCCGCTCGGCATGTGGGACTTGTGGATGAAGCCCTTCATTCGCTTTGCCAGGATTCCAGGGTGGTCAATCTGTTGAAATCAGACCACTACATTTTGGCCACCGTGCTCGATCCTAGGTTTAAAGCCTATGTGGTGTCTCTCTTTCCGGCCGACACAAGCCTGCAGAGGTGCAAAGACCTGCTGGTGAAAACACTGTCAGCTGAAGCGGAACGTGACACGTCAGCAGCTCCTTCTTCATTTTCTCCCGCAACTGGGGCTGCCAGGAAAAAACTTAGGTATCCTAAGCAACCCGCTGGCGGTGATGCAGGGCAGGCAGGACCAAGTTTGGACATCTGGTCCGGACTGAAGGATCTGGCAACAATTTCTGACATGTCTACTGTCACTACTTATGATACTATTTTGGATTTCTGATTGCACCAGACACCATATATGCCCTTGTATCTTGATTCAAAAAAACCCCACAATAATCACTCTTTCTCATTTGGAAGAAAGGGGGTGCTACCACGGACAAAAAAGAGAAATGTCCCTTGTAGTGCACTAAACAAAAATGATACATAAAATATATCTTTTATTAATATAATTAATATCTGAGGACTAAAAAGCGAAATATTAAAAAGGGGAAAATTGTGTGTAATGTAAATGAAATGTGTTATAAAAAATGCGTACGCTCCTGTTACACTGAATGCCCTGATATTGATGTCAATAACCAGTTAGTATAAGTAGATATAGAGAGATTATGATGTTGCTAGAGAGTGTATATATATATATATATATATATGTAAATATAAGATGGCCACCCCTAGATACAATGTGTGGCCCCTATTTAGTAGAGAGTTTATCTCAATCTGAGTGACGTCAAAGACATCATCCTTTGGTGATTGTCATATTATAAATTGTTCCTCACATCACATATATAAACAGATAATAGTAATATACACTGTTGTAATTACAGTGTTAATAAACAATAGAATTTATGTGATGTGTATTCACATATGATCAGTAGTATTCTCTGTCCATAAATATAAGGTTTATTTATTTTTGTTGTTGAACCCAATGCTATCATAGCATATCCACTGTGTAATTTTTCTCTATAGTTGTCACTCTCAAAGTGATGAAGTCCAACGCTTATATCACGGACATTCCACCATATGAAATATCTCACAGTCTCATATAGGACTCTATATCCCTCCCACACCAGACTTTATAGCTTGATTTTATATATCCCATATCAAGTATATCCCATCATAAGTGTGGGGATGTTCATGGGAAATGGTTTATGCAAATTCTGGGCGTCTCTATTACCACTATCTTGTTTATTACATAAATCTCTGTGTGCTAAAGTGTCTGTCCGCAGGGGTCCCTGCGTAGCACAGCACTGCACTGAGTTACTATATCAGTGGTAATTCAAGTAATGGGTGATATAAATACATAATATTCTCGTTTAACACAGTTTCAGATAAAGAGGTTAAGCAACAGTAGCTTCTTATTGCTTGTGCTATTGTACACACTTCTCTATATGTTAGCAAACATTCACATGCTGGTCGCGCTGTAGTATACATATATAAGGTAAGTATTCCACATAATGCTGAGCTGACTAGCAGAGTATTAGGGCATAACAGAGTCTGGAGCGCCGCTAACCGACGCGGCGTTTCGCTAGGTAGCTTTATCAAGGTAAGCCGAGCCGCTTACCGGAAGTGTCTTATATACCATCAGATTTGTCTCATGGCCAATCCGGGACTCCTAAAGATAGATTCATCCAATCGGATTGCTAGATGTCTCATGATACCGCCCCTCCTTTCTCTGACTGACAGATTTTTTCTAACTAGACAGATACTAATGATTCACGTCTTTCAGACTAAAGTAGTCGAATCATGATTACTCAATCCATATATTATACTCGAGATCACAGAAATACCATAATATAAACAGTAAAATGATGAGAGGAGGGTGTATATGATGCTGCTTGTATATTCTCATTAAATATTGGATAACAGTGCGGGAGACAAAAGGGGGAAGATTGATATTCCACCATTTGTTACAGTATAGGGTCTATCCAGGTTGATGGAACGATTTCAGAAAAACGGATTCAAACCCATTTAGGGAGATTTGGTGCACATATAATGGTGAGATCTTAAAAAATAGAATAAATACAATATAGTGAGTTGTCTCAGGGTCTTAAGGACATCAAAATATAATGTTAAAAAATAAATATAAATAAATAAAGATTTCAAAATATAGTGTTATATCCATATAAATTTATATAAAGTGTACAGGTAACCCTATAAATAGATAAGTACAGTTCCGTGCAAAAATGTGCAAATTAGTGGTGAACTTACTGATATTCTATTATCAGTATTATGTGTGTCTACATGATTATAAATCTATAAAGTTCAAAAATACATGTCCCTCAATTAAAAGACAAATAGAATTGTTAGACAAGTGCATATGTGTTTCATAAAAATAAAAAATAAAATAAAAGAAGGTGTATGTGATAGATTTAAGTGAATAAGAGAGGAAAATCATAAAACCTAGGTTCCCCATGAAATGTGTGATTAAGGAAGGTAAATATATTCTTGAATCCAGGAGATTAATATTATTCAAGTTTCATAATATGGAGATATATTATCATTTCACAAATTGATCTTCACACATTAACTGATTATTATATTACTCCCAAAATGGTCTAATATATGATCCTATTTGTGACGCTTAGATGTTATTACTGCGTCACTCCCTTAAAAAAGGTACATAGCTATTTTCTTCATTTAAACCCATAGGTGTCAGGGTATTCATAAGAAAAATTAATCGGGTTTCCTGCCTCAGTAGTTCCCTATCTACATCCCCTCCTCTGATATTTAGATTAATCCTCTTCATCCCATACGCTCGTAATCCATTCGGGTTTCCTCCGTGATACTTAAGAAAATGTCTCGCTATCGGAGTCAGAGGTTTGAACAATCTACGATCTCTTTCTGCATTTCTTATGCTGTATACATGTTCAAATATCCTCTTTTTAAAAGATCTTTTAGTCTTCCCGATATAATTCTTATGACATGGGCATTGTAGGTTATAGATTACTCCTGTGGTATTACAGGTGATGTATTCATTAATATGCCATTCCTTGTTGAATCTGTCCCGGTACGACTCCATCGGGATCATAATTGGACATGCTCTGCATGTTCCACATTGTCTGGATCCCTTTTTGAAATACAATTGTCTGGTCGGTGGTTCCAAATGACTTCTTGTTAGAATATCTTTTAAATTCTTAGATCTTCTCCAGCTCACTGGTATTCTTCCTCCAATAATGGAAGCCAAATCATTGTCTGTGTCTAATATACTCAGATGCTTTTGTAAGACATTCTGGATGTATCTCCATTCTTTGCAAAAAGTCCCTATGAATCTGACAGTCTCATCCTGGCCGCTCTCCCTTTTGGGTGTCAATAATTGGTCTCTTGTATATTTGTGAGTTTCATTGAATCCCCGTTTGATCATTCTATTACTATACCCCCGGCATCTCAATCTCTTGGTCAGTTCTTCCGACCTTTTCAGAAAGGTTTGTTTTTCAGAACAATTTCTCTTCATACGTAAAAACTCCCCTTTCGGTAGGCCTTTTAGTACTGGGGGAAAGTGTGAGCTCTCCTTGTGTAATATACTGTTTGTAGAGGTCTTTTTACGGTATAAATTCTGAAAAACAAACCCAAAAGGGAGAGCGGCCAGGATGAGACTGTCAGATTCATAGGGACTTTTTGCAAAGAATGGAGATACATCCAGAATGTCTTACAAAAACATCTGAGTATATTAGACACAGACAATGATTTGGCTTCCATTATTGGAGGAAGAATACCAGTGAGCTGGAGAAGATCTAAGAATTTAAAAGATATTCTAACAAGAAGTAATTTGGAACCACCGACCAGACAATTGTATTTCAAAAAGGGATCCAGACAATGTGGAACATGCAGAGCATGTCCAATTATGATCCCGATGGAGTTGTACCGGGACAGATTCAACAAGGAATGGCATATTAATGAATACATCACCTGTAATACCACAGGAGTAATCTATAACCTACAATGCCCATGTCATAAGAATTATATCGGGAAGACTAAAAGATCTTTTAAAAAGAGGATATTTGAACATGTATACAGCATAAGAAATGCAGAAAGAGATCGTAGATTGTTCAAACCTCTGACTCCGATAGCGAGACATTTTCTTAAGTATCACGGAGGAAACCCGAATGGATTACGAGCGTATGGGATGAAGAGGATTAATCTAAATATCAGAGGAGGGGATGTAGATAGGGAACTACTGAGGCAGGAAACCCGATTAATTTTTCTTATGAATACCCTGACACCTATGGGTTTAAATGAAGAAAATAGCTATGTACCTTTTTTAAGGGAGTGACGCAGTAATAACATCTAAGCGTCACAAATAGGATCATATATTAGACCATTTTGGGAGTAATATAATAATCAGTTAATGTGTGAAGATCAATTTGTGAAATGATAATATATCTCCATATTATGAAACTTGAATAATATTAATCTCCTGGATTCAAGAATATATTTACCTTCCTTAATCACACATTTCATGGGGAACCTAGGTTTTATGATTTTCCTCTCTTATTCACTTAAATCTATCACATACACCTTCTTTTATTTTATTTTTTATTTTTATGAAACACATATGCACTTGTCTAACAATTCTATTTGTCTTTTAATTGAGGGACATGTATTTTTGAACTTTATAGATTTATAATCATGTAGACACACATAATACTGATAATAGAATATCAGTAAGTTCACCACTAATTTGCACATTTTTGCACGGAACTGTACTTATCTATTTATAGGGTTACCTGTACACTTTATATAAATTTATATGGATATAACACTATATTTTGAAATCTTTATTTATTTATATTTATTTTTTAACATTATATTTTGATGTCCTTAAGACCCTGAGACAACTCACTATATTGTATTTATTCTATTTTTTAAGATCTCACCATTATATGTGCACCAAATCTCCCTAAATGGGTTTGAATCCGTTTTTCTGAAATCGTTCCATCAACCTGGATAGACCCTATACTGTAACAAATGGTGGAATATCAATCTTCCCCCTTTTGTCTCCCGCACTGTTATCCAATATTTAATGAGAATATACAAGCAGCATCATATACACCCTCCTCTCATCATTTTACTGTTTATATTATGGTATTTCTGTGATCTCGAGTATAATATATGGATTGAGTAATCATGATTCGACTACTTTAGTCTGAAAGACGTGAATCATTAGTATCTGTCTAGTTAGAAAAAATCTGTCAGTCAGAGAAAGGAGGGGCGGTATCATGAGACATCTAGCAATCCGATTGGATGAATCTATCTTTAGGAGTCCCGGATTGGCCATGAGACAAATCTGATGGTATATAAGACACTTCCGGTAAGCGGCTCGGCTTACCTTGATAAAGCTACCTAGCGAAACGCCGCGTCGGTTAGCGGCGCTCCAGACTCTGTTATGCCCTAATACTCTGCTAGTCAGCTCAGCATTATGTGGAATACTTACCTTATATATGTATACTACAGCGCGACCAGCATGTGAATGTTTGCTAACATATAGAGAAGTGTGTACAATAGCACAAGCAATAAGAAGCTACTGTTGCTTAACCTCTTTATCTGAAACTGTGTCAAACGAGAATATTATGTATTTATATCACCCATTACTTGAATTACCACTGATATAGTAACTCAGTGCAGTGCTGTGCTACGCAGGGACCCCTGCGGACAGACACTTTAGCACACAGAGATTTATGTAATAAACAAGATAGTGGTAATAGAGACGCCCAGAATTTGCATAAACCATTTCCCATGAACATCCCCACACATATGATGGGATATACTTGATATGGGATATATAAAATCAAGCTATAAAGTCTGGTGTGGGAGGGATATAGAGTCCTATATGAGACTGTGAGATATTTCATATGGTGGAATGTCCGTGATATAAGCGTTGGACTTCATCACTTTGAGAGTGACAACTATAGAGAAAAATTACACAGTGGATATGCTATGATAGCATTGGGTTCAACAACAAAAATAAATAAACCTTATATTTATGGACAGAGAATACTACTGATCATATGTGAATACACATCACATAAATTCTATTGTTTATTAACACTGTAATTACAACAGTGTATATTACTATTATCTGTTTATATATGTGATGTGAGGAACAATTTATAATATGACAATCACCAAAGGATGATGTCTTTGACGTCACTCAGATTGAGATAAACTCTCTACTAAATAGGGGCCACACATTGTATCTAGGGGTGGCCATCTTATATTTACATATATATATATATATATATACACTCTCTAGCAACATCATAATCTCTCTATATCTACTTATACTAACTGGTTATTGACATCAATATCAGGTGATTCAGTGTAACAGGAGCGTACGCATTTTTTATAACACATTTCATTTACATTACACACAATTTTCCCCTTTTTAATATTTCGCTTTTTAGTCCTCAGATATTAATTATATTAATAAAAGTTATATTTTATGTATCATTTTTGTTTAGTGCACTACAAGGGACATTTCTCTTTTTTTCTCTTTATTTACTTATGATACTGTCACCATAGACAGAATGGTGGAGGATTACATCGGTGACAGCATCCAAGTAGGCATGTCAGACAGTCCATACCTGTACTGGCAGGAAAAAGAGGCAATTTGGAGGCCCTTGTACAAACTGGCTCTATTTTACCTGAGTTGCCCCCCCTCCAGTGTGTACTCCGAAAGAGTGTTTAGTGCAGCCGGGAACCTTGTCAGCGAAAGGCGTAGGAGGTTGCTTCCACAAAATGTGGAGAAGATGATGTTCATAAAAATGAATTATCAACTCTTCCAGGGAGACCAGCCTCCAGAACGTACAGAGGGACCTGTGGTGGTGGATTCCAGTGGGGACGAGTTAATACTCTGTGAGGATGAGGATGTACACAACACTGAAAAGGGTGAGGAATCGGTGGATGAGGAGGATGAGGATGACATCTTGCCTCCATAGAGCCAGTTTTGCAGGGACAGATTAATTGCCAGCTTGTTTTGTGGGGGCCCAAACGAACCAATAATTTCAGCCACAGTTGTGTGGCAGACCCTGGCGCTGAAATGATTGCTTTGTTAAAGTGTGCATGTCCTGTTTATACAACATAAGGGTGGGTGGGAAGGCCCAAGGACAATTCCATCTTGCACCTCTTTTTTTTCTTTGCATTATGTACAGTTTGGGGCCTAGTTTTTCAAACTGCCATCCTGTCTGCACTGCAGTATCACTCCTAGAGGGGTCACGTGTTAGCATAGTCATCCAGCTACCTCGGTGCAACCTTTTGGACATAAAAACACTATTGTGAGGTGTGAGGTGTTCAGAATAGACTGGAAATTAGTGGAAATTAAGGTTATTGAGGTTAATAATAGCATAGGAGCAGAAAAACCAACACATTCTGTGATTTTAGCTCTTTTTATGCTTTTTTAAAAAAAAATACAGATCCAAAACACAAAACCCAGAACCCAAAACACGGAAGGGTGGTTTTGGCAAAACCAATCCAGATCCAAAACATGAAGAAAGATCCAAAACCAAAACACAACACACGAAAAGTGGTCGGTGCACACCCCTACTCCTAACACTACTTAGTAAATAGCCCCCTGGAGAGCAGAGCGACGCTGTGAGAGGGCTGATCCTGCTACCGGAGGAGGAACAGGGGGCAGGTATTGGGACACAGAGTATCAGCAGAGTGGCAGAGAGAACATCTCATTTAAGTGAGAGGTGAAAAAACTTAAATACCCTCCCAGAAGCTTGACCAGAGTAGTGCAAGAGAGTAATAGTAGCATAGAAGTTCCCAAATACAAGTCACAACTACATTCATCCCTGCCAGAGACTACTAACATAGACAGATTCAGTAGCAAATGGCATCTCATTCATTGTCATCAGAAAGACAGAGACATTTTAACCCAGACAGGAAAAGAGATCAGACCAGAGCCCAACTCTGTAATAGGGCCTCAGCATTTACACCTACAGGAAGGAAAGGTCAGGGCCAGATTAATAATGGGACGGGTGGAGCTGCAGCTCCAGGCCCAGCCATGGAAATAGGCCCACAGTGTCTGCTGGCAGTGTTGGCAGGAATTTTTATTTTTCCTGCCAGCTGCTGTGTGGTGTCCATGGCCCCACCCACTGAGACCCTGCTGTGCCACTATCGCTATCCCCATCCTCTCCAGTGGTCCCACTTGGGAGATCTAGGCATAACTACCATGGCGTGGGTGCAGTTGCTACTGCTTACTGGGTCCGCACTGCCTCCAAGGCCTGCCTTCCCCTCTGCACCCTGTCACGTCATCAAACAGAACACAACTGCCTGAGGGGTCTATTTACTAAGCAGTATTAGGAGACAGAGTGAAAAGTGATAAGTCTGTGATAAGGAGCCAGCCAATCAGCTCCCAATTGTCATTTTTCAAACACAGTCTGTGAGATGACAGTTGGGAGCTGATTGTCTGGCACCTAATCACAGACTTATCACTTTTCACTCTGTCTCCTAACACTGCTTAGTAAATTATACATGCCTACCCTCCCGGTTTTTGCGGGAGGCTCCCGATTTTTCGGGTAACCCCCCGCACCCCCGTAAGGGTAGGCATACTCCCGCATTCTGCCCACTTCCTAGTGAAGTGGGCAGAATGAGGAGAATACCCGCGGCGATCGCGGGTCTCCGTGAAGGGGGCGGGGCTTAAGATGTGATTCTGCATGAATCACAGCATTTGGCCCCGCCCCCTATGTAAATTTTACCCAATTGCAGCAGTTTTGCTGCGAGAGGGCTTGGCTTAATGACGCGAATAGTTAGGCCCCGCCCCCATCGGCCCCCTGCTGCATCTCTTACCCGGGCTTCTCCCGGGAAGAGATTATTAAAGGTAGGTAAGTATTTATTATTATTATTATTATTATTATTATTATTATTATTATTATTATCGTTTATATTTTTATATGGCGCCACAAGTTTTCCACAGCGCCTTACAAAGTACATAAACAAATAGATTGATTTACAGTGACTTACAGTACAGTACAATACAATACATTACAGGACATAGATAATATACATTGCTACATTCACGACCATAACACCCAGATAAGCAGCAATGCAAAGCAATCAAGTGTTAGGTGCCCTGGTAGAGAGTAAGAAGTAGATGGGTATAGTAAGGAGATGCACAAGAAGGTAGAGGGCCCTGCTCATAGGAGCTTACATTCTAAGGGGGAGGGACAGAAAACAGGGATGACACAGATGGGGTAGGCAGGGAGGAAGGAGTATGTAGCAGCAAGTTAAGATGAGAGCAGGAAGGCTTTGATGAAATAGTGGGTCTTGAGAGCCCGTTTGAAGGATTGTAGAGAGGTGGAGGGTCTGATGGGAAGCGGGAGAGAGTTCCAAAGGTGGGGAGCGGCACGGGCAAAATCTTGGAGGCAGGAGTGGGAGGAAGTAATCAGCTGGCATGAAAGGCGGCGTGCATTTGTTGAACGAAGAGGGCGGACAGGAGAGTGAAGGGAGATGAGATCAGAGATGTAAGTGAGAGAGGAATGGCTGAGGGCTTTGTAAGTGAGCGTGAGAACCTTAAATTGGGTTCTAAAGGGGAAGGAGAGTCAGTGGAGGGCTTGTAGGAGAGGGGAGGCAGATGCAGAGCGTTTTGAGAGGAAGATGAGCCGAGCAGCAGCATTAAGGATAGACTGGAGAGGAGAGAGATGGGATTTGGGGAGGCCAGATAGGAGAAGGTTACAGCAGTCCAATCTGGAGATGACCAATGAGTGTATGAGGGTTTTAGTGGCATTCTGGGTGAGAAAGGGTCTAATCTTGGAAATATTTTTAAGATGAAAGCGACAGGACTGTGAGAGATTCTGGATATGTGGTTTGAAGGAGAGGGATGAGTCCAGGATAACTCCAAGACAGCGCACTTTGGGGCTAGAGGAGATAGTTGTGCCATCAATTGATAAAGAAATGGTGGAAGTGTGGTTATGTAGGGGGGGGAAGATGATTAGCTCAGTCTTAGACATATTAAGTTTAAGAAATCGCTGGGACATCCAGGAAGAAATGGCAAGAGACAGTTGGAGACACGAGTGAGGAGAGAGGGAGAGAGGTCAGGGGAGGAAAGGTAGATTTGAGTATCATCAGCATAGAGATGATATTGGAGGTCAAAAGAGCTGATGAGTTCACCTAGTGAGGATGTATAGAGTGAGAAAAGGAGAGGTCCAAGAACAGAACCTTGGGGAACACCCACTGTAAGAGGCTGTGGGGGAGAAGAGTCATGAGGGGAGACAGAGAAGGATCGGTCAGAGAGGTAGGAGGATAGCCAGGAGAGGGCAGTGTCACGCAGACCAAGGGAGTGAAGGATTTGCAGAAGGAGAGGGTGGTCCACAGTGTCAAAAGCAGCATAAAGGTCAAGGAGAATGAGCAGAGAGTAGTGGCCCTTGGATTTAGCAGCAAGGAGGTCATTGCTGACTTTTGTGAGGGCAGTTTCAGTGGAGTGGAGGGAACGGAAGCCAGACTGAAAAGAGTCAAGGAGGAAATGAGAGGAAAGAAAGGTGGTAAGGCGCTTGAAAATAGCACGCTCAAGGAGCTTGGAAGCAAAAGGGAGGAGAGAGATGGGACGGTAGTTGGAGAGAGTGTTGGAATCAAGGGTTGGTTTTTTTAGTATGGGGGAGACAAGGGCATGTTTAAATGCAGACGGGACATATGTAGTAAATAGACCCCTGGGTCTTGTGGGAGGAACTGTGTGACAGCTGCCTCCCTGCACTCTCTACCCACTGCAGGTTTATCAGCAGCAGGGCCCCACAGTAAGTGACTGGCTGGGCACTTATTGCATTTGATGTTGGTGGCAGCACCGGTGGCGTAAATCATAATTACAGTTATTTCAAACTTCGCTGGTCACTGAATGTCATTACCTCGGCCTGTTATCCTGACTGTGGTTCTGGCTGTAGGAGCACAATGGCTGTGGATTGAACCCAGCAGTGACATTATAATATAATGTTGAAGATATTATCATGCCTATGGAAGCAACTCCAGCAACTTGCATAAGGTACAAGAAATCTCTATATATGCAGGAACTTCCATGTCTATCTATCTATCTGATTGGCTGGTGCTTTATCTCTCACAATTTTATCTCTCTCCCAGCATTATTAAATCTCCCCCTTATTACCAGCGTTGGCGTTAGCGATACAGTGACAGACAGCTGTAAGGTAAGCTTACTGCTGTGTTATAAATACTGAATGGAGAACATAACCCCTGTAACGAGTGCTAAAGGGGTTATGTCTCATTGGGAAATGGCGCCCAGAGTCAGAGAGAGACTGAGCCCTGCAGAGATCCTTGTGGCAGATGGGCCCGGCCTTGGTGGGTACCAAGGATCTTACTAGCTCTTCCCTATATGAGTGATTTAAGTAATCGGGTTATTCAGTTTCAAACAAGTCCGGCTTTATGCTTGCATTAATAATGATCAGAGCCGTTGCTAGGCATTTTGGTGCCCTGTGCCAGAAAGAGCATTGGTCCCCCCCCTATATTTTAAACAATGATAGTGCACGGTGAAGGTATGCTCCAAAAATAATGGGGGCCATGGCATCACAAAAGTTCCAATTCACATCACACTGCACAGTAGTACCCCAAACCCCCTAATACACATTACGCTATGCAGTAGTGCCCTTTATATATGTTATACCACCCAATCACAGTCCATACTACCCCCACTCTCATTGCCCCCCCTCACAGCTCACTGCCCCCATTTATAGCTATCACAGCCCACACTGCTCCCCATCACACTGCCCCTTCTCTCACCACCCCCACTCAAAGCTATCACTGCCCCCAATCACAGCCAACACTAGGCCTGATTCAGACCCGCTCACGAGCGGATTGATGGTGGGCCATTGCGCACGCGTGAGCCCCACAGCGAGCGAGAAATCACTCGGTGCAGGACTCACTACAAGACGGGGCAGCTGTCGATGTTGGTCGACAGCTCGACCCGTTTTGTAGGCGGGGAGGGAGGGTGGCTGGCCAAACGGAGGCGTTCCTGAAGGAACGCCTGCCATTTGGGGGCGGCCCTACTGACATCACGAGTGCTCTATTAGAGCCGGAAGCTCACTGGGGCTTGCGGGAACGAGACCCTACCACAAGGGTCTCGTCACAAGCCCGATGGTCGCAACCATCACGACCATCACTTGATCACTCGCAAAAGCTGTGCGTGGTCACCCACAGCTTAGCGAGCGGCCAGGAGGCTGGCTCCATAAAAAAAAAGAGCTTCCGGCTCTGAATCAGGCCCACTGTTCCTTATCACATATCCCAATGCCCCCACTGTCACGTACCACAGACAATTATAATGACTATGTATTAGGAATACATATGAATGTTACTATAATACACTAGTCCTATGCTAGATCAGGCTTATCTGTTGCAGCTGAGCAGAAACTGCCTGATCTAGCAGCAGGACTAGATTTTTCCTTTTATTGTTCTTTATTGATGTAACAGTAGATTATTTTTCTCCCCCCTCCCCTCCATGGCAGGTTCTAACTGCTCTGTAGTTGCCTGCCTTTAACGAGGGTGAGTCATGACAGTGACAGCACTCACCACCCGGCATCTGTAAGCTCAGCCTTGCTGTCTCCCGCACATTGCAGACTGCACACACACATGGATTTAGTAGTGACAGAGCTCCGTGTTGCGCTTGTCACTACCAGGAAACGGCTCCTTGGTCAGCTATTTAGCAATGCACTTCACTGTGGGAGAGCCAACTCTCTGTTCATGAAACTGAACCAGGGGGCGGAGCTCCGGATATTGCAGGCTGGATTCAGTATGATTTACCACTGGCCGCATGGCCGGCGGTTCTAATCCCGACAGAGGAGGAATTCCTGCTCATCCTAAAGTACGTATAAACTAAACTAATCCCCCCTAACCCTCCCTTAGGGGTGCCTAACCCTAACCTCCCCCCTAAGTGCCTAAGCCTAACCCATCCTTATTCGCGCCTAAACCTAAGTCCCCGGGTGGGGGGGTGCCTAACCCTAACCCCCCCGTCCCCTAGCCTAAACCTAACCTCCCCGGGGGTGCCTAACCCTAAACCTACCCCCCCGTGCGGCTGTCCGCGCCCGTCGGCCGGCTTATCTTCGATCGGTAAGCCGGGTGTCGGCATCCCGGTGTAGGGAAAATGACAGGCGTCAAGATTTTGAGGCCTGTCATTTAACCCTTGCCGGGATAATACAGTCGGGAAGCCGGCGGTCGGGATTCCGTCCATCGGCTTCCCGACTGTGGGCCTGATTCAGAGGCGCTCACTGTTTGCGAGCGCTTGCTCTGAATCAGGGCGTTGGATTTTGCTGTTGTTTCGGCCTCCAGGCCGCTCACAAAGCTGTGGGTGACCACCCACAGCTAGTGCGAGTGGCCTGGCGATGGTCATGATTATCGTGACCATTGGGTTTGCATCGAGACCCTGCAGGAGCGTTTCGGCACCCGCAAGCCCGAGTGGACTTCCTGCTCTAATAGATGCTGCCTTATATATATATAAACTAATGGGGTTATTCAGTTTCAAACAAGTCAGCTGTATGCTTGCATTAAATATAATAGGCAGCAGCAGGGACACCCCCATATCACTGCGGTGTAACACTGCAGAGAGATGTGTCTCTATAAAAGCTATGGGGAGAAGGGGTCCTTTAACATTTTGCCTTGGGGCCCACAAAGTTTTAATTACGTCCCTGGTCTAGGACATGATACAGAGGTCACCACAGTGCAGTGAAAGGCTTCACAAGCTCTCCATACACAACATATGGTCTCAGCGCCCCCTCATCACCAAAAGGGACAGAGTAGCTGAGAAGCCTAAAGTCTGTGAAGTCGGCCCGGGCCTCCATATGACCCTGTCCACTAGTGTGTCTATACGCACACTAGTAAAGAGACCCGGGTCACCTCGGTCTGCCTCCCTCACTGCCCCATCCCATTTATGTGCTACCCACATTGCCCCGCAGCACAGGCCACACCCCCACAGGATTGGTCATGCCTACCACAACACTAGTTGCACCCCTGCGGCACTGGTCACAGCCCCTCCGGCGGCACACAATGGGCCCTTCATCAGTTTGAGCTCCAGGTCATACTTACCTACCTTTAATAATCTCTTCCCGGGAGAAGCCCGGGTAAGAGAAGCAGCAGGGGGCCGATGGGGGCGTGGCCTAATGAATTGCGTCATTAAGCCCCGTCCCCTCACGGCAAAACTGTCGCGATTGGGTAAAATTTACATAGGGGGCGGGGCCAAATGCTGTGATTCATGCAGAATCACATCTTAAGCCCCGCCCCCATCACAGAGACCTGCGATCGCCACGGGTATTTTCCTCATTCAGCCCACTTCACTAGGAAGTGGGCAGAATGCGGGGGAAATGCCTACCCTTCCGGGGGTGCGAGGGGTTACCCGAAAAATCGGGAGCCTCCCATGAAAACCGGGAGGGTAGGCATGTATGCTCCAGGTCCATGTGCACCTTAGGGGTCTATGTACTAAGCAGTGTTAGGATATAGAGTGAAAAGTGATAAGAAAGTGATAAGGTGCCAGCCAATCAGCTCCCATCTGTCATTTTTCAAACATAGCCTGTGAGATGACAGTTGGGAGCTGATTGGCTGGCACCTTATCACTTTCTGATCACTTTTCACTCTGTCTCCTAACACTGCTTAGTAAATAGACCACTGAATCTGGTACTGGGAAAGGTCCTATGCATAACTGCAATACACATAAAGCTGGGGATTTATAGACTACAGCTATCAGACTATTATAATTCAGATGATATATCACAAGCCAGGATTTATAATTGCTCCCCGTCATAGAATAATCTTAAGTACCTCATATAAAGAGATTGTAATAAGTTATTTAACTGCTGCCAAATGATACTGCACGGCACAGAGGTGTGAGGGGCGAGTGCGGTGCAATGCCTGCTGCCGTGCAGGTGTACGACCGTTACTTACCTTGCATCGCACCCTCTCACCTTCAGGCCGTGTGTTGAGCAGACAGTCCTGGAACCTCCGAATAGAACACGGACACGATGACCTAGGGGGAAGGAGACGAGGTGAGTACCGTCCTTCCTCACGTCGACCGACGCGCCCTACTGAACCGGGGGATAAATTCAGGTTTTAAGTGAAGATCATCATTGGCACTTTTGGCCTCAGATCCCGAATTTTCACCTATCGGTACTCACGCACCAGGTGAAGATCCGTCCTTGCACCGGGTTGCAAGGTTCACCGTCCGCCCAGAAGGAAGGAGATAGGTAGTGACAAACAAACAGGGAGAGACAGTACACACAGATATTTCTCACCGTGTCCACTCTTGCTCTTCGTCCGCTCACTCGCCTACAGGTCCCTGTAAGGAGATACACAACACAGCCGTGCAGGGCCTAAACCTATGTCAAGCAACTACACATACTAAAACGGCATCACCCTCAACCTACAGTGTGTGTAGTGCGACGGATATAACAAAACTAA
Organism: Taudactylus pleione; assembly: GCA_031769625.1. Lineage (NCBI taxonomy): Eukaryota > Metazoa > Chordata > Amphibia > Anura > Myobatrachidae > Taudactylus > Taudactylus pleione. Next base: position 2,215,483 of record JAUIMM010000353.1, read on the forward strand.
ACATTTGCCCTGCACGGAACACCAAACACAGACTAAATACACAAGAGCAAAACACAGTGCTGTCCCTTTAAATGTCTGCTACCTATCCAGAGCTGGCCAGCTCCTCTTCTCGGTGACTGGGGAAACCACTACCTCATGGGTGGAAGCCGTACAGCTCTCCACCACTGCTCACACCTCTAATCATCTATGCGGGGGCTACCTAATGGGCTCAGGGCCCTGGACCTAACGCCCAGGGTCTTACCAGCGGCTCAGGGCTTATGCCTGCCTACTGTGGGCTACTCAAGGGACTTGGGCCTACTGCCCAGAGTCCCGCTCTATTTTGCAGCTCAGGCCTAGTGGCCTGCCTAACGGTGGGCTCTGGTAGTGGCCTGGGCCTAATGTCCAGACCACTTTTATTGGGGCTCAAATATAGGGCCTAGTGCCCTCCTGTATGGGTACAGGCCTACACCTGGTTTATGGCCACGGGCCTAGTGCCCGCCTACTCGATCATTTAGTGGCCTGGGCCTAGTACCCAGGCCACTCACACCTTATTACGGACCAATCCTTTTATAGGGCCTAATGCCCACTATAGTGCCCCGGGCCTTGTGCCCGCCTAATTACCCACGGGCCTAGTGCCCGACAACGCTCCACGGGCCTAACGCCCGACAATCCTGGCGGTCTAGGGAGGGGGTATATGGTGGGCCTCACGGAGGGCCTACCTGCTACGTTGGAAGAGGCTGCGGGGGGGAGCTTCGTGACGCTCTTTCACTTCCCACCCCCGCAGTCCTCTCCGGTCCTCAGCCGCATTCTTCTGCCGCTGGCCCGTCCTGGCCAGCGGCGCCGCCTCTTCTTCTCTTCCTCCAGCCGGCGCCGCCTGTCTTCTCTCTTGACAGCGGCGTCTTCTGGCCTCTTCCGCGGCCGCCGCCCCTGTTGCCGCGCCGATCTTCCACTCTTCGGGAGGTCTTCTCTCCTCCCTCTCCACCGCCGAACTAATTTTTCCCGCTCTGCGCCGTCTAATACAAGACGGCGCGAGTGGGCGGGGCTATGACGCGGCGAGCCGCGATTGGCTCGTCGCGTCCACCTCTGATTGGCTGCTGGCCCGCGAGCCAGATTTGGCTCGCGGCCAGAGCCAAACGCCCGCCGCGCCCAACGCCTGACCGGCGCTGGGAGCAAGTACTCTCTCCCAGCGCCGGCTACCCGCCACCTGTTGGCTGCCGGGCGCCAAGCTCCACTGAGCTTGCGCCCGGAGCCAAGCTTCTCCCGGCGCCGCAGTACCGCCGGCACTGGTGAAAGGGACCAGGCGGTCCCTTCACCAGGTGCCCGCGGTATCTGCACCGACGCTAGGGACATTACTGTCCCAGCGCCGGCAACGGATGTGTCCCGCAGAGGACACATCCCTCCTGCCTGCCCCTGCACGTCGGCTGATGCTGGGATCAAACTCGTGATCCCAGCACAGCCTTCCACATTTCCGCCCCCTTTTTCCTTTGTAGTCCCTACAAAGTCTTCCTCCATCTCCAACGTCCGCGGGTCAGGGTATTCTATGGTCCCTCCAGCGAGGATCTGTTCAAGGGCCCAGCCGGGACTGACTATGACCCCACATTCCTTCTCCACTGGCTCCGGGCTCTCCATCTTCGTACCTCCTGACTTCACTCTGCGGATCCTCTGTGGGAGTGGCAACTCGGAAGTGCCACTCACGATGGGCCACCATGGGGAATTTTCTTCTAAGGGTGCCGCAGCCACCCACTCTTCTTCCAACTTGTCTGGGGCATCTTCACTGAATTCAGCGTGTGGCACTAACCACCACCCAATAGTCGATTCCTCCGGGGCATCCTCTTCCTCCCGGGTCTCCGCCGACATTTTCCATGAGTCTGGACTCTTCTCCACAGACTCCTGCAGCAAGCGACACTTTCCTTCTTCAGCGTACTCCACCTCTTCCGCTGACATCTCCGGGTATCCAGGTCTCGGACTCTTCCAGCATGGGGAGATCCTAGACTTCTTTACCACTGGGTCTTCACGCTCTTCCTTATAGCGTGGCATCTTCACCTCCCAGTCATCCACATCCGTCCTCTGCGGGCAAGGATCCTTCTTCACTGGGACCTCTTCGGAGCATAACAGTGTCACTGCCTCTTCCCAGGGACACTCATGGGCCAAGTGTCCCTGCCGCCGACACTTCCAGCACGGGGGTGCTGTTGCCATCTTCATCACAAAGGGGTCTCTACCCTTCGGCTCCTGCTCAGGAACAATGGGCACCTGCGAACGTACTTCCAGCAGGCTCTTCTGCTCCACTTCCCTGGCTTCTTCTATCCACTTCTGGGCTCGGCCATCCAAGACCATCCGGTTTTCGTCCCACGGACAATCTCGAAGCTCATGCTCTGGATCTCCACATCCTTCACACCGGAATTCTTCATCCTCCTGGTGCCACTCTTCATCACGTGGACAGCTATTATGCTCATGCCCATAGGTTCCGCAGAGCATACACCAGAGTCTCTTCTTCACAGAGTTCTTCTGACCACATCTCTGGACCGCTTGCTGGGCCATCTGTGTGATCTCCAACGGGGACATTTCTTCCTCTTCTGTCGCCCTAAACTCTCTCCAGGGACATTCGCTGGCAACATGTCCCAGCCGCTGACACGTCTTGCAGGGGGTCACAGCTGATTTCTTGCGCCCCTTCTCCCGGCGCTCTTCCTTGCCGCGCTGTACCGACCGCTGCACCATCTTCATGATGTCTTCTCCCGACACCGTAATCCAGTCACTCTTGTCCTCATACGCCCGGGGATGGTTCCACTGCGGAGCTGTCCATAGGGGGGTCCTCTTGCCGGTGGTCCACATCGTGTCCGTGATCCTGCCGACTACGCCAAATGTGAGGGGCGAGTGCGGTGCAATGCCTGCTGCCGTGCAGGTGTACGTCCGTTACTTACCTTGCGTCGCACCCTCTCACCTTCAGGCCGTGTGTTGAGCAGACGGTCCTGGAACCTCCGAATAGAACACGGACACGATGACCTAGGGGGAAGGAGACGAGGTGAGTACCGTCCTTCCTCACGTCGACCGACGCGCCCTACTGAACCGGGGGATAAATTCAGGTTTTAAGTGAAGATCATCATTGGCACTTTTGGCCTCAGATCCCGAATTTTCACCTATCGGTACTCACGCACCAGGTGAAGATCCGTCCTTGCACCGGGTTGCAAGGTTCACCGTCCGCCCAGAAGGAAGGAGATAGGTAGTGACAAACAAACAGGGAGAGACAGTACACACAGATATTTCTCACCGTGTCCACTCTTGCTCTTCGTCCGCTCACTCGCCTACAGGTCCCTGTAAGGAGATACACAACACAGCCGTGCAGGGCCTAAACCTATGTCAAGCAACTACACATACTAAAACGGCATCACCCTCAACCTACAGTGTGTGTAGTGCGACGGATATAACAAAACTAAACATTTGCCCTGCACGGAACACCAAACACAGACTAAATACACAAGAGCAAAACACAGTGCTGTCCCTTTAAATGTCTGCTACCTATCCAGAGCTGGCCAGCTCCTCTTCTCGGTGACTGGGGAAACCACTACCTCATGGGTGGAAGCCGTACAGCTCTCCACCACTGCTCACACCTCTAATCATCTATGCGGGGGCTACCTAATGGGCTCAGGGCCCTGGACCTAACGCCCAGGGTCTTACCAGCGGCTCAGGGCTTATGCCTGCCTACTGTGGGCTACTCAAGGGACTTGGGCCTACTGCCCAGAGTCCCGCTCTATTTTGCAGCTCAGGCCTAGTGGCCTGCCTAACGGTGGGCTCTGGTAGTGGCCTGGGCCTAATGTCCAGACCACTTTTATTGGGGCTCAAATATAGGGCCTAGTGCCCTCCTGTATGGGTACAGGCCTACGCCTGGTTTATGGCCACGGGCCTAGTGCCCGCCTACTCGATCATTTAGTGGCCTGGGCCTAGTACCCAGGCCACTCACACCTTATTACGGACCAATCCTTTTATAGGGCCTAATGCCCACTATAGTGCCCCGGGCCTTGTGCCCGCCTAATTACCCACGGGCCTAGTGCCCGACAACGCTCCACGGGCCTAACGCCCGACAATCCTGGCGGTCTAGGGAGGGGGTATATGGTGGGCCTCACGGAGGGCCTACCTGCTACGTTGGAAGAGGCTGCGGGGGGGAGCTTCGTGACGCTCTTTCACTTCCCACCCCCGCAGTCCTCTCCGGTCCTCAGCCGCATTCTTCTGCCGCTGGCCCATCCTGGCCAGCGGCGCCGCCTCTTCTTCTCTTCCTCCAGCCGGCGCCGCCTGTCTTCTCTCTTGACAGCGGCGTCTTCTGGCCTCTTCCGCGGCCGCCGCCCCTGTTGCCGCGCCGATCTTCCACTCTTCGGGAGGTCTTCTCTCCTCCCTCTCCGCCGCCGAACTAACTTTTCCTGCTCTGCGCCGTCTAATACAAGACGGCGCGAGTGGGCGGGGCTATGACGCGGCGAGCCGCGATTGGCTCGTCGCGTCCGCCTCTGATTGGCTGCTGGCCCGCGAGCCAGGTTTGGCTCGCGGCCAGAGCCAAACGCCCGCCGCGCCCAATGCCTGACCGGCGCTGGGAGCAAGTACTCTCTCCCAGCGCCGGCTACCCGCCGCCTCTTGGCTGCCGGGCACCAAGCTCCGCTGAGCTTGCGCCCGGAGCCAAGCTTCTCCCGGCGCCGCAGTACCGCCGGCACTGGTGAAAGGGACCAGGCGGTCCCTTCACCAGGTGCCCGCGGTATCTGCACCGACGCTAGGGACATTACTGTCCCAGCGCCGGCAACGGATGTGTCCTGCAGAGGACACATCCCTCCTGCCTGCCCCTGCACGTCGGCTGATGCTGGGATCAAACTCGTGATCCCAGCACAGCCTTCCACAGAGGGGCAGATGTACTAAGCTCTGGAAAGTGATAAAGTGCAGAGTGATACACTATCAGCCACTCAGCTCCTAACTGTCATGTTACAGGCTGTGTTTGAAAAATTACAGTTGGGAGCTGATTGGTTGGTGGTTTATCACTCTGCACTTTATCACTTCCCAGAGCTTCATACATCTGCCTCATAGCGTCTTATGGTCCATGAACCCAATGTGTGAGCTCCAAACCAGCAACAACAACTCCTCAAAACCCAGCTTAATTCAAGTAAAGCTACAATTTTAAGTCAGCCAAGTACCTATTCAGGAACTGCTACTATAACTAAAGGAATATATGTGCACCAACGAGGTCATAACCTACATAGAGACTCTAGAGGACAAATATGTACTTGTAGCTGAGAGTTTATACTGCAGTATAAGATGATTAGTTATTAATGTTGAAGCTAGTAATGTGTACCATTATTATCTAGGTTGCATTTTTGTGTTGGTAGCTTAGAGTTAGATATAGTAAATAACATTTTTGCAAGGGAGTTCTTGCAGAAATACCATATACAGTACGTATAATTTAGTGCCGTTCTGCAAAGTAGTGAACCCGTATTGTGTATTGTAAATAAGGTGACAAATTGTTTGGTATGAATTTAAAATCATTTACCCGTAACGGTTAAAGTAATCCACAGGAGAGCTCCTTCATGAAAGTTATTCAGTGAAGTGTTCCTGAAAAATAAAGAGAACTTATTTACATCCATTATGTGTAATATGTGTAAACTATCCTGTGAATAGAATGTATGATATCAAGTCAGATTGAGAAGTGTAACGCAAACAAAGCAGTAGTTAACTTGTATTGGGTTTCTCTAAATAGAGAGAGAAGTACACAAAGACAGAAAATAGGGGGTCTCTGTCCTTTGTAGAAAGTAAGGAAGAGGATATAAAGGTTAAGAGACAAAAGCAAAGATCTTAGAAGAATAAGCATATCTCTTCACCTAGCACATTCAGGTAAACCGAACCTGTGAGTATATCAGTACCTCTAGGAGGAGTGTATTACACTACTGCAGCTGCTATACCATACTGTGTGAAAATATGCAAATGTTGCAGCCGCCGGGAGATGTATTGAGGGGTTGGGTACAGGATGCCGGGGCTCTGGATTCCGGTGGTCAAAATCCTGGCACCGGCATCCTGACAGGGTTAGGATACCAACACCTGTCGGCAAGTATCATAACCATCCCCCTCTCCCTACCCCTAATTGTAACCCTCCCTCCTGCCTACACCTAACCCCCCTAGTGCCTTACCCTAACCCTCTCCCCTTAGTGCCAAATCCTCCCCCTAACCCCAGGCCCGCCAAGAGCCGTGGTGAGCCCAGGTAACAGGGGGCATGGCCTAAAAACGGGAGGCTGTGAGCCCCCCTGAGCCCCCTCAGCCCGGCTCCCCCACAACAGGCAAAGGAGACTGCTATGGCTGCTGCTCAGTAGCCATGAGCAGTCTCCCACTACAGCTTAGCACACGCTGTGTGCTGGGCTGCTGTGAGGGAGGGGGAAGGGTGGCATAAGACCCAGGCCCCCGCCGGGCCCCTCAGGAAGCCCGGGCCTGGGTAATCTGTACCCGCCCCCCCCTCTCGGCGCCCCTGCCTAACCCCACTACTTACTGTCGGGATTCCGGTACAGGCATTTGGAGCACTGGCATCTGGACAGCTGGGAATAGGACTACTGTGAAGGTCTGGGTTTGTTGTGGCCCCGGGGTGGTGACAGGAGCAGACACAGAAGCAGATTTAAATAAAAAGGTGGAGTTTTTAATAAGTGATTTAGCAGACATGGGAATGGCAAAAGAAAAAGTCCAGGTTTAGCACTAAAGTGCATTTGATAACTGTGGTGAAGCAAATGGGAGAATGTCCAGATAGTGAAAGGCAGGAAATGTCCAGTATGCAGATTTGGTGAGCTGTAATGAAGTGCAGGCAGAGGTAATGAAGTCCAGCTGGGAGTTAGAGTGTGAGGCAAGGTGCAGGGAAACAGCAGGTTCAGGTACTCAGGCAGGGGAAAGGTAAATGGAGGGTGCAGGGTGAGTCCAGCAGGTTTGGAGCAAGCAAGGTAACAGGCTAGTAGCACTTCCAGGCAGACAGGTAAGGCACAGGTACTCTCTCTCAGCCACAGCTGAGAAACACGTTGCACTGGCAATGAATGAAGGCTCTGGACCTTCCTAAATACCAGGTGCCATGCTGTGACTGGCTGGAAAGAACACATGACCCACCAGGATTGGACAGCTTGAATCACATGACCTGAGGCAAGATGGCGGCGCCCATGCCAAACGGAACGGAAACACCACCAGGCCTCAGCAAGCCTCAGTGACAATGTGCCCGCACAGAACCACGTGCAGCCAATCCCCCTTGCCAAATACCTGCACCGCTGCCAGAGACACCTCGCCACAATGACCTCACAGGTAATACCCGGTGACCACCATGCCGAGAAACCCTGGCCGTGACAACTACATCCCATTTTGATACGCCCACCGGAATCTTTTGAAAGCCAACATCTGCATACAGACACGGCATTGATCTCAGATCATCCAATGTTAACAGTCCTAAGTAACTCTATGGTCGCACTGAATGGCCATGGGAAATGAGACGCTGGAGCCGAAGTTTACTGTGAACAGGATCGCAGACGCAGGATGTGACACGTCCCCGAAACGGTTGTGACACACCTGCGTTTTTAGCTGACACTCCCTGTTACCTCCCTCAAACACTACCTGACTGTCGATCACACTGCGAATAGTCGCTGTTAGCGACTAGGGTAATGTACCTTGACTAGTAACAAACAACTCTCCATGATTTCCACAAGCAAAAACATGTATTGCTAGTTTTATGTTGTCTATGTTTATTTTGCATCCAGTATATTTTGCTACACTCTTACACTGTTGATGTTGACAGCTAAATTTTGGACCAGGAAACTATGATGCATGATTTCCATCCAGCTAAATAAGTACAAACAACAGCAGATGAGATTTAAAAAAATAAATACAAAATTGTGAAAATATTTAACTGAATAACAGATGGTGGTATATTTTTATTCTCAAAATATTTAAGATTTTGACTCTAAAATACTATTTCTTAAAAAAAAAAAAAAAAAAAATAATAATTAGAAGACGAAACTTTCTACCGTTATTTTATTTTATTATCATAAACTTGCACATAAAAGGTGAAAAATTTATCAGCAGCTTCTAAATATCAAAAACTTTGCAGTTATAATTATAGTAACTTGCAAAAGTATTAAACACTTATACATCAACAGATTTGTCTTTATTACGCATGACATTTACACAGATTGTTTGAGACATTATTTTTATTGTATTTTTATTTTTATTATTCAAACTAGTGACAGTCATTTCATTCAGATTATCAGTGACCACAATATAATACAGAGAGCATCAGTCAGGGGTGTATTTACAATGGGTGCAAGGTGTGCGGTGCAGATGGGCCCATGCACCACACACCTTGCACCCAATTTCATATACTTATCACTGCAGAAATCACCGGCCACGACGGCCATTTCCCCAGTGATACGCGCATGCGCAGTAGAGATGTCCTGGGAACACAGCACAGGTGCCATGTTCCCAGAGACCTGCGCATGAGCAGTAGACTCTAGCCCAATGCCAGAGTGTACTTCGGTGCTGGAAAGGAGGGGGCCCGATCAGATCCTGCACATGGCCCCCTTCTCTCTTAAAGCGCCTCTGCTATCAGTGACCACAATATAATACAGAGAGCATCAGTGACCACAATACAATACAGAGAGCATCAGTAACTACAGTGAGCTTAGGAGATAAAATCTCTGAGCTTATAGCAATAGTGACTAGGGATCATTTGGATGTTGTAGCTATTACGGAGTCATGGTGCAGTGAAAAACATGACTGGGATATAGCTATACCGGGATATACTTAATTTAGAAAAGACAGAATGGGAAAGATTGGAGGTGGGGTAGCAATGTATGTGAAAAACAACATAAAAGCTACTTCAATACAAAATATAGGCCCTTTGGGTGACGATAGAAACAGGGGAGAAAGACATTCGCACTGGGGTGATTTACAGACCACCAGGCCAGGGGGAGGAACTGGACAGGAACCTTTTGCAAGACATCACTGAAATGACTTTAAAAGGAGAGGTAATAATCATCGGAGACTTTTAATCTACCAGATGTAAATTGGGAGGGCTCTATTGCAAGTTGCACTAGAAGTGGGGACTTTATAAATGCCTTGCAGGGAGCATCTCTCAAGCATTTGGTGAGGGAGCCCATTCGCAAAGATGCTATACTAGACATCATACTCACAAAAGGCAATAGGATATCAGATGTAAGTGTTGGTGATAACCTAGGATCCAGTGACCATCAAGCAGTATGGTTTAGTATAAAGTGTATAGGAAAGGATCCTAGACTGCACACCTTTAATATATATTATGGGAGGTGCTACCTGTTGAGACTATTTATTATTTTTGCACATTTTAACACTTTTACTGTTTGTTTATTATATTTGTATTTTCACTTTTCCATCCTATAACATATGCAGCCGTAGCTGCTCTTACCTATCTTACTTTACACTTCACCTTTCTCATTAGAGTGATGCCCTGGGGTGGCTCAGCTGAGCTGGTTTGGGGGTGTCTTGTGCTCTGGATTTGAACCCTAGTATGTTAGGGACCTACCCTACAGAGGTTACCTGGATATGGTGGGTAGGCCCATAACCTTGGCCTCTATTTATTTATTGCAAAATGTTATTGCATAATGTATTTTTATATAATTAATAATTTGGAGTTGAGCACCTGTGATTTGTCATTTTTGTGCCTGGTTTAGTATAAAGACAGGATTCGACTCATGCCACACAAAAACAAAGGTGTTAGATTTTAGGAAGGCTGAATTTGCAGAGATGGGGAGATGTGTAAGCAATTCATTGGCTAATTGGAGGAACTTGGAAGGAGTGCAGGAGAGGTGGGAAAAATTAAAAAGTGCAATACTGAAAGCAGCAGATCTTTGTATCAAAAGGGTTATTAAAGAAAGCCAGTATGGTTCACAAAAGAAGTATCAGCTAGTGTGACAGCAAAAAAGAGGGCATTTAGGAAATATAAGCAGACTCAGAATAATGAAGACAAAGGGCTCTATTTATTTAAAACATTATTTTTACTAAAATAAAGTGAAAAAGGGTGTTTTCACACCCTTTTCACATTATTTTAGTATCACCTGTAGTTATTACAGGGCAATTATAGTAGAATTCGTAAAATTCTACTCCAACCCCGAAGTATCACTTATTTTTAATAAGCAAATCGCATTTCCCATAATTGTAATGGGAAATGTGATCCGACCAAAGTTACTAAAAATAAATTGTAAAAAAATACCGGGGAAAGCCCTGTGATAATAACGCCACCTGGAGGTGGCGTTATCCAGGGTCTCCCCCGGTTACTGGACTCCTACTCTGCTCTAAAAGGCAGAGCAGAGCCCAGTGATCACATGTGTGGTCTAAACAGACTGCAAGCTGATACACTGCAAAAAAAAAATAGTCCAAAAAAAATTCATTTACCTGATTCCAGGGGCTGGTGGTTGGGGCTCCGGTGATGACTCCCCTCCGGAGTCATCACCCCAGCTGGTCTCCCATGCTGCACTGCGGCCCGGTCATCAGGTGATCGGGTCCCAGTGCAGTATGGGTTATCAGCTGACCGGAGGCATGGAAGACATCACCGGAGCACCGATGACTGCAGGTAAGTGCTATTAAGGGGGGGGTTGCGGGGGGGTCCGCGATCACAGGGGGCGTGGTTTAGTGTCGGGGGCGGGGCTTAGTGCCGAGGGTGTAGCAGCGGTGGCTGGTTGGCGCATGCGCAGGGCACTAGTCACGGTATTTTTTTTGCAAAAATATCGTGACTAGAGTGCCGAGGGGATTCGCAGGGACAGAGCTTTCTCACAAACTCTGTCCCTGCAAGGGATTTCCAATGCGAATTCAGTCGATAATATCACACTACAGTCTGCATTACAAATGCGGATTGTAGCAAATAGAGCCCAAAGAGCTTTATCTTGTCAGAAGGAAGGAGACCAAGAAGATGATCAGCCCAGTCTGTAAGTAAAGGAAAGAAGAAAGTCAAATGGTGGAATAATAAGAATGAAGACAGATAGTGAGAGTCTTGTGGAGCGAGACAAGGCCATAGCAGATCATCTAAATGGTTATTTCTGCTCTGTATTAACTACAGAAGGAAAGGGAAAGGGGCCACAGTTAAGTTGCAAGGATATACATGAGGTAGATACAAGTACACTTACAGAGGAGAGGGTCCTAACAGAACTGACAAAACTGAAAGTGGACAAATTAATGGGGCCAGATGGGATACATCCGAGGATACTAGAAGAGCTTAAAGGGGTGCTGGTAATACCATTAACCTAATTATTCAACCAGTGCCTAGCTATAGGAGTAATTCCAGAGGACTGGAAAAGAGCAAATGTAGTCCCACTGCACAAAAGTGGAAGCAAGGAAAAGGCAAGTAACTACCGATGTAAGTGAGCCTTACATCAGTAGTAGGGAAAGTAATGGAATCACTATTAAAAGAAAGACTTGTGGAACATCTCAAATCCAACAAGTTACAGGATCCCAAACAGCATGGGTTTACTAGGGGGAGATCATGGCAAACAAATCTTATTGATTTTTTTGACTGGGTGACTAAAGTAATAGATCAAGGGGTGGGGGGGGGGCGTAGATGTAGCTTATCTAGACTTTAGTAAGGCTGTTGACATGGTCCCACATCTCAGACTGATAAATGCACTTGAAAACTTGGGACTGGATTTTAAGGTGGTTAAATGGATAAAAACTTGGTTACAGTATAGGAAACAGAGTTGTAGTAAATGGAGTGCAGTCTCAGGAAGGAATTGTGACAAGTGGTGTACCCCAAGGTTCTGTAATTGGACCAGTGCTTTTTAATATATTTGTTGGTGACATTGAAAATGGTGTTAAAGGGAAACTATGCCTTTTTGCAGATGACACAAAAATGTGCAACAGGGTAGACACACCTGGAGGGGTAAGACAAATGATGGACGATCTAGCTAGACTAGAGGAATGGTCAAGAACATGGCAACTACAGTTTAATATCAAAAAATGCAAAATTAAGCACTTGGGTCTCAATAACCCAAAAGCTAAATATAGTATTGAGGGTACTCTAATGGAAATTACAGAGGAGGAAAGGGATCTAGGAGTCACTATCTAGGAGCAGGTCTGAATCAGGCCCATAAGAGATCTCAATATGTATAGTCTGGAACAGAGAAGGGAAAGGGGGGGCATGATAGAAACTTTCAAACATATCATGGGTTTTAACAAGGTGCAGGAGGGAGACATTCTTCAAAAGAAGAGAAGTACTAACACAACAAACTGGAAAGGAAATTTGAGGAAACATTACTTCACAGAAAGGGTAGTAGATAAGTGGAATAGCCACCCATCAGAGGTGGTAGAGGCTAAGATAGTATAACAATTTAAATATCCTTGGGATAGGCATAAGAATATCCTTACAAAGAACTGAGGATCACATAGGGTTGAGGTTACCAAAAGGTAAAAAAGGGCAGACTAGATGGGTCAAGTGGTTCTTATCTGCCGTCAAATTCTATGTTTCTATAATATGGAGAGCATCAGTGAACCCAATATAATACAGATAGCATCAGTGACCATAGTTCAATTCAGAGAGTAGTAACACTCACACCTGTTTGGGGTTATCTACATAATTGTGTAAGGCTGTCCTATCTCATTGTCCACACAGTGGAAGTCTGGCCTTGCGCCCAACGCCTCCAACTGCGAGGGAAACGGGACAGCCTAAGAAGAGAAAGACCGGCTTCCAGAGTACGTATGGGAGCAGAGGATGGTATATATTATAGACAATCCTAGCTGTATTCACTTTACTTTATAAACAGTGAAAGTTAGTTTCATTTGTTGCAACATTTGTTAAACTGACCAACTGCACCGCAGTCTTCCCTATCTGGTCAGTCATACTCAGGGGTTAAAGTGGGCCGGAATGGGGCGGAACTGTGTTCTGTCACTTCTATTTGGAAATGGAACCAGTTCCGCCTTCCACGGCTCACTTCAACCGGGCGCCGCAGGAAGGCTCCAATTGCCGGGCACCCGCTTTTGCTGTGCTGTGGCTTCCGGCTCCCCCCACGGGCACTATGGGAGACACGTCATGACGTCTCTCCCATAGTTCCGAAGAGCATCAGGTGGACCGGACGGCAGCGGATGCAGGAGCGGGGCTTAAGGTAAGTATTGTGGGTTTTTGTGTGTGTGTGTGTGTGTGTGTGTGCACGCGGCACTATTACAGAGGGCATTACTATTGGAGGCACTATGATGGGGCATTCCTATTGGGGGCACTAGGATAGGGGGCATTACTATTGGGGACACTATGACAGGGGGCATTACTGCAGGGGGCATTACTGTTGGGGGCATTATTAAAGGGGCATTACTACAGGGAGCATTGCATAGGGGGCACTGCTCCTGGGGCACTGCATAATGGGCATCACTACTGTGGGCTCTGCATAAAGGGCACTACCACTGTGGGCACTACATATGGGGCACTACTACTGGGCACTGCATAAGGGGCACTGCCACTGTGGGCACTATAAGGATCACTACCACTGTGGGCACTGCATAAGGGGCACTACCACTGTGGGCACTGCATAAGGGACACCACTACAGTGGACATTGCATATGGGGCACTACTGCTGGGGGCATTATGTGTAAGGGGCACTACCTCTGTAGGCATTGTATAAAGGGGCACTACTACTGTGGGCAGTATGTGTATTAGGGGCACTACTACTGTGTGTATAAGGGGCACAAATGTGGACATTGTGTAAAAGAGACACTACTGTGTGTCATAACATGAATTAAGGAAACTACTTTGTGTTGTAATGTGAATCAGGGGCAGTATGTGCAGTGTAATATGAATAAGATTGTGATACTGCGTGGCGTAATTTGAATTGGGAATACTATTGTGTGACCACGCCTCTTTCTTTTGAGACCACACCCCTTTTTAGGCACATGCCTGTGGCGCGCACTGTCCCTTTTTTTAAATAGCACCAATGGGTGGAAGTTCTACCACTTCTATAGGACCACTTTAAGCACTGGTCATACTCTATCACTCAGAATTATTAACATTGCAAGTGCTATCACAGTAGTGTTAAACATAAGATATGCTTTCTAGTTTGTAGCCCACATCCAGCCCCATATATTGGAGTGGTAAGTGCAGTGCATCAATGATATATATATATATATATATATATATATATATATATATATATATATAATTACCCCAACAGGGCGGCACTCAGTAGACTTCCACAGGTTAAGTTGTCAAAGCATTTATTCCAACATAACAAACATACATACAGTCAGGTGCATAAATATTGGGACATTGAGAGAATTTTCATATTTTGGCCTCTATTCACCACCACAATGGCTTTGAAATGAAACAAACAAGATGTGCTTTAACTGCAGACTTTCAGATTTCATTTGAGGGTAATTACATCCAAATCAGGTGAACGTTGTAGGAATTATATGTGCCTCCCACTTTTTAAGGGGCCAAAAGTAATGGGACAAACTAAACAATCCTAAATCTATCTTTCACTTTTTAATACTTTGTTGCAAATCCTTTGCAGGCAATTACAGCCTGAAGTCTGGAACGCATAGACATCACCAGACTCTGGGTTTCATCCCTGGTGATGCTCTGCCAGGCCTCTACTGCAAATGTCTTCAGTTCCTGCTTGTTCTTGGGGAATTTTCCCTTCAGTTTTCTCTTCATCAAGTGAAATGCAGGCTCAATCGGATTCAGGTCAGGGGATTGACTTGGCCATTGCATAACATTCCACTTTTTAGCCTTAAAAAACTCTTTGGTTGCTTTTGCAGTATGCTTCGGGTCATTGTCCATCTGCACTGTGAAGCGCCGTCCAATGAGTTCTGAAGCATTTGACTGAATATGAGCATATAATATTGCCCGAAACATTTCAGAATTCTTTCTGCTGGTTTGTCAGCAGTCACATCATCAATAAATACAAGGGAACCAGTTCCATTGGCAGCCATACATGCCCACGCCATGACACTACCACCACCATGCTTCACTGATGAGGTGGTATGTTTTGGATCATGAGCAGTTCCTTTCCTTCTCCATACTCTTCTCTTCCCATCACTCTGGTACAAGTTGATCTTTGTCTCATCTGTCCATAGGATGTTGTTCCAGAACTGTAATGGCTTTTATAGATGTTGTTTGGCAAACTCTAATCTGGTCTTCCTGTTTTTGAGTCTCACCAATGGTTTACATCTTGTGGTGAACCCTCTATATTCACTCTTGCGAAGACTTCTCTTGATTGTTGACTTTGACACATATACACCTACCTCCTGGAGAGTGTTCTTGATTTGGCCAACTGTTGTGAAGGGGTGTTTCTTCACCAGAGAAATAATTCTTCTGTCATCCACCACAGTTGTTTTCCGTGGTCTTCCGGGTCTTTTGGTGTTGCTGAGCTCTCCGGTGTGTTCTTTCTTTTTAAGAATGTTCCAAACAGTTGATTTGGCAACACCTAATGTTTTTGCTATCTCTCTGATGGGTTTGTTTTGAATTTTCAGCCTAATGATGGCTTGCTTCACTGATAGTGACAGCTCTTTGGATCTCATATTGAGAGTCGACAGCAACTGATTCCAAATGCAAATGTCACACCTAGAATCAACTCCAGACCTTTTACCTGCTTAATTGATGATGAAATAATGAGGGAATAGCCCACACCTGTCCATGAAATAGCTTTTGAGTTGACAGTCCCATTACTTTTGGCCCCTTAAAAAGTGGGAGGCACATATAGAAACTTATAATTCCTACACCGTTCACCTAATTTGGATGTAATTACCCTCAAATTAAATCTGAAAGTCTGCAGTTAAAGCACATCTTGTTTGTTTCATTTCAAAGCCATTGTGGTGGTGAATAGAGGCCAAAATATGAAAATTCTGTCAATGTCCCAATATTTATGCACCTGACTGTATATACACACATAAAAGATTGCAACTCACCTCACCTGGAGAACACTGGCCCGCCAACCGCAGGAGCCGTGCACCACTCCCACTGTGGCCCTGATTCAGAGCTGGACGCTCTGACAGAGCGCTCGCTCTGAATCAGGGCCGTCCCTCCTCCATTTTGGAGCGGCCCCTGGCCGCTCGCATAGCTGTGGGTGACCACCCACAGCTATAGCGAGCGGCCAAAATGATGGTCGCGATGGTCAAGACCATCGCGACCATCGGGCTTGCGACAAGAGCCTTGCAACAAGACCCTGCTGAACACAAACTTTGTTTAAGGCACAAAATTATTAAAAAATTGCGTAAAATTATCTTCAGGCTATAAGATGTGTATAAGATGTATATGAAACAAATTAAGCTTGTGTATGTACACAAACTTTGTTTGATGCACACAATTATTAAAAATATTGTATAAAATTACATTCTGGCAGTGTTTCTATTTGGTGTCTATGAAACATAGAATGCATTCTGTATTTAGACTTGGGTCCAATCACCTCGAAATCTCATTATGATATGCAAATATTCCAAAATACGGAAAAATCCGATATCCAAGCATTTTGGATATGGGAGACTCAACCTGTATATAAACTCTTTACTTGCCTCCGAGCGAGTGGGATGAACTTACTGCCTGTGGGGATATCAATTGGAATATTGAAGTCACCTAGGATAATAGAGTGAAGGTCTGAGGAGAGAAAGTGAGGGAGCCAGGAAGTAAAGTTGGCAAGGAACTTGGAAGAAGTGCCAGGGGAACGGTAAATGACAGCTACTCGGAGGTGTACTGGTTGGTATGGTATGAACTTCAAATGTAGAGAATGTAAGGGATGATTCTGAAGGTATGAGTTGGTATGAGTAACCGGGGGATAGAAGGACTCCAACACCATCACCATGGCGACCCCCAGGCCTGGAGGTGTTAGAGAAGGTGAGGCCCCCAGAGGAGAGAGCTGTAGGGGAAGAGGGTGAGATCCAGGTTTCAGTGATGGCTAGGAGATTCAGGGTTGGAGATGAAAAGGTCATGTGTGTGGAGCAGTTTATTATAGACTGATCTGGCATTCCAGAGGGCACAGGATAGAGGGACAGAGTTTGTGGGAGAGATGTGAATGAGATTATGAGGGTTGCTGTAGCGTGGAGATGAGATTGATTTGGGGGACCGAGATTAATAAAGTGTAGTGATTGTGTTTAGGAGGTGGGCAGGGAGGGGGTATAATGAGATGTGGATGGAGGTGGGAGAAGTGACAGGGAGAGAAGGGTGTGAGGAGAGATTAGCAGTGGGGTAGTAGGACCCCGGTGGGGTGTAAGATAGTGAAAGTGGAGTAATGGGAGACGATGGGGAGGAAGGCAGACAGAGGAGGGGAGATAAAGGGAGGAGGAAGTGGAGGAGACCAGGGAGAAAGGATAAAGGTGGAAGCAGGGGGGGCAGAATAAAAGATTAGGGAGATACTGAGTGAAGTGGGGAGTTGAAGAAAACATGGTCATGAGTTAAATATGGGAAGGGAAGGTTGAAAGTAGGAATGAAGAAGAAATAAGAGTGCATGAGATTTCCAGAAATGAAAGTAAAAGTACAATGTAAGAAAAGGTGTCTGCACAACAAAAGTTTATTACTTAATAAAAGTGGAGATTTGATGGGAGCAGAAATTGAATTTTAAAGTAGACCGTGGTTGTAGCTGGATGATGTACGACTAGGCAAAAGAGCAAAGTTAAAGACACATTATTAGAGAGGTAAACTGACATTACATAGATACAATATGCATTGAGATTTTATGTAAAGCACAGAGCCAGCACAAGTAGTAGCGAGTGAGGCACAAAGTTTTTGTAGTGACCAAACAGGGAGTCCAGTGATGAATGTCCTGGTTATGTAGTCAGCAGGATCTTGTAATAAGGAGATTGTGAAATCACATGTGTTGATACAACTTTGTCCAAATATGTTTTCATTCTAATTCACTTCGGTATAACGCCAAAATGATATTTAAAATGTAAAGTGCACTTTTGAATTTGGCACTTCTGATATTCGGCACTCCAGCCTACAAATGAACCTTACATAGGAGACCTGGCAGGGACGGCTCTTGGGGTGTTCGACCAGTGCGGTCGAACAGAAGCGCCACCCATAGAGGGCGCACCCCTCCCCAATATTCTGATTTCAGCGGGACAGTACTGTCCCGCTGTTCCACCCGTTGGCCGAAGTGGCCTGCGGGTGGTGAAATCAGGAGGTTGGGGACCCCCACCGCTGCAGCTGTGCGGCCGTGCCGGACCCCGGAGTGTGAATGGATGCTGCGCGCATGCGCGCGGCATCCATTTACAGACAGGGGAGGGCTGGGCTTTATTCCCAGCCTGACGTTATTTGTACACGCCTCCAAATAACGGCACACAGGGGCGTGGCCTATGGTAATGAGGCCACGCCCCCAATTTCGGTCGCAGCATACCGGGCCAGCACAGGGTGCTCAGACCCCTGGAGCCGGCCCTGAGACCTGGCATGTGAAACCACTGATTGCTAATAACCCCCAAAACACTCCCACTAATATGGGTAGCAATTAGGGGTGAGCGGGTTCGGATTTCTGAAATCCGAACCCCCCCGAGCCCCCCCGATCCGAGGCAGATCCGAGTCAGGCTCGACTTTTCCCGCCTGACTCGGATCTGAAATCGAGGCAAAACGTCATCATCCCGCCTTCCGAGTCTCGCGGGTTTTGGAACCTATATAAGGTACCCGCGTCGGCGCCATTTTCTCACTCGGATGTGGACAGTGAAGAGGGAGGGTGGGAGTTAGGGCTGCTGGGCTGTGTAGTGTAGTGTAGTGTAGTGCAGAGTAGTGTTGTGCTGTGCTGTGCTGCGCTGTGCTGCTGTTGTCCACTACTTCAAAGTCCATAGGGGCTGGCTGGACTGTGTTGTGCAGTCAGTTCTCCATAGGGGCTGTGTCCACTCCAAAGTCCTGTGCAGTGTCCCAGTCCTAAAGGGGTGCTGTAGTGTTGTCCAGGGGGTGCTCTGTCCATCAGGGGTGCTCCCCCCAAGTGCTAAAAAAATAATATTTTTTGTGTGTTTGTGAATTGTGTGCGCAGTAGCCGCACGTGCATCAACAAAGTAGTGCCAAGCGTGCGCCTGTGTCATAAGTAAAGGGCCGGCTGGCTTGACCATTAAAGGGTGCTGTAACCCCCAAAGTACACTCCAGTCCAAACCAAAAAAAAAATATATTTTCTGTGTTTGTGAATTGTGTGCGCAGTAGCCGCACGTGCATCAACAAAGTAGTGCGAAGCGTGCGCCTGTGTCATAAGTAAATGGCCGGCTGGCTTGACCGTTAAAGGGTGCTGTAACCCCCAAAGTACACTCCAGTCCAAACCAAAAAAAAAATTATTTTCTGTGTTTGTGAATTGTGTGCGCAGTAGCCGCATGTGCATCAACAAAGTAGTGCCAAGCGTGCGCCTGTGTCATAAGTAAAGGGCCGGCTGGCTTGACCGTTAAAGGGTGCTGTAACCCCCAAAGTACACTCCAGTCCAAACCAAAAAAAAAAATATTTTCTGTGTTTGTGAATTGTGTGCGCAGTAGCCGCACATGCATCAACAAAGTAGTGCCAAGCGTGCGCCTGTGTCATAAGTAAAGGGCCGGCTGGCTTGACCGTTAAAGGGTGCTGTAACCCCGAAAGTACACTCCAGTCCAAACCAAAAAAAAAATTATTTTCTGTGTTTGTGAATTGTGTGCACAGTAGCCGCACGTGCATTAACAAAGTAGTGCCAAGCGTGCGCCTGTGTCATAAGTAAAGGGCCAGCTGGCTTGACCGTTAAAGGGTGCTGTAACCCCCAAAGTACACTCCAGTCCAAACCAAAAAAAAATTATTTTCTGTGTTTGTGAATTGTGTGCGCAGTAGCCGCACGTGCATCAACAAAGTAGTGCCAAGCGTACGCCTGTGTCATAAGTAAAGGGCCGGCTGGCTTGACCGTTAAAGGGTGCTGTAACCCCCAAAGTACACTCCAGTCCAAACCAAAAAAAAAATTATTTTCTGTGTTTGTGAATTGTGTGCGCAGTAGCCGCACGTGCATCAACAAAGGAGCAGCGCCAAGCGTGCGCCTGTGTCCCATAAGTTAAGAGCCGGCTGGCTCATTTCTTAAAGGCTGGTGTAACCCACAAAGTGCACTACTCTCCAGCAAAAATAAAAAAATATTTTCTGTGTTTAGCCGCACGTATATATCAAATCGATATAACATAAATGGAGGACCAAACTTTCTCCAATAAAAATAAAATAGAGAAAGATCAAGAACCACTTCCTCCTAGAGCTGAAGCTGCTACCACTAGTCATGACATAGACGATAACATGCCATCAACGTCGTCTGCCAAGGCCGATGCCCAATGTCATAATAGAGGGCACATACAATCCCAAATGACAAAGTTCAGGAAAATGACCTTGAAAAAAACATTTAAATCAGCTGAAGAGAAACGTAAACTTGCCAATATGCCATTTACGACACGGAGTGGCAAGGAACGGCTAAGGTCGATCCCTAGTATGTTCATGACTAGTGGTTCAGCTTCACATGACGATGGAAGCCCTCCTCCCACTAAAAAAATCAAAAGAGTTAAGCTGGCAAAAGCACAGCGAAGAACTGTGCGTTCTAAGAAGATATCACAAATCCCCAAGGAGAGTCCAAGTGTGGTGGTGGTTGCGATGCCTGACCTTCCCAGCACTGGACGGGAAGAGGTGGCTCTTTCCACCATTTGCACGCCCCCTGCAAGTGCTGAAAGGAGCACCCACAGTCCACTTGCTGGTATGCAAATTGAAGATGTCACTGTTGAAGTACAACAGGATGAGGATACTGGTGTAGCTGGCACTGAGGAGGAAGTTGGCGAGGAGGATTCTGATGGTGATGTGGTTTGTTTAAATCAGGCTCCGGGGGAGACAGTTGTTGTCCATGGGATGAAAAAGCCCATCACGGTCATGCCTGGACAGAAGACCAAACATTCCACCTCTTTGGTCTGGCAATATTTCTATCCAAATCCGGACAACAACTGTCTTGCCATATGTACCATATGTAAAGGTGAAATAAGTAGGGGTAGGGACGTTAACCACCTAGGAACATCCTCCCTTATACGGCACCTGCAGCGCATTCATAAAAAGTTACTGTCAAGTTCAGAAACTTTGGCTAAGACCGTAAGCAGTCCAGGGACACCTAAATCCCGTTGTCCTGTTGTATCCAAGCGCCTGCAAACCACACCGTCAACTTCCTCCTCGTCAATTTCCTCCTTAGTCAGGATCGGAAGTAGTCCTGCAGGCCATGTCACTGGCATGACTGACTCTCCTATCAGGGATTCCTCCGGAGGATCCTGCATTGCTACACCTCCTGCTCCTGTTGCTGCTGCTGGGAGTCGTTCATCATCCCAGAGAGGAAGTAGGAACACCACTACTTTTACTAAACAATTGACCCTCCAACAGTCCTTTAAGTACGACAGCAGTCATCCTGAAGCAAAACGTATAACTGAGGCCTTGACTGCTATGTTGGTGTTAGACGTGCATCCGGTATCCGCCATTAGTGCAGTGGGATTTAGACATTTGATGGAGGTAGTGTGTCCCCGGTTCCAAATCCCGTCTAGATTCCACTTCACTAGGCAGGTGATACCGAGACTGTACAGAAACGTCACAAAAAGTGTCCTCAGTGTCCTGAAAAATGCCGTTGTACCCAATGTCCACTTAACCACGGACATGTGGACAAGTGGAACAGGGCAGACTGAGGACTATATGACTGTGACAGCCCACTGGGTAGATGTATCACCTTACGCAGCAACAGCAGCAACGTCACCAGTAGCAGCATCTCAGAAACGCCAGCTCGTTCCAAGGCAGGCTACCCTGTGTATCACCGGTTTCAGTAAGAGGCACACCGCCGACAACCTCTTAGAGAAACTGAGAGAAATCATCACCCAGTGGCTTACCCCACTTAGACTCTCCTGGGGATTTGTGATATCTGACAACGCCACCAATATTGTGCGGGCATTACATCTGGGTAAATTCCAGCACGTCCCATGTTTTGCTCACACAATAAAGTTGGTGGTGCAGAATTTTCTGAAAAGCGACAGGGAAGTGCAGGAGACGCTTTGGGTGGCCCGAAAAATTTCTGTCCACTTTCGCCATTCGGCGACTGCGTGCCGAAGACTGGAGCACCAGCAAACACTCTTGAACCTGCCCCGCCATCACCTGAAGCAAGAGGTTGTGGTGCGGTGGAACTCAACCCTCTATATGCTTCAGAGGATGTAGGAGCAAAGACCTGCTGGTGAAAACACTGTCAGCTGAAGCGGAACGTGACACGTCAACAGCTCCTTCTTCATTTTCTCCCCGCAACTGGGGCTGCCAGGAAAAAACTTAGGTATCCTAAGCAACCCGCTGGCGGTGATGCAGGGCAGGCAGGACCAAGTTTGGACATCTGGTCCGGACTGAAGGACCTGGCAACAATTTCTGACATGTCTACTGTCACTGCATATGATACTGTCACCATTGACAGAACGGTGGAGGATTACATCGGTGACAGCATCCAAGTAGGCATGTCAGACAGTCCGTACCTGTACTGGCAGGAAAAAGAGGCAATTTGGAGGCCCCTGTACAAACTGGCTCTATTTTACCTGAGTTGCCCCCCCTCCAGTGTGTACTCCGAAAGAGTGTTTAGTGCAGCCGGGAACCTTGTCAGCGAAAGGCGTAGGAGGTTGCTTCCACAAAATGTGGAGAAGATGATGTTCATAAAAATTAATTATCAACTCTTCCAGGGAGACCAGCCTCCAGAACGTACAGAGGGACCTGTGGTGGTGGATTCCAGCGGGGACGAGCTAATACTCTGTGAGGATGAGGTTGTACACAACACTGACGCTGAAATGATTGCTTTGTTAAAGTGTGCATGTCCTGTTTATACAACATAAGGGTGGGTGGGAGGGCCCAAGGACAATTCCATCTTGCACCTCTTTTTTTTCTTTGCATTATGTACTGTTTGGGGCCTAGTTTTTCAAACTGCCATCCTGTCTGCCACTGCAGTGTCACTCCTAGATGGGCCATGTGTTTGTGCCGCCCACTCGTGTCGCTTAGCATAGTCATCCATCTACCTCGGTGCAACCTTTTGGACATAAAAACACTATTGTGAGGTGTGAGGTGTTCAGAATAGACTGGAAATGAGTGGAAATTAAGGTTTTTGAGGTTAATAATAGCATAGGAGCAGAAAAATCAACACATTCTATGATTTTAGCTGTTTTTATGCTTTTTAAAAAAAAAATACAGATCCAAAACACAAAACCCAGAACCCAAAACACCGAAGGGTGGTTTTGGCAAAACCAATCCAGATCCAAAACACGAAGAAAGATCCAGATCCAAAACCAAAACACAAAACACGAAAAGTGGCCGGTGCACACCCCTAGTAGCAATACATTAACTTAAACAAATAAACAGCCCATAACACTAAAGCTGGGTACAGACTGACAGATATATTGGCCGATCAATTGATTGGCCAATATATATGGTGTCCGTCGGTGAGTGTGTACCCGAGATATGTCTGTGAATGGCGTCGTTCACTGTCATATCGCATTGGCTGTGCTGCACATATCTGTCCATCGGCAAGTGTGTACGGGCGATCTGCAGACCACCCATACACACACAGTGGCAGCTGCGGGGAGTGGGGTGGGACATGCCCGCTGGGTCCCGCCCCCGCATCTGGGAGTGGGACCCGGGGGCACAAGCAGATGATTTCTGTTCAATGTGTATGAACGACCATCATCTGCAGATATATCTGTCAGGTGTGTACCCACCATAAGCTAAGATCTGGGTCTATACATCAATAAGCTAACAAAAACAACAAAACACATCAGATAGAGGTACTATGCAGTGATATGCTATTTAACATTACTTATAGTATAAGTTAAATGCTGAGATGTGTAGTCAATTACCTAACACAAGTTTTGAGGCTGGGCAAAAGAAATGCAAGTATATATTATATACACATATTATTTGTTTAACATGCTAAAGCTTTGCAAAGTGAAACTCCACCATTGTTATTACAAGGATGTCCACTGTCAATAGAAGGTGCATCCATAAAGGAATCCTGGACCTAAAGTGCTCTGTGTCTGAGTGGTAAAGGAAATCAGACAGTGCAAAGAGCAGGAAGATTACCAGTGCAAATACCAATGGAGAACTAGATAAAGTGATAGCGGTAAGGGAAAAGGACTTGTTAAGGAAAGAAATATTTTAATGCTTACCTCAGAGTACACGTAATTAGAGGAATGATGATAACTAGTCTCCAAGAACACTCCAGTCAAGAGCTAGATCTCGAAGTCTAAGATAGGGAGTTGATAATAACTCTTCAGAACATTTAATATGGAATTTACAAAAATAAAATCCTTATCGCAGGATAAATATATCCGGAATAAATGGGATTTAACACTTAGGGCTCATGAACAGGAGGGGAGCACTGTTCTGCTCTGTCAGAGTTTGTTACAGTTAACCCTTGCTGTATAGGGATGCGGGTGTGTGCGGCATTGGTCTGTGCTCCCATCAGGTTAACAGATTATAAAGCACCCCTGTCCAGCTGGGAATAACTCAGAGGAATGGAAATGGACTGCGATGGAGCCTAAGTGCCATATCCGGCTCACTTTATCATAAACCTGGGCCAGGAATGTCCAGATTCTGAGAGTCACATTCTTGGGGCTTGTGCAGAAGCCTGAGTGTGGATCTTGCAGATTTAAAACACTCACAGACTTCACTTGCACAGATATTTTCTTTTTCTTTTTTTTTTGTGGATACGAAGTCATCCATAGCTAATAAAATAAGTAGTAATAGTAATACTACGAAGTTGTAGTAATTAAGGTAAAACATTACGGTGATCGATTAGGCAGTATAAATTTGGATCTAGTTGTTTCTTGGGGTTGTCCTGATGTTATTGGGAAATTAAGCTTTTTGACATTAAGCAGAGAGGAGGGGTTCATGGAATGTTAGAAAAACAAAAACCTAAAGGCAGCCATAGACTGTGCAATTATCCATCCTACTGGACAACTACAGTATGGGTTGATCGGGATGGTAATTGCACAGTGTATGGCCGCAAAATCTTCCAGCATGCCCAACAGATGCAATAGTCTATGCTCAGATCTGACAGTGAATATACTCACAATCAGACAGACAAAACAAACTGCATAAAATCAAATAATCAAATGTGTGTATTTGTTCATAGGCAGAATGCAAAGTGTCTCTGAAGCCAGAACGCCACTATGTATACGCTTGGGCTCACAGCTCTTTTTCAGGACTTACTTGCCTACGTCCCATCTTTGGTGGAAAAGGTCCACCCAAAAACAGACGTTTTTACACAAATGTGCAAATCTGCAAAGCTCACAATTTTGTCTACACACTCTGTCTGAACTAAGAACAGTTGCAGCTGAGATAATCCGTTCTCGAAGCCCTGCTCCTCCTGCTGGCAGATCAGTCAGTGTAGAATTTCATTGCTACTAATTATTGGCGGAATCTGTGGGTTAGAGATAGGGGGAGCAGCTGAAGCAGCTGTCCCCGCACTGGATCAATGTTAAAATTGCTCTGGTCATTGTGTAAGGGGTACTACTGTGTGCATTATGTGTATAAGGGGCACTACTGTGAGTATTATGTGTAAGAGGCACTAATACTGTGCCTTTATGTGTAAAAGGGGCACTACTACTATGGGCTATATGTGTATAATGGGCACTACTGTGTGCATTATGTGTATAAGGGGCACTACTGTGAGTATTATGTGTAAGAGGCACTAATACTGTGCCTTTATGTGTAAAAGGGGCACTACTACTATGGGCTATATGTGTATAATGGGCACTACTGTGGGCATTATGTGTATAAGGAGCACTACTTTGGGCATTATGTCTATAAGGAGCACTACTGTGGGCATTATTTGTATAAGGAGCACTACTGTGGGCATTATGTGTATAAGAGACACTACTACTGGGGGCATTATGTTTAAGGGGCACTACTGTGGGCATTATGTGTATAAGGTGCACTACTGTGGGCATTATGTGTATAAGAGACACTACTACTGGGGGCATTATGTTTTAGGGGCACTATTGTGGACATTATGTGTATAAGGGGCACTACTGTGGACATTGGGCCTGATTCAGACCAGATCGCTAGCAGGCGTTCACTCGCCCAGCAAAGACAGCCCAGTGGAATGAGTGACAGGAGAGGCCATTTGTGGGTGGTAACAGGGGCAGGGCAGTAGTAACGGGGGAGTGGAGGTGCGAACGCAGGCGTTCCAGAGTGTTTCAATGCCATTTCAGTGGCGTGCATAATTAATAGGCAGCGTCATAGTACACGTCACTTGGCTGGTTTTTACACTGAATTGCTCTCAGGGCTTGCAGTAGGGTAAAGGCAACCACAAGCGCTGCGAATGCTTCCGATGGTACCTGATGTACCGATGGTTGCATACACTTCCTGGAGATGACGTGCACAAGTGGGCATCTTAAGACAGGCTGGTGGGCATCCGCATACACAAAGTGATCGCACACCAAGACATAGTGGGTGTGCTTATGCCTTGCCGTGCGATTGCCTGCCTTGCTGGGTGTGTTCAGAATTTGCATACGCTGTGAGCGAGCGTACGCATCTAGCGATCGGGTCTAAATCAAGCCCATTGTGTATAAGGGTCTCTACTACTGTGGCATTTGTTTAAGGGCACTACTACTGTGGCATTATGTATTTATTTAGTGTTCACTACTACTGTACTGTGAGAGATTATGGGCAAAATGTAATAGGGTGAGAGTTTAGAAAAAGTTTTCTCACACTTTTTAAACTTGGCCAATGTAATAGAGTCCGAGTACAGGCAAACTCGCATGTTTTTCCGACTAAAAAAATGCTCACGATTTAATCTCTCATCCAGATGTTTTCCCATTTTGAAGATAGACCTTGACCAATGTGAGAGTTTACTGCTAAACTCACGCATTTTCTAAACTCTCACCCTATTACATTTCATCCATCATGTAAAAGGGGCACTACAACAGTACTGTGTGGCATTATGTGTATAAGGGGCACTACAGTACTGTGTGGCATTATGTGAATAAGGGGGACTACTGTGTGACGTAACATGAATAAAGGGCACTACTGTGTGACATTATGGGAATAAGGGACACTTGTGTATGTTGTAACATGAATAATGGACACTACTAATGTGAATAAGATTGTGCTACTGTGTAGCATAATTTGAATTTGGTACTGTTGTGAGACCACACCCCTTCCTTGTGAGACCACATCCCTTTGGCGAGCATGATTACATTTTTCTCATACTTCAGCTGTCATCAAAGAAGATGATGTGCAGTGAAACCAAACAACTCCACTTTGGTTTAGTTTGTTTCAGGATGTAGCTTTCAGGATCTTTGCAATATCTCAGAACATTATAACTGACTATGAATCTGACGAATCTGGCAAAGTTGTTTCTATCTCTATGGCAAGTTTGTTATGCTCCAAAATAAATTAATTATATTCATCTTTTGCAGTGAGGCCGATTTCAGGTGCTGAATATTCATATTTTGCCATACATTAGCACCAAAGGATTTCACATGCAGCCGAGAATACAGAACTAGTTGATTAAAGTTGGAGAAAGACCTTCCACAAAAATGTCCATTGTTCACTTCTCCTTACTAATCTCCCACTTCCCCTTCACTTTATCTATTAAGTGTAACTGTCTACATGAGAGCAGTAAGGCAGCCTGAGACTCTATAGCTATAATTAGATTACAAGTGTAGGTACGGACTGGCAGTGAAAGTGAAACATTTTTTTTAGAAATAAAAAAATTGAGGAATAAGATATTAATACTGTATGTTTCTAGGCTGTTGATGTCCATTGTATGTTACCATAATTTACTAATTTTCTATACCTATACTAGGGATTATTTATTAATCTTGCCGTGTTTCGTTAATTAAGCTAAAATAACTATGGGAGAAAGCATGTAAAATATATACAACTTCCACGTTTAGCACGTGCAATGCGCATGGATTAAAACAATATTTATTTAATTATGTTACCAGAGAGTATACTGCCAAGGAGGTAGACACCGCTGGACCTCACCAGACAGGTAAGTAATGGTGAATATCAGCGTTATCATAGTAAGTATCACTGCAAGATGCAGTGATACTAAAGGCAATATACAGCTTTGCTTTCTGGAGCTTGGACCCGATAGGCTTCGTCATCTATAGATGGTGTTCCCTTATAGAAGCCTATGGGCTTCTTTTCGGGAGATTTCCCAAAGAGGGATCCAATCGCATACCTCCCAGAATCCCCCGCGGCTCGTGCATGCAAAGAGGGACTCCCGTGTCATAAATCTGAAAGTCCCCACACTGTAAATGACAGCTCTTCGGGAGAGCTGTCCTTTGCTTAAAACATTATGCAAAAAGTGTAGCTAAACGCCAGTATGAATGCGATGATTAGCCGGATGCATTGCCTCCAAAATGCAATGATGCATCCCACCCACAGTATGGTGAGCATATTGGTTCAAACAATGGAATGTAGTCAGTTTCCCTATGATGCCGTTGGGTGAAATCCCGGTGCTAGAATCCCAACAGCAGGTGAGATGTAGACGCCAGAATCTCAACAGCCGGCATCCTTATCGTAAGTACAGCAGCCTGGGTTAGCTATTAGCTGCGGGGGGGGGGGGAGGATTAGGTTTAGGCACCATGGGGAGGCTAGGCTGCAGGGTTGGGAGGTTAGGGTTAGGCATCCCCATGGGTGGGTTAAGGTTAGGCACCTCCAGGGGAGGATAGGGTTAGGCAGCACCAAGGGGGGGGGGGCTTAGGCACTAACTGGGTAGGTTAGGGTGCGCGGTGGGGAGGGTTAGGGTAAGGTTGCAGAAATGGAGGATTAGGGTTAGAGTATGAAGGGTGAGCATCGGGATGCTGCTGTCAGTCTTTTGACAGCTGGCATCCCGATTGCAAGTCTCCCATACCCATCTCCAAACAATGACCATCTTTATCTATGCTAACAAGGCTGGGGGCCTGATTCAGAGGTGGGCGCTAAGTCGATCCCGCACGCAAGAGGTCAATGGTTTCAGTCATCACATGCATCAGAGCCGCACTTAGCATGCATCCCTATGGTTACCGCCAAAAGCCGCAGAATGAATTTAGATGCAGAGAGAGGCAATTTCAGCTGGCATTCCTGGGTGCTAACAGGCATGGCTAGCGAGACGCGGGCGTGTCGCAGGCATGTCACGGTCAGTGACTGCGTCTGCTGTCACAGTTGCACTGATATTGGCGGCCATGTTCAGATAAACATTCTGCCCCTCCATAGGGCTGGTGCAGTGACTGATGTGTGGCCGATGGTATGACTTTGTATGCAAAGCGGCAGATCAGTGCCATAGCTGGTGGCAACACTGTATGAATCCCATTGGCTGCTGCATTAACATAAAGGTGCAGTCGCGCTGTGGAAAGACGACATCAAGGCAACATTACCATGCACCACTGAATCAGGCCCTGAGTGCCCACTCTACTAGCAGTGACTGAACTAATTATAAACTGTTCTACACTGCCAGTATATATGTTTGTTGTATACATAGGTTAAGTTACTTAGCCATCGCTGCTTTCATCATATGGTATATGGGCCATACTAGAAGAGACTTATCGGATCCCTTTCACAGAAGGACATACAGCAGATGAGGGAGCAGCACAGGACGGTGTAGTAGCGGGAGAAATAGGAGAGACGCGGTGACCTCAGGTGTCCAGCAGCAGGGAGTGAGCACTATAAAGTGGGGCCTTGACTGGCCCTTTGAATACATCTGCCTTTTGAGAAAGCCGCCAGGTGCGGAGAAAAGCGTTGAGGATACGGTTGTGGTATTCGGTGGTGTGACTCCCTCCTGTACTGCTTGTTGCAGTGTGAGACTTTGCCTATCTTCATCTTCACCTTTTCCCCCTCCAGCGGTGGACACGCTGATTGACATACAGCAGCTTGCCGAGATCCATGTGAGCAACGCAAGTGATTTGCATCACGGGATCGGTACTTAGGAAGAGTCAGTCCCTGCTCAAACTTATCTTTCAAGGAAGTCCTCACGACTAAGGACGCCGCAGATTGCTGACCGCCGGAGCGGTTCAGTGAGAGGGAGACCCTGTCGGACATTTGTTCCGTTATCCGGGATACTGGAGGCTGCTTATTATTTCACTACCGGAGTGACTTAGCCCTATGGAGGATTGTGACTACTGTTGAGCCCTTATACATATTTATTTCTGCTCCAGTACCGCTTGACCATCAGCATATACTCCATTCAGCTCACCTGCATTGTGCTTTAATATCAATGTTGCCATAATATTAGTTTGTGGCCCGTTTGTTACATAGTGTCACAATCACTGGAAACATTATTTCTACTACTGGATGTGGAGTCAATACTGTGCACAGTCTTATTAATTGATTCAGGAAAGGACTTTGGCACCCTGTATTACAGGGTATTGGAGATCATTACCCACCGGCTGCTATAATTTATTTTATTTATTTATTGTAATTTTTTGTATTATATGTTTTTTATATATATATATATATATATTTTTTTTTTTTTCTTATAGGATTGTTGTTTAGGTAACCCATTTAGGGATTATTCACACACTATATGTGTATATTAATTAAATAAATATTAATAATTTTTATATTGCACATTTTCTCTATCTGCTGTGCTAATTTAGCACCGTCTATCTATTGTTTGTTTTTAGGTACTTATTGTTGGGAGTGTGGCAGACCCCTGATAGGTGTGCGGCTTTTTTTGACCAGCAGTATTGCACACAGTGCATTCTCACTGGCGCCTTAGCTATATATTTAGTTATGTCATGGTCAGTGACTGCGTCTGCTGTCACAGTTGCACTGATATTGGCGGCCATGTTCAGATAAACATTCTGCCCCTCCATAGGGCTGGTGCAGTGACTGATGTGTGGCCGATGGTATGACTTTGTATGCAAAGCGGCAGATCAGTGCCATAGCTGGTGGCAACACTGTATGAATCCCATTGGCTGCTGCATTAGCATAAAGGCGCAGTCACGCTGTGGAAAGACGACATCAAGGCTACATTACCATGCACCACTGAATCAGGCCCTGAGTGCCCACTCTACTAGCAGTGACTGAACTGATTATAAACTGTTCTACACTGCCAGTATATATGTTTGTTGTATACATAGGTTAAGTTACTCAGCCATCGATGTTTTCATCATATGGTATATGGACCATACTAGGAGAGACTGATCAGATCCCTGCACAGAAGGACGCCAGAGGGACTTCTGGGTGTTAAACCCGGAGGTCCCTCTAGCTGAGGCTATCACAAAGGACAGCTCTTATCGGGAGAGCAGTCCTTATGCAATTTAAATCGCATTCCTAAGTACATACCGCGGTAATCAACCCCGGTATGTACCCAATAAGAGACGGGATGTACCGCATCGCGGATTCGATGCTTAGTAGATCCCGCACAATATATTGTTGTATTGGTGTTTACCTAAACAGCGCTCAGATTGATGTTAATATTTTATTCTGATGTTGGTTGCAATGCTGCATAGTTATTTCATCATCTATAAATATAAAATACTGATGGGCATTGTCACGGTCCGCAACACCCAGGGATAAATATCTGAAATAAAAATGCGGAAACAAGCACCGTCTCTGACAAATTGGGACAAATATCAACTATGCCAACATATACCAACAAGATCAAACCTCCAGCTGTAGTTACATACAGTATGTTTAAATGCAGTCCCTATTATTATATAGCACCACTACAGTATGCGAACAGAGAAGCAAAACGAAACCCCTCTGCAGCCCTTTCCCTCTCAGCGATACATACACAGACTACTACAAGGAATACTGCATATCAAGACCACAAATAGCTATAGAGACCAGCTAACTAAATCATTTGTTTGTTAGTATTAGAGATGTGCGCCGACCCCGTGTTTTGGTTTTGGATCTGGATCTCCCCTGGTTTTGGATCTGGATTGGTTTTGCCAAAACCTCACCTCCGTGTTTTGTTTTCGTGTTTTGGTTTTGGATCTGGATTTTTTCTTAAAAAATAAAAAAACCAGCTAAAATCATATAAAATTGGCCTTTTTTTGTTCCTATAGTATTAATAACCGCAATAACATTTATTTCCACTCGTTTCCAGTCAATTTTGACCACCTCACAGCTCACAATAATGATTTTATTTCATCTAGTTAAAGGACCAAAAGGTTGCATGCAGCTTGCTGGCTCAAAACTGATTGATATAATTATTAATAGAGTTGAGGACTGTGCAAAGATGATGGTTGGGATACCTTTGAGGATTGAAGAATTGATAGTTGATAGTTGGTGCAGCCCCTGGATGTAAAATTGATAATAAATGAATTATAAAACAATTCATTGGGTGCCGCCCCTGGCTGAATAATTAATAAAAAGAAATTCATTGGTGCAGACCCTGGCTGTAAAATTGATAATAAATGAATTAAAAAACAAATCTTTGGTTCCTGAAACAACCATAACATTAATAATGGAAAGGAAAAAGGTGCAAGATGGAATAGTCCTTGGGCCCTCCCACCCACATTTATGTTGTATACGAAGCAGGACATTCACAGTTTAACAAACCAATCATTTCAGCGACAAGAACTGCCAATTGTGGCTGAAAAAATTGGTTTGTTTGGAACCCCTTAAAACAAGCTGCCAAATGCTTTGGTCATGGAAATTATCCCATACACAAACTGGCTTTACATTACAACATCAGATGTCGTTGTCGTCCTCGTCATCTCCATCAGTGTGTACATCCTCTTCTTCACACAATATAAATTTGTCCCGCTAGAACCCACCATAGGCGCCTCTGTAATTTTTGGATGTAATTGTTGGTAGAGGTCTTCCTCGTGGAATTTGTAATTCATTTTAATGAACATCATCTTTTCCACATTTTGAGGAAGTAACCTCCTACTCCGATCACTGACAAGGTTGCCAGCCACACTGAAAACTCTTTCCGAGTACACACTGGAGGATGGGCAACTTAAGTAATGCAAAGCCAGTTTGTGCATGGGACTCCAAATTGCCAGTACTGAAAGGGACTGTCTGACATGCCTATTAGAATGTTATCTCTGAAATAGTCCTCCACCATTCTGTGAATGGAGACCTATCACACATAGTCACGGTAGAAGACATGTCACTAGCAGGCAGTTCTCTCAGGCCCGACCAGATGTAATTTTTTGGTGAACGATCTGCATGACCAGCAGGCATGCTGTGAAGAAAATTTTTTTTTTTTCCTGGCAGCTGCAGAAACTGAAGGAGGAGATGATGGTGTTTCACATGCGGCTGCAGTTACCAATTTTTTTACCAACAGCTCTTTGCACAGTTTTATATTTCGGTCTGTTGGAAAAAAAACTCATAAGGTAGAACTTAAACCTAGGATTCAGAATGGTCGCCAAAATATATGTTTCAGATTTCAACAGATTGGCGACTCGTGGATCCTGGTTAAGTAAATTAAGAGCTTGATCCACCAGTCCGACATACTTTGTGCAATCGCTCCATTTCACCTCCTCCTTCAGTTTCTCCAGCTGTTTTTGCAAAAGTCTGATGAGGGGATTGACCTGACTCAAGCTGGCAGCATCTGAACTAACTTCACGTGTGGCAAGTTCAAAGGCTTTGAGAACCTTGCACAACATGGAAATTATTCTCCAGTGTGCTTGAGTAAGGTGCATTCCCGCTCCATGGCCTATGTCATAGTCCGTTGTATAGCCCTGGATGGCCTTTTGCTGTCCCTCCATCCGCCTAAGCATATAGAGGGTAGAATTCCACCAAGTTACTACCTCTTGCTTCAGCTGATGGCAGGGCAAATTTAACAGTACCTGCTGGTCATGCAATCTTCGACAAGCGGTCGCTGAATGTGTAAAATGTCCGGATATTTTGCGGGCCACTGAAAGCATCTCCTGCACAAGCATGTGAGATTTTAAAAAACGTTGCACCACCAAATTAATTGTGTGAGCAAAACATGGGATGTGTTCGAATTGGCCCACATGTAATGCTCTCACAATATTGCTGGCATTGTCCGAAATCACAAATCCCGAGGAGAGTCCAAGTAGGGTAAGCCATTTAGCAATGATTTCCCTGAGTTTTTCTAAGAGGTTCTCAGTGTTGTGCCTCTTAGTGAAACCGGTGATGCACACAGAGTAGCCTGCCTCTGTATCAGCTGTCTTTTGGTAGATGTTGCTGATGCTGTTGTAGACAATACACCTACCCAGTGGGCTGTCACAGTCATGTAATCCTTAGTTTGCCATGTCCCACTTGTCCACATATCAGTGGTCAAGTGGACAGTGGGTACAACGGCATTTCTGAGGCCATTAGTAAGGTTTTTTTAATATCCTTGTACAGACTTGGAATTGCTGTTCTAGCAAAGTGGAATCTAGAAGGCATCTAGTAGTGAGGACACAGGACCTTAATTAACTGTTGAAAACCCACTGCAGTAATGGCGGATACTGGATGCACATCTAATACCAGCATAG
This sequence comes from Taudactylus pleione, assembly GCA_031769625.1. Lineage (NCBI taxonomy): Eukaryota > Metazoa > Chordata > Amphibia > Anura > Myobatrachidae > Taudactylus > Taudactylus pleione. Next base: position 2,249,788 of record JAUIMM010000353.1, read on the forward strand.
TTGTTATGGCATCAGTAATCCGCTGTGCAAGTGGGTGGTTGCTGTCAAGCTTGTTTGAACTTGCAAATGATTGTTTGACAATTAATTGTTTTTTTGAGGATACGCTACCAGTAGTCTTCCTCCTGGTCCCCTTCTCCGATGAAGCTCCAGTCAACAGCAGCAGCAACAGGCGTAGTCAACAAGGATCCTTCTGAGGAATCATGGATAGGAGAGGAGTCCTTCATGCTTTGAATACCAACATTGGATGCAGCAGAACTACTCTCGATGACGAATGAGGATGTTGATGTTGCAGGTGTTAGTGTTGGAGATCGAAGGCGCTTGGATCTCACAGAGAGCGAGCAGGTAGGTGATACAGGACTTGTTAATTTTTGACTTTTGGAACTTGGCGCCAAACACTTTGATATTTGATGAATGCGCTCCAAGTGGCATAACAAGGAGGAGGTTCCTAGGTGGTTTTGGTCCCTCCCTCTACTCACTCTTGCATGGCAACGGTCACATATGGCTTGACAACTGTTGTCCGGATCGGGGTGGATATAATTCCACACGTGAGAAGTTGATTTTTTTGTCTTTTGTCCTGGCATGACAACAATGGGCCTTGGCTTTTTCAATCCATGGGCAACAGCTGTTGCCTTACTTACACAAAGGACATCCTCGGCATCAACATCCTCATCACCAACATCTTCATCATCAACATTCTCATCATCCTTAGCGCCTTCAACACCCAAAATATCCTCCCCCTCCATGTGCAATTCCACAGACGTGTCCTCAATGACTACGTCTGCAAGATGTTGATTGCCCTTCCCCACATTTACAGAGGGCACACACATGTTGGAACTTGGACGATCCTCCAGGACACTAGTATTTAGGTCTGGCTCACACATGGCAACCGCGGACACACTTGCACTCTCCTCAGGGATTTGTGACTTCGATTTCTTAGGGCACACAGTTGTTTTTTCCGAAGGGCTATCAGAATCATCAGTCTTCCTAAAGAAAGGCCAAGGCCTTATCCTTTCCTTGCCACTTTGTGTAGTGAATGGCATATTGCCAATTTTTTGTTTATCTAAAGGCAAATATCCTTTCAATTTTTTTTTCTTAATTTCAGTAAAACTTGCTTTACCATATCGATGGCGAGACTTAAGCCCTGGGGCATGGGTCTTCATAGAGGATGAGGAAGTTAATGGCCTTGCACTGCTGGCAGCAGCTTCAACATGTGGTTCTTGGCCTTGCTCTCCTGTCATGGTGACAGCCCTCCATATTTTCTGCGGTCTTGAAGCAGTGTCACAAACACCAATAGTGTAGCCAAGGTGCGGTTACAAAATTCTCACACGTGCAGTCGTGCATACACACAAAAATATTAGACAAAAAAAAGACAATTGATTATTATTTTTTTTCAGCTCCGGAACTTGAGCCGAGAGCACCGATTGATAATGAATGGAGCCGGACAGCACTAGGTTGCAACTTGCATTGCTGGCTGGATCTTGTGCGGTTAAGCCTAAAGCTGGCCACACATCTAAAGATTATCTGTCCAACCAGCCAACTAGTAGATTGGTTGGAATGAAAATCTGGTAAGGAATACAATCAGCAACTTGCTCCCAGACGCTGAAAAATGGACCAAAACTGTTGTATGAACAAATAGTTTAGATCAAATATTTAACAAACTTGTCTGACGACCATTTTCATCTGTTTTCTGGCATTTAGGAGTAAATTGCTGATCATCATTTACTCCCATTCCTTACCAGATTTTCATTCCAACCAATCAACAAGTTGGCTGGTTGGATGTAAGTTGTTCTAGTGTGTGGCCAGCTTAACACACACGCACACACACAGACAGTAAAATATCAAATAAAAGACAATTGATTATTATTTTTATTCCAGCTCCAGTACTTGAGCCCAGAGCACCGATTGATCACGACTGGAGTCGGGCAACACTAGGTTGCAACTTGCATTGCTGGCTGGATCTTGTGCGGTTAAGCCTAACACGCACGCCCACATAGAAAAATATTACACAAAAAGACACTTTTATTGTTTTTTTTTTTTTTTTTTATGTTTGAGTCCAGAACTTGGGCCCAGATGGACGCAGCAGAGCCCAGATGTATTCTGCACCAGCCCAGATGGACACAGCAGACAGCACAGCAGCACCACCTACCCAGGACACAGCAGACAGCACCAGCCCAGGACACAGCAGACAGCACAACATCAAACAACACCAGCAACTCTCCCAGCCCTACACTACCCACCATCCCTTTTCAGTCTCCACAGCCGTAGTGAAATGGCATCCGCCACGTGGTCCCTATATACCAAATTGATCATAGAGACGTAAGCTCGCGAACCGCGAGATTTGCGACTCTATGGTTTTGCCTTGGTTTTGAGATCCGAGTCAGGCGGGAAACCCCGAACCTGCTTGGATCCGACTCGGATCTGCTAAATTTGGGTGGGTTCGGATCTCTGAAATCCGAACCCACTCATCTCTAGTATTTATTCAGATTTGAAATAGACTTCCTTTTATATTACTCACTGTGAGTGTAATAAAAAGGGGCTGATTCATAGTTATATGCTGGAGCGATACTTTTGGAGCTTACAAATGTTTTCTGATCTGCAAGAGCTGCACTCCACGTGTGCAGATCAGGTCCTGCGTTGTCGATCGCAGTGCCACAAACCGCAGCATGGTTGACATTCTGCTGGCGGCGATGGGTAGTATTCTAGAATATTAGGGAATGTCGGCCCTGTTTCCTGGGCGTGCTGAAGCCAGTGGCTGCGTCCTCCATTGACGCAGCTTCACTGGCCCCCCGAAGCGTGATTTCACTGGACATCCAAAGGTCGAGGCTGTGCTATTTGCATGCAATTATGATCCAGCCCTAAAGTCATTTGTAACGCCTTTATTATTCCATTAGCAGGGGGAAGTCTTCTCACTGAATGGTCAGATGTTTTTTCCATTATCATCCATTTTTTTGCATATGCTTCCAAGTTTAAAAGTTTAAAATGAGCCCGCTGTTCTGTTGGTAGATGACCTCGGCAGGCGTTCATCTGCCAAGTAGTTGCTGTTACAGCCTGGCAGGTATCCATCAGTTTGCTGCTTGGCACAGGTGCTTTGGAAATAAGAGTTCCAGGTAACCTGACAAGGGAATATTTTACAGCAGATGTAAAGCAGCATAAGAAACAGCACTCAGTCTAATTACAGAAACCCTGCTATTTACCTGGGACTGTGAGCCAAGGTTACTGACCTTTAAATGATCCGCTAATGCTCTCGCACCGTCTTCTGTGTTTTATTTCATTTAACACATACAATGCATTTATGCTGACCTGCAAAGTGATGGATATTCTCCATAATGCACACCACACACACACACATATATATATATATATATATATATATATATTATATATTTATTATTTTTCTCTAAAAAGACCTGCTTATTCAAAAACAGAATACAGAACAAACAAAAATGCTGTCTGTTGAGTTTTATCACACTGGTCTATTCTCCAGTAATGTCCAGGAGACTTCTATTTTTGGGGCTGTTCTTCCAAAATCCTGCGACAGTAGCCCACCCTCAAGGTTCCCGTTTACTAGCCCTGTGATTTGCACCTTCAAAATTGCATCATCATAATCTCTCACTATCAAATGACACAGATCCTGTAGTTTTGCAGTGCGAGACAGGTGCCATGTGAACGAAATTGTGTCACCACACACCTCTCACCTACCCACCCCATAACCTCCCCTCCGGGATTTCCTGGTTGGAGGAGGGGGGCTACCTAAAATGTAGAAAAGTTAAATTTAATCTACTTAATTATAGCTATACCTCCTTGATGCACGCATAATATACGGTTTGCCTGTTGCTATTTATTTTATTTGTGAGAACGGAAATGTTTTTTTTGTTGTTATGATTCAATTTTTTTTTTTTGGGGGGGGGGTCCTGTCATCTTTTGGAAGGAATATGTGGATTATCGAGCTTAAGAGTATACCTGAAATAACTGGAGTCATTGTACAGTTGTGTACTCCATTAACTATCCTCAAATTCCAACAAGGACCTCTCTGTTTTGTTAGATCAATACAACATTGCATCCCTTAAATTCATAGCAAAACATAAATTAGCAAAACAAAAATAAATTTGCTACAAGTTTTCAGACTTATTTAGTGCTCTATAAGAATTACATATGTTTATTACCTCCAAAACCTTTTACCAACCTTGATTAGCTTTGTTAAACTTAACTACAAATAAAGACACTGGGGCTCATTCAGACCCGCTTGCGAGCACAGGACACGCGCAAGCAGGTCGATGGTACCCAAATGCGCATGCGCACGACGGAGGCTGCTCCATCGTGTGCATGCGCAAGACCCTGCCTCGGGGTCTCGCACCAAAGGGGGCGTGCTGTCGATGGTGAGTGACAGCAAGCCCCCTTTGGTGGGCGTGTCGGGGGCGTGGCTGCCAGATGGAGCGTCTGGCTCCGGCCCCACTGATATCACTAGTGATGTCAGTGGGAGTGATTTTGGCTCTGATAGAGCCAAAATCACTCCAGGGCTTGCGGTCACCGAGACCCTACCGCAGGGTCTCGTTGCAAGCCCGATGGTCGCGATGGTCTTGACCATTGCGACCATCATCATGGACACTCGCATAAGCTGTGGGTGGTAACCCACAGCTATGCGAGCGTCCAAGAGGCCACTCCAATATTAGGTAGGAGGGCCCTGATTCAGAGCGTCCGGCTCTGAATCAGGCCCACAGACACCATAACTTGGCTAAAAAAGGTCACAGCTTTTATTTATAATTGAATCAATCAACCTAACCAGGGTGGCAAAGAGACGCTGTAGACTCAATTCTAGCTTTTAACTTACTCCAAAACTGATGGGGACGACTAAGACATTCCCCTTCTAGATGCACTTAAACTGCAAGGGTCTCAGGGCCTGATTCAGAGCTGAACGCTCTGACCAGAGCGCTCGCTCTGAATCAGGGCTGTCCTATTTAAATGTGGAGCGGCCTTTTGGACACTCGCATAGCTGTGGGTTACCACCCGCAGCTTATGCGAGCGTCCATGATGATGGTCGCGATGGTCAAGACCATCGTGACCATCGGGCTTGCGACGAGACCCTTGTGGTAGGGTCTCGCTTCCGCAAGCCCAGGAGTGATTTTGGCTCTATCAGAGCCAAAATCACTCCCACTGACATCACTAGTGATGTCAGTGGGGCCGGACTTAGACGGTAGGCATTCCCATGGGAATATCTCCATCTGGCAGCCACGCCCCCGGAACGCCCACCAAAGGGGGCGTGCTGTCACTCACCATCGACAGCACGCCCCCTTTAGTGCGAGATTCCGAGCGACGTATTTCTCGTTGCTCGCCGGGTCTCGCGCATGCGCACGACGGAGCTCCCTCCGTCGTGCGCATGCGCATTCGCCCAACATCGACCGGCTCGCGAGCAACCTTCGCTCGCGAGCGGGTCTGAATGACCCCCACACTTCCCTCCTGGGCCAATCCGAGGTGATTCGTGCAAAAACGCCCGGGTCCCCTCATGCGGAGCAGGACAAATTCGCCAATTACATCGAGGGCAAGTGCCCCCACAATTATCTTGCGCCCCATAAAGCCACTGAGCTGCAGCGTACTCCCGCCTTGCTGTGCCTCACCTGAACCACAAAAAGTTAAAGCACAACAAAATATATAACGGGAGGGATGGTGGGTTTCGAGAATCCTGCAAAAGAGGCTGAACCACATGACTACGTTCCTCTATATAGCTAGTTCTAACCACTCCCCCAAACAATATGACTGGCCCCTGGCCGCAGTTGACCACACCCACACTGAAAGACATTTACCCAGCAACAAGGCTGTTATTCAACCCAATCCATCAGTAAAAAACAAGTAATCTTAACTCTCCTCAATCCTATTCATATTTCGTCGGCCATTCACGGAGCTGAGAAAATACTTTTTCCAAACGAGCAAGATACGTTTTTTTAATGAAGTACAGTTTGGAATATAATGGCGAGTGCTGAGTTTGTTTGGTTTTTATTTTTATATCTATAAATAATAATATATATATATATATATAGTCACATACAATGGCGGCCATTCTCCTTGAGCGTCCAGCGTTTGACATCAGCAAGACACTGGCGCAAGCGCACACCGCATCATATGAAACTATTGGGGTATTTTGCAGCATTTAGGTGCTTCACAGAGGGGCAGAGATTTTGGAATAATTGTTCCTGAAAAACCATTTAAAATTTCCAAAAATGTGGGCGAAACCGTGCGAAGCTATATGAAATTCTGTACTTCAATTATTGAAGTCCTTATGAATAGACCCTTAAGTGTTCTTGTAAATGAACCTCTGATGCACTGTACCGTGGGGACAAAATTGTAAGAGCTTTACCGAAAACACTCTCGCATGGGTCCCCTGTGGTCTTGTATAAACTACAACACATAGACATGAACAGAGCTCTAGTGCTTTAGCAGAGGTCAACGGGACAAGTGACTTTTAAATGATTAATTTCACTCAAGGCAGATAAATTAATGGCATATATATTACCCCTATATTTTATATTTGTTTCAGTGATAAGATTTATTTTGACACATTGTAGGCATCGAGCCATACTATATACAGAATATTAGTAAGAATCCAGTTGTTATAAACATGACTCACAGTTGTACGTTAATGCTCCGCTGCTACGATTTTTGCAACTGTGGATGTGCGACAATCTGCTAATGCTGCAGCAGCCGAGACCTGTACTGAGATGCCTATCGCAGCTGTCCGCAGTACGTACATCAGACGCAGATCAGGCACACATCGACTCCTTAAGCGCGTCTATGGTCACTCAGAACGGGCGCCGTAACTGAGACGCTGGAACTATGTTAACTGCGTAGGAGATTGCAGACGCAGGATGTGACACGCCCCCGAAACATTCAAATAATGCAGACATATGTAATCATTTATTTATATGTAACACTGACTAGATAAGCTGTGATTGCCATGATAAGACTAGATAAGATAGATTCCCATGCAAGCTGGGAGTTGTAGTTGAAGGCAAACTGAACACATTTGTATAAGAAAGATGTGAGTAATCTAATGGAATTATCAATGTATATAAAGTTAAACGATAGTAGACACACTTTTAATTTTGTGAGATTCCTGCTCCAGTTAAATAGCCTACTTGAAGGACCAAAATCATTCTTGCTGTCTTTCTAGATAATGAGGTCTATTTACTAAAGGCACACATCCACTAAACGACAGGCAAAAGACTGCACGATGACGACATTGTAATCGTGTAGTCGTTTGTCAGTCTGTGATGAGCCTACACTGAATGAGCAGTCGTTCAGTGTAGGCACATCAATCATCTGCAAACATGCTGAACCTGACGATATCGTCAGGTTGCTGATGATATCGTCAGGTTGTACAGCAAGTTTGCACCATGATAGATGTCTAAAGGACCAGCGGGAGCGCGCATCGCTTGATATTTAAGACATTTTTGCAAACGATTAGCAAGCTATTTATGAGCGATTGAACGATAACGTTATCGTTCAATCGCTCAACTGAATCGTCTAGTGGATGTGTGCCTTTAGTCTTGGATGGAGATAAAGTGAACGAAGATAAAGTCCCAAGCAATCAGCTCCTAATTGAATTTTTTCCAACACAGCCTGTGACGTGGATCCATTCATTTTATCTCCATCCAAGGCCTAGTAAATAGACCCCTGTGTTTGAAAAATGACAGTTAGGAGCAGATTGGGTGGTACTTTATCTCCGTCCACTTTACCTCTATCCATGGCTTAGTACATAGACCCCCAATACTCTTTCCTATATGTTTGTGCTTAATTTCCTACTCCCTACCTCTGCCACTGTTCTTCTGCGCATAGATGTATATTACCTTCTAAAAGGTAATTTGATTATCTAGGAGGATATTTCAAGGGGGAGTCTTCCACATAAAGGTCTTTCTCCAAAGATAGAACATAATAAAACCAGACAATATTCCCCCCTCATGCTAACCCTTACATCTAACCCTAACCTTACATATGTTGAAAAATCTTAAAAAACATATCTATTATTTTTGTGTCGACCATTTTAACCTGTCGACTTTTTGTAACTTTCAACCTTCTGAATCGTCGACCTTTTGTCAGTCGGCCATTTGTACCTGTCGATCTTTTATCTCTGTTGATCTATTGCATGTCTACCATATGGTGCCAGCCTATTCACTATCAACCTTTATACTGTCGATCTTCAATGCAGATACCATTTTTTTCACATATACTTTTGAGCATACTGAACAGATAAAAAAGACAGATTTTAAAGGTAAGTCTCTGCAGAGAACAGTGCTATAAATGCATTTTGATTAATCCTATACTAATTAAGGAAGAATTTAATATAGACACAAATTAAAACTTTTATCAAAATAGACTTGATATTTGGCACATTTCTGACATTTTCTGATTTTATGCTATTTGGAGACGCATTTATTCTGGGCTGCTGGCCAAACTGAAAGACTCGTAGTTTCTCTAAATGCAGGATTCTGATTTTCAGCTGCAGGAGTCTTACCAACCCCAGTCCCAGTGCATGCTGTACCCCAGGCTGTGTATGGGCAACTGGAGGAGACTCAGGGGCCTATTTACTAAGCCTTGGATGGAGATAAAGTGAACAGAGATAAAGTCCCTCCTAACTGTCATGTCACAGGCTGTGTTTGAAAAATAACAGTTAAGAGCTGGTTGGTTGGTACTTTATCTCCATTCTCTTTATCTCCATCCAAGGCTTAGTTAATAGACCCCTAAGGCCTAAGGTCTGGCTTCTATGTTGGGTGCGGTCATGGCCACACAAATTTATTTGTATTGAAATATTAATCCTGGCTGCTTTCTAGCCAACTGGTATAATTCAGACTCCATTGTCACCTGGCCTACTTACACAGTTATTCAAATGGTGTCTACTTGTTCTAGTGTCCCCTCAGAGCCAGATTAAGGGGGGGGCGGGGCGACAGGGGTGGTCATCCCTGGACCCCCACACACGGAGGGGCCCCCACTAGCAGCCGGTGTCTTGCACCGCGGTCCGCTGTCTGCACCCGCCGCTAGTGTAGTGTAGACCTCAGTGAGCGCGGCCACACTACACAGTGACAAACACACAGCCGCCGGTGGTGGCTGTGTGTTTGTTATAGCAGCCGATGAGAGTTAGACAGACTCTCATTGGCTGCTTCGTCAACTGAGGGAGCCTTCCGACTCCCCCCGCAGTGGGTGATGATGGGAGAGATGTCATGACGCTGACGTCTCTCCCATAGTGCAAGAGAAGAGCCGGGACTCGGAGCGGATAGCGGCGGTCGCATCAGTAGCGGAGATTCAGGTAAGTTGTGTTTTTTCTTTTTTTGTGTGTGTGTGTATAAGTGGCACTGGCACTGCATAGGGGGGGCCGCTACAGGGGGGCCACTTCATGGGGCACTGTATAGGGGGGCGCGCTACGAGGGGCAATGCACCAATGCATAGGGGGGGACCACTACTGGGGGAACTATATAAGGGGCACTGTATAGGGGGGACCACTACTGGGGGCACTGTATAGGGGGGACCACTACTGGGGGCATTATATAAGGGGCACTGCATGGGGGGACCACTACTGGGGGCACTGCATAAGGGGCATTACTACACGGAGCACTGCATAGGGGGGACTACTACAAGGGGCACTGCATAGGGGGGACCATTACTGGGTGCACTGCATAAGGACACTGCTACTGAGGACATTGCATAAGGGGCACTACTACAGTGGGCATTGCAAGAGGGGCATTACTACTGGAGGCATTAAGCTGAAAAGAAAGAAAAAACATGTTCCTAGGATGACAAAAAACGGTGGTATATAGGGGCCCCCACAAGGTTATTGCCCAGGGGCTCCCACAGACTTTAATCCGGCCCTGTGTCCCCTCATGATGGGTGCAATGTTTGGTGCTACTGTATGAGCACCTATTTTCCATGCTAGATAATACAAAGATGCTATAACAATGTTCAATGAGGCTGAAACCACCATACTTTCTTTTGGGGTATGGGACTGCAATATGGAGGCAGGAAGGGGGTGTCCTTGTGTAATATTTCTGACAGTAGGGGTAGATCTGTTCAATATGTATGGCAGTAAGGGTAGGTCTGTGCAATATGTCTGGTAAGAGTAGGTCTGTGCAATATGTCTGGTAGTAGGCATACAGTATGTCTGAGCAATACTTTTAGCAATAAGCGTAGGTCTGTGCAATATGTCTGGCAGTAGGGGTAGGTCTGTGCAATATGTCTGGCAGTAGGGGTAGGTCTGTGCAATATGTCTGGCAGTAGGGGTAGGTCTGTGCAATATGTCTGGCAGTAGGCAGCCTGAGCCTGTAGGTCTGTGCAATATGTCTGGCAGTAGGGGTAGGTCTGTGTAATATGTCTGGCAGTAGGCAGCCTGAGCCTGTAGGTCTGTGCAATATGTCTGGCAGTAGGGGTAGGTCTGTGTAATATGCAGTCAGCTGATGATTGTAAACACCGTGAGATCACAATTATTTTCCAATGGAATTTTCCATCACTACCCTCAACATTTGATTGATTCTGACTGCATGTAGATTGGAAGTGGAGGTAACTTTGTGACAGTACGATTAATGGTGTTGTGGGTTATCTGGACTAAAGCGGCCACTGCAATTTGTTTGCCCAAATTGCGGTAAAGACGATATGCAGAGTAGAGATGTACGTGGACCCCCATGTTTGGGTTTTTGGTTTAGCCAAAACCACCCTCAAAAGGTTTATGTTTTGGCAAAACCACCCTTAAGTATTTTAGTTCTTTTTGGTTTTATTTTGAAATTGAAAAATTGATAAAAACAGCTACAATTTTGGACTTGTCTTTGGGCCTGATTCAGAGCCGAACGCTCTGACCAGAGCGCTCGCTCTGAATCAGGGCCCTCCTCCATGAAAATGGAGCGGCCTCCTGGCTGCTCGTATAGCTGTGGGTGACCACCCACAGCATATGTGAGCGGCCAAAAAGATGGTCGCGATGGTCTTGACCATCGCGACCATCGGACTTGCGATGGAGACCCTGCGGTAGGGTCTCCCTGCCACAAGCCCTGGAGTGATTTTGGCTCTATCAGAGCCAAAATCACTCCCACTGACATCACTAGTGATGTCAGTGGGGCCGGCTTCAGACGGTAGGCGTTCCCATGGGAACGCCTCCGTCTGGCAGCCACGCCCCCGGAACGCCCACCAAAGGGGGCGTGCTGTCAATCAACATCGACTGCACGCCCCCTTTGCTACGAGACCCGGAGCGATGGAAAGCCCGCCGCTCCCCGGGTCTCGCGCATGCGCACGACGGAGCTCCCTCCGTCGTGCGCATGTGCAGTGGGGAACATCGACCCACTTGCGAGCGTACAGACCAGTGGGTCTGAATGACCCCCTTTGTTCCTATAGTGTTATTAACATCAATAATATTAATTTCCAGTCATTTCTAGTCAATTTTGACCACCTCACAGCACCTGAAATCACGAGGGAGGCACTTAGGGCGTCTCGTGTTGTATAGCATACACACAACCAGTAAGTGAGGACACATCTGTACTGTATTTACCAGGCTTTTTGTGGTGGTATTTAGGGCACACAGTATGAGCACCTTTTTTTATCTTATTATTAAGTCTTCAGCTGCGTACACACAATACGATGGTGCGACGCAGAGATTGTGCGATGTGATGTAACAATACATAGAGCGCGCAGTACACACTGCACAATATGGCGTATGATGGCGTGATGTGTTATTACATGCTGCATGTAACAGCACCACATTGTTCATTACATCGTCCCACTTGCCATGTAAAACAGCAGATGGGACAATGTCATGAACGACAGATTGGACATTCACAGTATACAATGTGTACAATATATTGTTCCGATCCACATCGCCCACTACATCGTTTAGTGGTACCGAGCTTTACAACTAGTTCCAGAAACAGGAAGAAATAAATGGAATAAAATAAGTATCTGCAATCAGAGTATGAAAGCTACTATTAGGGGTAAATTTACTAAAGTGAGAGTTTTTAGAAGAGAGTTTTAAAAGTGATGTTGCTCATAGCAACCAGATTCTAGCTATTATCTTCTAGAAGGTGCTAGTTAAATGTTAAGTAGAATCTGATTGGTTGCTATGGGCAACATCACTTAAAACTCTCTACTAAAATCTCTCACTTTAGTAAATTTACCCGTAAATCTTAATTTATTCATTCATAAGAATAAAGCCTTATCACAAGACCAAACCTTCATCTCAAGTACCTCTTGTTCCGCTAAACTACTAAAACATTGAAAAAACAAACAATATATATATATATATATATATATATATTAGGGGTGAGCGGGTTCGGATTTCTGAAATCCGAACCCCCCCGAGCCCCCCCGATCCGAGTCCGATCCGAGTCAGGCTCGACTTTTCCCGCCTGACTCGGATTCTGAAATCGAGGCAAAACGTCATCTTCCCGCCTTCCGAGTCTCGCGGGTTTTGGATCCTATATAAGGTACCCACGTCGGCGCCATTTTCTCACTCGGCTGTGGACAGTGAAGAGGGAGGGTGGGAGTTAGGGCTGTGTAGTGTAGTGTAGTGTAGTGCTGCTGTTGTCCACTACTTCAAAGTCCATAGGGGCTGGCTGTGTTGTGCTGTGCTGCTGTTGTTAATAGGGGCTGTGTCCACTACTTCAAAGTCCATAGGGGCTGGCTGGACTGTGTTGTGCAGTCAGTTCTCCATAGGGGCTGTGTCCACTCCAAAGTCCTGTGCAGTGTCCCAGTCCTAAAGAGGTGCTGTAGTGTTGTCCAGGGGGTGCTCTGTCCATCAGGGGTGCTCCCCCAAAGTGCTAAAAATATAATATATTTTCTGTGTTTGTGAATTGTGTGCGCAGTAGCCGCACGTGCATCAACAAAGTAGTGCCAAGCGTGCGCCTGTGTCATAAGTAAAGGGCCGGCTGGCTTGACCGTTAAAGGGTGCTGTAACCCCCGAAAGTACACTCCAGTCCAAACCAAAAAAAAATTATTTTCTGTGTTTGTGAATTGTGTGCGCAGTAGCCGCACGTGCATCAACAAAGTAGTGCCAAGCGTGCGCCTGTGTCATAAGTAAAGGGCCGGCTGGCTTGACCGATAAGGGTGCTGTAACCCCCGAAAGTACACTCCAGTCCAAACCAAAAAAAAAATTATTTTCTGTGTTTGTGAATTGTGTGCGCAGTAGCCGCACGTGCATCAACAAAGTAGTGCCAAGCGTGCGCCTGTGTCATAAGTAAAGGGCCGGCTGGCTTGACCGTTAAGGGTGCTGTAACCCCCGAAAGTACACTCCAGTCCAAACCAAATAAAAAATTATTTTCTGTGTTTGTGAATTGTGTGCGCAGTAGCCGCACGTGCATCAACACAGTAGTGCCAAGCGTGCGCCTGTGTCATAAGTAAAGGGCCGGCTGGCTTGACCGTTAAGGGTGCTGTAACCCCCGAAAGTACACTCCAGTCCAAACCAAAAAAAAAATTATTTTCTGTGTTTGTGAATTGTGTGCGCAGTAGCCGCACGTGCATCAACAAAGTAGTGCCAAGCGTGCGCCTGTGTCATAAGTAAAGGGCCGGCTGGCTTGACCGTTAAGGGTGCTGTAACCCCCGAAAGTACACTCCAGTCCAAACCAAAAAAAAAATTATTTTCTGTGTTTGTGAATTGTGTGCGCAGTAGCCGCACGTGCATCAACAAAGTAGTGCCAAGCGTGCACCTGTGTCATAAGTAAAGGGCTGGCTGGCTTGACCGTTAAAGGGTGCTGTAACCCCCGAAAGTACACTCCAGTCCAAACCAAAAAAAAATTATTTTCTGTGTTTGTGAATTGTGTGCGCAGTAGCCGCACGTGCATCAACAAAGTAGTGCCAAGCGTGCGCCTGTGTCATAAGTAAAGGGCCGGCCGGCTTGACCGTTAAAGGGTGCTGTAACCCCCAAAGTACACTCCAGTCCAAACCAAAAAAAAAATTATTTTCTGTGTTTGTGAATTGTGTGCGCAGTAGCCGCACGTGCATCAACAAAGTAGTGCCAAGCGTGCGCCTGTGTCATAAGTAAAGGGCCGGCTGGCTTGACCGTTAAAGGGTGCTGTAACCCCAGAAAGTACACTCCAGTCCAAACCAAAAAAAAATTATTTTCTGTGTTTGTGAATTGTGTGCGCAGTAGCCGCACGTGCATCAACAAAGTAGTGCCAAGCGTGCGCCTGTGTCATAAGTAAAGGGCTGGCTGGCTTGACCGTTAAGGGTGCTGTAACCCCCGAAAGTACACTCCAGTCCAAACCAAAAAAAAAATTATTTTCTGTGTTTGTGAATTGTGTGCGCAGTAGCCGCACGTGCATCAACAAAGTAGTGCCAAGCGTGCGCCTGTGTCATAAGTAAAGGGCCGGCTGGCTTGACCGCTAAAGGGTGCTGTAACCCCCAAAGTACACTCCAGTCCAAACCAAAAAAAAAATTATTTTCTGTGTTTGTGAATTGTGTGCGCAGTAGCCGCACGTGCATCAACAAAGTAGTGCCAAGCGTGCGCCTGTGTCATAAGTAAAGGGCCGGCTGGCTTGACCATTAAGGGTGCTGTAACCCCCGAAAGTACACTCCAGTCCAAACCAAAAAAAAAATTATTTTCTGTGTTTGTGAATTGTGTGCGCAGTAGCCGCACGTGCATCAACAAAGTAGTGCCAAGCGTGCGCCTGTGTCATAAGTAAAGGGCCGGCTGGCTTGACCGTTAAAGGGTGCTGTAACCCACAAAGTACACTCCAGTCCAAACCAAAAAAAAAATGATTTTCTGTGTTTAGCCGCACGTATATATCAAATCGATATAACATAAATGGAGGACAAAACTTTCTCCGATAAAAATAAAATAGAGAAAGATCAAGAACCACTTCCTCCTAGTGCTGAAGCTGCTGCCACTAGTCATGACATAGACGATAACATGCCATCAACGTCGTCTGCCAAGGCCGATGCCCAATGTCATAGTAGAGGGCACATACAATCCCAAATGGCAAAGTTCAGGAAAATGACCTTGAAAAAGACATTTAAATCAGCTGAAGAGAAACGTAAACTTGCCAATATGCCATTTACGACACGGAGTGGCAAGGAACGGCTAAGGTCGATCCCTAGTATGTTCATGACTAGTGGTTCAGCTTCACATGACGATGGAAGCCCTCCTCCCACTAAAAAAATCAAAAGAGTTAAGCTGGCAAAAGCACAGCGAAGAACTGTGCTTTCTAAGAAGATATCACAAATCCCCAAGGAGAGTCCAAGTGTGGTGGTGGTTGCGATGCCTGACCTTCCCAGCACTGGACAGGAAGAGGTGGCTCTTTCCACCATTTGCACGCCCCCTGCAAGTGCTGAAAGGAGCACCCACAGTCCACTTGCTGATATGCAAATTGAAGATGTCACTGTTGAAGTACAACAGGATGAGGATACTGGTGTAGCTGGCGCTGAGGAGGAAGTTGGCGAGGAGGATTCTGATGGTGATGTGGTTTGTTTAAATCAGGCTCCGGGGGAGACAGTTGTTGTCCGTGGGATGAAAAAGCCCATCACGGTCATGCCTGGGCAGAAGACCAAACATTCCACCTCTTTGGTCTGGCAATATTTCTATCCAAATCCGGACAACAACTGTCTTGCCATATGTACCATATGTAAAGGTGAAATAAGTAGGGGTAGGGACGTCAACCACCTAGGAACATCCTCCCTTATACGGCACCTGCAGCGCGTTCATAAAAAGTTACTGTCAAGTTCAGAAACTTTGGCTAAGACCGTAAGCAGTCCAGGGACACCTAAATCCCGTTGTCCTGTTGTATCCAAGCGCCTGCAAACCACACCGTCAACTCCCTCCTCGTCAATTTCCTCCTTAGTTAGGATCGGAAGTAGTCCTGCAGGCCATGTCACTGGCATGACTGACTCTCCTATCCGGGATTCCTCCGGAGGATCCTGCATTGCTACGCCTACTGCTGCCGCTGCTGCTGTTGCTGCTGCTGGGAGTCGTTCATCATCCCAGAGAGGAAGTAGGAACACCACTACTTTTACTAAACAATTGACCCTCCAACAGTCCTTAGCGAGGAGGATGAAGTACGACAGCAGTCATCCTGAAGCAAAACGTATAACTGAGGCCTTGACTGCTATGTTGGTGTTAGACGTGCGTCCGGTATCCGCCATTAGTGCAGTGGGATTTAGACAATTGATGGAGGTAGTGTGTCCCCGGTTCCAAATCCCGTCTAGATTCCACTTCACTAGGCAGGCGTTCCCGAGACTGTACAGAAACGTCAGAAAAAGTGTCCTCAGTGTCCTGAAAAATGCCGTTGTACACAATGTCCACTTAACCACGGACATGTGGACAAGTGGAACAGGGCAGACTAAGGACTATATGACTGTGACAGCCCACTGGGTAGATGTATCACCTTACGCAGCAACAGCAGCAGCATCACCAGTAGCAGCATCTCAGAAATGCCAGCTCGTTACAAGGCAGGCTACGCTGTGTATCACCGGTTTCAGTAAGAGGCACACCGCCGACAACCTCTTAGAGAAACTGAGGGAAATCATCGCCCAGTGGCTTACCCCACTTAGACTCTCCTGGGGATTTGTGATATCTGACAACGCCACCAATATTGTGCGAGCATTACATCTGGGCAAATTCCAGCACGTCCCATGTTTTGCTCACACAATAAACTTGGTGGTGCAGAATTTTCTGAAAAGCGACAGGGGCGTGCAGGAGACGCTTTGGGTGGCCCGAAAAATTTCTGGCCACTTTCGCCATTCAGCGACTGCGTGCCGAAGACTGGAGCGCCAGCAAACACTCTTGAACCTGCCCCGCCATCACCTGAAGCAAGAGGTTGTGACGCGGTGGAACTCAACCCTCTATATGCTTCAGAGGATGGACGAGCAGCAAAAGGCCATACAAGCCTATACATCCACCTATGACATAGGCAAAGGAGGGGGTATGCACCTGACTCAAGCGCAGTGGAGAATGATTTCCGTGTTGTGCAAGGTTCTCCAGCCCTTCGAACTTGCCACACGTGAAGTCAGTTCAGACACTGCCAGCTTGAGTCAGGTCATTCCCCTCATCAGGCTTTTGCAGAAGCAGCTGGAGAAAGTGAAGGAGGAGCTAAGACGGAGCGATTCCGCTCGGCATGTGGGACTTGTGGATGAAGCCCTTCATTCGCTTTGCCAGGATTCCAGGGTGGTCAATCTGTTGAAATCAGACCACTACGTTTTGGCCACCGTGCTCGATCCTAGGTTTAAAGCCTATGTGGTGTCTCTCTTTCCGGCCGACACAAGCCTGCAGAGGTGCAAAGACCTGCTGGTGAACACACTGTCAGCTGAAGCGGAACGTGACACGTCAACGGCTCCTTCTTCATTTTCTCCTGCAACTGGGGCTGCCAGGAAAAAACTTAGGTATCCTAAGCAACCCGCTGGCGGTGATGCAGGGCAGGCAGGACCAAGTTTGGACATCTGGTCCGGACTGAAGGACCTGGCAACAATTTCTGACATGTCTACTGTCACTGCATATGATACTGTCACCATTGACAGAATGGTGGAGGATTACATCGGTGACAGCATCCAAGTAGGCATGGCAGACAGACCATACCTGTACTGGCAGGAAAAAGAGGCAATTTGGAGGCCCCTGTACAAACTGGCTCTATTTTACCTGAGTTGCCCCCCCTCCAGTGTGTACTCCGAAAGAGTGTTTAGTGCAGCCGGGAACCTTGTCAGCGAAAGGCGTAGGAGGTTGCTTCCACAGAATGTGGAGAAGATGATGTTCATCAAAATGAATTATCAGCTCTTCCAGGGAGACCAGCCTCCAGAAGGTACAGAGGGACCTGTGGTGGTGGATTCAAGTGGGGACGAGTTAATACTTTGTGAGGATGAGGATGTACACACTGAAGAGGGTGAGGAATCGGTGGATGAGGAGGATGAGGATGACATCTTGCCTCCATAGAGCCAGTTTGTGCAGGGACACATTAATTGCCAGCTTGTTTTGTGGGGGCCCAAACGAACCAATCATTTCAGCCACAGTTGTGTGGCAGACCCTGGCGCTGAAATGATTGGTTTGTTAAAGTGTGCATGTCCTGTTTATACAACATAAGGGTGGGTGGGAGGGCCCAAGGACAATTCCATCTTGCACCTCTTTTTTTTCTTTGCATTATGTACAGTTTGGGGCCTAGTTTTTCAAACTGCCATCCTGTCTGCCACTGCAGTTTCACGCCTAGATGGGTCACGTGTTTGTGCCGCCCACTCGTGTCGCTTAGCATAGTCATCCAGCTACCTCGGTGCAACGTTTTGGACATATAAACACTATTGTGAGGTGTGAGGTGTTCAGAATAGACTGGAAATGAGTGGAAATTAGGGTTATTGAGGTTAATAATAGCATAGGAGCAGAAAAACCTACAAATTCTGTGATTTTAGCTGTTTTTATGCTTTTTTAAAAAAAAATACAGATCTAAAACACAAAACCCAGAACCCAAAACACGGAAGGGTGGTTTTGGCAAAACCAATCCAGATCCAAAACACGAAGAAAGATCCAGATCCAAAACCAAAACACAAAACACGAAAAGTGGCCGGTGCACACCCCTAATATATATATATATATATATATTAGGGGTGTGCACCGGCCACTTTTCGTGTTTTGTGTTTTGGTTTTGGATCTGGATCTTTCTTCGTGTTTTGGATCTGGATTGGTTTTGCCAAAACCACCCTTCCGTGTTTTGGGTTCTGGGTTTTGTGTTTTGGATCTGTATTTTTTTTTAAAAAAGCATATAACAGCTAAAATCACAGAATTTGTTGGTTTCTCTGCTCCTATGCTATTATTAAACTCAATAACCTTAATTTCCACTCATTTCCAGTCTATTCTGAACACCTCACACCTCACAATAGTGTTTTCATGTCCAAAAGGTTGCACCGAGGTAGCTGGATGACTATGCTAAGCGACACGAGTGGGCGGCACAAACACGTGACCCATCTAGGAGTGACACTGCAGTGGCAGACAGGATGGCAGTTAGAAAAACTAGGCCCCAAACTGTACATAATGCAAAGAAAAAAAAGAAGTGCAAGATGGAATTGTCCTTGGGCCCTCCCACCCACCCTTATGTTGTATAAACAGGACATGCACACTTTAACAAATCAATCATTTCAGCGCCAGGGTCTGCCACACAACTGTGGCTGAAATGATTGGTTCGTTTGGGCCCCCACAAAACAAGCTGGCAATTAATGTGTCCCTGCACAAACTGGCTCTACGGAGGCAAGATGTCATCCTCATCCTCCTCATCCACCGATTCCTCACCCTCTTCAGTGTGTACATCCTCATCCTCACAAAGTATTAACTCGTCCCCACTTCAATCCACCACCACAGGTCCCTCTGTACCTTCTGGAGGCTGGTCTCCCTGGAAGAGCTGATAATTCATTTTGATGAACATCATCTTCTCCACATTCTGTGGAAGCAACCTCCTACGCCTTTCGCTGACAAGGTTCCCGGCTGCACTAAACACTCTTTCGGAGTACACACTGGAGGGGGGGCAACTCAGGTAAAATAGAGCCAGCTTGTACAGGGGCCTCCAAATTGCCTCTTTTTCCTGCCAGTACAGGTATGGACTGTCTGACATGCCTACTTGGATGCTGTCACCGATGTAATCCTCCACCATTCTGTCAATGGTGACAGTATCATATGCAGTGACAGTAGACATGTCAGAAATTGTTGCCAGGTCCTTCAGTCCGGACCAGATGTCCAAACTTGGTCCTGCCTGCCCTGCATCACCGCCAGCGGGTTGCTTAGGATACCTAAGTTTTTTCCTGGCAGCCCCAGTTGCGGGAGAAAATGAAGAAGGAGCCGTTGACGTGTCACGTTCCGCTTCAGCTGACAGTGTGTTCACCAGCAGGTCTTTGCACCTCTGCAGGCTTGTGTCGGCCGGAAAGAGAGACACCACATAGGCTTTAAACCTAGGATCAAGCACGGTGGCCAAAATGTAGTGGTCTGATTTCAACAGATTGACCACCCTGGAATCCTGGCAAAGCGAATGAAGGGCTTCATCCACAAGTCCCACATGCCGAGCGGAATCGCTCCGTCTTAGCTCCTCCTTCACTTTCTCCAGCTGCTTCTGCAAAAGCCTGATGAGGGGAATGACCTGACTCAAGCTGGCTGTGTCTGAACTGACTTCACATGTGGCAAGTTCGAAGGGCTGGAGAACCTTGCACAACACGGAAATCATTCTCCACTGCGCTTGAGTCAGGTGCATACCCCCTCCTTTGCCTATGTCATAGGTGGATGTATAGGCTTGTATGGCCTTTTGCTGCTCCTCCATCCTCTGAAGCATATAGAGGGTTGAGTTCCACCGCGTCACAACCTCTTGCTTCAGGTGATGGCGGGGCAGGTTCAAGAGTGTTTGCTGGCGCTCCAGTCTTCGGCACGCAGTCGCTGAATGGCGAAAGTGGCCAGAAATTTTTCGGGCCACCCAAAGCGTCTCCTGCACGCCCCTGTCGCTTTTCAGAAAATTCTGCACCACCAAGTTTATTGTGTGAGCAAAACATGGGACGTGCTGGAATTTGCCCAGATGTAATGCCCGCACAATATTGGTGGCGTTGTCAGATATCACAAATCCCCAGGAGAGTCTAAGTGGGGTAAGCCACTGGGCGATGATTTCCCTCAGTTTCTCTAAGAGGTTGTCGGCGGTGTGCCTCTTACTGAAACCGGTGATACACAGCGTAGCCTGCCTTGTAACGAGCTGGCGTTTCTGAGATGCTGCTACTGGTGACGCTGCTGCTGTTGCTGCGTAAGGTGATACATCTACCCAGTGGGCTGTCACAGTCATATAGTCCTTAGTCTGCCCTGTTCCACTTGTCCACATGTCCGTGGTTAAGTGGACATTGTGTACAACGGCATTTTTCAGGACACTGAGGACACTTTTTCTGACGTTTCTGTACAGTCTCGGTATCGCCTGCCTAGTGAAGTGGAATCTAGACGGGATTTGGAACCGGGGACACACTACCTCCATCAATTGTCTAAATCCCACTGCACTAATGGCGGATACCGGACGCACGTCTAACACCAACATAGCAGTCAAGGCCTCAGTTATACGTTTTGCTTCAGGATGACTGCTGTCGTACTTCATCCTCCTCGCTAAGGACTGTTGGAGGGTCAATTGTTTAGTAAAAGTAGTGGTGTTCCTACTTCCTCTCTGGGATGATGAACGACTCCCAGCAGCAGCAACAGCAGCAGCGGCAGCAGTAGGCGTAGCAATGCAGGATCCTCCAGAGGAATCCCGGATAGGAGAGTCAGTCATGCCAGTGACATGGCCTGCAGGACTACTTCCGATCCTGACTAAGGAGGAAATTGACGAGGAGGGAGTTGACGGTGTGGTTTGCAGGTGCTTGGATACAACAGGACAACGGGATTTAGGTGTCCCTGGACTGCTTACGGTCTTAGCCAAAGTTTCTGAACTTGACAGTAACTTTTTATGAACGCGCTGCAGGTGCCGTATAAGGGAGGATGTTCCTAGGTGGTTGACGTCCCTACCCCTACTTATTTCACCTTTACATATGGTACATATGGCAAGACAGTTGTTGTCCGGATTTGGATAGAAATATTGCCAGACCAAAGAGGTGGAATGTTTGGTCTTCTGCCCAGGCATGACCGTGATGGGCTTTTTCATCCCACGGACAACAACTGTCTCCCCCGGAGCCTGATTTAAACAAACCACATCACCATCAGAATCCTCCTCGCCAACTTCCTCCTCAGCGCCAGCTACACCAGTATCCTCATCCTGTTGTACTTCAACAGTGACATCTTCAATTTGCATATCAGCAAGTGGACTGTGGGTGCTCCTTTCAGCACTTGCAGGGGGCGTGCAAATGGTGGAAATAACCACCTCTTCCCGTCCAGTGCTGGGAAGGTCAGGCATCGCAACCACCACCACACTTGGACTCTCCTTGGGGATTTGTGATATCTTCTTAGAAAGCACAGTTCTTCGCTGTGCTTTTGCCAGCTTAACTCTTTTGATTTTTTTAGTGGGAGGAGGGCTTCCATCGTCATGTGAAGCTGAACCACTAGTCATGAACATACTAGGGATCGACCTTAGCCGTTCCTTGCCACTCCGTGTCGTAAATGGCATATTGGCAAGTTTACGTTTCTCTTCAGCTGATTTAAATGTCTTTTTCAAGGTCATTTTCCTGAACTTTGCCATTTGGGATTGTAAGTGCCCTCTACTATGACATTGGGCATCGGCCTTGGCAGACGACGTTGATGGCATGTTATCGTCTATGTCATGACTAGTGGCAGCAGCTTCAGCACTAGGAGGAAGTGGTTCTTGATCTTTCTCTATTTTATTTTTATCGGAGAAAGTTTGGTCCTCCATTTATGTTATATCGATTTGATATATACGTGCGGCTAAACACAGAAAATCATTTTTTTTTTGGTTTGGACTGGAGTGTACTTTGTGGGTTACAGCACCCTTTAACGGTCAAGCCAGCCGGCCCTTTACTTATGACACAGGCGCACTCTTGGCACTACTTTGTTGATGCACGTGCGGCTACTGCGCACACAATTCACAAACACAGAAAATAATTTTTTTTTTGGTTTGGACTGGAGTGTACTTTGGGGGTTACAGCACCCTTTAACGGTCAAGCCAGCCGGCCCTTTACTTATGACACAGGCGCACGCTTGGCACTACTTTGTTGATGCACGTGCGGCTACTGCGCACACAATTCACAAACACAGAAAATAATTTTTTTTTGGTTTGGACTGGAGTGTACTTTCGGGGGTTACAGCACCCTTTAACGGTCAAGCCAGCCGGCCCTTTACTTATGACACAGGCGCACGCTTGGCACTACTTTGTTGATGCACGTGCGGCTACTGCGCACACAATTCACAAACACAGAAAATAATTTTTTTTTGGTTTGGACTGGAGTGTACTTTTGGGGGTTACAGCACCCTTTAACGGTCAACCCAGCCGGCCCTTTACTTATGACACAGGCGCACGCTTGGCACTACTTTGTTGATGCACGTGCGGCTACTGCGCACACAATTCACAAACACAGAAAATAATTTTTTTTTGGTTTGGACTGGAGTGTACTTTCGGGGGTTACAGCACCCTTTAACGGTCAAGCCAGCCGGCCCTTTACTTATGACACAGGCGCACGCTTGGCACTACTTTGTTGATGCACGTGCGGCTACTGCGCACACAATTCACAAACACAGAAAATAATTTTTTTTGGTTTGGACTGGAGTGTACTTTCGGGGGTTACAGCACCCTTTAACGGTCAAGCCAGCCGGCCCTTTACTTATGACACAGGCGCACTCTTGGCACTACTTTGTTGATGCACGTGCGGCTACTGCGCACACAATTCACAAACACAGAAAATAATTTTTCTTTGGTTTGGACTGGAGTGTACTTTCGGGGGTTACAGCACCCTTAACGGTCAAGCCAGCCGGCCCTTTACTTATGACACAGGCGCACGCTTGGCACTACTTTGTTGATGCACGTGCGGCTACTGCGCACACAATTCACAAACACAGAAAATAATTTTTTTTTGGTTTGGACTGGAGTGTACTTTCGGGGGTTACAGCACCCTTTAACGGTCAAGCCAGCTGGCCCTTTACTTATGACACAGGCGCACGCTTGGCACTACTTTGTTGATGCACGTGCGGCTACTGCGCACACAATTCACAAACACAGAAAATAATTTTTTTTTGGTTTGGACTGGAGTGTACTTTGGGGGTTACAGCACCCTTTAACGGTCAAGCCAGCCGGCCCTTTACTTATGACACAGGCGCACGCTTGGCACTACTTTGTTGATGCACGTGCGGCTACTGCGCACACAATTCACAAACACAGAAAATAATTTTTTTTTGGTTTGGACTGGAGTGTACTCTCGGGGGTTACAGCACCCTTTAACGGTCAAGCCAGCCGGCCCTTTACTTATGACACAGGCGCACGCTTGGCACTACTTTGTTGATGCACGTGCGGCTACTGCGCACACAATTCACAAACACAGAAAATAATTTTTTTTTGGTTTGGACTGGAGTGTACTTTGGGGGTTACAGCACCCTTTAACGGTCAAGCCAGCCGGCCCTTTACTTATGACACAGGCGCACGCTTGGCACTACTTTGTTGATGCACGTGCGGCTACTGCGCACACAATTCACAAACACAGAAAATAATTTTTTTTTAGGTTTGGACTGGAGTGTACTTTCGGGGGTTACAGCACCCTTTAACGGTCAAGCCAGCCGGCCCTTTACTTATGACACAGGCGCACGCTTGGCACTACTTTGTTGATGCACGTGCGGCTACTGCGCACACAATTCACAAACACAGAAAATAATTTTTTTTTGGTTTGGACTGGAGTGTACTTTGGGGGTTACAGCACCCTTTAACAGTCAAGCCAGCCGGCCCTTTACTTATGACACAGGCGCACGCTTGGCACTACTTTGTTGATGCACGTGCGGCTACTGCGCACACAATTCACAAACACAGAAAATAATTTTTTTTTTGGTTTGGACTGGAGTGTACTTTCGGGGGTTACAGCACCCTTAACGGTCAAGCCAGCCGTCCCTTTACTTATGACACAGGCGCACGCTTGGCACTACTTTGTTGATGCATGTGCGGCTACTGCGCACACAATTCACAAACACAGAAAATAATTTTTTTTTTGGTTTTGACTGGAGTGTACTTTGGGGGTTACAGCACCCTTTAACGGTCAAGCCAGCCGGCCCTTTACTTATGACACAGGCGCACGCTTGGCACTACTTTGTTGATGCACGTGCGGCTACTGCGCACACAATTCACAAACACAGAAAATAATTTTTTTTTTGGTTTGGACTGGAGTGTACTTTCGGGGGTTACAGCACCCTTAACGGTCAAGCCAGCCGGCCCTTTACTTATGACACAGGCGCACGCTTGGCACTACTTTGTTGATGCACGTGTGGCTACTGCGCACACAATTCACAAACACAGAAAATAATTTTTTTTTAGGTTTGGACTGGAGTGTACTTTCGGGGGTTACAGCACCCTTTAACGGTCAAGCCAGCCGGCCCTTTACTTATGACACAGGCGCACGCTTGGCACTACTTTGTTGATGCACGTGCGGCTACTGCGCACACAATTCACAAACACAGAAAATAATTTTTTTTTGGTTTGGACTGGAGTGTACTTTGGGGGTTACAGCACCCTTTAACAGTCAAGCCAGCCGGCCCTTTACTTATGACACAGGCGCACGCTTGGCACTACTTTGTTGATGCACGTGCGGCTACTGCGCACACAATTCACAAACACAGAAAATAATTTTTTTTTTGGTTTGGACTGGAGTGTACTTTCGGGGGTTACAGCACCCTTAACGGTCAAGCCAGCCGGCCCTTTACTTATGACACAGGCGCACGCTTGGCACTACTTTGTTGATGCATGTGCGGCTACTGCGCACACAATTCACAAACACAGAAAATAATTTTTTTTTTGGTTTTGACTGGAGTGTACTTTGGGGGTTACAGCACCCTTTAACGGTCAAGCCAGCCGGCCCTTTACTTATGACACAGGCGCACGCTTGGCACTACTTTGTTGATGCACGTGCGGCTACTGCGCACACAATTCACAAACACAGAAAATAATTTTTTTTTTGGTTTGGACTGGAGTGTACTTTCGGGGGTTACAGCACCCTTAACGGTCAAGCCAGCCGGCCCTTTACTTATGACACAGGCGCACGCTTGGCACTACTTTGTTGATGCACGTGCGGCTACTGCGCACACAATTCACAAACACAGAAAATAATTTTTTTTTTGGTTTGGACTGGAGTGTACTTTGGGGGTTACAGCACCCTTTAACGGTCAAGCCAGCCGGCCCTTTACTTATGACACAGGCGCACGCTTGGCACTACTTTGTTGATGCACGTGCGGCTACTGCGCACACAATTCACAAACACAGAAAATAATTTTTTTTTTGGTTTGGACTGGAGTGTACTTTCGGGGGTTACAGCACCCTTAACGGTCAAGCCAGCCGGCCCTTTACTTATGACACAGGCGCACGCTTGGCACTACTTTGTTGATGCACGTGCGGCTACTGCGCACACAATTCACAAACACAGAAAATAATTTTTTTTTTGGTTTGGACTGGAGTGTACTTTCGGGGGTTACAGCACCCTTAACGGTCAAGCCAGCCGGCCCTTTACTTATGACACAGGCGCACGCTTGGCACTACTTTGTTGATGCACGTGCGGCTACTGCGCACACAATTCACAAACACAGAAAATAATTTTTTTTTTGGTTTGGACTGGAGTGTACTTTCGGGGGTTACAGCACCCTTAACGGTCAAGCCAGCCGGCCCTTTACTTATGACACAGGCGCACGCTTGGCACTACTTTGTTGATGCACGTGCGGCTACTGCGCACACAATTCACAAACACAGAAAATATTTTTTTTTTGGTTTGGACTGGAGTGTACTTTCGGGGGTTACAGCACCCTTTAACGGTCAAGCCAGCCGGCCCTTTACTTATGACACTGGCGCACGCTTGGCACTACTTTGTTGATGCACGTGCGGCTACTGCGCACACAATTCACAAACACAGAAAATATATTATTTTTTTAGCACTTGGGGGGAGCACCCCTGATGGACAGAGCACCCCCTGGACAACACTACAGCACCTCTTTAGGACTGGGCCACTGCACAGGACTTTGGAGTGGACACAGCCCCTATGGAGAACTGACTGCACAACACAGTCCAGCCAGCCCCTATGGACTTTGAAGTAGTGGACACAGCCCCTATTAACAACAGCAGCACAGCACAACACAGCCAGCCCCTATGGACTTTGAAGTAGTGGACAACAGCAGCACTACACTACACTACACTACACAGCCCTAACTCCCACCCTCCCTCTTCACTGTCCACAGCCGAGTGAGAAAATGGCGCCGACGTGGGTACCTTATATAGGATCCAAAACCCGCGAGACTCGGAAGGCGGGAAGATGACGTTTTGCCTCGATTTCAGAATCTGAGTCAGGCGGGAAAAGTCGAGCCTGACTCGGATCGGACTCGGATCGGGGGGGCTCGGGGGGGTTCGGATTTCAGAAATCCGAACCCGCTCACCCCTAATATATATATATATAGCAATTGAAGTGCCATTCCCGGCAAATCACCACACGGCACTGTAGTGTTGTTAATGGGAACTTCTATTTACTTCAACGTTTCGAGGCCAACATGTCCCGTCCTCGGGAAAACATGATCCCTCTGCCCCTATCCATATATATGTGTGTGTATTATTATTAGTGGTTGCTTTTTACAAAGCAACATGAATTTTACTTTTTCAGCTAGCCGGCTCGCCCCCGAGTAAATGCGCGCATAGGCCACACTTGCGATTGCCTCAAACTCACATATTTTTGTTCACAGTGCCGTAGGGATGCGTACAGAAAACACGGTCAGCTTCAAGGTGAGTTGATGTGCCGTTGCTGGCGTTTCCACGACATTGCAGCGGCACATCACGGAGCTTGCGGCTAGTTGCATCGATCCCTATGAGTTAATTTGTGCAGGTGTCTCTTCATAAAGGTGATTCTAAGTTTCTGTCGCTTGGCTACGTATAAAAACCCATCCACCTCAGCTACTGTTGTGCATCTAGACCTACACACACAAACAGATGGGGCAAAACAGACACATGTAAATATTTCAGACATATTCTGCCAATTCTCTCCTGCTTTTTCTAAAAATAGTGCTGTACAGCTCCATGCGCTCAATATGCTTTGCTGAGATCTAGCACATTATGATACTTCTGAAGACCTGAGGGTTTATTTTAGTGGGTCTGTTAAATTCACATCACAGCCGGTTGGGCAATCAGGCTTAGCTCTCACGGCTCCCATCCACCCACAAGGTGTTGGATCAACAACACATATAGACAAACTGTGCCAGCAAATATATGATGTTAACTGTGTTGCTGTAACAGAAAGAATACATAACATTTGGTAGGGGTAGGCATGCTGTGGAATTACAAATCCCAGCATGCCCTGCCACAGGCCCTAACAGCAAGACTCTGGCAGGATATTCTGGGATGTGTAGTTCCACAACAGCTGGAGTGCCACAAGTTGCCTACCCCTCAATTAAGGCATGCTACTGTACTGCTTTAAGCAAATATTGGTGATTCATATAAAATATATTCTCAGTTGTGCTCAGTGTTAATGGTTGTTTAATACTGTAATTTCTAAATGTAACAATTTGCACCTATGTACAAAGGGTATGCATTTGGGATGACAACTGTCGGCATCCCGACTGTCTAATCCCGGCAAGGGTGTAATGACAGGCGTCGAAATCCCGACGACTGTCATTTTATCTATGCCAGGAGACCGACGCCCGCCATCCCAATAGAAGGTAAGCCGGGCGACAGGCGTGGACAGCTGCAGGATGGAGAGGGTTAGGTTATGGGCTCCCGGGGGGGGGACTTAGGGTTAAGCACCCCCTGGGAGGGTTAGGGTTAGGCTAGGGGAAGGAGGGGGTTAGGGTTATCCACCCCCGCGGGGAGGTTAGGGTTAGGCACCCCAGCCGGGAGACTTAGGTTTAGGCTTCGGGGATGGGGGGTTAGGTTTGGGCTCTTACAGGGGGGGTTAGGGCTAAGCACTTGGGGGGGGTTAGGGTTAGGCACCCCTAAGGGAGGGTTAGGTTAGTTAGTACTTACCTTAACTGCTGTCGGGATCTTCACTGGTGCCGGTCTTCCGGCATTGGGATTTGAACCGTCCGGCGGTATTTCATACCAATCCTGTGCAAAGGGCCTGATCCAGTTATGTAAAAACACAGCCGCTGTGCGAGAAAATGCTAATGCTGTAGCCACCTGGAAATGTATAGAGACGCCAACTGGCGCAGATCCAAGCAAGTGTGCACAAACACGCAGCGGTGGTCGCAGATCCCTGGAAAAATGAGCATCTGAGTAACCCTATGGCTGTGCAGAAAACTAAAGGTAGGTGTGTGTTAAGGGATAATAAGTAGAAAAAAGGATAGCTTCCATTGGGGAGGACAGGAATGGGTTACATGCAATAAAAGATGGTAAGGGTAATCTATTAGGGTGTATTAGTGCTTGTGAGGATGAAGGGTCCGCTGATCACTCAAACACAGTAAAATATAAACAACTTGAAACAAGGTTTATTTTGAAGACAGAATTGAATACAGCACGGCACACTTACATGTTCAATACATGAAGGGAGGAGTCCGATAACACAGCAGGGCTAGGCCCAGACTGCCGACGCATCGCCAACATGTCCAGCAGCGGCTCCTGCCCTCTTACCTGAGGGGGGCTGCCGATGCTTCTGGTCCCGGCGCCTGCACAATGAATATCAGGCACCGGGACTTACGCATGCCCATGAGCGGCGGTAACACCGTGCATGCGCATAACACTAGACCAGCTTCTCGGGGCGCAGCGGCTTCCACTGGAAACCACTCTCTGCTTATGGCAGCCCGGACTGGCAGTCCCAATAGAGGAGACACCTACCCCTGGGGCTGCCTGTCCTGTGCGTGACTGGCAGGTGGTGCTTTCAATAGGAAGCCACCTTTAGTCACAGTGTAGCCAGTGCAGTCACGGACTGCACTGGCTCTTTGAAGAAGTGGAGGATTTTCCTGGGGGGGATGCTGCAGCCTCACAGCCCTTAGGTAAAATCCACCACTGAAGCTGTCCACAGATTGATGTAAAAGTCCTCAAACAATACAGGCTCCCAGATGAATATTCTGACTCAATGTCCCAAATAATATAATACAATTAGTTCCACAGCATAGCTTCACCTTTTAGCTTTTAGGTCAGTGATTTGCTCCCTTCAGCCCTCAAGGGTGCCCCTTTCATTACCAACTTAATCCTACCGTGGGAATGGTCTGCCCAGGGGGATTACCAAATGTCTGGATTGGTGGATTTCTCATATAGCCCAACCCCCCCTTAGCTCCTTCACTAGGTGACCCCCTGCAAACTCCCCCCTTAGCTCCTTCACCAGGTGACCCCCTGTTCAAACTCCTGAATGTCTAGTAAAGCTTGCAAGTGGACAATAGGGAGTAAACAGCCGGGACAATGGTGCATTAACTCACTCAGCTCCTGGATGTCATCTGTGAAGGTGGAACTTAACCCATGAAGTGCTTTCTCAGAGAGATGTTACAAAGTCATTCCAGGTACTGTACTTCCTGTATGGCCACTCTTAAGGACAGGTGGATACACATTAATGACAAACTTTGACCCATAATGACAACAGTAAACAAAAAAACATATTTGGCATAGGCATAACCCTTATGGTAAACAGCATTTATGGAGGAAGAAGGTAAGGTGTAAAGATATGAGAAGTGCAAGAAAAAGGGTTACCTGGGGTGCAGGAAAGAGTTGGTGAGGGGACAGAGGAAAGGTGGGTAGGTTGAGCAAATGCAAGAGGTATGTGGGAGGAGCTCACATGGGTAAATTGAAACAGACACACAAACATTAGATAGGAGCTTTACTTGGGGGGTAAGTTGGTATAAACTTACCTATACTGTGATGTGTGGGAAACAGGGAACAACAGAAGTCCAGATGTGATGGTCCAGATGGAGGGGGTGGATCAGAGGTTCAATGGGCGAACCATGTAAAGATGAAGAGCTGTGCCCCCTATGGTTATACACAGTAACTGCATGCTACCTCTCACAATAGGCAGTATGTGGCTGTGCTCTGGGTGCTATTGTTGGTTGTCATCTTAGCACTGTTCTGCCACTGGAAACTGGGTGGGCGATCTTGGTGGTCAATCACTAGAATTGTGCAATATAAAATCATGGTCAGTCTGCCCCTGGTGGTGACCCCTGTCCCCTCTGATGCCTGGAGCGCAAGCTCCACTCACGTTTCATCCTTGCTTACAGTGCAGTGTAAGTCCCATCTTCACTGAAAGCCTCATTGTTAGCATAATGCTATCACTAACATAGCATGACATCTCCACTACTGCAGACAAAAGGTTTTTTATGCCAGTGCACAAGAGAAGTTATTGCTGCAGGACACAAACTATGAGCTCTGAATTCCAGCAGCGTAGCCTCTGTATGGTGTATGGTGTATGGTGTATGGTGAGCCACAGGCTCAATTGAAAAACCTACTAGACCTTTATTTTCATAATCGCAGAATGGCCTAATGACCTACTGCTAGTAATTAATTAGTTACCAGCACCACACGGTTGTTGGCACTAATTATGACCTATATAAGCTCTTCTTGTGAATAGCCACTACCAGTAGTATAAACCTTTTTGGCTCAGAATCCCTGGCTCTTGGATGATGACCTCTGTTGCTTTGGATCCCTGGCTATTCTCCGGACTTGCTATTACCTGAGTCGCTAGGCTTACTCTCTGTTTTAAATGCAATAGCTCTATTTATGGCCATTCAAACTTTAACCCACAAAAGTGTCATTACTTATCTCTGCATATTTCATAGTGAAAGTGAAAAGTAAAGTCATAGCTTACTTCCATGTGTGGACCCTGCTTACTGTACCTACTGCGCATGTCCAGCCATCAGGCCACACACTGCATGTATAGGATGCAGGGAATGACTCCATATATCCCCTCTTAAACAAATTTCAAAACAGTACCCTATAGGCTACA
This sequence comes from Taudactylus pleione, assembly GCA_031769625.1. Taxonomy (NCBI): domain Eukaryota; kingdom Metazoa; phylum Chordata; class Amphibia; order Anura; family Myobatrachidae; genus Taudactylus; species Taudactylus pleione. Next base: position 2,281,255 of record JAUIMM010000353.1, read on the forward strand.
ATGGCTAGCACCGCCTAAATATGGCATTAGCCACTGGTGCCAGCTCTAGAAACCAAAGCTTTTTAAAGCTTATAAATTGTCAATTTTGCAGTCATCATAGAAAGTTATTGGAACTGCTTTTGGGAACAATACAGGGGCCTTTATGTTAAAAAGTCGCAGCAGTAAATAATTGCCACTATATTAAAAAAAAATTCAGAGGATTGACTACAATTACTACATAGTTAAATATGTCCCTAAAACGTCCTGCCTTTGGAATCCACTGTAAGTGACAGCCATGCAAAAACCATTAACGTTTTTGTTACTTCATTGAGGACTTTTCATTTAGAATTGCTAAATAAGCAATGAAGACAGGAGGAATGATGACTATAGGAGGTACAGTATCATAAGCTTTTCCATAGGAATTTGAACTAGTACAAAGTGTTTGCTATCTTGGCTGTGTATGTGATCCCCATTCTGGGATGCAGTCAGGAAGCTTTCCCAACTGTCTATTCCCGGTAGGGGTCAATGACAAGGCATCGAAATCCCGACACCTGTCATCTTACCTATGCTGGGAGCCCGACGCCTGGCATACCGATCGAAAGTAAGCCGGACGCGGACAGCCGCGGGGGGGGGAGTGTTAGGTTAGGGGCTGCCGGGGGGGACTTATGGTTAGGCACCCACCTGGGAGGGTTAGGGTTAGGCTAGGGGAAAGGGGGGTTAGGGTTAGACACCCCCAGGAAGAGGTTAGAATTAGGCACCCCCCCAGAGACTTAGGTTTAGGCTGCGGGGAAGGGGAGGTTAGGTTTAGGCACTTACAGGGGGGTTAGGGTTAGGCACTTGGGGGGGTAGGGTTAGGCACCCCTAAGGGAGGATTAGGGAGGGGGTGTTAGGTTAGTAATGGTTTAAATACTTACCTGTCGGGATCTTCACTGCCGGTCGTATTTCATACCGATCCCGTGATTCTAACCAATCTATTTTGGTACACCCAGAGAGGGAATAGAATGAGTGCAGTGATCATCTACATATTTGGGGTAAGTGAATGGAGTAAGTCATCATCACCTGGGATAGGTTTACTGCATGGCCAAACATGCCCCACTAGAATCTTTAATGACCTTTAGCTCAGTTTTCTCGCATGCACAATCACAGATCAATGTAACATTTTCTGGGACAAGAATATGTAAATTACAGTAAAGCATCAGAGGAGGTAAATGTCTGAAAATGTGCACAGCTCAAGGGACATTTGGCAGGGTTTGATTAAGGTGTCCAGCTTCCCTAAGCTAATACAGCCATACCATGTGACGCAACTGTGAAGCTGCGCAATCATGAGGTGAGGGTAAGTCTTCTAACTGTATGAGGATCAGGCAAATTACAATAGGACAAAAAAGCAACATAAAAGTGATGCATAAAAGTGATGCATAAAAGTGATGCAACCAAAGAGAGCACCATTATCCTGAACAATAAGCACAGGAGCTCTGATATTGTATGTCTGCGGGACACTTGTGACCATTGCCCATCACTTCTGTAGTTTAATGTGACAATGTAACATCATATTACACCAGGGATGAACTGGGGCTGTATATCAGCCCTGGCAGCCCACCCTGCACTACCGTGTAGAGGGGGGCCTGGTAAATGCAAGGGGGCATGCCGCGAGTCACGGGGGCTGGCCTCGCGGCACGCCCCTGTCTCTTTTCGGCCCAGCACAGCCGCCGCCAGCCTATACATCTTAATGATTTCGGAGCCGTTGGGTGGAGGGCGGGGGTCTTTTCCTTCACCCCTCCTCGAGCCGGTCCTTAGGCCATCGGCCCTTCTGGCATATGTCAGAAGTGCCCGATGGCCAGTCCGGCCCTGTATTACACTATAACAGAGCTATACATATATGAGGAACACATGCTATGAGGGATATCCAATTAGCAGCACTAAAGTAGCACTGCTAATTGATCGCAGCGGGGCTATCCTATTAGCCCAGAAGTGCCACCCGATGCCGGCTCTTATCGTGGATATTTATCAGGACCAATAATCCACAATAAGTGCAGTTTTTTCACCCCAAAAAAGGCAAAAACACATAGGTCTGTGGACCCTATGTGTTTTCGTGAGATACTGTATATCCTATTATTTAGTTCGAAATAATAGGATAGGGTGAAAAACAACATTGCCAAAAATGGGGACAATCGGCGAAAAATCCCTGTTTTATGCTGATCGCAGGGATCCATTAGCACCCGAACAATGTTTGGGGAAAAACATTATAGGGCTAATTATACATCGCCCTATAAGTGACCTGTAGTCGTAACTTCACCTCTAGGCTAGCATCTGCCCACAGGCTCAGGGTCTGTCCAGTCCTACATGCTCTCAGCTAAGCTATGCAGTCTTGTTGTTTGCGTTCACACCTTCCAGGTCCTCTGCGAGTTGCGGCAGCATTGCAATGCTATAGGAAGATGTCTGTGACCAGAAAGGTGCAGGGCACCCCCGTCACCCTAGACTGCAGCCTCATTAGCCTAATGGTTGATCAGGGAAATTATACTCATGGTTTATCGATATTTGTATTTTTATGTCGCGGTTGTTTATTTCTTTTGTAATAAAAAAAAATATTTTAGAGAAACATCTTGATGGATAAAAATGATCTTTGAAACTGCATAAGCAGCATGACACTGAGAGTATACTGTAGTGTTAGACTATTGTATTATAAACAATCAGAAGAAATAAATTCAATATTTAAGGGAGATAAGTGAAATGGCTGGGTATTCACAAATGTAGAACTACAGTACACTGAATAATTGCTCTTAGAGTTTTCTAAGAGAATAATAAAGCAACAAAAGGTGATTTGGAGAGAAAAACTCTTTTTGCTCCATCTATGTGAGATAGTACCTGGGTACCGCTTAGAAGCCTCTTCCTTTTCTACTGCGGATTCAAATATGAAAACAGCATGTATAAATGAGAGCAGGGAAAGTCAATAATTCATGTAAATAGAAAAGGCAGTAAAGTATAATAGGGTTCTAATTATGTGGGAAATATCTCTACCCAGTTTTCAGTTGAGACACTAGATCTAAGCCTTGGATGGAGATAAGGTGAACGGAGATAAAGTCCCAACCATTCAGCTCCTAACTGCCATGTCACAGGCTGTGTTTGAAAAATGACAGTTAGGAGCCGATTGGTTGGGACTTTATCTCTATTCACTTTATCTCCATCCTAGGCTTAGTAAATAGACCCCTTAGTCTTTTAGGCAAAAAAAAAGCAGATGTTTCTAGTTTCTAGTGCAGTGGTGGCTAACCTCCAGATGTTGTGGAACTACATATCCCAGCATGCCTTGCCACATTTTTAGCATGCCCTAATAGCAAAATGGTAGCAGTGCATGCTGGGATATGTAGTTCCACAACATCTGGAGTGTCAAGGTTAGCCACCAAGGTTCTAGTAAATAAAATAAAAAATGAGCTGTGAATTGAGCCACAGATACAAACATTTTATTTCTGTATACATGTTAACTGTACTTGTCAGATCACATCTTGATACAGTATGTGTTTCCGTTTTGGGCTATTAGAAGTACATAGCAGAACATTAAAATAGATCAAAAGTGGACATTAGAAGTACATAGCAGAACATTAAAATAGATTAAAAGAGATGACATTACAATGAAAGACGAGACACCAAGATTTGTGTTATGAGCTTTAAACACTGTAGGAGAATTGCTTTGAAAGACGTTTGGTGGGGGTCCCACGGTTTTCACCCCGTGCTGAAGTTTTCTCAATTAAATGTTTATTTAATCTATTTAACACTTTAAAAGTCTGTGCTGATAATCACCATCATCATCATTATCTTCATCAAGTATCTTTTTACAAGGGGTCACGTAGGCCCAAGAGATAGGCCTGCTAACAGGTCTACCTAGAGATGCTGGCTATTCAGGATAAACTGCATGTTCAGGTGATATGTCACATTAACCTGTGCAAGTCCAGCTTGTATGTGAATTAGGTATGTGCACTGACCCCCGTGTTTTGGTTTTGGATCTGGATTTGGTTTTACAAAACCGCCCTTGCATGTTTTGGTTTTGCTTTTGGATCTGTCATTTTTTTTTTAAATCATAAAAACAGCTGAAATCACATAATTTGGGCCTGTTTTTGTTCCTACAGTATTATTAACCTCAATAACCTCAATAACATTTATTTCCAGCCATTTCTAGTCAATTTTGACCAGCTCACAATATTGATTTCATCCAGTTTAGGCCAAAAGGTTGCATTGAGCTAGCTGGCTAACTAAGCTAAGCGACAACAGTGGGTGGCACTAACATGCGGCAGTTGAGCTTCCAACATGGCACAGAATGGCACTGCAGTGGCAGACAAGATTGCAGTTTAATAAACTATTAAATTAAAAATGTCAGACAGCAATGCCCCAAACAGCACAGAAAAGAGATGAAAGATGGAATTGTCCTTGGGCCCTTCCACCCACCCTTATGTTGTTTATAGTAAACAGGACATGCACAGTTTAACAAACCAATCACTTCAGCGACAGGCACTGCCAATTGTGGTTGACGCGACTGGTTTGTTTGGGCCCCCACAAAACAAGCTACCAATGGGCAGCTGACATTGCTGGCAATGATTTATCCATGCACAAACTGGCTTTACAGAGGCAAGATGTTGTCACCATCATCATCCGATTCCTCACCCTCAACAGTGTGTACATCATCTTCACACAATATTAATTCGTCCCCACTGGAATCCACCATTACAGCCTCAGGAGCCTCTGTAGTTTTTAGATGTAATTGGCGATAAAGGTCTTCCTCGTGAAATTTGTATATCATTTTGATGAACATCATTTTTTCCGCATTTTGAGGAAGTAGCCTCCTATGCCGATCGCTGACAAAGTTCCCAACTGTGCTGAAAACTCTTGAATACACACTGGAGGGTGAGCAGCTCAAGTAAAGCAAAGCCAGTTTGTGCAAGGGCCTCGAAATTGCCTTTTTTTCCTGGCAGTAGTGAAACGGACTGTCTGACATGCCTATTTGGACGCTCTTATTAAAATAGTTCTCAACCTAGACTAATGACCATATCAGATGGAGTCACGTTAGAGGTCTCATTAATTGTAGGCAATTCTTTTAGATCAGACCAGATGTCAAAACTTGGTTGTGTTGACTCATCTGCATCATTAGTGGGTCTGTTTTTTGGAAAGTTTAGTTTTTTCCTGGCAGCCGCACTTGCTGTAAAAACTGAAGGAAGAGCCATAACTACATCACATGCCGCATGAACTGACAATTTCCTAACCAACAGCTCTTTGCATCTCTTCAGATCTGTGTCCACTGGGAAGAAAGACACAACGTGTGACTTAAACCTAGGATCCAGCACGGTTGCCAAATTGTATTGATCCAATTGTAAGATCCTGTGAACCCTTGGATTCTGGTGAAGCGAAGACTTGATCTACAAGTCCGACATGCTTAGTGGAATCTCTTTGTTTCAGCTCCTCCTTCAGTTTCTCATGCTGTTTTTCCAACAGTTAATTAGGGGTATTACCTGACTCAAGCTGGCAGTGTCTGAACTCACTTCACAGTTGACTACTTTGAAGGGTTTCAGCACTTTGCACAACACGGAAAGTATTTTCCACTGAGCTTGAGAAAGGTACATTCCTCCTCCTCTTCCTATGTCATAGTTCGTTGTGCAGCTTTGGATGGCTTTTTGCCGTTCCTCCATCTGCTGAAGCATATAAAGTGTGGAGTTCCACCTTGTAACTACCTCATGCTTCAACTGGTGACAGGGCAAATTCAACATTTCTTGCAGGTGTTGCAATCTTTTACATGCACCTGTTGAATGGTGAAAATGTCCACAGAGAGCATCTCCTGCACGGCACTGTTATTTAAAAAAAAAAATCTGCACCACTAAGTTGATTGTGTGAGCAAAGCATGGGACGTGTTGGAATTCACCCTGCTGTAATGCTCTCACAATATTGGTGGCGATGTCAGAAATCACAAATCCCGTGGAAAGTCCAAGCAGTGTAAGCCATTTTACAATGCCTTCCCTGATTTGTTCTAAGAGGTTGTCAGCGGTATGCCTCTTAGTGAAACCGATGATACACAGAGTAGCCTGCCTTTGAATGAGCTGCTGTTTCTTAGATACTGCTGCTGCTGGTGGCACTGAAGGCAATAGTACACCCACCCAGTGGGCTGTTACAGTCATGTAATCTTGCGTTTGCCCTGTTCCACTTGTCCACATAGCTCAGGTTAAGTGGACAGTAGGTACAACGGCATTTTGGAGGACACTTATTAAGTTTATTTTTAACGTCCATGTACAGGCTGAGATTTGCTTTTCTAGTGAAATGGAACCTAGATGGCATTTGGTAGCAGAGACAGAGGACCTCAATTAACTGTCTAAAACCCACTGCACCAATGGTGGATGTCAGACGCACATCTAATAACAGCATAGATGTTGGTATTAGTCGGACTTGAATCCCGGTCTGGATCGTGAAGTTTGGGTGAAGAACTCTGAGAACTGGACACGCTCATCTCTAATTTGAATATGAGGCACACGCGCACACCTCTACTTCACCTCTCCAAGCAGAATTATGTGCTTGAAAGTTTGATGTACAGCATATATAAATCAAAATGAGACAAAATGAGTCCATAATGTGGACTTCGTGAATGTCAGCAGATACAATATCGACACCTGATATTTAGGATTGGGGTTAGGGCTATACTGTCGTTAGGATTAGGCAGTGGTTAGGGTTAGAGTTAATTAAGAACCCTATGAGAAACAGCATAGTCAACATGCCAAATAAGGATATTATGGCAATGTCAACATATGACCTGTCGACCCACTGTCCATGTCGAAATACGGAATGGAGACTTTCAGACCTTGTAAATATTCTGATACCGACATCTGATGTTGCCATTTCTACTACACCCAGGGCCAGACTGCCCAACTGGCACTTCAGGCAAATACCAGATGGTCAGATGGGCCGGTCCAGGGTCAAACCCCTGCCGAGCAGCACCGCCTCCCGGCACTATGCTCGGCAAGGAACACTGAAAGATGGGGATGTGCCACAAGGCCAGGCCCCCGTGAACCCCAGCACGCCCCTGTGAGGCAAGGTCACGACCCTTTTGAGGTGAGGCCATGTCCCTTTTGTGGGCTCGTGCGCGCATGCCTTGGCCGCGAGCGCAGTGGGACTGCCAGAGGTGCTTTGCAGCCCCAGTTCGTCCCTGACTACATCCATTAGCTATGTACCTTCTAGAATATACCTTAATACATGCCAATATTACAGAGTTTTTAAATGCAGTATATAGGTTCTTCTATTGAATTTATGTGTGCTTCCAGTGCATGTTAGTTGAACATAATTAGCTACCACTGCATAGCACCTTTTATATAATAATAAATGAGGGTGTGCATAGTAAATCCCGCTTGCCTTACCAGTCAAAGATTCAATAAGAGTTTTTTCATACTAGTAGGCTGTTGTATTTTTCGACCTTGGTAACCATGAAAGTTAATAGTGGGAAGAAAATGTGTTATTACAAATCTGTCACCTGATCATTATTTAATAATTAAGACAATCTTGCTGTATCTTAAGGCCCCCATACATCAGCAATTGATTGCAGCAATCGTGCAATTTGCAATCGATTGTGTATAAAAGTCTTTCCCTTTTTCAATCGATTGCAGAATGCAGAATTGCCACAATCGATTGAAAAAGGGAAAGATTTTTATACACAATTGATTGCAAAGTGCACGATTGCTGCAATCAATTGCTGATGTATGGGGGCCTTTACTAGTTACTTGATTACAATGAGGGCAAAAAAATAATAATGGACATCTCCCGACACGTTTAATCATATCGCTTCTAGTTAAATAAAAAAATAAAAAAATTCCCACTTGTTTTTATGGTTGAGCTGTTCGGCAAATAAAGAACTGCACTGTAACATTTACACATTGCATTCCACATGAATAATATACACAAATATCTGCTAGGCCTATATATATTGAAATCACTATCTCTGCTTGGATTAGTGGTCTGTATATGAATCTTCCTTCAAGATGCTGGGTTTTTTTTTTTTAAAGAGATGCTACAAACTGTTATTTGGTGATTAGGAGGGGATACTGTAGTTAATTTGTTAATTATTTAGTTTGCAGGAAATGGGGACATTGAAATAACTTGAAAGGAAAAGAAAAATTTAGGGCCTGATTCAGACCCGCTCGCTAGGTTGCGTTCGTATGCAACCAGCCGATTGTTTGCATTCTGCGCATGCGTACACATCGCAATGCGCGTCCGCGGAGCAGTGCGAGCGATCGGGAAGTGTCTGCTCGCTGCGCATAGACAGCCCGGCTGAATGAGTGACATGAGAAGCCGTTTGTGGGTGGTGACAGAGGCTGGCCGCTAGAAACGGGGGAGTGGAGGTGCGAACGCAGGCGTGCCCGAGCGTCATAACGCCATTTCAGAGGCGTGCATAATCAAGGCGCAGCATCATAGTACACGTCACTTGATTTAAATCTATACTGAGGCGCTCGCAGTGCTTGCGGCATGGCATAGACAACCTGAAGTGCTGCGATCGCATCCGATGGTACTCGATGTTACCGATGGTTGCATACACTTCCTGGAGATGATATGTGCAAGTGGGTGTCTTAAGATAGTCTGGTGGGCGCCTGAATACACAATGAGATTGCACGTCAAGACATAGTGGGCGTGCTAATGCCTTGCCGTGCGATCGGCTGCCTTGCCGAATTTGCATACGCATCTAGCGAGCGAAAGCATCTAGCGAGTGGGTCTGAATCGAGCCCTTAGTGCGATTCACATCAGCCTGTCAGTTCTTTGCTTTTATTTTGCAAACATTACTAACATAATAACTGCTGGAATCCAATTGGTTGCAATGGCTTCAAGTGATGGTACATGATGGTTAATGATGGTTAGTATGGCATAGGCGTACCAGTGCATCTAGTTTTGTGGTTCAGTGCAATAGCGAAATTCTATTTTATAAAGCAAGATTAGTGACAAACAGAAGTACAGAGGGCCATTTCCATAGGGCCATTTTTTGCTGGGTGATATAGTACACAGTCTGTTTCATTCAGCAAAGACCCTGCAATTTGTGATTTATCCCATATTTTGCACCTCCTCCTATTGAGATGCTCCCCCCCCCACGGCTGGAATCCACCAATATGTGTACAAAGATGCACTATCGGCACACCATTGGACATTGCGCAGAATGTCCTATTAAACATGGTGTCAGTTCAACTTCATCTTTAGATGCAGCTGCTGATACCCACATTCCCATGACACGTCGGTCTGGTAGCCACCCTCCTAGATACCACCCAGAAATGTCCATCGAAATTGCATGGATCTGCATGCAATTTCAATCTATGGCCCTGATTCAGAGGCGCACGCTATTTGCGTACGCTCGCTCTGAATCAGGGCGTTTTTTTTTAGTTTCGGCCTCCAGGCCACTCGCAAAGCTGTGGGTGACCGCCCACAGCTAGTGCGAGTGGCCTGACGATGGTAGCGATTATTGTGACCATCGGGCTTGCGGCGAGACCCTGCGGGAGGGTCTTGGCTCCCGCAAGCCCGAGTGGACCTCCTGCTCTAATAGAGCAGGAAGTCCACTACTGACAGCACTAGTGATGTCAGTAGGGCCGCCCACAAACGGCAGGCGTTCCTAAGGGAACGCCTGCGTTTGTGCAGCCACCCCCCCTCCCAGCCTACAAAACGGGGGTAGCTGTCAATCAACATCGACAGCCGCCCCGTCTTGTAGTGAGCACCGGAGCGACGGAGCTGCCTTCGCTTGCTGGGGCTCGCGCATGCGTACGTCGAAGGTGGCGCATGCGCAGGGGCCAAACATCGACCCGCTTGCAAGCGCTATGCGCTCGCGAGCGGGTCTGAATCAGGCCCCATGTCTCTTTGCGGTAACCATCAGGACGCACATACAGTGTCGTTCGAATGCATACACAGAGGGAAACCATTGGCCACTTATGCCCAGTGATGTGCGGTCAGGTGTGGCAAGTGAGGCAGAGCCTCTCCTTTCATACTTAAGTATACTTCAGAGTTTTGCCTATAAAAATTATGAATAAAATGTAAAGAACATATTATAAGTATCTTCTTGTATTATTCTAATAATTTTAATAGTCAAAACTCTGGAGCAAAAAGTGTATAGCAGGTGAGGCACTGCCTCCCCTGTTTACCTTTTCCACATATCCCTGATCAAAACTCCACCAAATTTCCAGCACTACATACTGCTGCACCTCTGTATAATGCCCACTTGACCCCATGGGATCATAACATAAATATCTGTAAATCAGGCTCTGATACTAGCCAGTGCCTCCCCAGCCATTTACCTCACCGCACGTCACTTCTTATACCTGATGGTTTCCCCGAGTCCACCTCTGAATCACCTCCTTAATCTGCTATATCACACAAATAGAATAAAAAATGAATGATCAAATAAACGTTATAATTGTCTCAGATGTATAGAAATTGGTAAGTACATTTACTGAGAGCAAAGTAAAAAAATTGTGTTTGTCAGTGAAATATATAAATATATTTGAAAAACATGATAATCTAGAGATAGAACTAAACTATACATACGGACCACACAAGCAGCTGGCACAGCTAGTTAACGATTATGAACTTCAATTATCCAGTTGAATAGACTGTCTGACCTTCAGGTGTTCACAATGTAATTCATCAGAACCCCAAGTTGACTAAAATAAAAACACAGTAGACTCACTGTTAATGGCAGGGAAAAAGGGTCAGCTTTATATTTGTAAATTAAAATACGGTATAGTGGGAACTCAATGAGGCCATTTGCAAACACAAACCAAACAGGCCTAGATGAGGGCCAACTGCCAGCCCTTCACCAACAACTCAAGGTATCCAAGCCCCCCTTCCAATGACATAAAAGGCCCACCAGGACCAATGCTGTTGCTGACCACAGTAAAGTAAAATCAGCCTAAGCCCTGTATTGGCAGGGATAGCACCTCAAGAACTACCCCCAAACAGTACCAGATTAAGGCGCACATGGGCCTGGAGCTGAAACTGATGAAGGGCCCATTGTGTGCCGCCGGAGGGGGTGTGTCCAGCGCTGCAGGGGTGTGACTAGTGATGTGGTAGGCATGACCAATGCTGTGGGGGTGTGGCCTGTGCTGCGGGGTGTTGGTAGCACATACATGGGATGGGGCAGTGAGTGAGGTAGACCGAGGTGACCCGGGTCTCTGTACTAGTGTGCTTATTGACACTCTAGTGGACAGGGGCATAAGAAGGCCCGGCCTGGCTTCACAGACTTTAGGCTGCTCAGCTATTCTGTCCCTTTAGGTGCTGAGGGGGCGCTGAGACCTTATGTAGTGCATGGAGAGCTTGTGAAGCCTTTCACTGCGCCGCGGTGACCTCTGTATCATAACATAACAAAAACTTTGTGGGCCCCACGGCAAAATTTTAAAGTACCCCTTCCCCCCCATAGCTTTTATAGTGACACATCTCTCTGCAGTGTTACACCCCAGTGATATGGGGGTGTCCCTGCTGCTGCCTTTCATTTTTAATGCAAGCGTACAGCTGACTTGTTTGAAACTGAATAACCCCATTAGCTAATATTTTATATATATATATATATATATATATATATATATATATATAGTTTATTACAATTATAAATTGTGCCCCAAAACTCAGCATTTCTGAATGTGATAATATTATAATACATCACTCAGGGAATAGGGAAGCGCTAGCCCAGATCCTTAGTACCCACCATGGCCTGTCTGCCACAAGGATTTCTGCAGTGCTCAGTCTCTCTCTGACTCTGGGCTCTATTTCCCAAGAGACATAACTCCTTCAGCACTCGTTACAGGGGTTATGTTGTTATGTTCTCTGTCCAGTATTTAACAAACAGCAGTAAGCTTACCATATATATATATATTATATATATATATATATATATATATAGGTACACACACATACCTCTCAACTGACCCACTTTGGGCGGGACAGTCCCGATTTCCTGGGACTGTCCCGCCGTCCCACCCACAGGCCGCAGTGTCCCGCGGTGTGGGGGGGAAGTTGCATACAGGCCACATCTGCTCGCCCACTCTGCACTGTTGGAGACACTTTTGCTACCTAATGTTTGCTTCAGTGCAGTGGCGTATCTGTAATTGGTGCAGAGTGTGCGGTGCACACCTATTCATTGTACTTACCTTGTGCACCTTCTAGCACGTTAGAGGAATCACCAGGAAAACAGCTCCAGCCCAGTGCAAGAGTCTACCTACCATGCACACGCGCTGGCACAAGGGGGGAGGGTACCACTTGGACACCACACACGGGCCCCCACCTCTCATAAGATGTCCCTGGTCTTGAGTGGATATGAGCCAGTTATATGATTTGTGGACTATTCCATCAGACCATCAGTGGCCAGAGCTCTCACACTGGCCTGCTCCCATCTGGATATTAGTATGGACTACACCACCGGACCATCAGTAGCCAGAGCTCTCACACTGGCCTGCTCCTATCTGGATATTAGTGTGGACTATACCACCGGACCTCTCACAATGACCTGCTCCCACTTGGATACTAGTGTGGACCATCCTCACTGAGCTTTCCATCTGCCAGCATATCAACCCAGTGTCTCTCTCATCATACAATTGTATGGTTATTCACCATGGACAGTGCCGACTGTCTACACCTGGTACAGGGCCAGCTCGAAGCTCGTTCCTCCGGGGCTGCCACACATGTGCACCACCCCATAGTGGGGTGAGTCACTGACACAGTGGCAGGGCAGGCTGAGGTGCTGGGGGCACAGTGATGACTACGGCTGGCTTTGGTGAGGTGAAGACTCTGTCTGCGGTGCTGAGACAGGTGAGCAAGTGATGGATGAAATAAATTCATGTTAAATGCTTTTAACTCCAAATAATGAATGCAGGAGATTGCAGGTGGGAATATTATACAGTTATATACAGTGTAGTTCTCCAGATAAGCAACATTTTCAGTACTGTTATGTTGAGTACAGGGCAGGTTCTAGACAAAGTAGAACCCAGGGCAGAAATTTCCTTTGGTGCTCCCTACTAAAAATGTACATGTCAGTTTAATCATAACAATACGTGGCACAAGGCATGGCGCTGGTCACTTGTATTATTTTTTTTTACCCAGATTACGTACTTTTTTCTTGTATTTTGTGTCTTAATATAATATGAGGGTAATAAATTGTTGGTACAGATGTACTTATTGTAGGCTTATTCTCAACATCCATTTTCTAATACAGTTTGAACATTTACATTACTGCAAGACAGGTTGCTCTTTACATGTAATGTAAGGTATCCAACATTTCTCTCACAGGCTGCTAGTAGACCTAGGGCCCACCCTGAGCTGCCATTTATCCAAGCACCTTGCAGGATATATTTGATAACAGGAAAATTGTTATTTGATTTTTGATCAAAGTGTCCCTTATATACATTGGAGCTACAGTGCTTATGCTAATATACCACCACATTTTTATTCCTTTTTATTGATATTGGTTCTAATATGCAGCACATACGGCAGCACAGACGGTGTAATAGTTAGCATTACTGCCTCACAACACTGAAGTTGTGGGTTCCATTCCCACCATGGCCCTAACTGTGTGGAGTTTGTATATTTTCCCTGTGCTTGCGTGGGCTTCCTCCAAGTACTTCGGTTTCCTCCCACACTCCAAAACTATACTGGTAGGCTAATTGGCTCCCAGCAAAATGAACTCTTGTGTATAGGTGTGGGCGTGAGCATGTGGTAGGGAACATAGGCCCTCATTCAGAGCCGCTCGTAAGCGGCCGCTCGCTCATTCTGACCGATGTTCGCACATCTGCGCATGCATACGGATTTTAATACGCATGCGCGAATCAGTCAGTGCGGCCGAAAATCGTTTGTTCGCTATATAGCGAATGCCTGCTATTTTGAGTGACAGAGGGAGGCGTATGTGGGTGGTAACAGGGGAAGGTGCGTGAAAACGGGGGTGTGGAATTAGATCGCAGGCGTGCTTAAAGGTCAAAACGGGCGTTTTAAGGGAGTGCATAATTAATACAGCAGCATCATTGACCACGTCACTTGTTTTTTTTTTACTCCAAACTGCTTGCAAAATAGCGGTTGAAAAAACCAGCCACAAGAATAGCGAGCAGTTCATATGCTGTTCGATGTACTCGATTAATCTAATAAATAGCGGACATGACGTAGGATGCGAGTGGCCAGGGGGCGTATTTTTCAAAATTACAACCGCAAGTTTTGCTCGCTCGTTCAGACTTAGAGGAGTGAACAGACCGCAATTAGCGAACGGTTCATTTGAATAGCCACCCCTTGTTTTAGAACGAACGACCGCAAATAGCGAGCGGCTCTGAATGAGGGCCATAGATTGTAAGCTCCACTGGGGCAGGGACTGATGTGAATGGCCAAATATTCTCTGTAAAGTGCTGCGGAATATGTGTGCACTAATTAACTGGTAATAATAATAATATGATCGTAAGATTAAACCTGTATGACATTAACGCCACTCTTGCTGTTTAGAAATGTAATGATATATGTTTAGGTGGTCTCATAGCACTTGCATTTCTCTATATTGCACCTACATAAAGTCTGTGCCATTGGAACCCGTACCACAGCCCAAAGTTACCACATCACACCTGAGGTGTCAGTAATCTATGTGGGCTTCATACAAAGATTTTATGCAATTCAGACTCTGAGTGTCAAAGAATTAATACAGTTTTTTTTATTTATGTTTCTTTTCTCTTTGTCAGATACTGTTTTGTAAATTATTAATGTGACTGGACCATCTTCTGACATTTTCCCCTCAGCTCACTTTAAAATTGTAAAGAAGAAAAGTGGATAAAAGCAATTACAGAGTAAGACCATATTCCTCATTCTGTAAGCTGTAGATTTATGCAGTGGGTATCCTGTTAGTTGCTTTTCATTTTACCATTGTATGTCTTATTTTCATGTATTGCTAATCGCACATTGTAACCTATGAAGAGCACCCAAGATGGCTGCCTCGCCTGGTGCTCTCTTGTGTAGAATAAACAATGCATGGTTCTGATGATTTAGCAAGGATCTCTCTTAGTATTTTTTATCTGTAGTGCGCCTGAAATGGCTGCCTCACCTGGATCCTTTGTGGGTAGGATGAATAATCCTTGGAATTGATGACCCAAAATGGCTGCTATTTGTATTTTATTCATGGTTTCTGTATTTTAGGAAAATCTAAACCTCTGTATTATGTTCATAGTATCTGTAAAGCGCCTTGAGTTCTATTGGAGAAAAGTGCTATATAAATGTAATATTATTATTATTTTGTATTTTATTTATTATTGTTACTAGCAAGAGTTTATCACCCATATATAGTATTTTTGACTTGCATTAATCTTTCACATACAAATATAATGTTTCCCTACCAATTCTTGATCACATATTACTCAGAGGCATCGATCCAGTCTCACAATTTCCCCATAAACCCCTCTCATTTGCATTGTCACCTCAGTGTTTAGGCTCTAAGCCTGCAGATCTCACACCTTTACCTCTACTTTATCTAAGCTGAGCCTTCATCCTCTCAGCCTCCCCACCACCATATTACTTCCATTACCAACTCTGCTCTCATTTACCTCGCCAGGCCTCACTTCAGCCTCTTCACCTTGTGAGAGCATTTATTAATAAAAATAAAGACAACTTCAAGCAAAATGAATTTAGAAAAATAATGTAAGCTTTTATTTAAAGTAAAATGTAAACTTTTTTTATTTACAGTATTCTGCATTATATAATAGAGAATTCTGGACCAATATTGATCCAGAATTCCTAAGGTGCATATCCACTACACGAGTGTAGAATGACTTGTTCATCGTCCTGTGCAGTGGATAATGTGCCCACACTGGACGATATGTCGTTCAGTGCAGGCGCCCTCCCTCATCCTCGAACATGCACAACCTGTCAATGACAGATGCCGACAACGACCAGAGGGAGCGCGCATCGCTGGTCATTGCCGACATATTCACTGCATGATTAATGAACGATTGAATGATAACGATGTCATAATCGTTCAATCACCCAATTTTATCGTGTAGTGGATATTATGCACCTTTACACTCTTGTCCTATAAGAGGAACAAGATGACGGAAACCTCATGACTCACAAAGAATCATCCTTCAGCACTCAGGAGAGGAAAAACCCCCTGTGGAGGAAACCTCTGGGGACCCATGGCTGAAGGACTGCCTGTCCCTCTAGGCATTAAGAGGCCATGCAGAGTTTGCCAAAATCACCCACCCACCACTAACCGTGCATAACCCGTCATCCCTTCTGTCACCTAAATCTGGTGATAAATGCATTTGCACGTCGATGGCGAGCGCGTGTCCACGGTGAGAGATAGAAAAGAGAGTGACAGACAGGGGAAGTGGGCATGGGAGGGGGAGAGACAAGACAGAGGGGAAGAGGGGGGTGGGAAGAAAACACCCTAGCACCCCCTTAGTATTTAGAGCTCCATGTAAGATAGAGTCATGACCCCTTTAGTACTCATTTCTGGTGGTAAAAGGGGTGATGACTGCAATGTTATTTTCAGCAAACAGCTCTAATGCTGTTTCTGAAGTCCCCACAGGGTATGAGCTCTATGCGCATACACAGACGGTCATCACGCATGTACATTAGTCAGTGACCCATCGCCGGCAGCGTTAGGCTGCCAGCAACACAGCAGAGGATGCAGCGGAGGAGGAGGAGGACACCGCTGGACCTCGCTGGACAGGTAAGTGATGGTAAATACCAGCTGCATATTTGTATGTATCAGTGACACAAAACAACATATGCCACCGGCATTTAGTATCACTCTTACATGGAGCTCAAACTATGATCTAGATGTAACATTACTAATGACAGTATTGGATAAAAACAAATAACTAAAGCACAATATGCTGTAATTCTCTCACCCCTCTGCACATTAATAACAATGGAACAGGCTGCAATACTGGCATACCGGGCTCAGGAGGCAGAGTGTAAAGGAATTAATTAGGAACAGTATAGTCCCATCCAACACCCACCTGGAGCACTGTAGAAAGGAATTAATTAGGAACAGTATAGTCCCATCCAGACAGTGCCCACCCAGGATGCAGCCGCTTTGGGCTGTAATGACACTGTCCCACTAGGTGTGAGGTTCTGTTTTTATCCAATACTGCCCTGTCCCCGCGGTCACGAGTCATATTACAGTAATCACGCTGTCTGCCGACGCATGGAACTAAGCTGCCCTTATCTCTGTCCAGTCACTAACCTTATGGAGTATCTCCTGCAGGTGTCTGTTGCAGTGTCAGTGACCTGGTAGTGTATGAGAGAGGCAGCAACAGCAAAGCCCTGATACAGGCAGTTACCATTATGACATCACAGCATGACCTCACAGACTCCAACAGACAGGCCAAGACTGGTTATTTCTGGTTTGAGGCCCCTGGTGTCTTTTGTATGACTGACCTAAGGGAAATGTGATGTCACTTCTTATTTACACCTATTACATTCACATCAGATTATTATTATATTTATGGCAGGGTTTCCCTATTAATCTTTGGCTGCTGTATATAGGGCTTTGTATAAACCCAATTTCACTGTGGTTACATTGTTTTTTAATGTTACAGTGAATCAGTGATCACCTCAATTAAGGATTCATCACTGTTTATGGCACTGACCTACCTCAAAAGTATTGTGATACTTTTAATTAAACATCATATTAGCCAGAAAACTCAACTTCCCATCCTCTCCCTTCCCCATTAAGATCTGCAGAGCAACTATGAAAAGTGTTGTAGAACTTTATTTAAAATAAATAAATAATAAATAAAATAAAATAAAAAATATTATAATTATTAATAACAGTTGTCAAAATCAGTGCCAGATTAAGGTGCACATGGGCCTGGAGCAAAAATTTATGAAGGGCCTATTGTGTGCTGCTGGGGGTGTGACCAGAGCCACAGGGGTGTGACTAGTGATGTGGTAGGCATGAGCAATGCTGTGGGGGTGTGACCTGGGCTGCTGTGTGTGGGTAGCACATAAATGGGATGGGACAGTGAGGGAGGCAGACCAAGGTGACCCGGGTCTCTTTATTAGTGTGTATATTGACACACTAGTGGACAAGGGCATAAGGAGGCCCGGGCCGACTTCACAGACTTTAGGCTGCTCAGCTACTCTGTCCCTTTAGGTGCTGAGGGGGAGCTGAGACCATATGTAGTGCATGGAGAGCTTGTGAAGCCTTTCACTGCGCCGCGGCAACATCTGTAATTTGTCCCGGACCAGGGACATAACTAGAATTTTTTGGGCCCCACGGCAAGGACCCCCTCTCCCCATAGCTTTTATCTCTCTGCAGTGTTCGATCACAGTGATATGGGGGCGTGCTTACTGCTGCCTATCATTATTAATGCAAGCATCAAACCAGACTTGTTTGAAACTGAATAACCCCATTAGTTATAAATTGTGCCTCAAAACTCAGCATTTCTAAATGTAATAATATTATAATAAATGACTCATATAGGGAAGCGCTAGCAAGATCCTTGGTACCCACCAAGGCCGGGCCCATCTGCCACAAGGATCTCTGCAGTGCTCAGTCTCTCTCTGACTCTGGGCTCCATTTCCCAATGAGACATAACCCCTTTAGCACTCGTTACAGGGGAATGTTCTCCATTCAGTATATATAACACAGCAGTAAGCTTACCTTACAGCTGTCTGTCACTGTATCACTAACGCCAACGCTGGCAATAAGGGGGAGATTTAATAAAGCTTAGAGAGAGATAAAATTGTGAGAGATAAAGCACCAGCCAATCAGATAGATAGACAGACATGGAAGTTCCTGCATATATAGAGATTCCTTGGTACCTTATGCAAGTTGCTTCCATAGGCATGATAATATCTTCAACATTATATTATAATGTCACTGCTGGGTTCAATCCACGGCCATTGTGCTCCTACAGTCAGAACCAGAGTCAGGATGACAGGCCGAGGTAATGAAATAACTGTAATTATGATTTACTCCACCGGTGCTGCCGCCAGCATCAAATGCAGTAAGTGCCCAGCCTGTCACTTACTGTGAGGCCCTGCTGCTGATAAACTGGCACTGGGCAGTGGGTAGAAATCGCAGGGAGGAGGCAGTCACACAGTTCCTCCCACAAGACCCAGGCAGTTGTGCTTTGTTTGATGACGTGACAGGGTGCAGAGGGGAAGGCAGGCCTTGGAGGCAGTGCGGACCTAGTAAGCAGTAGTAACTGCACCCCGCCACGGTAGTTATGCCTAGATCTCCCAAGTGGGATGACTGGAGAGGATGGGGTTAGTGACATTGGCACAGCGGAGTCTCAGTGGGTGGGGCCATGGATACCACATAGCAGCTGGCAGGAAAAATAAAAATTCCTGTCAACACTGCCACCAGATACTGTGGGCCTATTTCCATGGGTGGGCCTGGAGCTGCAGCTCCACCCGTCCCATTATTAATCCGGCCTTGCCCCCAAATGGCCACTTCTACCATTCTTTTCGTGCCCCCACAACAAAAGCAGACAACTAAATCAGGGTGGGAGAGAGGACGCTTCCAAAGAAATAAGAGGCAGAAACCTTATCACAAAAGATAGATAAATATAAATCCCCACCCATAACCCTACCTCCAACTAACACTAACTAAGAAATCTGCCCAGCAAACTACAAACATGCTTTAAATGCCAAACACTGCAAAGTTCCTCCTGACCCAGCCTTGGGGTTTAAGCCACTCCATGCATATGAAATGACATAATTCTTTTCTTATGTATTGGTGGCATCAGTAAGTTTTTTTTTTTTAATCGTTATTTAAAAAATGGTATTGCATAAAAGTGACAGTTTATAATGGTGTTAATTAAACTTCATCCATATTTTACTAATTATGTAAAAGGAAATGTGTGGGGTGGGGAGATGTAACATTATAAAATAGGGAGTACAAAAAAAGACTCTTCTTGTACAGAAAGTATCCCCCATCTTGTCAGGTCCACTTTAAATTCAAATATGTTCAAATGATTCTATTAATATAATGAACACTTTATAGAAAAACTAGACTCATAAAATGGGCTTAATTACTTTTACAACATATGCGCTAGGTCCTGTCACCATTCTTTGTGATGTGAATTTTCAATCTCTTGGCATCTATTAGTGAAATCACCAAAATGAGACTGCATTGAGAACGTATTTTGATTTATTGCAAAGCTCAGTCTGAGTGGGCTGTTAATTGTAAAGTGATGAAACCAACCTGAAATTAGTTAAAATGAATAATCACTATAATAATACTTGCACACTGTTATATAAACAGAGGAAACAACTATTTGAAAACATTGTACAAGTAATGTGCTTTCTTAATTTTATTTGCAATTAAGCAAACATTTAAAAAAAACGGTACAATGGAAGAGGTGGCTTTGCCATTAGAAAATTGTTAATATTGGGACGGGGCTACTCTAAAAAAAGCCAAGGGGTCAAATGTACTAGCCTGTGATTTATGGGAGTTGGCGCGATTCTGACGAGATAGTCATAAGACGGCAATTAACAGCCTGGTTTTGCCTTTAAACTATTTGCCGCTTTAAAACTAGTGACTATGTCAAAGGAATTTTGCCGGTTCCCGCAAATTGCAGGCTGTTACATTTGGCCCAAGCTGTGTACTTGTTGCCTTGACATGGTATATAGGTCTGTTCTTCTTTGTATGCCATACCTACCAACTTTCTTCATTGTCCTGGACAGTTCTAGTTGAGGACCAAGAAAAGGAAGGGCTTGTGGGGATAGGGAGGTGATTTAATTGGGTAGTGGGTGTGATTAGGCAGGTTAGGGTGTGTTTTGTGTGAGATGTGGGACATTCCTCTCATGGATCAGAGCCAGGGGTGTCTTAAGAGAGGAGGGGGCCTGTGTGCACTCCCCGTGCGGGGCCCCCTCCTCTCTGCCCGGTGGCCAGTAGCCAACTGATGCAGCTAGCCAGCCACCAGAGCCTTAGTAGACTCCGGGCACTATAGTGTGCCCGGAGTCTACTGCGCATGCGCAGAACGCTGGAAAATAGCTGCGGGGGTCATTTTTCTGCCATTCTGCGCATGTGCAGTAGACTCTGGGCACATTCTAGTGCCTGGAGTCTACTGCACATGCGCAGAAAACTGGAAGAATGGCCGGCGGCCATTATACGGTGTTCTGAGCAGCGCAGACACCCTACGTGGGACCATGGACAGGTAAGTCTAAAATAATATGGATGCAGTGTGTGCGGTGCGGTGCCCCCCCTGGACCCAGAGGCTCCACACACACTGCACCCATTATAGATACGCCACTGATCAGAGCATCTATGACTTGTGTATGAAAGAGTCTGGGGATGCTGGTTTCCAAGTGTATTGGGATAGCAAAATGGCTACTGACAGCCATTTATATTCATGGTTCTTATGTGTGTATCAGACATGAAGTGGTGTATCAGGCATGAAATGGTACAGGAATGCGGAAAGCAGACAAGCCATAAACCCACAAGGCGTTGTCTACTGCGATGTACAATTGCGTTAAGTTTAAGAAAGTCCTTATCAGTAGTTAACCAATAAAGTAGTTTGAAGTAGGGTTATGCCCATATTAGTAAGAGTTAGATGGGTATGACAAGTAGGATACTATATAAGTGAAGAACAAAGAAGCTTCAAGTGGCCTGCCCTATGCCTGGACCAGAGACTGCAGTTGGTGGCTAGGATATTGTTCGTTCCAGCTCTATTCTGAGAGGAGGCTCCTGGATCGTGTAACCATCTTATATTCCGAAGCTAAGTAACTATTATTCTTCCATATCTTGTTATCTGTTTTAATAAATGATATCTTTTTTCAAGATACTGGTTTGTGTGGCTTAATTAATCTTCTGTATCCAAGAACCTTATCTCGTTCCACCGGGAACAATAAAGTGGTGTCAGAAGTGGGATACAGAGAGTTAATTGTCATAAATCTGCTTGGAATGTGTAGTCGATTGTTTTAGCATTGCTGTGGAAACGTAGTGTTGTGCAAATGCAGGGTTGTGCAAACCCATGTAAAAAATCCTCTGTCTCATGAGTGAATGAGGGAGGTGTGACCTGATCAGTCACAGAGTGTATACTGTACGTCACAGTATATCTGCATGTTGTCTGTTTACTGTCTTTGTGTTTGTGTTGTTGAAACAAACATGAATAATGCATTTTAAGATTTTCAAGAAATATGCAAATATGTTAAAAAATGAATTGGGATTTCAGCTGGCTGATTTCCAGAAAAAGCATAATGTTGGTTTTTCACTGCCTGGTATTGATAAGAGTAAAAATAGTGAAATTTTGCATAGACCAATATATGTTGAAAGAAGTGTAAAATCTGTTGAGAAGAATGCAGTGATAAGAAAGCCTGTCTCACAGACAGAGAGAGTAAGCCTGAATTCACATTGTCCCAGAAATTCCATTGGGAGGGGGAGTGAATCCTCGCAAGTAATAGCTGAGATGTCAGCTAGCGCAGAAATAAGTGCTGATTTATTACACACAGAAAGTGTAGAAATTAGTGAGTTTGAGATACACAGAGAAGTGTGTGAAGTTATGCAGAAAGAACTTGAAACAGAAAATGTGATTGATCAGAGGAGTCATTTTTATGTTATGAAAATATTTGATGATTTGACATGTGAACAAAATGTTGAAATCCATGAATTCAAGGAATATGTCCAGAAAGTAGATTCAAAATTGAATGCAAATGAGGTTTCTGATTACATGCCATTGATTTCTGGTACTCATGAGTTGAATGATGATATGTCTGAAATCTCCAAGACTGTCCAGCTTGCCATCCATTGTGATATGAATGCAGAACAGGATGTATGTTCTTGGCCATTCAAAGGGGTGTCGCTAAGTGAAGGGGTGGTGATGATGCCTTTTGCCTTGCCCAATGAGACAAAAGTGAAAGGGTGGGAATTAGGCAGGATTGTAGTTATAGACCATACCCCTGAGACTGAAGACTCCCCCTGTGACATTACTTTTACATGGCATGATCAACGTGTCATTGTTGAGTTTAAGAATGCAAAAAGTGAACAAGATGTGTTTTCTGATGAAACATCCATTGCCAATGATGTTCATGGTTTACTTGCTCATTGTGAAGGAGGGGTTGGTGGGTACACACTGACCAACCACAAGGGGCATACATGCAGTACAGACACACTGACTGTGGGAATATTTTGTGACAAAGTTGCAGATTTTGTGTTTGGTAATGAAATTCGCATCCCAGTGTATTTCCTTACAAAACCTTACCAGCCAAAGGTTTTGAAGCAGCTGAAAGACACACAGTTGCTAACGACAACGGCAGAAACTCTCGTGCTTATTGAGGAGATCAAAGCACTACTTGCTGGCCGAGTAAAATTTAAACCAATGTTTGAACTGTCCATACTGGATTTCTTTATTTTCACAGCTCCACGGTGGTGGGAAGATTTCCAAGACAGAGAGCATTATTGGTTCATTGACTATGGTGCTACCTGCACCCACACAGGACTGTTGTGTACAATTGCTGAAGCAAAGCAGCTATCTTTACAAGCTGACAGCCGACAGCCAGAAGAAGGGGCTAGTGAACTTGTTGCATCTATGACTGTTTTCCAAGTCACTGACAAGACTGGATGCCCTGTAAGTCTTCACGCTGAGAAATGGACATTAGACACAAAGTCTATATGCCCTGCTGTCCAAAGCTGGAAGATCGACGTGGGACATGCTGATACATACACCTACAGCTTCAATGGTGTGTGCACAAGTGAACTGAGCACAGAACATGATGTGCAATTCACCGCAAAGACAGCACTGATGGTGCTAGAACTGTTAAGCCATGACGGAGCTGAAGCTGCATTCAAGCAAGCTCAAATCAAAGGGATTCCTTACATCCAAACCATGGTCAGAGACATTGCAAAAATCTGTTACATTTGCCAACAGCTGGAAATGTGGCCTACCTTGCTTGTTACTGATAAAGGCCTCATATACTGTGAAATGACTGCACAAGTCTGGCAATTTGAATTCATCGTTTGCCACCAAGAAGATGGAGAACGAGTGTTGTACTGAACAGCTACAAAATACTTTAATTCAGGAGTGAAGTTGTCTCAAGCAGAGTGATACAAGATAAGAGACTTTCCTGAAGAGATGTGACACAGACTGATTTGTTGATATTATGGGATGTCTGAGAAGATTCAAGCAGACAAAGACACCCATTTTACAGAAATAACATGGAGTATATTGGGTTTTCTATGCTTCATACCATTCACAAAACTGACAACAGTATGATTGAATGAGTGGATGTGTTGTTTTGGAAACAGGAATGTTCATATATACAATGTTGGGTTTTTAGAGCAGGCTGTATACAGTACATATGTTTTGTTAACCGGAAGGTGGTAAAGGTGGAACTTTTAAAAGTACGATACCTGGTGCACAGACACAAACATTTATGATAAGGTTGTGATGAAATGTTTAGTAGGAAGAGATATAGAGACAGGTAGAAGAGATAATTTCAACAGGATAAGTAAATGCTTATTTTGTTTTGTTGTTATGGTTAATCTCACACTGTTTCTTTGTTTAAGCCAACAGGTTGCTGGTTGGAGCAGGAGGTGAGAGAACGTCGCTGGAGGTGTGCCTGAGATGACGATGACCTGAGAGTGATTTCTTATAAAGGAGAGAGACAAGGAGGACAACAGAGTTAAAAGATCTGACAGCACAACCATTACATACATCTATGTGCATTGTGCAAGACTGAACTTGTGCCTTATATTGGTTGGATCCACACTCACCAATATTCTCAAGATTTTTTCAAGATTTCACTGAACTGAGTTTTACTTTGCTAATATTATCTTATAAGTAACTGATATATTTGATATAATTATATGTATTATTCACTGTTTTATTAGAGTATTCCCTTATAAAAGGGGATTGTTGAAGTTTGAGTGCATAGTGGGTAGGAAGCTATTTTAAATACGGGATGTAGGAGCTCAATTGGTTAATACTGCCAGGGAATGGTGGGCTCTGTTAAACATTACACATACTTGTAGAGATACCCCAGACATGATGCAATTAACCCTTGATCCTGATAAGAGCAGAGTCCTTTTGGCCAATGTATACACTGTGGTGGCTAATATTCCATATATTCATCCAGATGATGTGTATTACCTTTGTGGAAGAAAGGCCTACAAATGGTTGCCCTATGGGGGATTTGGTAATTGTACATTGGGACGTTTGATACCCACCACATTCTTTACAGATGGGAATCAAGTTAATACCAAGCAGATTCTGCATCATTTGTTAACCAAGAGAGCAGTGCGGCTTTTAAAACAGTATTATGAGGAAAGTTGGTTACAGTGGTTCAACCCTGTTTAGAAATAGGGTGGTTGGTTCACTGGTTTACTGCATATGCTTATTTATGGAATTATGATCATAATATGTATGTATCATGGGATCAAGGTATTATTTCTTTGTGCAGGGAAATGTTTTAACATGCTGGATTTTGCTACATTGATGCCGATTAGGAGGAAAGATTCCTATGAGAACATGATATACATGTCTTCCACACCATAAGCCCAAGGGTGGACTGTATTGGGATAGCAAAATGGCTACTGACAGCCATTTATATTCATGGTTCTTATGTGTGTATCAGATATGAAGTGATGTATCAGGCATGAAATGGTACAGGAATGCGGAAAGCAGACAAGCCATAAACCCACAAGGCGTTGTCTACTTCGATGTACAATTGCGTTAAGTTTAAGAAAGTCCTTATCAGTAGTTAACCAATAAAGTAGTTTGAAGTAGGGTTATGCCCATATTAGTAAGAGTTAGATGGGTATGACAAGTAGTATACTATATAAATGAAGAACAAAGGAGATTCCAGTGGCCTGCCCTATGCCTGGACCAGAGACTGCAGCTGGTGGCTAGGATATTGTTCATTCCAGCTCTATTCTGAGAGGAGGCTCCTGGATCGTGTAACCATCTTATATTCCGAAGCTAAGTAACTATTATTCTTCCATATCTTGTTATCTGTTTTAATAAATGATATCTTTTTTCAAGATACTGGTTTGTGTGGCTTAATTAACCTTCTGTATCCAAGAACCTTATCTCGTTCCACCGGGAACACCAAGCATGCAAAAAGTGAGCTGTGTAAAATCATGCCCACATCAGACAAACCAAGAGACTGTCACATATCACATATGCCTTGAGGAAGACCCAAATGCAGGTCAAAATGCTTTGCTTGTGACTGTGTGTAGCTTTTGAAAAGTATACCAGGATTTAAGCATTGGGGCCCACGTCTCCATCCCCTTACAAACATGGGGAAGTTCCATTGTCCTGTGGTCAAGGGGCCCCAGTGTTTATACATTTTGTATGAACAGTTTTCCTGTACTCAACTTTGGGATTTGTGATTTGAAGTTTTACCATTGAAGTGTTTTTATTCCCTTTTTACAAGGGTACTAGTCATCAATGGTTATTAATACTTTTCATGTATTTCTACCTATATGTCCTTACGCTTATTCATTAGGTAATTACATGTATATTGTGCTGCTGATATTAAGGAAATCTTAATCACATCTAGGGGTCAGTGCCCAAAGAAAACCCACACTTTTCATATTTATTCATTTGGTCCCCTTGGTAATAGGACCCAGGGTTTCCTTAGGCTGCTTCCTTTCCCAGGTGCACCATATTTAGTCCTATCAATGCACCTTGTACTGTATGTGTTTGTCTATATTTGGTACAGCAGGAGTGTTGAAGTCAAAAATATTTAAATACACTACAAAATAACTCTTATCCCAGACATTAACATTAACTGGCATATTTCAAAAAGCAATAACCTGTGTGCATTTCTGTGATCTATACACATATACCACTTTCTTTTAAGGAACCTATTTCCATTCTATTGAAGTAACAAGTTCCAAGGTTTTGTGAACAATAAGTCTTGTTGTTCCCAACCCAGCTGACAGGGTGTCATATAATG
This sequence comes from Taudactylus pleione, assembly GCA_031769625.1. NCBI lineage: Eukaryota > Metazoa > Chordata > Amphibia > Anura > Myobatrachidae > Taudactylus > Taudactylus pleione. The sequence goes on from JAUIMM010000353.1 coordinate 2,308,090, forward strand.
TGGTATTTATTCATCAGTTATCCTCCTTTGGTTGCGTTTGATGTTTAAATAGGTATGTCATGCCTGAGGTCTTAATACCAATATATATGACCTCTTGTCTGTTGTTGTCATGGCTCCTCTTTTGACCCATACTTGACAACGGACATGTCAGTTTATGATTGCCAATGGAACAATACATTGATCCTAATTAGACTGGTAGGCATACACCTATGCATACCACTATCTGTGTGCATTTCTAAGCAGTAAAAACCTGTTTCTTATAACAATGACCCATAGTCTCAGTGTAAAACAAATACCTCTACATGCATGCTACTAAACATTTATACAGTCAAACCTATTTAATCTATTTCTCACATTAAAATATATATGTGCAGTGTATCTAAAGTAACAATTAATGATGTTTTTAATTTAGGCAATGCCTCTCATCCTCATATTCCTAGGGTATATTTTATTTTACAATTGATTGCAAGCTAGCTGCGGTGACAAGTTCCCCCCTGTGGCCGTGAGAGATTAATTTGATTGGCCACACATTAATCTAACATAATTTTTCCCAATGCATTTTTAGGCATTTCTTGTAACCAAACTTTACTTTCATAATCATTATTTTACTATAACCATTATACCACTGTAATGGTTGCATATTTCCTCTAAGATAATACCAAAAATACAAATATATATTGAAAAGAAGAAAACCAGCTATACATATAGTCCAGGGAAGGAACCACATATTAACATCGTGTTTGGGGTCATAATGTACAGAATTGTGTTAGCAATAATCCGGTGAATGCAAATAGATTGTCGCACATTGCGGCAAGCAGATATTAGCAATGCTGGATTTATGTTTAATAATAGCATATAACGATTGTTGATTTGAACTAGCTTTCTGGAGGGAACCCAGAGGTGAACATCTGTAACAGCAACGTAAGCCTAGGTATCGCCCACTGTTCGAACCAACCAATGACCCCCAGTGAACTGGAAACGTCCCGCCCCTGGACCAACGAAAGGAGACACAACTTGCCATTATACATACCCATAATTTAACTGTATAAAATAAGGCTCCCCTGATCCAGAGTCCAGTAGCTGTATTCTACCAGTCATCTGGTGACGACTGAACTCTGGATCCAGGGAGCGCATGTGAACATATGTATACTGGTTTGTAAACTCTGACCTGTTTTCTTGAACTGTATTGTACCACTGTATAACTTGTAATAATAATGTTATATATTCTTTCAATACATTATTTACTTTTGTGCGTTGGGCCACAGAAAGTGATGTGTGTGTTCACTTGCTTTCACATAAGGTTATTATACTGTGATCTATATATATTGCACTGTAATTCACATTGTATTTTGATATGAAGATAGCAACTATTATGCATACTGTTGGTGTTACAATAAGGGAAGGTATTGCATATGCATCACACGTTGCGTACACTGTGCATTCACATTTGCATATCACCATATGCAAGGTGTGTCCACATGGCATCAAAAACCCTAGACAGATTTAAAGTAGGATTTCACAGGAGTTAATGCATTGTTTCCCTCACCTTACTTTTCCCTCATCTTGGTTTTTCTCTTTACTTTTATTCCCTATTCTCTTTCAATCTTCAATTGCCACTGTCATGAAGATAGGGATGTAGTTTGGAAACCGATAGTCTAAATGCCGACCGCCAGTTTCCAGACTCTCTAATCCCGATGTGGTACTAATGACAGGCATCGAAAACTCGACACCTGTCATTAACCAGATGCTGGAAGACCAACGCCCGGCATACCAAACCGAGAGGGTTAGGTTTAGGCTAGGGGAAGCGGGGTTAGGGTTAGGAACCCCCGGGGGGAGGTTAGGGTCAGGAACCCCCCCAGGGGACTTAGGTTTATGCAGCGGGGAAGAGGGGTTAGGTTTAGGCACTTAGAGGGGGGATTAGTGTTAGGCACTTGGGGAAAAGGTTAGGGTTAGGCACCCCTAAGGGAGGGTTAGGGGGTAGAATTAGGTTGGCAATACTTACCTTGGGGATGATCAGGATTTTCACCCTTGCCGGGCTGCTGCTGTTGGCATTTGAACCGCCGGCAATGCGTCCAGCGGTAATACCTACTACACTCGGAAGATATTATAATCAGTTTGCAAATATTATATTCTGTGAACCCCAAGATTTCCAAGAGGTTAAGTCAAGAAATGACTAGTGTGAGTGCAAATTCAAAGTAGCCAAAGAGACTATGGCCAAAATTTACTAAGCGACGGGTTCTAAACCCCGGCGGTTTGGTGGCAGTTTGACAATGGGTTCTAAACCACGGGGTTTTGGTGGAACCCACGGGGTTTTGGTGGCGGTTTCTAAATGACAGCCCTGTTCTACTCTATTCTAAAATTTGTTTTGACGGCGGTTTTGGCCTTAGTAAATCTGCAGATAGCAAAACCGCTGCCAAACCACCACCACACCACCGGGGTTTAGAACCTGCCGCTTAGTAAAGTTTGCCCTTTGAGTGAGATGAGATTCATAAGCCATGAAGACACCATCAACATTGAGAGTGACAACAGTTGTGAGCTCATAGAGAAAGAAACTTTTAGTGTGGTTCACATAATCAGTGAGAAGAATCTTGCTGATGTCCTTACCAAGAAATGTGAACTAAAATTATTTGAAATGTTGATATATTTCTGATTGTCTAAATCTAATTTTTATTACAGGTTGCAGCAATTAAACTAAAAGTAAGAAATATTTGTGTAACCTGGAGAAGCTTGCACAGAGGAAGGGGTGTTGAAATATGGAGTGAGCTCCATATTGCTTTATGATGCTCCTTTAGATAAACATCTGCACTTTCCAAGATGACCGCCATTTGGTCTTTTGCACATGCGCAGCGCCACCTTGTCACTATGCGGGAATGCCACAGTGAGACATGGACATGTACCACTCAGCTCCTAAGAGACCCGGCGTTATACCTACAGAGATACCTGCTACAGAGACATAGCGCGCTACCTTGTATATCCACCGCTACCTACCCACATACATCACCGGCTGGTGACTTGCATGTTCAGTTCAAGCTCTGCTCCATCAAGATACCACATGTATGTAACAGTGAGTATGGCTGCACGAGCACATTGATGCACAAATAAACCAAAGTACTGATTAAGTCTTGGGCTGCCTAGTGTATATGATGATTCCACTGGTATATACTACAGTATTTACTCTGCTTATTACTAGAAATGAGCGATTCTGTTGAAAACCAAACACACAATAACTTTGGGGCTTCAAGTTCAACCGAGTTCCAGATCAGGTCACTTTGGGAGTTTTGAGTAGAACAGAGTCCCGGCTCAGGTCACTTTGGGGGCGTTGAGTAGCATCGAGCTCGGGTCTACTCGCAAGTCGGATCTCGGATCAAAAGAATGGTTCTTGCGTTTTTTTGATTGATTGTAAGTCCATCCCTCGTGATTTCATGGAACCACAATTGGTCAAAATTTACTGGAAATGACTGGAAATGACTGGATGTTATTGATGTAAATAATACTACAGGAACAAAAACAGCCTCAAGTTACTTGATTTTAGCTGGTTTCATAAATTTCTTTAAAGAAATCCAAAACCGAAACTGAACCAAAACACTTGAGGGTGGTTTTGCCAAAACCTAAACACAACGATGATTTAGAACCAAAACACAGGGGACTGCGCACATCTCTACTTATTACCAACATCAAATAGTACACACATAGCAACTGAGAGTAGGGTTAATTATACCAATGGTAGCAGGGAAATAGAGAATTCATAGTGAGTGATGATACTTTGATTTGATGTGAACTGACCCCCGTGTTTTTGGTAGAGATGAGATTCTGTGGAATCCGAACTGCTCTGAACACCGGGGATCCGAGTCCCTCCTGATTCAGATCCCACTTCAAGGCCGAACGTCATCCTCCGGATGTCAGATTCTCGCGAGAGTTGGATTCTATATAAGGTGCCGCGACTGGGACTTGGCGCCATCTCACTTGCACGCTGAGCAATGCTCTGCTCATTAAAGTAGCTGTGTCCAGACTCACAAGTGGCTGTCCTGTTAAAGTTACTGTGTTTAGGGGGCACACTGCACTCTGATGTACAGTGCATCCGGAAAGTATTCACAGTGCTTCACTTTTTCCACATTTTGTTATGTTACAGCCTTATTCCAAAATGGAATAAATTATTTTTTGTCCTCAAAATATTACACACAATACCCCATAATGATAATGTGTAAAAAGTTTTTTTGAGATTTTTGCAAATTTAATAAATAAAAAAAAACACTAATAAATCACATGCGCATAAGTATTCACAGCTTTTGCTCAATACTTTATTGATACATCTTTGGCAGCAATTACAGCCTCAATTTTTTTTGAATATGATGCCACAAGCTTGGCACACCTATCTTTGGGCAGTTTTGCCCATTCCTCTTTGCAGCACCTCTCAAGCTCCATCAGGTTGGATGGGAAGCGTCGGTGCACAGCCATTTCAGATCTCTCCAGAGATGTTCAATCAGATTCAAGTCTGGGCTCTGGCTGGGCCACTCAAGGACACTCACAGAGTTGTCCTGAAGCCACTCCTTTGATATCTTGGCTGTGTGCTTAGGGTTGTTGTCCTGCTGAAAGATGAACCGTCGCCCCAGTTTGAGGTCAAGAGCACTCTGGAGCAGGTTTTCATCCAGGATGTCTCTGTACATTGCTGCATTCATCTATCCCTCTATCCTGACTAGTCTCCCAGTTCCTGCTGCTGAAAAACATCCCCTCAGCATGATGCTGCCACCACCATGCTTCAATCTAGGGATGGTATTGGCCTGGTGATGAGCGGTGCCTGGTTTCCTCCAAACATAACATCACACCAAAGAGTTCAATCTTTGTCTCCTCAGGCCAGAAAATTTTGTTTCTCAAGGAAACTTCTCTCTGAAAGTCCTTCAGGTGCATTTTAGCAAACTCCAGACTGGCGGCCATGTGCTTTTTACTAAGGACTAGCTTCCGTCTGGCCACTCTACCATACAGGCCTGATTGGTGGATTGCTGCAGAGATGGTTGTCCTTCTGGAGGGTTCTCCTCTCTCCACAGAGGAATGCTATAGCTCTAAATAGAGTTACCATCGGGTTCTTGGTCACCTCCCTAACTAGGGCCCTTCTCCCCTGATTGCTCAGTTCAGACGGCCGGCCAACTCTAGGAAGAGTCCTGTGGTTCCGAACTTCTTCCATTTATGGATGACGGAGGCCACTGTGCTCATTGGGACCTTCAAAGCAGCAGATATTTTTCGGTACTCTTCCCCAGATTTGTGCCTAGAGACAATCCTGTCTCTGAGGTCTACAGACAATTCCTTGGACTTCATGCTTGGTTTGTGCTCTGACATGCACTGTCAAGTGTGGGACCTTATATAGATAGGTGTATGCCTTTCAAAATCATGTCCAAACAACTGAATTTACCACAGGTGGACTCCAATTAAGCTGTAGGAACATCTCAAGGATGATCAGTGGAAACAGGATGCACCAGAGCTCAATTTTGAGCTTCATGGCAAAGGCTTTAAATACTTATATACATGTGATTTATTAGTTTTTTTTTTAATTAAATTTGCAAAAATCTCAACAATAACTTGTTACATGCTGTCATTATGGGGTATTGTGTGTAGAATTTTGAGGACAAAAATGAATTTATTCCATTTTGGAATAAGGCTGTAACATAACAAAATGTGGAAAAAGTGAAGCGCTGTGAATACTTTCTGGATGCACTATATGCTGCGCTATACTCTGCTGATTAAAGTCCAGGCTCACAAGTGGTTGTGTGTACAAGGCATGCTGTTGTATGCTGCACTGTACTAATGTCCATCTGCTCCAGTGTAAAAAAAAGTAAAATAATATTTTTTAAAAAAAGTTTAAAAAGTAAAAAAAAAAATTTTTTTAAGCTGTACCCCACTGTGTATACAACCACCATGACTCATTGGTCTGTAGCCCACTGTGTATACAATTACTGTGACTCTGTTGGCCGTACAACACTGTGTATACAAGCACTGTGACTCATTGATCCGTAGCCCACTGTGTATACATTACTGTGACTCTGTTGGCCATACCCCACTGTGTATACAAACACTGTGACTCCTTGGGCCGTAGCCCACTGTGTAAACAAGTACTGTGACTCTGCTGGCCGTACCCCACTTTGTTTACAAGCACTGTGACTCCTTGGGCCGTAGCCCACTGTGTATACAAGTACTGTGACTCTGCTGGCTCTACACCACTGAGTGTGTGGGAGGGCCCAAGGACAATTCCATCTTGCACTACCTTTCATTTCTGCCACTGCTGCATGGCAATGTTTCATACAGTCAGGTGCATAAATATTGGGACATTGACAGAACTTTCAGATTTTGGCCTCTATTCACCGCCACAATGGCTTTGAAATGAATCAAACAAGATGTGCTTTAACTGCAGTCTTTCAGATTTAATTTGAGGGTAATTACATCCAAATCTGGTGAACGGTGTAGGAATTACAACGGTTTCTATGTGTGCCTCCCACTTATTAAGGGGCCAAAAGTAATGGGACTATCAACTCAAAAGCTATTTCATGGACAGATGTGGGCTATTCCCTCTTTATTTCATTAGCAATTAAGCAGGTAAAAGGTCTGGAGTTGATTCTAGGTGTGACATTTGCATTCGGAATCAGTTGCTGTCGACTCTCAATATGAGATCCAAAGAGCTGTCACTATCAGTGAAGCAAGCCATCATTAGGCTGAAAAATCAAAACAAACCCATCAGAGAGATAGCAAAAACATTAGGTGTGGCCAAATCAACTGTTTGGAACATTCTTAAAAAGAAAGAATGCACCGGAGAGCTCAGCAACACCAAAAGACCTGGAAGACCACGGAAAACAACTGTGGTGGATGACAGAATAATTATTTCCCTGGTGAAGAAAAACCCCTTCACAACAGTTGGCCAAATCAAGAACACTCTCCAGGAGGTAGGTGTATATGTGTCAAAGTCAACAATCAAGAGAAGACTTCACAAGAGTGAATATAGAGGGTTCACCACAAGATGTAAACCATTGGTGAGCCACAAAAACAGGAAGACCAGATTACAGTTTGTCAAACAACATCTAAAAAAGCCATTACAGTTCTGGAACAACATCCTATGGACAGATGAGACAAAGATCAACTTGTACCAGAGTGATGGGAAGAGAAGTGTATGGAGAAGGAAAGGAACTGCTCATGATCCAAAACATACCACCTCATCAGTGAAGCATGGTGGTGGTAGTGTCATGGCGTGGGCATGTATGGCTGCCAATGGAACTGGTTCCCTTGTATTTATTGATGATGTGACTGCTGACAAAAGCAGCAGAATGAATTCTGAAGTGTTTCGGGCAATATTATATGATCATATTCAGTCAAATGCTTCAGAACTCATTGGACGGCACTTCACAGTGCAGATGTACAATGACCCAAAGCATACTGCAAAAGCAACCAAAGAGTTTTTTAAAGCTAAAAAGTGGAATGTTATGCAATGGCCAAGTCAATCCCCTGACCTGAATCCGATTGAGCATGCATTTCACTTGATGAAGACAAAACTGAAGGGAAAATGCCCCAGGAACAAGCAGGAACTGAAGACATTTGCAGTAGAGGCCTGGCAGAGCATCACCAGGGATGAAACCCAGCGTCTGGTGATGTCTATGCGTTCCAGACTTCAGGCTGTAATTGCCTGCAAAGGATTTGCAACAAAGTATTAAAAAGTGAAAGTTAGATTTAGGATTGTTTAGTTTGTCCCATTACTTTTGGCCCCTTAAAAAGTGGGAGACACATATAGAAACCGTTGTAATTCCTACACTGTTCACCTGATTTGGATGTAATTACCCTCAAATTAAATCTGAAAGTCTGCAGTTAAAGCACATCTTGTTTGTTTCATTTCAAAGCCATTGTGGTGGTGAATAGAGGCCAAAAATATGAAAATTCTGTCAATGTCCCAATATCTATGCACCTGACTGTAGATGTGCTTTAAATTGCGGTGTCTGTGCTGTTGCTCTGTTGCTTAGTAACCAGTCAGCTCATTGCAGCCTTTGGCCAATAATGGTGAAAACTCTATCGTGAGCTGTGAGGTGGTCTAAATTGACTGTAAATTACTGGAAATTAATGTTATTGAGGTTAATAATACTCTAGGAACAAAAAAAAATAAAAATTATGTGATTTTAGCATTTTTTGTTAATTTTCGTAAACAATCCAAATCAAAATCCAAAACCAATCATGGCGCATTGGCAAATCCAAATCCAAAGCCGGACAACGAATCAGAGCCAAATCTAAATCCAGCAAAAATTGTCTGGCGCACATCTCTAGTATAGTTTTGGATCTGGATTTAGCTTCATGTTTTGGTGTTGATTTAGCAAAACCACCCTCAAATTTTTTGGTGATGATAAAAAGTTTTTAAAAACAGCTAAAATCAAGTAATTTTTGCAATCCAGAACCCGAAAATTCAGATTTAAAATCTGAATTCCGAACTGCGGGAAGATGAGAACTGTGACTTGGATCTGTCGGGATCTCCTCTGGAGATCAGAACCACATCTCAGACCTGTTCAGATTAATGAAATTCAGGTGGATTCAGATTTCTGGAGAGCCGAACCGCACATCTCCATAAAATTCCTTCATGTGACGTTATTATTAGCTTTAACTGCAAAGGAGATCGCATCAGGGACCCAGCATTCACTTTAGGATAGATTCTGCGACCTTTAGGTCTCCTTCAAGTTCTACGAAGAAAATAGAGCCAAGAGATCAGGGGTGAATTAAATGAGGAGGGGACCCGTGTGCAGTCTCCGTCTGGACCGCATCCTCTCTAGCCGGCGGCTCAAGTGAGTAGACTCTGACGCTGTACCAGAGCCTACTGCACATGCGTAGGTCTCCGGAAAGGTGGTGCAGTAGCCATTTTCCTGGCTTTTTTTTCTACTGTACATCTCCAGGAAAATGGCCACTTGTGATATTACAGTAACCTCATGAAGAGTTCAGGCACTACCTCCTATATATTCTGCCTGCAACTCACCAGTCAATACATGCAGAAATATTATACAACACAAATTCATTAATTCGCTTCTTTGTTCATTAAGATCATTTGTTATTACACTGAGCAAAAGCCATTTCAGGGGAAGAACATTATAACGATATAACATTTATTTAAAAAAAAAAAAAAAAATTAGGGGAAGTAAGACGTGAAGAGTTATAGAGAAAAACATGTATACAAATGTCTACCAAATGTTTCCCTCCCTGCAGCTATCAAAGTGGAATGATTCTGTAATATTTAATGGCTTGTTTTGCTCCCTAAATGATACAACAATGAAAAGGATTATTAATGTTAATAGCATTCTTATCATATTTTAATGGCATCATGTATAACCGAAATGTCATCTCAGCACATATGTCTATCTCTCACCCAGGGCCCAGAATAATCACACTGAGAGGGGGAATCTTGTACAGCTGCCAGGGCTGGGAGCACTAACAGAGAAATAAGAGGGATCTTTCACTGCCCGGGCGATGAAACACAAAACCAAGACAACATTCATTTTCTCTACAACGAATACTATGAAGAGGAGATGAAAGGAGAAATGCTTACGGATTACACTTTTGGGGCGGGCGGAGGGAAGAGATAGGGAGGAAAATAACAGCTTAGGAATCAGAGGAAAGGAAATAAAGAACACATATAAACAAAGGAAGTGGTGATTGCTAGCAAGTGCAAATAAATACCAATATTCTAACATAATAGGTTTTCAAATGACATATTTTTTGTAAACGTGAGCATAATATTTAACACAATATATGCAAGATCATATCTGGCACATGAGGGGCCTAATATCTAAGGGGAAATGTATTAAACCTTTTAAAGAGCACAGAGGGAGGTGATGTCCATAGCAACCAATCAGATTATAGCTTTGTAATTACAGTGTCTAGTACATTCTATAATATGGTGGATAGAATCTGGTTGCTATGGCCAACATTTCCACTTGCCCTCTTTAAAATGTTTGATACATCTCACATCAGATAGAGATAGAGGCGTTTTAAGAGAGGAGGGGGCCCGTGTGCATTCCCCGTGCAGGGCCCCCTCCACTTTTCCCTCCGGCCGGCAGCCGACTGACGCGGCTGGCGGGCCACCGCAAAAGCAGTAAACTCTGGGCACTAAAGTGTGCCCAGAGTCTACTGCGCATGCACAGAGCGCCGGATAAATGGCCGCAGCGTCCATTTTCCGGTGTTCTGTGCAACGGTGACACCTGACATGGGACCACAGACAGGGTGAGTTTTAAATTAAATGGGTGCAGGGTGTGCAGTGCGGGGGCCCCCTGCACACCCTGCACCCATTATGGATACGCCCCTGGATAGAGACATATTTAACGAATCTTCCGGAAGTTGCTGGAGGCTCTCGATTTTGAAGAGCGTTCAGATCTTCCGCATCCCACCCACTTCCTAGTGAAGGGGACAGAATGGGGAGATAAATACAGTAATCGTGGGTTCCGTAGGGAAGGAGCTGGGCTAAATGACGTTAAAATCGCATAATGACATCAGAGCCTTGCCCCACCCACCGAAGCAGTCAGCTGCATCGTCTCTCTGGGCTTCTCCCAGAGGGGGATGCAGAAAGTCAGCAAGTATGGACAGAGACGAGATTGATGATGATGTCACAGTCTATGACACGTCATTGTTAGAGATGAGCGATTCGGTTTTGGCTCTAATTTTCCCACCATGTTCGGATCTCAGAATAAGGAAAAACGCCATCTTTCACGGACATCTCAGCACAGATGTCTGGTTAAGATGACATTTTGCCAGTGAATGAATGAACCACTCATCTCTAGTTATTGTCACATGGTGCTTATACCTCACAGCCTACACCAGCTCACTCATCCTATCACATGCAGGTTCCTGTCTCATCTCCTAGATCATTGGTCAGTAAAATCAGAAGTCAGTAGAAGAAATACAGCAAAGGAAGCTGCCAGTAATCTAGAAATGGAGTTCTCATAGATATGTCTAAATTCTTGTCATGAGCTGTTTGTCATTTCACATGGCACAGTGGTAGATTATACCAGGTGTGGATGGGGTCATTGCCCAGTACTCAGATCAATATGGGAGCCGACTACTCCCATAGACCTTAGGAGAGACAGGGGGAGAATTCCAGGTTGCATAAGCCAGAAATGCAGTACATACAGTATGTGACAAAGGAAGAGTGGGCATATCATGTGATAAGAGGAGAGTGTGGGGTAGAGGACTCAGGATGTACTTAGAGTACAGGGTCCCAGGCATTCTACAAGTAAATCAGTAATGCTACCTGAACTGCACACCCCTTAAACAGTCCCAACCCCTATCTACAGAGTTCCCTTCCCACATTTCTGCCGACTTGCAGGAAAGAAGCAACCGCTTATGGTGGCCGATGTGTTAGTTATGTTTCAGAATAGAGCACTTTCACATTGACCATCTTGGATTCAAAATGAGGAGGCTGCCTCTTCACTAGGAGCCGGCTGAGATGTCTAGGTGAGACAACAATGACTGTCACCCAGCAGGTAAGTATCCTATGCCCTGGGGAAAAGTGGGGTTGAAAAGTGTATATCCTGGGGGGAACTAACTTAGTCTATGTCAAAGGGGAGGGGGTAGGAGGGGGGAATGGGTAGCCTTTGTCCAGGGAAGGGTGGGGTGTTGTCTCACTCTCCTTCCACTGAATCTGCTCACGCCTATGCTTATCCATCAATGAAATATCTTTCACCCACCATCAATGCTATACAGTATATGCTACTTCTTACCACTACTACTAACAGACACCATCACCCATTGTGATACCCCTCACTCACCACCACTCACTGACACCATACCTCATCCCAAGAAACACTCCCTATTCCCCAACACTTTCGTATACAGGTTGAGTCTCCCATATCCAAATATTCCGAAATATGAAATATTCCGAAATACAGAATTCTTTTAGCATGACTGAGATAATGAGACCCTTGATTTTTGATGGTTCAATGTACACAAACTTTGTGTAAGACACAAATTATTACAAATAATGTATAAAATTACTTACAGGCTGTGTGTATAAGGTGTATATGAAACATAAATGAATTTCCTGTATGTACACAAACTTTGTTCGAGCCACAAAATTATTGAAAATATTGTATAAAATTATCTGCAGACTGTGGGCCCAATTCAGAGCCGTTTGCAAGTGGCTCGATGGTAATGCCCTGCGCATGCGCCGCGTCCAGCGTGCGCATGCGTGAGCCCTGCTGAGCGACTGAAGTTCAGTCGCTGCTGGGCTCGCAACAAGACGGGGCGGCCGTCGATGTTGATTGACAGCTCGCCCCATTTTGTGGGCAGGTAGGGCGGCTAGTGATGTCAGTAGTGGACTTCCTGCTCTATTAGAGCAGGAAGTCCACTCGGGCTTGCGGCAGCTAGACCCTACCCCAGGGTCTCGTTGCAAGCCCGATGGTCGCGATAATCGCGACGGTCTCCAGCCCGCTTGCACAAGCTGTGGGTGTTCACCCACAGCTTTGTGAGAGGCCAGAATAAAAACAAAATAAAACAAAAAAACACGCCCAGATTCAGAGCGAGCGCCCGCCAGCAGCGAGCGGCTCTGAATCAGGGCCTGTGTATAAGGTGTATATGAAACATAAATGCATTATGTGTTTAGACTTGGGTCCCAGTCCCAAGATATTTCATTATTAAATGCAAATATTCCAAAATACGGAATATTCCGTTATCCAAAATACCCCTGGTCCCAAGCATTTTGGATATGGGAGACTCAACATGTACTATTGTCACTCACCACATTCCTAGGGATGGTTATTGCCCATCTATAGTAAGCAACCATCAAGGGTTTTCCACCAATGGGTGATAGTTTTGCCAGTGATGGCGCTGCAATGTTTTTTTTCTAGCACTGAGGACATGATGCATAGCCATGACACCTAGCCCACAACATAGCCTCTTTCCTTGTTAGCCTGCCACCCATTGTGTCCCACCTCTCATTCAGTCAGAGTTGCTGTCTGTACTTATTGTGTGAGAATAGTGATGTCCATAATGGTGTAAATTACAGATGGTGCAATCAACGGAGTCCATCGATTGTGAGCCATTTGATGGTCATCCCTACATCTCACCCTGACGCTAGTCCTCATAACCTCACCCACTGAAACTTATACAGTATAGAAATTATTGTTCAGAGCATTGCTGATCCCACACTCTGACCAGAGTACCCTCAATCATTTTTATGGGAATGAGTGGCTCCAAGCTGTCATTCAAGACAGGGTCTTTCAAGGACAAGTTCAGCATCATTATTTTTCATTTTTTTTTGCAAAGGCAGGATGTGGCTACTACATAGAAAGAAAAGGACCATCCCAGAGGATCTGAGTGAGCAAGAAACTGGAAAGGAGAGTTACATAGGGGTGTTTTTTGTGCAATAAAAGACTTTGCAATTTGGTGTGCGTGTTATTATTATAATATTATTCTCTACAGGCACACTGCAGATGCCAGCAAGTCATCGATTACAAGGTACGCATGCCCTGGGCCTATAGTTCACCAGGAAATTACAATATTATTATTATTATTATTATTATTAAACAGTTATTACTAACCCACACCCACTGTACACTGGTTTCAAAGCTCCACCCACTACACTGTGGAAAAAGCGCTTCCTTGCAACACTGCAGTGATCAGCAGGTATAGTCACTGTGTAGGCAGGGTGTCTGGTACAGAAGAAGCCAGGAAGGGACTGGAGATGGATGAGTCAGTCAAGCACAGAAGAGGAAGCTATTATATTGTGATAATGACCAGTCAGCAGGGCCTCCTTCTTCTGAAATGAACCTCCTAAGGTATGTAAACCACTGTAGGGGTTTAAGGGAAACGTGGAGAGGGTTCACTACACTACACTACAAAAAATATTAATATAATATAATTTAACTAAAGGGATCATATCATAGTATTTTATTATTAGAAGTAGACTAAAGAAGCACATATTATCTATATATTAATAGCAGACGGATGACTTTTATGAGTAACATATTTCTATTATGCCGTTGTCTGAGCAGGGCAGATCATATACCAAATTAAAGGGAATCGGTATGAAAAACAGCCGTCCGCATGGCCGACGGTTCGAATCCAAGCAGCGCCTGGCCGACAGATGAGCAGAGCCCGGCAGCGGAAGCCCGACAGTGCTGGAAATCCCGATCGTCCCTAAGGTAAGTATAAACTAACCAAACCCCCTAACCCTAACCCTCCTTTGGGATGCCTAACCCTAACCTCCCCCCCAAGTGCCTAACCCTAATCCCCCCCTTCCCCGCTGCCTAAACCTAAGTCCCCCGGGGGGGGTGCCTAACCCTAACCCACCCTCCCCCTAGCCTAACCCTGACCCTCCAGGGGGGGTGCCTATCCCTAAGTCCCCCCCGAGTGTCCTAAACCTAACCCTCCCCCCCGCGGCTGTCCGCTCGCGGTGCCCGGCATCCCTTCGATCGGGATGCTGGGCGCCGGTCTCCCGGCATTGGGGAAATGTCAGGCGTCTACATCTAGACGCCCGGCATTTCACCCTCGCCGGGATATGACAGTTGGGAAGCCGGCTGCCGGTATTAAGGCAGCTGGTTTCCCGATTGTACACCAATTAAAGGTCTTGGGGCCTGATTCAGACCTGTTCGTTATCTGCGTACGCTCGCTGGATGCGTATGCAAATTTGTCAAAGGGACGCCACGGGAAGCAAACGCTCGCCAAGGCATAAGCACGCCCACCATGTCTTAGCGAGCGGCCACTTTGTGTATGCGTACGCCCAATCGCATAGGCAGAGCTGCCCACCAGCAACACGTCATCTCCAGGAAGTTTATTAAAACATTTTTACATCAAGCACCATCGGATGCGAACGCAGTGCTTGAGGTAGCTTTACCCTACCGCAAGCATTGCGAGGAAATCAGTGTAAAAAAAGGGCAAGTGACGGGTACTATGATGCTGCCTGTTAATTATGCACACCTCTAAAATGGTGTTGAAACACCTAGCCACGCCTGCGTTCACATTTCCAACCCCCCGTTATTAGTGTCTTACCCCTGTTAACATCCACAAACGGGCTCTCCTGTCACCCATTACCCTGGGCTGCCTTTGCTGGGCGAGCGAGAGGGATGCGATTGCAGTGTGTAGTTCGCGCACGCGCAGAACGAAGCGTGCACATGTTGCGTATGCAGAACATCGGGCCGCTTGCGAACGCACAGCGCGAACAGCTCTGAATCAGGCCTTTGGTCCGTAGATTTTCAGAAAAATACTGGCATTGTAATTAGTTGCTTCATTTCAGAGTTATCTGGCAAAACGTCCGCCCGCCATTTACAATGTATCACCATTGTGCTCTGGAAAATGTAACAGTTGGTGAACTCTCCCTGTGCCCTGCTGGATGACCTGGAACATATGACCTGCTGGATGATCTGGAAACTGTGTCAGTTACTGAACTCTTCCTGTGCCCTGCTGAATGACCTGGAACATGTGACCTGCTGGGAAATCTGGAAACTGTAACAGCTAAGGCGGTTACCACCAGGAATCCCTAGTTATTATTATTATTCTTATTCTACTAAAGGGGCATATATTATTTTCATTTTACTAAAGGGAACACTATTTTGTTATTAGTAGACTAAAAAAGGGCACTCATTATTATTTTTATTCAACTGAAGTGGACATAGGTTATTATTATTAAATTTATAGGGGTACAGGTTATTATTGATATTATTAGTCTAAAGAGAGCACAGATTATTTATTATAAAAGTAAAGGGATACAGATTGTTATTAGACTAAATTGGCTAACCACACTATTCCATTGGCTGCTGCCACAGTTTCCCCCCTGTGGCCTCTTCATTGACTAGTCCAACATAAATGTTGCTGTCAGTGTAGTATGTAAATTAAATTGGGAAGGATACAGTTCCTGGAGTATGTGACTGAGCGGTTCAAATCCCGACAGTGGCAGCCTGATAGTGGAGGAAATCCCGATCGTTCTAAGGTAAGTACTAACTAACCTAATTCTACCCCCTAACCCTCCCTTAGGGGTGCCTATCCCTAACCTCGCCCCCAAGTGCCTAACCCTAATCCCCCTCTTAGTGCCTAAACGTAACCCCCCACTTCCCCGCAGCCTAAACCTAAGTCCCTCAGGGAGGTGCCTAATCCGCACCCCCCCTTCCCCTAGTCTAAACCTAACTTCCCTGGGGGGTGCCTAACCCTAAGTCCCCCCGGGAGCCCCTAACCTAACCCATCTCTTGGGTTAGTCGGGATTTCGACGCCTGTCATTAGTGCCTTGCCGGGATTAGACAGTCGGGAAGCCGGCGGTCAGGATGACGTCCGTCGGCTTCCCGACTGAGCAGACAGTCTAGCATTCACAATCACTGGGAATGGGACCACACCAAGATTTCTCCCAGGGCTCCATTTCTTCTAAAGAAAGAAAACAAGAGTCCCGAAGAAAGACAACCAGTTACAGAAAAATATACACTAGGAAAATGTAATGGCCTGGGAAATTTGGGTGAGTCTGCTCATTTTCTTACAGCAGCAATAATTTTAAAAGAAAAAATTACTTACATTTTGGCTTTAAAAATATGACCATACTTGACAGAATCATTAGAGTATTAGAAAAACAAGATAATGATATGGTTCACTAGGTCGTATATAAAGTTAAATCGGGATGCAATCAAGAAGCATGCGGTCGAAATGCCGACCGCCGACTTCCCGACTGTCAAATCCCGGCAGGGAACTAATGACATGTGTCAAAATCTTGACGCCTGTCATTATAATTACACCAGTAGCCCGATGCCCGGCGTACTGAACGAAGGTAAGCCGGGCGCCGGGTGCGGACAACCACATGGGGTTAGGTTAGGGTCTCCCGCGAGGTTAGGCACCCCCCCGGCAGGGTTAGGGTTAGGCTAGGGAAAGGGAGAGTTATGTTTAGGTGCCCCCAGGGGGAGGGTAGTGTTAAGCACCCCCCTCTCCCCCTGAGGGGTAGGCGTAGGCTGTGGGAACGGGGGGTAAGTTTAGGCACTTACAGGGGGAGGTTAGGGTTAAGCACTAGGGGGGGAGGTTATGGTTAGACACCCCTAAGGGAGGGTATAGGGGGGGAGGGTTAGGGATAGTTAGAAATTTACCTTAGTCGGGATCCTGCTGGTCTGCTTTCCGGCGTCGGTATAACATCCGCCGGGCTAACATCCGGCAGTATTTCATACTGATCCCAACTAAATCATAGCATTTATTTAAATTGATATTAAAATTGTTTCAATTAGGACATATAATATACAAAAATGGTGAAATATAAATAATAATAAACAGTCCCCGGTACTCATTTTATATTTCACTTTGATTTTATTAATATTTCACCATTTTTGTATATTGTATGTCCTAATTGAAACAGTTTTAATAAAAGTTATGTTTAAATTTAAATACGACCTAGTGCACCATATCTTTATCTTGTTTGTCTAATACCAAATATATAACCATAGAGATATATTACCAGTTATTTATGTAACGCAGACATATTCCGCAGCGCTTTGTATAGAGTATTTCGCCATTCACATCAGTCCCTGTCCCGGTGGAGCTTACAAACTATATTCCCTACCACATGTACACTAGGGTTAATTTTGTTTGCTGGGAGCCAATAAACCTACTGGTATATTTTTGGAATGTGGGAGGAAACTGGGGTATCTGGGTGAAACCCACACAAGCACAGGGAGAATATATAATCTCCACACAGTATTGAGAATCGAACCCATGACCTCAGTGTTGTGAGGCAGTAATGCTAACCATTACACCATCCGTGCTGCCTGATTAAATGTGTAATCGAAGAGAAGGATGTTAACTGGTGCGGTTGCTATCTCTTGTATAACATTGTAATCACTAGAGTGCCTGCATCTTGCAGCTTATTACATAAGGCCCAATAACTCGGATATGGAATGATGGGAAATAAATATGTTCAATGCTTATGCTTGGTGGAGCTGTGAGGGGACTGTCAAATCCCGGCAAGGTACTAATGACAGGCGTCAAAATCCTGTTGCCTGTCATTAGGCCTACGCCGGGAGCCCGACACCTGGCTTACCGATCGAAGGTAAGCCAGGCACGGACAGCTGCGCGGGGGAAGGAGGGTTGGGATAGGGACTCCAGGGGGACACTTAGGGTTAGGCACCCCCCTGGGAGGCTTAGGGTTAGGCTAGGGGAAGGGGGTGTTAGGGTTAGGCACCCCCGGGGAGAGGTTAGGGTTAGGCACCCCCCCGGGAGACTTAGGTTTAGGCTGCGGTGAAGGGGGGGTTAGGGTTAGGCACTAGGGAGGGAGGTTAGGGTAGGCACCCCTAAAGGAGGGTTAGGGGGGGTTAGGTTAGTACTTACCTTTACAGCTGTTGGGATCCTCACTGGTGCCGGTCTTCCGGCATCAGGATTTGAACTGCCGGAGAAAAGGTCCGCTGGTATTTCATACTGATCCCGCTGTGGGAGTGATGCATTAATCATTACCACGCTCTCTCTACCTCCATGTGCCAAAACCTCTTACTACATGTGAGATGGCAGATAGCAGCTCTGCTTTTTCTTCTTTTGTTTTTTTTGCAAATCTGCATTGTATGTGATAACATAATATTACATATGGTGCTGCTTTGCTCTATATTAATTGTATATTAATATGTAAAGGACAGTGAGTTTAAGATATATTATAGCAGGGCTGAATTAAGGGCCACATGGACCTGGGGCTGAAAATGTTCAATGGCCTATAGTGAGAAGGGGAGGAGCTATGACCCATGCGGTGTGGGTGTGGCCAGAGGCATGTGGGCATGTACACTCCTACATAACCAGCCCCACCATCTCCCTAATTACATACAAGAAGAACATTTGCATAATTTTGAAAAAACTACAAAGTCAATTGAAATATATGATTTGCTGTATGGCGACTGTTGTCAGATAGGCAGCTAGTCATCATATTGCTGTAATGATGATGGGCCTATTCTTATGTGGAGGCCTGGAGCTGTAGCTCTATCTGCTCCATTGTTAATCTGGCCCTGAGTATATGGTTTTGTAATTGATGGTAAAATGTATTTTGGCTACTCTGTTATAATTTTGTGAATATATCACAATTGAATTTATCATATACGTAACCAGTTTATGCTATTTAAAAGCCCTCTGTTTACACTGCTTGAACTTCCCACTTAAATTATTATTACACTAGTAAAATGGACCAAGCCTGTATCCTCTCCGCCCTGTACTGTCAACTCCCCGCCCCTCCCCTTGCAGATATACTCACTAGTCCTCCTGTCGGGATGCGGCTTCCCGACTGTCAAATCCCGGCAGGGTACCAATGACAGGCGTCAAAATCTCGACACCTGTCATTATACTTAAGCCGGGAGCCCGACGCCTGGCATACCGATCGAAGGTAAGCGGGTGGCGGGTGCAGACAGCCGCGGGGGAGAGGGTTAGGTTAGGGGCTCTCAGGGGGCACTTAAGATTAGGCAAACCCCGAGAGGGTTAGGGTTAGGCTAGGGGAAGAGGGAGTTAGGTTTAGGCACTCCCGGGGGGAGGTTAGGGTTAGGCACCCCCCGGGAGACTTAGGTTTAGGCTGCGGGGAAGGAGGGGTTAGGTTTAGGCACTTAGAGGGGAGTTAGAGTTAGACACTAGGGGGTAGGTTAGGGTTAAGCACTAGGGGGGGTTAGGGTTAGGCACCCCTAAGGGAGGGTTAGGGGGGCAATGCCGTAACTAGACTTTTTGGTGCCCTGTGCCAGAAAGAACATTGGCGCCCCCCTTATTTTTCAAAGGGACATAATGCACCCAAAAAAGGCCATGGCTTCATGGGGATGGGTCAGGGAAGACATAGGGGAGGCCAGGAGCTGCTGGGGATGAGATAAGAGGAAGCTAAGCTACAAGCAAGAATGATAATAAACAGCAATTTGACAGGCCCAAACAGCGCCCCCTGTGCTGTGCGATGGCACCGGCCGCACTACCCTAGCTACGGCCCTGTACGGGGGGGTAGGATTAGTTATACTTACCTAAAACCCCTGTCGGGATTTCCACTGCTGCCAGTCTGCCGGCATCGGGATTTGAACTGCCGGCCTTGCAGCCGGCGGTCATTCATACTAATTCCCTCCTGTCTTCTCTTAGTGGTCTGTCTCGCCGCTGCCATCGCAGCTCTCTCACTGCGCATGATGGAGAAGCCACCACCGACTATTATATACATTTTCCTTTGCTGAAATAATTAATTATTGATGATGTTATATTTATAAAGCACTAATACAGTACAAACAAATAAATAACAACAAATAACATAAAAGAGAAGGTAAAGATGCCCAAATGGGCTTACATAAGCGATGAATGAGCCTGGCCAAGTGAGCTCACAATCTAAGGTGCGGAAACACACATAAGTCAGCAGAAGGTGCTGGTGATGGAGATACAGCCACTGTGCTACCTGTCATTCAGTGATAAAAAGTGTGTTTTTTTGAAACATCATTAAGTCAACCCAGGTATCTACAATAGTACATGAAATGGGAAGTGCTGGAGCAGAGCATGCTGTATTTAAGGAAGGGGTCATGTTGGGGGGTACGATGTCTAGCTATCTACATGCTATATTAAGCCTATTATGATGAACACTATTCATAAAGAGAAAAAGCCCTATCTGTGTATTTGAAGGATTATGCAGATTCCAACTAGTGACTTGTGTCCAAATAAATGAAACTTTGAATATTCCAGATGCTCCCTGCCGTCCTGTGTTGTTTAGCAGTAAACACTTGATGATGCTCAGGAATTGATCTTCAGAGAGTGGAGTTTACTTTTCATTCTCTGAGATAAAATGCTAAGTGATCACTAGGCGATATACAGCCTCACACACAGCCAGGTTATTTTATTGTCTGGCTGTTGCTTTCCCAAAATATATATATAAAAAAAGGAGAAATCTGAACATCTAACTTGCTGCAACTATATTTCATTGCGTCTTCAATATCCAGACTGTACGGTCATTGGGCCATAGGGGGAGATGTATCAAGCTTGGAGAGGGATAAAGTATCAAACGATTAGCTTCTGTCATTGTTAAAACACAGCCTGTAACATGAGAAATTAGAAGCTGGTTGGTTGTTACTTTATCTCTCCCCATTTTCTCTCTCTCCGAAGTTTGATACATCACCCCCATAATTAATTAAATAAAAGTAAAGTAAAGATTTGGATTAGGTTAAATGGTTTCTTCTCCCTTTTCGCATACTGCACGTCAAATACAGCAAATCAAGCAAATTGGAACTGGGAATTGGGTTCTGATTTATAGAGAAGAATGCGTGACTGGTTAGCTAGGTCTTTGTCCAATTTCTTGTAGATTTCCCTCCTTAGGTTGGGGGCAGCCACTGGGGACGCACAGCATTGGCGGGCTGACCCCTATGAGGACGGGTTCATAACCTGTATACTCAAGTAGCCGAATACAGGGCCACATTTTCCGTGCACCACCCTCCTTACACACCTTTGAATCTGGGGCACCACTCTGATTGAAAGAGGGCCTCAATGTAATATTACATTTTTATTTTTAAAACCGTCAATGCTTTTGGAAGGCGGGCTCTGCATAACCTACATGGCCCTAGTCTTCTAGGGTATCAAACCTTAGAGAGATATAAAATAGGGAGAGATAAAGTACCAACCATTTAGCTCCTGTCATTTATCAAACACAGCCTGTAAAATGACAGTAAGAAGCTGATTGGTCTGTACTTTATCTCTCTCCAGGGTTTGACACCCTAGTCTCCTGCATAGATTCTACAACAGTGAATCACATTAGATTGTAAATGTAATGAGCCAGTGCAACTGAGACAATTCCTGCACAGAATTTTGTGAGATTACAAAGCACTTAATAAGCTTAATGATTATTACCATATTTATACTTTCATTAATGTGCTCATGTTATATTTTGATCCCGACCCTGATGTTCTACAGCACAAATGCAGAGTACATTGTTTTTATCTATGAATTTTATCTAAGTTCAATAAAATATACTTCCTAAACTACTTTCATTAATATTTTTGTTTACAGTGGAAGAGCAATATGACAAAATGTAAATTGTATACATATAAACTTATTAATTAATGTTTTTATATAAATTACATAATTGAATTATTTAAAAAAAAAAAATCAGATACTAATAAATAGTTTCCAGGTCAGACCTTTAGAAATTATTATATAAAATGATGTGTATTGCAGATTGATAAGAATATTAAGATTGGTAAAATATACATTGAAACTGAAATTGGCTTTAAAAAAGTGGATTTTGTTTTACATCATTGATAATTTACACCCTATAATTTAGTAACATGTTTATATTTGACATTGATATAAGTGGCACAATGCACGGGAAACATGTATAGATGTGTGTCAGGAGTGGCCAAACTCGGTCCTCGAGATCTACCAATAGTTCACATTTTCCAGGTCACCCAGCAGGTGCACAGGTGTAGTCATTACTCACTGACACATTTTGAAAGATCCACAGGTGGAGTCATTACCTGTGCTTTTCATGGGGTTCACTGAAGCAGTTTATAGTGCCATACTGCTTGTTTACTTAAACTTAGTGCAATATATGTCCATTGATCAATCTGCATTTCAAACAGCTGACCAATTGGCTCAGATGTAGGCCAGTGTCTTAATCAGCCTTGAGCTGGCCACACACTAGACCAACTTACATCCAACCAGCCAACTTGTTGATTGGTTGGAATGAAAATCTAGTAAGGAATGGGAGTTAATGATGATCAGCAATTTGCTCCCAAATGCCAGAAAACAGATGAAAATGGTCGTTCAGACAAGTTTGTTAAATGTTTGATCTAAACAATTTGTTCAAACAACAGTTTTTGTCCATTTTCCGGCGTTTGGGAGCAAATTGCTGATTGTCATTTGCTTTCATACCTTACCAGATTCTCATTCCAACCAATCACCTAGTTGGCTGGTTGGATGTAAGTTGGTCCAGTTGGGGGCCAACTTTACTATTTCTTAAAAATCAGTTTTAGGGCAGCTTGCTGAGGGTGTGGTTTCTGAACAGTTATAAAAACAGTTGAAAACATTGAACAACATCTTAGGGCCATATCCAATTAGCCCCGAACACTGTTCGGGTGCTAATTGATCCCCGCGATCGGCCAAAAACTCCCTACCCTATTCATTTGGGCAAATCAATAGGATAGTTCGCTCGTTAACACATAGGAGCCACGATAAGCTTGCAGCCCTATGTGTTCTCGCATTTTTTGGGGCAAAAAAACATCACTGAAAGTGGATTCTTTATCGGGACACATCAGGTCCCGAAAAAAACCCCATGATAAGTGCCATTATTGGGCCGACTTCAGGGCTAATTGGATAGCCCTGAGCGAGCCCCGGGTGAGCTAATTAGCAGCTGTAATTTACCACGGCTAATTGGATATGGCCCTAAAACCAGATAATTACAAAATCATTACTTAAAAGAAATTTGTTTTTTCAAAAAATAAAAAACACAATGTATCAAAAACTTATTTTTATAATCTCACTACTTGGAATCATCTCTAGGGCTACTACATCCTTAACTCTCCCTGCAGCTCATCCTTCTGTACATATTGCTACCTCATTAATCTACTCTCCTCTTATAAACACACATGAGCTTTTAATTTATCTATACACACTGGCAATAACATCCACAACCTGTTGCCATAAAAGTGTTTCAGACAAAGCCAACAACTATATTTATATCTCTCTCCTGCTGCTTCTATTAGCTGGTGACATATCACCAAATCCAGGCCCAACACACATGCCACACCCACAGCGAACTATAAATCCAGCTAACCTCATAAACATTGCGTGCCTCCCTTCACCCTCCAAGTCACTAAAATGTGCCTTATGGAATGCACGCTCTGTCTGCAATAAACTAACATCCATCCATGACCTCTTTATTTCAACTAAGCTCAACAATAACAATAACAGAATAATGAAAACATGGCTCACACAATCAGACTGTCTCCCCTGCACTTTCACATTGTGACCTACACTTCTCACATACCCCCAGGCCTGGTAATAGTAAAGGAGGTGGGGTAGGAATATTACTGTCCCAATCTTTTACATACACAGTTCTCCCACAGGTACCTTCACTCACATTTACATAATTTGAAGTACATTCTATCAGGACTTTCACCCCTTTCTCTCTGCACATTGCTGCTATCTATAGCCCACCTGGGCCACCTCAACAATTTCTGGAACACTTTTTTGCCTGGCTCCCTCACTTCCTATCCTCAGACATCTCCACCATCGTTATGGGTGATTTCAATGTCCCCATTGACTGTCCACAATCTCCTCATGCCTCCAGACTACTCTCTTTAACCTCCTCTCTTGGCCTCTCCCAGTGGACTGACTCCTCTACTCATCAGGAGGGCAACTGCCTTGATCTTGTATTCACCAGACTATGCTCAGTTTCTGATTTAACGAATGCTCCTTTCCCTCTCTCAAATCACAACCTTATCACCTGCACAAACTCCTCCATTACATCAACGCAATTGAAATCAACCAAACCTCCTAAAATCCGAAGAAATATTAATGCTATTAACTTTCAACAACTATCTACTTCTCTACAACAACGACTCTCACCAATTTCTACATTCACTTCTCCTGAGACTGCTGCATCACACCTAAATCAGATTCTAGTAAAAGCACTCGAAGAAGTATCTCCAGCTACCCATCACACACCACGTAGAGTTAGACGTCAACCGTGGCATTATAACTTAACAAGGCATCTATAAAAACTCTCACGTAAAGTAGAATGTCAGTGGCGAAAGTCTCGTACTCCAAGTGACTTCCTCACATATAAGACCATCTACAACTCTTATCGTACTGCTCTGGCCGTTGCCAAACAAACCTATTTCCAATCTCTAATCTCTGCTCAAGTCTCTAACCCCAAGCGACTTTTTAATACATTTAAAAAGCTTCTTACCCCTACCTCACCCAAACCACCTGCCACTATCTGTGCCGCAAGACAAGGACAAGATTGACAAGGACAAGATTCCTATTTCAAGGACAAGATTGATAAGATCCGAAATGGAATGGAATGCTAGTGACCTGCTCAATTCCCTAACCCTGGCACATTATCTTCATTTGATCTCACAAAGGAAGATGAAGTATCTACAGTCTTCTCATCCTCCTACTCTATTACCTCTCATCTAGATCCTATACCCTCACAAATCAGCAAAGCTCTGTCTCCTGTTCTCATCCCAACCCTAACTAAAATTGTAATCTCTCTCTCTCTCTAGTGGCGTCTATCCATCACTGTTCAAGCATGCAGTGATTACTCCCATTCTGAAAAAAGAAAATTCTGACCCTAACACTCTCTCAAATTATCGACCTATCTCCCAGGTCCCATGCCCCTCAAAGCTACTTGAGAGACTTGTCTACACCCGCCTCACATACTTTCGTAACTCACACAACTTATTGGACGCTCTTCAGTCCGGCTTTCGCTCCCAACACTCCACAGAGACAGCACTGACTAAGGTAGTAAATGATCTGGTCAATGCCAAGGCTAAAGGCCATTACTCACTCCTAGTCTCTGTCTTAGGTCCTCTGCTATTCTCAATCTATACCACCTCTCTTGGCAAACTAATCCGCTCTTTTGGATTTCAGTACCATCTGTATGCGGATGACACTCAAATCTACCTATCTTCTCCAGATTTATCACCATCTGTATTGGCCGTGTCACTGAATGTCTTTCTGCCATTTCATCTTGGATGTCATCCCACCACCTGAAACTTAATATTTCTAAAACAGAATTAATTATATTTCCACCGGCCAATAACAGTTACCAACCTGATCTCTCTATCACTGTTGATAACTCGAAAATCCACCCTGCCCCACAAGCTCGTTGCCTTGGTGTCATCCTTGGCTCTGAACTGTCCTTTGTTCCCCACTTTCAATCTGTCTCAAAATCATGTTACATACATCTAAAAAACATATTCAAAATTCGACCACATCTCACACAAGACACTGCAAAAACTCTAATCCATGCACTTACTATTTCCCGCATTGACTATTGCAATAGCCTCCTTCCTGGTCTTCCCAAAAACAGGCTATCGCCATTACAATCCATTTTGAATGCAGCTGCGAGGCTTATCTTCCTTGCCAAATGTTCATCGTCTGCTGCCTCGCTCTGTCAGTCCCTCCATTGGTTGCCAGTTTTCTACCGTATTCAATACAAAATACATTTACTTACACATAAGGTTATTAACCAAACCAACATACACCTCTTCACTCATCTCAAAAGATCTCTGTACCCGACCTCTCCGCTTAGCACAAGATCTGCGTCTTTCATCCCCATGCATTACTTGCTTCCACTCATGGTTACAGGACTTTCTTCAGGCTGCACCCACTCTATGGAATGCGACCACGCACAATAAGACTTTCTTCTAGTCTCCAATCCTTCAAGCAATCCCTGAAAACTCACCTCTTCAGCCAAGCTTATCAGATTCCAGAACCACCCACATAACCCTTATAGCTTCAATATCTAATTACATCCCCTTTCACAGTCCACACATAACCTCACACATTGTCTTTCTTTCACATCCTCCTGATATTTGGCTGACATTCCTGTGTGACTGGATCATGCAGCCCACCAAGAAACTCTCCATTCTGGCTGGCCCAAAATGCAATATACTGTATAGCACCTAACCTTGTGTATCAATGCCTGTTTCCCTATAGATTGTAAGCTTGCGAGCAGGGCCTTCCTATCTATATATCTGTCTGTTATTACCCAGTTTTGTTCTATCAATGTTTACAATTGTAAAGCATAACGGAATATGTTGCGCTATATAAGTAACTGTTAACAAATAAATAAATAATAAATACACATAGTAAACATGGGCAGCACAGATGCTGTAATGGTTAGCATTACTGCCTCACAGCACAGAGGTTGTGGGTTCGTTTCCCACTACGGTCCCAACTGTGTGGAGTTTGAATATTCTCCTTATGCTTGCGTGGGTTTCCTCCGGGTACCCCAGTTTCCTCCCAAATATACTGGTAGGTTAATTGGCTCCCATCAAAAAATTAACCCTAGTGTGTATGTGTGCGAGCATGTGGTAGGGAATATAGATTGTAAGCTCCACTGGGGCAGGGTATGATGTGAATGGCCGAATATTCTCTCTGTAAAGTGCTGCGGTATATGTGTGCGCTATATAAATAACTGGTAATACATAAATAATAATAAATAATAAATAAACACACACACACAAATATACATACAAACACATACGCTGAGCTGAGAGGAGACTGGTGGGCACTGGGCCTGATTCAGACCCGGTCGCAAGCGCTGAGCGCTCGAAACCAGGTCGATGGTGGCCCAGAGCACATGCGCACGACGGAGCCAGCTCTGTCGTGCGCATGCGTGAGACCCGGATAGCGACGGGCAATCCATAGCTCCGGGTCTCGCACCAAAGGCGGCGTGCTGTCGATGTTGAGTGACAGCATGCCCCCTTTGGTGGGCGGGCCGGGGGGGTGGCTGCCCAGATGGAGGCATTCCCATGAGAACGCCTAGCATCTGGGGGCGGCCCCACTAACATCACAAGTGATGTCAGTGGCAGAGCTTTCGGCTCTGTTTGAGCCGAAAGCTCTCTGGGGCTTGCGGCCACGAGACCCTACCACAAGACCATTGCGACCAACATATTGGCCGCTCGCATTGGCCGCTCCATTAAAAAAAAAAACGCCCTGATTCAGAGCGAGCGCTCTGTCAGAGTGTCCGGCTCTGAATCAGTGCCACTGTGTGTGAGGGCTGAGGGAACTGCCGTGGCTGGGCATGTGCAGCATCTCCCCCTGCATTCTGTGTGGAGAGAGCTGTGTTGATAAGAGCTCTCTGTAGCTGCAGCTCGTGATTGCAGTTGCAGTTTGTACTGAGATGAACACATCTCTGTCTCTGTAAAAAAAATTTTGCTCCATTGTGTGGGTATCTGGATACTCAGAAACCCCCCCTGTGTGCGCCACTGCAATGATTAGTTTTGTGCCTCACAGCACTGTGGACATGGCAGGGGCATTATTAGTACATTGTGAGCCCCATAACAACATCTTCACTTCAAAAGAAACAGAAATAGACATTTGTATAAGACAATATGAACTGTGTCTGGTACAGTATCTCACTTGTCCCCCATGAACAATATATCAGTGATAGGCAACCTAATACACTTCAGTTCAGCCCTCTAACCTTCAAAAGGGACAAAACATTATCCTTAATTTCAGTAATATAAGTTAAAACAATATGTTTTATCGAAGAAACAGACCTGGACAAAATATCAGCAGGCATTTTAAACAAGTGTTACAATCTATAACAAACAAAATAGACAATAAATCACGTCCCTCTGGATCCACCTCTGCCATGAGCTGGGTGCAAGGGAGGTAGGTCCTGAGGTTTTGGGTCCAATAGCAAAGGCACGCCTTGCACCCACTATAGTTACACCCCTGGGGTATAGGTTATGGGTTTAGTTTTAATTCTAGCCAGGGCCCTATATGTGTGCAGTTGGTATCCGCCTCGTATCTGCCCTGGCTTTCCAAATATTCCAGACTCCTCCCACAATCCAAAAACATACTGGCAAGTTATATGGCTTCTGTCAAAATATTTACAAAAATAACAGCAATGCAAGGTAGGGAATTTAAAGTAAATATTGTTTTTTGATCTATATTTTCAAATGATAAAATGGAACACAAATAAAATACTAAATTGATTTACTAGAGCATTTAGTTCATTTAAATTATTTTTACTTTTTTTGATTGTTCCTATTGTATTCTAAATTTTACAGCATTTATTCTCTCTTAGAACCCATTTTATTTGGATATACAGACTTGTAAAAAAATATGTTTCAATTATAGTACAGCATTAATGTAAATATAAAAGACATTGGTAACATGCATTTAATATACTATATGAGATTGTGTATAATGATGTGCATGCTACATTGACACGACAGTAAATTGAGGCACATCAGAAAACACGACATTACATTATGCACACACCACGCATATACAGTGGTATGCTCCTAATGATATAGGTTCAATGTTTCTGAAATAAATTGCCTTGGCATTATGCAAACCGAAAGGGTCTTGGCTTTCTGTAACCTCCTGCTATTTCACTAAAATGTTATTTTTATAACTAAAAGGGTAAAGGATAGCGCAGGTCAGCTCCTCGCTTATCAGATCAATAGACAGGTTTGTGTTTGTTAAAGGGTGGACAGCCAGGACAGGCCTGGAACGTTACTCTCCATCCCCATAAGCATCCCACGGGACAAATCAGAAAAGGGCTCAATTGGATTAGTAGATGGAAACGATAATGATGGCTCTTTATTAGAATTATGGAACACTTGCATATTTATAGAATTACGGCTTAAATTATGTGACTCAAGGCTCCTCACCCTTTGTTTGCCTGATGTGTCCCACGCTATCTTATCCTCTCTAACGTCATTGCTTTTCTTTCTCTCTGTTTTTCCTTTGTCTTTATCTTATTGCAGCCAAAATGTACTCACGGGGAAAGTGAGAATTGCATATATAATTGTGCATTCTAGAATTCCTGCTTCTCCTTGAATAACTGTATTATTCTCAGACTCTTTACACCTTGCACCCAGAGCTGGATTGATGCATGACTGCTATCGTTGAATCTCCAGGCCCTTTGCTTAATAGCAGGGCCGGCTCCAGCGGTCGGAGCACCCTGTGCCGGCCCCCTCCAGAGCGTCCTATCCAGAGTGCGACCGAAAATGGGGGTGTGGCCTAATTATCATAGGCCACGTCCCCTACGTGATGTTATTAGAAGGCGTGTCTGCCTCCAAATAACGTCAGGCTGGGGGAAGCCTAACTTGCTGGGCTTCCCCCAGCCCTCCTCCGTCACTGAATGGATGCGGCGCACATGCGCGCAGCATCCTTTCAGAGTCTCCATGGTTCGGCACCGCTGCACAGCTGCAGCAGTGGGGGGTCCCCAACCTCCCGATTTAACCACCCGTGGGCCACTTCGGCCCACGAGTAGAACAGCGGGAAAGTAATGACCCGCTGAAATCAGGATGTTGGGGAAGGGTGCGCCCTCTATGGGTGGCGCCCCTGTGCGACCGCTCAGATCGAACACCCCTAAAGCCGGCCCAGCTTAATAGGCCCCATTCATCATGTTGAGTAGCTATGGGCCTGATTCAAAGATGGATGCTAATTCTATCACAGCTGTGATTTCGTACAGAACGCAGCTGCGAAAATATACTAATGGTTCCACACGAGCATATGGACGTCCACTGTTGCCTTCTCATCTGCGTACAATGTTGCATACTTGCGTAAATTTTGGTAACATGGACGCACATCGCACAGCCATATTGCCCTGACCAGCCCCATACACTGCAGCTCTCCTGACGCACAGAGGGCTCTCATGCTGTGTATACATTCGCAGTGGCTAATTTATGCACGCCCATGAAATGGTGTTAGAACGTACAGACACGCCTGCGGTTTTCTAACCACTCCCAGTTACCGCCCCAAACGCTGACAACCTGTCACTCACTTTGCGATGGATTCCTCTGTATCTCCGTAATCGTAATGCGATCGCAGCACGTTGGCAGTGCAGCTTATACACACGCGCAAAGGCAAACAATCGCTCGATCTGCGTAAAAAAGTGTGAATGTTCTCTGGCCAGGGGCCAGGGACACTGGTCATGTTATCAGGGTCTTCATGAGATCTTCTAGATCTTGGTAATGGGGATTGCATGGCTAACTGTATGGGGACATGTTCCTCTGCACATGCCATAATAGAGCATGGCTGTGCCTCTCAGACATACCTGGGCCCTTGCCCCTTGGCCATGCAGGGGCCCAGGTACTTTGTGCACCCCCCCTCTTCCGTTTGTGCCCCTGCATTTTATACTAAGGATGTTATGCCTTGTGTTCTTATATTTCTTACACAGTATATTTCTATATATCATATATGGATTTCATTGTAAATAGCAATTTGCAAGACTACTGTGTGGGGACCATGTAAAATATGGCATGTGTCTGTAAAAATATTCCTCAAGTATTCCTGCCGGGTGGTGACATATAACCGAATGCAATTAGAGATTCACTATACAGTAGTATTTTTCTGAATAAACTTACTCATTGATAAATATGTTACCAATACATTCATTCCTTATACTTATACATTTTACTATGAGTTGAATACCAGTTTAGTATAATTATGACCCTGATGTCACCAATTATTTAAAAAATTGGACTTAAGCCAAGTACACACTATCCAATTATCAGGCCGATCACTGGCTGGCCGGCCCGATCATTGGCTAGTGCACATGCAGGAGCATCAGAGCATTTTAAGCCAATAAACGGAATCAAACGCTCCAACATCGGTCAGATTGGGAGGTTGGTATCTCGTTCCCAACATCCCGCTCCCGTTGAAAAGATCAAAAGAAAGTACGCACTGAGCAATAAATTGCTCAGTCTGAAGGCGTGCAGACCGATCCGATAATCGCTCCATCAGATCAGATCGGCATCGATCAGCTTTACTGTAGAACACAATGATTTCACTTATATGCAGTGGCGTTTTAAGAGAGGAGGGGTCCCATGTGCAGCCTCTGTTTGGGCCCCCTCTCTGTCAGTGCAACGTACAAAGGGCCTGATTTAACAGCGTACGCAATTGCAACTACGCACGCAGATCGGCCAATTGTTCAGTACTGCACATGCATATGCACAGCACTGCACGTGCACTGCAATCACACTGCGATTATGCATGGAGCTAGGAATCCATCACAAAAAATATTACTGAAGTTGTCAATTAAGGTTGACAAAGATGATGATTTTGTATATATTTTTCTATGGGGATGGGTACGGGATGTTGGTGCTCGGGATTCTAGCAGTCACAATCCCGAAGCCGGCATCCCAACCGGTTTAGGATACCGAACCTAATGGTAAGTATCCTAACCCTTCCCCTACCCCTAAACCTAATCCTTCATCTCTGCAGCCTAAACCTAACCCTCCGCCCTTAGCTCTAACCCTCCCCCCAAGTGCCTAACCCCCCCCCCAGTGCCTGGTAGGCAGTCGGAAAGCCGGCGGACCGAATCACGACAGCCGGCTTCCCGACTGCTTAATCCCGGCGAGGGTTAAATGACAGGCGTCTAAATCTAGACGCCTGTCAATTTACCGATGCCGGGAGATGGGGCGCCTGGCATGCCGATCAAAGTGATGCTGGACGCCGAGCGTGGACAGCCGCAGGGGCTGGAGGGTTAGGTTTAGGGCTCCCAGGGGGACTTAGGGTTAGGCACCCCCCGGGAGGTTAGGGTTAGGCTAGGGTGAGGGAGGGTTAGGGTTAGGCACCCCTGGGGGGGCTTAGGGTTAGGCACCCCCCGGGAGACTTAGGTTTAGGTGGCGGGGAAGAGGGGGTTAGGTTTAGGCACTTAGAGGGGGGACTAGGGTTAGGCACTGGGGGAAGGTTAGGGTTAGGCACTCGTAAGGGAGGGTTAGGGTTAGGGGGTAGAATTAGGTTTGTGAATATTTACCTGGGATGATCGGGATTTTCATCCTTGTCAGGCTGCCGCTGTCGGGATTTGAACCACCGGCCAGTGGTCCGGCGGTAAATCATACTGCTTCCCAGTGCCTAACCCTAACTCCTAACTCTAAGCCTCCCCCTAGTGTCTAACTCCTAACCCTCCCCCTCCCCCTAACTCCACTACTTACCGTCGGAATGCCGCCACCGGGATTCTGACTGGTGTTGAGATTCCGTCATTCTGAGTGCCGGCCTCCTGACAGCTGGGATTAAAACGACATCCCTTTCTAAGTATCTTACCAAAAACACCAAGTGTTTTCAGCCAGACCCCCGTTAAATTGCAATAAAAATAAATAAAATGGAAGTAGAGTAGAAAGAAGTCAGACGGTTTTCTCATTACTTGTCACTTAGTGTCACAAGTAAAATGTATAGTTGGATGTGATTCAGGTAGGTCAACACTTCCTTAAATGGCATGGTATGAAATATGACCATGCAACTGCTATTTATTAAATGACTGTACTTCATGTCAACAATACTTTAATAGAAAAAGAAATACCACAGGTCTACAAGCTAGGTCACGGAAAGGTCCGATCCCAAGATATTATACACCTAACACGCACAGATTTTTGATAAACCTTGGCCATTAGTGTTGGTCTTATCTACTGGAGAATTCCGTAATAATATAACATGATATTGCTCAGTAACTCACTGATGGCAGCCGGGAACTAGTACACCCAAGGGTAATGCCAAAAGTGTCTTCATTGATAAATGTAACAAATAAATAGGGGACATGAACAGGTCACTTTATATGGTCACTTATTTATATGGCTTGCGTGGCTTTATTCTCTTTTTCCCATAATAAATCTTCAGATATTGGAAAAGCACATAGCAGGAGAAAAAATGGTGGCCGGGTAAAATACACATTTTTTAAAGTTATTGTAACTAAATCTAAAAATGGACCAAGTTGCAATGTTCACAAGTCACACTGAGCTTGGCATTCCTTGTCATTTGTTCAAATGGCCACAAACATTTAGCTTGATTTAGCTTTCAGTTAGAATACTGTACTGTAAAATAAATGTACAGGGAAGGGCAGACTCTAGAACTAGAGCTCATTTTTACCTAGAATTCAGGAAAATGGGTTCACAAAAATCAGCCAAAAACACAGATCTGCAAAACTGGCAAAAAATACTCCCATAAATTAAAAAAAATAAATAAATCTCTAATTGATAATAAGATATTTTCAAAATTTTTTGTTATGATTTTTTTCTATTGAGTTCAGGTGGATAAACAATTGTATGTTATAGTTTTAATGAAAAAATTATTTACTTCTGAGCAGAGATTTTCACTGGTGCTCATCAAGCAACTACTGTAGTATATTGGAGCCTCCGCCCGTTCACTTACCCCGGCTGCACTGTTTTTCAGTCCCAACTCCCCTTTCTCCACCTGCCAAAGGGTTGGGGTGCTCCTACGGCGCATGTCCATCTCTGTACATGGCATCCTCAATTATTACATAGATATCTTGTATACTCCTCTTTTACCTCTCTTCTTAATATCTACAACAGATAGTCAGTAATTCATGTCTGTTTTCAGTCTTTTTACTTTGTTGAAACAATGTTTCTGCACCCTGCAAAGCAAAGTTTACATGTTGTGTTATTATAACAATAAAATAGCTGACAAAAGGGATAACTCTTGTTTGCAATTAATGTTTGCAATTAATCTTGTCAGGTCCAAAGTAGGGGTGAGCGGGTTCGGATTTCTGAAATCCGAACCCCCCCGAGCCCCCCCGATCCGAGTCCGATCCGAGTCAGGCTCGACTTTTCCCGCCTGACTCGGATCTGAAATCGAGGCAAAACGTCATCTTCCCGCCTTCCGAGTCTCGCGGGTTTTGGATCCTATATAAGGTACACACGTCGGCGCCATTTTCTCACTCGGCTGTGGACAGTGAAGAGGGAGGGTGGGAGTTAGGGCTGTGTAGTGTAGTGTAGTGTAGTGCTGCTGTTGTCCACTACTTCAAAGTCCATAGGGGCTGGCTGTGTTGTGCTGTGCTGCTGTTGTTAATAGGGGCTGTGTCCACTACTTCAAAGTCCATAGGGGCTGGCTGGACTGTGTTGTGCAGTCAGTTCTCCATAGGGGCTGTGTCCACTCCAAAGTCCTGTGCAGTGTCCCAGTCCTAAAGGAGTGCTGTAGTGTTGTCCAGGGGGTGCTCTGTCCATCAGGGGTGCTCCCCCCAAGTGCTAAAAAAATAATATATTTTCTGTGTTTGTGAATTGTGTGCGCAGTAGCCGCACGTGCATCAACAAAGTAGTGCCAAGCGTGCACCTGTGTCATAAGTAAAGGGCCGGCTGGCTTGACCGTTAAGGGTGCTGTAACCCCCGAAAGTACACTCCAGTCCAAACCAAAAAAAAAATTATTTTCTGTGTTTGTGAATTGTGTGCGCAGTAGCCGCACGTGCATCAACAAAGTAGTGCCAAGCGTGCGCCTGTGTCATAAGTAAAGGGCCGGCTGGCTTGACCGTTAAGGGTGCTGTAACCCCCGAAAGTACACTCCAGTCCAAACCAAAAAAAAAAATATTTTCTGTGTTTGTGAATTGTGTGCGCAGTAGCCGCACGTGCATCAACAAAGTAGTGCCAAGCGTGCGCCTGTGTCATAAGTAAAGGGCCGGCTGGCTTGACCGTTAAAGGGTGCTGTAACCCCCGAAAGTACACTCCAGTCCAAACCAAAAAAAAATTATTTTCTGTGTTTGTGAATTGTGTGCGCAGTAGCCGCACGTGCATCAACAAAGTAGTGCCAAGCGTGCGCCTGTGTCATAAGTAAAGGGCCGGCTGGCTTGACCGTTAAAGGGTGCTGTAACCCCCGAAAGTACACTCCAGTCCAAACCAAAAAAAAATTATTTTCTGTGTTTGTGAATTGTGTGCGCAGTAGCCGCACGTGCATCAACAAAGTAGTGCCAAGCGTGCGCCTGTGTCATAAGTAAAGGGCCGGCTGGCTTGACCGTTAAGGGTGCTGTAACCCCCGAAAGTACACTCCAGTCCAAACCTAAAAAAAAATTATTTTCTGTGTTTGTGAATTGTGTGCGCAGTAGCCGCACGTGCATCAACAAAGTAGTGCCAAGAGTGCGCCTGTGTCATAAGTAAAGGGCCGGCTGGCTTGACCGTTAAAGGGTGCTGTAACCCCCGAAAGTACACTCCAGTCCAAACCAAAAAAAAATTATTTTCTGTGTTTGTGAATTGTGTGCGCAGTAGCCGCACGTGCATCAACAAAGTAGTGCCAAGCGTGCGCCTGTGTCATAAGTAAAGGGCCGGCTGGCTTGACCGTTAAAGGGTGCTGTAACCCCCGAAAGTACACTCCAGTCCAAACCAAAAAAAAATTATTTTCTGTGTTTGTGAATTGTGTGCGCAGTAGCCGCACGTGCATCAACAAAGTAGTGCCAAGCGTGCGCCTGTGTCATAAGTAAAGGGCCGGCTGGCTTGACCGTTAAAGGGTGCTGTAACCCCCAAAGTACACTCCAGTCCAAACCAAAAAAAAAAATATTTTCTGTGTTTGTGAATTGTGTGCGCAGTAGCCGCACGTGCATCAACAAAGTAGTGCCAAGCGTGCGCCTGTGTCATAAGTAAAGGGCCGGCTGGCTTGACCGTTAAAGGGTGCTGTAACCCCCGAAAGTACACTCCAGTCCAAACCAAAAAAAAATTATTTTCTGTGTTTGTGAATTGTGTGCGCAGTAGCCGCACGTGCATCAACAAAGTAGTGCCAAGCGTGCGCCTGTGTCATAAGTAAAGGGCCGGCTGGCTTGACCGTTAAGGGTGCTGTAACCCCCGAAAGTACACTCCAGTCCAAACCTAAAAAAAAATTATTTTCTGTGTTTGTGAATTGTGTGCGCAGTAGCCGCACGTGCATCAACAAAGTAGTGCCAAGAGTGCGCCTGTGTCATAAGTAAAGGGCCGGCTGGCTTGACCGTTAAAGGGTGCTGTAACCCCCGAAAGTACACTCCAGTCCAAACCAAAAAAAAATTATTTTCTGTGTTTGTGAATTGTGTGCGCAGTAGCCGCACGTGCATCAACAAAGTAGTGCCAAGCGTGCGCCTGTGTCATAAGTAAAGGGCCGGCTGGCTTGACCGTTAAAGGGTGCTGTAACCCCCGAAAGTACACTCCAGTCCAAACCAAAAAAAAATTATTTTCTGTGTTTGTGAATTGTGTGCGCAGTAGCCGCACGTGCATCAACAAAGTAGTGCCAAGCGTGCGCCTGTGTCATAAGTAAAGGGCCGGCTGGCTTGACCGTTAAAGGGTGCTGTAACCCCCAAAGTACACTCCAGTCCAAACCAAAAAAAAAAATATTTTCTGTGTTTGTGAATTGTGTGCGCAGTAGCCGCACGTGCATCAACAAAGTAGTGCCAAGCGTGCGCCTGTGTCATAAGTAAAGGGCCGGCTGGCTTGACCGTTAAAGGGTGCTGTAACCCCCGAAAGTACACTCCAGTCCAAACCAAAAAAAAATTATTTTCTGTGTTTGTGAATTGTGTGCGCAGTAGCCGCACGTGCATCAACAAAGTAGTGCCAAGCGTGCGCCTGTGTCATAAGTAAAGGGCCGGCTGGCTTGACCGTTAAAGGGTGCTGTAACCCCCGAAAGTACACTCCAGTCCAAACCAAAAAAAAAATATTTTCTGTGTTTGTGAATTGTGTGCGCAGTAGCCGCACGTGCATCAACAAAGTAGTGCCAAGCGTGCGCCTGTGTCATAAGTAAAGGGCCGGCTGGCTTGACCGTTAAAGGGTGCTGTAACCCCCGAAAGTACACTCCAGTCCAAACCAAAAAAAAATTATTTTCTGTGTTTGTGAATTGTGTGCGCAGTAGCCGCACGTGCATCAACAAAGTAGTGCCAAGCGTGCGCCTGTGTCATAAGTAAAGGGCCGGCTGGCTTGACCGTTAAAGGGTGCTGTAACCCCCAAAGTACACTCCAGTCCAAACCAAAAAAAAAATTATTTTCTGTGTTTGTGAATTGTGTGCGCAGTAGCCGCACGTGCATCAACAAAGTAGTGCCAAGCGTGCGCCTGTGTCATAAGTAAAGGGCCGGCTGGCTTGACCGTTAAAGGGTGCTGTAACCCCCGAAAGTACACTCCAGTCCAAACCAAAAAAAAATTATTTTCTGTGTTTGTGAATTGTGTGCGCAGTAGCCGCACGTGCATCAACAAAGTAGTGCCAAGAGTGCGCCTGTGTCATAAGTAAAGGTCCGGCTGGCTTGACCGTTAAAGGGTGCTGTAACCCACAAAGTACACTCCAGTCCAAACCCAAAAAAAAATTATTTTCTGTGTTTAGCCGCACGTATATATCAAATCGATATAACATAAATGGAGGACCAAACTTTCTCCGATAAAAATAAAATAGAGAAAGATCAAGAACCACTTCCTCCTAGTGCTGAAGCTGCTGCCACTAGTCATGACATAGACGATAACATGCCATCAACGTCGTCTGCCAAGGCCGATGCCCAATGTCATAGTAGAGGGCACATACAATCCCAAATGGCAAAGTTCAGGAAAATGACCTTGAAAAAGACATTTAAATCAGCTGAAGAGAAACGTAAACTTGCCAATATGCCATTTACGACACGGAGTGGCAAGGAACGGCTAAGGTCGATCCCTAGTATGTTCATGACTAGTGGTTCAGCTTCACATGACGATGGAAGCACTCCTCCCACTAAAAAAATCAAAAGAGTTAAGCTGGCAAAAGCACAGCGAAGAACTGTGCTTTCTAAGAAGATATCACAAATCCCCAAGGAGAGTCCAAGTGTGGTGGTGGTTGCGATGCCTGACCTTCCCAGCACTGGACGGGAAGAGGTGGCTCTTTTCACCATTTGCACGCCCCTTGCAAGTGCTGAAAGGAGCACCCACAGTCCACTTGCTGATATGCAAATTGAAGATGTCACTGTTGAAGTACAACAGGATGAGGATACTGGTGTAGCTGGCGCTGAGGAGGAAGTTGGCGAGGAGGATTCTGATGGTGATGTGGTTTGTTTAAATCAGGCTCCGGGGGAGACAGTTGTTGTCCGTGGGATGAAAAAGCCCATCACGGTCATGCCTGGGCAGAAGACCAAACATTCCACCTCTTTGGTCTGGCAATATTTCTATCCAAATCCAGACAACAACTGTCTTGCCATATGTACCATATGTAAAGGTGAAATAAGTAGGGGTAGGGACGTCAACCACCTAGGAACATCCTCCCTTATACGGCACCTGCAGCGCGTTCATAAAAAGTTACTGTCAAGTTCAGAAACTTTGGCTCAGACCGTAAGCAGTCCAGGGACACCTAAATCCCGTTGTCCTGTTGTATCCAAGCGCCTGCAAACCACACCGTCAACTCCCTCCTCGTCAATTTCCTCCTTAGTCAGGATCGGAAGTAGTCCTGTAGGCCATATCACTGGCATGACTGACTCTCCTATCCGGGATTCCTCCGGAGGATCCTGCATTGCTACGCCTACTGCTGCCGCTGCTGCTGTTGCTGCTGCTGGGAGTCGTTCATCATCCCAGAGAGGAAGTAGGAACACCACTACTTTTACTAAACAATTGACCCTCCAACAGTCCTTAGCGAGGAGGATGAAGTACAACAGCAGTCATCCTGAAGCAAAACGTATAACTGAGGCCTTGACTGCTATGTTGGTGTTAGACGTGCGTCCGGTATCCGCCATTAGTGCAGTGGGATTTAGACAATTGATGGAGGTAGTGTGTCCCCGGTTCCAAATCCCGTCTAGATTCCACTTCACTAGGCAGGCGATACCGAGACTGTACAGAAACGTCAGAAAAAGTGTCCTCAGTGTCCTGAAAAATGCCGTTGTACACAATGTCCACTTAACCACGGACATGTGGACAAGTGGAACAGGGCAGACTAAGGACTATATGACTGTGACAGCCCACTGGGTAGATGTATCACCTTACGCAGCAACAGCAGCAGCGTCACCAGTAGCAGCATCTCAGAAATGCCAGCTCGTTACAAGGCAGGCTACGCTGTGTATCACCGGTTTCAGTAAGAGGCACACCGCCGACAACCTCTTAGAGAAACTGAGGGAAATCATCGCCCAGTGGCTTACCCCACTTAGACTCTCCTGGGGATTTGTGATATCTGACAACGCCACCAATATTGTGCGGGCATTACATCTGGGCAAATTCCAGCACGTCCCATGTTTTGCTCACACAATAAACTTGGTGGTGCAGAATTTTCTGAAAAGCGACAGGGGCGTGCAGGAGACGCTTTGGGTGGCCCGAAAAATTTCTGGCCACTTTCGCCATTCAGCGACTGCGTGCCGAAGACTGGAGCGCCAGCAAACACTCTTGAACCTGCCCCGCCATCACCTGAAGCAAGAGGTTGTGACGCGGTGGAACTCAACCCTCTATATGCTTCAGAGGATGGAGGAGCAGCAAAAGGCCATACAAGCCTATACATCCACCTATGACATAGGCAAAGGAGGGGGTATGCACCTGACTCAAGCGCAGTGGAGAATGATTTCCGTGTTGTGCAAGGTTCTCCAGCCCTTCGAACTTGCCACACGTGAAGTCAGTTCAGACACAGCCAGCTTGAGTCAGGTCATTCCCCTCATCAGGCTTTTGCAGAAGCAGCTGGAGAAAGTGAAGGAGGAGCTAAGACGGAGCGATTCCGCTCGGCATGTGGGACTTGTGGATGAAGCCCTTCATTCGCTTTGCCAGGATTCCAGGGTGGTCAATCTGTTGAAATCAGACCACTACATTTTGGCCACCGTGCTTGATCCTAGGTTTAAAGCCTATGTGGTGTCTCTCTTTCCGGCCGACACAAGCCTGCAGAGGTGCAAAGACCTGCTGGTGAACACACTGTCAGCTGAAGCGGAACGTGACACGTCAACGGCTCCTTCTTCATTTTCTCCCGCAACTGGGGCTGCCAGGAAAAAACTTAGGTATCCTAAGCAACCCGCTGGCGGTGATGCAGGGCAGGCAGGACCAAGTTTGGACATCTGGTCCGGACTGAAGGACCTGGCAACAATTTCTGACATGTCTACTGTCACTGCATATGATACTGTCACCATTGACAGAATGGTGGAGGATTACATCGGTGACAGCATCCAAGTAGGCATGTCAGACAGTCCATACCTGTACTGGCAGGAAAAAGAGGCAATTTGGAGGCCCCTGTACAAGCTGGCTCTATTTTACCTGAGTTGCCCCCCCTCCAGTGTGTACTCCGAAAGAGTGTTTAGTGCAGCCGGGAACCTTGTCAGCGAAAGGCGTAGGAGGTTGCTTCCACAGAATGTGGAGAAGATGATGTTCATCAAAATGAATTATCAGCTCTTCCAGGGAGACCAGCCTCCAGAAGGTACAGAGGGACCTGTGGTGGTGGATTCAAGTGGGGACGAGTTAATACTTTGTGAGGATGAGGATGTACACACTGAAGAGGGTGAGGAATCGGTGGATGAGGAGGATGAGGATGACATCTTGCCTCCGTAGAGCCAGTTTGTGCAGGGACACATTAATTGCCAGCTTGTTTTGTGGGGGCCCAAACGAACCAATCATTTCAGCCACAGTTGTGTGGCAGACCCTGGCGCTGAAATGATTGATTTGTTAAAGTGTGCATGTCCTGTTTATACAACATAAGGGTGGGTGGGAGGGCCCAAGGACAATTCCATCTTGCACTTCTTTTTTTTCTTTGCATTATGTACAGTTTGGGGCCTAGTTTTTCTAACTGCCATCCTGTCTGCCACTGCAGTGTCACTCCTAGATGGGTCAGGTGTTTGTGCCGCCCACTCGTGTCGCTTAGCATAGTCATCCAGCTACCTCGGTGCAACCTTTTGGACATGAAAACACTATTGTGAGGTGTGAGGTGTTCAGAATAGACTGGAAATGAGTGGAAATTAAGGTTATTGAGGTTAATAATAGCATAGGAGCAGAGAAACCAACAAATTCTGTGATTTTAGCTGTTTTTATGCTTTTTAAAAAAAAAATACAGATCCAAAACACAAAACCCAGAACCCAAAACACGGAAGGGTGGTTTTGGCAAAACCAATCCAGATCCAAAACACGAAGAAAGATCCAGATCCAAAACCAAAACACAAAACACGAAAAGTGGCCGGTGCACACCCCTAGTCCAAAGTATGCCTTACAACAACTGAACTAGAACATAAGACTGGATGTACATATTTTCTAAGTAAGCTTTTCGACGATTCCAGATGTGTGATTTTAAAGGGCAATATATTAAATGCAAAATCAAGAGTGTTTTGCATTTAATATTATAGCTCTTTTTGAATCCGTCGGTCAGAACCACTAAAAAACTAAATATACCCCAAAGACCAGATTTTTTTTATAAAACAACTTTTTGTTGCTCGAAATGTTAACCAGATGGTGACATGATATTGGTTATATGATGTCACTGCACAGTAGTAAGTTTTTAAAGGGATTAACGTTGATGATGTTTGTATTTATTTATTTTTAAAACTAAATCTCAGGAATATCTCTGAGTATTGCAATTTGTGCCAGTGCCCACATGTTTACCACCAGAGGGGCCTGTATTCACATGTTCTGACTGGCAAATAATATGTTACCAATACCAGATGTCATATTTTATACTAAATGAATAAGCTATTGGCTTGGTACCAGTCATTACTGTCTTTCTGAGCTAGTAGAAATAGCAAAACCTGCTTCCTGGTCTTATGTCTCAACAGAAACCGCGCTATGTACCAGTATCAGTTATGCATATTACCAATTTGTCAAATCACCCTCTTGTCTTATCTTCTATATGTCTATAGTTTAGGTCTCACCTGATTGGACCAGCTGCAGCCAGCTAAGATCATACACATAGGGGGAATTCAATGAGGTGCGATTATCTTGTACCTGCAAGTAAGTATGACTACATGCCATACTTATGGTACCTCCGTACTCGTGGATTTTTGTTTGCAACCCAATAGAGCTGCGAGCAAAAATGAGTGAGTCCAGCATGAGTCCAAGCCATGAGGAGGGCTAGTTCCAACATCATTGCCTGCATTTACACGCCATCGCAACGGCAACTTGTCCCCAATTTCCCACATATAGTCAGCCACACTCACTATGAGTATTCTTCAGTCTATGAGACCAGGATAATGCACTGAAGAAGTGTCTTAGGCTTGGTATACACCTTACAGATCTGAGGAACGATCTACATTTGTTTTGACAGCTGAACGATCCAAAAACATCCGATTTCCTGTATACACATTACACAATTATCGCTCCTATAAGAATGATACATTTCACTAAATATCATCATGGTTATGTTTTTTACATTCAGGTTGTCAGAAGATGTCTGACGCACTACATTTAGTGCACAACACCTGCTCACCCGGACCGACGAATGTCGTGCAACACCCCTGATGGGTCAAGTTTATGAACGACAGTCGGCTCTGTGTGCCATGTACACACTGTGCAATAATTGGAGCATCTAGCCGAGAATTGGCTGGTTGGCTCGAATATTGCACAGTGTGTACCTAGCATTACTCTTGAAGGGGGTGACAATTGTGCAAGCAATAGGAATCTCGGCCAAGGACCTGTGCTATTCACAATTTTTGGAAGAATGATTTGCACTACAAATTACTGTAGACTTTAGGTACGCCTTAAACAAAAAATATCAACAAAAAATTAATCTGCCCAAGTGGATTGTGGTTGATTCTAAAATACAGCCCATCTATTATCATGACAGTCTGTCCATCATCAGATCTTGTGACATTGTAAGTATTTTCTGTAATGAAATAATCCCTTATTTTAAATAATTAAATATTTTTTTTAGTTTTCCGCTATAAGAATTACCAATCACATCAGTATTCAATAGAGATGTGCGCTGACCCCCGTGTTTTGGTTTTGGATTTTGATCTGGATTAATCTTCATGTTTTTGTTTTGCAAAATAACCCTGAAGTGTTTTGGTTTTGATTTTAGATCTGGATTTTGCTTTCTAAAATTATTAAAAAAAAAAAAAGTTATAAAAAGTTTTTTAACACAGCTAAAATCTTGTAATTTTCGCATTTCAAAACCACAAATTTGGATTTCAAATAGAAACTCCATACCGCTGGAAAAACCGTGGCTCGGATTTATCTAGATCTCCTCAGGAGATTACATTGAAGGTACTCCAGGCAGTGAATACATTTTTTTGAAAACTGATGAGATGATATAACACATCCCCCTGACCCTACCATCAACTGGATAGACTTGACCCTTGAGAACAGTTTTATTTTATAGAACCATAACATTTCTAAAATATGTAGCCACCACCTGTGCAAATGATCTATATCCTTTGAAGAATACTAACTATAGTTTCAAAAAGCCAAAAACACTTGGAACTACCTACAGTACTGGTCTTATTGTTTAGGTTTAACTACAGCATACGGTATATTACTAAAATTTTTGAATTATGGAGAAAAACTTTAATTTATTTGCTTATCTACAGTACTGTATTTAACTGCATAATGATTTTCTGTAAAGGTTCCAATTATGTTTTAAGGTTCACCTGCCAGAAAAAGGAGTGCCATATATTTTTGTGCCTAAATGACTTTAAATATTAGACCAACCTCATTTGCATGTCATACGATTATGCTCTTCAATGGCAACAATATGTTCCGAAGCTGTTGATTCATAGCTTTACATCCCCAGGGCTCTTTAAGTCAGCAGGGTGTTAATATGTAGCATGTGGGCTCAACAGCTCATCGTTTTGTCCTCGTTTTCTGCAGATTAGCCGCCCGTTGCTCCCAAGAGACCCATCTGGCAGGACCAGATCATGAGAACAGAGAAGGAAAGTAAAAAAAAAAAAAAGAGCATACTTGTCCTGGGGGCAAAGATGGAAGAAGGAAGAGAGCTGTGTGTCCCCTAGATGACGAAAATGTTCTTTTAGAAAAAAGATTTAGTGTGGTAGTAGTAAAGCAACAGTTATTACGATCCCGAACAGAGAGAAATAACAGAATTTAGAATCAGGGATAACTTTTGACTAGAACTATACTGTCTTAACGGAATTCTAGTTTTAAGACATTGGGGGAAATGCACAAAGCTTTGGAGAGTGATAAAGTGGAGAGTGAAAAAGTACCAGCCAATCAGCTCCTAACTGTCAGTTTACAGGCTGTGTTTGAAAAATGACAGTTAGGAGCTGATTGGTTGGTACTCTATCACTCTCCACTTTATCACTTACCAAGGCTTAGTGCATCTCCATAAGGAGTTGTAATCTAGTAACAGATAATCAATGTATTTTTAATGACGGACATATTTAGATCATACAGGTTCTGTGGTCAAAGAAAGTCAGGTAAGATACGGACAAAACCAGCTTTGCTACAACCAGTGGGGCAGCGGGTACTCACTCCATAGCGCAGGCCGACGCGTTACAGCGGAGCACTTAGTATATTTTATTTGTTTCATTCTGAACAGGCATGGCTATGGCTCCTGGATTTGGCCA
This sequence comes from Taudactylus pleione, assembly GCA_031769625.1. Taxonomy (NCBI): domain Eukaryota; kingdom Metazoa; phylum Chordata; class Amphibia; order Anura; family Myobatrachidae; genus Taudactylus; species Taudactylus pleione. The sequence goes on from JAUIMM010000353.1 coordinate 2,352,860, forward strand.
CACCCTTCTATGTCACATGGGATTGCTATATACAGTTTAATGGCCCTCGCCACATCACCTGCATACTTTATATACTGTTTGTCTATCATTCCAGTGATGATCTGGACACCTTGGTACAATGAAAGGCTATTAATTAGCATTGTTCAAAATTATGAACAGTAATGCAGAGCAACCAATCAGACATTAGCTTTCATTAACTAACTATAAATAGGTTGTGTAAAGCTATGTAAATGCTCATTTGCTCTTATGAGTCACTGAACATTTGTCCTTTGTATGAGGACTAAGGGTGGGATGTACTAACACAAAAATGTGGAAAACAAACCTGCGGTTTTTGGAGGCTTGACTGCATTTTGCATATGTACTGTATCAAATGCCGGAAGGCTCCAATAGGATCCCTCCGAAGGCCGAAGGACTCCCAGGAAATAAACATGGAAGTACTCACACTGCAAAGGACAGCTCTTACTGGAAGACCTGTCCTTTGGGGTTTTAATTGCAAAATTACCTGCATAAGGCGTTAATAAATGCTGCTATGCATCGGTAAGTGGTAGAATGTATTGCATTCAAAATGCGATGCATGATGCCCAACTGAGATAGATAAACAAACAATCTTTGGACCATATCAAGGTTTAGAAAGTCAAAATTGTGCAACTGTTTTTTGTCAATAAATAACTTTACTGGTGATGTTTAGAGATGTGCACCAACGCCTGTATTTTGGTTTTCATTTTGGTTCTAATTTGTCGTCATGTTTTGGTTTTGCCAAAACCGCCTTTGCGTCTTTGGTTTTGGATCTGTATTTTTTTTCAAAATTGGTAAAATCACAGAATTTGGGCCTAACATTAATTTCCAGTTATTTCCAGTCAATTTTGACTACTTCAATGCTAATAACATTGTTTTCACTAGTTTTCACCAATATAGGCCAAAGGCTGCAGCGAGCTGGCTGGCTTAACTAAACGACAGAGCAGTGGCACAAACGCACGGCAGTTTAAAAGAATAAACAACATCTATGAAACATTGCCACACAGCAGTGGCAGATAGGATGGATGGATGTAAATGTCAGTCAGCAATGCCCCAAACAGCGCATAATGCAATGAAAAGAGGTACAAAATGGAATTGTCCTTGGGAATATTTGTATATTAAACAGGACATGAACAATCGCTTCATCAACAAGAACTGCTACTTGTGATTGGTTTACTTGGGTCCCCCCAATACAAGCTACCAATGGGCAGCTGACATTGCTGGAAATGATCTCTGTGTACAAACTGGCTCTACAGAGGCAAGATGTCATTGCCATTACCATCCTCACCCTCATCAATGTGTATATCATCTTCACATAATATTAATTTGTCCCAGCTGGAATCCACCATTACAGGTGCCTCTGGTCTTTAACGTAATTGCCGGTAAAGATCTTCCTCATGGAATTTGTAGTTCATTTTGATGTACATCATCTTTTCCACATTTTGAGGAAGTAGCCTCCTATGCCAATCGCTGACAAAGTTCCCGGCTGTGCTGAAAACTCTTTCTAAGTACACACTGGAGAGTGGGCAGCTTAAGTAAAGCAATTCCAGTATGTGCAAGGGCCTACAAATTACCTTTTATCCTGCCAGTAGTCAAAGGAACTGTCTGACATGCCTATTCGGATGCTATCATTAAAATACTCCTCAATTATTCTTTGAATGGTGACCGTATCAGATGGAGTTACGGTAGAGGTGTTACTAATTTTAAGCAATTCTTTTAGACCCGACCAGATGTCAAAATGTTGTGCTGACTCATCTGAATCACCAGTGGGTCTCTTAGGAAAGCTGAGATATGTCCTGGCATACTGAAGTATGGTACATTCTCCCTATATCATGGCTCGTTGTGTAGCTTTGGATGGCTTTTTGTTATTCCTCCATCCGCTGAAGCATATAAATGGTGGAATTTGACCCTGGTACAACCTTTTGCTTCAGCTGGTGGCAAGGCAAATTTGTTCTTGGAGGTGCTGCAATCTTGTAACTGTAGCTGCTGAATGCTGAAAATTTCCTGAATTTTTTAGGGCCACAGACAGCATCTCCTGCATGACCCTGTCATTTTTTTAAAAGATTCTGGGCCACCAAATTTATAGTGTTAGCAAAACATGGGACGTGTTCAAAATCACCCAACTATAATACTCTCACAATATTTGTATCATTGTCAGAAATCAAAAATCCTTAGGAGAGTCCAATCAAGGTATGCCATTTTGCAATGACATCCCTGAGTTTTTCTAAGAGGTTGACACCGGTATGCCTCTTAGTGAAGCAGGTGATACACAGAGTAGCCTGCCTCTAAATGAGCTGGTATTGTTAGGTCCTGCTCCTGTACGTGCTGCTGAAGGCAATACATCCACCCAGTGGGCTGTCACAGTCATGTAATCTTTAGTTTGCTCAGTTCCACTTGTCCACATATTTGTGGTTAAGTAGACAGTGGGTACAAAGGCATTTTGGAGTCCACTAATTAAGTTTTTTTTAACATCCATGTACAGGCGGGGAATTGATTTTCTATTGAAGTGGAATCTAGATGGGATTTGGTAGTGGGGACACAAGACCTCAATTAACTGTTTAAAAACTACTGCATAAATGGCAGATATTGGACGCAGATCTAATACTTGCATTGCTGTTATGGAGTCAGTGATCTGCTGTGCAACTGGGTGACAGCTGTCATACTTGCTTCCTCTATCAAAGGATTGTTTAACAGTCAATTATTTTTTTAAACTACTACTAGTAGTAGTCTTTTTGGTCCTCTTCTGGGATGAAGTTCCACCCCCAGCAGAAGCAGCAGGTCTAGTGCTCAAGGATTCTTCTGAGGAATCCTGAATAGGGGGAGGACCACTTCCGATCATTATTGAGGATATTGATGAAGATGTTGGTGGTGGAGAAAGCAGGTGCTTGGATCTAGCAGAGAGAAAGGAGCTAGCTGACGCTGGATTGCTTGTTGTTACTTTTTTAGCATAAGTTTCTGATTTTGCCAAAAACTTTTCATGAATGCGCTGCAAATGATGTAACAGGGAGGAGGTTCCTAGGTGGTTAAAGTCTCTACCTCTGCTTAGTCTGGCTTTACAAACGCTAGTTATGGCAAGACAATTGTTGTCCGGATTTTTTTCATCTTATACCCTGGCATGACATTGGCCTTCTTATCACGGGCAAGAGCTGCTTCTATTGGTGCTTCACACAAACAACATCCTCATCATCAACATCCTTGTTAGCACCTGTATCAGCTACACAAATATCCCCCTCATCCTGTTGCACTTCTACAGCAGCATCCTCAATGTCTAGGTCAGCATCTTCTTGATGTGCTGCTTATCCCCACATTGGCAGAGGGTGCAGAAATGGAGGAAGGAGGCTTCTCTATGAGTACAGTATTGGAAAGGTCAGGCTCACACATAGTCACACACACTTAGATAGATCACAGGGATTTGTGACATTACCGAAAAACACACAGTTTGTTCTACTGCCCTACTGGGTTTTTTTTTACCACTGATATTCCAATTTTTAATTATTAAGATAGCTCTTCTAGAGTGAGACACACTTGTATCGTCATGTGAGGCAGAAGAAGATGCCTGACTGACAGCAGTTGCAGAACCACCACACAGAAATAAAGGACAAGGCCTGAGACTTTCCTTGCCATTGATTGGGATGTATGGCAAGTTGGCAACTCTATGTTTTTCTGCCAGAAACTTTCCCTTTATTAAAGGTGTTTTTTTTCTTTAGCAATGTAGTAAAATATGTTTTTTGGGGGGATTTTAGATGCCCTGACTGAAAGCCTCTATGCACTTGAGCATTAGCTTTAGTAGATGACATTGAAAAACATTGTCATGATGACTGGTGGCAGTAGCTGAAGTTCTAGTTCTTGGTTGCTGCTCCTGCTGTTCTATTAACTGATCGTCGTGTTCCATATTGACGCCTGAATTTTTTTTGACAAAATATCTTTTTTTTAACAAAAGTATGTGTCTACTGACTGTGACACACTGCGCAAATAGTATATACTATTTGCGCAGTGTGTCACAGTCAGTGACACACTGACGGTGTGTCACTTGAGCTACTGACCATTACTGACTGTTACATATCATAGACACAGTATCAGATTCATGGCTTGAATCTTTTATCACAAAAAACTTTATTTTATAAAACACACACAAGTAATATTATTAGTACTATTAAATGTGTTCCTGCACTATAAAAAACAAGCAATGATTTGCTGACTGCTTATCCAAAAACTGATGTGGGTGGCTCTGTCCATCAAAGACAGCGTCACTAAACCTGTACTGACTCTCACTGTCTCACTCACTATGGGGTCTATTTACTAAGCCTTGGATGGAGATAAAGCGAACGGAAATAAGGTACCAGCCAATCAGCTCCTAACGGTCACAGGTGTTTGAAAATGATAGTTAGGTGCTGATTGGTTGGTAACTTATCTCCGTTCCCTTTATCTCCATCCAAGGCTTAGTAAATAGATCCCTTACTCACTAACTGTCACTAGATAACTAGCCTACCCTCCTTCCCCTCAGACGGTCCTGTGACAAATAATGCGGGAGGGACTTATATTGGATCCAAAACATGCTTGGTCCGACGCTGGGAAGATGACGCTGCGTCCGTTTTCGATTCTGAAAATGGAGCAGAGATCCAAGCAGCGGCTTGAATCATATTGATTAAGGTAATTTCGGGTGGGATCGGTTTCCAGGAAACCGAACACGCTCATCTCTAGTTATGCTCCTACATACAATTTTCATAAGACTGGGATGGAATATGGTGAATACTACACATTGTTTCACTGCAGATAGAACTATAAGAATCTGTGTACACAATAAGAATTTGAGTGATGTAATTATAGTTTATGTCTCTCATAATTTCATGACTTCAAAATGCTTGGCAGATGAAATCAGAACAAGTTATCGATATAAAAATTAGCGTGATGCAGGTGATTGTATTCTTGTGGTGCTTCCCACAAGAATTACAATGCTTATAATCCAAATATATTTTGTTATTTAATAACACTTTGCTGAAACGTAAAACACAATTCAAAAGATAAAATAAAATAGTGATTTATATATGAAGCCCACCCAATTGCATTCTAGTGGAAGTTTAAGGCAGGGGTTCCCAACCACGGTCCTCAAGGCACACTAACAGTCCAGGTTTTAAGGCTAGCCATAGCTGGGCACAGGTGACTTAATTAGTACCTCAGTTATTTTAATTTAACCATCTGTGCTTAAGCATGGATATCACTAAAAGCAGGACTGTTAGTGAGCCTTGAGGACCATGGTTGGGAATCACTGCCTTAAGGGTTTGTAACAAAGTGTGTCCAGACTTACCATTGGAAGGAAATTGAGATATGAGGGTTGAGTTGGACTTGGGTAAACTAGCAGACAGGAACATATGTCTTGCACGGTCCATGCTCAGTTGTGAGGTAAAAAGATGGGGCTTAAAAAAATTGACAATATTTTTGTATGCATGTCAATCTGGTGACTTGTATTCTAATATCTTTGGCCACAGGTTGTTGGCCAGCTTACAGTAAGATAAGATACTAAAGTAAATGGGATTACTAGGCAGAAAGTATGCTTACAAGTTCCTGTATGACCTCTTTGAGAAAGCCCTCCATTGTTTCCAGCGGCAAAACGCGTCAGAGGAATTCCCCAACTTGCTACCCCTGTGGTTGGGAAGCCTATTTGCTGATGTCCGAGAGTGCAATATTCTGAGGATCGCTTTAATTTATCATCATAATTCTGAACATGCTGCTGTGAGACACCGTACATCATCCAGTGGCAGCCGGCTGTGATTCACAAACTCAAAGCAGCCCTCGGCTGAGCAGCAAAAAAACCCTCCAGGTGTGAGATCCATCTAACAGGGTGAGCAGCTATTTATATCTAACATATCCAGGCTGAGCTGTGATTTACTACCCCTCTGGGACAGAGGGCGTGATTCAGAGCCGGACGCTGTGACCAGAGCGCTCGCTCTGAATCAGGGCCCTCCTACCTAAACTTGGAGCGGCATCCTGGCCGCTCACATAGTTGTGGGTGACCACCCACAGCATATGCGAGCGGCCAAAAACATGGTCGCGATGGTCAAGACCATTGCGACCATCGGGCTTGCGACGAGACCCTGCGGAAGGGTCTCGGTGACCGCAAGCCCTGGAGTGATTTTGGCTCTATCAGATGCCAGTGAGGCCAGACCCAGACAGTAGGCATTCCCATGGGAACGCCTCCGTCTGGCAGCCACGCCCTGGCACGCCCACCAATCAAAATCGACAGCACGCCCCCTTTGGTGCGAGACCCGGAGCGACGGCTTTCCCGTCGCTAGCCAGGTCTCGCGCATGTGCACGATGGAGCAGCCTCCGTTGTGCGCATGCGCACTAGGGCACCACCGAGCCGCTTGCGGGTGCTCAGCGCTCGCGAGCGGGTCTGAATCAGGCCCAGAGACTGTATATTGGACGGGGTAAATATTGGGCTACTTATTCAAGTAACTTTGCTATTTACCAGTGAGTACTACTTGTGGAGTCCACACAGCATAAAACAGCTGACGGCATCAGTCTACAAATCTGCACTATTTCATCAGCTAAAGGATTTAAGTGAAATACTTTTTGAACTGTCATTTATTGATCAATAGATATGGGTCATTTAGCATCCTTTTAGTGACATTATATGGATTATTTTAAAAATAGAATTATTGTCGTAATGGCTACATTGAATTAAAGATACATAACAGATTTTTAACATTTATTATCGAATCCTGACTATTTTATGATCTGCCATTTCACAACATTTATTAGCATAGAGTCCATTTGTGTGATTTTACAGTTAGCTGCTTGCCCTGAGAGACTATATCAAAATGTTTTGTCTTCACTCATCTATACATGTCTTCATTTCAGGATGCTGGAGATGAGACAGTTGATGGTGCCCCCTCCCCTTCCTAGTCGCATTCACTACCAACACCCCAACAACACCCAGTCACAGACTCTCCACCCACTGCATTCACTGCCAACACCCCAGCAAAACCCAGACACACACTCTTCCCCCTGCAGCACCTAGACACACACCCTCAACCCTGCATTCACTGCTAACACCCTAGCAGGCCCAGACACAACCTCTCTCCCTTGTATTCACTGTCAACAACCCAGCAGAACCCACACGCACACTCTCTTCCCTTGCATTCACTGCCAACACTCCAGCATCACCCAGACACACACCCTCTACTCTGCATTCACTACTAACACCCCAACACAACCCAGACACACACCATCCCCTGTGCATTTACTACTAACATCCAAGAAGCACCCAGACACACACTCTCATCCTCTGCATTCACTGCCAACACCCAAGCAGCACCCAGACACCCCCTACATTCACTACTAACACCTTAGCAGCACCCAGACACTCACTTTCTCCCCTTCATTCACTGCCAGCACAACAGCAGCACCCAGACTCACAGCACCCCCTTCTGCATTCACTACCAACACCTCAGCAACACACAGACAAACACTCTCCTCTACTTCACATTAATTTCCAAGACACCAGCAGCACAGACACACTCCTTCCCCAATGAGCTACCAACTCCCCAGCAAACAAACACAGGGCCTGATTCAGACCCGCTCGCGAGCGCTGAGTAGGTCTGAATCAGAGGCGGCTCCGTCGTGCGCATGCGCGAGACACGGATAGCGACGGGCAAGCTGTCGCTCCGGGTCTCGCTACAAAGGGGACGTGCTGTCGATGTTGAGTGACAGCACGCCCCCTTTGGTGGGTGTGCCGGGGGGATGGCTGCCCAGATGGAGGCGTTCCCATGGTAACTCATACCGTATGGGGCCAGCCCCACTGACATCACAAGTGATGTCAGTGGGAGTGCTCTCGGCTCTGATAGAGCCAAAAGCACTCCAGGGCTTGCGGCAATGAGACCCTACCACAAGGGTCTCGTTGCAAGCCCGATGGTCACGATGGTCTTGACCATCGCGACCATCTTCCTGGCCGCTCACTATAGCTGTGGGTGGGCACAAAACCAAGGCAGGGCCATGTACTCCAGCCTCTGCCCTGCCCCTTTTATGTATATTAGTGTGGTTTCCTTGCAGGAGATCCATTCCTAGACTGGAACTGGACTCCGAAGTGGGGGCTCTGGGAAAGGGAAGACTGTGGCATATGCCCCCTGGGCTGGCTGCTGTTTTTTGCTAATGGGCGCATAAAACAAAACTAAAAGAATGGAGGAGGCCAGTGTGCCCCCTTCAGGGCTGGTGCCCAGAGACAAACATCTCCCATTGTCTTCTGTATTCATGCCCCTGCTTCATTGAAACATTAAAAACATATTGTTAAAACATAACTGTTAGTTTCTTCCATATAACATTTATTACAACAATAAATGACAATAAACTATAATAACACATACATAATGTAGGGCCTAGTTCGACAGTTTATGTACAAATCTGATGTTTGCCTATCAGCTGCTGCCTAGAAACTCTGAATCAGGCCTATAGATCGCTAATAGAGTCCCAAATGATAAAGCATGTGCTTGCATACTTTAACATGGGTTTAGATATCACAAAAACAACATACAGACCAAGATCAAAATATCACTGAGTGATAATTGATCAACTTATAAAGCTGGGTACACACTGGGCGATATATATCGGCCATTCTATCGTACAGCCATTATATCACGAGCACGACGGCGGGTGTGTACCCCCAATATGTCTGTGAACGATGTTGTTCATAGACATATTGCAGCATAGCAGATGGCCTATATATCTGCCGACATACAGGTGCATCTGCTGGTATGTATGGGCGACTTGCTGCAGGGAGTGACTGCTGAAATAGGCGGGCAAATTTAAATGTCCATCGAGTTGTGATGCCAGGCCCGACACATTGGTCGGATGATTGATAAGTGTATATGCACTTACCACTCATCAGATAGGCCAGCGGGTCGGCCAAACGGCTGACCCGTCGGCCTAGTGTCCCCCCAGCATACGCCTTATGGGCACTCCAAGTCATCCTAAAGAAACAAAGAAACATTTTAAACCAGCTATTTCTTGTGGCAAATTTATTGTTAAATATGACTTCTCATAATCGTTATTCACAAAAGTTGCAGAGCCTTCTTCCATAACAAGCTGGAGCCATCATGTTTGGGACTCATAACCTAATCCCTGGTACCTGGTCATAGAACCACCCCGCACTCATGCTTATTCCAGTTTTAAAATTGTGACCACATAATAAAAACACAGCATTTTGCCTCTGGATGGAGAACAATTGTCTAATCTTGTCCTAAACGAAGTGTGGGCAATGAGACAAAACAAAAAAATAAATGTTTTTATTATTATAATTTTATTAATAATATAGAATATTTATAGGGCACAGCAAAAGGTTGATCTTGAGCAATCAGAAAACATGTCAAACATTTTCACTACGCGTTTCTCTGTAGTTTCCGTGTGCAGTCAATTCTGCAGCATTTACACGTGTATGTATTTTGTAGCAGTTTTTGATAAAATCTCTTGATCATTTTGGAGTTCCTGTTTCCCTCTGTACAGTGCACCAACTGTATGTTGCAGTGTACTTAAGGCTGGTGCAAGCACCCTGGGTGTCCTAGACCCCAACCTCTCCCTTGGGTGACTTCCCTGCACTTCTTTTTTTCTGCTCCGGTCAGAATGATGGTGTGTGGCATAGCACCACAATGCCAACCCATCACCAACATGGATTAGGACCAGCCATCAACCTCACAGGTAAGATGCTGTTGGCTGCAACAACCACATAACAGCGACTGGCACCATGGGAAAACAAGCACAGCATTATACGCACCACCGAAACCTTGGTGATCTAGAACGCATATGAGTTGTATGAGCATGACAACATGAACTTACATGTTGATTAATTGAAATTGTTCCTGTTTGACCTGTATCAGGTTTAAATTGTTAAAATTCACATTGCTCTGTGCTATCCTAGCTCCCAACCATCTCTTGTTTCCACTGGCTTGCTATTATCAGGCTCTTCTAGATTTCCATTTCCCTCTATAATACAACTCATTTTACTTTTGCAGAACCTAAACGATTTGATCATTACAATTTAATACCAAAGGTCACACAGATTAGGTCAAGAAGCCTCGAAGTTCATTCAACTCAACATATATTTAGTTTTTTTGTGGGAACAAAAATCCAGCTACTTAGTGTCTTTTAATTTTGCTCCATGCTGAATGGGGTGAAATTGATACTCAGTGTTATGTTTTTTATTTGAAAGCATTAACTCGGTTTCCTGATTTGAAAAAAAAATCCAATTTTCTCCCTTTTAGATGATACATTTGAAATTAGAGTTTTGCCAATTGCGGTAGATGATTTCTAAGTGCACGCTATGTTAAAGCTGTACTTGGCTCATGGGAAATGGGAAGAATAAAAATCTAAACAATACTTGTCAAGGTGGTTCTCGCCCTCGAGGGTTTCTTAATCAAGCCAGCAGAAGAACAGCGATTGTTCGATTAAGCAAATAGTCTGCAAAGTGAAAACTACTTAGAAATATTTGTATATGTTCTATGACCCGATGGAATCCGTCTATGATGCCGGCGCTCGGGATCCCCCAGTTAGAATCCTGACGCCGCATCTCAACTTGTTTGTCGGTATGCTAACCCTGCCCCTCTCCTAACCCCACTTTTTGGTGCCTAACCATAACCTCCACCCGACATGGTAACATATAAATGCTTTAAATACATTGCAGTGCATTTTCTGATTAGAATGATTTTTACTTTTGTTTTGTTTATTACAATTATCTACTGAAGCTCTTTGTGCTTGTAATGTGCTGTAAATAAGAAAATTAAAAATTTATATGGATGTGAGGGACGGCTTGTGCTGTGATTCAGCCCACAGTTAGGAATTTTTTCTCTACATGGCAGTCTCTGTCCAGACTAGCCAAACATTTACAGACAGCTACTTCTGAATCCCTGTCCATGTACTATCAGCACTGAGCCTCTATACAACTGGAGTTTAGTCCAGCATCACACTCACTAATGAAACTTAGGTGGCCCACTATCTCCAGGCTTGTCCAAAGAGCCGCAGTAGGAGGAGCTATGGTGGCTGTAAATAAGGAATTGCACAATACAGTAGCAGTCTACTGTACAGAACAATTCTGTCCAAATTATGACACAACCCAAAAGAACCCCCGAAGGGTAATTTTCAAAAGCCCATGCAGGACTGAAATCCTGGTACAAAAAAAAGCAACACAGCTATTCAATTCCAGATTCCAGAGGTAACTATTGGGGCATATCTTAAATGATTTCACAAAAAAGTGGTGAGCAAGGGGCTAAGCCGCACACCCTCTTGTGGTCGTATTTCCCTAACACCCTGGCCCAACAGAAGTCTCGGCAGCCCTGCTGAAAACAAAGGCCTCTCATGGTCAAGACATGAGGTTGCTTGAAGGTCATTAGAGAACTGGAAAGATACTCTTTCATGCAGACTGATGTGATGTAAGCCATACATCAGAGCCGCAATTCCCCCGAAGCTGATCTGATCCGCATCCTCCCCTTCACCGGATCTTGCAGTGCAAAGGAATAAAAGTAAGTGAGTATGCTTTAGATGTGTTCTAGTGCTGCACCTCTAGTCGGCATCCCGACTGCATCCCGCTCCATTGTACCTGGATGTTGTCAGTTATTTTACTTTGGCTTCTTTCATTTAGTCGGTGTGACATGTCCTTGCCCTAATGAAGTTCCCAATTATAAAGAACGCTGGAATATGCTGACACTATATAAATAAAGTTTAATAATAAGTGGCAGAGGGGAACTATTTAAGCCATCAATGAACCATGAACATGCATTAGATGTAATGTTGTGGCAAGGCTTTAGTAGCTCTTTACGGGACCGATTTATCAAGCCATCCTGCCCCATAAGTAGTAGTTTCCGCAATATTTAAGTTAAGTGTATATTTAACTATTGACAAAAAAAAATGCATTAAACCGCAGTCCCAATACAATTTATCACAATGTATCAAGCTCCGGAAACAAAATGATTTTGAAACTTGTCTATATAGGGTAACGCCATCACCCCACTTACCTCTTTGGAGCAGTCCGGCCGGAGAATGGTCTTGCAATATCTCCTTGGTGGATTGTAGCTGAACCTGAACATTATATTTGTATGTAAGAGATTAATGCAAGTCAAATATACCATATATGGGTGATAAACTCCTGCTAAGTAGTAACAATAATAAATAAAATACAAAATAAATAATAATAATACATTTATATATCACTTTTCTCCAATAGAACTCAAGGAGTTTTACAGATACTATGAACATAATACAGAGGTTTAGATTTTCATAAAATACAGAAACCATGAATAAAATACAAATAGCAGCCATTTTGGGTCATCATTTCCAAGGATTATTCATCCTACCCACAAAGGATCCAGGTGAGGCAGCCATTTTAGGCGCACTACAGATAAAAAATACTAAGAGAGATCCTTGCTAAATCATCAGAACCAATCATTGTTTATTCTACACAAGAGAGCACCAGGCAAGGCAGCCATCTTGGGTGCACTTCATAGGTTACAATGTGCGATTAGCAATACATGAAAACAAGACATACAAGGGTAAAATGAAAAGCGACTAACAGGATACCCACTGCATAAATCTGCAGCTTACAGAATAAGGAATATGGTCTTACTCTATAAATGCTTTTATTCACTTTTCTCCTTTACAATTTTAAAGTGAGCTGAGGGAAAAATGTCAAAAGAGGCTCCAGTCACATTAATAATTTACAAAACAGTATCTGACAAAGAGAAAAGAAATATAAATAAAAAAAAACTATATTAATTCTTTTACATTTAGACTCTGAATTGCATAAAATCTTTGTATGAAGCCCACATGGATTACTGACACCTCAGGTGTGATGTGGTAACTTTGGGCTGTGGTACGGGTTCCAATGATACAGACTTTATGTAGGTGCAATATAGAGAAATGCAAGCGCTATGAGACCACCTAAACATATATCATTACATTTCTAAACAGCAAAAGTGGCGTTAGTATCATACAGATTTAATTTTACGATCATATTAGAACCAATATCAATGAAAAGGAATAAAAATGTGGTGGCATAGTAGCATAAGCACTGTAGCTCCAATGTCTATAAGGGACAATTTGAACAAAAATCAAATAACAATGTGCCTGTCATTAAATATATCCTGCAGGGTGCTTGGATAAATGGCAGCTCAGGGTGGGCCCTAGGTCTACTAGCAGCCTGTGAGAGAAATGTTGGATACCTTATATTACATGAAAAGAGCAACCTGTCTTGCAGTAATGTAAATCTTCAAACTATTTTAGAAAATGGATGTTGAGAATAAGCCTACAATAAGTACATCTGTACCAACAATTTATTACACTCATATTATATTAAGACTCAAAATACAAGAAAAAAAATATATAAACTGGGTAAAAAAAAAATACAAAGGTCAGAGGTCTGATACAAGTGACCCGCGCCATGCCTTGTGCCACGTATTGTTATGATTAAACTGACATATGTAAATTTTTAGTAGGGAGCACCAAAGGAAATTTCTCCACTTTGTCTAGAACCCGCCCTGTACTCAACATAACAGTTCTGAAAATGTTGGTTATCTCTAGACCTACACTGTCAGTGGCGTATCTATAATGGGTGCAGTGTGTGCACCCATATTATTTTAAACTTACCTGTCCGTGGTCCTGCAGCGGGTGTCAGTGCTGCTCAGAACACGAAAAAATGGCCGCCGCGGCCATTTTTACGGTGTTCTGCGCATGCACAGTAGACTCTGGGCACACTCTAGTGTGGCTGCTGGCCACCGGGAAGAGAGGAGGGGGCCCCGCACAGGGAGTGCACACGGGCCCCCTCCTCTCTTAAGACGCCCCTGTACACTGTATATAACATGCCTGCTCCCCCCTAACCAGGATCCTCTTCACAATAAGAGAACATTCTGTTCCTGATTTTTACACTAATTTCCCACCTGCAATCTCCTGCATTCATTATTTGGAGATAAAAGCATTTAACATCAATTTATTTCATCCATCACTTGCTCAGCTGTCTCAGCGCTGCAGACAGAGTCTTCACCTCACCAAAGCCAGCCGTAGTCAGCACTGTACCCTCAGCACCTCAGCCTGCCCTGCCGCTGTGTCAGTGACTCACCCCACTATAGGGTGGTGTCCTTGTGTGGCTGCCCCGGAGGAATGAGCTTCAAGCTGGCCTTGTTTCAGGTGTCGACAGCCGGCACTGTCCATGGTGGATAACCACAAAATTGTACAGTGAGAGAGACAGTGGGTTGATATCCTGGCAGATGGAAAGCTCAGTGAGGATGGTCCGTACTAGTATCCGAGTTGGAGCAGGCCATTGTGAAAGCTCTGGCTACTGATGGTCTGGTGGTATAGTCCATATTATTATCCAGATAGGAGCAGACCATTGTGAGTGCTCTGTCTACTGATGGTCCGGTGGTGTAGTCCACACTAATATCCAGATGGGAGCAGGCCTTATGCCCCTGTCCACTAGGTCACCTCAGTCTGCCTCCCTCACTGCTCCATCCCATTTATGGCTACCCACACCCCACAGCCCAGGCCACACCCCCACAGCATTGGTCATACCTACCACATCACTAGTTGAACCCCTGCGGAGCTGGTCACACCCCCTCCGGCAGCACACAATAGGCCCTTCATCAGTTTCAGCTCCAGGCCCATGTGCACCTTAATCTGGTACTAGATGAAAACATAGGGACTAGGTGTTCTCCACTAAATGCGTGTAATTAACAGCTACATATAGCACAGAAAAACAGCACATTCCGCCGGCATGCAGAATGCAAAGTGCATGCGGCAAGAGCAACAAAAGCATCTGGCACACGCCAGACACATGTCACTAACATTTATGTCCCACGTGACTACGTTTTAAACCATTTAGTTTATGTCAGTTTGTTTAAAGACAGTATTAAACTGCTAAAAGCTCTCTAATACAGCTACCCATCTCTTAGCATGAAGAAAAAATGTTTTCTATAAACACCCAATGAAAAAAGCACCAATCAGTGCTAGCCAAAACGTTCAGAAACAGCTAATCACAAGAGGTTCGCTAGTGCCAGCACATCTACCATTTGCACCAGCCCTGACCACAGATAAATACTGCAGCTTTCCTAGGCACATGTGAGTCATTTTCCCTGGCCTGAATGTGTGTGCAATTGCGAGAACACAATCTACATTAGAACACCCCCGACCTGCCTATCCAGCCGCCTGCAGTCACAAGTGTCAGAATCATGCAAATCTGATGTGAATGATGAATACAAGCTGCACATTTCAGAACACAAATTTGAACCAGGGTCAACTGGCATTTGTGCAACATATATGTTTGTGACCATCAAACCTGTGAAATTTGTTTTAAGTGGTCAGAACCATAGTGATGGGTGCATAATGCCCATAAGTGTTATTGTGATATCAGGGACAGACTGAGGATTTAATGTGGCCCTGGCATTCCCTTTGCACGCACACGTAAATGGGGTGTCACCACACCTCATGGGGCATAGACTTGCCTTACAGTGGGGTGCTGCAAATCACAGGGGTATGGCCTCATGGCATTCCCCAGTCTAAGCATGCAATCAGAGCACTGGGAGGCGGAGCTACTAAGCCATGCCTTTTTTTCCCAGCTAGATCAGACCTTCCAGCAACCGACACTTACGTCATTTGTTAGAAGTGTCAGATGGCCAAATCGGCCCTTCAAGCAGGTTTAGGCCTTGTCCTTAATTTGCAGGATACATAACAAAATGTGACGCAATGTGACAGCCTTAAAGCTGTGAGAAAATATTTGCACCTAGTTTCGGATGAATTAAGTCTATTCTGGGAACATATGGAACACAGGAAATGTAGTTTAATATTGATCTCAAAAATTTATTATAAGCTGAGTTGCAGACATGGAGCACAATTCTGTTGAGATAACCCATATTTTTTAAGCGGTAGTAAATTAATGGGCAAAACAACTTTGCGATATTAAATTAGGGCCTATATGTTAAATATAACTTATGACAAATGTAATATATTATTTTCGTCTCTTGCACGCTGCATTATGTGGAGACCTTTTATAATTCTTGCAATATTTAGTTACATTGTACTCGCACATTTTTTTTTTTTAGTTTGCAGATCTGTTGTAAACAAACAATAAATCATTTTTGTTTGATGTATTTATTTGACATTCTGTTTTTAATAGTTAATCTTGGGTTAATAAACCTTTTATTTTATGGCTGCAATCTTGCTAGTAGAGGTTTTCTACTGTACAATCATATTGCCACCGCAGTCTGTATATTTTTTTTTACTTCACTTTGAATGTTCAGTAATATCTATTTAATTTCCCAGTAGTGGTTTTAATACCACGGAGAATGTAATATTTTCACCTCAAACATATAAATCCTTTTAAGGAAGCGGCACAGCTAGTAATAAAACTAGTCATGAAAAAATCCTCACAGAGACTCCTCAAATACTGTATGCAGAAGAAAATATTTTTTTTCCAGGACAGTCAACGTTTCAGTTGATGCAGCAGCTGTCATCAGGAAAGCACATCCTATTCTCTGCTGTAGAGGTGGGCAATAAGCGCCCCCCCAGCTGTTGTAGAACTACACATCCCAGCATGCCCTGACACAGTCTTTGTCCTGATTTTAGGGATAGCTAGAAGAAACCACATTGTCTCATTCTGATCTGCCAACAGTATGAAGAAATTGCTCCATCTCCAACATGTAGATACATTTACAATGTTTTCCTCAGCACTTTAAGTTCCAAATTGGCTTATAATTTCACAACATATATATAAAAAACATAAAAGTTAATTTCCTGCGACCATGATACATTGCGTTTGATCTGACTTTGATACATTTTGTTTGATTTACTGCTAAATGCTACAGTGTGGTACGAATATGGCATAATAGAGTTAAATCTATTGAATAAAGTGCAGGCAAACCATGTTAGAGTCATAGTGATCGTAATGACCCCAAAAATGCAAGAAATGTAGTGTTCAGTGCTCATGTGTCCTGTCAGCACTTTCTTCATAGACTTGTATTAACCCTATTCGCACCCGCACAACTGTACTGCCCAAGCAGACGTACGGGTCAGCACCCTTGTGTAATAGCCCTGTGTATTGTTTCACTTTGATATAAAGTTGTTTACAGATTTAACTAATTCAATACAATATATAATGTCCCTATGATTTTCTTTAATACATTTCCATTAAGGTTTTTTTTTTTTGTAAATGAAAATATTTTATTAAAATATATCACTGTTGTGAATCAGACGTGAATTTTTACATAGAATGGGGCTGATTCTAAATTCAAATTCCTTTGGATCCAAGTTCACATGTACGAAGTAGCAAAAACTGAAAGGTGCGTACCGGTCTTGCGCCCGTAGCGGGATGTAGTTGGCACCAGTATCCCGACCGCCGGGATTTCATACCCAACTCCCTGTAGAATATGCCCAGGTTAATGTTACACATAAGGCTGATATAATTATATTATTGTGTGAAAACATTGTAATATTCATATTAAAATAACTGTCAGATATAGCAGGCAAATGTCGAATTAAAATAACTTTCTAAAATATGCACATAAATTAATATAATATATGCACAAGCAACACAAAAAAAAATCACCTATCAGCTTCAGAGTTAGATTTGCTATCAGCCAATCAGAAACAGCT
This sequence comes from Taudactylus pleione, assembly GCA_031769625.1. Lineage (NCBI taxonomy): Eukaryota > Metazoa > Chordata > Amphibia > Anura > Myobatrachidae > Taudactylus > Taudactylus pleione. The sequence goes on from JAUIMM010000353.1 coordinate 2,370,491, forward strand.
TGCAAGTGCTGACCACTTTCATCATGATCAGCAGCATGTATTGACATCTGCACTCAGGCACCTGCAACTGATACAGCTTTAGCCTCATGGTATTATGGTAGAACGCCACCTTCCCTCCCTCTTCCTGATGCACCATTCCCAAGCAGGCGCAAGTGTTAGATCTGCATCTGTGCAGATACAGGCATTCTGTTTTACGGGCATGCACATTACACAATCTGGCATAAGGCATCTTGGCATTAGCCCCAATGTGTGATGCCTTCAATGCTGTTAAACTATGAATCTCACCTGCCACGATTTTGGACTTACTTAGATATTCATGTAACAGAGATCTCCTGGAAAAATCTAATTTTTAACCTAATCATTTATTTTGTTGCAAGCCTGTCGTTTATATTTCTTAGAACATATTTATTATGTAAAAATGTTCTGGAAAAACTATGCACAGAAATGCCAATATCAATCTTATTTAAAAGGAACTTATAGATTTTGCCAAACAGTGAAAACATCTCCATAGAAAATGTTCCCATGTCCTGTAATATTGTTCTGGGTCTGAAACTGACAGATTGGAAGTCCTCTATAGAGTGTGGTTTACGGGATTTAAAAACGTGTTTTTCCATTCTTTATTAGTTCTTTCTATAGTTATGTCCTTCTGCTTATTGCCTTTCTGAGGTCTAATTTAAAAACTGGTCTCTCATGCGGTTGAGTACGGGATGCCGGTGCTCGGGATCTTGGCGGTCAGAATCTCGATGTCGGCATCATGATATATATACACACATATATATATATATATATATATATACAGGCAGGGTCAAACATACTTACAAGCAGGGTCACACATACATACATACATAGTTACATACATACATATGTATACAAGCAGGGTCATACATACATATATACATACACACACAGGCAAAGTCACATATATATATATATATATATATATATACAGGCAGCGTCATACATACATGCATGCACATACATACATACATATATTTTATATACACATACAGGCAGGGTCACAAATACATACATACACATACATACATACTGTACATACACATACAGGCAGCAAGGGTCACACATACATGCACACATACACACAGACAGACAGGAGGGTCACACATACATACATATATACACATACAGGCAGGGTCACAAATACATACATACAGTACATACACATACAGGCAGGAAGGGTCACACATACATACACACATACAGTACATACATATATATATATATATATATATACACATACAGGCAGGGTCATACATACACATACAAAAATACAAGTTGGAAGCTGCTCAATCACTTCAGTAATATCACTCAGGTGCATGTAAGGGAGGGGTTAGTCTATACAAGAAGTGCCATTAGGAGGACTTAGGGGTGACTCCAAGGTAAGCTAGCTCTCAATTCAGGTATATTTGTATGTGCCATTATCATGTGGCCTTATATTGGGCAATTATTACCCAAATTGGATATAGTTATCAGTTTTGGGGATGAGTTTGGGGTGTGGTGCCCCTTGGGGTTGGTGTGGCTGGGCTGCTCTGGTGAGGCACACATTAACACTTTATTTAGCACTTTTACACTTTCCAATATATTTTGTGTGTATATATATTTTTCTTAGCTTTTTAATTACACCTTCACTTATTAACACACAGTTTTCCCTTTAATCCTATACTAACACTTTAGTCTCTCACTGGTGTGCTTCGCTGGGGTGGCTGGCTATCGCCGGCTTTTTTGGGGTTCTGCACCCCAGATTCTGACCAAGTGATAGGGACCTCCGGTATCAGAGATGCCGTGACGCGGCCCGGAGGCTTAGCCATATCTTTGCAAATATATGCAACTGAGATCTCTGAATTATCTACCACCATGTAGTTTTTCAAATCTTATTGCTGATTTCATTCTGAGTGCTGGGGGAATACTTTTTGTTGTTTCTCATACATACACACATACATGCAGGGTCATACATATATACATACACAAATGCAGGCAGAGTCACACATACATATATATATATATATATATATATACATACAGGCAGGGTCATACATACATACAATCATACATACACACATACATGCAGGGTCATACACATATACACACAGTACATACATACAGTACATACATATAGACATACATATATACATACACAAATACAGGCAGAGTCACACATACATGCATACATACATACACACATACATGCAGGGTCATACATGTATACATACACAAATACAGACAGAGTCACACATACATATATATATACACATACAGGCAGGGTCACACATACATAAATACAGGAAGGTCACACATACAGGTCACACAAACAGGCAGGTCATACATACATACACACATACAGGCAGGGAGGGTAATTGACATAACCAGACAGAAAAACTGGGGTATAACCTCTCTCACCTTTATGTGGACCCAGCAGCTTCTTCCTCCATGTTACAGGATAGATCCCCGTCACCATGCTGCTGTAGCCCCGCCCTCTGCTGGGGTCAGATGAGCATGTGCTAAGATCCACCAATCAGGGCTCAGCACAAGCTCCTCTGACCACGGGGTCTCTCTAGAGCAGCAGGAAGGCAGGACTAGAGCTGCTGCTGCTCTCTGTATCCACAGCACCTGGCAGGCTGGACACGGCCCCGGCAGGCTGTCAGCTATTTGACAGCTGCTTCCGGAGACAACTTCAGGACGCCCTCTGGCAACTTCGGTGCCTGGAGCATGCGCCCTGGTGGAACCGCTCTCCCTAGGCCCCTGCCCACTAGCTCCTAAACCAAACCTCCCCCCTCACAGCCTGAACCCATAGCTCCCAACATGACCCTCTCCAGGAGGGACACAATGCTCTGGTCCTGGACTTCCCTGGTAATTTATGATTGGTGGCGGCTCCAGAGGTGGGGCTACAGTACAGTCCAAAATTCAAATAGGGGAGTCACACCAACTGCCAGTGAATCCCAGCCAGTGATGTTTGGCAGCGTGTGAAATGACAGCTGGTGTGACTCCCCTATTTGAATTTTGAACTGTGCTGCAGCCCCACCTCTTACCAGGGAAGTCCAGGACCAGAGCATTGTGTCCCTCCTGGCGAGGGTCATGTTGGGAGGTATGTAAACCTAACCCTGCCCCCTAGTGCTTTATCCTTATTCTTCCCCTAGTGCCTAACGATTACTCCTAACCCTCTCCTCTTAGTGCCTAACCCTAACCCCTAATTCTACTACTTATAGTCGGGATGCCAGCGCTGGGATTATAAATGATGTCGGTATTCCGGCGCCTGTATTCTGAGCGCTGTCATCCTGACAGCCGGGATTATGACTACACCCCCTCCCCCAGGTTATAGAGACCCAGTGCTACTGCCTCCTCTTTGCCCTTCCAGAAATGAGTGGACTTCCCTTCAGAATCTATTGGGTTCTAGAATTTGCCACATAATTTCTAGCACCTTTCAAGGTCAAACATCCTTCCTACAAAGTAGTCCATGCATATGGGGCCTGATTCTGAGTGGGACGCAGCTCCGTATAAGGTCGCAAATACCAAATCTTATCAAACTGCACAGAAGTGAATTTACATATTTTTGCTTATCTCCCCCCGATTCTGAGTTGGGCAGATCTTGGCCGGATCTCTCTTTGGGTGAAATGGGTGTGTCTGGGCAGCTACACTATAGCCGCATGTAGGAGATCCATGTCGTGGGAGTGTCATGGGCGTGTCGTTGGTGTGTAGCTTACGTTCTGTGATACTCTGTGTCATGCATACAGAAAATGTAAGCCTGTTATTGATGTATCTTTTGGACCTCGCATAGGTCAGGTGCTAGTGCTGATAGTAATAATGATGGTTGTGGCTGTGGATGGAAAACAGTGGGTAGCTCGGCTTCCTGCTTAAAGCTGCAGGGATTCTCCCATTAGTCCTATGGATATTCGTGTTGGCATAAGGTTCTAAGGGGTCTATTTACTAAGCCTTGTATGGAGATAAAGTGAAAGGAGATAAAGTACCAGCCAATAAGCTCCTGTCATTTTTCAGACACAGCCTGTGACATGACAGTTAGGAACTGATTGGCTGGTATTTTATCACTGGTCACTTTATTTCCATCCAAGGCTTGAAATAGATCCCTAAGGGGTCTATGTACTAAGCCTTGGAGAGATATATAAAGTACCAACCAATCAGCTCCTTTACAGGCTGTGTTTGAAAAATGACAATTAGGAGCTGACTGATTGGTAATTTATCTCTATCCACTTTATCTCTCTCCAAGGCTTAGTACATCGAGCCTGATTCAGACCCGGTCGCAAGGCTACATTCGCATGCAGCCTGCTGATGTCTACAATCTGCGAATGCGTACAAGACGCAGTGTGCGTGCGCAAGCCAGTCGTTGCGATCAGGAAGCGTTCGCAGCCAGTAAACAGATGCTCTGCAAGCATGAGTGACAGGACGTGCCATTTGTGGGTGGTGACAGGGGGTGGCCGATGGTAACGGGGGAGTGGTGGTGCGAACGCAGGCGTGTCTGTGTGTCTGAACGCCGTTTCAGGGGCATGTATAATTAAGATGCATCATAAGCATACACGTCATATGGCTGAATTAAACACAGCAGCACTCGCAGTGCTTGCGGTAGGGTATGCTCAACCACAAGTGGTGCGTATGGGTCCAATGTCAGCCGATGTTACCGATTGTTTAATACACTTCTTGGAGATGACGTATGTTACTAAGGGAAAGTGGGCGTCTTGTGTCAGGCTGGTGGGCATCTAAATTCATACCACGATCGCACGGCAAAGCATAGTGGGCTTGCTAATGTCTTGCTAGCGATCTAGGGATTTGCATACTTTTACTGCCGATGGCAGCCTTGCGACCGGGTCTGAATCAGGCCCCTAGCTAAATCTGCCTTCAACGGCACCTCGCAAAAGTTTTAAGTTGATTTGAGGTAATAGTTGCAATTATTTAGTAGCCCTTCCCTGAATATGATCTATGTTTTCAATATATTTTTGGAGATAGAGGTGGGAAGGACGATGCTGAGTTGACTGCAAATCGGCCACAGTTGCTCCCGCATTGTGTGCCCTGAGCTAAATGTGTATGCATATGTAGAGTTGTATGCACCTATGTAGTTGGACCACCTATATCCATATGTTTGGTTTCGTGGCTGTCATCATTATGAACGCAAACTCGAACTCTGCTCTTCTGCCGATATGCCCTCCCTAAGGCTAGCCTAAGTCAGGACACCCGTTACATCCTAATTACAAGCAGAGATGCTAATGAGGTGCCTAGAATTCTGCATTACCCATAGCTAGGTTCCGGAGCATGCACAGTGCACAAACATGCTCTCTGCAAACTAACTTATGTTCAAATCTGCATCAGCCTCAGAGCATCTAGAAATGTACGAAGTGAAGTCTTAGCAGTCACTAATAAAGGGATAAAACAGCCTCTCTCTGCTTGCTAATAACATATTCTACTAACTTCCTCCAATGCTTTGTAGAGAGGCGCCAAGAGCTGGAGGAAGGAGGCTTGGAGGATTAAAAAACACATAACTGCAAGAATCACCAGAGTCATTGCAAATGAAGATAGTCCAAGTTGTTGCTTTGAAATTCCAACATTGGTGAGCTTAGATCTATAGTAGAGGGCAGCATGGAGAAGTCACTGTGCAGTGTGCACACTGGTGAGTATTGCCTACCAACATGTCTGGATAGGCCCTCTGGCAGTTCTGGCAAATGGCAGAAGAGACAATGGCCTGATGGACTGGTCCAGCAGTGTCAAGTCCCAGCCGAGCAGCTCTGCCTCCTGTCACTCTACTTAGATCTGCCACACCCAAGTGACTCTCAGCATGTGCCATGATGCATGGCAATGCCCCGTTTTTCCATGCGTACATACAACTATAGCCTGGCTGCACACAGAAAGAATGCCAGGGCTGAATTGTAGCCCCAGGCCATCCCTGCCTTACTCCTTGTGTTTATTGAGGCCAACTGGGTGAGATACGATCCTATGCACGTGGGCGCTGTAGACAAAGAATATAGTCAGAGAGCATGTGAGCAATCACAGACCCCATAATGGGAGCCAGATTTTTTGGGGACATAAGATGAACCTGAAACAGGGCCATGGCCTCATGGGGAAGGGCCAGGGGAGAGATAGGGGAGGCCAGGAGATGCTGGGGATAAAAGAAAAAAGACAGTTGACATGCCCAAACAGTGCCCCCTGCCCTACAAAGCCTTGTGCCGTGGCACTGGTTGACTACCCTAGTTATGGCCCTGCTTACTACATCTTTTACGGCTTACAGACACTGATTGCTTACAATACTGTACCTTCATACCATCTGAAACTATGCTGTAACTCGGAGGTCCCTTTTTCCATTGATATTATAGTAGAACACCAATCATTCTGTTTTTTGTTTTTGTAGGTACCATATTTATTATATTACATTTTGATGTCTTAAACGTAAGATTCCTCATTAGTTCATTGATCTATTTTCTCTAGATTACCATACATTTGTTTTTACCTTATTAGAAGCATCACCCTTGCAAATCTCTGTATTATCTGCCAGAACGCACACCTTCCCTTGTACACAATATCAGTAATGAAAATATCATATGACTCAGAAGTCAGGACTGTTTCTTTGATCCCACAGGCACTCCATTAGTTAAACACCTTTCTTCTGAGCTGACACTGTCAACTATAACACTCTATCTGCTGACATTTAGCCAAATCTTTATCCGTCGCACTATCTTAGAGCCAAATTTAAGGATTTTCAATGCGTCAATGAATTCAGTGCACATAACCCTGTCAGAGACACTTTTCAAATCGAAATGAGCTATATACACTCTAAGTATATACATGTAGTACACCTTATAAAAGCGTTAATTTTATGCAGCTGCTGGGATTACAGGAGGTGTCACCTTTACCCGGTTTTCAGGATAATGTAACAAAATAAATATAAGATCTGGCACTGCACTCTAAAGGTGCCCATCCACTGGACGATTAAGGTGAGCAATTGAATGATAACGATCGTTCAGTCGTTTGCAAATCATTTGCAATTTGTTTGCGAAAATGTCTAAAACGACCAGCGATGTGCATGCCCGCTGGTCGTTTAGACATCTATCATCGTGCAAACACGCTGGTCAACCTGACATTATCGTCAGGTTGACCAGCATGTTTGCAGATGATTGATGAGCCTGCACTGAACGACTGCTCGTTCAGTGCAGGCTCATCACAGACTGGCAAAAACCGACTGCACGATTACAATGTCGTAATCGTGCAGTCGTTTTCATGTCTGCTAATGGATGAGCACCTTAATGGTGCACACACACGATCAGATTTTCTGTCAGATCTGAACGATAACAATTTTAAAAATCGTTCAATCGTTCATATCTGAAAGAAAACCTGACACGTGAGCCTACAATGATGAATGATCCACGTTCCCGCTTGTCAGATAACGATATCTGACATCTGATGTGCTTGCAGTCAGATTTGGACGATTCCATTCATTTTAATACAGTCAAAAATCGTTCAAATCGTTGGTAAAATCGTTCATCGTTCATCTGAATACAGTACAAATAGTGGTTGTTCTCGCAGAAAACCACAATAAAGGAGTGCTATCTCTAAAGAACATATATTCAGAAAAATTATTATGTGTAATATAACGTCCTGTTGTATTGATTGCCACTCAAGTGTAATATAAACAAATATTTAATACTAAAAAAATATATTGAGGGGGGACAATAAATAATACTAATGGGATAAAAATAGCACAGAACAATGACAGATAAATAAAAGGATACCATGAATATTTAACCCAATTCAGGCCTAATACATATTTACATAATAACGATAACACAAAAAGAAAAAAATTAAAAAAATTAATAAGTGCAATGCAAAAAAAAAAAAACCTATTTAATCCTCAGTGTCAGGATCGTAATTGATCTGCAACTGTGTTGCCAATTGTATGAAAACACCAGATAATGTTACCAGTTCCTATTTGCAGTATCAATGGTAACAAAGTAAATCTCTCCTTGTTTCAATGCTTGATCCTGTGAACCAGGATATTAGATGGATAAAAAACACATACACTGGCCAGTGAATAGAGGATTGAAAGGGTTAAAAATACTATTGCACAGAGACTTTGTACTAGTCCACAATAAAGTGTTGAACAAAAAAGTCAGTAATATCCAATATTTTCCTCCTTAAAGCCTGAAGGCTGCAATGAGTCTCCAAGTTTATTCAGCCTAGCCTTCGGGGCTAATAATACATTTATTTTGATTAAATGAAAAAGATAAGTTCCAAGCTGAAACACGGTCTATGTAGCCAATAATCTAAGGTGACTGCATGGGGACAGTGTCAGCGCGTGCTAGATCAAGTTCTTGTAGAAAAGGTTAGGTCTCTACCGCTTGTGTGTGTCAGGTACCTTAAAATTGTGGCCCCAATAGCCAAGCGGGACTGGTCCAATTCGAGTGCACTTGCGACCAAATAGCATCCAATCGGGACCTCCGACCTCTCAGACGGTTGCTCACTGCGCCCAGGCTGATGGACGGTGAACCACAGTAATGGATTATTTCCTCTCAGAGCGCTTGTGTCATGCTCTTGGTAGCTTTGGCCGATGAAGGGACCATGTTAAGCAGTGAACAAATTAAGTTCTCAGTGGTCTCAATGTGCAACAGGAGGTTAAAGGGGGACGCTTGACGCGTTTCTCGGCGCTTGCCGTTTCCTCAAAAGCAATAACTGTTCTCGCAGATATCAGTCATCCCAGAGGCAGTGGCATCCATGCAAATTCTTCTTTTATTGAGAAGGAAATGTGTGAGATATGCCAGAACACATCAGTTATCGGGTGATCTCCACAAATTTAACATATCCCCTGACAGTATGTACAGTGGGGGGGACCCCAGCAGATATCGGAAATCCCCTATTTTCAATCACAATAAAAGCCCCAAAAGGTTTCAATGGAGGCTGCTATTTATTATACTTACCAAGCTCCGGAATACGTAGCATCCCCTAGCTTATGGTCTACTTACTGAAATTTTTACAGGAAAGGGATCCATAGGATACCTCCCCAGCAATGGCTCCTTGTACTCTACATGTGTGGTCAGCTGCCGCACCTACTGTAAGCAGTAGTGTGACCCGCCACCTGAACAAGAAAGTAAAGTGACCCCCAAAGTGATCACTATACTTTATACATAGCAGGGACAGGTGCCTGTTGGAGCCCCTGTCATTGGAGGTGTTTAATGATAGGTCCCAGCAATCTTTACTTGTTATTATCGAGATAAGGAGCAATAAACAATTATAATTTTCGTCTCTGCTGTCCCACCATTGGGCAGCAGTGTCCTACAGTGGGGGGGCACTGTCACCACTGAGCAGCAGGTGAATAGATGCCGTGCATATGCGCACATCATCTGTTCACAGTGTGCGGGCAGCACAACATCACCAGGAGTGCTGGGCATGGCCCCATAATGAAGATAACACGGGCATGCCATTTAGCCCCTTTTTGTGGGAGTGCACGCCTTTGGCGCGTGGGCGTCCTGACTTTACTGACAGACATGTTGGCAGGTATGCCTCACTTAGCATAAGGGGGTAGCATAAGGGGCGCAGCAGGAAGCACTACCGATGAGATGTAAGAACATCTCATCAGCCGGAGAGGGGGAGCATTAACTCCCCCCTCTGGTGCTACTCGCTAGAGACAGCAGCGCATCAGCCTAGTGCTGATGCGCTGCGTCTCTGTCCCGGCCGGCTCGACTGAGCATGCGCAGGATCTTGCAAGTATCACGAGATCCCCGCATGCAGCCCTGGAGCCGGCAGCAGCCCCAGCAGGGACAGCGCTGCCCCTGCTGTGGGGATAGGCTAGCGCCAGGCTGTAGCTGTTGATAACGACAGCTACTGCCGGCCGAATGGTCATGCAGTATGACCGTTCGTACATGGCCCTGCCGCTCGGCGCTGCTATCTTATAGATAGCAGCGCCGATAACGACAGGGGCGCATAGCACTCCTGTCATTTACCGCCCAGACCCCTGATCATACATCAGGGAGAAGCGGTATCAGCGCACATAACGTGCGCTGATACCACTTCTAGGTTTCGTACATCTACCCCAAGGAGTAATAAGTGTAAGATGTGACCAGATGTTCAAACGGGATGTAGTTATGACCGCCGGTCTCAATCCCGACATCGGAACCCAGCAAGGGATTTAAGATAGGTGTTGAAATACCGACGCCTATGTAAATCCTGACGCTGGAACTCCGAGGACGCTAGCCCGAATGAAGGTAAATAGCCGCCGGTATTTCAATCCCATTCTGTTCAAAGTCATGGCAACACAAGACTGTCTGTGCATAAGCACATTATAATGTATATTTAAGGCAAAAGCTAAATGCTTTTGTCTAGCTCAACATCCGTCCCAGAATCTCACTTAAAGAATATTCCACACAATCAGAACATTAACCATGTCTTTGCAACTCTCCCAAGACCTCTATGTTGTCCAGTGCTCAAAAGTAACAATAATATCACGTGTAGACTACAAACTTTAGGCTCTCACTTACAAAGTATCCACAAAGATCAGAACTTTGATCATCAGATTGATATAACCATTATCTTCAGTATCCAGCAGACAATTTGGAGCATTTCCTCTGTGTTTTTGTATAAGCAAATGTACCAGACTAATGAATCAACTTGCATTTAAGTCAAGTCTTCAATGATGGAATTCCCAGGATAGTTCTTGATCCAACACAGCCGCTCCTTAAATAATATGTCAGGTTGCTCTCAGCACGCCAGGATTCTCAACCAGGGGTTTCACAAAGTTACCAGTGTACACATGTTGTATAATTTGTTTTATGTTGAGCACCAGTGTTTCCTGGAGAGCAACTGAGGATAGGAAAGATAATAAAATAAGTCTTTATGAGGTCTCACAAAAAACACACTATATACAAAGTTTAAATGTATAGTAAGTGCTATACATAATTAACATACATATATTTCCTCAACCATACTACAGCATGATCCTGACTCTAAGGGGTAAATTTACTAAAGTGAGAGTTTTTAGAAGTGAGTTTTAGAAGAGATGTTGCCCATAGCAACCAATCAGATTCTAGCTATTATCTTCTAGAAGGTGCTAAAAACTCTCACTTTAGTAATTTACCCCTAAGGGGGAGATGTACTAAGCCCTGGAAACTGATAAAGTGGAGAGTGATAAAGTACAAACCAATCAGCTCCTAACTGCCATTTTTCAAAAACAGCCTGTAAAATGGCAGTTAGGAGCTGATTGTTTGGTACTTTATCACTCTCCACTTTATCACTTTTCAAGGCTTAGTAAATCTCCCTGTGGGTCACAGGTATCTGTGGCTGGTTTTGTGTGGCTGCAGCAGGCTCCTTAATTTCATATAGCACAGGTTCTCAAACTCGGTCCTCAGGACCCCAAACAGTGCATGTTTTCCAGGCCACCTGAGAATCTTGTAAAATGTGAGTAATGAATACACCTGTGCACCTGCTGGGTGACCTGGAAAACGTGAACTGTGTGGGGTCCTGAGGACCAAGTTTGAGAACCACTGCCATATAGTAATGCCAGAATCTGCCAGTGTATGCCAAAAATAAATGCATCTGCACCAGCCCCATACTGATTGCAAAATACACCTGACACAGGCGTCCAAGTTCTATCCACCTGCTATGATTGACCTGGCTTATGCGCCCACAAAACTCCTATAAGACGGAACACTGCTGTGTGACCGCATAGTTGCTGACCAGCTACCACCCAGAAGTGCCCATTGCATGAAAAATGTGGCCTGGCCTCTCTCAGTACCCTGGCCGATCAGTGCACCTGGAGGTGGAGCTTCTCGGCCAGGTTTCAGAGCAGCCCGGCCCATTAGGCCATAGGCCCTTCTGGCATTTGGCATGGGGATGTGGTCGGAGGAGGATGTCTGGCTATGCCCCCTTGTGTATTAGTGCTATTGTGCACCACAGGGAAACAACATTGACGTGCTCTTGGGGTCGTGGCAAAGTGGGGTATGTGGCCATGGCATATCTGTGCCTCCCTGCAACCCTGGGTTGGGTAGAATTGGTCAACAGTTATCATGACGACATTCATCATATCAACATGCATCATGCTGACATGCTCAGTATGTCAGCAGGTCCCATGTTGACATTTATCAACCCATGTTGACATGATGCACTGTCGACAAACTATTTCAGGTGGTCGAGTGGTGTCTCTCCTAGTCCCGGCATCCGCAGCAACTCCAGCATCTTCCTTTAACAATGTTGACATGATATTTTAATGTTGACATTGTTTATGTCTAACCATTGACTACCTCCCCACAGTACACAGATAGGTAATTCAAAGTGTATTTAACCTTTTTCTAGTATGTTGATTATTTATGAAATTTTAATAGTGAACTCTACAGTAGGAGAATTTTATCTACGATGAACATGGCTCGTAGAGGGAATTGCTGCTTGATACCAGACAGCTCTATTGCACCAAGGATAGGGCTGATGTGAATCCACAGAGCTTGTTATGATCTGGCTCTGGTAGGTGCATTGTTAGCATTCTAATGATAATTACTGGGTGATTACAGCACATGCACTTAGATCTCTACTTGCCACAAAGTGTCAAAACGTGCCCTCAGAAACCCCACATACTCTTTTGGAGTATACCAAAAGTTACAGGCTGCATATACTTGACAAGTTACAGTGGAGGGACAGTAGGTTGTGCTGTGCACTAAGCTATCGCTGTGTGGTCTCTCTGTATTGTGCAAATGTACTCTCTTGTATATTATTCCTCTTTAATCCTCCATGTTATGTTATTAAAGTTTTTCTTGTACTGGACACAATAATGTTTATTCCACAAACTTCCCTGTGTGGTTGAACAAAGAATCGTTTTCTGTAACAGGCTCTGAGCATCTTAGAACATCAACTATCGATGGCTAAACTGAATAATGACAATAATCAACTGTGGAAATGTAAGGTTGAGATGCTGCTATTCAGAAATGACTTGTGGGAGTTTATTACTACAGGCAGACCAGAGGTCACAAATTATATGTCAAGTGATAGCAACTTCATCACATATCTTGACCTGCATCACATCAATATAATCAGGCTCACAGATAGAAGTGATATCACTGTTGAAGGAATTAGGCATGATCTACTGTATGTGCTCTACTACTTGGAAAAATCTATCAGTACCAATATAGGATGTAATGTATGTTCCTAAATTGGAAGGCAGACTCTTTTCTTTAAGGGAAATGCTTGCAAAACGTCTCACCATCACATGTCAAGATGACAAGTGTATTCTCCGGAATTGCCATAGTCATAGCCACACTGGACGAACTCCAGCAACTGCTCAACACCATGAAGGAACCTATTAGCCTAAACACAAACAGACATGATAATTGCATTTATATGTAGCACAGATGCCTGGTGCACAGACACCTGGAAAGAGTACAGAATCTGCAAACAACGAACCTCATATTATCAGTTTATCAATCAGTTATGAGGCATGATAAAAGATTAAACCAGAAGACTAACAATTCCTAAAATAAGAAAGAGAAGAGACTCAAGACCGCTCAATCCCATACACAGTGGCATGTGTATACCCACACCAGAAGACAGCCAATAAATATGGAATTTTACAGATTACTATTCAAGATGTACAGTCACTTATCTAACACAGAATACAGAAAAAATATTGGAAAAATTGCAGGACAATGTCACAAGTTTCAGCATAAACCATAAACCACAAATTTCAAAGTGATAATAGAGGTGAATTTACAGGAATCTAAAATAGAGAGTTTCCTAAAATAACAGAGCATAGAACATCAAAAGACAGTTTCCTATATAACAAAACAAAGTGAGGAAGCTAAAAGGAATAACAGAACGCAGACTGAAATAATTATGCTTGCAGCTGCTAACATACTCAAGAGTATGTGAAAATAACTGGGGTTAAGCAACAATGATGGTTACTTACTTGCAAAATAGACTATTCTCCAGAAAGGAGGAGAAAACTCCATATGAAAAATAGCATGGGGAGAAATCTAATATAGAACGCATCAGCAGTTTTGGATGCAAAGCAGTAATCTACAAAACCAAGCTGTACTGTTTGAGGAATTCTTGCTGGATACCATGAAAATCACAAGGGATATAGAATCCTAGACCTAAGAATAGTCAAGGGCACTATCAGCAACACCATGGCATTTATTAAACATTTAACAATAAAAAGACCTCTAATACATCTTCCAAACATATTATTGAGTTCAGTGAAGGATAATAGAACACAGTCAAGACCAGACAACGGAGTTCCAAAGGGAAAAGAGAAGTTAACTACCCGCTTGTGTGCGGTTCTGCAATTCCGTCCATGTCCATGTCTGATCCCAGCTCGGATCACTTTTGGGGTTCTGAGTAGAACCGATTCCTAGCCCGGATCTGCTGTAAGTTCGGAGCTCAGATTTAAAAACCGAAGCTCAGTTTTGGATTACATGTAAACATGTCCAAATTACATGATTTTAGCTGTTTTTATCAATTTTAAAGCAAACCAAAACCAAAACTGAATCCGAACCAAAACACTTGAGAATAGTTTTGCCAAAACCAAAACACTGGGGTCCACGCATATTTCTAATCTCAACAGACAAAAAAAACCACTATCCCAAGGGACCAATGGAAGGGCTAAACAAATGTGTTGGGAAACAGCTCTTGGCTCTCATCCACTTAGGAAGCCCCCCTGTCAGAAACCAACCTTATTTCCTTGTGTGTAGTTGGCATCCTGACAGGCAGAATCCCGATGCTCACAATACCGGTGGTGGGATCCAAATAATGGGTCAGAATGCTGACAACTTCTAAAACCACCCTTCCGCATTGCAGCCCCTTCCTCAATGAAAAAAGGCGGGGCCTGGACTCTGATGCACCCATTGCCATTACTAGACCACACCCCTTGTTTATTTGAAATCTGTTGGGTGGCAGTAAACCCAAATAAGGCACATGCTAAGATATGTTGATAGGGATGATCACCTTGCTATCTAATGTATATAGAGCACTAGCCATCCCAAAAGATTTATTGCTAATACCAGATAAATCATTAACTTTAGATTTTGAATACAGCTCAGCTACAGGTCCCAAAGACACTTCTCTGAACGCTCCTAAAAATCTAAATAAAACCCCCAAAAATGTTGGTATAAGTAGTGCTACCTCTTAACTTTTTGTTTTTAGGGTATGATAACCGTTGCTCTCTCTCTGTGCATTAAAATTCCAACTGAACTTGAGGACCAAGAAAAATGTACTCTTTGTACTCTTCAATTTATTTTGCCATGTTACGAGAATTTAACAAATGCACAGCTCTCTGTATTGTACTCAATTTCTCGTACACTCTGCAAAGAGAGAAACAAGTCTTTAAATCTCTTCTCCCAGACAACCAAAGCTTAACATTATTACTTATAGAATGAGAGACAAGCATCAGCTCTCAGGAGCTAAGTGGTGCTCAGGATATGTGGTCATACAAAATGCCAGCTTTCTGTGCAGAGGTGGCAGCAATTAGTGTCACTGGTGATTGTTATTTTATTCTACCTGTCTGTGGGGATCGGTACAGCTCATTACATGCCTGGCTATTAGATATGGCAGGTCTGAGAATTTCCTCTTACATGGCTGCATGGAAACTACTGTGGGAAGTAACCTTTAAATAAATCATAACTAACCAGGATTCACAAAGGAGTTGAGGGACATGTGATTTTCTAAATACGGCAAGGTGTTAAAGATATGTCACTAATGCCATTGCTGGAAGCATCATGGAATTAGGAGGCTTAACTTTCTGCAAGAAAATGAAGAGTGTGTTCCCAGAAGCTGGTGATAACAGGTTCCTGTCCTCTTCTTGTCACTGCGAGAGGAGTAAAAACAATAAGGTTTACTGGCTGATGCTAGTTATGCTGACGGATGACTATGGACAGAGTACTGCTTAGATTTTGTTGCACTTAGCAGCACAACTTTCGGAAGCATAGTGTTCAGAGTGGGTTTGGTCCAGTGCTTTTTAATGATCTTTTTCAAAGTCCGGATGATGTAATCCATATCTTGGAATCACAGCTAGATCTTTATGACCATTTAATGTTTTTGGAGTATTTATCTTTGAGAGGAGATCAACTCTTTTAAGTTTTAATACTTCTGCTTTATTTATAACCTTTGGCCCATTTCTTGCATTTGTATAGCACAGACTTCATCCTCAGTACAATTCCATCTGATGGGATGCTAGTACCCTAACATGCTCCCCCATAACCACTGAGGCGACAATGCTTTATCTCACATTTTTCTGGACATTTATTTATCTGTATGATTTTTTGTAAGGACATTATACATTATTATGGTTAATAGCATACTTGATGATATTTGTCTTCTCCTCCCCGGGAGAAGCCCGGGGAGGAGAAGCAAGTGGGAGGTGTTGGGGGTGGGGCTGGACAGGTTGCATCATTAAGCCCCGCCCCCTCTCAGCAATTTGCCACAATCAGCACACATTTAAATAAGGGGCAGGGTTTTGCACCATTAGGTAACGCCCCCTACTCGCGGACCTACAGGCCGGCAAGAAAATTCTCCTTATTCTGCCCACTTCACTAGAAAGTGCCTACCTTTCTGGGGGTGCTTGGGGTTACCCGAAAAACCGGGAGCCTCCCGCAACTTACAGGAGGGTAGGCATGTCTGGTTAATAGTGATTATGTAAAACATGTATTTTGGAGAGTTTTAATGTATTAAAGGTCAGACAGCACTTTCTGCGAAAGGAGGGCACGGAAGTAACTGGACCATCCAATATATAGAGAACCCCTGTTCACAAAGTCCATATTGCCTTGAGTAAGAGCACCTGCACAAACCATGTCAGACCGCTGGACTACAACTATTAACTTAGAGTAGGTGTGGACAATAGGTGGCCCTCCAGATGTTGCAGAACTACACATCCCAGCCTGCCCTGCCACAGTTTTACTATTTGGCCATGCTAAAACTGTTGCATGGTATGCTGGGATTTGTAGTTCAACAACAGCTGGAGGGCCGCTTATTGCCCACTCCTGCCTTAGAGGTACCTGCCAAACTAGGAGGAGTACTTGTGAAGATATGTAAATTGGTATCTTAAACCTTATATAACAATGTATTCCATGTTTCTTTACAGCTTAATGCTGATATGATTTGAGTCCTCTCTGCATGGTGTCTTTTATATAAGATTAATATATGTTCATTGGTTTAGCTCAGGGGTCAGGGAACTTTTTTACCTTTTACCCCAAAATATATTTAGATACGCCGATGTTACCCCCTTGATTTGAAAGGAAGGAAATCATATAGTAGTGCCCTCATATAATGCCCCTGTAGTAATGCCCCCATAGTTATGTCCCTGTATTAGTGCCCTACATAATGCCCCTGTAGTAGTGCCCCCATATAATGCCCCTGTAGTAGTGCCCTCATAGTTATGCCCCTGTAGTAGTGCCCCCATAAAATGCCCCTGTAGTAGTGTCCCCATATAATGCCCCTGTAGCAGTGCCCACATAGTTATGTCCCTGTAGTAGTGTCCCCATATAATGCCCCAGTAGTGCTGCTTGTACAAACCCCCCCCCAAAAAACACTTACCTTAATACCCACTCCTGCATCCGCCGCCATCCTGTCCGCCCGGCTGCTCCTCGGGACTATGGGAGAGACGTCATGACATCTCTCCCATAGTGCGCATGGAGAGAGGCGGAAGCTGGAGTTCAGAAGAGAACTCCAGCCTCCGGCTAACGCGGCGCTGCAGGGAAGGAGCCGGGCGCCCGCTGGTAATAACATCTCAGCGGGCGTCCGGCTTAGAGCCTCCCTGCGGCACAGCCGGGCATTCATATGAATCATTCCATTACCCCCAGGAATTTAATTTTGACCCCATGTGGGGTAATTTACCCGTTCCCTGACCACTGGTTTAGCTTATGATACAATCAACTAGTTTTTACGGTACATCACTATTGTAAACTATTATTCCCGTCTATGGTATGATTGGGATTAGAGATGGACCTCACAGACCAGACCTTGATGAAGGCTTTCATGTGAAAGATTGTTTCAGAAAGCATTAAAGAACTTAGTGGAAGCAAGTAGAATACCTAAGGGATTTCACCACACCGAAGTTTTCACAGTGTTACTTCAGCTGTTTAACATAATTTTCTGGATGATATTAAATGACATTTCATTGGAGACGTCACCGAAAGCAACATAGAGATCATTAAGGGAAGCATTTATTATTATTATTCCTTGTCCTACTCCCTCATCCTGTTCCCAGTTCCATCTTCTGACTACACCTTCGCGCCAGTTAACATTACACATTCTTTTTATTTCCTTTTGGTCTTTTTGGCAGTACCTAGATCAGGGATGGCCCTCCCGCTACTGATAAACTACACATCCCAGCATGCCCTGCAACAGTTTTAGCACAGCCGAAAAGCAAAACTCTGGCAGGGCATGCTGGGATATATATTTCTACATCAGCTGAGGGTCGCTTTTTGCCTACCCCTTACCTGTTTCAAAGTTTAAAGCGCCATTTGTGTCCATTACTTTGTTCTGCAACTTGCGCAGGTGTTCCTAGAGTACAGTAAGTGCTTTGGGAATTGCAAGGTTTCAGAACATTATGGAAGATTGCTAATAAACAAGAAAGTTTATGTTAGCACAATCTACTACTAGCAAACAACCAGCATTTCTGTGGTATATGTCAGACACAGAGGGAATATTCTTGAAAATTGTATATGCTGATTTCTCTCAAAGAGGGCGATACTGTATTATATATGCTTAGATCACATTATATATATTATTATTATTATTATTATAGCGTATCTATTTTTTAAAGTGTGAAGTGTCAACAGACAAAGGAGATGAAACAGTTGGATCCCTGCTACAGAAACACCCTATCTATTAAACAAATAAAGTGACAATCGATGTGGAGAAGGCCTTCATAGAAATATGGCAACATGTTGTAAACAACTTCTAAATAATTCAAATAAAACCAGAGCTTATCTGGTATTCAAGGAAAATACATAAATGACAGATCTTCTGTCTGGATAACATATCACAATAATATATCCACTGAAATTATACTTTATAAATCAGGTTGAAATAAATGCATTTGTGTCTATACAAAAACAGGACATTTCATACAAAGCCATTATACACATTATTTCACATGGCAGACGTGATTGTATTGAATTGATAAGCCAAATGGGTTTTTTTTTTGTTTGAAACAAAGAGTAAAATTGTGTTATATTAGAGATTAAATAGATGAACAACATGACAGGCTGATTGAGAAATAGAGTTGTTGAGTACGGATGTAGCAGACTTTATTGCACTGCTCGGTACAATCTGTGTTATTGATATCAGTTTTAGCATTATACCCCTACAAAGGAAGGAGCGTGGCATGCTCTAACATACTATATGACACTGCGGTTGGCGTTCCTGATTTCATCCTTTCCAGTGTTCTGAGTATCTGTGTGTGGTAGTGTTGTAGAGCTGTCAAAGTACAAGACTCATTTTAAATTAAAATGACAACAAACTAGTGTGATACAAGTGTCACTGTGACAATGTGGATCATGATATTGGAAAAACGCATTGTACTGACTATTCACGTGTCTGTCAGGTTGCCATGATTCAGAACACAGGGCCTGATTCAGAGCCGCTCGCTCGCGCTGTGTGCTCGTAAGTGGCCCGATGTTCTGTGTACTTGCATGCGCACGCTTCCTTCTGCGCGTGCGCGAACTACACACTGCATTCGCAACCCTCTCGCTCGCTCAGCAAAGGCAGCCCAGGGTAATGAGTGACAGGACAGGCCGTTTGTGGGTGGTAACAGGGGCAGGACACTAATAACGGGGTTGGAGATGCGAACGCAGGCGTGCCTGAGTGTTTCAATGCCATTTTCAGAGGCGTGCATAATTAACAGGCAGCGTCATAGTACACGTCACTTGCCATTTTTCTACCCTGATTTCCTCACAATGCTTGCGGTAGGGTAAAGCTCCCGCAGGCACTGCGTTAGCATACGATGGTGCTCGATGTACCAATGTTTTAATACAATTCCAGGAGATGACGTGTGCTGGTGGGCGGCTCTGTTTTTGCGATTGGGCGTATGCTCACACAAAGTGACCGCTCGCTAAGACATGGTGGGCGTGCTTATGCCTTGGCGAGCAATCGCTTCCCGTGGCGTCACTTTGAAAATTTTGCATATGCATCTAGCGAGCGTACGTAGATAGCGACCGGTTCTGAATCAGGCCCACAGTGCATAGAAAGTGTAGTACAGAATAGTCATAGCAGGGCAATAATGAGCCCCACCCCCATACATGTGACATCATGACGTTACAAAAAGGGGACAGAGACCAAGAAACTGAGCTTCTGGTCCCTGCAAGCCAAATACAGGGCATCACCAGGGCAGTGATGGCACTGCCCCCTTGGCCTTGCGTCCAGGGCGGCAGCTCCGCTCCCACACCCCTAGTTATGGCCCTGAGTAACAATAACATACATTATGTGCAAACTCACATTTGCTTCGATTTGTCAGGTTAGTTAAAATGGCCTAAACCAGTGGTTCCCAAACTTTGTGCCGCGGCTCCCTGGGGTGCCTCAGGTTGGTGGTCCAGCACAAAATCAATCTCTTTATGGTCAATGTAAGAGACAAAAACATAAATATTTGGACAAACAGAAGCACAACCCTGTCCACCACCACATAACTGAACCTAAGGATGATAGGTAAGCACAATTTACTTAATCATTTTTTTCCTGAATTTTTCAATAACAAACTTTTGGCTAAGGGGTGCCGTGAACAAAATGTTTATACTCTAGGGTGCCGTGATTCAAGAAAGTTTGGGAACCACTGGTCTAAGCAGTTTTTTTTTATCTTAAAGCTACCAGAGCAGGACATAAAAATGTACTTGACTTTACTCCCCAAAGAACTGAATGCACACATACCGAACTAAGTATACCATCAATTTATTGAATTAATGACAATATATTCAGGGGCTGATACATCAATGGGATATCCCTTATTGGCAATATTCCGTTCTATCCACTTTGCACAATACGTAACACTGCCATCACCTACGGTAACCCCCATTGATTTGTACCGCTGCAATAACTTCTTTTATTGTTATGTCAGGTTGGTGATAACAGAATAAAATCATAAATAAAATGCTTTATTAAAATAAGATTTCTAAAAATAAATGTTAACCCCCCCCTGCAAACTAGGTATGATCTTACAATATATGCAGAGACTGGCCCTGCCAAGTGGTGAGATAATCCTTTCCGCATCAGAACAATCGTGCCAAGTACCACTCAGTTGCCCCAGAGAATAGTTCTTTGATAAATTGCACTGACAAGGAATATTTTTTTTGCCACTGTGATAAGCAGCGAAAAAAAGTCCTTCCTTCATTTACATAGTACACAGTACATCGTGCCAGGCAGGGCCGGACTGGCCATCGGGCACTTCTGGCAAATGCCAGAAGGGCCGATGGCTGGATGGGCCGGCTTGGCTGAGCTCAGGTTTACACTGCAGCGCACAACCTCCCGGGTGGCGCCATGTTCAGGCTTCACTAATGCGCGGCTGCGTCATTGCGCAATGACGTCATGACGCAGGAGCGTCATGAAGCATCATGACACGGCCAAGTCTCATGGTAATGTGACTCTGGTCGGGCGCTATGCAGACAACGCCTGTGAGCTGGCAACTCTGTTGCAACAGTGCGGCCATTGAATAGACCTCCGCCTCCGCCTCGGCCCTTCTGGTCAGGACTGAGACTAGTAGCTCCGCCTCCTGTCCTGAGCTGCATGTCCCCTGCCGGCTGTCTTTTTTTTCCTCCAGTTATGCGCGCAATGTGACATCATGCTGTGCGCTTAGTCTCAGTATGTGCAGTGTGCCCACTCTGAATCAGGCCCAAGGAGTACTGGAGCCCACAGCTGACAGTCATCGACGGCACAACTTGGGGAGCTTGGGGACCGGCTGCCACTTCCTAGAACTCTGCAGTAAGTGAGAGGGGGTGCTCATCACAGCACACCTGATACACAGGGAGGAGTTACCAGTGTGCTGTCAGTACAGTGCCCCGACCTCATAGGTGCCATGGCTCTAGGCATTCACAGCATTCAGTGTCCCTGCATTCAGTGTCACTGCCCTCACCTCCTTGTAATTTCCCCACAATGTTCCTGCCCTCAGTCTCCCTATAATCCCCCCTTTGGGTCCCAGCCCTCGGTGTCCCTGCCCTCAGCCTCCCTGTAATTCCCCCTCAGTATCCCTGTAACTCACCCTTAGTGTCCTTGCCCATAGCCTCCCTGTAATCCCCCCTTACTCTCCCTGCCCTCAGCCTCCCTGTAATTCCCCCTCAGTATCCCTGTAACTCACCCTCAGTATCCCTGCCCTCAGCCTCCCTGTAATTTCCCCTCAGTGTCCCTGCCTTCAGCCTCCCTGTAATTCACCCTTAGTGTTACTGCCCTCAGCCTCCCTGTAATTCCCCCTCAGTATCCCTGTAACTCACCCTCAGTATCCCTGCCCTCAGCCTCCCTGAAATTTCCCCTCAGTATCCCTGCCTTCAGCCTCCCTGTAACTCACCCTCAGTGTCCTTGCCCTCAGCCTCCCTGTAATTCCCCCTCAGTATCCCAGCTCTCAGTGTCCTGTCCTCAGCCTCCATGTACTTCCTAAATTTCCCTGCCTTTACCCTCCCTAAGGGCTCTATTTACTACAATTCGCATATTGAATGCAGATTGTAGTGTGATATTAACGACTGAATTCGCATTGCGAATTCAGGCAATATCACAGGGATTTACTACAAATCCCTTGCAGGGACAGAGCTTGCGATAAAGCTCTGTCCCTGCGAATCCCCTTCGGAGCCTTATCACGGTATTTTCGCAAAAAATACTGACAAATTGCTCGCGCATGCGCCGACCGGCCACCGCTGCTACCCCCTGGCACTAAGCCCCGCCCCGGTGCTAAACCACACCCCCCGTGATCGCGGACCCCCCGCGACCCCTAAAATAATGTGAAAAGGGTGTGAAAACACCCCTTTTCACTTTATTTTAGTCAAAATAATGTGAGATGCGCGGTGGGGGCTAGGCTCGGGAGTAGGCCTGGAGGATTGGCTGGACGGCATTTTGACAGCTCCTGTGAACTGCCTGCAGGACTGCCCGGCGGCACCGTGCTGAGGACAGGGTGGAGTCACTGGAGTGTCACGTGCTGCCGCGTTGACTTCATTATGCTGCCGGCCCAGGGATGAAAAACGTGGCAGGGGAGAGTGGGAAGCTGACTGGACGCCATCTTCGGAAACCTCATGATCTGCTGACAGACGCCATCTGCAGACGCCAGGGTATTACTGTGTGTGTGACATAATGTGTTATAAGGGGCAATATTGTGTGTCATAATGTATAAGGGGCATTGCTGTGTAGCATAATGTATAACGGGTACTACTAATGTGGCATAACGTGAATAGGTTCTGGGTGGCATAATGTGAATGTGCTCTACTGTGTGACGTAACGTGAAAAAGGGACACTACTGTGTAGTGTGATAAAGGGACACTACCCTGTGGTGTAATGTGACTAGGGAACACTACTGTCTGATGTTATATGAATAAGGGACACTACTGTGTGACATAATGTGAAAAAGGGACACTACTGTATGACGTAACGTGAAAAAGGAACACTACTGTGATGTAATGTGACTAAAGGACACTACTGTGTGATGTAACATGAATAAGGGATACTACTGTGTAGTGTGGTGAAGGGACACTACTGTGTGGTGTAATGTGACTAAGG
This sequence comes from Taudactylus pleione, assembly GCA_031769625.1. NCBI lineage: Eukaryota > Metazoa > Chordata > Amphibia > Anura > Myobatrachidae > Taudactylus > Taudactylus pleione. The sequence continues at coordinate 2,394,155 of JAUIMM010000353.1, forward strand.
GACACTACTGTGTGACGTAACGTGAATATGGTACACTACTGTGTGATGTAACGTGAAAAAGGGGCACGACTGTGTGACATAATGTGAATAAGGGACACTTCTGTGCGGTATAATTTCTTTAGATGTAAGTTCTCATTAGCAAGGCCCTCGTTCCTCATATGCTTCTCCTAATACTTTTTTTCTGCTCCTTACTCCTCATAAGGGCATCTACAGTAACACTTGATTGCTGACTCCCTGATGCTTATTTTGAGCGTTATGATCGCTAATGCAGCATATTCTTGTCCTGTATTGTACTGTAAGTAACTGGTTTCATGTTCACTTACTGTATTTGTTTATGTACATTGAAAGGTGCTGCGGAACATTTTTGCCGACTTATAAAGAGAGGATAATAATAATGTCACTAAGAGGCACAACTGTGTGGCATAATTTGAATTGGGGGTACTATTATGTGGTTACGCCCCTTCCCGGTGAGACCACATCTACATTTTTTTGCGCGTGCCTACGGCACGCATCTCCCTGCTTCACCTGTGCATGGCAGCTCAAACACTCTTTTGTCAAAATGTGTGATTAGGGCTCTGCTTTGTGTGTACAGATGTGTTATCTGCATTCAGCACCCCTTCCCTAAAAAATTCCTACAGTGAACACTAATCTAATCCTCTACAACTGCTAAGCAAGGGCTTGGTGAATTGGGAAAATGCCTTCCCCTTTCTTTGTGTGTGACCTACACCAGTGAATTGCCAACTTTACCTAAGGCTGTGTACACACCTATAGATATCTGTCCAATCTGTCTGGTGGGAAGGAAAATCTGGTCCATTTTCCAGCATCTGGGAGCAAATTTCTATTGTTATACATACATTACCAGATTTTCCGTCCCCCGTGTACACAACTGAATAACAGAACCAACACAATACCAAATGTTTGACTATCGCACATGTCTGAATCCCCTGCAGGATGTGCTCTGTTGTATGTATCTTAATACAGAGAATGATGTGTACTTGTATGTTGTTTTAATACTAATTATATTTTGTAAGAGCATAGACTAAGAAGTGGTAGGGGTCAGGAATAGTAAGGGGAGGTGTCTATGCCAGGAGCCAGATGCTGACGCGAGGTGGACCTGTGTTCTCTTGAAATGGCAGGGCCTATTTTTAGTCCCAGTCCGGCCCTGGTGCCAGGTATCTTGAGACACATAGAGTATTGAAGCTAGGGGGTATATTTACTAAAGTGAGAGTTTTTAGAAGTGGAGATGTTGCCCATAGCAACCAATCACATTCTAGCTATTTTCTTCTAGAAGGTGCTAGTTAAATGTAAAGTATAATCTAATTGGATGCTTTGGGCTACATCTCCATTTATAAAAACTCTTACTTTAGTAAATATGTCCCTTGTACCCAATCATCAGACCCAAATAGTGTCCCAAAGTAAGGCAAACAATGCCAGTCCCCTTTGTAACCAGTTGCACCTCCAAAAAGCAAATTGACAGAACAGTAAAAGACAATTTAGAAACTGTTAACAAAATAAAACAAATCAGTTGCTGCAGAATGATTGCATTTTTTTTGTTGATCCTGTCCTTACATTTCCCCAGAGAAAATGGTTTTGATGAGTACAAAGCAGTTTTAGCCTGGCACGGAGGAAAAATACTTCAGTGATGACAAGTTGGGCAAATGAAGCAGTAAAAGAATTGATCCAAATCTACTGATACACTTGTTGGGGAATACATCATTCCTGGTCTATAACGCATTGAGCATGGAGTGGCAAGATTGAAAACAATGTGAACTCTCTGCAAGTTTTATTTTGATTCAGGATCTAAAAATCATGCTACATAAATAACAGCAAATAAATGTTAAACTTGGGCTTTTAAAAAAAAAAAAAAAAAACATGCTATCCACATTTCACATAGAAAAAACTTTTTGACTTACCCTATGTTTTTTATGTATGCATATAACCGTAAAAAAGTGATCATTATTCTTCATTTTTCTTGATATATATTATCTATATATCAATAATGTATATATATATATATATATATATATAAACTAGCTGGAGTACCCGGCGTTGCCCGGGATTTTAAGAATGTTTGCTTACACATCATCCTCCAACAAACTTCTCCTTAGGGAGGCCTCACGAAAAGTGTGACAAACTTCCCCATCAACAGTCCTAAGGTCTTTGAAGGAAGTAAGACCTGTAACGTTGTAAAGCAAACTTCGGAGATAGAAACATTCAAAATTTGTATGATGTACAGAGTAAACACGGCCAAGAGCTTCTGTTGCTCTGATACCAGGATGACCATGTACAGCGACACCCTGTTTTCTGCGCATAAAAACTTTTCGAGAAGCATTCCATGTGTAATATTTTGGCAGCTCAAAGTACAGCAGGGTCCTTGCAAAGTCATCATTTTGACACAGTTTGAAGAAAGAAGTCAATGTTGTTGCGTAATTTGGTATAGTCAGAGAGCTGAGAATGCTGGCAAAGCCTGCAAAAGCTCTCTTTGATAATAAACATTAAGATCATGACAAAACATGACAACACAAAACGCTTGCTCTGAGGCCCTACCCATATGCCGTGAGGCTCCACAATGAGTGTACAGCAAAAATTGTGTTTTTTAATTAATTAAAAATTAACAGCAATTAATTTCGATTTACTTTTTTTAGTTTCCTCAGCCGTGTTTTAATACGCTCGTATATAAAATTTCACAATCTTCGCTTGTAAACTGTGGATTTGTATAGAAAGACAGAAGGACAAATTTTCACTTTTATATAGTAGAGAAGATAGAAAAAAAAATAGTAGATAAGATAAATCCTTTTGTAATTCCGGACCTGACTTGTAGAGGGTGAATGCTATGCAAAAATTGTGGTTTTTAATGAATTAAAAATTAACAGTAGTTAATTTCGATTTAAATTTTTTTTTAGTTGCCTCCGCCATGTTTTAATATGCTCGTATGTAAAATTTCATCTTGGCTTGTAAACTATGGATTTGTAAAGAAAGACAGAAGGACAGAAGGACAAATTTTCACTTTTATATAGTTGATATATATTTATATATATATAGTTATTTATTATTAGGACCCTTTTAGGTCCTACAGCAGAGTCTATGGTTTTATTGCCTCAGTTCATCTGCTCGGTAATGGGATATTTATTTTATCCCAAGATCTATATTAGATTATTTTTGTTTATTCCATCTCCATCACTACTGTTCCAATCAGTTACGGGGGTTCCTTTACCCAATGCGCCAAATAGAGCGCTTCACTTGGAAGGCGCAGGGGGTGCAGACCGCACCAGGTGTCATCATTAGTGGGGGGGGACCAAAATGCTGGCTCCTCCTCAGTTACCCAGAGCCAGGCACTGTACTGTGGTGTTATTGTGTAGCCCCAAGCTCCCAATCACATGAGAAAGAGCCAGCAGTGCGGGGAGAGTCTCTAGGGGCAGTCCAGCATCTCCGAGAGTGCTAGACACCCCCCAGAGTGATGAAACTAGGACATGCTGCAAGACCACGGCTGATTCCCCATTAGACCATGCCCCCTTTCTGGGAATAAGTGCCTTCAGTGAGGTCTATTTGGCACACTGGTTGACACCGACCACAATGATGCCACTGGCCACTGGGTTCAATTACTACTTTCATTAATATGGTTAATTAAATTGATTAAAATTCTTTTAGTGTTTTGTACAATAGGATGACCACTGAAGCAAGGAGGATACACCAGGTTGCTGCTTAGTAACCTCCTCCGCTCTATTGGATATCATTGATAGTAGGGTGCGGTTAGGCACAAACAGATTTCTCTGTTCTAAATGCACTCCATCTAATTTTTAAGGGAGATACACTTTAAACCTTCTGCTCATAGCAACCAATCAGCTTCTAGCTATCATGTTAATGAAAGTACTAAATAAATTATAGCCAGTAGCTGAGTAGTTGCTATGGGTAACTTCTCCACTTGTCCTCTTTAGAAGGTTTGATACCACTCCTCATTTGACTTTTAGCTGTTTTTCTACAGATAGGATGTGGTGTAAGATGAGGCCGGGGCTGTTCCATGAATGCCGACAAGAAGAAGGTGTCAAAACAGCTGAAAGAAGTGTATACATTGTTTTATTTCTCTGGTTTACAACATGGATTTACCCCCGAAAGTAGTGTAAAACTATTCCTTAGGACCTATGTTCGCTAATGATTCCGTACCTGTGTCATGGTACTTGTACCAGGAACAAACTTATAGCATACATACCTAACATGTAGCCTTAGCTACATGCATATTCATAGACATATTTATAATGGGTACAGAGGGCCTGATTCAGAGCCGCTCATAAGCGGCCGCTCGTTCGCTCCGAGCGATGTTCGCAAAACTGCGCATGCGTATGGGTCGTAATGTGCAGTCATTGCGGTCGGAAATCTAGCGCTCGCAAAACAGCGAGTGCCCGCTAATTTTAGTGGCAGGATGAGGCGTTTGTGGGTGGTAACAGGGGAAGGTGCTTGAAAACGGTTAGTGGAGATCCGAACACAGGCGTGCCAAACGGTCAAAACGGGCGTTTTAAGGGTGTGCATAATTAACAAAGCAGCATCATCGGCCACGTCACTTGGTTGTTACTTAGCCTGAACTGTTCGCATGATCGCGGTAGGAAAATCCTACCACAAGCACTGAGAGCAGTTCAGACGCCTTTCGATTAATCAAATAAATAGCGGAGATGACGTAGGATGCGAGTGGCCAGGGGGCGTCTTTACAAAATAGCGAGCGCATGTTTCCTTCGCTCGCTCAGACATAGAGGCGTCAACAGACCGCAAAGAGCGAGCGTTCAATTTAAATATCCGGCCCCTTTTTCTGAACGAGCGAGCGCAAATAGCGTCCGGCTCTGAATCAGGCCCACAGTGTGCAGTGTACACTGGCCGTGGGTCCAGGGGGCCCATACCATACATCCTGCACCCAAAGTATACTTACCTTGTGCCGGCAAGCGGGTCCCTCTTCTTCCAGCGTTGCCTTCATCCCAGTGACATCTTTGGGAAGATGGAACCGCGCAGTGACAGCAAAGACTTGCTGTGCCAGAACCTTTGCTCTCTTGTGCGCATGCACCATTGTCCTGAATATCACTGGGAAGATGGCACCGTGGAGAAAGAGGGAAGGCAATCAGGAAGCCGACTGCCTAAATACCGGCAGCTGGCTTCCCGACTGTCTTATCCCGACGTAGTGATCGTAGTGATGCCGGGCACCGCGAGCGGACAACCGCGGGGGGGAGGGTTAGGTTTAGGGCTCCCGGGGGGGGCTTAGGGTTAGAAACCCCCCCGGGAGGGTTAGGGTTAGGCTAGGGGGAGGGAGGGTTAGGGTTAGGCACCCCTGGGGGGGACTTAGGGTTAGGCACCCCCCGGGGGACTTAGGTTTAGGCAGCGGGGAAGGGGGTGGTTAGGGTTAGGCTCTTAGAGGGGGGATTAGGGTTAGGCACTTGGGGGGGGAAGTTAGGGTTAGGCACCCCTAAGGAGGGTTAGGGGGGTTAGGTTAGGTTAGTGGATACTTACCTTTCCACGATCGGGATTTCCAGCGCTGTCGGGCTTCCGCTGCGTTGCACTCTGCTCCTGTCGGGCTGCCGCTGACGGGAATCGAACCGCCGGCCATGCGGCCGACGGTATTTCATACCAATTCCAGAAAGAGGGACCCGCTTGCCGGCATATGGTAAGGTGTGGGGCTTGGGGGGGCCCCATTGGTTAGAGGAGGGGGCCGCTGCACAAGGGTAGACTCGGGTGTTGATACTGCACAATGGTGACACTTGCCACATGCGCTTTATTGAATTGCTTAGGATGAAAACAGCACATTTCTCTAATGTTTTATTTTTAGACCTATTTAGAGATAGTTCTTCCTCTTCATGTATTTTCTCTTTATATCCAAGGCCCTCCTATTAATGTTTAAAAAGAAAAAAACCCAAAAACTAATTACACATTATGGGCCTGCCGTATGTTTATGGTCTGTCCCAGATTCCCCTATCAGAATAATGAAATATCTGAGAGCCGCTGATAAGAAGAACAGGCTGCTTTCATGACAACCACATAAAAAAATACACATTGTTTCCAATCCTTACTAGCTTATTTACTTTTATTTAATTTTGTAACTTTTTTGTACCGCTGAGACATTCGGCTGGCTGCTCAGAATGAAGCATTTGAGAAATTAATTAAGACAACAGAGGCCTACAGAAAGAAAAAGTTAATTAGTTGCGGCAATCATTTAGATGTGATCCAAGGGAAAGAAACAAAGGATTAAACGTGTGTCAGAGGGAGGAAGCCTTCTCTAGAAAAGGGGATTACTCAAAGATTTCAACCAAAGGGAAAGCACTGTGTGGTTGCTCCTATTGTAATTGGGGATTTACAACAAACACACAGACTCATTAACATGAAATTTCTTTGTGGCAAGGAATCAGGGAGAGAGAGAAAGAGACTATCCGAGAGGCGGAGGGAGCGCTGGACCGAGAGAAGTCAAGAGAGGTGTCAAGGAGAGAGTCCTCTTTTAGTCATTGTCTGTAAAGGGGGCTTACTGAAGCCCGATAGGCCTGCGGAGTGTAGTGTAGATTTGATGAAAAAAACAAAAACACAAGACGATATCTTAGTGGATAGGGCCCTGGGGCCCGCTGTTGACTTGGATGTTCATTTAAGTGCTAAATGATGTATTTACTTATATAATTAGAAACTGGTGTTCTACACTGCGAAAAGGATTGATTCAAGCCATTAAAAAAAGTAGTCAGTATACAGTATAGTCAGCAACAATGGGATTAAAACTTCACTATTTGAAGCAAAGGGAAATCTAATCTGGAAATGCTGTTTTTCAGGGAAGCTCATAGACACAAAGGCCCTCATTCAGAGCCGTACACTCTGAGCAGAGCGCACGCTCTGAATGAGGGCCGTCCTCCATTACTATGGAGCGTCCTCCTGGACGCTCGTATAGCTGTGGGTCACCACCCACAGCCTATACGAGCGTGCAGTTTGATGGCCGCGATGGTCGTGACCATCGCGACCATCGAAACTGCGAGCCGGAGCCTGCGGTTGAGATTTTCAACCGCAAGGCCCGGAGTGATTTTGGCTCTATCAGAGCCAAAATCACTCCCACTGACATCACTAGTGATGTCAGTGGTCCAGCTTCTGACGGGAGGCGTTCCCTTGGGAATGCCTCCGTCTGGCAGGCACGCCCCCGGCACGCCCAACAAAGGGGGCGTGCTGTCAAGTCAACATCGACAGCACGCCCCCTTTGATCAGACACAACGAGCGAAGGAAAGTCCTTCGCTCGTCGCGTCTGGCGCATGCGCACGACGGAGCTCCCTCCATCGTGCGCATGCTCAGTGCAGACCATCGACCCACTTGCGAGCGGACAGCCGCTCGCGAGTGGGTCTGAATCAGGCCCCAAGTCTGTAATTTATAGCAGGAAAACAGCAAGGGCTGGTCTGGCGCTTCTATACTTACTTATATAAGCCGAGTTTATAGGTAGTCTCAAGTACAATATGCAAGGAATTCATTCTAATTCTAAATAAGCTCTGGACTCCCTCATACAAACTTGCAAGCAAATCATATTGTGTATATTATATATATATATATATATATATATACTAATATCTTATTTGTGTTTTATTAGTATCTTAGGAATAATTCCGCAAAATACGTATACAGCGGAAATATCATGGGCTGGATGCAACTCGGCCGTAGATGCTTCCTCACTGTGTACACGGAAATAAATGGGTAGGTGTGTACTTGGCTACCCTGACGTGCGGTGAGGTAATTGGCTGGGGAGGCACTGGATAGTATCGGAGCCAGATTTACAGATACATGTAGGAACCCGAGGGTTCATGTGGGCATTATACAGAGGTGCAGCAGTATATAGTGCTGGTAATTTGGCGTGTTTTGATCATGGATGTGCAGAAAAGGTAGACAGGGGAGGCAGTGCCTCACCTGCCAAACACTTTTTACTCCAGAGTTTTGACTATAAAAATTATTAGAATAATATAAAGAAGATAGTTATAATTTTTTCTTTTAATTTTTCTTATCATTTTTATAGTCAAAACTCTGGAGTATACCTAAGTATGACAGGAGAGGCTCTGCCTCACCTGCCTCATCTGACTGCTTGGCTAGTTACTCATCATCATAAGTACACAATTGCACAGGTTGGGTATGGGATCCCAGCAGTTGGGATGATGGCAGTCAGAACACCAATAGCGGCATCCCGACAGAATCCCGACAGAATTAGGTAACCCTCCCCCTAACCCTAAACTCCATTTCCCGCAGCCTAACACTAACCGTCTCTTCCCTCAGCCTAACCTTAACCTTCTCTAGTGTCTATCCCTAAACCTAATACTTACTTACTGTTGGGATGTCAGAAGTTGGGATTCTAGAGCTGGGATTCCAACCACTGGCGTAAATTCATCCCAGACGCCCGGAGGCAAGTTATAATTTGGTGCCCCCTCCCCCGTCACAGCCGTCACTGTAATATTGCAATTTGCATGCAGACAGGCTATAGATAGGCGAAGACAGCAGCTGATGGTCTGACATGGAGCTCTCCACTAGTATATGGTGGCTTCTCAGGTGCCGGGAAGGAGTGCCATGTATTGGGCAGCTGTGACGGTACACTCCAGGTACATAGTTACAGCCCTAAGTGTGGTGAATATGTTGTGGACAATGGAGGAGGTGCCCCTTCAGAGCTGGAGCCTGGCGGCAGGCGCCTCCATTGTCTCCCATAGTTCTGCCCCTGATTCCAACTACATCCCAATCTATACTTGTTTGTAAAGACATGCCGTAAAACATGCATATGAGCGGTTCCGTCCAACTCTGATCAACCTTCAGTTGCGTCATCGTGCGCTGACAGCACTTTGCCTATGTGAGAAGTGAACTGCAAATTACAGCTCAGTTCCGCCTCTACAGTCGCAGGTGGAGAGACAATTGAAATGTGCACTACTCTGCGTCGCTCGCACATGCTTATGTCTAGTTCCGGAGCATGAACAGAGCGGAAATGATACGCTCTACAAACCGGGGTACATTCAGCGCACATCAGGTCAGTAGTGTACAGCGCTAAATGCTGAAAGTTTGCATAAAAAAAATAGATACATGTGCACAAGAGAGTAATATAACCAGCATGACAGGTGTGGTACGAGAAGTCAACATCCAGAAGGCCGACAGTCAGAATGTCAACTCCAGAATGTCACAAGTCTGAATGTCAACACGGACTTTAGGTTGACAACCAATATTATAACATGCAAAAATGTCAACATAGTTAAAGTGTCAACATATTCATAACATCGGCGTTTAACATGTCGACACCAGAATGTCGGCATACAGTTTTTTTTGCTTCTTTCCGCCTAAACCTAACCCTAAACCTAACCCTAAAAATAAGAAATAAACTGCATGGCGGCATTTTGGTGTCGACATTTCAAATGTTGTAATTATGAACATGTTGACATTTTGACCACGTGACGTGTTTGAATGTCGACATATTGGCTGTGGTTCTACAGCCTATGTCAACATTCTGACTGTCGACAGCCAAACCCTTTTGACATTCTGACTGTCGACCTTCTGAACGTCGACATTCTGATCAGATCCCTGCATAACGTTAGGTAAAATACAAACGGGATAATATGTCTCAAAGTTAGGTGTATATGCTGTATATGATTTATAGGCACTCATTCAGACCCACTCCCGAGCGGCTGTCTGCTTGCAAGTGGGTCGATGGTCCCCACTGCGCATGCGCACGACGGAGGGAGCTCCATCGTGCGCATGTGCGAGACCCGACGAGCGAAGGACTTTCCTTCGCTCGGAGTGTCTCATCAAAGGGGGCGTGCTGTCGATGGTGACTGACTGCACGCCCCCTTTGGTGGGCGTGCCGGGGGCATGCCTGCCAGACGGAGGCGTTCCCAAGGGAACGCCTACCGTCTGAAGCCGGCCCCACTGACATCACTAGTGATGTCAGTGGGAGTGATTTTGGCTCTGATAGAGCCAAAATCACTCCTGGCCTTGTGGTTGAAAAACCCAACCGCAGGCTTTTGCTCGCAGTTTCGATGGTCGCGATGGTCAAGACCATCGCGGCCATCATCCTGCACGCTCGTATATGCTGTGGGTGGTGACCCACAGCTATACGAGCGTCCAGGAGGACGCTCCATATTAATGGAGGAGGGCCCTGATTCAGAGCGAGCGCTCTGGTCAGAGCGTCCGGCTCTGAATCAGGGCCATAGTCTTTATGAACCACAAAAGTAGAAAAACTGCTGTGGACATTCATACATAAATTGCACAGTTGGGCCCTGATTTGCAAGTAACATAGGTTCCTGGATGAAGGAATCCGCTGGGTTCAAGCTGTTGCACTGCTTGGATCAAATGCGCCATATTTTGTATTGAAGTACTGGAATCAGGTCCAGTATCTTTTTGTAGGATGGTATTATTATTTTATTAGACAGGAAAGATTTACAGGAGATTCCCGGCTCATGCATTATCTTTTATCCCCTAAAAAACAGCCAGAAATTCTCCACCAGCTCCCAGGTCTCACGGTTCTGCTCGTGCCCTTATACAATTTATAATGACATGCACTTTGCATCTACTAAATGCACTTCTGTGCTAAACTGGATTTCTGGGTACATGTTGAGCAATGTGCCAAAAGGCGTGAAACACAGAAGAAAGGTAACACCTAATACATGCAGTACAGTTTAAATGATTTAAGGGCCTGATTCAGCAAGGAATGCAGTTGCTAATACGCACGCAATCGGATGATTGTTGCATTCTGCGCATGCGTATGCACCGCAATGCGCGCACGTGAAACGGTCACTGCGATTGGGACTGCGATCTCAATGACTACGCAGACCCACAGAGTGATTGACAGGAAGTGCCGTTTGTGGGTGGTGATGGAGGGTGGTCGGCAAAACGCAGGTGTGCCAGTGCGTTTCAACGACGTTGTAGGGGTATGCCTCTGCGATGGTCTACACAGCCTGTGGTCTCATAGCGTGTGTGGAAGTTAGTAATTCCCGAGTAAGGTCAGTGCTTGTGCAAGTGTGCGTGAGGCTGCGATGATACTCCATTGTACCGATGGTTTTGCAGTCTTGCTAAACATTACGGATGTGTGCTCAGTAAAGTGGGCGTCCTTGTGTAGTGCTGCGATGGCACAGCGATTGCAATGCATTAGCATACTAACGCAGTTGAACTGCGTGCGTAATCGCTATTGCATTTGCGCTTGCGTTCCGTAGTGAATCAGGCCCTAAGTGGACTGGTCCTAAGGTGTTAGTTGGCTGGACTTTGATGCTTTTGTACCAGAGCATCCTCCAAAACTGAGTGTGAATTGATTTTATGAAAGTGTTTCCAAAGTACACCTTGAAATACTCCTGGGGATCAGGTACAGTAGGCGTGCTTGCTTACATAAAGAAACATTGAAGACCAACAGTTGCTGCAGCTCAGAAATGATTGGCAATGAGTAAAACGTATATGTGAAGTGGCAGGAGAGCCAAGGGCACCAGATTTTGTGGGCAAGTGTTAAGCTGGGTACTTAGGCCCTGATTCAGAGCTGAACGCTCTGAGCAGAACGCTCGCTCTGAATCAGGGCCGTCCTATTTAAATGTGGAGCGGCCTTTTGGACGCTCGCATAGCTGTGGGTTACCACCCACAGCTTATGTGAGCGTCCATGATGATGGTCGCGATGGTCAAGACCATCGCGACCATCGGGCTTGCGACGAGACCCTTGCGGTAGGGTCTCGCTGCCGCAAGCCCAGGAGTGATTTTGGCTCTATCAGAGCCAAAATCACTCCCACTGACATCACTAGTGATGTCAGTGGGGCCGGACTTAGACGGTAGGCGTACCCATGGGAACGCCTCCGTCTGGCAGCCACGCCCCCGGAACGCCCACCAAAGGGGGCGTGCTGTCACTCACCATCGACAGCACACCCCCTTTGGTGCGATACCCCAAGCGACGTATTGCTCGTCGCTCGCCGGGTCTCGCGCATGCACACGATGGAGCTCCCTCCATCGTGCGCATGCGCATTCGCCCACCATCGACCCGCTAGCGAGCAACCTTCGCTCGCGAGCGGATCTGAATGACCCCCTTACTTAGCAATTCACCTGCCCTAAGTGTCCTGGGCTTGACAGCTCAAATGGGCGGGCATTTAAATTGCGCGCCCAGTTGAGCTGTCAATCACTGCCAGGTCCCTGCAGCATGTGTATGGGTGATCGGCGGGTCACCCGTACACACCAGGAGATGGCTGATACTGTATATCTTTCAGCTATATCGGCCATCGGCCATCTGCTGTGCTGTACAGCAGATCGGATATGTCTGTGATGCACTATAGATATATCGCCCGTTCAATGGAATGAGCAATATATCTATTAGTGAGGATGTAGTTATTAAGCCGGCAGACGGGTTGCCGGCAGTCGAAATACAGACGCCACTATCCCACCATGCGTGCATAATGCCAGCAGATCGGATATGTCTACGATGCACTATAGATATATCGCCTGATCAATGGAATGAGCGATATATCTATCAGTGGGGTTGCAGTTATTATGCCAGTGGACGGGTTGCCGGCAGTCGATATACCGACTCCGCTATCCTGCCCTGCTTGCATAATGCCGACGCCGATATCCTGATGGACATCAGGATACTGGCATCCTCATCCCGACCACCGGAATCCCGAACGTCCAGACGGCGGGTAAGTATGAAAGTAAGCCGGGGATGGGGGTGGTTAGTATTAGGCACCCCCGGGGGACAGGGTTAGGCACCCCCTGGGAGTGTTAGTGTGTGGGAAGGGGGGGGGGGTTAGGGTTAGGCATCCCCGGGGGGAGGTTAAGGTTAGGCACCCCCCCACCAGGAGACTTAGATTTAGGGTGCCGGTAGGGGGGGTTAGGGTTAGGCACCACTGGGAGGACTTAGGGTTAGGCAACCCCAGGGAAGGTTAGGTTTAGACACCACTAAGGGTGGGTTAGGGGGGGGGCAGGGTAGGGTTAGATTACTTAGTTGTGTCGGGATCTCCTGCTGTCGGGCTTCTGGCGGTGGTTTTTGAACCGGCGGCTAAAGAGCCGTCGGTATTTCAATACCATTACCTATCAGTGTGTACCCAGCTTTAGGTGAGTCTGGTAATATTATTATCCTTTGTTTATATGGCACCAATAAGGGATCTGCAGTGCCCTACAAAGTACATAAACTCAACAAAATGACTAAAAAATGAAATAAAAGTGACTTACAGTACAGAACATAGCAGAACAATGACAAGGTTTTTAAACATTGCTGCAGCATAATTTTCAAATCAGCAGTGAGAAGGTCAATCCCAGAGGTTTGTCAGTCTATTTACTAAGCCTTGGATGGAGATAAAGTGGAAAGAGATAAAGTACCAGCCAATCAGCTTCTACCTGTCATTTTTCAAACGCAGCCTGTGACATGGCAGTTAGGAGCTGATTGGCTGGTGCTTTATCTCCATTCACTTTAACTCCATCCAAGGTTTAGTAAATAGACCCCTTGGAGCTGTTGTTGGCAGTGGTGAGGGGATGAAGAGGGCCCTGCTTATGAAAGCTTACAGTCTAAAGTTATATTGCTAGAGTGGATCTCAGGGAAGATACCTCTAATTAATTGCAATTGTAAATGTTTTTTTCTTTTTTACATGTCACTGTTTGTTGAAATGCCTATTACTTCTGACAATGCAGGCACCACTAAAAATAGTGCTCTGCTTCTAGAACTAAGAAACAACCTAAATAATCTGATAATAGCAAGAGTTACAGTAGCTGTATGATAAAGATTTTAGAGATAAGACGGCATGCAATAATAATGTTGACCTTTACAAAGTCAACATTCATAATGTGGACATCACAATGTCCACATCTGCAGAATCATTGACCGGCGAGTTAGGGTTAGGCTGTGGCATTGAAGGGTTCGGGCTAAGCTGGGGCAGTGGAAGGTTAGGGTTAGGCTGCGGCAGTGGAGGGTCAGGGTATAGCAGTGGAGGGTTAGGGTATAGCAGTGGAGGGTTAGGGTATAGCAGTGGAGGGTTAGGGTTTGGCTGCGGCAGTGGAGGGTCAGGGTTAGGCTGCGGCAGTGGAGGGTCAGGGTTAGGCTGAAGCAGTGGAGGGTCAGGGTATAGCAGTGGAGGGTTAGGGTATAGCAGTGGAGGGTCAGGGTTAGGCTGAAGCAGTGGAGGTCAGGGTATAGCAGTGGAGGGTTAGGGTATAGGAGTGGAGGGTCAGGGTTAGGCTGCAGCAGTGGAGGGTCAGGGTTAGGCTGAAGCAGTGGAGGTCAGGGTATAGCAGTGGAGGGTTAGGGTATAGGAGTGGAGGGTCAGGGTTAGGCTGCAGCAGTGGAGGGTCAGGGTATAGCAGTGGAGGGTTAGGGTATAGCAGTGGAGGGTCAGGGTATAGCAGTGGAGGGTTAGGGTATAGCAGTGGAGGGTTAGGGGTTGGCTGCGGCAGTGGAGGGTCAGGGTTAGGCTGCGGCAGTGGAGGGCTAGGATTAGGCTGAAGCAGTGTTGGGTTAGGGTTAGGCTGCAGCAGAGGAGGGTTAGGGTTAGGCTGCAGCAGTGGAGGGTCAGGCTGCGGCAGTGGAAATTTAGGTTCAGGCTGCGGCAGTGGAGGGTTATGGTCAGACTGCGGCAGTGGAGGGTTAGGGTTAGGCTGCAGCAGTGGAGGGTTGGGCTGCAGCAGTGGAGAGTTAGGGTTAGGCTGCAGCAGCGGAGGGTCAGTGTTAGGCTGCGGCAGTGGAGGGTTAGGGTTAGGCTGCAGCAGTGGAGGTCTAGGCTGCGGCAATGGAGGGTTAGGCTGCGGTAGTGGAAATTTAGGTTCAGGCTGTGGCAGTGGAGGGTTAGGGTCAGGCTGCGGCAGTGGAGGGTTAGGGTAAGCGCTGCAGGATCAGCCGGAAGTCCTTAGTACTTGGTCGCTGGACCCGGAAGACGCCCACTGAATCATGTAAGTCACCACTAGACCACCAGGAACATTTTATCAACATTCTAATCAATAGCAGCAAACTATACTGAACCTGATAAGACTACATATTTGCAACTGATCTGGAAGCTATCAGATGCAATAGTGTGCTGCACTGCACGTGTAGAGGTAATCAGGAACGCTAGGGGCAAGCAAGGGTCAGATATCCAGAATGCAGAATATCCAAAATACAAACCAAAGTCAGCGGCACCACAGATCACCATAGTCAAGGGAAGCCAAGGGTCAACAACAAGAGTCAGATAAGCAGAATTAGAAACAGGAACAGGATTATCTGTGTACTGAGCTCACTTGTGCACTTAGGCCCTCATTCAGAGCCACTCGCTAGCGGCAGTACGCTCGTTCCGAGCGATGTTCGCACATCTGCGCATGCGTACGGATCGTTATACGCATGCGCGAACCAGTCAGTGCGGCCGAAATTCATGTGCTCGCAAAATAGCGTGACAGGATGAGGCGTATGTGGGTGGTAACAGGGGAAGGCGCTTGAAAACGGGGAGTGGAAATCAGAACGCAGGCGTGCTTAGAGGTCAAAACGGGCGTTTTATGGGTGTGCATATTTAAAACAGCAGCGTCATTGACCACGTCACTGGGTTTTTTTTAAGCCAGAACTGTTCGCAAAATTGTGGTAGCAAAAACCAACCACAAGAATAGCGAGCAGTTCATACGCTGGTCGATGTACTCGATTAATCTAATAAATAGCGGACATGACGTATGGTGCGAGCGGCCAGGGGGCGTTTTTAACAAATAAACGAGCGTATGTTTTGCTCGCTCGTTCAGACTTAGAGGTGTGAACAGACTGCAATTTGCGAACGGATCATTTGAATAGCCACCCCTAGTTTTTGAACGAACGACCGCAAATAGCGAACGGCTCTGAATCAGGCCCTTAGTTTCTGTAAGATATTACTTCTTCTTGTGGGATTCCTTGCTACAAAGATTATCCAGAGATGTCAAGAAGATGTCAAGGAGTCTGACCATGTGTACAGCATGAAACCCAACCTAACTGCACATACTGTACTGTGTTATATAAAATACATAAATCAGCACTTCATTTTATTTTACATTTTCACATTAGTATCGGCCAGCTTTGAGTTTTGGAAGAACAGCAACAAGATTTCAAGTCTATCTCTTACACTAAGTATAAGACTGGTGCAGCTCAGTGATTACAGCTATTTGAAGTGGATGGATCAGGGTGGTGCGGTTGCATAGATATGTACAATTCCAGATACAGGCAAATAATCCTGCCCTTTCCATTGCAGTCCTTTGAGTCAATGTTTTACTTATTTGGTTTTTATGACCAGTGGCGGCACTGTCTGTTTTATTTTTGCAAGTTTTTTCAGTGTATCTGTGACCGGACGCCTTTCGCCTAGGCCGTCCCTGGTCACAGGTTAGCGCTTTTGGACTCCCACTCACCGTCAGTGACCGCCTGTCACTGACTCCGCCCACTGCGCCGTGGGCATGTAACGATGCTGCCACCACCAAACTCTACCATCGGCGTTTGGACCCGCTTATTGGGTACACTCAGGCTCCTGCCTCAGAACCTGGAACCGTTTCTGCTGCGTATGCGTTTGATTAACTGCGGACACACCTCCTGTTTGGTGTCGGCTGTTCCCACCTGATCCCTCGCAATGGACCAGGTCTGCACGGTAGCTTGGCAGAGGGCTTGAACTTGGAGACACGGAGCTCTTACCCAGAACAGCAGGAGAACGGAATAGCATTTTGGTGCAATTCTGTTGGTCGCAGGATTGAGTCAATTGAAGTAAAGGCAAATGGTGTTTATTTGCTCGACGTCTTAAAGAAGACCTTCTCTTCCGTCTGAAGGGGAATATCACACAGAAATCAAACAGCAATTCTCCACGAAGGATTTTCAAAGATGTACCACATACAGGAATCTTATCAGCAGCTCTTCTCCTCAAAGAAGTTACAGGGTTGTACCACATACAGGGCTCACAGGCCCTCTTTTTATGTCATTCTAACACACACTATCACAGGGGGTAAGTCTGCCCTGTGGTTTCCAACCAATCACCTTCAGTGCATGACCTGTGCTTGTGCTGGCCACATGCACATTTAACATTGTCCCCTATGGACAATGGGGAGTGGTCACTCCCCTGAGCCTGAGACTACCTGGTGTTTTGGTCACCACCCAGGAGTCAGCTCGTCTAGGGCCGGGGGAGGTTTTCCTAAAAAAAACATACTTCCAGGAATCTGCTATGGGACCAGCCCAGCCACCTTTTCCTGAATCTGAGCTCCAGAGGTGGGGAAGCAGGGTCCCCAGAAATGCTTTCCTGGCCACAGAAGGGAAGCTATTTTGAAGCTCCCTGAAATGGTTAGCTGGCTGCCTTAGCCAGCTCCCTATGCACCCCCTCATACCACTTCCAGGCATCAGGCTGCATAGGGGAACATTTTATTTCCTCTGGAAGGGGCCAGGGGTTCCAGCAGTCCATGGAGGACTCTGGATCCCCTGGCTGTCCAGAGCATCACAGGTAAGTGCACCTTACTTAATTTATACATTTAAACACTTTAAATACATTCACCGTTTGTGCCTGTGCACAGCATCAGCCCGGGACCTCCTGTTCTGGCTCAGTGCTGCAAATACATTTTAAATATACGTTGCTTCATGCACTAATGCATTGCAGATCAGCTGCAGTGCATTACAGCAATACATATATACTTTAATACAGTTTATTATAAACCATGTGCAGTGTGCTTTTACACTGTCCTTTTAAGAATGGCGCAACGGCATGAGGGTTAATCCCCTCAATGCCTTGACAGTCATTTTAATCACGTGTGGTCGGCCTCCGGCCACAGTATCCCAAAAGTAATTTAAATTTAAATATATCTATATGTCACTATAAAGCTTCACGTTCTAACCAGATGTGTTGCACTGAAAGCTCCTTATAAGAATAGTGCAGGCCATATGTAGGTGGATATTATCTATGGCACCTGAATAACTTAATTTTGGATGTTATAGTAAATTGGATTATCACAGACCCATTCTTACAGTATGTCATCAGAAATTTGATCTTGGCCCAGCTCTATTACTGTACTTTGGCAGCACATTTGCTCCTCCCTTTCTCCATACAACAGCAGAGAGGCAAAGATCTCTCCCCCAGACACAGACAACAAACCAGACAAAAAATGTGAAAGAAGGTTTTTTATGTATCACTAACTACTTCACAAAGATATTTCAGTGTGCCATTTTACTGGAAAGAATAACTGACTAAAATTTTCTTGTGAAGGATATAATAATACAATTTTAAAAACTAATTAGCAAAGTATAGATGTAATACTTTCACCATAGCTTAATTTTTTACTTAAATTAACCTCTTTAAGACTATAACTACCGTATCTTTCTATATGATTAAATTATACAAATAACCCTACAGATCTATGAAGTGTTTCTTAAAGAATAATCCTACAGTCCTACTATGTAATTTCCTACAGACATAAGCATGAACATTCATATATAAATGTAAATTCTGTAAAACTCAAAGAATATCCTCTTTAACAGAATAAAATTTATTCCAGGACACTACAATATTAAACATTTATTAGCAGCTTCAACGATGGTAACCCAGGTCACATTTGAATCTTTATATGCATGTTGGGGCCCTTAAAGTGTACAAAGTGCATGTTTCTTTAAATAGTACAGTTGCAGCACCAGGCCCGCTGAGAGCCGCGGCGGGCCCGGGTAATAGGGGGCGTGGCCTAATCACGGGAGGCGTGGCCACGCCCCCTTCCCGGGAAAAAAAAGATATGCAGCGCTCTGAGCCCCCTCAGCCCTGCTCTAAGCCAGGGGGGGTGCGATCAGTGTGATCGCTCCCCCCCACAGGCATCGGAGACTGCTGTGGCTGCTGCTCAGCCGCCACGAGCAGTCTCCACTGCAG
Source organism: Taudactylus pleione (assembly GCA_031769625.1). Lineage (NCBI taxonomy): Eukaryota > Metazoa > Chordata > Amphibia > Anura > Myobatrachidae > Taudactylus > Taudactylus pleione. Next base: position 2,412,928 of record JAUIMM010000353.1, read on the forward strand.
CTCAGCACACGCTGTGTGCTGGGCTGCTGTGAGGGAGGGGGGAGTGGCGCCGGACCCGGGCCCCCGCCGGGCCCCTCAGGAAGCCCGGGCCCCGGTAATCTGTACCCGCTCCCCCCCCCCTCTCGGCGCCTCTGTGCAGCACTGATAAATATTGTAGAAACAAAGTCTGTCTCACACAAAGATATATGTATGGGAATAAATTAATGCTTCTGAATAAATGGTTTGATCTCCCCAACTACCAAGATGCAGCTTTTCCCTTGGAAGAGATCAGCACAGCATACAATAAAATCAAATTTATTTTATTTCTGATATGGATAGCTACAAATGATTTACACAATAGGAACATGAATCATTAAACATGGGAAAGATTTCTGGACTGCACAACCTGACAACCTGAATATATATATAATGGGAGGTGCTACCTGATGAGACTAATTGCAGGCACAGAAACAGACAAATCTCAGGTGCACAACTCAAAATTATTAATAATATATAAATGCAATCAAATTTTGCAGTCAATAGAGGTTTTTAGCATAGTCATGGCCCAGGTAATGGGCCTACCCACCATATCCAGGTAACCTCTTTAGGGTAGGTCCCTAACATACAATGGTTCAAATCCAGAGCGCAGGACCCTCCAAAACTGGCCAAGCCAAACTGCCCCAGGGCACCACCGTAGTCAGAAAAGTGCAGTGTAAAGAGATAGTTAAGAGTAGCTACAGCTGCTTATAAAGAAGTAAAATAAAAAAATGAAGTACAGTACATATATATTAAACACACAGTGTAGGGTTAAAATGTGTTATAAAAGAAAAATGTGTTATATTGCGGTGCCCTGAAACAGATCAACCAATGCAATCCAGGGGGACCCACGCCCCAAAAATGAACCAAAGTTGCACTATAGTATATAACTTGTAGGACTTACCTAGAATTGTGCCTAATACCAGTGTGCATATACATTACCAGACTCCATGCTTTTAAACCAATAAGGAAGGGTGCTAATCCAGACTTAGGGCGTCTCCTTCTGGAGTGGTGGTTGTGGCCGGTACTTGGGGCTTGTAGTTAACACAGAGGGGGTCTCCTGTGGTAACGCTCCGGTTTGCAAAAGGCTGAAGAAAGCTGAAACGAGTTGGGTACACCTTGCCGACCTTAACACTCACAAGCCCATTGGACCCTGGCACCCCGGCAACACATCGCCACTGTTCCTAAACCTAACACCCTAAACCTAACCCTTCCCACACCCTAAACCTAACTCTCCTCAGGCAGAGCCTAATCTAATGTCCCCCCAGTGGTGCCTAACTCTATCCCCTCGTCCCCGCAGCCTAACTCTAGTTGCCAACTCTCCTGGGACTCTCGGGAGCCTCCCGAAAATTGGGTGCTGCTCCCGACACCAAGCAAGAGTAGGTAAGTCCCCCGGATTGTCCACCAGACCTCCATGATCCCCCGCAAGTGGGCCGTTTGTGGGGGGGTGCGATGATGCGGGGGGCTGAATCGTCGCATCATAGCCCACCCCCTGCTTTGTATTGCCAGTAATATTGGCATTATAAGCAGGGGGCGGGGCCATGATGACACGATTGTGCTGCCACACCCCTGCTCTGCCCAATTAATCCGCCTCCCTGCTGCACCGGCCTGGCAGCCCCTTCCTGGAGGGGGCTGTCAGAATGTCAGTAAGTATGAGCCTAATGGTGCATACACATAGGACAATCGACAATGACAATATCGTTGTATGATCTCCCAGGTGTGCTGGACGATCAATATCGATCACCCATCACACTACCAACTCACCAATGACTATAGTGATCCCTATAGTAACCTGATCGATGTCGACCAGGGTAGCCTGCATGCACGGGCGATGGATGATATTGATATCGTCCATACATGTCCATGCATCGTAGGTCATTGGGCAACGAAAAATGCACGATATGAATGATAACGATATGATTGATATCGTTATCGTTCATATCGTCCATTTTAATTGTACCGTGTGTGCACACCTTAACCCTAACCAACCCCGGCAGGTCCCTAAACCTAACCACCCCATCCACGGCCTAACCCTAATCCTAACTCGCATACTTAATTTCAGGATGCTGGCGGTTGGGATGCCGACTTCGGTATCTTGATCTAATCGGAATGCGGGTGTCAGCATTCTGACGGGCATCAGGATTCCGGCATCCGTGTCCTGATGTCCTGCATCCCATCCGCTGGCATCTTGACTGGATCCTGAATATACTATCACTAGCTAAAGAAATGTTAATAAATAAAAATAAATAATAATTGATTTTGCACCAGACATATTTCTCATGGTTTTAAATGGTATTGTTTTCTAGTAGGGATGTGCGCCGACACGCATGTTTTGTTTTTGGTTTTGGATCTTTATCTCCTTCATGTTTTGGATCTGGATTGGTTTTGCCAAAACCACACCTGTGTGTTTTGGTTTTGTATTTTTTTTTAGAAACTGGTAAAATCACATAATTTGGTTTTTTTTATTGTTCCTACAGTATTATTAACCTCAATAACATTAATGTACACTCATTTCCAGTCATTTTGACCACCTCACAGCTCACAATATTGTTTTAATCCGGTTTAGGCCCAAAATTTGCACCAAGCTAGCTGGCTGGCTAAGCTAAGCAGCAGGAAGGGGACCAGGAAGACTATAGCAGTACTTTAAAAAACAATTGACTGTTAAACAATCTTTTGCAAAGGGGAGCAAATATGACAGCAGTCACCCAGTTGCACAGCGGATTACTGACGCCATAATATCTATGCTGGTATTAGATGTGCTTCCAATATCCGCCAATAATGCAGTGGGTTTTAGACAGTTAATTGAGGTCCTGTGTCCCCGCTACCAAATTTTATTTTACGCTGGGGAAGAGCACCCCTGGATTGACAGAGCACCCCTGGGCAACACAGCACCCCATTATGATCTGCAGCCCTAGCCCCTTGATAGACAGGACAACAGTGAGTGACACAGCAGCTCCCCCCACTTTATGTACTGCAGCCCCAGACTGACAACACTGCACCCTTGAACAAATAGTGACAATGACAAGTCACTGACAATGATTTATGACTGACAAGTTGACAAATACACTAACTGCACCAAGAGCACATCTGCTCTGTACACTGTCCCCAGCCGTAGTGAAAATGGCGCAGATCACTGAGACCTTTATAGATTCCAAAACCCGTGAGAATCCGACAGCGGAATGATGAGGTTTTGTGTCATTTTGAGATCCAAGTCACACGAGAAAATCCGACCCGGACTCGGATCTCGCATGGAATGCAAAGTTCGGGTGGGTCCGGTTCTTGGAGAACCGGACCCGCTCATCTCTATTTTCTAGATGGGTTATGGTATGTTAAATGGAAATTGGATGCCAGAAGATTTTATGGGCTTAATACTTTTGGGGTGATAGTCAAAAGAGTTTTACAGGTTAACTCCTTAAATATAAAATATATGTTAAATTCTTCAGAGGAAACTGAGGCATGCACTTTTCAAGAACATATTTGTTAAACATATTTTGCAGGAAATTCCCCTAACAACATTATTTTTAGGGAGGGTTCTTTAAAAAAGAAAACATCCCCTGGATGTCTAAAGGGGGTTCCGCAGCAGATATATCTGGAAATATCTGATGTGGTTCCTCTATTGTTCAATCACAATAGTAGCCCCCAAAGGTTTCTATGGGTGATGTAAAAGTGTAATTTAGCACCCTACCTGTAACAGCTCTGGGCTTTAAGGGCTGTCATGCTTACTTTACCCCTCAACACATGGCAACTATCATGATCCACTCTGATTTGCCCATCGCACTGCCTGCGCACTAGGTTTTATGAATGTCTTTTTCTTTATTTTTTGAGAAGTGATTACTGATTTACTATGCCGTTAAACCTAACACGATAGAGCAATCACCCACATCTTTCTGAACACTGTTCACAGCTAAGTAATACTAATAAAATATGTTATACAACCAGGTGTATGATTCATTGACAACTCAGTTATTTTGGGACATTTTGGTGATTCAGTAACACGTCATTAAGTTTTATTTTATTTTTACACACAATAAACGTTGTGATAATTTGAATATATTTACTCTGATAGATATATTTGACACTGTAGTTATTTACATGTTTGATGTGTAAAATACACGAATATCCAAATTGTTTTTATTTTTACTATTCCTGTACATATTCAAACAAGGCCGTTACATCTCCTTGTGCAACACACCATCACCTAGGGACATTTCTACACTGAAAGTAGTTACTCACAATGCTGCATTACGCGCTCCATAAAACCACACTCACATGTTTAACAAAGTCTATGACAACTGTGTTATACCCCTTTTCCAACAAAATCCCGGGTCTGACCCGACATTTTGCCGGGTTGTACCTGGCTTAGACCCCATTTCCACTGCACCCTCACGCATGTTTTTTCCCAGGTTGCCTCAGTTTCCACTGAACCCGGGAAAGCCCAGTAAAACCTGTGGATGTCATTAAAAATTACCTTTACTCAGGCTATTTTTAATGACATCTACATTTAATGATATTTTGAGCGTCATCCTTTATTATTTATTACTATTAATTATGTTTTTATTTTTTATTTATTTAATTTATTATTATGTATTTTATTATTATTTATTTAATTATTATTTATTTAATTTAATAACATTTTTAATTACATCCTTTATTCAGGCATCTCCTCTGGTCTCTGGGTGATTACATCAGCAGCCAGCACCCTGAAAGGACCAATCAGTGGCTTTTGCAATTACTTGGGTCAAAAGACCCGGGTAAGAGCTGTTTCCACTGTAGTGTTACCGGGTTTTACCCGCTAAAAACTCTGCTCGAAATCCAGGAAGAAATCCTGGGTCAGTAGACCCGGGATTATGTCCTTGGAGCTGTTTCCACTGAGCCGAGTCATGGGTAGACACGGCAATTACCCAGGTTTTTTATATGCCCAGTGGCGGACTGGGCCGGGGGGCAGGGTGCCATCTGCCCCCCGGGCCGGTACAATAGTGCAGCACTAGGGCCGCCGCAGCTCTATTAGCATATACCAGTGACAGCCGGGGAGGTTCCTGTGCCTGCCTCCCAGCTGTCACAGTGCAACTAGATCGAGCACAAGCCCAGCAGACCCCAGACGGGCACTGGGGAAACTAAAGGGTGGTCCCCCGGAGGTATGTACAGACTACATATGTGACTCAGCACATACACTAGTGGCTCTGTCTGAATCTGCCGGAAAAAGGGAGGGCACGGGCGGGTGGGAGGGGCCTTAGGGGACCACCTGTTGAGCCTGAAACATTGAGAGATCTTTGCTTTCAGACAGGGGGGCGTGGTGTGGGCGGAGCGGCACTCGCTACTCCTGCCACGCCCACACCACACCCCCAGTATGGAAGCACTGGTGTTGATCTCTTAATGTAATGCAGGCTCAGCAGGTGATCTCCCCCCCCCCCCCTGTGTGTCCTGTGTTATGGGAGGGTGGGATCTATGTGTGGGTGAAGAGCTGTGTCAGCATGGTGGGGGGAGAGCTGTGGAGGGGGGGTTCCAGAGTGAGTGGGGAGAGTGTTTGTGTGAGGGGGGAATCTAAGGGGAAGATCTTTGTGAGGTGAGGAATCTGAGTGAGGGGAATCTGTATAGGTGCAGCGCTGTACCTGTGTGAGGAGGTGATCTCAGTGATTGGGGGGGGATTATAATGTCTTGTTGCCAATATTGTGTGTGTGTGTGTGTGTATAAATGGATATACAGTATATGCACCATGCCAAACTGTAACTTATCTCCCTGTGAATGAGATGAACTTACGCCGCTGGGTGTGGTGGTTGGATGTTGTATGACGCAATCGCAGTTTGTAAGTGTGAAGAGGCGCCGGAGTGGAAGCGGAGGAGCTGCAGCCAGCGACACACAGCGCAGCAGCCAGATGCTGGTAGGAACGCAGTAACACTGTTTGCAGGACAGCTGGTAGAGAGGCAAGGGTGTTGTCGCTGGCTGCTATAGGGGTGGGCTGCGCATGTGAGGCCATGGCATTTACTAAAGGTGCCCACACACATAGCGATGTGTTCTCAATCCCACGATGTGTAAGATTTCCCCTGAACTCTCCCCAGGCAGTCATGGTCACGATTTGGAGTAAAAAATGTCCAATCTGACTTAAGATTCATCGTGCATCCAGTGCATTGTGGCCCAGATTGGCAGATCTGAAGATGCGATGTACGGCGAGTGAGGACATGCATCGCCATCGTGATCGTGAGTAGAAACTCACGATTTGGGCATATTTTACACGATTTGTCCTCAGGATTCGTCGAAATCGGCCAAATCGGATAAAAAAAATCGCTGTGTGTGTCGCCAGCTTAAGTCCTTACAGTAGCACTGGCAGCAGCAGTCATCTTCCTCACGTCTGTGTGTGTCTTCCCTCCCTCCTGTCTCTCTACTTTCTATCCCCCTTCTGTCTCTCTATCAGCTGATATGATATATATATATATATAAAAAAATAATGCTATGTATCCACAGTCTCCCTACCCCCGAAATGTGTTGCCTGCTCCATTTCTTCCTTTCCTTCCTCTATTTCAGTGGTTTTCAAACTTGGCCACCGGGACCCCACACAGGTCACGTTTTCCAGGTCACCCAGCGGGTGCACAGGTGTACTCATTTCTCACTGACACATTTTAAAAGATCCACGTGGAGCTAATTATTCAAATTGCGATTCTGTGAGCAGACCTGAAAACATGCACTGTTTGGGGTCCTGAGGACCGAGTTTGAGAACCTGTGATCTATGTGCTCCCCAGATCCTATTTTTCTATTTGGAGTTGTGGCCTTTGCTTGCAGATTGGGTGCAGCCAAACAGAGAAAGCAGGGTTGAAATAAATGTAGTATAGGGATATACATGTACACTGGCCCTGATTCAGAGCCGGACGCTCTGAATCAGGGCGTGTTTTTTTTTTTTTTTTTTTGTGCGGCCTCCTGGCCACTCGCATAGCTGTAGGTGACCACCGTCAGCTATAGCGAGCGGCCAGGATGATGGTCGCTATGGTCAAGACCATCGCGACCATCGGGCTTGCGACGAGACCCTTGTGGTAGTGTCTCGTGGCTGCAAGCCTCAGAGAGCTTCTGGCTCTAATAGAGCCGAAAGCTCTCCCGCTGACATCACTGGTGATGTCAGTGGGGCCGCCCACAAACGGTAGGCGTTCACTTGGGAACGCCTCAGTTTGTGAAGCCACCCCCCGGCCACGCCTCAATCACCATCGACAGCTCGCCCACTTTGCTGCGAGACCCGGAGCGACGGAGCGCCCGTTGCTAGCCGGGTCTCAAGCATGCGCACGACGGAGCCAGCTCCGTCGTGCGCATGCCCAGTGGGCAAACATCGACCTGGTTGCGAGCGCTCAGCGCTTGCGACCGGGTCTAAATCGGGCCCACTGTGTGCCCTTAACTAAACTGAATCCCTTAACCACATACGGTCCCGCTGCTAAAGGAGCCGTTTAAAGAAAAAAAATCTCAGTTCAGGAGTGCTTAAATGCACAGGCATTGTGACTGCAGACTGGCCTAATAAGAACAACTGAGAGAGGGGGGCAGAGGAATGTGCCTCTTACTCTGGCTGTCCTGGTGCTGATGATCCATTTCATCAGCGCCGCTATGTCAACAACGCCATAAGCCATTGCCGATGCCCATGTCTTGCTTAGCACACGGACATAATCAGGTGATCTGCAGTGCTTTTTTACAGAGGGAACCACCTTAGCAGGTGGGTATGGCTGCCCCCAGTGTAAGTCATGGGCGGAAGGCATAACGCTATTACACTGCTTTCTGGTTTGGGTCCTCGGTGCACGCTGTGCATGCACGGCTGTTGGTCGGTGAATATGTCACTGGTGGCTGACTGAGAGGGATTCAGAGCACCCCTCTCTGGAAGAATTTGCTAAATAGTAGCCCATAAGCTACTATAAGATAATGGGCCTGATTCAGCAAGGAACACAGTTGCAAAGATGCACGCAATCGGTCGATTGTTGCGTTCTGCGTATGCATGAACTAGCAATTGAGATGGAAACTGCTTTTGCAGAGGCTATTCAGACCCAGAGCAGAGTGATTGACAGGAAGTGTCATTTGTGGGTGGTGAAGGGGGGTAGTCGGGCAAACGCAGGCGTGCCAGTGCATTTCAACACGGTTACATGGGCGTCCATGAATTAGCCACTGCGACACCTGACGCCTCCTGAGGTCTCATAGCGTGTGCAGTCTGGAGATGGCATTACCCTATCGGGCCAAGCTCCTAAATGCTGCACAATATGCTGGTAGAAAAGCCAGGGCCACTTGATTTGTGTTTGCCCCCCAGGCTGAAAGTTGCCAGCCAGCCCCTGTATATGCCCATCCTGGGAGAAATGTAATAGCCTGCAAGACGCATGCTTCTGAGAGGTTACGGAAAGTCTGCCTACTTTTTTAAAGTGGCAATAATTTAAAAGACAACACCAACATGGTTTTTGCTTTTAAATTATTGCTGCTGTAAAAAAATGGGAAAGCTCACCAGAATCGCGCAGGCTATTACATTTCCTCCCATGTCTGTAAATGTATTACACATTGTTGCAGAACCAAAGCACTCAATATGCCCATTCACCTCCACCCCCATCAACCATATTTACCATTTAACCCCCCCCCCACAGCATTAATTAACTTTCCCGTCCAACACCTACTGTATTAACCCATTCCTCCCCAAGTATCCATTAATCAAGTCACCCTCCCAGCACCCATTAACACCCTAATACACTCTGTCAACAGTTATTAACCTGCTCCCACCAGCTATCCATTTATCCATTCACCGCCAGCACCCAGTAATCCATTTGCTCCACACACAGAATTGACTAACTTCCCTCGTCCAGCACCCATTAAGCCATGTTTTATAAGATTGCATTAATTAAGTCACATACCCAGCACTCATTAACCCATTCCTCTCCAAGAATCCATAATCAGTTCCCCCTCATTAACACATTCATTCAAACTGACAGCACCCATTAACCTCCCCCACCCAGCACTCATTAATCTTTTCACCCACAGAGAACTCATTAGCCCCACCCAGAGCACCCATTAATCTCCCCACCCAGCATCAATTAATCCATTCACCCCTAGCACCCGTTAACCCTCTTCTCAGTACCCTTTAACCTTCCCCACCCAGCACACATTAGTCCATTCAACTTCATCACTAATTAAACCCCCCAGTGCCCATTAACCCCCCTCAGCACCATTAATCCCCCTCCCCAACACACACATTATCCACAGCACCCCTTAGTCAATTTACCACTCCCCCAATCAACCATTAATTCATTCACCCCAACCAAGAGGCCATTGGAAACTTCCCTTGCCTTTCTGGCTTCAGTTCCATTCAGCTCCTCATTCTTCAGTATTTAAGGCAGTCTTCTTGCATGATTGGCTTTATTAGAGGGAAGAGGAAGAGGAGAGGGAAGTGGACAGGCGCTCACGCTGCTGTATGCCAGCTGCAACTGGCTGATGACACTGACAGCAGAACAAATAGGGATAAACTGCTGAGGCAGTGGCATCTGCGGTGGCTTTTAAGATTGGTGGCTTCCACCAGCATTATGGGTGGGCTGTACTGAATGCACACATGGATAAAAGCCGGCAAATTTTACCTCAATTAGGTAGTAATATTCATTGTCTGTATAGGACACAAATGAATGTCTGCAGGGCCACTTCTATGGGGCAAGAGAGCCATGCAATCAGACGGGGCGCTCCACCCCCTGCTAGCTGCTGCCAAGGACTTGGAGGACTCAGGCCCTCATTCAGAGCTGTTCGCTATTTGCGGTCGTTCGTTCAAAAACAAGGTCTGGCTATTCAAATGATCCGTTCGCACATTGCAGTCTGTTCACACCTCTAAGTCTGAACGAGCGAGCAAAACATACGCTCGTTTATTTGATAAAAACGCCCCCTGGCTGCTCGCACCATACGTCATGTCCGCTATTTATTAGATTAATCGAGTACATCGTACAGCGTATGAACTGCTCGCTATTCTTGTGGTTGGTTTTTTTCAACCGCTATTTTGCGAGCAGTTCTGAGTTAAAAAAAACCAAGTGACGTGGTCAATGACGCTACTGTACTAATTATGCACTCCCTTAAAACGCCCGTTTTGACCTTTAAGCACGCCTGCGTTCGAATTCCACTCCCCTGTTTTCAAGCACCTTCCCCTGTTACCACCCACATACGCCTCATTCTGTCTCTCAAAATAGCAGGCACTCGCTATATAGCGTACAAACGATTTTCGGCCGCACTTACTGGTTCGCGTATGCGTACTAAAAACCGTACGCATGCGCAGATGTGCGAACATTGCTCGGAACGAGCGTACTGCCGCTAGCGAGCGGCTCTGAATGAGGGCCTAAGACTACTTGTTAGAACCTCCCAAGCCCCTAACTCCCAAGCTCTGCTATATCTGTGTGCATATCTGTGATGATTTGCAGAGGAGAGGACTGGGAGTAGAGATGAACATCGATGGTTGATGTTTGTCGACCATCAAGGTTTTTCTTACGATGTTAGTGTTTTTACCATTTGATGGCAGCATTCCGATGTTTGCCGCCATCGAATGGTAATCATTTGATGGTGTTCCGATGGTGGCTTCTTTTCTTTAAATCCTAAGAGCTCTGCCTCTCGGGCTGCTGTGTCTCTGCATGTGATGATCTCCATGGCGCATGCTGCTGGGATCATTGGAGGCAGTCTCTCACTGCCTCATTCGTGCCCCTCAGTCCCCCCCTTCCTCCCCTCTCTGCTAGCTCTGATTGGCTCTGTGAGACAGTGAGAGCCAATCAGTGTGCAGCCCTGACCCTGCAGCAGCAGCAGTCATTCACAGACACACACAGACAGCTACCAACGTTTACACTAGAGATGGCCATTATTATGGTAACCATAAATAGTTACCATCGATTGCAAAATAGCAAGTGGCCATCGGTGGTAACCAACTATGCAATGGATGATCATTGATGGTTTCACCAACCGATGGTCAATCCTGTTCTATGACTGACTGGCCCGTGGGCCAATCAGAACAGAGGCGCGTGGCTTCACAGGTGTCGGGGGGTGGAACTATGCTCAGTGTCTAGGCACCATGTATAAAAAAGCTATTCGGTAATGCTTTTCCATCGATGTAGGGAAAGCATCTAGTTCTCCCCATCTATGGGTAAAATATTCAACATTGGCCATAAACCATCGATGATTATGAATCATCAATGGTCGATGACCATCACTAGTTACAGCAGAGTTGGACAGTAATTTTTTTTCTGGTGCTGTAAGAGGTTTGTATTCCTCCTTCATGATCCTACATTCTCCCTTCCTTCACCTATCACACATCTACCTTCACATCTGAGGACTAAGCAGCCTGGCTGGTAGTGACCCCTCTGATACCTTCTCTAGCCAAGTGGTTCTTGCCTGGGAGCAACCAGCACCATGAAACTTTGTGCTTTATTAAGTATATTCTATACATGTTTTTAATAATAACTATGTATTTATATTTATTTTATGTATAGGGTTCTGTGCAACTCATTTAATATATTCTATTTCTCTAACATCCAATCTAGCGGACACTGAGATACCTTGGGATGTAAAGGGCACTGTAATGGAGAAGGCACTTCTGTAAACTAAACTTGTCTGCTGCTGTCTAATCCCCCCCCCCCATTACACCCCTCAACCATCTTAGACTTCAGTTTTTTGTTGCTTTGCTAAGTGCCCATGGTCCGTGAGCAGGTCCCAGTGCCAGCTGTGACACAGCAGCACGGCAGTGGTAGTGATAGTGTTTCTCCTCCTCGTCCTCAGCTCTGCCTGCCTGGTTCAGCTGTTTTTTAATAATTTTTTTTTTTTGCTCTGGCTCCGAGCCCAACCCCTGAGCTCCACCCCCATTCCTGCCCCTTGACTATTCATATTTATAGTTTTCACCATCTAATTCTTTTGATACGATGGTTAGTTACCATCGCATCGCAAGATTCAGTGGTGGAAGCACTGCCATCATATTTCCTGGAAGCACTGCCAGGAAATGGGATATTCCTGGGAGCAGCACTGCAGGAGGAGAAGGCGAGTGGCAAGCAAGCAGCAGGAGGAGGAGGTAAGTGATTGCTGCGCAGGGATGGAAGCTGGGGAGACAAGGGTTAATGCTGAGATGTTACAGGGGGAGGCTGAATGATTGACACAAAAGGGGTAAGTTAGCTGATTGACACACAGGGGGAGGCTCCCAGATTGACACAGAAGGGGTAGGCTGGCAGACTGACACAAAAAGGTGAAAGCTGGCTGATTGACACACAGGTGGAGGCTGACTGATTGAATAATGGGGAGGCTGGCTGATTGACATATAGGGGTAAGCTAACTGATTGACACACAGGGGGAGGCTGATTGACACAAAGGGGGAGGCTGATTGACACAAAGGGGAGGCTGATTGACACAGAGGGGGAGCCTGAGAAATACAGGGGGAGCCTGAGAGGCACAGGGGGCAGGAAAAGCAGGATGCTGGATTGATGGGGCAGTTAGCTGGAGAGACATGGCAGGAGGCTGTAAAGAAAGGAGGTTAGAGAGAAACAATAGGCAGGAGACTGGAGGGGATACAGGGGACAATAGGTGACAAAGGGCACAAGTCTTTTTGAACCTCTAATGTATGATGATGACATTGGTTATGTTCTTACACAAACAGGCATCTTCTGGAACATGTGATTTTCTACATGAATACCGACACTATCTGCCCAGGGAGGATCCACTTCTACAAATGTGTGATTATATGGAAGCAGCAGCCAGGTGAAGTTTATTATATAATAATTACTGGAGGCTGGCTGTAGGGACACTGGGGGCTGGCTAGAGGGACACTTGGGGCTTGCTGGAGCCTGGAGGGACATGGGGGGCTTGCTGGAGTGACACTATGAGGGCTGGCTGAGGAAACTATGACGGCTGGCTGGAGGGACCCTGGGTTCTGGCTGGAGACAGGGCTGGATTTCCCGCAAGGTCATTCCCCCTTTTCTGGTGCACGCACCCTTGCCGTGCGCAAGAGTACTATACATTTTTTTAAATACGCATTGGATGGGGTGCATTTTGCCTGTTTGCACTAGGAGCCAGTTTGTTTACAAATGGCCCTGAATGTCTGTGTAGGATAACATGTTTAATAATAAAATCTAAACAAACGCGGACAAAAGCCAACTGTTGTAAAGTCTATGCCAAGAGTATTCATTTGTGAATCAGGCAAAATATGTGTAATGCGAAACATGCTTGTCATACATTGTTGAAAAGATTAAATTGTACAGTATATATAAATATTTATACATCTCTGCGCTGTTGTTGGGCCTTACATCTGATGCACATCTGGGGCAAATACTACTGTTTTTGAGCTGCACACAAGTATACTGCTTTTGCGCAAGTCTTTTATTATGAACAGTACATTCCGAGCTCAAACGAGTCAACCTCTAAATGAGCCCCCTAATGTTGCTCCAGTAAAATTCTAGTACCAGTTACAGAGGATAAAAGAAGTAGAGGAATAGTTTCCAAGCACAATTAAACAGACAGACCATTAACTCTGCTCATTTACATCAACCATTGCTTACTGTAAGTCAGCAAAGCTTGTTATGAAGAGGTTAATGAAATTATAATATTCATAGTGCACTAGTTGAAGCAAAGCACGATAGGGGTACGATGAGGAGAGCTTTGTATTACCTTATTCTACAGTTCATCTTCTGATGGGTGCTCAGAGATTGAGGTAGGGTATTACGGGGAGGAGGTGTGTAAAAGGAGGACAGAGCATCTAATTCTCAGTTTTCTGGTTGAACTGCCACCTAAAGCTTCTCCTCCTTATCTCCTCCTCCTGTTTCACAGTTTACAAGTTTTAATTATTTTGTGTGATTCCGAAGCTCCATTTCCTTCTGAACGGTGTGAACGGCTGTCTGCTCTGGATTAAAAAGCCCAAGATTATATCCAAGGCAGTCAATAAAGACTGTCAGTGAGTGCAGGCCCCTTTGGGAAAACGCAGTCCTGCAAGATAGAGTGGAGGTGGAAAGACAGTAAAATACAGACGTACAAGAGTGCTTGGCATTACACTCTGTTAGCTGTGCAATATTCAAATAATCTTCTACAGTTACAGAAAAAAAAAATCAATTTCAAGTTGCAAAATTGCACTGCAGAGGTAGTTTCATCAGTATTGCTGCGTTAATTTGCTCCGTCGCCTGCAAATGAACCTTTTAATAGAGAAAAGCATCTTTAAATGGGTATTAATGTACTCCACACAGATACGTATGCAGCGGTAATGAAGCACTTTTTCTGTGACACTAAAATAAGTTACATGCACTTAGAGAAGAGATTATACTTATACCACAGTGTTTTCAAAACAGCATTTACAGAATTCCTTTGCGATTAGAAATAATGAACCTAACTTTACTGCCAGTTTTGCTGGATCCTGTTTCTCTGAGTGGAAGTACCTTTCAGGGGTCAATATTCTCCTTGTATTGTAACACTATGCTGTTACTATGCATCCTGGCCCAGCTACTCCCATCCCTGGTGCATGTGATGTCATGATGACATGCAGTAAGTGCTGGGGGAGCTCCGGAGGAGCAGGAAGGTGGTTGCCGTGCCCTGTCGCTTTCCTTGCAGTGGGGTAGCAACCACGCTTGGCCTTGTATCGAGGGCAGCAGCACCAGTGGCACAGGTCTCCAAACCTTCCAATTTTCTGCCAGTGTAGAGAGGAACTTTTGTGAGCACCAGCATTTGTTGAGTGTGGCCTCACATTAAGGTGGCGTGGCACTGCTGGAAATGCCATGCCCACAAGCCATGCTCCTTATTTTAGTTATGCTAGGGGTATGCCCAAACTCCGGGTCCTGCTGGGCATGCCCACAGCCCCTCTGTCAGCTGACTAGACACTGTGGGCATCAATTCACCTCTTGCTTTGCTGAGCAGAGCAGCGGGTTAGAGGTGGAGGCCCAACCCCACCCCCTCACTGCGGGACACTGTGGCCCGTGGATGGGATGGCAGGAAAGTGCCCTAAAAGCAGGACTCTCTCTCTAAAATCAGGATGGTTGGGAGGTATGCCCTCACTATGACCCTGCAGTAACAAACATGAGTGGTACAGATCATAAAGGTAATGTAGAAGAAGAAAACTAAAGAGAACTGCTCCATAAGGCTTCTCAAATCTTTAGTAGGTGTAGTACCACTCTGTCACCAATACTGCAAGCAGTAGCTGTTCACCTGTACATACTGTGTTATTATAGCCGCTCCTGCTATAAGTGCTAAGCCCATCTTGGGTGAATGTAAAGTGGAACCTGTAGAGACACCTGAAGTTCCCAATAGCTCATCAGAAGGTGTGATGTTATCAGAATAAAAAGGATATATAGGGATAGCCGGCCAATCAGGAGAGGTCTTTCAACTATAATGGATGAAAAACGGCTCTTGGTTTTCTTGGTCTTCTATGACATGGGATTACACATGGCCATTAACCCATTCTGGGCCTTATTCTGAGTTGTACACAGCGGCGATGTTGTACGCAGTGGTGCAATATTTTTCGTATGTGTCTGAGTTGGACTGCACATTTGTTCTGATTTTATATGTACAGATTTGGATGCACGGTATTAGAAATATAAGGGGTGGTCTTGGACGGTGACTGGAAGGTAATAGGGGGATGGCTACAAAGATGCACAAAGATGTTGCGTCTTATGGGAGTGTCGCAGGAATTGGTTATGTGAAAAGCCGCTGAACCACTCACATAGGAGGCCATAGGCAGACAGAGAAACTGCACATGCCATAGGGGTGGTGCAAGTTTTGATGGCACGACCGATGGTGCATCTAAAGACTCACCGAGCTGTGGTTCAGCGTCTACTGGCACTGACAGTGGTTGTCTCAGTCCTTGGACATTCAGGCGCACAAATTTACACCAGGGAAGGACTTTGTAGCGGCATTAGCATAAAGACGTGACTGCGGCAAAAGTTATATATAAGGGGAAACAATATTTATTATGTATAATAGTGGGCATCATCATTTATTCTGAATATAATAATGGGGGAGACATTATTTTTTCTGATTTTATAGGGAACACCATTATTTATTTTGATTATTATAGGAAACACCATAATTTATTATGAATATAATAGTAGACACCATTATTTAATCTGATTAGGGATACCATTGTTTATTCTGCATATAATAGGGGGCACCACTATTTGTTCTAAATATTATAGGGAGAAACAATATTTATTTTAAATATACTAGGAACACCATTATTTATTATGAATATAATAAGGGGCATCATTATTTATATTGAATATGCAGTAATATTGAATAGGGGCCATCATCATTTATTCTGAATATAATAGGGGGTAGCATTATTTTGTCTGATTATTATGGGGAACACCATTATTTAATCTAATATAATATGGGACATCATTATTTATTCTAATTATTATAGGAAACATCATTATTTGTTCTAAATATATAGGCACACCAATATTTATTCTGAAAGGGAGCACTGTTTTTTATTCTGAATATAATAATGGGCACCATAATTTTTTCCAATTACAATAGGATTAGTGTTATTTTTTTTTAACATAATAGAGAAAATTATTATTTATTCTGATTAGGGAACACCTCTATTTATTTTGAATATAATAGTGGGCACCATTATTTATTCTGAATATAATAGGTACACCATTATTTATTCTGAATAAAATAAGAGGCGCTATTTTATATTCTGTATATAAAAAGGGGGCACTATTATGTATTCCAATTAAAATAGAGGGTACCATTATTTATTCTGAATATAATAGGAGGCAGCATTATTTATTGTCAATACAAAATGGGGAACCATTTATTTATTCTTAATAGGGGACACCATTATTCAATCTGAATATAGAAGAAAAGGGGGCATCATTATTTATTCTGAATATAAGAGGGGGCAATATTATTTGTTCTTACTATAATAGGGTGCACTATTGTTTATTATGATTGCAATAGGGGGTTCTGTTCATAATATAATGGGGGGCACCACTATTTAGTCTGATTAGGAATATCATTATTTATTTATAATATAATAATGGGAACCATTATCTATCCTGATTATTATAGACAACACCAATATTTATTCTGAATTCAATAATGGGCAGCATTATTTATTGTGAATATACTGTAAATAATAATTACATATAGGAAGGCAATTTATTATCATTTATTTCCACGAGTTCTGCCAACAATTTTATTTTAAATACTGTATTGGGCCATTGGAGGGGGGTGGAAGGAGGGAAAGGGTAGGTGACAATTCATATTTTTAAAATATTTTTAAAGAGGTTCTGAAGGCAAGACAGCTAAAAACTTAGAGCAGTTTGAGCAATATCGCCTTTTATGACCACCTCTTTTTTGGGGGCGGATTCTTAGAGAGGCTTTCAAAACCCCTGCTTGATAAATCTGGTTTTGATTCTTGTAAGGGAAAAAATCTGCATCTTTAAGCTTTGTAAATCAAGATGGTTTAAGAACGCCTGAAAGAAGACCACAAAATGTGGGGCTGTACATACCTCCCTTTAGTAAATTTTCCTCCTACAGCAGATCTGGTGGAGAGGATTACTGAAGATTTTGTTTTCTTCTGAACAAGTGCAACCATGAATAAATCTAGTATAATATTGTCACATTATTGGCGAATATTTATGAAACGAGTTGATTTAATATAACAGGATTCTAACTTTTCATATGTTGCCATGAACACCAGTAATGTAATGTGACCTAAGCTAATTGCAAAAAAAGTGACTGTTGTTGTCGCTGAATATGCGTCATGCTAACTAATTATACTAGAATGTTAAGCTGCATGTATGTAACAATAGGTGGTATGTTTAATTATTAAATAGGGTCATTCTTTTTATTAGTGTCATTTACTTGTGAGAAATAATCCAGGCATTCCCATGCCATCCTAGATTTTAGAGGGGTCAACTGGTATTGATGTTAATCGCAAGCCTTCATGTTAACCTGAGTTAATAACATGTTCTGCCTGCCTCACTGAAAATGCCTGAATGCAAAGGGAGGTTCTTTATTATTGCTTAGCCTATGTTCCAATAACTTTAGTCAGCAGCAGCTGAGCTCTCTAACATTGACTCCATGGGTTGTAGCCAAATCATTTTGGCTTTGAACTGCAGTGCTTGAGAAAAGCACTTGGAAAATGCATGTATTCTCTGCTTGTGCTGTATTTGTGTTGCCTTATGCAGTTGCAAAGCATTTTAAACCAGAAAGTTGTCCCTCTTCATTTACTAAAACTATCTTGCCAACCCATCCGTGCCCCCTGCTTCACACACCCAAACAGTCATCTGCAAAATCACTTTGGAGTGTTTCGCATTGAGGATGCTTAGGCAGCTCCCTATTGCAAACACAAGCTATGCCAAACCTAAACTACCAGATAAACTGCTACTATGGGAAAAGCTGTAATATGCATGGCAGAAGAAGAGGAGCAAAATAAAGCGTACCTTAAAAGTAACCTCTAAACTTGGCTGTTGATGTAAAGTGATGAAATTAAGTGTATTCAAGATTTGCAAATACACACTTATAATAATCATTACTTTGCTCACCCAGAAAGAAAGCACATATTGTTAACCAATGTCATTAGTAGAATAATCTTCCCTTCATAAAATAATGGCTTCTTAGAATCACTCTGTCTCCTGTGTGTGTTCTGTTTCTCAATCAAATGATGAATTCATCATTTGACTAGAGTGATTCTAAGAAGTCATTATTTTATGAAGGGAAGATTATTCTACTAATTATCTAGTGATATTGTTGTGTATAGGTATAGCATACACCCCCGAGTAGAAGAATTAATACCATTTTTGGAGATGCTGGTCTAAAAATTGAACACCCCTGAGGAAGTCGATAATTCGACGAAACGTGTTGGTTGATTAATGCAGTAGTGAAAGGTGGGCACACTTGGTGTATATGAGCTCACACATCAAGTTTCAAGTTTAACAACAGCTGGCCCACCTAAATCACTCTGTATATGCTATGGTCTCATTATAGAAATATAAAGAAGAAATCCTCTCAAATCCTCCATCTTCAGAAAACATTTCCAAGTACATATCCATCCAGGTTACTGAAGTGTTAATTCAAAGACATTGTGGTGGCGCATCCTAAAGACCTCCAAACTCTCTCTCTCTCTCTAGCTCTTTCTCTCTATATATATATTTATATATATTGCTTTTTTTAGTTACAATTTATGTTCTACCCGCCGCTGCATTGCAAACTGCTGTATGCTGCTGACGGGAAGTGTCTCCCCTCTGTCTGCTCCCTGGTGGCACTTGTAAGTGCTTCTTGAATTATTAAGCTTACTTATAAGTGTCACCGGGGAAGAGAGAAGACGCTTCTGTCAGCAGTACAATGCATCGGCGTGGAGAACACACAAGTGCCGCCGTCGCTGGAGGAGGGAGCCGGAGGATGGAGCCAGTAGGACACAGATGGACCCGGTGGAGGGAGCCAAAAGAGAGACCCGGAGTAGGAGCTGGAGGGACCTGGAGGACGGAGCCAGCGGAGGGACCAGGAGGATGGAGCTGGCAGAGAGACATGGAGGAGGGAGCCGGAGGAGACCTGGTTACGCTCAAAGCAGGTAAGTATTTTGTCCCTGTCCCTTTCATACACAAGCTGCCGTGTAGACGGTAGCTTGTGAACACTGTTGGGGGCTGTACACTGTCTGAAGATGGCTTATAGTAACACCATCAAATTCCGAAAATACATAATTTTTTGAATTTCATGAATGGCATAATTTTTACATCCCCCCCACTTCATTTTCCAAATAGGGACATAAGACACGTCTTTGAAAAAGGAGAGTGGCCTCATGGGGAAGGGGCATGACAAACATGATTTGTCCCGTACAATGATGTACCACTGTTAATCTGGTGTCACTGCCAAATACAGTGTGAATCCAATGGCTGCAGTGATGATACACAATAATTATGCAGTGGTGATGCATTCAAGTCCTGGGTATGACAGTATTTTGAAATGTGTGTGTTAAATAAAGGAGGATGTGACTGAAGGTGCTTGGGTAGGTGGCCAGAAGGAGGAGATAGGGGTGGCCAGGAGATGCCAGGATAAAATAAGAGGACGCTACAAATGAGAATTATTATAAAAAGAAAATTGACAGGCGCCACCAAGCAGCTCTCCCTACCATGCGGTGCCCTGTGCCGTAGCACATGTCGCACTACCCTAGTTATAGCCCTAGGTGCCTTATCTCATCAGGAATACCAGTAACTTGTACTACTCATTATCAGGGGAAGATTGGTATATTGGCCCTGGAAAAATTGACAGTGACCTCAAGTAGATGGGACCACATTAATGCTTCGCTAATACAAAAGTAGGCAGGGTTCAAATATATCTTCTATAGCAATGTAAAAGAAAAAAATAAGTCACATTGCCTCTGCCTACTGGGACACAAAACTTAAAACAATACAGAGAACATTCTATTCACATTCAGTATATTTAATACAGAGAACATTTTAGTAGCAGATATTTAATACAGATAGCATACTAATGCCAAATATTTAAAACTGAGTGCAACCTAGTGACTGCCATCCAATGCATTGAGTGCATCCTTGTGACAACTATACAATACAGAGAGCATTCTAGTTAGCACAATCACTTACCGCTAAATCATTTTTTTCTGACACTCGCAGACAAAAAATAGCAGAGCAAGTAACAGAGACAAGTTTAAAGTCTTTACAACCAGAATGATCTGCTTGCATCTTAGGAGAAGCTGCCTCTGCGATATCAATTGGACTGGGTGAAATATAGCCTGTATACTAGAAATGTGCAGTTCGGTTTCCTGAAACAAGAATACACCTGAACTTAAGGTTTCTGAGTTGAAGTGAGTCAAAGGATGGAATCACTTTGGGGTTCCAAGTCAAACCGAGTCCCGGTTCGGTTCTGCAGTCAGATCAGAAATCAGGTTTAAAAACCAAACTCGGGTTTCAGATTGCATTTAAGCCCCTCTTCTGACGCCATGGCTTGGGAGGAGCAGGAGTTTGGTAAAAGCATGCAAAGATCACATATGGGGTTTTTGAAGTCCATAGAATGTTAATTTAAAAAAAAAAAGTGGGGTCCCCCCTCCCAAGCATAACCATCCCCAGGCTCTTGGGTCTGACCCTGGTCCTAAAAATATGGCTAAAA
Organism: Taudactylus pleione; assembly: GCA_031769625.1. Lineage (NCBI taxonomy): Eukaryota > Metazoa > Chordata > Amphibia > Anura > Myobatrachidae > Taudactylus > Taudactylus pleione. The sequence goes on from JAUIMM010000353.1 coordinate 2,434,003, forward strand.
TAATACGAATTCTCTAGATTTATCTGATTCACTTTAGTAGTCTCTAAAGTTGTTATTATCCATCTCATAATTTCATAATGCATCCATATAATATATATAAAAAACGATATAAAAAAATAAAACTACATGTCAGTTTCTTTGCATATGGACTCTTTGGCAATAAGTCCTTTAAAGACACGCTGCAGATGGAATATATATATATACAGTATATAAATATATATATACAGTACATATATATGTGTGTATGTGTATGTACTCTTCTGTGTGTCTCTATATGTGTATATGTTCATTGTAATACAGGTTGAGTCTCCCATATCCAAATATTCTGAAATACGGAATATTCCAAAATACGGAATTTTTTTGGTATGACTGAGATAATGAAACCTTTGATTCTTGATGGTTCAATGTACACAAACTTTGTCTAAGGCACAAATTATTAAAAATAATATAGAAAATTACCTAAAGGCTGTGTGTATAAGGTGTATATGAAACATAACTGAATTTTATATATGTACACAACTTTGTTTGAGCCACAAAATTATTGAAAATATTGTATAAAATGACCTGCAGGCTGTGTGTATAAGGTGTATATAACACATACATGCATTCTGTATGTATATTGGGGTCCCATTTCCAAGATATTTTATTATTAAATGCAAATATTCCAAAATACGGAATATTCCGCTATCCAAAATACCCCTGGTCCCAAGCATTTTGGATATGGGAGACTCAACCTGTAATTACTCATTGTATAGTATTACGAATTTTTGAGAAAAACTGTTTGCTATAGACTATGAACTGGAGTTTGAGGTTTTCATACCCGTTTAACATTTAGCGCCAAGGATTGGAGTATTTTCACTCAATTGTGTGTATTAGATCCGGCTGTCCAGACATTTCCTCCATGATATCCAATGACCCCGCCCAATCTGGTCAGTCTTGGAACAATGTATTTTGCACAACAGAGTATCACTATTCCGCAATATGTCCAGATGAGAAAGAGCCGACGCAGCATCACGCGCCGGCACCACTAACTCACTAACCCGAAATGCCCCCTCCGATCGGGTAGCGAGTGCTAACCGGGGCCTTACGTGCTGCTGCCAAGGACACATATCCCGAAGATGGCTTTGTAACCTCCAGCCAAACCTCGACATCCCTGCACCCAAAATCTATGATGGCCAATCCCGATTGTTTCTTCCGAAATTCTTCATCATAGATACGCCCCATGGGCCCTTTATTTAGGTGAGACATCCCATGTATCATGTGCAAATATTTAGCAACATTAGGGTGCTCTGCAAGTCTAGTATCCAAATAGCAGGCAAAAAATGCATACATCCCTATAAATCAATTAGTATAAGACCGAAAAGCTTCTTCTCCAATGCCCCCTTTTTGCTTAGCCACTAAGTTCTTTTTTTGACTTGTACATGAGTGTGAAAACATCTACATATGTGATACCCCCCTATCTGGGTACAGGTGAGGAATGGGGTTCCTATGTACTTTCTCAAGTGATTACAGAGAGGTCAAGAGGTAAGTATATTATTAGAGTAGAAGCAAGTGAATTACAATGTCTACACTTTAATTGGTCAATTACAAGTTCAATTACAATCAGAACAACTCTTCTTATTTGCAATACACAATAAAAATAACCAACAGTTTGAATTTTATTGTACTGGAACACAGCCTCCTGGTTAGCGGTCAAGAATCCTCTCCTCCTGCTGATTCCAAAGATTACTACACACAGTACTTTTCCTAGAGCAGATTTACCCAAACGACCCTAACTATACAGCGATAACAATAAACATTACCTTACACAGTTAATTTAGACAGTAAATTAGCCTATTTTCTACACTTTTCTGGCCAGAAAACTACAAGTTCATGAGCTCGTTTACACATAAGTCCCGTTGGTGTACACAATGTTGCAAAGGTGCTAGTTCACTTTTATGCTATCATTGACTGAAGTTGTCCTTTATACTGTTGCTTCTCTTACAGTGACTTAGATTAGTTAAAGGGAACTTGCTGCTGTGAGATCAGTCTCTCCTTAGTAATCCTGCCCAGTATTGCATATAACTCTAGTTGAAGATGCAATGTTCTGTTACACTTCCAAAAGTCAATGAGGATGCAAATTACCCTATTAGTGGTTTTAACACCGATTAGCTCCTACGGGTAGACTTTATTCTTTCTGCGTGCTGACTGTCTCTTTTCCCCTGAACTCCACTGACTCCGACTACGGTGCTAGCTTGCAATCTCGGCTACTTTGCAACTGTTACAGTCTATGTAGTATCTTTTTCTGGCTGTGTAGGGCGGGCTGGCAGTCGCAGCTACTTTGTAACAGTTTGTTGCTGCAGACAGCCTTAGTTAAATGTTCCTGCGGGCAGCTGGCTTGTGGGCTTACAACAATTGTAATTACAGGGCTCTCTTTAAATGGCTGTATTACTGTATTGTCCCTGAGAACGGTGAAATAATAGTCCCATGAACTGTCTTTTTCCCTCAGCTGTCTCCTTAGCCTTTCCTAGGCTGACAGGTATCTACAGGGACGTGGCAGTGATAGGACATAACTGCTATGTAGGCTTGGTATGGGGCTGGTTTTCTGGGAAAACTATGATGAGGTCTCTAGCGCAGCTTAGTCTCACTGCCTGCCGCTAGCTGTATTTACTGCAACAGGGGAGTGGGAGGGCATACTGTTTTGCAGGCTGGCTATTAGGCTGGTCTTTTAGGAAAGATATGGTAAAGTCACTGGCACAGCTTAATCTCACTGTCTGCCGCTAGCTGTGCTGACTACTGTGGGTACGATGTGTGCCATGCAGCCTTTCTCACCAGCTCACCCGTTACTCAGCTCCGTCTCCTATTTCTTTCTGCAGAGTCAACGCTTGTCCCCCAGCTGCTTGGACCAGCCTATCCTTTGCTGCAGGGACTCCGCCTCAGCCGCGCCCCCTCCTGATGACTCCTTCCTCCTTCTCTTGCCGGACGCTTCCTCCGGCCGCTGAAATGGCTCCGGATCAACAGCGGCAGCATCCTCGCCGTCGGGACCGCTCTCCGATCATCTCAGGTAATAAACAGCGCGACAGGGGCTACCTCCCGCTCCGTTCCGTCAGGGACAACTGCGCACTTGCCGCGCATCCCGGGTCCTGTTAAGGCAGACCTCTCTCCATCTGACAGCCTCCTCAGGGCTCCCTGTAACTGCCCTAACTGTCCACCTCAGCCACCAGCTGCTGTCTCCGGGTTATCTGTATCCCCTCTAATGCATCTCTGCTAGGTAGTTGCTATGTGTTCTTCTCAAAGTTGTGTCAGGATGGTTGGGTTTGGTGAGGTACAGAATGTTGTTTATCACTGGAATTGCTGCAGTTGACAGCATGTTGGGCTCGTAAGCCACTCTTCTAATTTTGGGCTGGAGCGACATGGTTTGGTTACGCGGCAGTTCTGTTGTTTTCTGGGTGTCAGGTTGAAGAAGGGTGTGCGTGGTTTAGTTTCAAGTTTCGTGCTTGATCCTTGGTGGTCACATTGGGTGTGCTTTATGAGTGGGGTTGCCTGTCAAGAGCAGTGATGTGGTGCAGTTGAAAGGTGTGGAGTTGATTATTCTTGGTGAGAATGTTATTGGAATAAGGCAGATTGGAGGGGTGTATGGTCAATATGGTGCCTCATTCTGTTTCACTTTGATAGTGGAGCGTAAATATGGTGTTGGTCAAGGCGAGTCTAGGGTGAATGTGTGGTTCCAGTTATGCTGTGTGGCTGGGTAGCTTGGTTCTGTGTCATAGCTTTTCGTTGGCAATCCAACTTGGAAGTTTACGTCTGGTCGGAAGGTGTCTCAATTGGACTGGGTCTTTGTGGTAATAAGGATTTGTGTTTCTGGGGCTCAGTCGTTTTGGATGGCGGGCCAGTTTCCTTTTGAGTCTGGCTTTGGCGGGAGTACGCTGCAGCCCAGTGGCTTTATGTGGCGTAAGATAATTTTGTGGGGTAACTTGCCCTCGATGAACCTGGGGAATTTGTCCTTCTCTGTGCGGGGGGACCCGGGCGCTTTTCAGTGCATAAGCACCTCGGATTGGCCCAGAGTGGAAATTAGACCCTCGCTTCATTAGTACATCTTGAGGGGGGACGTGTCAGTCATTCCCTGAGTGTTTGAGTGAGGTGAAAGCTGGAACTGAGTCTGCAGCATCTCTTGCCACCCTGGTTAGGTTAATTAATTAATTAATTAATTATAAATAAAAGCTGTGACCTTTTAGCCAAGCTCTTTTTGTCTGTGTTGTTATTTATTAGCTTAATTATGTAAGCTATACAAGGATGTTAAGGGTTTGAAGCAATAAACCAATGTATTATCTCATGAACATCCCAGTTACTTAACCAGTATAGTGGTTTTACTGAAGTTAACGTAGGTACAGCCGTACTCACTGGTATACTCTGGAAGGGCTCCCGGGTCGCAGGTTATTGCACACAGGCAGTTTTGCAATTGTGATCCTTGCAGTAATGCAAATGTAGCAGGAGGTGTATGACACGCCCTGCTGCATTTGCGATCCCAGCACTGTGACGGAGGTCGCAGACTGGGATCATCGTTGCAACCATTGCGGCCATCTGTGGTCAATGATCGCGATCGTGGACGGCGTTGGTCCTCCGGCCAGCTGATCAAGCCTCAGCTTTCTCAGGCTGGCCGGCTTGCAAACCCAGGACTGCGTTGATCAAAGCAGATCCTGGGCTAGCCACTCCCGGAAAATGGGGCGTACACGCCGCCGTTTTCGGGAACAGCGGCCAACCCGGCCCCCGCACCGCCCCTTAAATGCTGCTGCCTTTCAATCAGGCAGAGGCATGCAAGGGTTTGCGTGTACGCAGGACCCATTCTGCACACTCGCAGAGTGGGTCCTGCGCTCGCGCAGGTTCCCAATAATCGTGAATCAGGCCCTAAGTTAGACACCATCTTAGAAGAGTGAAGAAAGCCTCCCTGGAGGAGTGACAGAGTCTGCAAAGTAGCCTGATCCACTTTCAACAGTTTTGTGAGGTAAAGTTTGTGCATTAGACTTCAGACGTGTGTCCAAAGTCTAATGAAGGCAACCTCTTCATATTGCCATTCTGACTTATATAACTATCAGTGCAGACACTATTATCTCATCCCTGCAGCTGACTATTAAGCTAACGGCACAATATAATGCTGCAGGTTTAGTTAATTACTATAAAGAAGTCTGCATCTGTTTAGTAAACTGTCTCTGTCATGAAAGAGTGTATTAATTAGAGATGAAATATGTTTTCTATGCTTCACTAATAGTTATTCTAAACAAAATGTTAGTACTCTCTCAACTTGTTGTTTTTTTAAATGTTATTTCTGGGCCTTTCTATAAGTTGATTACATATTGTATGTAAAATAACATATTAGGCTAATTAGTTTTTTTTTTTCTGACGTTTAAAAAAATAATAGCTATTGTAAGTTTTGATTGCTTTTCAAAATGATGTGAAATAAAAGCTATTACACAGATTTAGCCATTATCTTGCTGGAAATCATTATAGAAAAATATTGAAACAATTAATGGGATTAGATTGGTAATAATAATAATATTAATTGTTTGTAAGGTATATTCTTGGGCTATATACAGTAGGTACAGTGCTTCCTTAATTAACTTCAGCATGCGTCTGTGCACTGCACTCAACAAAGACTCTTTTATATACATTTGCACTTTTGTTCGATATCCCTCATGTCCTTTATCTGTTCTGAGGCTTCATCACTGAAAGGGCTCCGCAGAGCTTGTGAATCACATCCTCGTAATGCTCGACCTTGATGGTTTGTTTTCAACAGGTTTCTGAACAAATGCTAAAGCAGAGCGTCCTGTTTTTTTTGGGTTTTTTTTACGGCTCTTTGTTTTATTTTTTGATACTGATGGTTCTGGAGAGTTGTTGGTTTATTTTTTCTACATGTTACAGAATTAAGCCAGCAGTCACCACTGTTTTATTTTAAATTGTCAATACTTGAGACCACACAGTCTAGAATATACATTTTGAATGTAGGGGTTAGGCACAATTAAAAATTCATTTTCCCTGTTTGTGCTATTAATCACTCTCTGGGTGCATTGTGTTTTTTGTGTTTTATGCTTTTAATCTCATCTCTTTCTACATACCAAATCTAGAGGAAATCAATATTTTTTGGCTGTTTAAGAGTAAGAAGGCGAGTGGTTTACGTAAAAGAAAATCAATTAATGTAAACATTAAAATTACCTTTATGCTGCCTAAAAACGGATTACCTGTCCATGTCGGTTTATTGAACTGTATGCTGTTGTTGTAGTGTGCAATACATCAGGAGGACCATTTTTGAAATTAAAACTTATACCTGTGATTTAACTTGAATTTATCAATGTATACGTGGAGCTGGTGGCTGTGTTTGAGCTTTCAGTTCCACCGACAGCACAAACAAGTGTGATATGATAGCTTTTAGCTATGCAGTGGTTGAAATATATGCATACTTGTCGACAATCTGGCAGCCAGGTCAGCAGAGCGAGGGGCGTGGCGTGGGTTGTGATGCGAGTTTGGGGGAGGAGTGAGATTACGGCCACTGTGCAGCAGGGGGCGGAGCCACGATGACACGAACGACTCCCCCCGGACTGCCCACTTGTATTGTATAAGTGGGCAGCAGCCGGGGGAAAGTGGATGCCAGCGGGGGAATGCAAGGAGAGTGCGGAAGGGTGGAGGCCAGCCGGAAGACTCGTCCACTCTCAGGTAGCACAGCATACTGACTACTAATTTCTTAATGGTACACCATACCGGCTTGTACCACTTTACATTCACTACTAATTAAATATAAATAATTACAATAGTGTGTCCTTGTCCCCAAACAGTGATCCAAGCACCGGCGCTCATAGCTTGGGTTGGTCGCACTATAACAGTGAAATTCTTTATGTGTTATAAATGGGACTAAGCCCCAGCTTGTTCAGAGTGGGACTGAGTTCCCCCAAATATTAGCCTTATGCTGATACCTCACTTGACATATGCGGCTGGGGCGGTACTGGCTAATATCAGAGCCAGATTTACAGATACATATATGAACCCGAGGGTACATGTGGGTATTATACAAAGGTGCAGCAGTATATACTGCTGGAAATTTGGTGAGTTTTGATCAGGGATGTGCGGAAAAGGTAGACAGAGGAGGCAGTGCCTCACCTGCCGTACACTTCTTACTCCAGAGTTTTGATTATAAAAATTATTAGGGTACTACAAAGAAGATATTTATAATATTTTCTTAAAATTTTTCTTATAATTTTTATAGTCAAAACTCTGCAGTATACCTTAGTATGACAGGGGAGGCTCTGCCTCATCTGCCTCACCTCACTGCACATCACTGACAACTCTACATGCATTTAGTTCGACGCATCAGCCTCTATCTTTAATCTTCTGCATTTGTCCATTATCTATGTGTACAGGCGTCTACTTTCTGTAACTGTTATTATTGTATTCTGTAGACTTAATTATTTATATATTTGAATATTCAGTTTAAGTAAAGAGAGGTATAGAGGCACATCAATTGTTTAGAATACTACAGTATCAGTATTTCTCAGGTGTGTCTTCAGAGAAACAAAACAGAAGGAAAGCAAAGCCAAGAAAGCTTGACTAACATCTGTAAAATAAATGGAGGGATATCCTCTCCAGACAAATTTATAAATATTAATATTGCCAAGCTTAGGATCCATTGACCATATAGGCACATATGCTAACGTGCTCCTGACTCAGCGTGGTCTAAAATGAGTATAGTACGTATTTGCATGTCACTTGTTTCTTTTACAATAGAAAATGATGAGTTGAAGAGGGATCGACAGGAAGTCACAGGTGCTTGGTGTGGATGAGGGAGCCTTGTGTGGAGGGAGGAAGTGCAACTTAACATGGAGAAAGGAGCGTGAGAGGATTGGGACAAATCCATAGCCTTGGTTCCCTGGAGCACAGGTGGAGCAGAGTCAGATTGCCTGGAGTCAGGAAGTCAGGTTGTGGACAGAGCAACGGGCCCATAGGAGGAATGACAATGAGATGCATAGGAATTGGCACCAGGTGAAGCAAAGTGAATCATATGACCAGACTGGAGCCTTGGCCCTCAGTGGACTGGGATAATACGATTCATAGTGGGTCTGCAGCAATGGTGAGGCTGGTGGGGAAAGAAGAGGATCTTGAGGAAAGGTAAATTGATCGAGATTGAGTGGGACCTGGGCAGTACAAAATGGAAGGGCTCTGGTCAGCATGAGTAAGACCTGTAGGGCAAGGCCAGAGATGCAGCCTTTTTTGAGTGAAGTCTGGAGCTACTATAAGGAAAGTTTGAACAGAGATCAAGAGTATAGTAGATAGAAGTAGGTGAAACAGCAAGCAGGACCTCAGCTACTCCAAGTGACTACAGGGTCCAAATGCTGCAAGAGCTGGACTGCAGTGGAGAATTTACAGTAACTTAACAAAAATAAAATAGTTGGGGGTCCATATGACTAACATCTATGATTCATTAGGGGGAATTTCCCTGCACTTATCTCTAGAATGAAAACAAATCTATGTATGTGGAGAGCTATCATAATCATGTGGCTAGGCAAGATCATCACAATGGAGATGAATATACTTTCAAAACTTCTATATTATTTAATACTTTGCCAATTAGGGTCATAAATTTGAAATGTAATGTCCAGAAAGCACAGCCCACAAATCATTGCCATAAGAACTTTGTAGATGTTAAAACTTACTACCAGACAGCCCATCGGAACCAAATTGCTGACTTCTTTATCTTGTCATCAAAAAATGTTTAGGTGTATGTGGAAACAAAAGTTTCTCAACCCTTTCAAGCCACTGTGCCTTTATAGAAAGAGTAGAATATACATTGCCGGCAAGGCCGATGCAAGGTTTCCCGTCACCCTAGGCATAGCTTCAGCCAGCACGCCACATACACACACACACCCCTCCCCCTCAATAATGATGCCATCTACAGACAAGTATTAATCAATTTTAAAAGTTAAATAATTATTATTTTTTTATGTTCTGCAGACTGCTGCAGCATTAACCAGCAGATCCCTCTGCTGGTGGTATATACTATATAGTGGACTTGTGTGATTGAATAAAAATTATTTACACTAACTACACCAGGGGTCAGGGAACCTTTTTACCTTTTACCCCAAAATATATTTAGATACGCCGACGTTACCCCCTTGATTTGAAAGGAAGGAAATCATATAGCAGTGCCCCCATAGTTATGCCCTTGTAGTAGTGCCCCCATATAATGCCCCTGTAGCAGTGCCCCCATAGTTATGCCCTTGTAGCAGTGCCCCGATATAATGCCCCTGTAGCAGCGCCCCCATATAATGCCCCTGTAGTGCCGTTTGTACAAAAAAAAAAAAAACACTCCTGCATCCGCCGCCGTCTTGTCCGCCCGGCTGCTCCTCGGAACTATGGGAGAGACGTCATGAAGTCTCCCCATAGTGTGCATGGAGAGAGCCGGAAGCTGGAGTTCAGAAGTGAACTCCAGCCTCCGGCTAACCCGGCGTTGCAGGGAAGGAGCCGGGCGCCCACTGGTAATAACATCTCAGTGGGCGCCCGGCTTAGAGCCTAACTGCGGCACAGCCGGGCATGCATATGAATCATTCTATATTATAGAATGATTCATATGCATTCATCCATCCATTACCGCCAGGAATTTCATTTTTACCTCATGTGGGGTAATTTACCCCTGTTCCCCGACCACTGAACTACACAGACAGCTTATAGCTTACTGAGCTGACTTACCACTGGCTGTCACTCTGACAAGCTAGACATTTGTTTTTGTTCTTCAATAGTTTTCTGTCCAAGACTCGTCTCAGCCAGCAGCCCGGCAGCCTACTCCTCGTCATCGGTAAAGGAAGAGGAGGAGTTAAGGCAGGGAAGAGGAGAGCTGATCTGGGGGCGGGTGGACACAATTGTAAACAGAGCAGCATCTCAGTGCTGCCTGCGCTGCTGACAGCCCGGGTGGACACAGTGCTGAGACCTCGCAGAGACCTCGCACAGTGAGGGCATGTGTTGGCTATTTCAGACTGACAGCGACGACCGCGGGTCTAGGATATCATTGAAACGTCTTTCATATTTTTAGTTCAACTGACTCAGCGGCGCCCTCCAGTGGTCGCCGGCCCTGATTGCCAAATCCATTCTGGATTTGAAATTCTCAATCAAAATTTGAGAAATCTGTGTGAACCATGTATCACCTCAGACCTCATACTCTCTTATTGTTCTATTATAGGATAGCAGTGACTTCACTCTGGGAACCTCCACAAATAATTCCAGTTCTTGGCTCAAGTCTGTTACATGATTTGTTTATGACCGTTTAAATAGAGCAGTAGTTCTCAAACTCTGTCCTCAGGACCCCAAACAGTTCACGTTCTCCAGGTCACTCCCTTAAGATGAAACGCTTAGGAAAACTACATAGTTTGAAAAGCTTTGCACTTCATAACTTTTAAAAAAGGAATGATTTCTTGTCTATACAGTTCTTGGATTTCATAATATATACTAAAGAGAATGTGAAAAGAACTTGGGCTGCTAACTGAAGAAAGACTGATGGAAAGTTATTAGAGAATATCTGTTGTCCACTGCTTCACCCACGATGAAATCTCTTCTGCCAACATTTATTTGAGGTGTTCTAGTTGTATTGCTTTGCATAGGGGCCCTGTGGTGGGAATGGCCGATGTGACCAGCAGCACTATACAGACTGATGGCAGCAGCGCCTTCACCCACCACTCACACCAATGTCACTGTGTGCCCTGTGCACAGACTGCTATGTAGCCTATCCTATTCACCCACCACTCACACCAATGTCACTGTGTGCCCTGTGCACAGACTGCTATGTAGCCTATCCTATTCACTCACCACTCACACCAATGTCACTGTGTGCCCTGTGCACAGACTGCTATGTAGCCTATCCTATTCACTCACCACTCACACCAATGTCACTGTGTGCCCTGTGCACAGACTGCTATGCAGCCTATCCTATTCACCCACCACTCACACCAATGTCACTGTGTGCCCTGTGCACAGACTGCTATGTAGCCTATCCTATTCACTCACCACTCACACCAATGTCACTGTGTGCCCTGTGCACAGACTGCTATGTAGCCTATCCTATTCACCCACCACTCACACCAATGTCACTGTGTGCCCTGTGCACAGACTGCTATGTAGCCTATCCTATTCACCCACCACTCACACCAATGTCACTGTGTGCCCTGTGCACAGACTGCTATGCAGCCTATCCTATTCACCCACCACTCACACCAATGTCACTGCGTGCCCTGTGCACAGACTGCTATGTAGCCTATCCTATTCACCCACCACTCACACCAATGTCACTGTGTGCCCTGTGCACAGACTGCTATGCAGCCTATCCTATTCACCCACCACTCACACCAATGTCATTGTGTGCCCTGTGCACAGACTGCTATGTAGCCTATTCTATTCACCCACCACTCACACCAATGTCACTGTGTGCCCTGTGCACAGACTGCTATGTAGCCTATCCTATTCACCCACCACTCACACCAATGTCACTGTGTGCCCTGTGCACAGACTGCTATGCAGCCTATCCTATTCACCCACCACTCACACCAATGTCATTGTGTGCCCTGTGCACAGACTGCTATGTAGCCTATTCTATTCACCCACCACTCACACCAATGTCACTGTGTGCCCTGTGCACAGCCTGCTATGTAGCCTATCCTATTCACCCACCACTCACACCAATGTCACTGTGTGCACTGTGCACAGACTGCTATGTAGCCTATCCTATTCACCCACCACTCACACCAATGTCACTGTGTGCACTGTGCACAGACTGCTATGTAGCCTATCCTATTCACCCACCACTCACACCAATGTCACTGTGTGCCCTGTGCACAGACTGCTATGTAGCCTATCCTATTCACTCACCACTCACATCAATGTCACTGTGTGCCCTGTGCACAGACTGCTATGTAGCCTATCCTATTCACCCACCACTCACACCAATGTCACTGTGTGCCCTGTGCACAGACTGCTATGTAGCCTATCCTATTCACCCACCACTCACACCAATGTCACTGTGTGCCCTGTGCACAGACTGCTATGCAGCCTATCCTATTCACCCACCACTCACACCAATGTCACTGCGTGCCCTGTGCACAGACTGCTATGTAGCCTATCCTATTCACCCACCACTCACACCAATGTCACTGTGTGCCCTGTGCACAGACTGCTATGCAGCCTATCCTATTCACCCACCACTCACACCAATGTCATTGTGTGCCCTGTGCACAGACTGCTATGTAGCCTATTCTATTCACCCACCACTCACACCAATGTCACTGTGTGCCCTGTGCACAGCCTGCTATGTAGCCTATCCTATTCACCCACCACTCACACCAATGTCACTGTGTGCACTGTGCACAGACTGCTATGTAGCCTATCCTATTCACCTACCACTCACACCAATGTCACTGTGTGCACTGTGCACAGACTGCTATGTAGCCTATCCTATTCACCCACCACTCACACCAATGTCACTGTGTGCCCTGTGCACAGACTGCTATGTAGCCTATCCTATTCACTCACCACTCACACCAATGTCACTGTGTGCCCTGTGCACAGACTGCTATGCAGCCTATCCTATTCACCCACCACTCACACCAATGTCACTGTGTGCACTGTGCACAGACTGCTATGTAGCCTATCCTATTCACCCACCACTCACACCAATGTCACTGTGTGCCCTGTGCACAGACTGCTATGTAGCCTATCCTATTCACTCACCACTCACACCAATGTCACTGTGTGCCCTGTGCACAGACTGCTATGCAGCCTATCCTATTCACCTACCACTCACACCAATGTCACTGTGTGCACTGTGCACAGACTGCTATGTAGCCTATCCTATTCACCCACCACTCACACCAATGTCACTGTGTGCCCTGTGCACAGACTGCTATGTAGCCTATCCTATTCACTCACCACTCACACCAATGTCACTGTGTGCCCTGTGCACAGACTGCTATGCAGCCTATCCTATTCACCCACCACTCACACCAATGTCATTGTGTGCCCTGTGCACAGACTGCTATGTAGCCTATTCTATTCACCCACCACTCACACAAATGTCACTGTGTGCCCTGTGCACAGCCTGCTATGTAGCCTATCCTATTCACCCACCACTCACACCAATGTCACTGTGTGCACTGTGCACAGACTGCTATGTAGCCTATCCTATTCACCCACCACTCACACCAATGTCACTGTGTGCCCTGTGCACAGACTGCTATGTAGCCTATCCTATTCACCCACCACTCACACCAATGTCACTGTGTGCCCTGTGCACAGACTGCTATGTAGCCTATCCTATTCACCCACCACTCACACCAATGTCACTGTGTGCCCTGTGCACAGACTGCTATGTAGCCTATCCTATTCACCCACCACTCACACCAATGTCACTGTGTGCACTGTGCACAGACTGCTATGTAGCCTATCCTATTCACCCACCACTCACACCAATGTCACTGTGTGCCCTGTGCACAGACTGCTATGTAGCCTATCCTATTCACTCACCACTCACACCAATGTCACTGTGTGCCCTGTGCACAGACTGCTATGTAGCCTATCCTATTCACCCACCACTCACACCAATGTCACTGTGTGCCCTGTGCACAGACTGCTATGTAGCCTATCCTATTCACTCACCACTCACACCAATGTCACTGTGTGCCCTGTGCACAGACTGCTATGCAGCCTATCCTATTCACCCACCACTCACACCAATGTCACTGTGTGCACTGTGCACAGACTGCTATGTAGCCTATCCTATTCACCCACCACTCACACCAATGTCACTGTGTGCCCTGTGCACAGACTGCTATGTAGCCTATCCTATTCACTCACCACTCACACCAATGTCACTGTGTGCCCTGTGCACAGACTGCTATGCAGCCTATCCTATTCACCTACCACTCACACCAATGTCACTGTGTGCACTGTGCACAGACTGCTATGTAGCCTATCCTATTCACCCACCACTCACACCAATGTCACTGTGTGCCCTGTGCACAGACTGCTATGTAGCCTATCCTATTCACTCACCACTCACACCAATGTCACTGTGTGCCCTGTGCACAGACTGCTATGCAGCCTATCCTATTCACCCACCACTCACACCAATGTCATTGTGTGCCCTGTGCACAGACTGCTATGTAGCCTATTCTATTCACCCACCACTCACACCAATGTCACTGTGTGCCCTGTGCACAGCCTGCTATGTAGCCTATCCTATTCACCCACCACTCACACCAATGTCACTGTGTGCACTGTGCACAGACTGCTATGTAGCCTATCCTATTCACCCACCACTCACACCAATGTCACTGTGTGCCCTGTGCACAGACTGCTATGTAGCCTATCCTATTCACCCACCACTCACACCAATGTCACTGTGTGCCCTGTGCACAGACTGCTATGTAGCCTATCCTATTCACCCACCACTCACACCAATGTCACTGTGTGCCCTGTGCACAGACTGCTATGTAGCCTATCCTATTCACCCACCACTCACACCAATGTCACTGTGTGCACTGTGCACAGACTGCTATGTAGCCTATCCTATTCACCCACCACTCACACCAATGTCACTGTGTGCCCTGTGCACAGACTGCTATGTAGCCTATCCTATTCACTCACCACTCACACCAATGTCACTGTGTGCCCTGTGCACAGACTGCTATGTAGCCTATCCTATTCACCCACCACTCACACCAATGTCACTGTGTGCCCTGTGCACAGACTGCTATGTAGCCTATCCTATTCAAGTGAACACCAGCCCAAAGCACCACTCCCCCCCCACCCCTTACCGGCCATACACATGGTGCCACACCTATCTCTTGTATTGGTGAGGTCAATAATTTTTTTGTTATTTCTCAGCTTTTACTTGACGGATGAAGCTGAACCAAAGAGCAGGTTATTTCTATGAGTTTCCACTACAAAATGATGCAGTTTCCATGAAAATCGGTTCAGTCATTTTTGCAACAACTTGGAACAAACAGACAGATGTAACGTTCCTATTATATTAGTGTAGATAAAATTAGTCTCTAGCTCCATTTCAACTTTGATCAAATGCATATAAAATAGGCAGAAAAGTTTTGCATATGAATAGCGGGCGGAAAAAGTGCAGAATTGGGGTTTTGGGGTGCAACGTTGTGGGAAACCCCATGCAGCCTTCAGACAGTCCCCCAAAGATAAACTGTGTAAAAAAAAAAACACATAAGAACACCCCAAAAAAATCACTTTGAATTTGGGGGTGAAAAAGAAAAAGTTTGGGGACAAAAATAAAAACTAGCAAACTAGCAACTTTTAAATATGCTGGCCCTCATTTTCACGTACCCCAATTTTTCTGGGATAAGTTATTTTCTCCAAAAAATACTCCTGAATACTTTTCTGCACCACTTATACAAAAACACTATTTAGCAGCTATTGAGCCCGTTTAAAAACACCAAATACCTTCAGCAAGCCAAATAGGGGGTAACCATAGTTAACCCCCATGTCAGAGCATCTTTTGTGGGGTGTCAGGCCGATTTCCCCAAATCTGACAGTACTTTTCGCCTGTTCAAGTTTCGCCATGTCCCGTTTTCGCGTACCTTCAAATT
This sequence comes from Taudactylus pleione, assembly GCA_031769625.1. Taxonomy (NCBI): domain Eukaryota; kingdom Metazoa; phylum Chordata; class Amphibia; order Anura; family Myobatrachidae; genus Taudactylus; species Taudactylus pleione. Next base: position 2,449,611 of record JAUIMM010000353.1, read on the forward strand.
GAATACGGGGATACGCGGGCACGTGCACGATACTTTTCAGCCTACAAAGCACGAGATGTAGGTGAAAAGTCTGGGAGGTGGAAAAGTATCGCGGGTCCACTCAAATTGAATACGGCTCTTAGCCTCCTAGAAAATATTTATACAATTTCTAGAAATAAATCTAGCACAGTGCAATTATAATAATTTTAGAACTGAGATAAACCTCTGTCCCGGGTGTAAGAAAAACTTAGCTTTGCCCATGACTAGTCTAGATTTCAGCAACCTATATGTTTCTATTCTTAACTTTGCCAGCTTCTACAGGCAGTATGCATCATATACTGACAACTAATGGCAAATGGATATGTCATTCCTTGCTTTATAAGGGTCTATTTACTAAGCAGTGTTAGGAGACAGAGTGAAAAGTGATCAGGTGCCAGCCAATCAGCTCCCAACTGTCATTTTTCAAACACAGCCTGTGAGATGACAGTTGGGAGCTGATTGGTTGGCACCTTATCACTTTTCACTCTGTCTCCTAACACTGCTTAGTAAATAGACCCCTCAGTGCTTAGTTCTTTTTACTGATTTGAGCTTGTCAGTACCTATCTCCCTGCAGCTTCACCTCATCCATGTCAGACCTCTGCTGCCATGACCGTGCTAGCTGCTCTGATATTGGTGGACAGTGTAAAGGAGGAGTTTCAAGAAAACGAGTCATATAAAGGTGAAATGTATTTTTATTTATTTTTAATGTATTATCACATTTTCAAATGTTCATGTAACTCAAAATGCTAATGGTACATTCAATTTAAAGAAAATATATTTCTACCTTAAAGAATGGCAAACTACAAAAATGACATTAATTATGAAAATCTATGCTACTGTAATATGTGTGCGTTCAGTTTTCGAGGTAATGATATGGATTAAATTATTACTTTTATCGCTCTTTCAACGTTGATAGAAGTGAAAGTCTGCACGTTATTAATGTGTTTATAAAATAGCAATTCTTATTAAGTACACTGTCCACTAATAGTCTTCAATTAGTAGAGGAATGCAAATTTGCCGAGAGAATTTCTGCTCATTGCATCAAATATCTGCCAGTTGACAGAAATAATAACACCGGGCACGTTATCCGTCAGTTACAGCGAATTTTGATTAATTGACACTGATAATTGACATGCAATTAAAAAAATAATTGCTAATTGTTGGATTGTCAAAATTTTCTGTTGATTCAGAAAATGATGTGCACCATTATGTGTGGGGAGCATTTTTTCACCATAATACCTACTGAATCTGTGTGCTCAGACGTAAGGCTGTAATATGCGCCCAGCACAAAACTAATTTGATAGCTTAGCTACAGTCTGAATAACTGGAGACCTGAGGTTAGAGGTTACTGTGCCCCTATTTAGTTCTGGAGAGGTGACCTGTGGTGTTGATGTTAGAAGTTGAATTATTGATGCATGTCAAATGTGAACATGCAAAATTATCTAGAAATGTCCTTTTTATTTTTTTTAACACAGACCTGAATATTATTTTTCTTATATAGCAATCTTGTTTGTTCAGAATGTAAATGGGACTTGCAAGATGATCCCTGATATTTACAAATGGAATCACAAAGAAAAAAATAATTTTTTGTTTCCTTTGTATAGGACACTGTATATATGAATTAATAATAGCAACACAGCATCAAGGGCAGACTATTATATTGCTATTGCTTACGCTTACACTTATCCCGCTAGACATGACAAGACTATGAAATGTAAAACAATTTTTACATTATACTAGTACTTCGGATTCAATATAATTTATCGCCGATCGCATGGCCAGCGGTGCAAATCCCAACAGCGGCAGCCCGACAGGGGTGAAAATCCAGATCGTCAAAAGGTAAGTATTCACTAACCTAATTCAACCCCCTAACCCTCCCTTAGGGGTGCCTAACCCTAACTTCCCCCCAAAAGTGCCTATCCCTAATCCCCCCCTAAGTGCCTAAACCTAACCCCCCCTTCCCCGCAGCCTAAACCCCTGGGGGGGGAGCCTAACCCTAACCTCCCACCGGGGGTGCCTAACCCTAAACCCCCCTTCCCTTCGATCGGTAAGCCGGGTGTCGGGCTCCCGGCATAGGTCTAATGATAGGCATCGGGATTTCAACGCCTGACATTAGTGCCTTGCCGGGATTAGACAGTCGGGAAGCCGGCTGTCGGGATTACGTCCGTTGGCTTCCCGACTGCTTCCCCTTTTCTTCATGCTTCATAGACTTCTTGAATACATATCGGTGATGCATGAGGTGTGCTGTGACCATGAGCGCAACAAGGTGGACGTGACAGCATTGTGGTCCTGTCCCCTGCTATACAGCCGTATCCACATACATCTATCCTCATTGTGTGATAAACAACCCTTCACCATACCCTGACTGACTCGGTAGCACTGATCATCTTTTCATGCGACTTTTCCCCTTAAAATGTGCCCTGTTCGCAAAGCGATGCGAATAAGACGCACAAGCAGCTTCTGCTGATTAAAATGATAGGCGGCATGCCTGTATTCTGTGTGTGACTGCAGGTGCATGTGCCTGCAAAATGCTACGCTACAGTGTCACAGCTGCTTACATTGTAGCATAGCATTTTGCATGCAGATGCAAAATGTGTAATGTGACTTGTAGTGCACAGAGGATAGATGTATGTGGACACATCTTTACAATATCATGAAAAATGGCACTGTGAAGTGGTGGGTGGAGCCACAATGACGTAATTCCGAGTGAATAACTCCACCTTCTTTGAATATTGCCTGTTGCATTTCTTTGATAAACCCTGGAGGAGGAAGACAATCATCCCTAAAACATCTTGGATACAGTCTTACAGAGCAGATGAAACGCGCCAAATTTTTAAGAGGAGAAGTGGAGTTTCATTCAATTTAGTATTGGCTGCTGATTACAAGTCATCCTTTTTTTAAAAATAAGTTCCAGACTAAAAGTACAGCTTATTATCATGGGAAGCGTGAATTACTGTATAGCAATGGATCCACAGAAAACAATATGTTATAATAGGGTATGTACATCCCAACTTAGCTGGATCTGTGTTTCTGTGAAATAGGCTATTTCGGGATGGGATGGGAAGTGGGTGTTGTAGGCATGTATTAAAAGCTCAGTATGATTTTGAGTTGTGCGTATAGGGAAGGGAAGGCTCTTTCTGACCTATCGGTTGCACCCAGAATTATGCTAAAATCCAAAATCAATGGGCGGAACTGGGTTTCGCTTGCAGGTTCAAAAAGTCTCTTTTTTTTCTCTTTTCAACCATGCATAAACAGTGCTGTGCAACATTAGACATGGTAATCTACTGATGGGGCAAGTAATGACCTAACCTGATATTGCAACCCCCTCATTTTTCAAAGGGACATAATGCACCCAAAAAAGGGTCGTGGCTTCATGGGGAAGGGCCAGGGAAAAGATAGGGGAGGCCAAGAGATGCTGGGGATGAAATAAGAGGAAGCTACAAGTGAGAATGATAATAAACAGGAATTTGACAGGCCCAAACAGCACCCCCTGACCTGTGGTGCCCTGTGCGATGGCACCGGCCGCACTACCCTAGCTACAGCCCTGGCAAACACATGTAGGACCTCAATTCACTATTGCCAGTCTCTGATGTAGAAATAACACAACATCTAAGATGCTACTACAACTGTTGCCTTTATTAATTTGCTGCATGAGAGATTATATTAATAGCACTAATACTTATCCTATCATACAGCAGTAACTGCCTGGCATCTGACATGGATGACAGCAGTTAGCAGGTAAAATGTTTGTTGACAGTCTCTCACAAGGAAGGCTAACTGAGCTGTGGTGCTTCCACCTTAGGGCATCAACCATTTAACAATGAGACTAAGGGGTCTATCTATCTATCAAGCAGTGAAAAGTGTGGAGAACTGGACCAGTGGAGAAGTTGCCCATAGCAACCAATCAGCTGCCACCTGTTATTTTATAGACTGTACTTGACAGATGCTACTTCAAAGCTGATTGGTTGCTATGGGCAACTTCTCCGCTGGTTCACTTCTCCACACTTTTCACTGCTTGATAAATAGTCCCCTGTGAGGTTTATTTACTAAGCAGTGTTAGGACTTAGGAGAAGTGAAAAGTGAAGAGTGAAAAGTGATAAGGTGCCAGCCAATCAGCTCCTAACTGCTATCTCACAGGCTGTGTTTGAAAAATGACAGTTGGGAGCTGATTGGCTGGCACCTTATCACTTTTCACTCTTCACTTCTCCTAACACTGCTTAGTAAATAGACCCCATAACCCTTTAGCACTAACTAGCACTCTGTTCACTGTGTGATACATCCACCACTATATAGTATATATTGTTTATATGATTTAACCATACTCTTAAATTTTACATCCAGCTAGTCAGCCCCCCTTCTGTGTCCAAGGTCAGCCCCCCTTCTGTGTCCCCAGCCTGCCCCCTTCTGTATCCCCAGCAAGCCTCCCTTCTCTGTCCCCAGCCTGCCCCCTTCTGTGTCTCCTGCCAGCCAGCCAGCACCCCTTCTGTGTCTCCAGCCAGTCAGCCCCCCCTTCGGTGTCCAAGGTCAGCCCTCTTTCTGTGTCCCCAGCCAGCCAGCCAGCCCCCCTTCAGTGTCACCAGCCTGCCCCCTTGTTTCCCCAGCCAGCCACCCTTCTGTGTCCTCAGCCTGCCCCCTTCTGTTTCCAAAGCCAGCCTCCCTTCTGTGTCCCCAGCCTGCCCCCTTCTGTGTCCCCAGCCAGCCCCCCTTCTGTGTCTCCCAAGCCAGTCTCTCTTCTGTGTACCCAGCCTGTCCCCTTCTGTGTCCCCAGCCAGCCCCCCCTTCTGTGTCCCCAGCCAGCCCCCCCTTCTGTGTCCCCAGCCTGCCCCCTTCTGTGTCCCCAGCCTGCCCCCTTCTGTGTCCCCAGCCAGCCCCACCTCTGTGTTCCCAGCCAGCCCCCCTTCTGTGTCTCCCAAGCCAGCCCCCCTTCTGTGAACCCAGCCTGCTCCCTTCTGTGTCCCCAGCCAGTCCCCCTTCTGTGTCCCCAGCCAGTCCCCCTTCTGTGTCCCCAGCCAGCCCCCCTTCTGTGTCTCCCAAGCCAGTCTCTCTTCTGTGTCTCCAGCCAGCTCCCCTTCTGTCTCTCCAGCCCCAGCCAGCAGGCGGGAAAGTGGGTGAGTGGCAGGCAGTTGACACCTCTCTGTCCGGTTCCGACAGTCCCCCCCCTGATGGCAGCCCTGGTTGCAGTAATAATAATATTAGAGATGTACACTGACGCCCGTGTTTTGCTTTTGGTTTTGCATCTGGATTCATCTTCGTGTTTTGGTTTTGCAAAACCACCCTCAAGTGTTTAGGTTTTGTTTTGGATCTGTATTTTTTTTTTTTTTTAATTGATAAAAAGTTTTTAAAAACAGCTAAAATCATTTAATTTTTGCAATCTAAAACCCAAAATTCGGATTTTAAATTCGAATACCAAACCACGGGAAGATTATAACCGCGACTCAGATCTGTCCGGCTTCACGAAGTTCGGGTGGATTCAGATTTCTGTAGAACCGAACCGCATATCTATGAGGTAAGAGGTTACCTGGATATGGTGGGTAGGCCCATAACCTTGGCCATGATTATGCTAAAAACCTCTATTGGTTGCAAAATGTTATTGCATTTATATATATTATTAATAATTTGGAGTTGTGCACCTGAGATTTGTCTGTTTCTGTGCCTGCAATTAGTCTCATCAGGTAGCACCTCCAATTATATATATAGTCAGGTTGTGCAGTCCAGAAATCTTTCCCATATACAGGTTGAGTCTCTCATATCCAAATACTCCGAAATACGGAATATTCCGAATTACGGAATATTTTTGGTATGACTGAGAATGTGAAACCTTTGCTTTCTGATGGTTCAATGTACACAAACTTGTTTTAAAGCACAATTTCATTAAAATACAGTATACAATAACCTTCAGGCTGTGTGTATAAGGTGTATATGAAACATAAATTAATTTCATGTATGTACACAAACTTTTTTTGATACTCAAAATTATAAAAAATATTGTATAAAATGAGCTGCAGGCTGTGTGTATAAGGTGTATATAGAACATAAATGCATTCTGTGTTTAGTTTTGGGTCCTATACCCAAGATATTTCATTATAGTATGCAAATATTCCAAAATACGGAATAATCCGATATCCAAAATACCCCTGGTCCCGAGCATTTTGGATATGGGAGACTCAACCTGTACTCCATTTAATGTGCTTTATTGCACTTCTGAGGGAAAGGAGATGCCGTCATTCTGGATTAGCACCCTTCCTTTTTGGTTTAAAAGCATGGAGTATGGTAATGTATATGCACACTGTATTAGGCACAATTCTAGGTAAGTCCTACAAGTTATATACTGTAGTGAAACTTTGGTTAATTTTTGGGGTGTGGGTCCCTCTGGATTGCGTTGGTTAATTTGTCTCAGGGCACCGCATTATAACACATTTTCCTTTATAACACATTTTAACCCTTCACTGTGTGTGTTTAATATATATGTACTTCACTTTTTATTTTCATTCTTTATATGCAGCTGCAGCTGCTCCTAACTATCTCTTTACACTGCACTTTTCTTACTATGGTGGTGCCCTGGGGCAGCTTGGCTGGGCCAGATTTGGGGGTCCTGCACTCTGGATTTGAACCCTAGTATGTTAGGGACCTACCCGAAAGAGGTTACCTGGATATGGTGGGTAGGCCCATAAGCTTGGCCATGATTATGCTAAAAACCTCTATTGATTGCAAAATTTTATTGCATTTATATATATTATTAATAATTTGGAGTTGTACACCTGAGATTTGTCTGTTTCTGTGCCTGCAATTAGTCTCATCAGGTAGCACCTCCCATTATATATATAGTCAGGTTGTGCAGTCAAGAAATCTTTCCCATATAATTTTTACCCAGGCCTGGGCTTGTCTGATAGGCCCAGTGGGGGCCTGGACCAGCTGTGGAGGAGGATAACGACCCCCCTCCTCATAGGCACATATAGTTTCTTGCTAATTTTTTTTCTGAGTGGGAGTGGCCATGCCTCCTAGATTTGGCCACACCCCCTGTATCACCGTGGCCCGTCATATATTTCGGAATCTCTGAAATGTTTATTAATAATTTAAATAGATGTTATTTATCACCACATATACATTTGGACTTATCCGAGACAAACCAAGGGGTAAATTTACTAAGATGGGAGTTCTATTAAGAAGTGATGTTGCCCATAGCAACCAATCAGATTCCTGGTATTATCTTCTAGATAAATGAGAAGTAGAATCTGATTGGTTGCTATGGGCAACATCACTTCTTAATAGAACTCCCATCTTAGTAAATTTACCCCCAAATGTCAAAACCCATAACTGTTTGTCCATCTATATTGGAAATTTGCTATTAATAAGTTAGCCAACTACTTACCTTTACACCTCAGTGGGATATGCTAGGTATTTTACCACAGGAGTATCCAAGGAAGGAGATAAAAATTGCTGTTGCCCATCTCAGCGGCAGTGAGGAAATGTGTTTTCCATATTTGGATTAAAAACGGTCCTTAGGTTATTGTGAGAAAAAAATATTTTATATCTTCTGCATGGATGGGTCAGAGGCATCTCTTCAAAAAGAAAACCTAACAGACATTCTTTGACACTTGGGAGAGCTTAGTAAATACTCTCCATGTTTTGACAAATGATCAGATTTAGAAATGCATGTTTGCAATCACTGGCATTATGAAGTGGGAATTGGGGTAACGATGATGCAATTCAATGCAGACTGCGTCATTAGACACCTGTACCGACCGCTCCACTCAGGAAGTGGGCGACCGGGGTTGGGGGCAGCACCAGGAGACTTGCCCACTCTTCCGAGTGGCCAGGAGCACCCCCGAGTTTTGGGGGCCTCCTGGCCATTACGGGAAATTAGGCAAGTATGTATGAGACACATTACTATACACAAGACCCACCAATACAGTTGTTAGCCTTTCTCAAATTGCGCCTCAACAATGTGGTTAAGATGGGGTCGCAAACCTCAAATTAGATAAATCAGCTACAGACAGCTACAGGCAATAATAAGTTGCTCAGTTCAAATCATAAAGGTATACTGTAATATATACTGTATGTGTAATTTTTTGAGTAATAAGAACATAGTGAAACTTTGCTTAGTATACTCTGGTTTATTGAGGGAATTGTACTTTAATAAAAATATGCTATTGATACCCTTTTATTGGTAGCCTGAAGAAATCATTAGACAATGTGATCCAGATGTAATCAATACATTCTCTGTTTAATATTTTTAATGTCAAAGTATTTTTTGTATTGAATATGAAACATGTTGATTACAGTACAATTGCTTTGTAATAGAAACTGAGAATGTAAATGCTTGAATAAAGGATAAAATGGTTTAAAAACAATACTAACCAACCTGATATATTATGTTTTAATGGCTTAAATTGATAAATTAAATTGCATCCAATAACATACAGTATAATGTTGTGGTGACAGTGGCGGGTAGATTCAGCTTATACAAAAACATTAATGCTTTTTGGGGATTGTCTTTAAATAGATATAACACTCATTGGGACTAAGGGCCTGATTCAGAGCCGGACGCTCTGACAAGAGCGCTCGGTCTGAATCAGGGCTCTCCTACCTAATATTGGAGCGGCCTCCTGGCCGCTCGCATAGCTGTGAGTGGCCAAAAAGATGGTCGCGATGGTAAAGACCATCGCGACCATCGGGCTTGCGACGAGAACCTGCGGTAGGGTCTCGCTACCGCAAGCCCAGGAGTGCTTTTGGCTCTATGAGAGCAAAAAGCACTCCCACTGATATCACTAGTGATGTCAGTGGGGCTGGCCCCAGACGGTAGGTATTCCCATGGGATCGCCTCCATCTGGGCAGCAACGCCCCCGGCATGCCCACCAAAGGGGACGTGCTGTCACTCACCATCGACAGCACGCCCCCTTTGGTGCGAGACCCATAGCGACGGCTTGGCCGTCGCTATTAGGGTCTCGCGCATGCGCACGACGGAGCTCCCTCCGTCATGCGCATGCGCACTAGGGCACCATCGACCCGCTTGCGAGCACTCAGCGCTTGCGAGCGGGTCTGAATCAGGCCCTAAGTTAGCCACAATCGCACCCCAAATAACAAGTGTAAAATGATTTCACTATAAATCCAAAATTGTGGGCATATGCAAACTTGCAACTTTCACAAGATGTGAGCAAGTTGGCACCAGTTCGGAACTAGAAGTTCCGTATGTGCCAGGCTTACATGCGGCACATGACACATCCACTTAACTTTTACTCCTTTGTTTAGTCTGCAAAATGCACGATCACTATTATTCTTCAATAAAACATAGAAAACCTCCATCTATATTACACTAATGCAAAAACTTAATAAATGAGCAAGCAACAAAGGAACACTGCAATCAGTGCCAGTAATACAAACGCAATCATGGTGCCTTTGTAATTAACAGTGGTTCCCTATGTTATCATTGTCATCATCATGTATTGGCACCTGCGCTCAAGAACTCACCCATACTATGGCTTAGACAGGTGTATATGTGTGTCTGTGGCAGGCTACATTTATTTGCAATTATGTGGATACGCGCTTACTGTACTTAACTGACATCAGATTGCTCATTCCCCCCTCTGCACTGGGGCTGTTAAATTCACACAAATCTGTTGTCTGGGCATGCGAAGAACAAATTGATCCATTTTACGGTTTGTAAAAACTGGCATAGGTCTCGCTTTGCATGAGTCCCAGGACCTCATTCAGAGTCGTTTGTTGCGGCCGCTCGGTCGTACGACACCGATGTTCGCTAAACTGCGTATGCGTAAAATTCGCAATGCGCATGCGCAAACTAGCTATTGCGATCAGAAATTTCTCTCTCCTTCAACTTGGCCAGGTCGTTAGTTTGAGTGACAGGATGAGGTGTTTGTGGGTGGTAACAGGGGAAGGTGCTTGTGAACGGGGGAGTGGAGATCCGAACGCAGGCGTGCCTGACTATGCAAACGGCATTTTATGGGAGTGCATAATTAACTAAGTAGTGTCATGGCACATGTGACATGGGAGGTTTTTACACTGACTTGATCGTAGTGCTTATGAGAGGGTATGGTCTACCTTAAGCTCTACGACCAGCTCCGATGGTTCTCGATGGTGTCGATTAATCCTTATATGCCCGGAGATGACATGTATTGTGAACGAGAAGGGGGCGTATTTTTAGTCGCATCCTCCCCTCGCTCGTCCAGCTAACGATCCCAACTTAATGATGCAACTTGCGAGCGCTTCATTTGCATATCCGGCCCCTTTTACCTTACGACCGAGCGGCCGCAACGACCGACACTGAATGAGGTTCCCAGTGTCTCTGCAGATTCGTATTTATTCATACAGTATGCAGGCATGTTCACTAATAGTTGCCTTATTAAAAAACAAAGTTGTCTTTCATATTGAACAGCAACAATGCCACAAGAAGGTAAGCTATACAAGGAATACAATTGAAAACTGAAACCTAAACATTTCTGAAAAAAACACACAAGCACATTTCAATTCCTGATGTATATTAGGAATAAATAACCATAAGACTCCAATCTGTTTGTGTACAGTACTTACAGGGACCGAAGTGGCTCATTGCATTCTTCAAGTTGTGGTCCAAGGCCGGGATTGAACTTGTCCACCCAGCCCCTCGCGTTCTGTGGAAGATTTGAGTGCTTGTATTCCATAGTGATTTGATTAACGGACAGGGGAAATATTTGATTGTCTGCCTTTCAGCCAGTGTGAGACTTAGTAATTGTCCTTTGTAATCAAGCTGCTAGTGTGATAATGAAACATAATCTTTTTTTATTTTTTTATTTCAGACCTCATTATGAGATACAAGGCTTCAAGGAACTTGATACAAAATTTTGAAGAAAGGAAAACTAGCAACTTTGCTGCTCTGAACTTTCTGTGGTTGAAACAACTAAAATATTTTCTAAAAAAACATTTGGTATCATATGAACACTTGGTACTTGTGTACTTTACAGACTCATTGCAGAGAGAACCCAAGTGTCCTACACTCATTATTTTTATCAATCATGGTAATGTCTAAATCCCCTTCACGGAGAGGACCCTGACATCATCAGCCAGTGTCCAGCGTCATTCCCAGTGTCCAGCGTCATTCCCTACCATCCATGTGGGCATAGAGGGGGAATATAACCTTGTGGCGAGCGTAGCGAGCCAGCGAGGGGACAACTTTCTTCTTTAGGTGGGGACAACTTTCGGTACTTGTGTACGTAAGGTACACAAGTACCATTTAAAACATTCATTGGGTTCTTTCTGCAATGAGTCCATACAGTACACAAGTACCAAAAACTTAAATAACATTTTAACAATTGTAGTATTTTTTTTTACAATTGCAAACTCCTCATTCTATTTAGCAGATTTACAAACAACTTTAGTATACCTGAAACTTATCAATGGCTGAACGAAATTGGGCTTTAGTTTTACCCCACATGCCGCTTCAAAGAACAGCACAATCAGCTGCAGGGCTGCCCCTGTAAAATCAGCCACCAGCAGGTACAGCCCAGCCGAGCAGAGCCTTCCCATTGGAAATGCTTCCTGCCAGAATCGGGCCTGAGGGCCCACCCTCTCCTCTAGGGATCTGGTTCCAGACTGTGCATATGTTACATTATACTGCATTTCCAGGATTATGTAATTATCAATCTGGTTTCATTATCAGGCATGCACTATCAGTATTTACTATGTATATTTATGAATGTGCCCAGACCATGCACTCTCTAATGGTTAGCCGAGCCTCTGTGGTGGCTGGTCATGCCCCCTCTGGAGACTGGTCGCACCCCTGAGCATGGGACTCTGTTACTGTATTCCCCAGTAAACCCTTTATGTCCCAGTCTGACACTGCATCCTGCTAGTCACAACTAGACAGGCAGTCTCAGGGGGAAGTGTTTTCTCCCTAGGAGACTGCCAGTCCGGACTGAAATTAGCAGAGAGAGCGCTTCCATTGGCAAGCCACTCCCCTGCTTCAGGATGTCAGTCCAATTAGACTTTTAGAGGCTGCAGCAGATTCAGGGGTCTATTTACTAAGCAGTGTTAGGAGAAGTGAAGAGTGAAAAGTGATAAGGTGCCAGCCAATCAGCTCCCAACTGCCATCTCACAGGCTGTGTTGAAAAATGACAGTTGGGAGCTGATTGGCTGGCACCTTATCACTTTTCATTCTTCACTTTTCACTTCTCCTAACACTGCTTAGTAAATAGACCCCTCAGTCTCTAGAAACCTGCTTGTTGATTTGTGCATATGGGCGGGATACTATCCTGTGCATGCACACATTTCAGACCATTCTGGCAGTGGGCACCAGTAACCAGACCCCTCGGGAGATAGAGGTAGGAGTCAACACTGAGCACAATACACAAGTATTGTCATAAAAAGCCCTTGACATGATTGTTTGATAAATTGGATACCAAGGGGTAAATTTACTAAGGTGAGAGGTTTTAGAAGTGGTGTTGTTGCCCATGGCAACCAATCAGATTCTACTTAACATTTAACTAGCACCCTCTAGAAGATAATAGCTAGAATCTTATTGGTTGCTATGGGCAACATCTCCACTTCTAAAAACTCTCACTTTAGTAAATTGACCCCCAAATCACTTAAACATGTGGGAAAAGTGCGCTTTACACTTGAAGCGTATCCAGACGGTACAAAATGCTTAAAAAGAACACGGTGAGATAGGAAAAATCAAGGCTTTAGAAGAGTGGTGGGATGTGCCCTTAGAGACTGTTCCCCTTTCTACACCTTGGTACCATTTCACAAATTACTTTTTGTTCCTGCACTGTTCTGCAAAATTCAGCAAATGGTGCGCCTGCTGTTACTTACAAATTCTTCCCTTTGACCAGTGGCAAAAAAATCACAGCCAGCTTGCACCACTTTGCCATAAATATAACCACATCTGTGGAGACACAGTAGCACCAGCAAAAAGGATTTTGTCCTCTGGCACTGTCAATAAGTCCCTATGTTTACATAGTCCTGGATAGGAAACGGTTACTTTTAAAAAAGTGATCAAGAGTTTATTTGCATTTATTTGGTATTCTAATCTACACTTTCAATAAAGTTAATGTAGAAAACTTATTAAAATGAAATGCATTGTAAAGAGCCGTAATGTTATTCAGCACCTAACTTCGCTTTGAGCACAATGCAAACTCATTTACCCTGTTAACATTGAAGACATCAAACACAAAACTAGTCAAATTCAACAAATAAAAAGTCCGCCTGGGTGTTGTGTTTTATTTTTCGCATATTGTTTTTTTTTTTTCTTTTGCATTTGCATTTTATTTAAAGCACAAACAAAAAATAAAATACTCTAACCATCTGTTCTATGCTTGGACCCCTGAAGAGCCGCACCTAATTAACTGTCTGGCAAATAAAAATTCAAAAATGTTTATTTAACATACTGTTTATCCAACAATATTTGTGAGATAAGCTCAATGTTCTAATTAATTAAGTTAAAAATGAAAACGGCACAGACATAAATAAGAATTTCAGCAACTTAAAAGCAGCTATTAATATTTTACTAACAGAATTATTGACAGGCAGAATGCTTGTGATGGGAGTGTTAGCTGTCATTTTTCTAAATTGTAGCACCAATATGTTTATAATCATGAAAACTGAAATAGGACTGAATGAGGGATATAGAACAGAAATCTCTTGAAGTGCAAATGTACTCTAATATTTCAAAGTAATTTCTTCTCTGGTAACTTAACAAAACTAGTTACTCTTGTGGGTGCTGCCAGTTTACCTGGTACATACCATAGGTCACATAACCAAAGATATAGGGGTCTATTTACTAAGCAGTGTTAGGAGACAGAGTGAAATGTGATAAGAGATAAGAAAGTGATAAGGTGCCAGCCAATCAGCTCCCAACTGTCATTTTTCAAACACAGCCTGTGAGATGACAGTTGGGAGCTGATTGGCTGGCACCTTATCACTTACTTATCACTTTTCACTCTGTCTCCTAACACTGCTTAGTAAATAGACCCCATATTTACTAGTAGGAAAATGAAATATATGATTTATTTTAACAATCCTCCCCGTCAGTGGTTGTTTGTGGGTTTCTGATACATCTTTTGGACCCAGCATGGGGTGCTTGCAAGTCTCAATACTAATGATGATGACTGCGGCATGGACAGAAAAGCAGTGGGCAGCAGGTCTCAGACGCATGCAGATAAACAAATACATAATGTAGATGGGTGGATAGTCACATTAGTATATCATAGTAATGAGTCCTCAGTTGCCAGATGTAAAATTTGCCGCATATGCATCCTATCAGGCCCTTTGTCGGTAACCTGGGCTACAAGGATATCGTTGCAAACTGTCCCTATTTTTAAGGAATAGTCCCACTATTTACTGTAGAAAATTTTTCCAGGAAATGTCTCTTTTTTTAAAATATAGTCCATTTTTCTGCCAATTGTAGGCATTTTTTTTACATGTAGCATTAATTTACCGGCTTTAGTTGATTTCTTTTTAAAGGAATATTTAGAATGCAAAAGAGAACGTTGTAACCAAGTTAAGAAAACACAGCATTATGGGGTTGTAGTGCTTCATGGTCCACTAAGGGGGTATGGCTTGAGACATGCTTATATGCACTAACATGGAAGCAACGTGTTCTGGGGATTATATTAAAACATGTTTAAGATGCTGTCAAAGAGTCCAAATGGAAAAATGTACTGTACATTCAGTGATGAAATAATGATGTGACATGGGATACTGTGAGCCTGGGATGAGGGGCTTGCTGTACACTCTAGTGACCATGGTGGTGTTCTTATTAGTAATTGCAATATACAAGGGTGGTTCAATAAAAGGTAACAAGATCTCTCATTGCATAAATGTATTCAACACGTACATATATGTATAATAGTATGACCAAGGTACAGATTTTTTTTCCACATAGTTCCCATACTAGTCTAAGCATTTGTTAGAATGGTACACCAAGGCATCTGTCCCGGCATAGAAGAAACCAGTGTCAAGTGTCTGAAGCCAGGACATGACGGTTTGCTGAACTTCACCATCGTACCCAGCGTGATCACTTTTTCCTGTACCCCAGTTGCTCATGAATGATGTTGTGCACAGGACCCACTGAGATGTTCAGTTCGTCAGCAATATCACCAGCTCGAATGTGTCTGTCCTCCTGAATCAGACCTTCAATGCGGCCCAAATTGTCGATGTGCTTGGCTGGCGGATTGCTGCTCATCTTGAACATCTGTCCTGCCATTATCAAGGGCAGTGCACCAATCACTGTACATCTGGAGAAGTTGATGATGAATTTCAGCTGCTGATGTGCCATATATATGCAGGAATATGATCACACTACGCACCTCAATGTTTGACCATGTTACTATCTGCCAGCCCCGCCATCTTACAACTGATGTTGAGACAGTATGCTTGATATGAGGCGCAGTCTAATGGCCGTGAGGGGAAGCAGTGGTCTACCTGCTCTGGCCTGGTAGGAAATTAGAATGAAATAGAGAACATTACACATGTGAGAGGTCTTGTTACCTCACTTATTGAACCAACCTTGTACTTGGGGCATTCTCATACTTACTCTCCCAAAATGACTGGAAGACTTGCAAACTTCATGAAAAGAAGCCCATGCTACAGATACTTCTCCAGTGATGTGGACAAGGGTGTGATGATGCCATTATTTGAGGCAAATTCTGTCTTTATAGCCCAACCCACTGCCATGTGATGCTGCAGATCACAGCATTTTGCAGTGGGAGGTTGGGCCATGCCTCTCAGACCTCCAGCTCCAGGTTCTCATGGAGGGAAGCAACAAAAAGTTGATATGGTCTAGCTCCGTATATATGAGAACACAGAGTGAGGGAGAGTCTCTTTTAGATTTAATATGTAAACTGAAAGTGTTAAAGAATTCTAAGCATTTGGAAGGTGACCAGTATGTGGTGTGTACGTAAGTTAAATTTGCACTCCTGAACATTGACCAGAGCCCTATGTTAGTTCTAGCCAGCCTTCCAGTAGTGCCCAGAGTCATGCCATGGATAAGAAAAGTTGCCCACCTGGTCTCAGACTGCACTTCTGTATAAATGTGGAGAGCCAACAAGATAGTGGCACCACAGTGTTTCCTCTCACCCAGGGCTAGATTATCAATGGGTGGATGGGACTACAGCCCCAGGCTTACACAAGATGATGACCAGCCTCCCAGTTGGCCACATGGTCGACCATAAATAGTAACTATTAAAAATATATTTCTATTTTCCTCACCAAATGTAAATTTTCTACTTTTATGTATTTTAGGATACAATGGGGCTAACAGTGTAGAGGGTATACACGCCCACATGGCACAGGCCACACCCACTCAGCACTGGCAACACCTCTTCTGCTTCTCACAAGGGTCCCTTGATCATTGTCAGCCCCAGCCCCATGTAGCCCTTAATCTGTCCCTGCTCTCACTCACACCTGCCCCTCAGGTCATGCACTATGCTTGCAAAAATCAAATGTAATTGCCTCACATGTTGGCATTGTATTGGAGGAGGCTACAGATGTCCGAGGGGGAAGTTTATCAACATTTTTGTGCAGTTTTAAAACCATCTAACATTGTATGTGCCGCGGTTTTCATCCATAGCGATTATTTTTTTTAACACCTATGTTGCATAGGCTAATGAAGTGAGGTACTGTACATGATCGGCTGCCTGTCTATTAAAAACCGGAATTAACTTATTCAGCATCAGGAGCTCTGTCCTATTTGCCTGTATTGAGTTTTTTCTTCAAAATAATAAGATTATATTTAAGTAAATGCTATACTACAGAAAATATTAAGGGCAATAAAAATTTATATATAAGATTGTTACATGTAAATTATTACATTAAGGGCTCTATTTGTCAATACAAACATTACAGGTGGTATATACCATTCAGTATACACTATCTGCCACTCCAAGCGGTATCTACTATTACAGTATATGGCTGGTATTTATCAGCACTAGCTGTATTTTCTTCCACTATTTTGTCCTCCTTTGTGTTGCTGATGGCCTGACACTGCCACATGAAGACACGTGTGCTGCTCTTTATCCAAGCTTGGATCTGACAAAACTGGACAGGCTTTTCTGGTTTCCCATTGCCTGCAAGGAGGACCTTATTTGTAGGAATCGCTATGACTTACCGTCGACAGCGGCATCCCGGCAGAGGAGGAAATCCCGATCGTCCAAGGTAAGTATTGTCTAACCTAATTCTACCCCCTAACCCTAACCCTCCCTTAGGGGTGCCTAACCCTAACCTTCCCCCCCAGTGCCAAATCCTAATCCCCCCTCTAAGTGCCTAAACCTAACCCCCTTCCCCGCCGCCTAACCCTAAGTCCCCTGGGGGGTGCCTAACCCTAAGTCCCCCCCGAGGGTGCCTAACTCTAACCCTCCCTCCCCTAGCCTAACCCTAACCTCCCCCCAAGGGTGCCTAACTCTAACCCTCCCTCCCCTTAGCCTAACCCTAACCTCCCAGGGGGGTGCCTAACCCTAATCCCCCTCTAAGTGCCTAAACCTAACCTTCCCCCCCAGTGCCTAACCCTAATCCCCCCTCTAAG
This sequence comes from Taudactylus pleione, assembly GCA_031769625.1. Classification (NCBI taxonomy): domain Eukaryota; kingdom Metazoa; phylum Chordata; class Amphibia; order Anura; family Myobatrachidae; genus Taudactylus; species Taudactylus pleione. The sequence goes on from JAUIMM010000353.1 coordinate 2,467,138, forward strand.
TGCCCAAACCTAACCCCCCCTTCCCCGCCGCCTAGACCATGGTTCCCCGGGGGGTGCCTAACCCTAAGTCCCCCCCGGGGGTGCCTAACACTACCCCCCCTTCCCCTAGCCTAAACCTAACCTTCCGGGGTGGATGCCTAACCCTAAATCCCCCCTGGGAACCCTAAAACTAACCCCCCCGCGGCTATCTGCGCTCGGTGCCCGGAGTCCCTTCGATCGGGATGCCGGGCGCCGGTCTCCCGGCGTCGGTAAAATGACAGGCGTCTAGATTTTGGCGCCTGTCATTTAACCCTCACTGGGATTAAGCAGTTGGGAAGCCGGCTGTTGGGATTAGGTCCGCCGGCTTCCCGACTGCATGCCCTATTGGTAACACCAAATTGAAATGGTATTACCTAGAGTAGCGACGGAGGGCTAAGCTTTGATAAATGCAGTTGAGCCTCCGCTTACATAAGGTCTATGGGGATGGTGGCAATGAAAAGTAAGAAGACTGAGGACAGAGAAATCTTGGCATTAACCCTTCGATAAATGGCACAAAGCAGTGAATAGCCTATCTTCCAACAGTGACCCTGACAACCACCTCACCACCCTCCTCTCATCCCACTCCAATCCTATTTATTTATATATTTTTACACTTCACTGAGACAAACTCCATACTACTAAATCTAAGGGTCACTGCTCTATTTTCCATGTCTTTAACCGTATTTTGATGATTTTATCAATGAACAAACCTGTTTTTATTTTTCAAACATTGGGGGTGATGTGTCTAGCAGTGAAATGGGTGGAGAAGAAGACCAGCGGCCCATTAGTTAAGCGTTGATTAATGTCAACTAAGATTGCTATTGCGATCGCAGCTGCGATAACGCGCGCAGATCCACTGCGAAAATATGCTAATGTTTGCAATCGCTATGCCGTCGCAGCACAACATAAGGACGGCCACTTCCCCTTACTCATATCCGTAATACCTTGCAAGTATGCAAAACCATTTAGTATCATCGGAGCCTCAAGCACAACTACAACTACATCTTACTCAAACTGCGTATGCCATCGCATTGGCTAATTTATGTACGCCCCTATAATGGCGCTCAAATGCACTGACATGCCTGCGTTACGCCGCCCCCCCGTCAACACCCCCAAATGGTCACACTTCCTGTCAATCATGGGTCTGCATAGTCGCTGCGATCGCAGTGAAGCCTTCGCGCATGTGCACTGTCTGTGATGCATAAGCATGCGCATTACACAACAATCGGCCATCTGCGTGCGTAATCGCAGTCGCTATCCATAATGAATCAGGCCCTATATACTGAACTAGGGGTGTGCACCGGCCACTTTTCGTGTTTTGGTTTTGGATCTGGATCTTTCTTCGTGTTTTGGATCTGGATTGGTTTTGCCAAAACCACCCTTCCGTGTTTTGGGTTCTGGGTTTTGTGTTTTGGATCTGTATTTTTTTGAAAAAAAGCATAAAAACAGCTAAAATCACAGAATTTGTAGGTTTTTCTGCTCCTATGCTATTATTAACCTCAATAACCTTAATTTCCACTCATTTCCAGTCTATTCTGAACACCTCACACCTCACAATAGTGTTTTTATGTCCAAAAGGTTGCACCGAGGTAGCTGGATGACTATGCTAAGCGACACGAGTGGGCGGCACAAACACGTGACCCATCTAGGCGTGATACTGCAGTGGCAGACAGGATGGCAGTTTGAAAAACTAGGCCCCAAACAGTACATAATGCAAAGAAAAAAAAGAGGTGCAAGATGGAATTGTTCTTGGGCCCTCCCACCCACCCTTATGTTGTATAAACAGGACATGCACACTTTAACAAACCAATCATTTCAGCGCCAGGGTCTGCCACACAACTGTGGCTGAAATGATTGGTTCGTTTGGGCCCCCACAAAACAAGCTGGCAATTAATGTGTCCCTGCACAAACTGGCTCTACGGAGGCAAGATGTCATCCTCATCCTCCACATCCACCGATTCCTCACCCTCTTCAGTGTGTACATCCTCATCCTCACAAAGTATTAACTCGTCCCCACTTGAATCCACCACCACAGGTCCCTCTGTACGTTCTGGAGGCTGGTCTCCCTGGAAGAGCTGATAATTCATTTTGATGAACATCATCTTCTCCACATTCTGTGGAAGCAACCTCCTACGCCTTTCGCTGACAAGGTTCCCGGCTGCACTAAACACTCTTTCGGAGTACACACTGGAGGGGGGGAAACTCAGGTAAAATAGAGCCAGTTTGTACAGGGGCCTCCAAATTGCCTCTTTTTCCTGCCAGTACAGGTATGGACTGTCTGACATGCCTACTTGGATGCTGTCACCGATGTAATCCTCCACCATTCTGTCAATGGTGACAGTATCATATGCAGTGACAGTAGACATGTCAGAAATTGTTGCCAGGTCCTTCAGTCCGGACCAGATGTCCAAACTTGGTCCTGCCTGCCCTGCATCACCGCCAGCGGGTTGCTTAGGACACCTAAGTTTTTTCCTGGCAGCCCCAGTTGCGGGAGAAAATGAAGAAGGAGCTGTTGACGTGTCACGTTCCGCTTCAGCTGACAGTGTGTTCACCAGCAGGTCTTTGCACCTCTGCAGGCTTGTGTCGGCCGGAAAGAGAGACACCACATAGGCTTTAAACCTAGGATCGAGCACGGTGGCCAAAATGTAGTGGTCTTATTTCAACAGATTGACCACCCTGGAATCCTGGCAAAGCGAATGAAGGGCTTCATCCACAAGTCCCACATGCCGAGCGGAATCGCTCCGTCTTAGCTCCTCCTTCACTTTCTCCAGCTGCTTCTGCAAAAGCCTGATGAGGGGAATGACCTGACTCAAGCTGGCAGTGTCTGAACTGACTTCACGTGTGGCAAGTTCGAAGGGCTGGAGAACCTTGCACAACACGGAAATCATTATCCACTGCGCTTGAGTCAGGTGCATACCCCCTCCTTTGCCTATGTCATAGGTGGATGTATAGGCTTGAATGGCCTTTTGCTGCTCCTCCATCCTCTGAAGCATATAGAGGGTTGAGTTCCACCGCGTCACAACCTCTTGCTTCAGGTGATGGCGGGGCAGGTTCAAGAGTGTTTGCTGGCGCTCCAGTCTTCGGCACGCAGTCGCTGAATGGCGAAAGTGGCCTGAAATTTTTCAGGCCACCCAAAGCGTCTCCTGCACGCCCCTGTCACTTTTCAGAAAATTGTGCACCACCAAGTCTATTGTGTGAGCAAAACATGGGACGTGCTGGAATTTGCCCAGATGTAATGCCCGCACAATATTGGTGGCATTGTCAGATATCACAAATCCCCAGGAGAGTCTAAGTGGGGTAAGCCACTGGGCGATGATTTCTCTCAGTTTCTCTAAGAGGTTGTCGGCGGTGTGCCTCTTACTGAAACCGGTGATACACAGTGTAGCCTGCCTTGGAACGAGCTGGCGTTTCTGAGATGCTGCAACTGGTGACGCTGCTGCTGTTGCTGCGTAAGGTGATACATCTACCCAGTGGGCTGTCACAGTCATATAGTCCTTAGTCTGCCCTGTTCCACTTGTCCACATGTCCGTGGTTAAGTGGACATTGGGTACAACGGCAATTTTCAGGACACTGAGGACACTTTTTCTGACGTTTCTGTACAGTCTCGGTATCGCCTGCCTAGTGAAGTGGAATCTAGACAGATTTGGAACCGGGGACACACTACCTCCAGCAATTGTCTAAATCCCACTGCACTAATGGCGGATACCGGACGCACGTCTAACACCAACATAGCAGTCAAGGCCTCAGTTATACGTTTTGCTTCAGGATGACTGCTGTCGTACTTCATCCTCCTCGCTAAGGACTGTTGGAGGGTCAATTGTTTAGTAAAAGTAGTGGTGTTCCTACTTCCTCTCTGGGATGATGAACGACTCCCAGCAGCAGCAACAGCAGCAGCGGCAGCAGGAGGTGTAGCAATGCAGGATCCTCCGGAGGAATCGCGAATAGGAGAGTCAGTCATGCCAGTGACATGGCCTGCAGGACTACTTCCGATCCTGACTAAGGAGGAAATTGACGAGGAGGGAGTTGACGGTGTGGTTTGCAGGCGCTTGGATACAACAGGACAACGGGATTTAGGTGTCCCTGGACTGCTTATGGTCTTAGCCAAAGTTTCTGAACTTGACAGTAACTTATTATGAACGCGCTGCAGGTGCCGTATAAGGGAGGATGTTCCTAGGTGGTTAACGTCCCTACCCCTACTTATTCCACCTTTACATAAGGTACATATGGCAAGACAGTTGTTGTCCGGATTTGGATAGAAATATTGCCAGACCAAAGAGGTGGAATGTTTGGTCTTCTGCCCAGGTATGACCGTGATGGGCTTTTTCATCCCACGGACAACAACTGTCTCCCCCGGAGCCTGATTTAAACAAACCACATCACCATCAGAATCCTCCTCGCCAACTTCCTCCTCAGCGCCAGCTACACCAGTATCCTCATCCTGTTGTACTTCAACAGTGACATCTTCAATTTGCATACCAGCAAGTGGACTGTGGGTGCTCCTTTCAGCACTTGCAGGGGGCGTGCAAATGGTGGAAAGAGCCACCTCTTCCCGTCCAGTGCTGGGAAGGTCAGGCATCGCAACCACCACCACCACACTTGGACTCTCCTTGGGGATTTGAGATATCTTCTTAGAAAGCACAGTTCTTCGCTGTGCTTTTGCCAGCTTAACTCTTTTGATTTTTTTAGTGGGAGGAGGGCTTCCATCGTCATGTGAAGCTGAACCACTAGTCATGAACATACTAGGGTTCGACCTTAGCCGTTCCTTGCCACTCCGTGTCGTAAATGGCATATTGGCAAGTTTACGTTTCTCTTCAGCTGATTTAAATGTTTTTTTCAAGGTCATTTTCCTGAACTTTGTCATTTGGGATTGTGTGTGCCCTCTATTATGACATTGGGAATCGGCCTTGGCAGACGACGTTGATGGCATGTTATCGACTATGTCATGACTAGTGGCAGCAGCTTCAGCACTAGGAGGAAGTGGTTCTTGATCTTTCTCTATTTTATTTTTATCGGAGAAAGTTTGGTCCTCCATTTATGTTATATCGATTTGATATATACGTGCGGCTAAATACAGAAAATATTTTTTTATTTTTGCTGGAGAGTAGTGCACTTTGTGGGTTACACCAGCCTTTAAGAAATGAGCCAGCCGGCTCTTTACTTATGGGACACAGGCGCACGCTTGGTGCTGCTCCTTTGTTGATGCACGTGCGGCTACTGCGCACACAATTCACAAACACAGAAAATAAATTTTTTTTTGGTTTGGACTGGAGTGTACTTTGGGGGTTACAGCACCCTTTAATGGTCAAGCCAGCCGGCCCTTTACTTATGACACAGGCGCACGCTTGGCACTACTTTGTTGATGCACGTGCGGCTACTGCGCACACAATTCACAACACAGAAAATAATTTTTTTTTTGGTTTGGACTGGAGTGTACTTTGGGGGTTACAGCACCCATTTAACGGTCAAGCCAGCCGGCCCTTTACTTATGACACAGGCGCACGCTTGGCACTACTTTGTTGATGCACGTGCGGCTACTGTGCACACAATTCACAAACACAGAAAATATTTTTTTTTTTGGTTTGGACTGGAGTGTACTTTGGGGGTTACAGCACCCTTTAACGGTCAAGCCAGCCGGCCCTTTACTTATGACACAGGCGCACGCTTGGCACTACTTTGTTGATGCACGTGCGGCTACTGCGCACACAATTCACAAACACAGAAAATTATATTTTTTTTGGTTTGGACTGGAGTGTACTTTGGGGGTTACAGCACCCTTTAACGGTCAAGCCAGCTGGCCCTTTACTTATGACACAGGCGCACGCTTGGCACTACTTTGTTGATGCATGTGCGGCTACTGCGCACACAATTCACAAACACACAAAAAATATTATTTTTTTAGCACTTGGGTGGAGCACCCCTGATGGACAGAGCACCCCCTGGACAACACTACAGCACCCCTTTAGGACTGGGACACTGCACAGGACTTTGGAGTGGACACAGCCCCTATGGAGAATTGACTGCACAACACAGTCCAGCCAGCCCCTATGGACTTTGAAGTAGTGGACACAGCCCCTATTAACAACAGCAGCACAGCACAACACAGCCAGCCCCTATGGACTTTGAAGTAGTGGACAACAGCAGCACTACACTACACTACACTACACAGCCCTAACTCCCACCCTCCCTCTTCACTGTCCACAGCCGAGTGAGAAAATGGCACCGACGCGGGTACCTTATATAGGATCCAAAACCCGCGAGACTCGGAAGGCGGGATGATGACGTTTTGCCTTGATTTCAGATCCGAGTCAGGCGGGAAAAGTCGAGCCTGACTCGGATTGGACTCGGATCGGGGGGGCTCGGGGGGGTTCGGATTTCAGAAATCCGAACCCGCTCACCCCTATACTGAACGTAAATTTAATGTGCATCCTAATTTTGGTCTGGCCGGTCAGAGTGGAAGCTGCATGCAGTTTGAGCAATCTCGCCAGCCAGAGGCATCTCTAGTGATTGACATTTTTTGTATGGCGTGATTTGCGTATTACAGCCGACGATTCTATTCAGAACACTGAAATTAAACAGTAAGTGATTTGTGACTGAAAATGGCGACTTTTCTGTCATATTCTTCTGACTTACGCTGGTAGCTAGCTTGAGCATACAATACGGTGATACATTTTACAAACAAATATTGGTACCGTATGTATAAGCTTCCAAATTCTATTTACCTAAGCCTGTACAAATATTAATGTTGGACTTTACCATTTTCGGCATGGGATAAGTACCACATTATGACAATTACAATCTGACTTACGCTTTGATTTAAAAAGTTTGAAGCAGGCACAGTGAGCGCTCATTCTTGGGATTGTTTTTTTTTTTTTTTTTTTTTTTAATTTATACAGAAATGAGTTTTGATGACATTTCATTCCCCGATGAAATTAGTCATTGAGGTTTTAAATTTTTGTTTAAAAAGCAGTCACCCCTTGAATTGAGGCCATTTTGGAAATGTAATCATCAAGCAGAAGGGGTGTGAGCAAGGGGTTTCAATTATGGTTCACAGGAGCAGTTAATTAACAGTCAGGGACGCGTGCGTCAGTCGTATGTCACACACAGAGCTGTAATTCCGCTCTGTCTTCTGTACAAATACATTACTGATGAAGAAGAATGAGAAGCTCCGATATCACAGAGTGTGATTAAATGTTAAACTACGTACTGTGCTCATAATATTTACTTACAATGTTCTACATTTATTTTTCTGTATCAGTACTGTAGTTAGGCATTTGTACTCCATTTGCAAGAACACGAGAGAGTGTTTATTTACCCAGCAGTTCAGAGCAATGCACTGTCCAAGTTATGGTTTCTTGCAATGGGCGTTTAAACAGTGAAACACCAGGTTGCATTCAGGGGTATATTAAGAGAGGAAGGGGCCATGTGCATTCCCCGTCTGGGCCCCCTCCTCTCTCCCCGGCGGCCGGCAGCAGACTGACGTGCTTGACCGCCGACCGCAGCATCAGTAGACTTTAGGCACTAATCTGTGCCCAAAGTCTACTGCGCATGCGTAGGTCACTGGGGAAATGGCGCGGCTGCCATTTTCCCGGTGATTTCTTCATTGCGCATTAGTAAAACGCTGGAAAAATGCCAGCGTCTGACATTTTACAGCATTTTGTGCAGGGCTGAGATTCCCGACGAGGGACGTCGGAGAGGTAAGTCTTAGATAATATTGTTGCAGGGTGTGCGGTGCGGGAACCCCCTAGACCCAGGGGCCCGTGTGCCACACCCATTATAGACGTGTACAACAGGCTGTATGCAGTCTGTTGTACACGTCTTTTTAACATGTAACGCTCAACAGAAACACATTATTGGGGGAGATTTATCACACCTTCTAAAGAGGACATATGGAGGCATAGGTCAATTTATAATGGGTGCAGGGTATACGGTACATCACCACGCGCCCATACTATACTTACGTTGTGCCGGCAAGTGGGTCTCTCCTCCTCCATGGCACAATATAATCAGTGATGTCTTCAATAAGATGGCGCTGCGCAGTGGCAGCAAAGTCTCTGGCTCTGTGCCTGAACCTTTACTCTCTTATGTTCATGCGCCATCTTCCCAAACTGGGGAGATGGCGCCATGGAGAAGGAGGGACCCGCTTGCTGGTACAAGGTAAGATGTGGAGGTTGGGAGTAAACCCGCTGCTCGGAGGTAGGGTCCTCTGCACACCGGCCCCCTGGGCATTACTGTGACCAGAGGGGGTTACTTATCGCAACCAATTGGATTCTTCCTACAGATGTGTCCTCAAAACAATCGCGTCAAGCAATGCGTCTTGCTTGCAATGTGATGCTACCAGAACTCACCAGGAGAGTGCTGGTTAATTTTATATGCAACACTTGTATATCTGTGTGCATCTAAGTCACGCTGCGTGTGCTTGTAGAGACTTTGGTGTGATTGACAGTCAGGGAGCATTTGTTGGAGGTAACGGGGAGTAGCGTCAAAGAACTCAGACGTGACCATTTTAGGGGCGTGTCACATCCTGCATCTGCGATCCCGTACCCAATAAAAATGTTTCAGGCATCTCAGTACTTACGCCCATTCTGCGCGACCAAAGGGTTACTTATTGATGACCGATAATCGAAGAATCTGCGACCAATACTGCATCTTTGTAGTTGTACGCAGGTGTTTGGATTTGCAAAGCTGCAGGTGGGCGTCTCAATAAATTCCTGGGCATCAGCGACATTTGCATATTTTTGCACATTGACTGCGTACACTGACGCAGCAGCGGCAACTCTGAATCAGACATATAGGACATCATTCAGACCCACTCACAAGCGCTGAGTGCTCGCAAGCGGGTCGATGTTTAGGCCCTGCGCACGCGCAGCGGCAACACTGCCCGTGCGCAAGCCCCGGAGTGAGAGAGAAATTCTCTTGCTCCGAAGCTCACTACAAAAGGGGCGGCTGTCGATGTTGATCGACAGCTTGCCCCGTTTTGTAGGTGGTGCGGGGGGGTGGTTACACAAACAGAGGCGTTCCTTAAGGAACGCATGCCATTTTGTGGACGGCCACACTGACATCAGCAGTGATGTCAGTGGGAAGCTTTCTGCTCAATCAGAGCAGGAAGTTCCCTGGGACTTGCGGTCACAAACCCCGATGGTCGCGATGGTCTTGACCATCGCGACCATCAACCTGGTCGGTCGCTAAAGCTGTGGGTGGTAACCCACAGCTTAGCTAGCGATCAGGAGGCCGCACTTCAAAAGCCAAGTGGCTGCCCTCATTCTGCAAGCGCCTCTGAATGAGGGCCTTAGGGTCTGATTCAGACCCGCTCGCAAGCACTGAGCGCTCGCAAGCGTGTCGATGTAGGCCTAGTGCGCATGCGCATGACGGAGCCGGCTCCGTTGTGCGCATGCACGACACCCAGATAGCGACGGGCAAGCCGTCGCTCCGGGTCTCGCACCAAAGTGGGCGTGCTGTCGATGTTGAGTGACAGAACGCCCCCTTTGGTGGGTGTGCCAGGGGCGTGGCTGCCCAGACGGAGGCGTTCCCATGGGAACGCCTACCGTCTGGGGCCGGCCCCACTGACATCACAAGTGATCACAAATTATGTCAGTGGGAGTGCTTTCGGCTCTGATAGAGCCAAAAGCACCCCAGGGCTTGCGGCAATGAGACCCTACTACAAGGGTCTCGTCGCAAGCCCGATGGTCACGATGGTCTTGACCATCGCGACCATCTTCCTGGCCGCTCTAAAAATTATGAAGGACGGCCCTGATTCAGAGCGAGCGCTCTGTCAGAGCATCCGGCTCTGAATTAGGGCCTTAGGGCCTCATTCAGAGGCGGTCGTAGGATTCAAGCGGTCGCTCAGAAACAGGGCGACCGCTTGCATCCTGAACGGCCGCCTCCATGTCAATTGTTAGGCTGTGGGTTAACACCCACAGCTCTAACGACCGCTAAGAGAGATGGTCGCAATGGTCAAGACCATCGCGACCATCGGGGCTTACGACGAGACCCTAGGGTAGGGCCTCATCAGCCTTAAGCCCAGGGAGCTTCCTGCTCTGTTTGAGCAGGAAGCTCCCCACTGACATCACTGATGATGTCAGTGGGGAAACCCACAAAACGGCAAGCACTCCGAAAGGAATGCCTCCGTTTGGCCGGGCATGCCCCCTGCCCACCCAGCAAACGGAGCTAGCTGTCAATCAACATCGACAGCTCGCTCCGTCTGCTTCAAGCCCGCTAACGATGGGTGATCCGTCGTTAGCGGGGGCCCGCGCATGCGCACGACGGAACAGTCTCCGTCGTGCACATGCCCTGTGGACCAACATCGAGTCGTTGCGAGCACTCAGTACGCACCGACGAACGCTTTTCGGCAAACGAGACTTTTTGCATCAAATTGAATACGCCATTTAGTACATATACTCCTCTGTCTGATGAACAATTTCGAGACAAATGTACAGTAGCTGTGAAAAATCATTTAGATGCCATAAGGTGTTCAACATAATGTCCTGATACATAATTCCATAGCAGTTAATCTAGAGATGATACATTAACAGAATTTTTTTCCTCAAGTCTTGCATGCAAAAGTGCACTAAACTATATTGTTGCACTATAATAAAACAAATGTGCTTAATGTAAACTTCATACATGTGTTAATTTCTGTCACCTGGATTTTATGTCGCAATATTTATTGTTAAATGTGTGAACTTGGAAACATTTAGTAAAGGCAGCTTATCATAAGTGATAAGCAAACAAGGCTTTAGCGGCACCAATCATACCAGTCACATGTGATTTCAATAACTCCCAATTAGTTAATCCAATGTATTAATTAGTGATGAATGACACTTTAACATGACTTCATAGAAAGTGGAGAACCAAGTTAATTCTCAATAGGATGGATGAATTCTATTTTTCTCAGGTGTTGCAGAGATAAATTGCAGTTGATGTTGCAACTGATGGTGCACCGATGGTGCATCTAATGACACACCGAGACATATTAGTGTCGCTGCCTATTAACATCTCAGAAGGAAAATCATTGGTCATGGCATTAGTATAAAGACGGAGCTACAACTGCGGCAAAAGATGCAGCCGCATCTGTGAGCACCTCTAAATTAGGACCAGAATCTTCAGGTCCTCAGAATGTTCATCCTACCCACAAAAGTACCAGGAGGGTCTGCCATCTTGGGTGCATTACAAAGGTTAGAGTTTGGGGAATATAAGAGATATGTGATGATATGATGCATCAAATCAACAATGATAGGCGTTGCGGAAAATACAATATATAGTATGCAACATACGTAACCCATAGCATCATTCAATTCACAGATTGTTAATCGTAACCACAAATGTATCAGGAGAGAAAGACATACTGTATTGGACACAATGTGTGTTTTTGTTTTGCCAAAACCACCTGCAAAGGTTTTGCTTTTGCCAAAACCACCCTCATGGATTTTGGTTTGGATTCGGTTTTAGTTTGGGATTTCTTTAAAAATTGATAAAAACAGCTAAAATCATGTACAGTAACTTGGACCTGTTTTTGTTCTTGTTCCTATAGTATTACTGGCATCAATAACTTCCATTACTATTAATTTACACTTTACAGTCAAGTTTGAATGCCTCACAGTTCCTAAAACTACAAGGGAGGGACTTAAATACAATACAAAACACGTGAGATCCTATTTTTAAATCCAAGCTCCGAATTGCGAGAAAACCCAAGTCAGGACTCAGTTCTACTCGGAACCCCAAAGTGATTGCGAACCGGGACTCGATTCTTGTCTCAACCCCTAAGTCAAGGTGTGTTAGGTTTTCCCAAAAACTGAACCGCTCTTCTCTAGACACAATACATATTGTACGACACTACAAAAAGATTAGGTGATAGAGATGGTGTGGAACTTCCGGTTTCGTGTATTAGATATGCGGCTGATTGCGGGCGACGCAGGTGTGGCTATATACCACTACCAGCAAGGATTTTCTAAGTACAGTGTATCTGTAAATCGAAACCGGAAGTGACGTCATCGGGGCACAATTCATGGAGACTATAAAAGGAAGCATTAGGAACAGTACCTCCACACCTTGATAAAGGGAGTTTTGATCCCGAAACGCGTTGGTCCTGGAGGCTGTCTAGATAGGTGTATTTGGTACTGGAATAGAGGTGAAGTATGTGTTCTTTTATTTTTGCTATTATCATCAATGTGACTGTGCTGGCGTCTGCACCAAGTCGCGTCTTTTGAACACATGGTTTATTTGTCTATGGTTCCTACAGTACCCACCCTATCTCACCTTGTTTACTATTTTTGGGGAATATTGACCCTATATTTTGTTTTGACCTTCATTGGTTTTATTTTTGGATATATGGATTTATTATGATCTATAATATTTATATTGTGTGACGTCAACTATGAATTAAATACCTACCTATTTTATCTGAGGCACTTTGGAAAGTTTTTTCTTGAAAAGATACCTTGATGAGTCTTAATATGCACCAGAAAGTGTGAGTATGGGTACGCATCCACTTTATTGAAGCTCCACCAATCAGACCAATTAATGTATGTTTGAAAGAAACCTTTATGAGCTTCCCAGCATACCTTGAATGTGTAAGTCAGGTGTGTGAATCATTATATATAGAAAAAGTATCGTTAAACACATTGTTTGAAAGAAATCTTTATGCGTCTGGTAACACCCCCTGCTAACGTAAGTTAGGTGTGTAATCTGGGCTGTTCAACCAATATATAAGCATTCTGTATCCAGAATCAAAGTTGGAATAAAAAATTGTACACTCCTTTTGAATTATCACAATATTGATTAGAAGGATCTACACATTGCAGTCTTTATTTTTATATTTTTGCATATATACGGAATTATCCTGATGGATGACGTCTAAGGAAAATTACCTTTAACAACGCTTGTGGCAAAAAGGAAGAAGATTATCTTACACTACTTAGGATAAGTATTCTCTGTTTTGTTATCCTTTGACTTCACACACAGACAGCGCCCTCACTCTATCCTACATTAATCTTTTACAATACATATTGTAGGCTACAATTTGTTGGCTAAGCAATACATATACGAGATACTGTATGATAACACTCTTTGGACATAAAGTAAGAAATATAATATGAGAACAACATAATACACACAAAATCATCAGTTCTACTACTTGGTTATCCTACTCACCCACGAAAGTACCAGACAAGGCAGCCATCTTGAGTTCACTATAATGTCTTAAAGGGCGGATATGCACTTGCATCAAATCAACACTTACAGACATTGGGGGAAATACAAAATATAACATATGAAACATGTTACTCATAGCAACATTCAGTCCATGGATTTTTCATTCTACCCATGAAAGTACCACCCAAGGTACTGTAATAATAAGAAGGGAACAGGTGATGGTTGGTGCTTTGGAAGGAGTATACTCTCCTGCTCTGTAGGGTCCTTCAGCATGAGACCACCAGTTTTACTGTTACGAGGAGGGGCATGTTTGTCCAAAATTACATTTAGACTTAAATTAGCCTTTAATATTGCCCTAATTAAGCTGAATGTTCAGGGGGATCTAAATTATATTTGCTCCATTCCTCCTTGGTCTTAGCTCCAGGCCTGTCATTCATTCCTCTCTGTAATTGTATTATCAGACTTCTTCCCATTTATATGTGAGCACATGTTAAAACTTGAGACAATGAAGCAATAAAAACCATAATACAATTAGCTGTGTGATGGTCTGTCTCCGCAAAAGATCAATGAGCTTACACTATTCGTGTTTTTTAATTTCTCTAGACATAGTGACTGAATGATCCCTTGCCACTAGTTTATAAGAAGGCTGCACAATTGCTTGTAGATTTGTATTTTGCCACAGAAGAAGACAGCATTAATAAAAAAAGGATTCATTGAAAGAATCAGCCTAAAATAAACTTTAAAGACGTAGATAACTAGCAGCAGATTACCATTACCTGGTATTTATCATCATTGGCGGCAGTGGGGCCCATTATAGATACATATTGCAAAGTTCAGAAATTAGATTTGTGAGAAAGTTATTAAAAAAACTCTTCATTCCCTGCAAATGGTCTGCAGTAAAGTCCTCATACCCCTAGGGGTATATTTACTAAAGTGTTGGTTTTTAGAAGTGGAGATGTTGCCCATAGCAAAATCTCAAATTCTAAAAACCTGCATTATAGTAAATATAGCAGCAATAGCCTTTTTTTGGCATATGGTGTGAGATGCATGGAGCTCCATAGCTGCTCCGCCATGGCAGCAATTGCCAGACTTATTTACTTATTAGTACTTGCATTCTTATTTCTAAATTTGGCATCTTATTTGCATTGTAGCTGTATCCAAAGTTGCTTATAGTTTCCAGGGCGCTTAGGATTAGCTGGTACTAAGTCACAGCTTAAGCACAATGAGGGCCGGTTCTAGGGTGTTTGGCGCCCCCCTGCAAACTATAAATTTGCACCCTCCCATACTTTTTAAAGGGACCGCATGTGCTTAAGGGGTGTGGCCTCACAAGGAAGGGGCTTGGCCACACAATAGTACCCTAATTCAATTTACGCCACACAGTAGCGCAATCTTATTCACAATACACCGCACGTAGTGTCCCTGATTCATATTACAAGACATATTAATGTGCCTTATTCATGTTATGACACACAGTAGTGCCCCATATTCAGGATATGTCACATAGTAGTGTCCCCTATTTACATTACACTACACAGTAGTGCCCCTTGTAAACGTTATGCCACACAGTAGTGCCCCTCATACACATAATGCCACACAATAGTAGCACCCCTTATGCATATAAAGACACAGCACTAGTGCCCCTTATGTACATAATGCCACAGTAGTAGTGCCTTATACACAATGCCCACAGGAGTGCCCCTTATTCACATAATGCGGACAGTAGTGCCCCTTGTACACATACTGCCCACATTAGTGGTGTCCCTTACAAAAAATGCCCACAGTAATGCTGCTTACACATTATGACACACAGACACAGCACTGTACTTACCTGAAGCCCTGCTCTTGCTTCTGCTGCCGTCTGACAGCTCCTTGCACTCAGCACAATGGGAGAGACATTATGACGTCTGTCCCTACTCAGGCGAGGTAATAAAATCTCAGCGGGCGACCGGCAAATGGAGAATGCGGCAATGCCTCTCCAGCCCTGCGCCTCCCTGCATTGCAAAGCTCACTTACTGTATCGCACCGGCCCTGAGCACAATGATGCATGGCAGGGCTCACTCATATTAGCCCTCAGTCTTTTGCTTTTTACCCAGGTTAGCCACTCACAGAGCAGCTGCATGTAATGCAATCCCAGTGTCCAGGGTGTCCGTGTATTGTACCTTTGTCGTATTAGTGATGCCAATAAGAAGCATGTATGTGGCAGGACGCTTGTTGCAGCTTATCTGCATGTGCAGAAAAAATTTAAATATAAGGGAGGGTAAGAACATACAGTAGTATATTGTGGGGAAACATCAGAAGATCCCTCTATGGCAATTCTCTCTCCATAGAGGCAGATTGGCTAACACAGAGTGCAACTAGCAATGGACATAAAGACGTTGCTAAGCATACTTTAACCAATGCAATGTAATGTAACATATACAGCCCTGGTGCTTCCTCACTTTTATAATTAATTCAAAATCTCAAAAGAAGCTAAACTGAGCCATATTTACCTACACCCAGGTGACTCCCGAATTTCAGAGGATTCCCAAAAAGGTGTAAGCCGGTCTTCCGCATGCCGGCTACTTTCTAAGTGAAGTGCTAGGGTATGCTGGTAGAACTACAGTATCCAATATACTTATGGGCGTGAGAACATCCTGTTGCATGGAGAACTAGAAGTGCCAGCACGCGATTGCAGACAGGGCCTGCTGAAATGAAAACTATAGTTCCAGACACTGAACTAATAATGATGAAAAAAACACCAACACCAGCTCTCAAACCACTTTTATGTAAATAAACATTTTCTCCAGCTCTCGGTATCCAGTTTATTAAAAACATTAATCTAAAGGGAATCTTTTTCCTGAAGTAGACCACAGGGAATCTACAAACACATAGTAATCCAAAGGGAAATAATCATAAAATAATAAAAAAAAACACAAGTTGTAATTTTAATTATTCTTTGCGGATCCATTCTGGTAGATGACGAAGAACTGAATGGATCTCAATAAGCGTAGTGTTATCTTCCATACAGTTTGACCTATTGTTGCCTCAGAAGCAGCCATATACCAGCATCTGTAATACAGTGTAGTGCAATATTATAGTATGTCTTTGTATCAGAGGGCCTGATTCATCACGGATAGCAACTGCAGCAGCTTTCGCAGATCGGCCAATGGTGCATACTGCCCATGCGTATGCATCGCCGTTTGCCGGCCAGTATTGCGATCACACTGCGATCATGTACGCAGATACAAAGCCATCGCAGAGTGTGACAGTACGTCAGCATTTGGGAGTAGTGACTGGGGAGTGGTTGGAGAAACGCAGGCGTGCCTGATCGTTTGAACGCCGTTTCCTGGGCGTGCATAAATTAGCCACTGCGACGGCATTCGCAGCTTGAGTACTCACTGCGTGCAACGAGACTTGCAATTTCTAAGACAGGTCAGACCTGCTGTAATTCTGCATGAGGGGCCGATGTTACTCAATGTTACCAGTGTGTACGCAAGATTGCGAGGTCTTACGGATGTGCGATAATGTCTCTATGTTGGGTGAGCAGTTGCAGACATATTTTTGCAGCAGAACTGCGTGCATAATAGCAGCTGCGATCCCCTGAATCTGGCCCAGAGTCCACTGTCGTTTTAGGCATATGATACAGCATAATGCGATCACATCCCTTCTTCTTCAGGACCCCGCGGCGTAATAGGGCATGTACGTTCTGCTGACCACGCATGTTCGGGAGGTCATTGCCGGGGCAGTATCCGTAAATGTTGCAGAGTGTAGACTATAGGCTGCAATGGCTCACACCATCTAAAGCATACTTGCCGACATTCAGCTCCCTCCTTTCTTTGAATGTCTGCGCACAGTGGGGGCGTGGCCTGATAATGACGTATCATTGGGGGCGGAGGCGGGACAGGGCCGCGTGAGTGCATCATCGTGGCTCCGCCCCCTCTTCACAATGCCAAAAATATTTTCATTGTGAAGCAGGGGGCGGGGCCATGATGACGCAATTCAGTGCGAATCGCGTCACTAGCCTCCCCCGCTGTGGGGGTTTCTATGAGGTAGCGGGGGTGGTGGCAGGCAGCAGCCGGGAGGCTTGCCTGCCTCTCTGGGGGGTCGGGAGTGGCACCCGATATTCGGGAGGCTCTCGACCAACTCGGGAGGGTAGGCAAACCTGATCTAAAGATGACCGTAGCTACTGGGGCCAAGCTCCAGAATGTTTTGGGTTCTGGAGCTTGGTAAATTGAGCAATAAAGCAACCCCCATAGAAACCTGTTGGGGCTGTTTTTGCAATAGAAAGTGGGAGACATATCTCCTATATCGCCTGTACATGCAATCAGGGGAACATAATATTTGTAGGAAGCCCTGGAAAATGTATGTTTTCAGGGGATATCCAGCATATAATGATTGATAAATAGGCCCCCACTACAATTTTGCCCTGATGACTATATTATAGTCACAGGTCATGGCAATAAGGGTTATTTATCAAAAAAAGCTTGCTGGAACATTGTTTCCGAAAAAACAGCCCTTTAGGAGAAGAGCAAAAAGTTAAGCGATACAGTAGTTAAAGTTGGTTCAGACCTGAGTTGATGCACATGCGTGGGATTCCCATATGCCAGTACTGCATGTGTTGGTGGAGATTGATCCAAAGGATTGCTCTATAGAAAATAATTGCGATACTGTTGCCTATTTATTAGCAGCTGTTTACAGTATATAGTGCACACATTTTCTGCAGTTCTTTACAAAGAATTAGAGATGTGCCTACCGGTCGGATCTTCCCGTGGTTCTGAACTCGGATTTAAAAAAATAACTTCTGTCTTGGATTGCAAAATAATGTCATTATAGCTGTTTTCTTCATTTTTTCATTTTTTAAATACAGATCCAAAGCCAAATCACGTGAGGGTGGTTTTCACATCAGTCCCTGCCCCAATGGAGCTTACAATCTATGGGCCAAATTCAGCTTGGATCGCAGTTGCTAATACACACGCAATCGGCCGATTGTTGCATACTGCGTATGCATCGCAGTGCACATGCCACAGCCAGCCACTGCGATCGGAACTGCGACTGCAGTGACTATGCAGACCCATCGCAGAGTGATTGACAGGAAGTGCCGTTTGTGGGTGGTGACAGGAAGGTGTTTGGCAAAACGCAGGCGTGCCAGAGCGTTTGAACACCATTGCATGGGCGTGCATAAATTACCCACTGCGATGCCCTATGCAGCCTGAGACCTGATAGCGTGCGCTGAAGTTAGCAGGTCAGCATTCACAAAAACAGAGCGTCCCCATTTTCTGGGAGCGCAGAGATTTTTGGGAGACGCAGATTTTCTGCCCGCATCAACGCAGATGAAACGGCCAATCTGAATAGCCTTAGGCTTACACAGATAGCCAATTCTACGATGTTGAACCCCTTATGCATCTTTGGACGCATAGTGAGGACATACAAACTCCACACACATGTAGGTGTTGTAATCTGCAGAGTTACACACACCAGCGGGTGACTCAAGTTATGAACAGCCCTTGTACTTAATCAGTCACTCACCGTTACATATGCACTGGAGCAGAGCTTTAGCGGAAAGGGGAATCATGCGGATCACCAGCCAGAGAGTGTATGACTCTTGTGGGTAGCGGTCCTGGACACAGGAACAGCATTTTGTGTAGGTATATCACCCGGTCTTTCACGAGCTAAGGATGAGATGTCTGTCTCCCACCATGTCACTCTACACACTAGCAAGATGGAACCTGCATATGTGCAGTGTTACATACGGTGGCCATCTTGGTACAGGGAATGAAGCCTCCCTGGAGGGACACTAAGATGGAGTATGCACAGTTGCACACTCCTCTTTCAGCAACCCCCCTCGCTACAAGATTTTCCATGTTACACAAAAATCCATCTAAAGCTGTGTCATAGCAACTGCTGAAAGAAATTTGGTTAAACACATAAAAAGACATCAACACATGATGCCTTTTTGGAAGATACTTTAGTAAAAGTTTGTTTACTGATGGCATTGGCCATCAACAGTCATTCAACTAACTTAGGTCGGTATTCCATTAGCCGCAAAAGTCGGAAAGGTTTCGCCTGCCACACTTTTTGCCTACATCATCTGTTTTGGCAGCGGAAACTTATTGGGTGTGCCCCCGCTATTCGCCGTATTCAAAACGAAAGGACGCGAAAACACGGTTCTAGCGCAATTCAAACAGGCGAAAAGTGCTGTCAAAAATATGGAAATCAACCTGACACCCCCCAAAAGATGCACCAACATTGGAGATTAATAGAGATGTCCCCGAATAACCCTAATGAAGCTATTTGGGGTAATCAAGTGCTGTCAATTACCTCTAATTAGCGTCTTTGAAACAAGTGGTAAAGAATAGCATTAAGCAGTTTTTTTGGGAGAAAATAAGTAGTCCTGTCAAATTTGGTGTACATGAAAATGGGTGTAAGCATGGTTTGAAATCGCAAAAGTGAAATTTTAAAAAACGCACCTTCATTAAGCAACTGCAATCAAAAAACACCTCCCCATACTTGCAGACCCCCAAAAAGTCTATTTCACTAGTTTAAAAGTTTGTACCCCCACTTTGCACTTTTTCGCCCCCATTTTCAATGTCATTTTTTGGGGTGTTTCTAATTTTTTAAGGGATTTTTTGGCACAGTTATGCTTTGGGGGGCTGTCCCAAGGGTGCTGAGTGGTTTCCCCCACGTTTGCACCACAAAACCACAATTCTGCACTTTTTTTCACCACCTATTCATACGCGAAAACTATTTGGAATTGAATATGGCCCAAAGTTAGATGTCTTAAAACTCTCTGAATGCAATGTTTGCTAAGTTTTCATCATATTTCTTAGGTGGCTGCTGATATTTGACCTACAGAAGATCTTTTCTCTGGTTAAACTTCCACGCTAAGGAGTACATTTACTAAAGTGAGAGTTTTTAGAAGTGGACATGCTGCCCATAGCAACCAATCAGATTCTAGATTTTGTCTTCTAGAAGGTGCTTTTTAAATGTTAAGTAGAATCTGATTGGTTGCTATGGGCAACACCTCCACTTCTAAAAACTCTCACTTTAGTACATTTACCCTTAATAGTCTCTGTTTCAGATATATCTTCATTTGCTGGCATGTGACACATTCATTCATTCTGCATATCAACTTCCAGCCTTACTTAAATTGTTGTTGTTTATTTAAAGATAACATCTCTGTACTTGACAAGCTTTCTGGTATTTGGATTCCACAGTCTGTAACCTCTGTTCTCATGTCAATAACAAAACATGATGCACTTTACTGACTTTCAATCCAGATTTTCCTTTTGGTATATGCACATAGGCAACATAGGCAATACTTCCAAAGGTTCTGAGATAGCTTAAACTTGATTTTCAATTTGACCATGATTCAAAAGGTGTTCTGTCCTTTAGGGCAACTGTAGGAGAACCGTTTATGAGATACAGTGCTGTGGATATAGGAGCTCATTCAGATCCGTTCGCTATGCTGCGCTCTCTCGCAGCCGGGTGATTGTTACAAACTGTGCATGCGTATAAGTCGCAGTGCACGTGCACGAACCAGTCACTGCGTTTGGAAATCGTGCGCTTGTAGCAATATGACTGAGCGCTGCTTTGAGTGACAGATAGTGCTGTTTGTGGGTGGTGACATGGGAAGGTCCAGGAAAATGGGGGAGTGGATGAACGAATGCATTTATGTCTGACTGTCAAAACAGCATTCTTTGGGCGTGCATAATTAGCATGGAGGCATCATTGTACACATCACCTGGTTGTATTTCAGCCTGCAGTGATCGCAGTGCTTGCGGCAGGGTAGGGTCTATGTCAAGGGCTGCAAGCAGCTCCAATGGCTCTCGATGTTACTGATTAATCATAACCTTCATGGAGATGACGTGTGCTTAGAATGAAAAGTGGGTGTCATTACATCGGCGTGCAATCATTCTGCCATCGCTCTCTAAGACATAGAGGGCGTCCTTAAGCCTGGCCGTGTGATTGCGGAATTTGCATATCCGTGCCCTGATGGCTGCGAAACTGCGCAGCATAGCAAACAGGTCTGAATGAGCTCCATAGATTCCTCCCAAAATTACTTCTCTAGGCCCACATCCTTTAGCATATTTCTTGCTCTCTCTACCAGTGTATGGTTTTCTCATGCAGGTTGTGTCTCTCAGGTGTGGACTTCGACTCATCCTGCCACCACTGACATGTAAGGGAGGGAGTGAGTGGCAGACCCAGGCCCCCACTGGGCCCCTCCATCTAGCCTGAGCCTGGGTAATTAGTACCTGCCCCTGCCACCCCTTGACACCCATTCAGAATTGTTTACAGAAGCGATTATCAGTTAACCGCGCATGCGTATAAGTCGGAATGCGCATATATCAAGGACAATTACCGTATTTGCTCACAGCAACAGTTTAGTTGTTGTGTGATTGGTCTGGGAGCATTTTTTGGAAGTAACAGGGAGTGGTGCAAAGAACGCAGGTGTGTTGTGACTGTTTCTGGGGCGTGTCTCACCCTGTGACTGCGATCACGTATGTAAGGAATATGGCTCCGGCATGTCTGTTCCCACTGTAACTCTGGGGGACAATAGACTCCCTCAGCACTGCAATAATCTAATGATCTGTGACCGATGCTGCATCTTTGTATGCAGTTGCTGCAACATTGGATTTGCAAAGCCGCAGGTAGGCATCTCAATACATCTTTCAGTGACTGCGACTTTAGCATATTTTTTCATACAGTAGAATCTATGACGGCATTAGCGTACAACTCTGAATCAGGCCCTATTTCATCTATACTTCATCCGGTTCTTTGCCGATATATATACTTTTCCCTTAGACCTAATTCTTTCATTTTGTGTGTAACAATTTCGTAAAACCCATATATATCCCACATAACATTGTAATGGATCATATGATATAGAAATTGCACCACTGAGATTTAACCTCCAAAAAATGTATCACATTTCTTAGGCATGAAGGGCCTTTATGTAGCCATGCTGATCATGTGTTATCTAATATTGTTCTACAATATGTTCCAGAACCACATCCCACTGATGCCCTTGAAAACCTGTATTCACAATAGAAGTTAGATCATACAAAATCTGACTAACGATTTCTGAAATATTTTTTATAACTCACAAAACTAAAGAAAGTGCTGAGTAACATCTGTAAATATAAATGTGGCTGAGGGGACGACTGACAGTCCTACTGCCATACATATGTGTCCTTCTATATTGTGGCTCAAGTCACATCAATTAACCCTGCTCGGCACGCCAAGTGCCGTGTGACTCTGCCATGCATAGAGACTTTTTCACTCAAAATGTGCATCATCTTTGCATAATTAAACTAGATGCGACAAAACTACTGCTAGTGCACACTGACCATTGGGGCTTGCGGCATTTGTACATCTGTGTGCAACTGAGTCTGACTACAGTATGTGTATAATATAAGGGCTCCGATACGTGCAGCTACGGCTTTTCCCCACTCCAGGTACCGTCATGATTTGTGTGCGACTTTGTATGTGTGTTATACTAATTCCTGTGTGTTCCTAGCATCTCTGGTACACTGCGAGCAGCTTTTCTCTGTGACTAATATGCAAAATATAAAGAAATATATAGGGCCTGATTCACTACGGATCACTATGGCGATTCGCACGCAGACCCACTGCGAAAATATGCTAATGTTTGCAATCACAATGCCGTCGCAGCCCAACATAAGGACGCCCACTTCCCCTTACTTACATCCGTAATAATTTGCAAGTCTGCGAAACCATCGGTACCATCAGAGCCTCTCACACATAATTACAACAGGTCTGACCTGACTCAGAATTTGCTAACCTCATCGAATGCAGTGAAAGCCCAGGCTGTGTATGCAATCGCAGTGGCAAATTTATGCACGCCCCTCTAGTGGCATTCAAACGCACTGGCACACCTGCTTTTCCCCGACCCCCCTCCCCGTCAACACCCCCATACGGTCACTACCTGTCAATCACTCTGTGATGGGTCTGGGTGGTCACTGCGATCGCAGCCTTCGCACAATGCATACGCATGCACAGAACGCAACAATCGTCCGTCTGCGTGCATAATTGTAGTTGCGATCGGTAATGAATCAGGCCCGTAGTACGCTACTCATCTCACTATGTCTCATTCGTTCCAGGCATTTTGTGCCGTGTAATGTAAAGACGCTCAGTGTAAGGACACATCTGTAGGATTTGACTAAATATTTTTTTCTATTTATTCATTTTGAATAATTATTAATATATATTTACCGAAATAAATATTTAGATCTCTTGTAATTTCTTTAATGTGCTCTTAGTTTCACTTCATCTATCCCTTACACATCACCAAAAATACTGAACATAAATGAAAGGACAGTCCAGCATGTGCAAAAATTGAGTAATATATCTAGAATCAACTTCATTTGATTGGTTCAATATCTCCCATACATTTCCATCGAACAAGAATGTTGCCATACTTGTAACTTATCAAGAACTCACACTAAGAGGGGTATTCAATATGAAAGGTTAACCCCTGGCGAAGTTAACGTTTCATATCGGAGTTTTTTTCTGCGTAAAGGTATGGTGCGCGCTCCCGCTTATCCCCGTATTCAAATTAACGAAAACGGGAAACTCCGAAGTTGGATTTGCGTAAAGTTACGAATTTTTCCTTAAAATAATTGTAAGACCCCCCTAAAGTTGTAAAAACATGGGGGAACACTATGGGTACCCCCGTTTTAGCCTTTAATTGAAAGTCGGGATTTAAATAGCCGCAGCAGGTGCTTTTTTCCCGACATTGAAGAAGTGATGCAGAAGAGCACTTAGGTTATTTTTTTAATTTTTTTAAGTGGTCCCATCAAATTTGGGGTACATGAAAATGGGTACTAAAGTCAGTTTTTAAAAATTCTGCATTTGTGCACCTGCCGCTATAATTCTATTCTAGAAAACACCTGCTGCATACTTGCAGAATAGCCCTGAACCTATTTCCCTATTGTTTAACAATTTTTTCCCATTTTTTTTTTGCACCCCAATTTTTAAATTAATTTTCTGGGGTGTCCCTATTTTTTTTTAAAACTTTTTTTGACACAGTTCTCTTTTAAATGTCAATCTCAGGGGTGCAGGCTATTTTTTTTTAAGCCTGCACCCCTAAACCCCAATTCTGCACTTTTTTTCGACACCTATTCAATGGTGAAAAGTTATCACCGTTTTTTATCAAAGACTTTTCAAAACTGCGATAAGTCTTTGAAATTGAATACGGTGTAAAACTAAAACAAGTGATATTAACGCAAAAACGTTAAAAAGTGCGATATTAACGCAAAAAACGATGTTATTGCACCCATATTGAATACCCCTATAAGCAGTCCCAATGTGTAAGCTGTTCTGCTGGAAACTTGAGCAAGCTACCATCAGTGACCTTCGGCCTCACCACTTCATTGGGTTGTTTGCAGAAATTAAGCAGGACCTGGTGTTGTGGGATAAATTTTTGATGCACATTAATTGTTATCTTTGTTTCACAGTGGCCTCAGG
Organism: Taudactylus pleione; assembly: GCA_031769625.1. NCBI lineage: Eukaryota > Metazoa > Chordata > Amphibia > Anura > Myobatrachidae > Taudactylus > Taudactylus pleione. Next base: position 2,491,768 of record JAUIMM010000353.1, read on the forward strand.
ACAACTCTGTGAATGTCCTTGAGTGGCCCAGCCAGAGCCCAGACTTGAATCCGATTGAACATCTCTGGAGAGATCGGACAATGGCTGTGCACCGACGCTTCCCATCCAACCTGATGGAGCTTGAGAGATGCTGCTAAGAGGAATGGGCGAAACTGCCCAAAGATAGGTGTGCCAAGCTTGTGGCATCATATTCAAAGAGACTTGAGGCTGTAATTGCTGCCAAAGGTGCATCAACAAAGTATTGAGCAAAGGCTGGGACTACTTATGTACATGTTATTTCTTAGTTTTTTTTTTTATATTAAAATTGCAAAAATCTCAAAATAACTTTTAACACATTGTCATTATGGGGTATTGTGTGTAGAATTTTGAGGACAAAAATGAATTTATTCCATTTTGGAATAAAGCTGTAGCATAACAAAATGTGGAAAAAGTGAAGCGCTGCGAATACTTTCCGGATGCACTGTATATGCTTTTTGCTGTTTTTATCTGTTTTTAAAGAACTCCAGTTTTTTTTTATGGGATCACAAGGCGGCATCAGCCATTAAGGGGTTTATTATTTTACCACACGAAAGGCGAGATGTGCTAAGCCTTGGAGAGAGATAAAGTGGATGGAGATAAAACACCAGCCAATCAGCTCCTAACTGTCATTTTTTTAAAACACATCTTGTAAAGTGACAGGAGCTGATTGGTCGGTACTTGATCTCCGTTATCACTGTCCAAGGCTTAGTGCGTCTCCCCCAAAACATGCTCAATCATGCTTACACTACACTGTTTTTCCTCTTATAGACTCTCTGCTAAGCAATGCCAGGGATGGAGAAAAAGTGAACGGAGATAAAGTCCCAACCAATAAGCTCCTGTCATTTTATAAACACAGCCTGTGACATGGCAGTTAGGAGCTGGTTAGTTGGGACTTTATCTCTCTTCACTTTATTGTCATCCAAGGCTTAGTAAATAGACCCCATAGTCCAAAACATTATGGAATAAACTTTTATTCAAAACTCCAAAGTTCCCAACATTCCGTATAACAGATGTTATACCTCTCTATCATTCACCAGAAAATACATTATTGCACAACACTTATATGCCGCACATTGCCCTTTTTTATGTTTTGTTAATGATTTAATAAACTTTTTTTTTTAAATTATTAAAAATACGTATATTACTTCTTGTGGTTGAAGTTCCAGACCTGTGGTGAATGTTACACAGCAGATGTTAGTCAAGTCAGATTAAAAATCTCAGTATGTTAAACGAATCACTAAGCTTTTTAATCACCTACACTATTTCTGTTGAAGGACAGCTGCTTGACATATTTCCAGAGTTTCCAGGTCTCTGATATCAATGTATCGGAACGTCAAGCCCCATTTGTTAGGTGAGTGCTAAATGTATGATCACACTTGCTAAACTCCATTAAATCAGAATAAATATTAACAGTATTTTAAATAACCTACTATCTTTTTTCTGCAGGCACGGTCCTCAGAGGTCAGACACAACAGATTCTGCATAATAAATCAAAAACTATATTTTGTCCGCAACCCTTTGTAAGCTACAGTACGACCATTATAGGGGGCACAGTGAAGTTTGCATTACTTATATAAAAATAATTGAAAAAAAATTAAAAAATTGGTAAAGTTAGTGCAGTGCAGATTTTACCCTGCCATAATTTGAATTTAAATGCCATTACAATAGCAAATATATGTACAGTGCACGTGGCAAAGTACAAATACATAAATGACATGCATGGAGTGATGAAAAATAATGTATTTATTATAACATAAAAAGTAAATGCTGCCAAACATATTGGCGCAAAATTTATTGTTCTATGCCTAGGCTAGGAGTATAATCATTTATTCTCAGTTCCCCGTGTTTTGGTCCTAAATAGGGATGTGCGCCTACCCCCGTGTTTTGGTTTTGGTTTTAGATCTGGATCTCCCCTGGTTTTGGGTCTGGATTGGTTTTGCCAAAACCTCACCTCTGTGTTTCGTTTTCGGGTTTTGGTTTTGGATCTGCATTTTTTTCTTAAAAAAGAAAAAAGAAAAACTAAAATCACATAAAATGGGCCTTTTTTGTTTCTACAGTATTAATAACCTCAATAACATTTATTTCCAGTCATTTTCAATCAATTTTGACCACCTCACAATATTATTTTCTTCATCTAGTTAAGGCCAAAAGGTTGCATCCAGCTAGCTGACTGACTAAATTAAGTGACACAGTGGGCGGCACTAACATGTGGCAGTTCTGCTTCCAATTTCCAACAGATACAGTGTGTTATATATATACAGTGTGGGTTGGATACACCAATAGGGCACTTACTGTGACAGCAGTGTCGGCAGAGCGGGATTGCTGACGGTGTCCTCAGTACATGTGCAGGGTATCGGCGGGCCCAGCGATATCTTCAGTGCAGGTTTGCTGGCTGTGTCGGCAGTGCAGTGGTTGCTGACGATGTCCTCAGTACATGGATTGGCAGTGCTGCAGTGCTGGCAGTGTCCTCAGTGAAGGGTACCGGCGATGTCGGCAGTGCCAGTGGTGTCTTTAGTGCAGGTTTGCTGACTGTGTCGGCAGTGCAGGGGTGTTTTCAGTGCAGGGTGCCAGTGGTGTCGGCAGAGCAGGGGTGCCAGCGGTGTCTTCAGTGCAGGTTTGCTGGCTGTGTCGGCAGTGTAGGGTTTGCTGACGGTGTGCTCAGTACATGGAATGGCAGTGCTGCGGTGCTGGCAGTGTCCTCAGTGAAGGGTACCGGTAATGTCGGCAGTGCCAGTGGTGTCTTTAGTGCAGGTTTGCTGACTGTGTCGGCAGTGCAGGGATGTTCTCAATGCAGGGTGCCGGTGGTGTCAGCAGAGCGGGGGTGCCAGCGTGTGTGCTGACAGTGTTGGCAGTGCAGGGGTGCTGGTGATGTCCTCAGTGTGGGAGTGCCGGCTGTGTCGGCGGTGTGGGGATCGCTGACGGTGTCTTCAGCAGCAGTGCAGGGGTGCCGGCAGTGTCGGCAGCGGTGGTGTCGGCAGCAGGGGATACTGCCAGTGGGGGTGCCGGCGGTGTCAGGCAGCGGGGGATGGCGGGTGCTATCTTCTTTTGCTTCCTGACTGTGTGCATAATGGGCTTAACGCTGATTGGCTAAGAGCCATGACAGACGGCTCTCTCAGCCAATCAGCGTTAAGCCCGATCAATACAAAACCACACGACCCGATAGCGGGATCGTGAGTTTTTGCCTCGGGCGAGGGATCCGGGGCAGGCAGGGAGATCCGAGCTTGGCTTGGATTGCCCTGGATCCCCGAATACGGGTGGGTTTGGATCTCCAAGATCCGAACCCGCTCATCTCTAGTCCTAAATCATTGTCATGTTTTGGCAAAACCACTCTCAAATGTTTTGTTCTTTAAAAACTGATAAAAGCAGCAAAAAACATGTAAATTGGACCTGTCCTTGTTTCTATTAGAGATGTGTGATTCAGTTCTCCAGAAATCTGAATCCACCCCAATTTAGTGAATCCAGATAGATCCGAGTCACGGTTTTGATCTCCTGAGGAGATCCGGACAGATTTGATTCGCAGTTCTAATCATCGTGGTTCGGAATTCAGATTTTAAATCCGAAATCCGGGTTTTGGATTGCAAAAATTTTAATGATTTTAGCTGTTTTTAAAAACTTTTTCACAATGTTTTTTTAACATACCCAGATCCAATACCAAGACATTTAAGGGTAGTTTTGCGAAAACAAAACAAAACACAAAGATGAATCCAAATCCAAAACCAATACCAAAACACTGGAGTCAGCGCACATCTCTATCAATATATACATCAATAACTTTTATTTCCAAGAAGGTTTAAGAATAGTGCGCCACCTCCCAAAAATAATGGAAAAGGCTCCTCCCAAGGGTAGTTACCACCTCCTTTTAAGCCAATAAATTATCTGAACACAATAAAATTGATGGAGCGCCTGTAATTCCAATGTTTTAAAAAATATGGAGCCAAATGTAATAGGTTGCGTTTTAAAGTAAAAATCCAACTCGCACCTTCTTGCATTTTTTGAAGGTGCGAGTTGGTGTCGGGACTCGCAAATGTAAGAGCATGAAAGCTTTTCAGCTAGAAGCTACTACACTATGCGAATCTGTGTGAGTATTTCCCTATGTAAACTTACACGCTTTAATGCGACTAGCATTAAAAGGTGCAAGTTATACAGAAGCCATCACAGAGCAGTGAGATCTGTGAAGACTTCTGTCTGTGTGTTTTAAAAAAAAAGACGTGCACCCCCTCCCCAGAGGCATAACCAACCCCGGGCTCTGTACAACCTGTCCTGGTTCTAAAAATACAGGGGCCAATATGCGTAGGGGGCCCCTGTATATTAAGTACCAGCACAGGGCTTTCTGAGACGGTTCTGGTTGTGGAAAAACAGGGGACAAAACAAGTAGGGGTCCCCTGCAATTTCCATAACCAGCACCAAACTCTTTCTAGCGGGGGGTATTATACCACAGCCTGGGAAACCCTTTAACCAGTTTCCCTGGCCAAAGCATTACCCCTGACCGCTAGTTAGCCCAGACCGGGGATCACTGGGAAGGAGGGGACACCCCAATAAAGGGGTCCCCCTCTCCAGGGTATCCCTGGTCTGGGTTAATAGCCTGGGGCTATCCCTGGCACCCCTGGCCAAAGGGACCCGCGATCGTTTATCGCGGGTCGTTGGCCATCGTTGGTGGGTAGGTGGTGTGCTGGATGATCGATATCGATCATCCAGCACACCTTGGAGATCGCTCAATGATATCGTTATTGTTGACGATCGTCCCGTGTGTATGCACCATAAGCAACTAAAAATTTAACAATTGTACAGACGTAGCTCACTCGATAAATAGTATCTTCTGTTATCTAGTTAGAAACAATCTAATGGATAAAGCAGTTACTCAAAGGTTGCCATATACCGCACAAAGGACACAGCCAATCCACATATATATCGTAGCTATCACCCTAAAAGTTGGCTGCCATATCTTACACAAAGGTCACCCCCAGTTAGTAGCAAAATATTTCAGAGATCCCTCTCAAATGCATGCTATATTTTCAACTGAGATGATCCCCAGGCGCTAGGATATACACAACAGTGATCAGTTCCCTAGTAGCCAGCCATATATTGCATAGTGATTATTTATCCAGTTGACTGCTGCATATAACACAGAGCTCAACCCCATAATTGCTGACCATACAGTATATTACACAGTGATCTCCCTCCAACTGCTGCATATACTGTATATTGCACAGGTCCTCCTTCAATCTTAGGTTATATGTTATACAGAGATCATCCTGCATTGCTGGCTAAATATTGCACATATTGGTTGCCGTATACAACACATGGATACTCTTAGTTGCTGTTTATATATTGCATAGAGGTCCCGCGAATTGTCCATGTCCTGATCAGGTCCGAATTAAGGGCCACATGGGGCTGTGACTGAAAAGAATTGTGAGACAAGGAGGAGCTGAATCTAGCGCTGTGTGGGTGGGGCCAGTGCCATGTGTGGGTGGGGCCAGTGCCATGTGTGGGTGGGGCCAGTGCCATGTGGATGTGTACGCCCCCTACACTATCAGCTCAAATGTCTCCCTTCATACATAAAAGTAGAAAAAATGCATTATTTTGTAGGGAATTAGAAAAACAATTGTAATGCTTATGATTTATGACTGATTGTGTGGCCTGCTAGGCAGCTGGTTATCATTATGTTGTCATGATGATGGGCCTACTTTTATGTGGAGGCCTGGAGCTGTAGCTCCATCCACCTTATTGTGAATCTGGCCCTGGTCCTAATGGCGGAACAACAAACAACTCTCTATAAATCAGGTCTATCCCGCTGAAATTGGGACAGCTGGGAGATATGCAAACAACCTTAATCCTTGGTTCACATTTTAGCATTGAAAAACCAAAAACGCAACAAAACCGAGGTAGCACCGAAAGCCAGCGCTGGATTAATTTGGCAGACAGGGTAGTTGTCTGGGAACCCCCCAAATCTGAAGGGCCCTCAGACACAACTACATCAGCAGTGTGGGGGGCACTGTGGCATATGTGAACTGGGGTTTCTGTATGTCATAAAGTGAACTGTGTACATTACAGTGTGTTTAACACATTGGTGGTACTGGGAATATTGTATTTACATACATTAGATTTCTAATAGCATCACCAGCATATCATAGTGATAATATTTATTGTTAAGGGCCCCCTGACAAGTAATTTTCCATGGAACCCCCACAATCTGGCCCTATGGAAAACTATATTATTATTTGCAGAGTAGCCACCTGTAATTTTACTATTGTACCTGCATTGAGGCCCAGTCAGTGACAGCATCATGCTATCAGTAGTCATTTTCTACAGATATATTTGCTGGACCAGCAGCTATACTATTTGTTCCTTATAAGTGGCAACTGTTTCCTGCGCTATCGGGCTCTGATAGCATTCTTGCAATGCGGCTCTCCTCTTTTCCGTATACTGCCGTTACCATTCATCATTTTCAGCATAAGATGTGTGTCCCTAGATTTATACAGGGTTACAATAATGTTGCAATCAGTGCCTCCACCCAAGCTACTGTTATTGAATTATTCTCTCTAGAGTTGGCTTAGGTCAACCCTTAGTAATGTTGTTAGTCACACCCGTATACTCCATTCCCAACCTGGTGATAACATACAACACTAGCTCATATCCAAAGGAGTCAAAGTATAAATACTGAATGTTTTTTTGTTTTTTTTCAGGAACTCTCCAGAAAGGGACATCCCGAATGTAGTGGGGGACGGTAGGGATGGTTAGGGTTAGGCACTAGGGGGGAGGGTTGGGGTTAGGCACTAGGCAGGGAGGGCTAGAGTTAGGCACTAGGGGGGAGGCTAGGTTCAGGATGCGGGTTAGGTGAAGGGTTAGGATAGCTACAGACAGGTGTCGGTATCCTAACCTTGTTGGGATGCCAGCATCAGGATTTTGACAGCTAGGATCCAGAGAGCAGCTGTCTGCAAACTCTAAGGTTCAGGTTCCCCCCAGCAAATACTGCTTAAGTTCAGGTACTTCAGGCCTCGAACTGCCAACTGCCTGGCTTCCCATGCAGGACCCTATTTATGATTCACTCCAACCAGTCAGTTCCCAACTGTCATCTGTTTGAAAAATGATTGGAGCACATTTATCATATGCAATGCACTCATTGTGAATCATAAAACTCATTGATAAATAAGGCCCTCACTTTTTTTATAGCAGGAGCCATGATTCACTTCAAGCTTGCTCTCCCCACCCAGGCCCACATCCAGAACCTTCTGGAGCTTTCCCTGTTTCGAGACACTCACAGTCTCAAGGCTGCTACAGCTTAAATACATGACTATATTATTCTCCCTGCACTGCTTCGACCTCTCCTATATTTACAGTAATTAGCATGACCTTAACATAACTATATACATATTTACATCTATGTTTGTTACATAACATATATGTTCGAAAACTGACATTTAAACAAGAATATTACTGGTATATTTTTTCAACCCAGGGTTACAGATGTATTTAGAATCTTGCTTACTACTGATCGCCATCAGCCAGTCTCCATGATACTGATTGGATAGTGAGAAGAAATTCAGGAAAATGGACAATAATTTAATCTGAACTAATCCACCATGGATCCCAGCAAAAGGCTAAAAAAGGACTGCTAGGCATTTACAGGGTTACCATAAAGACTGAAGATTAATGCTGGAGAGGATTAGAAGCACTGGCATTTGTACGGCTGGCACAAGGCCCATTTGGCTTAGGAAGATGAGGATTGGAAGACCAAGCATTTGCATAGCTGGCGCTAAAGCGTGTTGATTAATGGAGAGGATCAGGAGGCACACTTTTTTAATCAAAGGGTTGAAAATTATATAGCCAAGCACCTGCAACATTGGCAGGACAGGTCTGAAGCTAATACAGTGGTGGTGGGGGTTAATGTGTCTAGACACTCTGTGGTTACCACTGCTGCTTGTGGGGTCCAGGAAAACATGGTTCAAGTTGTAATGTAAATGGCAATAGTCCCTGCCACTCACTATCATTGGTAGTCATATGGTAGTCATATGCTTGGCATTATATCTCATTGATTTACAATTGAGATTGATTACACTGTCAGCTGGCAGAATACCTGGCGGATCCACTAATCATTGCAGAAAAACAAGGACTTTTTTCAGGGTATTTCTCTTGAAAATAACATGTTATAGAATATAATATTTAAATCAACCAATTTTATTGAAGTGTTACACTTGCAGAATACATCAAAGTCTCTCTTGTGTCTTGGGCAAGCATTGATATAAAGTAATTGCTTGGTAAATGCAAGAAAGAATAGTTGCCTGTTCACTGGTGATTTGTTCACAATGGGCGGGTTTCTATTTAGCTGTATACAGTGGTTGCCGTGGCACCTCAATAGGTGTGGCTGCAGTGCAGTTCAAAATCCAAATAGGGGAGCCACACCAACTGGCACCCGAAAATGCTGCTAAACATCATCTGCCAGGTATCACTGGCAGTGGGTGTGGCTCCCCTATTTGGATTTTGAACTTCCAAGTACCCTGCAGCCAGTAATGTGGCGGCAGTGCTGCCCATAGAGTTATTTGGACACTACAGGCAGGCACCCTGTCATGTATACAGCTGCATGGAGCATCTGCTAATCAAAATGTGTACTGCTGCGCTTCCATGTGCAGACTGGCCCCGCCCTATATATGTGATGTTATGATCTCATGTGAAAACGGGACGGGGGGTGACGTAACAGGGTGCACTAAAGCTCTTTTACATCAATGTTTATACAATACTGCTGCCACCAAAAGCAACTTGGTAACTTACTAAGGGGAATAATTACTAAAGTGAGAGCTTTTAGAAGTGTAGATGTTGCCCATAGCAACCAATCAGATTCTAGCTATTATCTTCTAGAAGGTGCTAGTTAATTGTTAAGTAGAATCTTATTGGTTGCTATGGGCAACATCTCCACTTCTAAAATCTCTTACTTTAGTAAATATACCCCTAAGCGACTCAAAGCTCAGCTTTTTGTGGGATGAAGTTAGGAAGCCGATAGTCAAAATCCCGACCACCGGCTTCCCGACACTGAGATCCCGGCATGGGACTAATGATAGGCATCTAAATACTGACGCCTATCATTAGCCCCACGCCGAAATCCCGACGCCCGGCATACCGATCGTAGGTAAGATTGGCATCAGGAGCGGATAGCCGCAGTGGGGAGGGTTAAGTTTATGGTCTACCGGGGGGACTTAGGGTTAGGCTAGTGGAACGGGGTTTAGGGCCAGGCACCCCAGGGGGGAGGTTAGGGTTAGGCATTCCCGGGGAGGGTTAGGTTTAGGTTGCAGGTGGGGGGAGGTTAGGGTTAGGCACTAGCGCGGGAGGTTAGGGTTAGGCACCCCTAAGGAAGGGTTAGGGTTAAGAGGGGGGAGAGGGGAGGGTTAGGGTAGTTATTAACCAAAGTCGGGAAATTCATCTGTCGGCCTTCCGGCGTCGGGATTTCATCCGCCGGGCTGAGGTCCGGCGGTCATCCATATCGATTCCCTTTTTGTTGCTCGTCTAATAACACATACTGTAGAGCCATCTAAAGATTGCATTATGGTACTTACATGTCCTTCTGCCACCAAAGTTGCACATGTGCTCAGGTACTTTATTTTTTTAGTTTCACAATTGAATTCTCTACTACAGTAAATTAACGATGCAGGAACTGGCAGTTAATTGTTTTGTAGTAAATGAACACCCTATTCTTTAAAACTATCACTTTTGCCTTAAGAGTATAGCCAATAGTTGCTGTAAACTGAGGTAGACTTGGTGGCATATTAGTTACAGAAAATGGAGATAATTGAACTCACTTTATTTTCAAGAGTACATTACCTCTACTTTCTATTTCCTGAAGTTTTATTGAATTTCCTCATTTATTTTTTTCCACCAAACCCGCAAGCACTATCGTTTCATGAGGTACAGTATATGAAATTTTTGTCTAATTATACAATTGTCACATTTAATTTGTAACACTACAGACACACTACGGTACGTTTTATAGCAGAACCTCCTATCATAACCTCATACACATTCACTGACCCATGTCTATGCAGCACAGGATTAGTAATTAGTACATGGGGACATCCCCAGAGTGTCTAATGAATCCAAGAGACTACTCATTTCAAACAAAGGAATCTCCTTTTTAAAATTAATTGTTGCAACCTATTGTAAGCTTTGACCACACACATAACACTAGACCAGGCTCTATTCTATGCCTAACAGTAGATCAGTTTCACATTGAAGAACGGGCCAAACAGAACTCTCATCTTGCCTTTCCGAGCTCTAGTAGGGTGTGGTATGTTATGTCGTCATTCAGACATGAATGTACATGTCAACATAATACAAACATTGAGACAAGTCAACATGTACAAAATATTGACAAAATGCATTATGTCGACATGTGACATGTCGACATGTCCAAATTGTTTTCATGGTCATAATGTCGTCAGTCAACATGTCAATATAGCATTTTTCAATTGTTAAAGCCCTAACCTAACCCTAACTGCAGCCTAAATTCAATCCTAAACCTAAACTTGTACTGTCAACTTTGTGACTGCCGACATTTTCGCTTTTTGCATTTTTTCCATATCGACATTATAAATGTTGACCTCAATCCATGCAGACATTCTGGCTATATACCAATCTAGTAGTATAGGGTAATTTGTTCAAACAGATAGTATTTAGCAGAAATGTATAATATGTGCTGTACTAGTTGAGAAAAAAAATATTTAAATGACATCTGCACTTATAGCCAAGAGAAATTGGTTTTCAGTGGTGCTCCACATGGTAAAATGACAAATATAATTTACAGCACCTTCTCTGCTCTGTTTGCCATATGCATTGCGATCCATACTCGTAATAATGGTCCCATGACGATCTCCGTTCTCCTCTTCCTGCTTGGCCTCACCATCTCAAAGTTCACAATGGACCCTGGCAGACACAGTGAGTGGATCATGAGAGGTAAGTAAAAATGTGGGATTTTTTTTTTTCATTATCTAATCCAACTAAATCCATAAATTTTTTTAATGTTTTGCACAAAGTTGTTATTTAACTTTAATGGCTTGCTTGTGCAAACATTTTGCATTCTACATTTGCAATGCATCTGTAAATGTTAAATGATTGGTTTTGCAAAAAGGAAATTTGACATATTGTGAATGCCTCTGATTCCAACTTGCTTTACAACTGCTAAAAAAGTTGATTACAATATATAGATGGTCGGGTCCGGTTCTCAGAGAACCGACAACAACCTAATTTAGGGATTCCGAGTTGAACCAAATCCGAGTTCGGAATCACATTGGGGTACCGAGTCAAACCGAGTCCCAGTTCGAATCTTCCTGCGGTTCGTAACTCGGATTTAGAAACCGAACTCAGGTTTTGGATTGCATGCTAACAGGTCAAATTATGTCATTTTAGCTGTTTTTATAATTTTTTAACTTTTAAAAAAAAATACAGATCCAAACCGAAACACACGATGAAGATTTAGAAAAACCAAAATACAAAGAAGAATCTGGATACAAAACCAAAACATGAGGATCAGCGCACATATTACAATATAATAAGATTTAAATCTGATTAACTAAATAGGCTTGTTTGGGAAATTTCCTGTCAATATGGAACATTAAACTATATATTTCAAAATGTGGATCTTTTTTTAATTTAAAATTATTTTCTAAATTTTGTGAAAAACTTACATTGTCATAAATATATTTTTCATACATAAAAACAAGAAATAAATATAGTGCCCTCACTAAGCAATTAAGAAACATATCTACAGATGGCGCAATTATATAAAATAACTATTAACGTTTATTATAAAAGTGATAAACATATAAAAAATAGTAATCAAAAAGGACAAACATTACACAATAAATACAAAGGCAAATCAATACTAGTGGATTAATCAATTCATAAAAGCATTCAAACTGAGATTTACAGCAAATATCCCATCTCCAAAAAATGCATGTATTAGGATCAATGACAAAAAATGCCAGCGTTAGATAATTCTGAACAGACGGGATTGGCTGGCGCATACATCTGAAAGGCCAAAGAACATGGCAAATGTTGGTTTTGGCAAAACCACCCTCAATTGTTTTGGTTTGATTTTGGTTTTGAATTTCTTTAAAAAATGAATTAAAACATCTCAAATCATATAACTTGAACCAATTTTTCCTATTGTATTATTAACATCAATAACATTCATTTTCAGTTATTTCCAGTCAAAAACACGCAAGATCCGTTTTTTAGATCCAAGATCCGTCTTGCGGGAAGACCCGAGCCAGGACTCGGTTTGACTTGGAACCCCAAAGTTTGGGCTCATCTCTAGTTCTGACTGTTGGGTTTTATCTAGGGGTGTGCACCGGACACTTTTCGTGTTTTGTGTTTTGGTTTTGGATCTGGATCTTTCTTCGTGTTTTGGATCTGGATTGGTTTTGCCAAAACCACCCTTCCGTGTTTTGGGTTCTGGGTTTTGTGTTTTGGATCTGGATTTTTTCTTAAAAAATAAAAAAAAAACGCTAAAATCACATAAATGGGCCTTTTTTTGTTCCTACGCTATTAATAACCCCAATAACATTAATTTCCACTCATTTCCACTCTATTCTGAACACCTCACACCTCACAATATTGTTTTTAGGCCAAAAGGTTGTACCGAGGAAGCTGGATGACTATGCTAAGCGACACAAGGGGGCGGCACAAACACGTGGCCCATCTAGGAGTGGCACTGCAGTGGCAGACAGGAAGCCAATCAGCGTTATGGTGCCCATTTGCATGTAGCACGAACCCGGGAGATCCGTGCTACATGCATCTGTGTGATTGGCACAGAGCAATGACAGGTCCGTGAGACCCGTCTGTGCTGCTGTGGTAAAAAAAAAAAAAAAAACCTGTGTAAAAAAAGAAAAAAATGGCGTGCACCCCCCCAAAAAAGAGCAACCAGCCCCGGGCATTAGTAACCCAGTGCTGGGTGTGCTTAAATACAGGGGACAAACGACGTAGGGGTCCCCTGTACTTAAGCACAACCAGCACCGGGCTAGTCAGAACCAGCGCTGGTTGCCAAAATACGGGGGACAAACGACGTAGGGGTCCCCTGTATTCTGCGCAACCAGCTCTGGGCTCTGATCCGGTCCTGGTTCTGGAAATATAGGGGACAAAAAATGAGTAGGGTTCCCCTGTATGTTCCAGAACCAGCACTGGACTTTTTCTAGCGGGGGGCTGATGCCACAGCCAGGGGAGCCCTTTCACCGGGCCCCCCAGCCGCAGCATCAACCCTGACCGCTAGTCAGCCCAGGCCGGGGATCCCTGGAGAGCTGGGGACCCCCCCAATAAAGGGGTCACCCTCTCCAGGGCACCCCAGGCCCAGGCTGATAGCCCGGGGCTATCCCCGCCACCCCTGGTGGCGGTGGGTGGCGGGTTGATTGTGTGGTGTGGTGTAAATAAAGAATATCAAACATTGTCTTTACAAGTAGAACTGCAAGTCCCAGCTAGCCTGCCCCGCATGCTGGTACTTGGAGAACCACAAGTACCAGCATGCAGGGCATTAAGGGCCCACTAGTACCTGTAGTTCACCTGTAAAAAAAATGTTTAAAAAAACACAGGACACACACACCGTGACAGTATAAGTTTATTAAACATACATACACACACACACACACACATGTACACATACTCACCTATGTAACCTGTAGCATCGGTCCACTTGTCCGGTAAAGTATCCCTAGGGGACCTGTGAAAAAAAACATACTCACCATCTCCTATGCGAGGTTCTGTCCTCTTCGTTCCAATGTAGGCATCCCCGGACTTGGCAAAAAAAAAAAACGAAAACGCGATCCACGAACTTAGTACCGTTCTATAGAACGGTACTTCCCGAATGAGAGCTTAGCGGCGGGGTATCACCATGGAAACCCCGCTGCTAAGCGTTCATTGGCTGAGAGAGGTCATCTCCCGTCTCTCAGCCAATGAACGGCTCCCTCCATTGTAGTCAATGGTGGGAACCGCAGGGTAAACTTTAATAACCTTGCGGCTCCCAGCATTGACTACAATGGAGGGAGCCGTTCATTGGCTGAGAGAGATGGGAGATGGCCTCTCTCAGCCAATGAACGCTTAGCAGCGGGGTTTCCATGGTGATACCCCGCCGCTAAGCTCTCATTCGGGAAGTACCGTTCTATAGAACGGTACTAAGTTCGTGGATCGCGTTTTCGTTTTTTTTTTTTGCCAAGTCCGGGGATGCCTACTTTGGAACGAAGAGGACAGAACCTCGCATAGGAGATGGTGAGTATGTTTTTTTTCACAGGTCCCCTATGGATACTTTACCGGACAAGTGGACCGATGCTACAGGGTTACATAGGTGAGTATGTGTACATGTGTGTGTGTGTGTGTGTATGTATGTTTAATAAACTTATACTGTCACGGTGTGTGTGTCCTGTGTTTTTTTTAAACATTTTTTTACAGGTGAACTACAGGTACTAGTGGGCCCTTAATGCCCTGCATGCTGGTACTTGTGGTTCTCCAAGTACCAGCATGCGGGGCAGGCTTGCTGGGACTTGCAGTTCTACTTGTAAAGACAATGTTTGATATTCTTTATTTACACCACACCACACAATCAACCCGCCACCCACCGCCACCAGGGGTGGCGGGGATAGCCCCGGGCTATCAGCATGGGCCTGGGGAGCCCTGGAGAGGGTGACCCCTTTATTGGGGGGGTCCCCAGCTCTCCAGGGATCCCCGGCCTGGGCTGACTAGCGGTCAGGGCTGATGCTGCGGCTGGGGGGCCCGGTGAAAGGGCTCCCCTGGCTGTGGCATCAGCCCCCCGCTAGAAAAAGTCCAGTGCTGGTTCTGGAACATACAGGGGAACCCTACTCATTTTTTTCCCCTGTATTTCCAGAACCAGGACCGGATCAGAGCCCAGAGCTGGTTGCGCAGAATACGGGGGACCCCTACGTCGTTTGTCCCCCGTATTTTGGCAACCAGCTCTGGTTCTGACTAGCCCGGTGCTGGTTGTGTTTAAGTACAGGGGACCCCTATGTCGTTTGTCCCCTGTATTTAAGCACACCCAGCACTGGGTCACTAATGCCCGGGGCTGGTTGCTCTTTTTTTGGGGGGGGGCACGCCATTTTTTTCTCTTTTTACACAGGTTTTTTTTTTTTTTTTTTACCACAGCAGCACAGACGGGTCTCACGGACCCGTTAGTGCTCTGTGTCAATGACACAGATGCAAGTAGCACGGATCTCCTGGTCCGTGCGTGCATCTGTGTCATTGAAATACACAGCAGCACAGACGGGTCTCACTGACCCATCTGTGCTCTGTGTCACTGTCAATCACACAGATGCATGTAGCACGGATCTCACGAGTCCGTGCTACATGCAAATGAGCACCATAATGCTGATTGGCTGAGAGCCGTGACAGACGGCTCTGTCAGCCAATCAGCACTTTGCCCATTAAAGGCATTTTTTTTAAAATGGCCGCTCGAGGCAAAACCTCGAGATCCGACAGCAGATCTCGAGGTTTTGCCTCGGGAGAGGGATCCGGGGCAGACAGGGAGATCCGAGCTTGGGCTCGGATCGCCCCGGATCCCCGAAGTTCGGGTGGGTTCGGTTCTCAGGGAACCGAACCCGCTCATCCCTAGTTTTATCTAAATGGTAATGCAATGTGATTTTGTGTGTGGCAGAGCAGGAAGTAAAGTACAGTATTCAGAACCATATTAATGAAGTTACAGTATAAGTAGAGCTTACCTTTTTTTTAATAATAGACTTTAGAAAGAGGTCATACATTTTTAAAAATCTCCCCTTAAATGAGCCAGAAGTATCTCATCACCCAGAAGGAGACAAGTCTACACGATTCACTTTTAATTGAAACGCTTTGTGGCTAAGAGCAGTAGAGGAAAGTGTATATTTTAAATAACAGTTACATGGCTTTATGAACATTATAAATACTTCTGCAAGCCTGGACTCTAATAAGGATTGAAAATACTGCTCAGAATTGATGCACATATGGGTCCATTATTTCATGAGGATAGAGAGAAAATTACAAGTCAGTAATCTTTTTATATGAGGTATTATAACAGCAAATATGTTGTCTTCTCAACAGATATATGCCATCAGATACAAATTACACCTATATCTAGTAATACCTAATAACAAACAAAAGTCTGTCAGAACATATGTTATATACAGTACAGTATATTTAATATACACATTATTTAATCGTGCATAAGGGTGCTTTTTTAACCACTCAACTGACAAAATTTTTTCTAAAAAAACGCTCAGAAATTGTCATTTTTTTAATGAGTGAATTAGGTGAGGAACATATATTTCAACTTATCCAAAATTATTTCATTAAAAAAAAAAGATTTTTTTAATACTTGTAAAAAATTTTTTTTTAAACATTAGAACACCACCATCGTAACATCGGAAACATCGAGACCATTGCGGCTTTCATTTTGACATCGGTTTCAGGCACCAGGTACACTAAGGGGCTGAGGGGGGAGGTTAATTTATTTTTTTCCAGCGGCTGCTAATTTCTGCAGCCGCTGGGTGGGGGTCCTGTTTTGCTGACCGATTAGCAGTGTTCGGCAGCACAGCAGACACTGGGGGTGGGTGCAGGCAAGCAGAGGGACTGGAAGGTCCCTCTGAGAGCAACAGCTGCAGGAAGATTCTCTTCCTGCAGCTGCCCTCACTGACTGATCAAAATATTGCGACCAGATCTGCCTGGTGTGGTCGGAAAATTGCAACCATGCCAGGCAAGTGGTTCAACTATAATCTTTATTATTTTCATTGCATATATACAATAAAAAAGAAACAAAACCCAAGGCTATTTAAATATAATTGTAAATGGGGTGTTTATCCAAATAAAAAGAAAGTATAGGTCATCATAATAATCACATTAAATTAGCAACAGAAAAACTTGATGTGCTTGTGGCAGCACATATATACGCCTGGATACCAGGTGTATCTAAAAATATAAAAAGTGTAGATCTCTGTGCTATTATATATGTTTCTCCAAGAAGATCGATATGAATGAAACACAACTAACACAATATATATAAAAATATATTTTATATTTTTACTAATATTAGTTCAGTTGACTGGTCAATATAAATAAATAATATAAATAGAATATTCACAATAATTAAATCATTGTAGAATTAGTTAAACACAATAAACCAATATATTAAAAAAGGATCGCTGGAGGAGGTGGATCCAAAAAATAATGTATAAGATATTAATATCATCCAAATTGAAAACATGGGTTATTCCTTAAAAATCCACACCTGCAATATTGTAATAGATGATCTCATCAGGGATTAAAATGTCTTGTGCTCAATCATGACTTGCTCCATGGAGCTTCATATCCTGGGAGACAGTATCATGTGGGGTTCAATTTATGGGTTGTTAAGTCCACATCCAAGTAAATGTGAAAACGTACAGGTGTCAGAGGAGGCTGATGCACCCGGAGAGACAGGGGTAAAGCGGCTAACCTTGCAGAGAGGTGATGTTATTCCAGCCGTATCTTGATCCTGGCCTCTACTCTGACTACCAGCGTGTGTCCACCAGGATTGTGGGTCTCTCGTCTCGGATTGCAATAATGTAGAAGGTGATCAATTGGATTTAGATTGTCCCAGCAGGTCCAAAGGTTTTCCTCTGATGCGTTTCGCTCCACAGGTCTGGGGCTTTATCAAAGAGTGGTTAAAAACTCCACAAGGACCTCTTTTTATATATAACCAGTTCAGTCGCATTGGTGTATCAACCATGTAAATTGTCAACACCTGTTAGGATCCACCTACCATCCACCACCTCCCAGCAAATGCAGAGATCTTATAAACATAATCTCATAAAAATAAAAAGGTATAGCAATAAGCGTACCAATATAACATAGTTCAAAAGTATAAAAAATTATTAATCTTTAATACATAAACATAATATTTATAAACAATCAACTTAATTATTGATATATTGTATACTCGCATAAAAGGTTTTTTTTCCATCTAAGAAATATAGCAATCTATCTTGTTTAGAAAATATAAATTCTTGTATTGGACTCGATGTGTCTAGAACTCATGACCTCATGTATCCCAGTCAGTTACTTTACCACTACACAATTGCTCTCATCCTGTCACTTAGGGGCCTATTCATCATCACTTAATTGCCACAAAAGCAGGTGGAAATTCACATTTTCACCTGCAATTGTGACAATTAAGTATTCGGGCCATTCATTAAGAAGGTGAAGCAGGAGATATCACAGATATCTCCTACTTACCTTCTGTTTGCGGAATGGCCCGCTGTCCCCATACACTAGTATGGGGACAGAATTCATCAAGCTCCGAAAATATTATATTTTCGGAGCTTGACTGTGGGGGTTCAATTTACTGCTCCGAAAAGGAGCAGTGAAGCCACTCGCGGGGGCAGCTGATTTCACATCAGCTGCCACCGCACCGGAGCAATGCTGAATTGTTCCGGTGGCCGCTGCGAATTAGAATGTTAATTATCGGGGTCTGTTCGGACCCCGATAATTCACATCATGAATAGGCCCCTAGGTGTTATATTCTGGGATAACATCATAAACAAGACAATAATAGTTACTTTGTTATCTCCAAATAATTACTCTTATATAGATAATTTGGCACTTCTGAGGTATATCGTATTATCTCATAACAGTCAGAGTATATAACCATTATTATGTATCAGTTGTTGAAAATAAATATAATTAGACTATGATGTTACAATGAGCGTACCAATATAACAATTAAAAAATGTAAACAATTATTAATCTTTATTACATATACATAATAATTATAAATAATCAATTTAATTATTGATATATAAAATATTCGCCTAAAAAGTTTCTTCTCTTAAACAATATAGCAAACTATCTTATTTAGAAAATATAAATCCTTATGTTAGACTAGGTGTGTCTAGAACCTATAACCTCATGTATCCCAGTCAGTTGCTTTATCTCTACACCATTACTCTCATCCTATCCCTTAGTATTAAATTCTGGGATAACATCATAAACAAGACAATAATAGTTACTTTGATGTCTGTGAATGACGTCATTGACAGACATATCACGTCGGCTCTGCCTGCACAGCCGATGGCAGATATATTTGTCCATCGTGCTGTGTGTATTGCCGACTGACCGTACACTTGCAGTAAAGGTCACGGGGAAGGGGGGCGCGACACGCCTCCCAGCCAGCGGGGCCTATGGCCAGATGACAGATGAGGGTTGTTCAGTGTCATCCCCATATATATCTGCCAGGTGTGTATCCAGCTTTAGAATATTTTTTTTAATATGCAATATTAGTATAATCTATGGTGCACTGTCCTCATGAAATACTAATATCAATATATATATATATATTTATTTTTATACCATTAGAATGAGTAAATATTAGAAAGGGACAAATAAAACATTTATCTGGTGCAGATACAACGTCTTTAGATGACAGACACTAGCCAGATAAGGGAGTGTGCCTTAGACCAAACTGAGTATTTTATGAAAGGAGTGTGAATTAGGGGCCTATTCATCATGACATCATTATCACTAGTGATAATTATGGTTTTTTTTAACATTCATTTTTATTGAATTTTTTGTTTTTTTACAAATAAAAAAGTAGGGGAACAAAAAAGAAAAAACACAGGTAAAGAGAAAACATATAGGGATACAGGCAAAAATTATTCAGAAAAAGAAAAAGCAAGTCATTGCATTAAATCGAGAAAACAGAAAACAAATCAGAGTCAGTATACGGTATATACACATAATAGAGGATGCTCCACAACTACAGTAGATGATCCAAAATATAAAACATATCAGAACCTTGGGGTATCAGTTTGAGTTTATTGGAAGGCATGGACCCATTGCAATAAATTCGTGCCAGCTGAACCACTTTGTCATGGGCAAGTTCGCAGAGGAAGAACATTGGCAATTTAAAGTTTCCATCAGGAAACTATAATTTATTTTAGTCTGTATCAAAGAAAGGGGGGGAGGTTTATCCCGCTTCCAGAACTGAGCAATGGCTGCTCTGGTAGCAATAAGTACATGGCCTATAAAATATCTATGGTTAATTGGGACATCATCTTGGAATATATGTAAAAGGGCAGTGGATGGGGTCAGGGACAGCCTCAGTCCAGTAACTTTCAGGATTAGATCCTCTACTTCCAACCAGAGGGGGCGTATAATAGGGCAATTCCAAGAAATATGGAAAATCTCACCAATTTGACCATATGCACGCCAACATAAACTAGATTGGGAAGGCCAAATTTTGTGTAGTCTATCTGGGGTCAAATAAATGCGATAGAGTAATTTCATATACATTTCAATATGTGAAATACATCTAGACATTTTAAATATAGAGGAGAATAGTTTTTGACCATACGTGCGGATCAAGACATATATTTCAATGGAGTTCCCATTTAATAATAGCTGGTATCTTATTAGGTTCTTCTGCAGTGAGTGTTAAAGAATACCAAAAGGATATGCCTCTTTTGCGGGAATTTGAAGATATACGTGAGAAAACATGAGAAGGGATCATACCAATTGAGCCTACCAAGTGTGGGTTGGATTGAATCCAGTGTCTGACTTGAAGAAATTTATAGAAATCTCTAGAGGGAATAGAGAAACTAGCTTGTAATTGGGCAAAGGAAAGGAGGGAACTATTTATAAAGAGGTCGCAGAGGGTGTGGATACCATTCAGGTGCCAGGAGGATAAATCTAAATTCGGAATTAAATAACATAAGCCCAGAATAGAAAGGTGGGGGGATGGTAAATTAAATTGTAGCAGAGTAGAAAGGCTATCCCACGCTTTAAGAGAGGCTAATGTCGCCCTGGACATAGATTTGAAAGAGGATCTAGAGCTGGGAGGAAATCAGAGTAAGTCGCAAAGGGGGAATTTGCCTAGCATATCTCTTTCCACCCTATCCCAAGGTTTAGGATTAAGAACATTTGACCAATCGCTAAGCTGATCAGCCAAACACGCAGCCTGATAAAATGCTAGGTTGGGGTAAGCCAAACCACCTGACGATCTAGGCATCATTAAATATTTCTTAGCAATCCTGGCTCTCTTATTATTCCAGATATATTTGTTCAACACTGCATAAAATCTATTTAACCATGAGGGAGGAAGGGTCCTAGGAATTGATCTAAATAAATACATAAGCTTTGGAAGAAGGGTCATCTTAACGGCCGCCATTCTGACCATCCAGGAAACCTCATGGTTCATCCAATCTTTTGTTAAGGCACTAAATTGATTCAACAGAGGGCCATAATTATATTCAAGAAGAGTGACTTCTTTAGCTGTCAGAGAGATACCCAAATAACGGAGAGACTGTGATTGCCAGTTATAATTATAACGAGATTTAAGGGAATACAGGAGTTGGGGTGGGACATTTATTGCCAGTACTTCCGTTTTAGATGTGTTTAGTTTATTTTATGAGGCCACAGAATAATCCTGAAGCAGCTGTTTTTAATTTGGGAGAGAAGTTTCCGGGTGTGTTACGAATAGAAGAACATCATCCGCGAAAAGGCAGAGTCTATGATGTGACCCATTTATAAAAGGTCCATGAAGGAGGGGGTGGTATGGATATGTTCTGCTAAAGGTTCTGTTGCTAAAACAAAAATTAAGGGAGATAAGGGGCAACCCTGTCTGGTACCATTGCTTATAGGGAACAAAGAAGAAAGGAAACCATTGCCACAAACACGAGCCCCAGGTGAACTATAAAGTGCAAGAATGGCGTCTAAGAACCATCCCGAAAAACCAAATTTGGAAAGTACAGCTTTCATAAATCCCCAATGTAACCTATCAAAGGCTTTCTCGGCATCTAGTGAAAGTGCCAGAAGCGGGTCCCCTACCCGAGTAAAATACTCAATGATATTCAAAGCTCTTTGAGTGTTATCTGGAGCTTGTCGGCCCAACACAAACCCCACCTGATCTGGGTTAATTAAATCAGGTAACAGCGGATTTAATCTATTCGCTACTATTTTTGCATATAATTTGATATCAGTGTTCAGTAGAGCTATGGGCCTAGAATTTTGGGCATAAGTGGGGTCCTTGCCTGGTTTGAGGATAGTAGTAATTCGAGCCTCAAGCATTTCAGGAGGAAATGAGCTTGAATTGATCCCCTCAAACACCTGCATCAGCGCCGATATAAGATCTGATTGAAATTCTATATAAAAATTATTAGAGAAGCCACCAGGTCCAGGTGCTTTGTCACGTTTCAAGGATTTGATGGCATCTCTCACCTCTCCCTCTATCCAGGGGGTATTTAACGATTCTAAAGACTGGTCGGTAAGGGAGGGCAGAGAGAGGTTTGAAAGAAAAGCAGATATGGGGCCTGATTCAGACCCACTCGCGAGCAGCTGTCCGCTCGCAAGTGGGTCGATGTTATGGACTGAGCATGCGCACGACGGAGGGAGCTCCGTCGTGCGCATGCGCCAGACGCGACGAGCGAAGGAAAGTCCTTTGCTCGTTGTGTCCGATCAAAGGGGGCGTGCTGTCAATGTTGATTGACAGCACGCCCCCTTTGGTGGGCGTGCCGGGGGCGTGCCTCCCTGACGGGGGCGTTCCCACGGGAACGCCTCCCGTCAGAAGCCGGCCCACTGACATCACTAGTGATGTCAGTGGGAGTGATTTTGGCTCTGATAGAGCCAAAATCACTCCGGAGCTTGCGGT
This sequence comes from Taudactylus pleione, assembly GCA_031769625.1. NCBI lineage: Eukaryota > Metazoa > Chordata > Amphibia > Anura > Myobatrachidae > Taudactylus > Taudactylus pleione. The sequence goes on from JAUIMM010000353.1 coordinate 2,514,419, forward strand.
TGAAAACCTCAACCGCAGGCTCCGGCTCGCAAATTCGATGGTTGCGATGGTCTCGACCATCACAATGCACGCTCGTATAGCCTGTGGGTGGTGACCCACAGCTATACGAGCGTCCAGGAGGACGCTCCATGAAAATGGAGCCCGGCCCTCATTCAGAGCGTGCGCTCTGCTCAGAGCGTACGGCTCTGAATGAGGGCCTTAGTCTCCGATGTGGATTGAACTGTGTGAACATCATTTTTCAGATTATAAAGGCGGGAGTAATACTCTGCAAAAGCGTTAGAGATATCTAATGGATTGGTCAATTTGGCTCAAGAGCAGTTATACAATGCTCGAACGGCAGCACGAGCCTCCTTTACCCTCAGCTTCCGAGCCAGAAGGCGGGATGCCCTATTGCCTTCAACATAGAATCTTTGGTTCATCCTATCAATAGTAAATTTGATCTTTTTCAACGTATAAACCTCTAATTCTTCCCTGACTTTTACAATTTATTGCAATAGTATGGAGTTGGAAGGATCAGATTTATGTTGATCCTCTAGGGCCTGAAGTCTAGCTTCTACTACCTTTTTGCTTTTGAGCATCTTGGCACTTAATTCTAGAAGCTACTTGGATAACTGATCCTCTGATGACTGCTTTAAGGGCGCACCAAAAATTAAAAGGTATAGTACAGTGGGTTTATTATATTGGAGATAATCTGAAAGAGCGGACTTGATGGCCTGCTTCACCTCTATAGAGGATAGAAGAAAGTTATTGAATCTCCATGGTCTGACGGAAGGGAGAGAGCCCCCACATTCCCATCGGAGTGTCAAAGGGGCATGATCGGACCAAGTGATAGGAAGGATATCTGAGGCTGTAACCTGCTGTAATGACCATTTATCCATAAGAGCAAGATCGATCCTGGAATATGATCCGTGTACTCTAGAGAGAAAGGTGTAATCACGGGTCGTAGGGTGTAGAGCCCGCCAAACATCATACAAACCATACTCCAGGATCAACCGACTAAAGGTGTCACAATTGGTGCTCGAGGGTTACCTGTATCAGGTGATGAACTGGAAACACTGGAGGCCGGCTGGACTGGAACCATGGGGGACATGAATAGCTCTTTTAATAAAAGAAGTGGGTAGCAGTGAGAACTGCCTTGGGTGATGAGTGACTGGAACTGGAAACTTGAGAGGTTGGAATGAGACCAGAAGGAACTTGGAGGGACCGGACTGGGACCGGCAGGTAGGCAGACTTAGCTGGTCGGGGTACCAGTAGATGAGCTTGCAGACGGATGGTAGCGTGGAAGCTACTTGTTGTGGCTTGGGAAGCCGTGGGTAGACGTGGTAGCTACTTGGAGCGGCCTGGGAGCCGTGGGCGAGAGGTGGTAGCGTGGAAGCTACTTGGTGTGGCCTGGGAGCCGTGTGGAGAAGCTGGTAGTTGGGTAACCACTTGGAGAAGCTGGTAGCGTGGAAGCTACTTGGAGCGGCCTGGGAGCCGTAGGCGAGAAGTGGTAGCGTGGAAGCTACTTGGTGCGGCCTGGGAGCCGTGTGGATAACAGAACGTAGCAGGCTTTACAGATAGCACTGGTCTAGGAACCAGCAGGAGCCTGGGACACACTGGAACTCAGGTACAGCTACTGCACAAGTTGTACACCACGGAACGTAATGAGATGTTCAAGCACTGAGTGCTGTTAGAGGAGGATCTATATACCAAGAGTCTGGCAGCGATTGGTGGATGCAGACAGGTGGTCTGGCAGTGGCATTCAGAGTGGAGCAAGACACAGCATCTCTGCATCTCTGCAGCTCTGAGAATCAGGACCACACCTGTGATTCCAATTAAGACTAGCAATGCTCACAGACAGAGCAGGGTCCAGGTGATAATCAGTTTGGCTAGGAGAGCAGTCTGCACACACAGATATCACAGCCAGCATGATTCAGCCAGAGCAGATGTCCCAGGAGAATTGCAAACACAGATCCATGGAGCAGCTGACAGAGGTAAGTCTCAAGGCAAAAGGTGACAACTAGACAGGATCGTGACAGTACCCCCCTCCTATGGGTGGACTCCGGACACCAAAACTAAAACTTCTAAAAACTTGGCTGAGCCTGTCCGATATCTTCAAGAACTTGAAGCTTTGAGAACTCTAGAAGGTGTTTGGAAAACTGTTTCCTGAGGTAATTTGCTCAAAAAATCTTTCCTTGGAGAGCATAATGTCAATCAACTTAAACAAGCCATCTTCCTTAATAACCTTGACCCCAAGACTCTTTGCTTTCTCTCGCTTGGTTTTTCCACCAAAACGACCCATAACGAGATAATCGATTTTACTGCATATCTTCTCGGAAACTTTGCCTCCATAACTCTCAATTAACAACTTGGCTTCCTCCTTTTCTATGGACTCTAAGTATCCCACGATCACAAAGGTTAATCCCTTCAAGCATCTCTCTGTCCCTAGAGGAATTTGCATAGTGTTAAGAAGAGTAGCAGAAGAATTTCCCTTTTTCAGCAAAGTAGTTTTTACTGGTAATTCTTGGGAGAACGTATGACTAGGAAGAACATGGTCTGATACCAAATGGTTGTCAAGGAAAGGAGTATTGTCATGCACAGGATCGAATTCAGAATCGGAATCTATGTCCAAAGGAAGATCAGAGGAGTTAACATGACTTGAAAACCTAGAGGACTCTGGACATGGGCAGGGGGAAACACAACCAACTCTCATGGTATTGTGTTGTTGGTCTCTAAAAGTTCTTTGAGTCTTCTTCTCTCGGACTGATTGATCCTGTACCATATGATTTTGAGAAGGGAGTACAGCGGTGTATGCAAGTTTAATATCTGAAGGTGCTGAAATAACTCTTGAATATTTATCAGAACAGGTATCTGGAGATGGACACATAGGAGCAAATTCTTTAAGCAGAGCTGTACTGAAGGCTATTATGTCTTGTAGAATTGGATCCTTGGACTCAATGAGTGGGTTGGCCCACTCCAAGGCTTTTCCTTTAAAGTGCATAAAAAGAAACATGACGATGTTGGTGGGAGTAATACCACAAGCTGGATAGGTTCTCATTAGGGCATCATAATGCTTAAGCAATATGGTGTACTGGGACACATCATCATCGAAGGTCATGGACACTATATCATCCTGAGTTACAGCATTCTTTTCAGGAACTGAGAAGGAACCACTTAGAAATTCTTTAACATGATGATTAGATGATTCAGCCGAACTTAATAGATGTTCTTTCTTAGACAGGACAGTAGAAACTTCCACCAAGAGTGTGGTACTTGAAATCTGCTCCTGGGGAACGGGACTTGAAACCACCTCCTGGGGTATGAGACTTGGAACCCCCTCTTGGGGCATGAGACTTGGGACCCCCTGCTGGGGTGCGAGACTTGGGACCCCCTGCTGGGGTGCAAGACTTGGGACCCCCTGCTGGGGTGCGAGACTTGGGACCCCCTCCTGGGGTGCGAGACTTGGGACCCCCTCCTGGGGTGCGAGACTTGGGACCCCCTGCTGGGGTGCGAGACTTGGGACCCTCTGCTGGGGTGCGAGACTTGGGACCCCCTGCTGGGGTGCGAGACTTGGGACCCCCTCCTGGGGTGCGAGACTTGAGACCCCCTCCTGGGGCATAATTCTTGTAACCCTCTCCTGGGGTGAGAGACTTAAGGTCCCCTCCTGGAGTACAGAGCTTGACACTCCTTGTTGGAGTATGGGACCCAAAATCCCCTTCTGGGGAAGCTGACTCGACTTTTCCTCTTGGGGTATGGAACATGAACCCCCCTTTTGGGATGCGAGGACAGAGACTTCCTCCTGGGGTGAGTGACTCAAAACCCCTTCTTGGGTTACGAGACTTGAGGACCCTCTCCTAACGGAAGAGGCAGAAACCGGGCTGGGACCGGAACAGGCAGAATCCAGCTTGGGACCGGAACAGGCAGAATCCAGCTTGGGACCGGAACAGGCAGAATCCGGGACAGGACCGGAACAGGCATAATCCGGGACGGGACCGGAACAGGCAGAATCCGGGACGGGACCGGAACAGGCAGAATCTGGGACGGGACCAGAACAGGCAGAATCCGGGCTGGGACCGGAACGGGCATTGAGACGTTGATACATGGAACCACTGCTGGAATTGCAAAGGGAACAGTCTTTGATAAAGTGGTCAGAAGCTCCACAATAACGACAGAGATGTAAATCTTTACGCCGCTGGCGTTCAGCCACAGAGAGCTTGGAGCGCGGGTAATTTCAATGTCTCACTTCACTTGGCATGAAAGAATCTTTGGTTCTTAGAGATTCCAAGACAGAGTTTTTAGTTGAGACAGAGGTAGCTCTAAGAAATTCAGGAATGAGCTGAAAGATTTTGCTGAGTAGAGCCTGTAGCTGTTCCAGCAGTTGATGGAAAGTAGTTAGAGGTTCAGGTAAGATTTGGGTATCATCTAGCCGGTTAGTCAGAATTTGCAGAAGTTGTAGTACTTGATGCTGTACCGCCTCCTGTGAATCCAAATGAGTGATTAGGTTACGGAAAGCACTTGATCCAGGATTAGGTGCTTGATCCGCCACCATTGTTAGGCTTGAACATACTGTCACAATTGGTGCTCGAGGGTTACCTGTATCAGGTGATGAACTGGAAACACTGGAGGCCGGCTGGACTGGAACCATGGGGGACATGAATAGCTCTTTTAATAAAAGAAGTGGGTAGCAGTGAGAACTGCCTTGGGTGAGGAGTGACTGGAACTGGAAACTTGAGAGGTTGGAATGAGACCAGAAGGAACTTGGAGGGACCGGACTGGGACCGGCAGGTAGGCAAACTGAACTGGTCGGGGTACCAGTAGAAGAGCTTGCAGACAGATGGTAGCGTGGAAGCTACTTGTTGTGGCTTGGGAAGCCGTGGGTAGACGTGGTAGCGTGGAAGCTACTTGGAGCGGCCTGGGAGCCGTGGGTGAGAGGTGGTAGCGTGGAAGCTACTTGGTGCGGCCTGGGAGCCCTGTGGAGAAGCGGGTAGCGTGAATAGTCACTTGGAGAAGCTGGTAGCGTGGAAGCTACTTGGAGCGGCCTGGGAGCTGTAGGCTGGTAGCATGGAAGCTACTTTGTGCGGCCTGGGGGCCGTGTGGATAACAGAACGTAGCAGGCTTTACAGATAGCACTGGTCTAGGAACCAGCAGGAGCCTGGGACACACTGGAACTCAGGTACAGCTACTGCACAAGTTGTACACCATGGAACGTAACGAGATGTTCTAGCACTGAGTGCTATTAGTGGAGGATCTATATACCAAGAGTCTGGCAGCGATTGGTGGATGCAGACAGGTGGTCTGGCAGTGGCATTCAGAGTGGAGCAAGACACAGCATGCAAAAGGAGTATTCATCTCTGCAGCTCTGAGAATCAGGACCACACCTGTGATTCCAATTAAGACTAGCAATGCTCACAGACAGAGCAGGGTCCAGGTGATAATCAGTTTGGCTAGGAGAGCAGTCTGCACACACAGATATCACAGCCAGCATGATTCAGCCAGAGCAGATGTCCCAGGAGAACTGCAAACACAGATCCATGGAGCAGCTGACAGAGGTAAGTCTCAAGGCAAAAGGTGACAACTAGACAGGATCGTGACAAAAGGTCCCTGAAGCACCAGTCGGATCAACAGAAGTACCACCACCTGCATTATTAGATTTATCTAATCGATGATCTAGGACTAGATTAAAGTCACCTAGTAGAATAATCTGACCTGAGCACACCTTCTGGCTGATTCTGAAAAGTTTTCTAATAAAGGACATTTGGCCAGTATTTTGGGCATATACAGAGGCTATAGTAATGGCTTTTCCCTCCAATTACCCTATTAGAACAAGATATCTACCTAGGGGATCAGCTACTTGGGATTTTAAAACAAAGTTACTGTTGCGATGAAAAAGAATTGCTACTCCTTTTTTTTTAGTGGAGCCAGAAGCGAAATAACCAGTCGGGTAATAGGGGTCAGAAAGAGTGGGAGAGGCATCTTTAGCGAAATGGGTTTCTTGGATCGCTATAACATCCATTTTGTGGGTTCTAAAATAGCGTAGGGCGATTCTACGTTTCTGAGGGGAATTTAATCCCTTGGCATTAATGGACATAAAATTCACCATCTTAAAGATCTAGATAAGTGCGGAAACACAGTAAGAACATCCTATCTATATTGGGACGGTCAATACTGACATAAAGTAATGCAAAAAAGATAACCATTATACAGCCTGTATACTGAATGGGGGAAAGTAAAGGACACAAAGGGAGGGAAAAAAAGACATAAACATAAATGACTCCACGGCGGGAGTCAAAGGGGCCACGAAACAGAGTGGTGAAAATAGTAGAACCACGGGGGTAGTGACACGGTTCCCACCACCTTGGGAACAAAAATAACATTTATTACTTAACAATAATATAAGACACATCGTATACGTCTAGGATATCTTCTGAAACTAAGAAAAATTATACCTGTTGTAGCAACAGTATACACAGAAATCTGCAATACAAACATATCTTGCATCAAGCAGCATTGAGAACAGACATAATTGTAAGGGATAGGCACGATGATCCATATGTTAACATCTTATAAAAAAGGCAGATGGAATTATATGGAACTGTATGAACTATAAAAGCTCAAAAAAAATAAAATAAGATATCCAACGGCCAATATGGATGAAACATCACAACTATAGAAACAGGTATTAAATTGAGGTGAGGAAGTGCAAGCGGTTACTGCCCGCTATGGACCAATCTGAACTAATGGCTGGGGTACGATCAGTAGATTTGGTAGCATATGAGATTCTCCAAAGATCCAGTGCTTTTATACCATCTTACGGGGAGCATAGCACTTTGGTAGAGCCATCGTAGGTGACAATAAGTTTTGTTGGGAATCCCCATTTATATGTGATTTGAGCCTGACGCAAAGCTGATGTGACGTTAATAAAGGTTCTTCTTTTATTTAGTGTAGCTGGGGAAAGATCACCAAATATTTGTAAGTTGCCCAATGCAGCGGAAGAGGGTGCAGCGTCTCTAGATGCTCGTAGCAGGCGCTCCTTTACATGGAAATAGTGCATCCTCATAATAGTGTCTCTTGGAGAGGCCTCAGGTGCGTTGCGGGCCTTAGGGAGATGGTGAATGCGGTCTAGGAGGAATTGCGTGGGAGGCAAGTCCGGGTGTAATTTCTGAAAAAGAGCCACAGCAAACTCAGGAAGTTCGGAAAACTGTACCGTCTCCGGAATGCCACGAATTTTAAGGTTATTCCTGCGTGCTCTGTCTTCAAGGTCAGCCATTTTATCCCGAAGTGCAGAAAGTTCCATTTGGGTAGTTTCATGGGCGGATATTAGGTAATTGTGAGAGGAGACCACCTCCCCCATTTTATTTTTGAGAAGATCCGTTCGACCGCCTAGTTCAGCTACCTCATGCTTTAATTCCCTAACAGTAGAAGATATGTCAGCAGTGATATCTTTCTTAAGATCACCGAGGATTTGGAGCATGCGCCTCACCGTGATAGGTTCATCCATAGAAGCATCATCTGGGGGGGTATGTGGAGACGAGGCTGTAGAGGAAGAAGCAGGCTTATCCTGGGGCATTCGTGGTCTTGGAGATTGTATGGGATCTCTCGGCAGCGGAGGAGTCGCAGATGTAGACTTGAAAAAACTCCCTGGTGGGATACCGTTATCCAATTTAGTGCTTTTCTTAGGCCCCATGTTTTCTGGTTATAGGACTAATTGGAGAATTAGTGATTGAGTAATCGCTGAAGATGTCGTGTGATGTGCAGCTGCGGTGGAGGTGGGATAATGGTCACATTAGGAAGCGATCAGAGCCATGAGGGCATACTGACACGTAGGCGATTCCTGGTGGAGTAATATCACATTAGCCACACGGTGGCAGCAGAGTGACACTGTTAGAGACCATTAATAGATGAAAGCACTCAGGACCTCATTCAGAGCCGGTCGCACAGAGCGTGCAGTCGGTCTGAATGAGGGGAGGTCCTCTTGAATTTTCAAGACGTCCTCCTTTGCGGTGGTAAGGCTGTGGGTTTAATACCCACAGCCTTACGACCACCTAAGGTGATGGTCGCGATGGTCAAGACCATCGCAACCATTGGGGCTTACGACGAGACCCTAGGGTAGGGTCTCCCTCGTCGTAAGCCCCGGAGAGCTTTCGGCTCTGTCTGAGCCGGAAGCTCTCCACTGACATCACTAGTGATGTCAGTGGGGCCACCCCCAAACGGTAGGCGTTCCCATGGGAACGCCCCCGTTTGGGCTGCCACCCCCCCGGCCCACCTTCCAAACGGGACGAGCTGTCAATCAACATCGACAGCTCGCCCCCTTTGGATCGAGACCCGCTACGACCGGCGCTGTCGGTCGTAGCGGGTCTCACGCATGCGCACGACGGCGCCGTCTTGCGCATGCTCTGTGGGGGGCCATCGACCCGGTCCGAGCGCATCGGCGCTAACGACCGGGTGTGAATTACCCCCTCACAGCCAAGTGGAGACAGAGAAATACTACTGTTTATTCACAGCAAAATGGCAACATGGGTATTAAACATATGCAGGATATGGGAGAGGCAGGGTTGAATGGGCAGCAAACAAATAAATGAACCAGGCCAATTGTGACAGGCAGGGAGAGTATGCCGTGGCTCCAATATCTGTGAGAGCGCAACTCTGCGTCTTGACACTCAGCCCAACGGATGAGGCAGCGCAGAGACCCCAGACCAGCTGATTGGTCACTCACCCCAAACGCTGGGCAAGGGAGCGCAGGGAGCAGGTATTAGAGAGCCTAGAGCCGGGGTCCGTCTTCCAAAATGGCGGCCGCAAAAAAAGCCCACAGCCGCTAGGCTCCTGGCAGGGAAGCGATCAGCCCAGAGGCACCGCAGAGGTGTCTCACCAGGGGAAACCACCCATCTGAAGGTGTCAGCAGGGGACCCTGTCCGGCGCACGCCTCCGAATCACGGAGGTGTGGAAGGCTGTGCTGGGATCACGAGTTTGATCCCAGCATCAGCCGACGTGCAGGGGCAGGCAGAAGGGATGTGTCCTCTGCGGGACACATCCGTTGCCGGCGCTGGGACAGTAATGTCCCTAGCGTCAGTGCAGATACCGCGGGCACCTGGTGAAGGGACCGCCTGGTCCCTTTTACCAGTGCCGGCGGTACTGTGGCACCGGGAGAAGCTTGGCTACCCGCCCGGCAGCCAAGAAGCGGCGGGTAGCCGGCGCTGGGAGAGAGTACCTGCTCCCAGCGCCGGTCAGGCGTTGGGCGCGGTGCACTGTGCGGCGGGCGTTTGGCTCTGGCCGCGAGCCAAACCTGGCTCGCGGGCCAGCAGCCAATCAGAGGCGGACGCAACGAGCCAATCGTGGCTCGCCGCATCATAGCCACGTCCACTCGCGCCATCTTGTATTAGACGGCGCCGAGCGGGGGAGTTCAGTTCGGCGGCGGAGAGGGAGGAGAGAAGACCTCCCGAAGAGCAGCAGTTCGGCGCGTCAACAGGGGCGGCGGCCGCGGAAGAGGCCAGAAGACGCCGCTGTCAAGAAAGAAGAAGAAGACAGGCGGCGCCGGCTGGAAGAAAGGAAGAAGAGGCGGCGCCGCTGGCCAGGACGGGCCAGCGGCCGAAGAATGCGGCTGAGGACCGGAGAGGACTGCGGGGGAGGGAAGTAAAAGAGCGTCATGAAGCTCCCCCCCGCAGCCTCTTCCAACGTAGCAGGTAGGCCCTCCGTGAGGCCCACCATATACCCCCCTCCCTAGACCGCCAGGGTGGTCGGGCGCTAGGCCCGTGGAGCATTGTTGGGCACTAGGCCCGTGGGTAATTAGGCGGGCACAAGGCCCGGGGGTAATTAGGCGGGCACTAGGCCCGTGGGTAATTAGGCGGGCACAAGGCCCGGGGCATTATAGCGGGCATTAGGCCCTATGAAAGGATTGCCCCATTAGTAGGTGTAAGTGGCCTGGGTACTAGGCCCAGGTCACTATATAATAAAGTAGGCCCGAGCCACCCACCATATAAGGTGGTCTGGGCATTAGGCCCAGACCGCTAGGCGAGCCCCACAGACAGGCAGGCAAATAGGCCTGAGCCCCATAAAATGTGGTCTGGGCATTAGGCCCAGACCACTACCAGAGCCCACCGTTTGGCAGGCACCTAGGCCTGAGCCGCAGGTAAGACCCTGGGCGTTAGGCCCAGGGCCCTGAGCCCATTAGCTGCAGTGCTAACAGAGGCGGATGATTAGAGGTGTGAGCAGTGGTGGAGAGCTGTACGGCTTCCACCCATGAGGTAGTGGTTTCCCCAGTCACCGAGAAGAGGAGCTGGCCAGCTCTGGGTAGGTAGCAGACATTTAAAGAGACAGTACCGTGTTTTGCTCTTGTATATTTGGTCTGTGATTGGTGTTCCGTGCAGGGCAAAAGTTTAGTTGTTGTTGTTTATATCTGTCGCACTACACACACTGTAGGTTGAGGGTGATGCCGTTTTAGTATGTGTATTTGCTTGACATAGGTTTAGGCCCTGCACGGCTGTGTTGTGTATCTCCTTACAGGGACCTGTAGGCGAGTGAGCGGACGAAGAGCAAGAGTGGACATTGAGGAATATCTGTGTGTACTGTCTCTCCCTGTTTGTCACTATCTATCTCCTTCCTTCTGGGCGGACGGTGAACCTTGCAACCCGGTGCAAGGACGGATCTTCACCTGGTGCGTGAGTACCGATAGGTGAAAATTCGGGATCTGAGGCCAAAAGTTCCAATGATGATCTTCACTTAAAACCTGAATTTATCCCCCGGTTCGGTAGGGCGCGTCGGTCGATGTGAGGAAGGACGGTACTCACCTCGTCTCCTTCCCCCTAGGTCATCGTGTCCGTGTTCTATTCGGAGGTTCCAGGACCGTCTGCTCAACACACGGCCTGAAGGTGAGAGGGTGCGACGCAAGGTAAGTAACAGACGTACACCTGCACGGCAGCAGGCATTGCACTGCACCCGCCCCTCACAGAGGCACCGCGTCAGAGGCCACCGGGGAGTCACAGAAACTGAGGCCGCGGCTTCCGGATGTTCACTAGGCCTCACCACAAGAAGCGTCTGGTCCTTTTCTCTGATATAAGGCTAACAGTGTCTCAGAAAACAGCGGATAAGCACCTCTCCGTGTTCCAGGATGCAAGGGTATGTCAGAGCAGGAGGCCACTCCGAAAATCCGCCGTGTGTAAAGCAGCTGTGCACAATATTATTGCTGTGTTGGAAGGAGCCCTTGTCTCTGGCTTCCTTCTCGGTCAGCAGCCAGGCCACGCCCCCCGATAATTATGTTTTAAACTCGCTGTGAGTTTAAAAGATGTTTTGGAGGAATTCGTCATGCCTCCCTAACAAAAGTATCACTTCTGAAAAACTGCCCTTTATGCGAGTCAGCTTTTCGGAAAACTGCTACTCTACCCCTGCAGCTGGGGTGTCCACAAGGATTTCCTCACTGCTGCGTGTCTAACACCCTCTCCACTCCCTGCTGTCTAACACCCCCTGCCCCCCTCCAGTGTCCGTTCCGGCCGCCGCCTCCTCCCCGCGGGGGTCCGAGGCGGCCCTCTCTTCTCCCGTGTGTGTCCAATTACCAGCAACCCCCACCCCCGTGGGTGACCAATGCAGCCCCCCTTCCCCCGTGAGTGTCCACTCTCCCCCCCCCGCGGGTGTCCGATCCTCGACTTCCCCCCACCGCTGCCGCATCTTCTCCCCTCCCAGGCTCACCTGTCTTCTCTCGGTGAGTCCGGGTCACATGTCTGCGGTGCCCGCAGTGCAGACACAGCAGGGAGGGATCTTAACCTGTGCGGAGTTTGTATATTCTCCCTGTGCTTGCGTGGGTTTCCTCCGGGTACTCCGGTTTCCTCCCACACTCCAAAAATATACTGGTAGGTTAATTGGCTCCCAACACAAAATTAACCCTAATGTGTATGTGTGTGCGCATGTGATAGGGAACATAGAGTGTAAGCTCCACTGGGGCAGGGACTGAGTTGGACAAATATTCTCTGTAAAGCGCTGCAGAATATGTGTGCGCTATATAAATAACTGGTAATAAATAATAATAAATAAATAATCTTAATTGATCCTTCTGCTGTGGCTGCCATATAAATCTTCATAGGCTGCCGTGTAAACAGCAAACCGTGAATATTATCGGGGCTGAACTCAGGATGACGTTCAGCAACACCATCAAGTTCCGAAAAAAATGCTTTTTCGGAACTTGATGAATGGCCCCGACACTTATTTATTACAAAAGTATGTGAACATTTGAATTTTCACATGCTCTTGTGAAAAAGAATTAATGATGAATAGGCCCTTTAGCATGGTATTACTATAGCATGAGCCTTGTTGCTAACTGCTTTAACAAGTTATCATTGTTATTTCTGTTACCTGGACAATTAACGAAAGTGGCCTTTTGTCTTTCCTCTTGTGTTTGTGAGTAATCGCCAGTTATTTAATATTATCATTATTATTATTATTATCCTTTATTCATATGGTGCCACAAGGGGTACACAGCGCCTTACAAAGTACAAAATCTGAAACTGTTCAAACATAACAAGAAATAAGTGCAAAAGACTTACAGTACAAGACATTACAGGACATAGGATGCAATATATAAGCTATATAATCATTGCAGCATATGCAGTCATAATATCCATTAAAGCATCGCCAGATGAACTCAAAATGTCGATGCCTCTGTTGCCAATGGGCATGGAGACAAATATAAATCAGCGTTGCCAAGAAAAATATCTGCCTTCATTACACAGGGCGGTTGGCCATGCCTTGTCATCAATATGTAGTAACTGAGGGGATTGTGGTTGCACCTACCTGGCATAACCAGGCTTGTAATCAGGACCTCTTGGCACCCCTAATTAGATGGAGTCCAGGACGGGTTCTCTGAGCATCACTCTACAAGAAATGACGACTTGGGACTAAGTTAAGTGTGAAATTTACCACCCCAACTAAGTACAGTACCCTGAGGTATCCAGCAGCACAGGGTCTAAGGGGTAAATTTACTAAAGTGAGAGTTTTTAGAAGTAATTCTAGCAACCAATCAGATTCTACCTATTATCTTCTAGAAGGTGCTAGTTAAATGTTAAGTAGAATCTGATTGGTTGCTATGTGCAACATCTCCACTTCTAAAAACTCTCACTTTAATAAATTTACCCCTAAGAGTCTGATTCAGAGTTGTACGCAAACTCGATGGCTGCGTACAATCCCGATGGTGACCAATCGGCGCATGAGCAGGATCTGTACTGCGCATGTGCCGATTAGTGACTGCGAGCTTGTTCGCAGTTCTTGGACACTATTTAGGGGTGGAGCGGGTGTGGCATCAGGCAGTGTCTCAGAAAATAGCGGCATGTCGGCACACGTTTTCTTCGCATATCGGGGGTACACACACGATTGAATGGCTAACATATCACCCAGTGCGTACCCAGCATAAGGCAGAACTAGAACCTCGCCAGGACTTTGTGAAGTGGTCGGTTTCTACTGCAAAACTCCATTTGTGATCAATTTTGCAGCACATTTCTTAACCTAGAGTAGCAATGTTGCTTTGTCTTGGATTTATAGATTATATATCCAATGTATAAATATTTATAAATGTATCTACTTGGAACTGGTTAGATAAATTAGGTGCATGATTATCTACATTTTTCACATTATTAAATGAACTCCAACAATTTATAGAGGGCTTGTAAACTAATTAAATTGAGTATTTATGTACATGCTGTTGCAACCGTTTTACTAGATAGACATAGAAATCCTATGTCAAATAGCATCACTACTGCCAAGGAAATCTCTCCGCAGATGTGAAATGTGAGGAATCCTGTGTCTAATGAACTTATTTAACTCACTGGAATATAATCAGTCAGGTTTGAGTAGGCTGGAACCTATCTTGGCAACATATATACACTAATTAGCATGTTCCTTATCTCTGATATAAGGCTAATGAGCAGCTCACACAGATGCACACATTTCAGGAAATTGAAACATAGCTCATTTAATGTTCATGAATGCTGGATAACTTGAAACGACACACAATAATGTCACTAGCGGAAGACGACACCCTCAGGAACGTAACAATATAAAAATATGGCGTAAAAATAGTAGGTGTTGGAATTTTTATTGTTTTCATTTTATTATTATTAACTGTGTTGGAAATAAAACAGTTGTTGGTCTCAATTTGTTGAATCGTGTAGAGGACTTTTTTTTTCAGCTCCTGTGTAATGCTGTGACCATACATGAAATTCACCCATTACTGCCACAATCATTTATCTGCCGATATATATGATTTCACCCAGGACATCATGCTCTGCGGCTTTTTTCCTAGTCTTTTCCCAATTTAATTTAATAGGATGGCAGACACTGGGCTGTAGCATGGCGATAATTGGCTCTGTGTCGGCCAACTGCCAGAACATGTAACATCTTGATGCCACAATGAGGAAGCATAACAAATACAGGCACCTTGCAGCAGTAACACTGCCTCCCCCTAGGCTCTGGGCCCTGGGCAGTATCACCGGTCACCCACCCCTAATTACAGCCCTAGGCAGACAGCACTAGGGATAGCTGTGGACCATCAGTAGTTAACAACCATTGATGGTCAACTACCGATGAACAAAGGTTTTGCCATCAGTGGTGGAGATCCAATAGTTTTCCACCATCAATGGCAGCCTAGGAACCGATGCTCTTTTTCTTTTTCGTGCCAGTGCCAGCAACACTGAGCTTAGTCCTGCCCCCTGGTGACCCGCTAAGCCCCACTTCCAACCCTGATTGGTCCACAGCCCACCATGCCCCCCAGTAGTGGTGGCCATCAAGAGGTGAAAACCATTGATGACTCAACAGTGATCACTGATGGCAGCACCATTGGTGACCATTGATGTTTAACCCACCAATCTTAGACAACACTCCCAAAACATAGCTGTTAATTCTCTGTGATCCTTATAATTAAGCTAACAATATCCAACTGATTATTATATTGGCCTGCTGAGCCAGCATCCATCTCTCCATGGAATCAGTATGACAGTAAATCCCGACAGCGGAAGCCCGGCAATTAAGTAGCGCTAACCTAATTCCCTACCCTAACGCTAACCCTCCTTTAGGGGTGCCTAACCCTAACCTCCCCCACAAGTGCCTAACCCTAACCCCCTCTAAGTGCCTAAACCTAGCCCCCCTTCCCCGCAGCCTACACCTAAGTCTCCCGGAGGGGTTTCTAATCTAAATCTGCCCCGGGGGTACCTAAACGTAACCATCCCGGGGGGGCTTCCTAACCCTAAGTCCCCCCGGGAGCCCCTAACTTAACCCTCCCCCCCGTGGCTGTCCACGCCTTGCTTACCTTCGATCGGGATGCCGGGCGTCGGGCTCCCAGCGTAGGTAAAATGACAGGCGTCGGGATTTCGACGCCTGTCATTAGACCCTTGCCGGGATTAGACAGTCAGGATGCCAACGGTCGGCATTTAGACCATCGGTATCCCTACTGCATACCCTCTCCACCTACGGGAGCCAACAAATTTTAAAAGCTAAGCTCCACCCCAACTCTATCCTAATTGGCTGGTGTTAAACTTAGGTCCTAAAATTGTAAACTCTGATTGATTTGTCTGACTGCAGACCAATCCTACATTTTGCTAGCACCAGTGAAAGCTGTCTTTCAGAGGCATGTGCTAAATCCCTTCTTTTCCCAGAACATTTATAGTTATTTGTCTGATAATTAGAAGATTGTAACAGCCTAACAGCATAGATAAACTGGCAGCTCACTTTAACAGTAAGGCATCTTAGCTTAACGGCGGGTTTGGTATCATTGGTCATCAGTTATCATGTCGATATTCATTGTACCGACATGGTCAAGCTGTTGATATGCTGCATGTCAGCATTCACCATGTCCACATGATTGACTTGATGAACTGTTGACAAACCGTCCCTGGTGGTCTAGCTGTGTCTTACCTTGTCCTAGCAGCTTCAGAGGCTCCAACAGTTTCTTCCGGGTTCCAGCAATCATGTAAAGATGGGTTCTAGCAGCATTGTCTTTTAGATGGCGAGAGCGATGCGGGCCCCATTGCCTGCAATGGAGACCCGACACTGCCTTTCCAGTTTCAGTGAAGTCTTCCAGGCACTGCCGGGTCCCGGTGTCATGCGCACGCACAGACGGACCGTGCACATAACACAGGAGGCTGGCAGCGTTAGGCTGCCAGCAGCCAAGAGGAGGACCTCGCCAAGGCCGGGGACTTCACGGGACTTCGCGGGACCTCGCCAGAGGGGTAAGAATTGGTAAAAACCAGTATATTTTTAGTTTATATCACAGTGATACTAAACGAAAAATTGCGCTGGTGTTTACCATCACTAATAAATGGGGGCCTTAGGGCTCTATTTACTACAACCTGCAGTTAAAATGCGGTTGTAGTGTGACATTTCCGACTAAATTCGCATTGTAAATTTAACAAATATCACAGGGATTTAACAAAAATCCCATGCAGGGACAGAGCTTGCAATAAAGCTCTGGACCTGATTCAGACCTGTTCGCTAAGGCACGATCGCTCGCTGTGAGCGATTTTCACCCATCTGCGCATGTGTATAATTCGCAGTGGAGTGCACAAGCCATTCGTTGCGATCTGATTTTGGAAGCTCATAAGCCACTATCAGGTCGCTGCTTTGAGTGCCGTTTGTGGGTGGTGACAGGGGAAGGTGCTTGTGAATGGGGGAGTGGTGCTGCGAACGCAGGCGTGTCTGCCCGCCAAAACGCCGGTTAAAGGGCGATCATAATTAGCAAAGTAGCATCATTGTACACGTCACATGCATGTATTTCAGTCAGCACTGATCGCTGTGGTTGCGGCGGGGAAAGGCAACCCCAAGGGCTGAGAGCAGCTCCAATGGCTCACGATGTTACCGATTAATCCTTCATTGCCCGGAGATGACGTGTGTTGCGAGTGGCAAGGGGCTGTCTTCAGACACTTGCGAGCGCACTTTGCCGTAGCTCGCTAACACACAGTGGGCGTCCTTACGCGACGCAGTGCGAACGCTTAATTTATATATACGGCCCCTTTTTGCCAGCAAGCGATCGCATCTTGCGAGCGTGTCTGAATCAGGTCCTCTGTCCCTGTGAATCCCGTAGGAAAACTTTTTCGGGAAAAATACAGGGAGACCGTGTCTGCGCATGCGCCCGCTGCTGGTTACTGCAACGCCCCACCCCCGAAATCCACCAGTGTGACCCGCCTTGGGAAATTAAGGTAATGCAGAGCTGTGTTAGATAAGAGCTATTATATAGTAAAGAGAAGCTGAGCTGTGATATACAGTAGTATAGATGCCGGGGCTCCCACTGCTCCAAGCAGGCCAACCTGAAAACTGTGTGTTTTCTTATTCAGAATGGTATGGCATCATTAGTATCCAATCAGGGTAGACTAGAGACCACACATCATCCTCTTTCATTGGTGCGCACAATGCAGGTGGCTGCCACAGTAATACTGTAGTTATAAAATTAGATATCGGGCAGGTAGAAGTTGAAGGTATCACTTAGACTTTCAACTGTCACACGTTATTTTAAGCACTGAATTGCCCTATAACTAGTGGACTGCCAATGTACATATTCTGTTTACGGAAAACATGCCAAGAACAGAAATTATGTATATTCTCCCTTTAGTTATGTATATTATTAATATTTATTTGACATTGTATTTAAGATGACCACAGTAGTTTTTAACCATTAGTGACGCCCATCCGCCTTCCAATGAAATATTTAAAATGTAAAACACCATTGTTTACCTAGTTTTAATTCATGTAGAATTGCTAAATTTATACAACTGATGTTTACACTATAGATTGTCTAGTGAGCAACCGCTTGTTTTTATTCTCACCATAAGGGATGTCTGAATCTGTAGACCACCTGCTAATCCCATTGAGCAACAACAAAACAACTATATTTACTGCTAAAAATCTATTATATTTATACACTTCCAGAAAATATAAACTGTTGCTGGTAGTGATCCAACTTCCGTACATTTAAAAGTAAATGACAAATCCCATCACCATGACTCCAGCAAAATATACACCAATCCCAACCCCCCCCCACATAGCTTAATCTGCCCATCTATAGTACATCCTAACTTGCTGAATCACCACCACCATTTATTATCACCATATCCATTTTTAAGTTAAAAAATATTGGATTGTCCGTCAACAGTGGAGAGTTTGACACTTAGAAGAGGCAGCTAGCTACACATACAACAGAACTTGTGTTCGACCAATGAACCCAATCAGACTTTGGAATATTGTGGGATAAATTTTAAATATTTGCGGTTCATGTCTCCAGGAATCTGAATCCACCTGAATTTCGTGAATCTAGCCTTTATCCCAGGTATGCAGGCTATTAATTGACTCCCAAAAGCAAGAACATTGCTGTTTAAGTCCCTTCTGACATTGTTTTTGTATTTTTGCATCCTTAGGAAGGATTCTTGCATTCTAATGTTTGTATTATGCATTCATATTTAGCGACAAATTGACATTATCAATACTTATACGCAACTTATGGAAGGCAGAGGCGTTATTAGGGTTGATGGAGCCCAGGGCAAATAAAAAAATGTCCTCCCCCCATACACATACAGTATCTTCACATGGCCCAGTACATCCCACTGGGACACACACACCAGACCTGTGGGGAGAAAGAGACCAGGGGCATAGAGAGACAGAGAGAGAGACCAGGGGCTGAGAGAGAGAGGGAGACCAGAGGCAGAGAAACACCAGAGGCAGAGAGAGGCAGAGAGATAGACCAGGGGCTGAGAGAGAGAGAGGGAGACCAGAGGCAGAGAGAGAGAGACACCAGAGGCAGAGAGAGAGAGAGACACCAGAGGAGAGAGATAGACTAGGGGCTGAGAGAGGGAGAGGGAGAGAGAGCTAGAGAGAGAGTGAAAAAAAAACAGAGGCAGAGATAGACCAGGGGCTGAGAGAGAGGGAGACCAGGGCAGATAGGGAGAAAGACCAGGGACAGAGAGAGAGAGAGAGAGAGAGAGAGAGAGAGAGATAGACCAGGAGCAGAGAGATAGAGATAGGCCAGGAACAGCGAGAGAAAGACCAGGGGCAGAGAAAGAGATGTGGAGCAGAGAGAGAGAGGGAGAACAGGGGCAGTGTGAGAGAGACCGGAGCAGAGAGAGAGGCATTTATCATACATCTACTGACTGACTCATACTGCCATGCCCACACCTATAATGCAGTGGCCGACGGAATTCGGACAACCAGCCCACCCAATGAAGCTGGCTCTACGGGTGCTCCCAGACCCATTTTACCCTAGCTACCCAGTCCCACGCTCCCTGGAGCGAAGGGTGGGCTTAAAGTGCTCCTGGAGAGGTGGTTGAACTCATCTCTCCTGCTGCCTACCCCCCAACACCACGTTAGACAGATCTACTCTGAGAGGCCAGAGGCACAACTAGGATGGAGAGAGTAAATGAAAATAATTTTGCCCCTTGAAAACTGTTCTTTCAAATTCTGTTTATATATGTGTCTCCCCAATGCCATCCACCCTGTGTCTTTAAAACTCCACCCCCCTTGCCTTGCATCTCTCCAATGCCATACCCGGCATTTCTCCAATGCCATCCTCCTTGCATATCTTCAACGCCATTCCCCCTTGGGTCTCTTCAATGATATCCCCCCTACACCTTTTCGTGTTTGAGAGTACCCATAAGTTTTACCTCTCTGTCCTCAGATGAAACAACAACCTGCATAACTTCTCCCACTGGATCTGCAGCAGGTGTGGCCATGGGTGCTGGGGCGGATATATCAAACAAGTTCTGAGCAATCATGACTTCTTCGTCTCCTTAAACAGGGCCTTCTGCAATATCTGGTGCAGTTGCTGGAGCCACGGAAAGCACTAGATCTGTTTAGAAAAATCAGGTATGTTTTGGTAAACAATACTGTTTTCATACTACTGCATCATTAGGAAAAAAAATTACAATGCGCATGGATTTTGCGAAATTTACCAAAGGGCACCTAGGAAATAAACTAAGAGGGGTATCCAATCAGCTCCGAAAAATTTTCGCCTGTAAAAAACTGTTTTTTTTCCCCAATGTTTTGCCGATTTTTTTATCGTGCTATCCAATTCAACCCCGTTTATTAAGGCTGAAAATGTTCTGTTTTTCTCACGAAAATACATAGGATCCGCTAGAAGTCACGGACCTATGTATTTTCTCTGCCGCGATCGGGAGAAAAACACCTTCTCATCGGGGATTTGGTATCTCCTGCCTCACAAAATGCCTGATAAGTGCCGACTTCAGGGCTAATTGGATAGCCCCGGGCGAGGTAATTAGCCGTGGTTAGCCATTGTAATTTACTGCAGCTAATTGGATACCCCCCTAAAAGATTATTACTCACTGTGAACACATAAAATCAAATTAAAGTACTGTAAACTGTTGCTGTAAGAGAAGTGCGCTAACCCCTGTGTTTTGGTTTTGGATCTGTTTTTTTTTTTAAATTGATAAAAAGTTTTTAAAAACAACTACAATCATGTAATATTTGCAAATCCAAAATTCTAAATTCAGAACCACGACTCGGATCTGGCTAGATCTCCTCAGGAGATCAGGATTGGGCTCAAATCTGTCCAGATTCACAAAATTTCGAGTGGATTCGGATTTCTGGAGAACAGAACCACTCATCTTTTGTTGTTCTACTCATGATTTTAAAAAGAAAAAAGGTGTTTTACTACAGTATGCGCTTTATATGACATTGGATAACCATTTTTGTGTTTCCATTTTACACAGGTAGTTAGGACAGCCAGTATCCCACAGAGCTGGCTAGCATCTTCCTCCTCAACGGAATCAAAAACTCCCGTCTCCCCCCATATCGCTAGCTCTGCTGGCATCTTCTCCTCCCTACTCATACTACTCTCCCCATCCATAGGAACAATAACCGTATAACACAGAAAATAAAAAAAGACAAATAAACACAGAAAACTTAAATAAACTCTAACACAATCGCCACAAACACACCCCAGGTGCACACAAATAGTGACAAGACAGAAAACATAAATATACAACTGACAAAAGAGGTAAAACTTTTAAAATACACTATACAACAGAGAAAATGACCTGGCACCTTACAGGCAAAATCACCAACCAAGAAATCCATCAGATTAGCGCACTTCTCGGAATAAAACCCAGAGTCGGAGCTGGGATTGAGGTGCATGGGGGTACCAGTCAGGGCGTGTAATGGGAGTGTCGTGTGCATGTTGCTGACAGTGGCTTCATACAGAGATGCAGAATCACTCATGTAGCAGACCATACTCAGACAGATGATCTGCCCCTGCCTTAGTGCTGGTGCACATTAATATGGTGCGATCGATGATGCATCTATAGACGCATCTAAAGTGCACCAAGCGGTTTATGGAGGCTGACAGCGGGCATCTCATTGCTTGTACATTCAGAGACATGGCTGTACACCGGAGAAGGGCTTTGTAGCAGCATTTGCATAAAGTCGCCGACATGCGACTGGTAAAAGACGCCGCGGAATCCGACTGAGATGCAGCGGCGGAGTTAGGATTCCGACCGCCAGAATCCCAAGCACCGGCATCCTGTACACAACCCATTTTAGCCAGTTCTGATATTATTTCACTGATTTCTTCTTGTTTGAGGAACTAGATATAAGAATTTAAAATGAAATTAAAAAAGAAAAGTTGCCGGGAATTCGTAACCCTGAAACCCCCCCCCCAAAAAAAACACACTAATGATTGGCATATAGCTGCTTCGTTCTAATACTAAAAAAACTTTAATTCCAGCAGCTTTTATGAGCGTAGTCGCACCTTTCTCCATCAGGTCCTTTAATTGTGACAAAACCGCCACAAAAACACTTTGCATCTTTTTAATTACTGTCCCCAGATATGTCACATTCCTTGCAGCAGGAATAATGAGAGCACAATGATAAAAAAAAAAAAAAGGACTTTAGTTAACACGGAGATATTTGCTGCTGATCGTTACACTGACAGGAACCGTGTGAAGCCAAGAGAACTATATACAGTAAATGGGCTTTGTGCAGGTCACATGAAAATGGGGCTAATTTCACCACTTAAGCTGTAAACCATTGGCTGCACCAGAACACTGCTGTACCAAAGACACACACAGGCAGCAGCTCTCTAAGGCTTTGTAACATGAAGTGACCTTATCATGGAGATATCTAACAGACCCCACATTAATTACATAGCTCTAAAACATACTATTCTCCAAGGCCTTGTTAAAAATGCAGGTGAGTGGGAGTAAGAAGACTATTATTTAAATTAGAAATAAAAGTAACTATTACAAGATCATTAAACTATATTGTTATGATTTGTTTTATTTTTTTCATACAGTGTATTTTTTTTAATGATTTGACAGTGTAAACCTTTTATAATTAGGACACTGCATGTTATTATTTTTCACTCAAAATAAGGTGCATCATTCCGTATATATCACTGGACCAGGTTAAAGTGTCAACTACACACAATTACATATTGAACAGACATCTGTGAACACAAAACATACAGTATGATGTGTTCTATATTTACAGGGACCCTCTTTATTTCCCTAACACTTACGAATCGTCCGCCCGATGTGTAAGGCCTGACATCACAACTAGGGGGGTCATTCAAATTTGCCTGCCCAGATGAGCTGCCACTCACCATGGGGTACCTGCAGAATGTGTACAGGCGATCGGCAGGTCACCCGCATACACCAACAGATGCACCGATATACAGTATCTGCAGATATATCGGCCATCTGCTGTGCTGCACAGCCGATGCGATATGTCTGTTAACAATGTCGTTCACAGACATATCAGGGGTTCACACCCGCTGTCGCTGTTCGTAATATATATCGACCATTCGATTAAACAGCCGATATATCACCCAGGGTGTACCCAGCTTAAGAAAATGGTTCACCCATTCAGATGCAAAAAACTTTATTATATGTTGCCTGAATTTCATGGGAGAACAATTTAAACAGTTAAATACGGCAGCTTGAGGAATTAGTGGCTCACAACTTGGCTTCTGAGCCCCTACTGTAGCTGTTGTACTGCCTGGATGACATCTTGAGTCAGTGGGGATGTTGGGGCAGGAAAGTAACAGGAGTCTCATTCAGGTCCTGAGGGGTCTATGTAGTAATCCTTGGATGGAGATAAAGTGAGCGGAGATAAAGCACCAGCCAATCAGCTCCTAACTGCCATGTCACAGGCTGTGTTTGAAAAATGTCAGTTAGGAGCTGGTTGGTTGATACTTTATCTGCATCGACTTTATCTCCATCCAAGGCTTAGTAAATAGACCCCTGAGTTCCCTCTGCATAGAGGAAATCCATGATAGGGTCAGGTGTGGGTGAATAAAAAGGGGCATTAGGCAAGCACATTCCTATGTACCAGTGGTTTTATGCCAGTTGGGATTGAACCCAATGACAACAAAGACCAGTGCATCACTATAATAGGTAGGATCTTACCGGTTCTGTATAACAGCCCTGGCTGGTGCCATCCTGCCACCCAACCATACGCCATACTAGTTCATCTAACACATTAGATACTCTAGAGGGTAGAATCAAATGTTTTGTGCTCCCACTCCATTATTTGTGTCTGGTCCCATTATCTCCCCCATCCCCAATATACAGATATAATATTCAAAAATACGGCCTTTATTGAGCCTATGTTTTATGATTTGGAAATTATACACTGTGATTTATAAAATAAAATAATATAACATTAATATGTGTGTTGGAAATGATGTGTGTGCTGAATTTGCAGAGTTACAGTATGTAGGCACACACCAATGGATGACTTAAACTATGAGCAGCCCAGTTACTTAACCAGTAGTGTTGGTTTATTGATAGGTATAGCAGCTACAGAAGAAGCTACTCATTGCAGAAGTGCAGGATGCTGGAACAGCTTTATATGCAGGTATTAACCAGGTCTCTCATATGAGATTTATGTCTCCCACCAAGTCACTCTACACAGTACAGAGATAAGATGGCCCTTGCACATGCTCTGTAGTGATCACGGCGGTTATCTTGGTATAGGGTATGAAGCCTCCCTGGACAACGTGAAGACAGGGGTCCATGCAGTAGCGCACTCCTCTTTCAACAACCCCCTCATTAAAAGCGTCTCCATGTTACACAAACTTTTAATCTCAGCTTGTCTGTAGCAACCTGTAAATTAATTTGGGCTAAACACATAAAAAAGCATCATGTCACATGACTTTAGATTTGCCTTTTTGGAATATACATAAGCAATAGTTCCTTTACTGACAGCATGGACCATAACAACAGTCTCTCAACACATGAGCTTGGGACTACTGTCACTACCACAGTTCTTGATGCTTTTTACAATTGAGGTTTTTAAATCTTGCAAAGTCTCTTTGCTTATCTGGGATTTCCATTCATGCCAATCAGACTGTATAGTTTTGGTTTCTGGATATCTTGAGGCTCACTGAATGCAATGTTTGCAAATTTCTCACCATACCTCTTAGGTGGTTTGCCGATATTTGATCTTGCAGAAGACCTTTTTTTGTGCCGTGGAACTTCTGCGCTGATAGTTTTTGACTATAGAGGGTGCAAGGGGTGTATTTGCTATGGGGCCCAGCGGTTTAGGGGGCCTGCTAGCCCAGCAAGCTACCCCATGCACCCTGCCAAGTACAGTGCCAATGTCTTTTTTAATCAGGAGCTGGTCGCGGACAAATAGGAACTCGCGGACAAGTCAATCAGCAGCGGCTGCTGGTCATTGAGTTCCAGTTGGCTGGCGACAGGCACCTGATTTAAAATGACCTCGGCTCTCTTGAAAGCTGGGAGGAGGCATGGCTATGATGACATCCCCGGACCACGGCCACCTTCCTCCCAGCTTATGTGAGGAGAGATGGAGCGGCATGCCGGGCTCTGTAGGAGGTAAGTAATATGGGGCTGAGGGGGAAGGTGTGAAAGTATAACGGGGCTGGGGGTGGTGTAAGTATTACGGTTCTGGGGGGGGCCTGAGGAAATTTTGCTATGGGGCCCCCACACCTCTGGTAATGCCCCTGGTTGGTGGCATGTTCAGTGATAGATACTTGCTCTGCATATCAACTTTTCTACAATATGTGTTGTTTCTTGAACTATAACATCTTGTGACTTATCATGTTTTTTGGTATTTGGATTCCACATTCTGTAACATTTTCTCTCATGGCAATAGCCAAACATGATGCACTTTACTAATTTTGAATCCAGCTTTCATCTTTTCTTTTTTGGTATATGCACAATGGCTAAAATTCCAAACGTTCTGAGATGTTTTACACATGGTTTTCCCTTTGACCACACTTAATTAGATGTAATGTCCATTATGGCAACTGTAGGAGAACGGTTCTTAAGTTAAACTGCTGTGGACATGGCTTGACTTCTGCCCCAAACTGCCTGTCAAGACCTTTAGCTCTCTCTTCTGGTGTATGGTTTGCTCTTTTACTGAAATTATTTTTCTCAGGAGTATATGGTCAATTGAAGCTTTATTCCATATTTCTTATGAATTGTTCCGTCTCTCTCTTGAGATGTTCTCCACCGTTATCAGGGTATTTAGTCTGTAACCTGTTTGATTTTCAACAAGTCTCCTGTAATCTGCAATCTTTTTCACAACTTTAGATTTTTCTCTGATGAATTACATGTGTCATCCTTGTGAAGTCATCTATAAATGTCAAAAAGTATCTGTATCTACTCACAGACTTTATTTCCATTGGACCGCACATATCTGAATGTACTATTTGAAGTGTTTTTGTAAACTGCTGACAACTTTGTTTCATTGCAATACCATTCTCACATATAGGTTTCTCTTTGTAGTCAACGACATTCCTGTGACCATCTTGTTCTGAAGCTTCAGTACATTGTTGGGGCGCTAATGGATTCCCTGGGGCTATCCAATTAGCCTCCAAGTGCCGCCCAACGCCGCTGTTGCTCATTAGAGATCCAATCAACCAAGCAGCATAGAGAGCCACAAATATAGGGCCTGATTCAGACCCACTCGCGAGCGGCTGTCCGCTCGCAAGTGGGTCGATGTTATGCACTGAGCATGCGCACGACGGAGGGAGCTCCGTCGTGCGCATGCGCCAGACGCGACGAGCGAAGGAAAGTCCTTCGCTCGTTGTGTCCGATCAAAGGGGGCGTGCTGTCAATGTTGATTGACAGCACGCCCCCTTTGGTGGGCGTGCCGGGGGCGTGCCTCCCTGACGGGGGCGTTCCCACGGGAACGCCTCCCGTCAGAAGCCGGCCCACTGACATCACTAGTGATGTCAGTGGGAGTGATTTTGGCTCTGATAGAGCCAAAATCACTCCGGAGCTTGCGGTTGAAAACCTCAACCGCAGGCTCCGGCTCGCAATTTCGATGGTCGCGATGGTCTCGACCATCGCGGCCATCAAAAAGCACGCTCGTATAGCCTGTGGGTGGTGACCCACAGCTATACGAGCGTCCAGGAGGACGCTCCATGAAAATGGAGCCCGGCCCTCATTCAGAGCGTGCGCTCTGCTCAGAGCGTACGGCTCTGAATGAGGGCCATAGTCACATAAAACTTCCATAAAGGTGCACATAGCTAATATAATAACTATAGAATCATTCATACCAATAAATAAATCAAAAGATTGCACATACCCAAAGCAACAGATGCTTATCATTTACATTAACATAAGGGTATAAAAATGCCGACATTTGATTGCCCTTTGGAAACGAGGACCTGATTCAGACCCGCTCGCTACATGCGTTTGCTCTCACCCAGCGTATGCAAATCCAGCACAAGCTCAGCAAGGCAGGCGATCGCATGGCAAGGCATAAGAACGCCCACTATGTCTTGGCGTGCGATCACTTTGTGTATGCAGATGCCCACCGGCCCACTTGTGCACGTCATCTCCAGGAAGTGTATGCAACCATCGGTACATCGAGTACCACTGGAAGCGAATGCAGCGCTTGAGATTGACTATACCCTACCTCAAGAACTGCGAGCACTTCAGTGTAAAATACAACCTGGTGACGTGTACTATGACGCTGCCTCTAAATTATGCACGCCTCTGAAACACAGTTGAGATGCTCAGGCACGCCTGCGTTCGCACCTCCACTCCCCCATTTTCAATGGCCAGCCCCTGTGACCACCCACAAATGGCTTCCCCTGTCACTCACTCTGCTGGGTAGTCTATGCGCAAAGAGCGAACGCTTCCGGATCTTTTACACTGGTTCGTGCACGCGCACTGCGAAGCATACACATGCGCAGAATGCGAACATCGGCCAGCTATGAGAGAACTCTTCTTAGCGTCTGGGTTTGAATCAGGCCCTGAGACTTTTTAAGAGTAATTTATGCTTATCCTAATACTTTATAAATTTATAATATTTTGTTTAGCATTTTTGTGCATTTATTCATTATTTCATCTATTTTTATGTTTTTTATCACCTTTATTTTGGAACTGAATACCCAGAGTTTGGATGATCTGTTCACATATCATGTATTGCATGTTTTTATTCCTTTTTTATGAAATTGCAGCAATACATAGCCATTTCCTATACAACCAAGCCGCTTAGAGTTATATAATTATATGTGCATTATATTAATTGGTATTTTTATTACATTGTGTATTAGGATAATTGCCCTATTGTGATCCTACACCCATATTTGATCCATCGTGTGAGTTCAACATCTACCTTTAACTAATTCAGTTCAATATAGTTTATGGTTACTAGTTTAATAGCGCTGTTCATTCATCTACAGTATTGTGTCATTTATTTAGGTTCCTGGTTTCACTTTCATTGACCTGGCATTGATTAACACTGTGCTGATTTAAATAACGGATCCCGTCCTCATGCAGAGTAAAAAACAAGACATACTTCAAAAATGTCCCACATGGGGACAGGCAGGACAGAGCCCTCATAACAGGACTGTCCTGCCAAAATTGGCATAATTCAGAGGCGAGTCAAAAAGGAAAAACACTGATCCATTTCATTGATTGGAATATTATTTCCTTCTAAATCGTGTTATATTTTTTTGTTCACTGTTTCTACAGGACTGCAGCTTCCTTTCTTCCCAATGGCATAAACACATCCATGCTATTATTTAGTTTCCATTTGCTTGTTGATCTGTTTCTTCCCAATCAGACAGCGCACATAGAGAAAATGCTGGCAGCCTATAAAAAAATAAAAATAATTTAACATTCTCAATGTAACTGTGGCCTGTCTCGCTGTGTTTGTCAAGTGAATGCAGTCTGGCAAATGGACTGGAGATCAGAATGTTGGTGATATGCAGAAACCATGGTTACCCAATGGAACATGTAATGGATGATGTCACATAGACATTGACAACTTGACAAGTTTCTAAACTTTCAAATCATTTGGATTCCTAGTTTTCTATTATTTTAAATACGTTTCCTTGCATATTCATTTATAATAGAGGATTTGACTATAAATATACTATTAATAGGAGGAAATTGTTTAAAATGTTCCTAAGTCTTAAAATGTACAATAGTATATGTATTAGGAACCAAAACTTTATTTATTGTTTTGTGCGTGCCCTCCTAAACACTTGTTACATACATTGTTTTACCTTTCTACCTTCCTTCTGCTGTTATTCCAATGAGACGTTTATTTTTGCTGTGGTTTGATGTAGCACAGATCAGCTATGCCCTGCGGACTGTGTATATTGTTAGCATAATAGTTCACCGTCCTATACCAACAAAAAATGAACTGTTCTGCCTAACATAGTACTAGTAGAAATTAGTGGTTCAGTTTTGCTGAAAACCAAAACACCTGAACTTTGGGGTTCCGAGTCCAAACTCGGGTCTCCTCGCCAAATTTGGAGCTTGGATCTAAAAACCGGATATCACATATTTTGGATTGCATGTAAGTCCCTGCCTTGAGATTTCATGTGCTGTGAGGTGATCAAAATTGACTGGAAATGACTGGGAAATTAATGTTATTGATGTTAATAATAATAATAATAATAATAATAATAATAATAATAATAATAATATAGGAACAAAAACAGGTCCTAGTTACATAATTTCAGCTATTTTTAACAAGTTTTTAAAGATATTCAAAACCAAAACCAAAATCAGACGAAAATACTTGAGGGTGGCTATGCCTAAACCAAAACACAACAATGATTCAGGGGTCTATTCATTATCACTTAATTCAGGCTTGCCTACCCTCCCGATTTGGCCGGGAGCCATCCGAATATTGGGTGCCGCTCCCGGCCCCCCGGAAAGGCAGGCAAGCCTCCTGAATTCCACCAACCCTCTTGACCTCCCCCCAGAATAAACTAGAAATCCCCGCAGTGGGGGCGTCATCATGGCCCCGCCCCCTGCTTCACAATGCCGAAAATAATGGCATTGTGAAGAGAGGGCGGGGCCATGGTGACGCGATCGTGCGGCCCCACCCCGGCTCCACCCCCTATGTGTCCCACCTGCCCGGACCAGCACCCCCGCTGTTAGCCGACAATCAGCTCCCTCCCGGAGGGAGGAAGCTTATTGTCGGCAAGTATTAATTAATTTCTATAAAACCAGGTAAAAATTAACATTTTCACCTACTTTTGGAAAAATTACGTTTTGGGCCATTCATCCTAAAAGTTATGCAGGATATATCATAGATATTTTCTGCTTTCCTTTCTCTCCCGATGTGTCCTGCTGTCCCCATACACTAGTATGGAGACCTAAATTCATCAAGCTCCGAAAAAATTAGAGTTATGGTAAGAACTTACCTTTGTTAACTCTCTTTCTTCGAAGTTCATAGGGTCCACAGGGAGACCTTGGGGGTGTGGTGATGGAACTGAATCCGGGCACCATGCAGTTAAAAGCTTTCAGCTCCCAGGATGCTTTGGTCCATCCTCCCTATACCCCAACGCCGAGCCAGAGGCACCTCAGTTGGTAATAAACCAAAGGCCGGAGGACGATAAGAGAGAAGGAAGACTGGTACACTCAACAAACACACTCTCACAGAGAAGGAGATGGGGAACCAGTGACCAGCAAGATAGCCCATATGAAGCTAGGTGCATCAGGGCGGGTGCCCTGTGGACCCTATGGACTTTGAAGAAAGAGAGTTAACAAAGGTAAGTTCTTACCATAATTCTCATTTTCTTCTTCAGGGTTCATAGGCTCCACAGGGAAACTTTGGTGATGTCCCAAAGCAGTTCTTTCAATGGTGGGGATGCTCCTGCGCTGAGAGGAGAATCTGGCACCTAAATAAAGCATCCTGAGAGGCGATGGAATCAAAGGCATAGAACCTTAGCAAGATTCCCCCTTCACCTACACCCCCAAGGTCTCCCTGTGGAACCTATGAACCCTGAAGTAGAAATACAATATTTTGTATCTTCAGATAGCGTTAGCTCCCGAACCTCTGCTTCTGCGCATATCTATAATGTAAATACCAGTGATGTAACTATGGAGAGTGCAGGTGGTGGACTTGCTATGGGGCACGGTGGCTCAGGAGGCCCAGCAAGCATCCCACTGCACCGTGCAGACTTTTTTCCTCCCACCATGTACTAAAACTCTTCGGGTAGGCGGGCAGATGGGCAACCAAGCCAGGGAGGTGTGGTGGGTGGGGGGTTGGTCTTATGGGCGGTCACTCACAGACACTGTGCTTCAACACCACCCCCGTCCCCCGACCCACCGCTGAAGAGCAACTATTGATGGTCTCACAAGATAATGACATCATCATCTCATTAGTCTTTCTCCTCGAAGCGGCAGCCAGGGACTGCGAGAGGATTGCGTGTGGTGCAGTGCAGCAGCAGACAGCAAGGAGCAGCTGCTAAACAGTGAGTTATATATGTATATATATATATATATATACATATATATATATATATATATATATATACACACACACATACTCACATTATACACATATATATGTATGAGTATTATATATATATTAGTATAGGGCTCGACAAATCCCGGTCACCATGGCGACTAAAATTTTAGTCCCAGTGACTAAGTTTTGCAAGGGTCCCCCCCCACCACAGGGAAGCTCCATTTGCAGGACGCCCGCTGAAATTTTATCAGCGGGCGCTCCACTACCCGCAGCAGCAGCCGGAGCTCACACCTGAGCTCCGGCGTCCACTCCCCTCCCACTGGCAGAGACATCATGACATCACTCCCATAGTTATGAGGAGCGGCTACCCCCACGGGCACTATGGGAGAGATGTCATTTTACAGGGGGGCTTACCACTGGGGGCACATTTACAAGGGGCTTACTACTGGGGGCACTTTTACAAGGGGCAATTTTACAGTGGGCTTACTACTGGGGGCAATTTTACAGGTGCACTACTACTGGGGGCTCTATTACAGGGGCCTTACTACTGGGGGCACTTTTACAGGGGGCATTTCTAATGGGGGAAATTTTACAGGGGCATTACTATTGGGGGCACTAATACAGGAAGCATTACTTTTGGGGGCACTATTACAGAGGCTGTATGGGCATGTTGCAGAATCTGATGACCATTAAAGAGGCATGTGTGGTGATTTGATAGCTTGTGGGGAGGTTGAGGGGCACTGAAAGGGCGTGTGGTGGTCTATACAAGCTTTCATATATTTTGGTAATGGACGATGGTCTGGCTCCTAAACTTTTAAGATGGCTCCTAGATTTTACAAAAATTTGTTGAGCCCTGTATTAGTATATATATATTATACACAGTAACATATGTATGTATATATGGGATGTAATTTAAATTCTGGCAGACAGGATGCCAGTGCTCAGGATGCCAGTGCTCAGAATGCCGGCACCGGAATCCCGATGCCTGTCAGAATCCCGGTGCTAGCATCCTGGCATTAAGTATTGGGGTTTGGGGTTAGGGTTAGGTACTAGGGGCAGGGTTAGGGTTAGGCACTAGGGGCAGGGTTAGGGTTAGGCACTAGGGGGTAGGGTTAGACTTAGTCACTAAGGGGGGAGGGTTAGGTTTAGGGGCAGGAGAAGAGTTAGGATGCTTACCGACAGGTGTTGTATCTTAACCCTGTTAGGATGCCGGCGTCTGGATTCTGACCGTCGGGATTATTTAGTTAGTGCTCAGACAGGCTAGGATTTATTTTTATGTTTTCCATTTTCATACTGCACAATAAAAACAAGCTTGCACAAATCCCTGGACTGTTGTGCTGTTTCCTGGCTGCTGTGTGTTTGCAGGTATCCATCTACCCAGGAGAGGGACCTCCTACCCCAATCTTAATAATTATATATATATATATATATATATATATATATATACATACTGTGTAAAGATATATATATTTTTTTCAACCAAGGCTTTATAAGATTACTTTGTAGATGACATTCGTCGTTTAACCTCCTGTCATCAACACAAAAAGATTTAGGTTTGTTGAGAGCTGCAAAAGTACCACATGAAGTTCTCCATGAGAAAAACAGTTTCCACTTAGGGCAACTCCAACCACGTAAAGTGTCTATCCCTGTGCGTTATTCATTGTCCTGCCAAAGCAGACTCTTACCAGGAATTGGATGCGTTTGAAATTAAAGAATTGTTTTTCTTATAAATGAAGTAGGAATGGTAAAAAAAGGGAAAAATTAAAATTTTGTATCAGTAAACAGGGCTTACATCAATTCTCTCTGGAGAAACCGGATAATATGTATTAATCTCTACATGTTTTATAATAAGGTCCATCATTGTGATATATCTGTAATGGTTTAGGCAGCAAAGAAAGCCTGAGTTGGGGGGGGGGCCTTAAAACTTTGCTATAAAGTTCTAGCTACGCCCCTGGTAAATACATAAAGAAGACAGAAAAATAATAGTTAATTCCCAGAAATTCAGCTTGCCATGATATTAGCTCATCGTTTCCGAAATGACTGTGAAAACATTTTTTTTTTATTCTACTTCAACTCATCATTCATTGCAATTTGCAGGATTAGCCAAACCCACTTCCTATTAGTCATCTATAATCTCTGTGGGAGAAATTTACTAGATGAAGAGGCTGAATAGGAGATCCCTAGATCTTCAGCCAGATTGCAATTAGCATCTGTTGATTTGTAGGAATACATTTTCTCTTTTACCTGAGCAGTTTCGGTGAATTTCATTCAGAAGAAATGAATGAAAGCCATTGTGGCAGCCATTTTGGTTGGTGCACATCTTGATCAATCAACCCTGTATTTTTGTAAATAGTGATTTCATACCATACTTTACTACTTTTGCGAGAATCCCAGAGTGATGTCCAAGAGGCAAATTCTGGGTGGCGTGACTATGTGGTTTGTGTTATCTTGGCCATGCCCCACGCTGGGCAATAATAAGAGCCACTGCATCATGCAATAAATGAGAGGAGAGGTTAGATTGAAGTGGGCGGGTTCTCTGAGGGTGCCCTACTCTCCCAGGACTGGGGGAGAAATACCGGGAATTTGGGAGGCACCAGGACATTCCGCGAATTTATAGTGTATAATCCATTTTTCTTGCTTTCTCCATCATTGCACAATGTTGGCCTAGAAAGCAGTATAATGTCACGTTTACATCAATGCATCTCATTAACACAACATGTATGTCAGTGACTGAAATGTCATTTGACAGACTAAGTTCTAAAATTATCATTAATTCAGCACAAGAAATGGTCAATGAATTACAAGTCACGATGGAGATGAAACTACGCCCATCTTTTCTATGGTAACAAATTAGCCCTGGCATTAGTACTGTACATAGTCCTTATTATCGTTGCTCAGTGGCCTGATAGCTGCTGTACATTAATTACAAAACAGTGGAATAGAACATTGCATAACAACAAGGACTTACTGTTTACACTCTGCAATTCATCACCATCATATAATATTAATCATTTCATACTGCGAGTTGCTGGCTGGGCAACGGACCAAGCATACCAGCTTCTAACACGAGGTCTCAGCCCCTGACATTTTTTGGAAGCCTTATTTCGCAGCTATATTAAGAGGAATATCTTCCAATTGATTACACAGTCTGTCCATCCTATCTGAACTTTGAAATTAAATTGAAATCAAGGCATTTTTCCAAGTCTGATTGGCTGCGTAAACTCATAATCTGTCATTGTACCAGCCGAGCAGCCAGCAATTCTTACTCCACTGTCAGAATGGCTGCATTATGTTCGACAACCCAAAATAGATACTAGATGACTTGTGGGACAATCCACGATCAGAGATTTTTTTTTTAGTCCTTTTTGTGTCTAGTTTAAAGCCTCCAGCCTGTACTATACTAGAAAGCCTGGATTATTCACTACATATGTTCAGATGTTGCTTTATAGCAGGATAAGGATTAGGATGAATGGATGGAAATGAAAGGAAATTAGATGGAAATGACAAAAGACAGATGTAGAGATTGATTCCTTCTATCAGAACTGCCCAAACAGCTAAAGCAAATTAAGAAGGCATAAGTCTGGTTTGGCTGGCTAAGTGTATTCCATTTACATTGAAGTTATTCTATCAAGTGTCCAGGTATAGATCTATTCAGTGAATTGCTTCTGATAAAGTTTTCAGCTGTATGGTGACTGGTATTTTTAGGAACCCTGGTAGTATAGTGTAATTTTTGAGTATTACAAGTAGAGAAGTGCGGTTCGGGTCTCCAGATAAACGAATCCACCTGAATTTTGTGAATCCGGACAGATCTGAGTTGCGGTTCTGATCTACTGAGAAGATCTGGACGAATCCGAGTCGCGGTTCTAATATTCCCACGGTATGAAATTCGTATTTTAAATCCAAATGTCGGGTTTTGGATTGCAAAAACAACATGATTGATTTTAACCCAGATCCAAAACCAAAACTCGAGGTCCCTGCACATCTCTAATTACAAGCTAACCTAACTGTAAGTAACAGCTAATTTATCTGTACCCAAGGGCGTCACTATGGGGGTATGGGGGGTGCGAGCCACACCCAGGTGTCACTCTCGGAGGGGGTGACACCAAAATGCCGGCTCCTCCTCTGTGACAGGAGTCAGGTGCTGCAGTGTGACATTCTCCTGCAACACTCAGCTCATAGGCATGCTGGGCACACCCCAGAGTGAGGCAATCGAGATTTCCCAATAGGCCATGCCTCCTCATGTTAAATCATACCTCCTGTTTGGGCACGTGTGGCAGAGCCACACAAGGGGGGTTGTGGACTGCGCACCGGGTGTCACCAGACCCGGTGACACCTGTCTGTTCCACATAGTTTCTCAGCTTTTGTAGTATCATATATATATCTATATGTACCTAAGAGGTGGATGCAGATGCGGCAGCTGTGTATTTTGCCTCAGTTGTGTCTGTGCCTTTATGCTAATGTAACCTCTGATTGGTTAAGTACTGAGATGCCCACTAGCAGCGTCTTAAGACAGTTCTTCTCAGTCTGGTGCATCTTCAGACGCACTAGCGGTCGCACCATCGAAACTTGCACCAGCCCTATGGCAGGGGCAGTTTCCCCATCTGACTTGGGCCCCCTGTGTGAGTGCCTGTGAACTCAGCCACTTTCAGCGACACGTCCGCATTGGCTGCGCCACCCCCCTACCCTTTACCTACCAGGAACACCCACTAAAGTTCTCAGATCATGTATCCGATTCTGTGCTACGTCTCTGTGCACAGATAATCGGGACACATTCAGATGCATGCGCAGATTTAAAACATCGGCCGTTTGCATGCGCCATCGTCACTGCGTCCACCCCTCAATCAGGCCCTATGTGTGTATAAATGTATTAAGCACCCCCTTATACATAAACTGCATAACACAATATCACATACTACTGTATAAGAGACCTAATAGACAAAAATGCTGCCGTGTTCTTATAATTAATAAATAATCCCTCATTTTTTCTGTATGATTTATTACGTACTCCTACTCTGATTTTGTTTTGTTTACTTTGTTACATTTAACAAAGTAATGAAACCTAAGTTACAGTTGGGATGTAGTCATTAGGTTGATGATAACAATGTCGACATTCATAACGAATGTTAAAATGTCAACAAGCAACATGTTGACAGCCTCAACATGTCAACATGCGAAATCCCGACAGAATGTCGACATTAGGGTTAGGCTGTGGGATCGTAGGGTTAGGGTTAAGCACTAGGGGAAGATTGAGTTAGGCTACAGGGAAGGTGGAGGTTAGGGTTAGGCACTAGATCGAGGGTTAGGGTTAGGGATTAGGGTAAGGGATAAGGGAACTATACTTACCAGAACGCCGCTCCATCAGATGACTCTACCGAAATTGCCACTCACATGACTATCAGGATCCGGAAGACACCACAGGAGCTGTCCTGTGCAGGTAAGTCACCGCTGGGATGATAAGTCGACATTCTAACATGTCGACATTTCATCAGTGTCTACACTTTTGCTATATGCTAACACCATCAATAGCATGATCATTAAAGAGTTGACTTTTGGTCAAGGCACAAAGGGCACTGATCCTGGGACCTAGTATTGAAGGAACCCCAAGGAACTGGAATTTTCTTTATTACAATATAAGTTACATACTGCTAGACCCATGTTTATTAATTTCATATGCTGTAAAATGATAAAATACTAGCGTATCAGATCATAGGTTCTATAGGTTAGATCACCTCGCTCCACACCCTGCTCTGCCCCACCCCATTCCAAATGTCTGTATACTTACCAATTCCTCCTCCTCCGTCCAGGCCTGTCCTGTTGGTAGCTGCAGTGGGAGCCGTTAGAGGGGTGGTGCATGCATTGCTTCTACTGTGCATGTGTGACATGCTGCCATGTGTATCACTATAGTGGTGCACCCCATTCACTATAGAGGTGCACCCCATTGAATACATTGGAACTGCTGTGGGTGCGAGCCCAGTGACAGCTCATGTGGTCCCTGTCTACTAATACGCTCTGATGGCTGGTAGAACCAGTGCTTGTAAACAAGGAAGTTAAAAAGGGGCAGTTGGTGTATGGCCAGTACCTGGAGAGAGGTGAGGAAGAGTGGCAGTGAGCAGCTCTACAGAGAGATGGTGCGCTGATTTGGGAGCGGGACTAACGCGGAAGTAAAAGTGACAGGGTACTCTGATCAAGCAATGCTGAGTGGCTACCAGAGGGTGAAAGAGAGGGCGGTCAGCAGTGGAAAAAGGGTTACAAGAAACTTCGGTAACGTTTTGCTGGTAACACCACTTTTATACTGACTATTGTGTTATATTTTATGTATAATTTTATACCATTAAATATTGAACTCAGGTAGGAATCCTGGTATTTATATATTTTTTCAGGAGCTCACCAAGGTGATGCGCTGGGTAATTTCTTTACCTGGATTTACCCGGATCTCCTCAGGAGATTAGAACCGCGACTTGGATTTACCCGGATTCACAAATTCGGGTGGATTTGGATTTCTGGAGAACCGAACCGCACATCTCTACTTTTAACCCAAAAATAGCACACCACTAAGTACCACCTGACACTTTTATTTAGCGCAGTCTATAAACTCAATAGATAATACTTAACTCTCACTGACCCTGTGAACAACAACAAAATCCGGAGATGAGTGTAGTGCACTCCCCTAACTACTCCTAGACTTTCCCAACAACACATTTACCCAAGAATACAGTAACAGTTATGAAAGAATGGAACAATACAGTTACAGAACAAAATACACAAGCATGTACCTTATCAACAGCCTACCTTTAATGGGGGCCTGGCTGTGAGGGGGTGGGGATTACATTGGTTTGCCAACAGCCTACCTTTAATGGGGACGTGGCATGGGGGAAAGGGGGATCACAGTGCTTTATCAACAGCCTACATTTAATGGGGGCCAGGCCTGGGGGAAGG
Source organism: Taudactylus pleione (assembly GCA_031769625.1). Lineage (NCBI taxonomy): Eukaryota > Metazoa > Chordata > Amphibia > Anura > Myobatrachidae > Taudactylus > Taudactylus pleione. The sequence continues at coordinate 2,551,994 of JAUIMM010000353.1, forward strand.
AGGGATACAGTGATTTAGCCAGGCTACCTTTAATGAGTCCCTGACTGCCTAACTAATGTTGCTTATAACCCTACAATTAATACAATCCTATAGGGCCTAATGTCCACCTAACCCAGGGCCAACAATGATTGCTACTGGGCCTAATACCCTTAGTGCCACAGCATTGTGCCTGCAGAGCAATGGGACCTTTGACTCTAATAGCTATAGGGCCTAGGGCCCACTGTGGCTTGGGCCTATTGCCCGCCTCAACATTTTACTTACACTACGTAGGACCTATTGCACTCGAGAGCCTTGGGCCTATTGCCCACCTAACATGTGGGCAAGCCAAATAATACCTATAGGGTATAATGCCCTCTCTGTACCCTTGAGCTTAGTGCCCTTCCTACCAGGACCTAGTGCCCCTTATATTTTCTGGGTCTAGAACCCTTTTATGCCATCTGGGACTACTGACACAGGCCTAGTGTCTGACAGTGACCCATGGGCCTTACATCTGAACCCTAGTGGTGGAGAATAGAATGAACTGGTTCAGCCATACCCACTGCGTGGTCTTCGCCAAAGATGGGACAACTCCCACCACCTCCGGGCTTTCTATAGCCTACACCTGAGCAGCAGTGGCTAGCATTAGCTCTCTTGTGCGGCTAACTGCTGCCTCAGGGCTTCTGATGTCTTCATCGAACCCCACTTCCAGTGGGCATCAGCTCTTTGATCTTCATCCGGCAGCGGCGGACTGTTTAAACTCCTTTGCAATGGGCACCACCCTCCAGGCGTTTCCTTAATTGTCTTTCATTCTTTAGGGGCTCTTCTTCTCTGCTCTTTCCCGGCGGTCAGACTGATTGCCGCTCCCTCGCATTGACTAATACAAGTGGCGCTGGGGTAGATGCGATAGGCTCTCAGCTATAGGCTCGCTGCAGCCATCCCTAATAAGCCACTAGCCCACGAGCCGCGATTGGCTCACAACCAGCACTAAATTTGCAATGTTTCACGGCGAATGGTGGGGCCTGAATCCTTGCAGATTTAGGTCTGCCACCATTGCGCATGTGGGGCAGAGGAGGAAATCAACCATTACCTCCACGCACACTGCCAAACTCTTTTGTTGTGGTGGGCAGCCGCCCTGCCTGCTGTCGTTGCCATCCGCATCTGCGAACTGGGCCAGGCTTTCTCAGGATCCCGGCCCATTGACATACCCGGGGCATCCTCCAAGCCCCAAACCCCCACCACACCTCTCAGACATGGACGGTCGGGGCGCACAGTAGCAGGGCCAGTGACCTCAGTAGTACACTGGCCCCTGCTACATATAATTGGGTGTAAACGCATTTCTTTTAGTACAAATTTATTTATTTATTTATTAACAGTTTCTTATATAGTGCAGCATATTCCGTTGCGCTTTACAATTGGAAACATAAATAGAACAAAACTGGGTAATTACACACAGATATATAGGTAGGAAGGCCCTGCTCGTAAGCTTACAATCTATAGGGAAATAGGCATCGATACACAAGGATAGGTGCTATATATTGCAATTTTGGTCCAGCCAGAATGGAGTGTCTTGGTGGGCTGCATGATCCAGTCACACAGGAATGTTGGCCAAATATCTGGAGGATGTGAAAGAAAGGCAATGTGTGAGGTTATGTGTGTACTGTGAAAGGGGATGTAATTAGATATGGAAGCTATAAGGGTTATGTGGGTGGTTCTGGAATCTGATAAGCTTGCCTGAAGAGGTGAGTTTTCAGGGAATGCTTGAAGGATTGGAGAATAGAGGAAAGTCTTATTGTGCGTGATAAGGCATTCCATAAATTGTACATTTCTGTGATGTGCACAACAAATGCTGACACATTTTACATTTGCACGTACAGATACTATTACAGGGCAGCACAGATGGTGTAATGGTTGGCATTACTGCTTCACAGCAATGAGGTCATGGGTTCAATTCCCACCATGGCTCTAACTGTGTGGAGTTTGTATATTCTATCTTTGCTTGTGTGGGTTTCCTCCAGGTGCTCCTGTTTCCTCCCACACTCCAAAAATATACTGGTAGGTTAATTGGTTCCCAACAAAACTTACCCCTAGCGTGTATGTGTGTGCACATGTGATAGGGAATATAGATTGTAAGCTCCACTGGGACAGGGACTAATGTGAATGGCCAAATATTCTCTCTGTAAAGTGCTGCGGAATATGTGTGCGCTATTTAAATAACTGGTAATAAATAAATAATAAATAATATTATTAGTGTGGCTGCTGCAATCCATTTGCATTATTTATTAGAAATGTGCCATTGATCAGCAGCATTAAAGGAATTTCACGTTTGTTTTTTTTAAATGGGAAGACAACTGATGTTTGTATTGAAGTGAACTTCAATATTACTTTAAAGTTGTATTTATGTCTGCATTTAAAAGTATTTTACATGTTAAATGCGCCTTATTATTTATTAATAACGTTAAGTCTAGACTTCATTAATATTTAATATTGTGTACAAATTGTGTACTGTAACTTTTGTATTTACTGCTACCACTGTCAAGCTGCATCTCCTGGCATAAACTAGGTCTATATACCACCTCGTATAAAACAGGAGCAGGAGTACACTTGCAGAGCTGGACAGATCCTGACATACACTATGGGCCTGATTCAGAGCCGCTCGCTAGATGTGAACGTTCGCATCCAGCGTATGCAAATTTGCCAAAGTGACGCCATGGCAGGCGCTCGCTCGGAAAGGCATTAGCACGCCCACTTTGGCTGTGCGGGTGATCACTCTGTGTATGTAGACACCCATTAGCGTATGTTTTAAAACATTGGTACATCGAGCAACATCGTTAGCGATCGCAGCACTTGTGCTTGCCTTACCGTACCGCAAGCACTGCGAGGACTTCAGTGTAAAAAACAGGCATATGACGTGTACTATGACGCTGCCTGTTAATTATACACGCCTTTGAAACGGCGTTGGAACACTCAGGCATGCCTGCGTTCGCACCTCCACTCCCCCGTTATTAGTGTCCTGCCCCTGTTACCACTCACAAACGGCCTTTCCTGTCACTCATTTCACTGGACTGTCTTTGCTTGGCGAGCGAGCGGTTTGTGATCACACAGAGTAGTTCACGCACGCGCAGAACGAAGCATACCATCGGGCCGCTTGCGAGCGCACAGCACTTGCAAGCGGCTCTGAATCAGGTCCTGTGTCCTGCTCTGCAAACTGAACATAATGCAATTTTTTGAGGCGTTTTTTGCACCTGCATCTTTGGTGCATAGTGAGCCCCTGAGTATACAAATTGTGTATATCAGTGGTGCCCATACTGGATGCAGTGACACCCCGGAGCACCACAGAACAATCTTAGGGGTTCTTGCAGTAAAAGATTTGGGCCAGCATATTTGCAGGCTGATTAAATAACTCTCAACACCTAGGCGATGAAAGTAGGGACACCAGGGGCGCGCTGAAAAAATGTGCATGGAAAGGGTGTGTAGTCTCATGGTAAGGGGCTGCCTCACTGCCCAAAGCAGGACAATTGGGGGGTATGCAAGCTAAGCTGAGTGAAAGCCTTGGAAGGGCACCATGCAACTACAAGAAGGTCGTCGAGAGCTTGTCTGCTCACTAGTAATGCAGGGGCATGGCCTAATCACTTGGGTGTGGCCATGCCCTCTTATAAAAAACATTAATAAATTACAGTTGCCATACAGGAGCAGATCCAAGTAGAGCAGACGGGATGCAGTTATTATGCCGCAAGACGGGTTGCCGGCATAATGCAGACACCGATATCCAGATGGACATCAGGATACCGGTGTCGGCATCCTGACCGCCGGAATCCAAAACGTCCAGATGGCGGGTAAGTATGAAGGTAAGCCGGGGATGGGGGTGGTTAGGATTAGGCACCCCTGGGAGGACTTAGGGTTAGGCATCCCCCCCGGGAGTGTTAGTGTGCAGAGAGGGGAGGTTAGGGTTAGGCTCCCCCCCACTCGGGAGACTTAGGGTTAGGGTGCCGGAAGGGGGGGTTAGGGTTAGGCACCACTGGGGGGGGATTTAGGGTTAGGCAACCCCTGGAAAGGTTAGTTTTAGGCACCCCTAAGGGTGGGATAGGATGTGGGGGGCAGGGTAGGGTTAGATTACTTACCTAGTCACGTCGGGATCTCCTGCTGTAGGGCTTCCGGAGGTGGTATTTGAACCGGAGGCTAAAGAACCGTCAGTATTTCAATACCATTCTGAGCAAACAGCTGCACTCAGTGGCAACAGCAGCCCCCCTGGACCCACTGCAGCCCAACACATAGCACACCACCCTCATGTGTTTTGGTTTTGAATCTCTTCATGGTTACTGGGCCATTTATCGTATTATGAATATGCCCCTTGGACCTGTTTTTGTTCTTATAATATTATTAACATCAATAACATTCATTTTCAATCATTTACCGTCAATTTGACCAATTTTGGCACCTGACATCATGAGTGAGGGATGTGCATGCAATACAAAACAAATGAGTTCCTTTTTTAGATCCAAGATCTCACTTGTGGGAAGACCAGAGTCGGGACTCGGTTCTTCTCAAAACCCAAAAAGTGATCTGAGTCGAGACTTGGTTCGACTTGGAACCCCAAAGTTCGGGTGTGTTCGGTTTTCAGGAGAACCGAACTGCTCAGCCCAATTAATAAGCTATGCACATGTGCAACAGAAGAACTGAACTGTTCTGCAAAACCTGGGAAAGGGGATTATTATGTCATCTTGTATATTGGAATTAGTGTTTAGTAAGTTGAATCTTGATAATGGACTAACCTGTGCAAAGATAAACCCAGTGCAGTTCATTTGTTTTATTTAGAAGTTTTTAGTGCCCACAACTTTATTATGGACAATGCTATTTTAAAAATGTTCAGTATCCTTTACAATGCTTGTTAGCTTTCCATTAATGCACATTTTATTTTCTTTATTAATCACTGTGTTTAATTATGTAGTTTGCTGTTTTCCATCTGGAATAAAAGAACAATCTCGTTGAGGAACACATATGCATAAGTAATTTGTTCTCATGACGTTATAAGTCTCAAATTAGTTGCTGTAAAAATGCAATTTCTGGCTTTCAGCACATTTTAGCGTAGGACTCTGCTTGCAAGTTTAACTATCTATTTCCAGAAAGATTAAAAGATGTAGTAAAATTAATATTAATAAGTATGCAGCAGATTTGCCATTCACCAACATGGTCCTGGTCTAGCAGAAATACAAGGACGCAACAAGCAGAGTTGACTCAGAAATAAGTACTTCTCGGCCCTCTCAGACTGGCAATTTGGCACTTCTGGCAAATGCTAGATGGGCCAATAGTCTGATGGGCTGGCATGGTTAGCAGTCAAAGTCTAAGCCATTTGGAGGCCTGGACCAGCAGGCCTCCAAATCCCGGTGATCTGCTTGGTGGACTTGGATGTGGGCAGGTCCGTTCAGCAATCAAAGGCTGAGCCAAGCAGTTCTACCTCCTGGTGTTAATGATGTAATGTTGATTATGGTGGGGGAGGCTGTGAGCCACTCATTGAGCCAAGAGGGGGACACTAGGAGCCGGTCACCAATGTCAAGGTAAGCCAGTGTGTTTTAAATGCCAGGGATAAATTTTAGTCCCAGTCCAGCCTTGCCCTCCCCTAAGTGAGCCATTCCATTACGTCCATGGACATTCCCCATAAATTGAGTGCTCCTGAGTGAAGAACCAGTATATTTAGGGATCCCAACAATGCAGAAAAGAGGCTGGCAGATACCAACATCCTGCCAATGTTAAAACACTTGGTCCTAACTCTTTCAACTACATTGGTAGTCTGTTTCCCAACACAGTCATGTCAGAGCTGGCTTATTGCTTAAATATAGTAAATTATATGTTTGGGGCAATTAATTTAAAACAAAATGTACTTTATGGGTAAGAGCAGTGAGGGTACTGTAAATTGCAGCCCTTTAGAGAACTGAATGATTGCATAGGAGTTTAATGTTTTAAACCTCAAGGCTGACTTTTGTGTCATCAGATGAGAGTATTGTGCTATGGTAGTTGGGGGCATCATTGTCTTTAGCTGCCTGAAGCTGGGCTCAGTCTATTTTGTTCGTGTCTTAGGACTGGTGAGTGCTCTTGCTGAGACATTTATTTTGTATTGACTTATAGCCATCTTTTCTTTTACTCCTGCCCTTTTCTTGTCTTTACAGCTCCATCTTCTACTCCCTTCAGGAGTTTTCTTTTATACTCTCTTTTCTTAATTCTCCTTTTCTCAATACTTCTTCTACAATCTGGCACCATGCCTTACCCCAACGAGTGCCGAAGACCCCCATTTGCTACATTATTATGTTGGCAACACAGGGGTCCTTACCTCTGTCCCTGGGTCACCACCACTCTAGCCTGCAACTGTGCTTGTGACATAGCTTTCTTGTGGTGCACCTAGCACTTCTTCCTGGCATGCTCAGCAGGAGGGATCTCATTTTCCAGACTGGCTCCGGGGAGAAGAGCATGCTCGGCGATATGCCAGCTAATATCATGGGGTGCTGGGCACTTGAGAAACTCCCCAAGTAAATTGGAAGGACGCTCCCATGCCACAGCTAGGGCTTCGAGGGCCAGGAAGGGGCTGCCTTCAACATTACTGGGTCAGGGGATGGTGGCCTAATTTGCTGTCTCCTGTGGATGCATGGGGGTTGGGGCCTAGCCAGGCAAAAAACTGATTAATAGGCTGCCCCCTTAGTCACGGCATTGGCTGCCAGATCCGGTGCTCCTGGTTCACATTATGGATGGAATCCCATCACTTCTCCCACTTGGCCCATTCTGGAACAGTTTTTGCAGGCTTGCATGGCCATGGGCTCTGCTGCGAGGTAAGTTAGTGCTGGTCTGGCAACTGCCTTACCATGTGCAGTGCACCTGCTGTGTCTTCCCCTTCTGTGTTGCCCGTGTCTGGGGCTTTAACTCTGGCCACGTCCTTGCCGTCTTTTTCAGATGATGATGCCAGTAACTGCAATGACAACATTGATGGCGAGTAGGAGGGTTCATTGTCCAGAGTTTCTGAGTTAAGTTGTCTAGCCAGAGTCAAAGAGGTGGGTCACTTGTGGATTAAGATGATGTAGATTTTTCTTGTTCTTACTCCACTTCTTCATTGTCTTCTGACTCTAATAGTTCTACTAAGGCACTTAGCGAAGTAAGCAAGGCATGAGGTAGAGAAGCATGGTAGGTGAGCTAATAACCTTGATATAGTACTGTACATGCCTCCTACCAGCAAATGGCTAAGTGTTTTGCTAAGTCATTCTGACCTGCATGCAATGTAATGTGTTGTTTAAACCTCAGCATGTGTCTGTGGTTGACAATGTGATAGTTGATGTTCTATCTCAGTTTCAGTGGGTTAGTTTTAGGTCATTGGTTCCCAAAGCTGATGCTGTTGGTGTGCTCCTCTCTTCTTATGTTTGACAGGTCATCAAGTCAGCATGGAAGGGTACAGAGCGATCTATCGCCCAAGGCACCCTCAGGGTGTACCATCCAGCTTGGAAAGAATGGGAAGCTTGTCCACATATCCAAAGGTATGGAGGTAAGAGTGGGCATCGCTCAATGTTTTCTTTTATTGGGCGGCTCTACGTCTCTGGCAAATACAGAGTGGTGGGTTTAAGATATCTGGTGGGTATTTCTTGTTCTTCTAAATTGAAGGGTATTCCTGACCTTACTAGTTTTCTTATTGTGAAGGCTTTGTTGCCTGAAGGTGCCTTCCCTCGAACATAACTATCTGAAGTTATACCATTGCGAACACTTCAGAATTACAGAACCGGAGAATTGGCAGCAATAGGCACTGCATACATTCACCTTGTGATTGTGGAAGAGATATGGAACATCAGCTGCCGTCTGATTACTGAGGGTTATTCATTGCCATCACATATGGCTAACCTGGATAATTGTGTCTAACCATAGGCACTCCGAAACAGGGGCGTATTAAGAGAGGAACACTAGAAGCACAGACTCTATTGCGCATGAGGAGGTCTCCGTGGAAATAGCATGGTGGCCATTTTTCCAGCAATTTCCCTGTACTGCATGTGCAAAATGTGATTTGTGGAGCGTTGCTTCTGCTGACAGGGGACTCCAGAGAGGTGAGTGTTGAAGAAATGGGTGCAGGGTGTGCGGTGTAGGCCCCCTGGAGGCCCATGTGCATCACACACCCCGCACACAATATAGATACACCACTGCTCCAGTTACTGGAGTACATCTTACTGGAGTTTTAATGTTTCTTATATATAGGGTGATTCAGCCAGTGAATGAACACTACAAGTGAATGAACCTTTTCAATTTTAATACAGTAATCTTACATGTAATGCATACAATCTTAGTTAGAGCTGTTGACTATGTTTTATAGATGTAAGTCATATTATTAATTTACTGACATAGCTGAGCTTTCTGTTCTTCTATGAGTCACTCCCATACTACTGTACAGAAAAGCGATCCAGCCATGGAGCGAGGGCGCCGCTGGAGAAGTCATGAACTTCTCCACAGTAAGAAACATTGAAAAGTCCTATTTTCAGTTAAACAGGGTTTTTCATTACTTCATGATTAGGCACCAGAGTGTTTTTTGTGAGTTGGTATAGTGAGCCTCTTAGGACATGACCAGCACAGGAAGTGGTCAAAATCTATTGTCTGCGAGCCTTGTTTGTTCATGTTAATGGACAAGCCAAATCGTTTTAAAGCAGTAATCAGTCTATGTGCATTATAACAAATACAGTGTACATAAAATGGAATGTATGGAAATAAGCTGTAACACAATCACTTGACTTGTAACTCTTCACCAGGACAGGCTCTTATTATTATTGACACAATATGCGACAATATATTACATTTGTCGAGGCAAAAGTCTTATAATTGGTAATATTGATGAATATGCCCTCAATACACAAATGTGTCTTATTGTGATTAATATATCTGTAGTTTTTCCTGCATTGTTGTCCTGTACGTGCCAAATAACCTAGTCAGTGAGCATTACCTGGGACAGCTGTCAAAGAAGAAATGACTGCTATACTTTAACCTGCAAATACTGATCCCAGATCTTGAGTTTCTGCCAGAACAAACGATGACCTGCCAGTATTCAACATATTGTGCCATCTGTATAATCTAAGGGAAAATATCTAATTGCTTCCTAAAACGGTTGTCCCACCTTTTCCTAATGAAATCTTTACAAAAAAATTAGAGTAATCAGCTTTGTAATCTAGCACTTGTACTCTTCTAACCTTTTATAGAAGTGAAAGAGTGGATATTACTTAATTATCTCTGCTTATAAAATATGTACATTGACCCATGACAATACTCTACAATACCTATGCCATTAAAAGCCAAAAGGCATGGTGTCCCCTATATCTATAGTAGCCACTGTTAGGTGTGGTCTACAGATGCCTTGAGATATTCTTAAATTGTATAATAAATTGTGTTGAAACAGTAATTTTATATATATATATATATATATATATATATATATATATATAGTATATATAAAATCAAGTGTACTCTGCTAAAATGTTTCCTCCCCCAGTGCAATGTCCTGCCTGACTGTCTCATCATGGCTGGAACTCAGTTCAAGATTCAAACACCAACTGTCATCCCAAGTGCTGCCAAACATCACTGGCAGTTGATGTGGCTCCACATGAGGGAAGGAAATGTGTTAGTATAGAGGTGAGGGATGGGAATGTGTTACTGCACAGATATGGGAGGAGAATGTGTTACTACACATGTATGGGAAGGGGTGAGTGAGAGTAATGTGTTACTACAGGTGTGAGGGAGGGATTGTATTTCTACATAGATGAAAGAGGGGAATGTCGAATGTGGTACAGCACAGACGAGGGAGGGAAATGTGTTACTACAGGGGATGCATTACTATAGAGGGGAAGGATTCATGTGTTACTGGAGTGGTGTGATGGAAATGGAAACAGTAAATATCTAAAGTCTACCCAGTTAAAACCGGGTACATCAGCTAGTATATACTGTATATATATATATATATATATATATATATATGAAAAATATATTAATTATTGTTTGTTTTTTTATTCCTCACTTCATTTCTCACTGCACTTTAGTGGTTTAGTATTTTATAATAAAGAACTGTCTAGATAAAGAATATTAAAATAAAAAGTAATAAAGTAGTTGTACACAACAACAAATTATTAAGTATAGAATCAGCAACACCTCATTTTGAGTCTTGTGTATCTCAGTATGTGCTGGAATGATTCAGTTGCTAAGAAAGTTGATTGCTTGCAATCCCCACTGTGTTACTTGTGCCGAGCAGCATTAGAGTTTTGTGGGAATAGGCCTGAAAGCAGGAAATGTCACACATCATCAGGTACAACAATGAGACGCGACCTAGAGATAAAATCAGACTCGCTGATGGTTAGACTGACAAGAACATAAAGAGGATTATGCCAGGCTTAGAAGTAAATAAGTAAAGGAAAAAAGAGAGGCTTTGATGCAAACCACGGAATTGGAGGTAATGAGACAAAATCCAGACATTGAGCAGAATGGAAATATTGCTACTGGGATCAATTACGCCCAATATATTTCATTAGAGATAACAAATGCCAGCATGCGTCTGCTGATTTTTTATGGATTTGAATACACACAACATACAACCATATAGAACAACTTACAGCTCATATTATAAACAAATACAATTTAAATCAATTCTGCAACCTACAATGGGCGTATGAGAGCTGCCACTCATGTGTTTATGGCCGTAATGCAATATACTGTGCAAAAGCTAAGGTAAGGGGGGTAGTTTCCTATAAAACAGGGAGAAATTAAATTGGGATCCCATTATTAGAGTAGCAACCAGCACCATGTTAGACAATACCATTGATTTTCGTGAGCATTAGCCCAATTGCCCTAGACCTGTGCTTAGTTGCGGGGGAAGGGGGTGGATTATAGTATACTGCTCATATTCATTTGTTTTATTTATATATAAAGATTCCTCCATTCATTTCAATAGCTCATTCAGGGGGAGGTGTATCTAGCCCTGGAGAGAGTTAAACTTGAGAAGTTGCTCTAAGCAACCAATCAGCTTCTATGATTCATCTACCACAGTCTTCGAAATGACAGTTAGAAGCTGATTGGTTGCATTGGGCAACTTCTCCACTTTATCAAGGCTTGATACTCCTCCCCCTTCATTTTGAAAAAGTTTCGACATGCTAGTTATATGCTACAGACCTCACTGACATGAATGCTCTATTAACCACTTGCCTGGCATGGCCGCATTTTTCTGACCACACCAGGCTGTGTGTTATCTGATCTGGTCGCAATAATGCGACCGTCAGATAAACAGTGTGGGCAGCTGCAGCATTAAAGTGCCTACATACATGGCGATATTTTACCCGATCTGGCCGATTCCAACGCATCAGAACGACAGATCGTATAAAATATGTCCTAATCGTGAGTCCCCACTCACGATCACGATGCCAATGCGCGTCCCAACTGGTCGCACATCGCATCTTCAGATCTGCTGTGCTGTAGGGCAGATCTGACAATCTGGGATACGATGCACTCAACAAAAAGAAAGGATAGACGATGTATCGTTTGTTCATACACCAAATTGTGTGCCAAATCGTGAGCAGGACTGCCGGGGAGCTGCCGGGGGAGTTTCAAGGGAAATCGTACATATCATCGGATCGGCAGCACATCGCCATGTGTGTAGGCACCTTTAGAATCAACCCGCAGCAGCTGCTCTTCCGGTCCCTCTGCTTGCCTGCACTCTCCCCCAGTGTCTGCTGTGCTGCCGATCAGCTGATCGGTCAACACAGCAGGACCCAACACCCAGCGGCTACATAGATTAGCATCCACTCAGAAAAAGCAAATTAACACTCCCCCCCTCACCCCCTAAAATTACGATGGTAGCAATGTTTCCGATGTTCCCTGTGTTTTGATGGTGGTGATCCGATGTTCCGATGTTTGAAAAATCGATTTTGAACAATATAAAAGATATATATATATTTCATTATTTATTAACAGTTTCTTATATAGCGCAGCATATTCCATTGCGCTTTACAGTTGGAAACATTTACAGAACAAAGCAGCAGTGGCAAACGCAGGATTTCTAGAGGGGGGTTTCCAAATGCTTGATTTTAGAGTGAGTGTGGCCAGTCCATGAAGAGGGCAGAATTAGTACTCAACCAGGTTTAATATGCGTCATGCAAAGTGTATTGTGTATCATAATTCCAGAATATACATGACCAGCGATCACAGTAAGCCATTAGATGTGGCAGTAGGGCCATCCTTCCTGAGCTGGATGTTTTTATTTTAGATGTGGGCACCATTCTAGAGTATTAGAGCAAGTCCGGGAGCTTGGAGGAGCAGCAGAAGAACCTAGTACTGCCCTGGACATATATGTAAATATTGGGCTCTATAGCAGTGCATCCCTAGTAGTGCATATTTTCCAGTTCTCCTAGTTGGCGCACAGGTTATTTATTACTGTCTGATACATGTTAAAAGATCCACAGGTGGTGCTAATTATTTTTTTTGTGATACTGAGAAGAACATGCAGCACTAGCAAAATTCTATTATATTACTATTTCTACTGTGGTCATGTGTGTGCTGGGGAGGGGGGTTTCCAGGCAGACGTAAACCCCCCCTGTGTTTGCCTATGAACAGGGCAATAACATACAGACATAGAGATAAGAGGGCCCTGCTTGCAAGCTTACAACAATCTATAGTTTTATATATATATTATATATATATATATATATATATATATTTTTTTTTTATTAAATCATTTTGGATAAGTTGAAATAGTAGTTCTTCACCTAATTTACTCATAAAATAAAACTAAGGTTTCTGAGTGGTTTTTAGAAAAAAAAATTTGTCAGTTACAAGGAATGCATAAGCGCAAAGTCAAACACATGCGCACACGTATGAAGAAGTACCACATGTTTCTACAGTATAAAATAATACTTTAGCTCTGGCTCCCTTATAGGAAAAAATAAGATGATGTACAGATAAGGCACACCCTTAGAATACCTGCTTAATATTCTTCCAGTTCATAGAGAAGCTGATATATACAGTGCATTTGGCTGGTCCTCATTTATACACACCTGGTATTTAATCTGAATCTGTGCGCATAATGAACAAGAGAAAAAAGCGACAGAGAACGTTCAGCGCTTCCTTTCCGTTCCTTTGAAGGAAAATAAATTACGATTTAAATAGATGAAAAGGAAGGAAAGGCATGTGTCCTTGTAAGCGCAAGGTATCAGATCTTAGGCACAAATAAACTACCAACAAACACCAACAGGATGCTCCCGAAGGAGAGACAAGACACTATCAAACTAATTAATGTTAGTGAGCAAGGTGGATTGATAGATGGAATGTGAATTGGTGTGTGTCACTTTGTTAATGCAGAGGGACAGCAATTGTGTCTTTGAAGCAGATGGGTGGCTTCAATCCTCAGCTGCATGAGAGAGAGAAAAGAATGAAACCTGTGTTTTCACAGAATTGCCTCTGGGCTATAGACTGGTGTTTGGAAAGCCCTAAGGGGTCTGTAAAATGAAATTAGAGAATAAAGAACTGGCCCTCGTTCTGTGACGGGATGGGATTGGCTGGAGGATTAGGGGTCCTGCCAGCTAAACCCTAAAAGGCATCTAAAAAAATTCAAATGATGCTTTCAATAATGATACTGTACTGTAGTGTAGCTCTATGGGTTCCACTATGAAACGAGAGTGAGTTAGATGCATACTAAGTACAAAAGCATCAGTAGACACCATATACGTATGTTCTAGTAGATAAAGTCTGAATAACACACCGCAGTTATTCATGTCCTTCCCAGTGTGTTTCATGGTATGCACATTTCATGTTTGAGATATTGACCATAAAATTATTTTTTGAGCTAAAAACCGCTTAGAAAATAGGATTTGAAAATGTCCATATTAGGGGTGAGCGGGTTCGGATTTCAGAAATCCGAACCCCCCCGAGCCCCCCCGATCTGAGTCCGATCCGAGTCAGGCTCGACTTTTCCCGCCTGACTCGGATCTGAAATCGAGGCAAAACGTCATCATCCCGCCATCCGTGTCTCGCGGGTTTTGGATCCTATATAAGGTACCCGCGTCGGCGCCATTTTCTCAATCGGCTGTGGACAGTGAAGAGGGAGGGTGGGAGTTAGGGCTGGCTGGGCTGTGTAGTGTAGTGTAGTGCTGCTGTTGTCCACTACTTCAAAGTTCATAGGGGCTGGCTGTGTTGTGCTGTGCTGCTGTTGTTAATAGGGGCTGTGTCCACTACTTCAAAGTCCATAGGGGCTGGCTGGACTGTGTTGTGCAGTCAGTTCTCCATAGGGGCTGTGTCCACTCCAAAGTCCTGTGCAGTGTCCCAGTCCTAAAGGGGTGCTGTAGTGTTGTCCAGGGGGTGCTCTGTCCATCAGGGGTACTCCCCCCAAGTGCTAAAAAAATAATATATTTTCTGTGTTTGTGAATTGTGTGCGCAGTAGCCGCACGTGCATCAACAAAGTAGTGCCAAGCGTGCGCCTGTGTCATAAGTAAAGGGCCGGCTGGCTTGACTGTTAAAGTGTGCTGTAACCCCCAAAGTACACTCCTGTCCAAACTAAAAAAAAAATTATTTTCTGTGTTTGTGAATTGTTTGCGCAGTAGCCGCACGTGCATGAACAAAGTAGTGCCAAGCGTGCGCCTGTGTCATAAGTAAAGGGCCGGCTGGCTTGACCGTTAAGGGTGCTGTAACCCCCAGAAAGTACACTCCAGTTCAAACCAAAAAAAAATTATTTTCTGTGTTTGTGAATTGTGTGCGCAGTAGCCGCACTTGCATCAACAAAGTAGTGCCAAGCGTGCGCCTGTGTCATAAGTAAAGGGCCGGCTGGCTTGACCGTTAAAGGGTGCTGTAACCCCCAAAGTACACTCCAGTCCAAACCAAAAAAAAAATATTTTCTGTGTTTGTGAATTGTGTGCGCAGTAGCCGCACGTGCATCAACAAAGTAGTGCCAAGCGTGCGCCTGTGTCATAAGTAAAGGGCCGGCTGGCTTGACCGTTAAAGGGTGCTGTAACCCCCAAAGTACACTCCAGTCCAAACCAAAAAAAAAATTATTTTCTGTGTTTGTGAATTGTGTGCGCAGTAGCCGCATGTGCATCAACAAAGTAGTGCCAAGCGTGCACCTATGTCATAAGTAAAGGGCCGGCTGGCTTGACCATTAAAGGGTGCTGTAACCCCCAAAGTACACTCCAGTCCAAACCAAAAAAATATATATTTTCTGTGTTTGTGAATTGTGTGCGCAGTAGCCGCACGTGCATCAACAAAGTAGTGCCAAGCGTGCTCCTGTGTCATAAGTAAAGGGCCGGCTGGCTTGACCGTTAAAGGGTGCTGTAACCCCCAAAGTACACTCCAGTCCAAACCAAAAAAAAATATATTTTCTGTGTTTGTGAATTGTGTGCGCAGTAGCCGCACGTGCATCAACAAAGTAGTGCCAAGCGTGCTCCTGTGTCATAAGTAAAGGGCCGGCTGGCTTGACCGTTAAAGGGTGCTGTAACCCCCAAAGTACACTCCAGTCCAAACCAAAAAAATATATATTTTCTGTGTTTGTGAATTGTGTGCGCTGAAGCCGCGCGTACATCAACAAAGTAGTGCCAAGCGTGCGCCTGTGTCATAAGTAAAGGGCCGGCTGGCTTGACCGTTAAAGGGTGCTGTAACCCCCAAAGTACACTCCAAACCCCAAAAAATATATATTTTCTGTGTTTGTGACTTGTGTGCACTGTGGCTGCACGTGCATCAACAAAGGAGCAGCGCCAAGCGTGCGCCTGTGTCCCATAAGTAAAGAGCCGGCTGGCTCATTTCTTAAAGGGTGGTGTAACCCACAAAGTGCACTACTCTCCAGCAAAAATAAAAAAATATTTTCTGTGTTTGTGTGCGCTTTAGCCACACGTATATATCAATATAACAAAAATGGAGGACCAAACTTTCTCCGATAAAAATAAAATAGGGAAAGATCAAGAACCACTTCCTCCTAGTGCTGTTGCTGCTGCTGGGAGTTGTTCATCATCCCAGAGAGGAAGTAGGAACATCACTACTTTTACTAAACAATTGACCCTCCAACAGTCCCTAGCGATGAGGATGAAGTACGACAGCAGTCATCCTGAAGCAAAACGTATAACTGAGGCCTTGACTGCTATGTTGGTGTTAGACGTGCGTCCGGTATCCGCCATTAGTGCAGTGGGATTTAGACAATTGATGGAGGTATTGTGTCCCCGGTTCCAAATCCCGTCTAGATTCCACCTGCATCCTCAAAGCAGCAGCGACAAGCGTGCGTCTGTCTGTTAAAGGGTGGTGACACCCTCAAAGTGTGCTACACAAACAATAAAAATATTGTTCTTTTTTTTTCTGTCTTTGTGAAATGTGTGGGCTGTAGCCGCACCTGCATCCTTAAAGCAGCAGCGACAAGCGTGCGTCTGTCTGTTAAAGGGTGGTGACACCCTCAAAGTGTGCTACACAAACAATAAAAATATTGTTCTTTTTTTTTCTGTCTTTGTGAAATGTGTGGGCTGTAGCCGCACCTGCATCCTTAAAGCAGCAGCGACAAGCGTGCATCTGTCTGTTAAAGGGTGGTGACACCCTCAAAGTGTGCTACACAAAAAATAAAAATATTGTTCTTTTTTTTTCTGTCTTTGTGAAATGTGTGGGCTGTAGCCGCACCTGCATCCTTAAAGCAGCAGCGACAAGCGTGCGTCTGTCTGTTAAAGGGTGGTGACACCCTCAAAGTGTGCTACACAAAC
Organism: Taudactylus pleione; assembly: GCA_031769625.1. Taxonomy (NCBI): domain Eukaryota; kingdom Metazoa; phylum Chordata; class Amphibia; order Anura; family Myobatrachidae; genus Taudactylus; species Taudactylus pleione. The sequence goes on from JAUIMM010000353.1 coordinate 2,568,682, forward strand.
AATAAAAATATTGTTCTTTTTTTTTCTGTCTTTGTGAAATGTGTGGGCTGTAGCCGCACCTGCATCCTTAAAGCAGCAGCGACAAGCGTGCGTCTGTCTGTTAAAGGGTGGTGACACCCTCAAAGTGTGCTACACAAACAATAAAAATATTCTTCTTTTTTCTGTCTTTGTGAATTGTGTGGGCTGTAGCCGCACTTGCATCCTCAAAGCAGCAGCGACAAGCGTACATCTGTCTGTTAAAGGGTGGTGTAACCCTCAAAGTGCTCCAAAAAATAAAAAACTATTTTTTTAATGTGTTTGTGACTTGTGTGCGATGTAGCCGCACTTGCATCCTCAAAGCAGCAGCGACAAGCGTGCGTCTGTCTGTTAAAGGGTGGTGTAACCCTCAAAGTGCGCTCCACAAACAATAAAAATATTCTTCTTTTTTTTCTGTCTTTGTGAATTGTGTGGGCTGTAGCCGCACTTGCATCCTCAAAGCAGCAGCAACAAGCGTGCGTCTGTCTGTTAAAGGATTACATCGGTGACAGCATCCAAGTAGGCATGTCAGACAGTCCGTACCTGTACTGGCAGGAAAAAGAAGCAATTTGGAGGTCCCTGTACAAACTGGCTCTATTTTACCTGAGTTGCCCCCCCTCCAGTGTGTACTCCGAAAGAGTGTTTAGTGCAGCCGGGAACCTTGTCAGCGAAAGGCGTAGGAGGTTGCTTCCACAAAATGTGGAGAAGATGATGTTCATAAAATGAATTATCAACTCTTCCAGGGAGACCAGCCTCCAGAACGTACAGAGGGAGCTGTGGTTGTGGATTCCAGTGGGGACGAATTAATACTCTGTGAGGATGAGGATGTACACAACACTGAAGAGGGTGAGGAATCGGTGGATGAGGAAGATGAGGACGACATCTTGCCTCCGTAGAGCCAGTTTGTGCAGGGACAGATTAATTGCCAGCTTGTTTTGTGGGGGCCCAAACGAACCAATCATTTCAGCCACAGTCGTGTGGCAGACCCTGGCGCTGAAATGTTTGGTTTGTTAAAGTGTGCATGTCCTGTTTATACAACATAAGGGTGGGTGGGAGGCCCCAAGGACAATTCCATCTTGCACCTCTTTTTTTTCTTTGAATTATGTATAGTTTGGGGCCTAGTTTTTCAAACTGCCATCCTGTCTGCCACTGCAGTGCCACTCCTAGATGGACCACGTGTTTGTGCCGCCCACTCGTATCTCTTAGCATAGTCATCCAGCTACCTCGGTGCAACTTTTTGGACATAAAAACACTATTGTGAGGTGTGAGGTGTTCAGAATAGACTGGAAATGAGTGGAAATTAAGGTTATTGAGGTTAATAATAGCATAGAAGCAGAAAAACCCACAAATTCCGTGATTTTAGCTGTTTTTATGCTTTTTTTTCCAAAAAATACAGATCCAAAACACAAAACCCAGAACCCAAAACACGGAAGGGTGGTTTTGGCAAAACCAATCCAGATCCAAAACACGAAGAAAGATCCAGATCCAAAACCAAAACATAAAACACGAAAAGTGGCCGGTGCACACCCCTAGTCCATATATGTACTGAACACATGAAAACCAGAATCTGTTATTACCATCCTCTTTACATGATCATTTTTAATTAAACTTTTTTTTATCTCATGCATGTTTTGACAGTGGTAAGCACAGGAGTTATTGTGGACTCTTCCAAAATAACTGATTTTGGAGTAAGGCAAAAAAAATAAAAAAAATAGAATTTTTCAAACAGCCTGCACAGACACTAGGGGGGAAATTTACTAAAGTGAGAGTTTTTGGAAGTGAGGTTTAAAAGCAATGTTACCCATAGCAACCAATCAGATCCTACTTAACATTTAACTAGCACCTTCTAGAAGATCATAGCTAGAATCTAATTGGTTGCTATGGGCAACATCACTTTTTAAACTCACTTCTAAAAACTCTCACTTTAGTAAATTTACCCCCTAGGGGATAAATTTACTAATCTGTAGATTTTGGCGTTATTCTGGCACTTTTGTTTTCCGGCAATTTACTAATGTCAAAAACATATTTTAAAAAATTACACTTTACATAACCGAAACACAGTTCTCACTACGAGTATAGAAACCACCAAAGCGCTATTTTTTAAAAATGGGGAAAAATAAATGTGTGAGGTCCCACCCTAAGTTCTAATTAGCACTAGGGGGTCTATTGACTAAGCAGTGTTAGGAGACAGAGTGAAAAGTGATAAGAAAGTGATAAGGTGCCAGCCAATCAGCTCCTAACTGTCATTTTCAAACACAGCCTGTGAGATGACAGATGGAAGCTGATTGGCTGGCACCTTATCACTTTTCACTCTGTCTCCTAACACTGCTTAGTAAATAGACCCCTAGGTCTTGAAGCCTAGGCAATATGGGTGGAAAAATTGGGCAGCAAGATTTACCAACTAGAGCTGTTGCCACTCTAGTAGGGGGCACACACGGCATGCGGTGCCCTCGTGCTATAGTGTGTCAACTGTATTCCCTAGGGGGACTGGATGCACAAAATTGATATTCTATGATTGGCTGTTCTCAATAACCAGTGTGCGCCCATTCATTTTAATAGGAATGACTGGCTGTAAATCTGTTTTTAGTGTTGGGGTTCCATGAAGATAATATGAGCATCATAGTAGTGCTTTATTTAGTTTTTGCCAAGCCAGGTGTAGATGCTACTTGTACCAAAGAAAACTTTCCCATTGGATTTGTGTAAGTAATAAATGGATTAAAAAGGGCTATGGGGGAGTCAGTGCCGGCTCCAGGGGTCAGAGCACCCTGTCCCAGCCCTCTCCAGTGTGCTCTATCTTCGCACGCGGCGAAGCTGCGTGCGTCCAAAAATGGGGGCATGGCCTAATTACCATAGGCCACGCCCCCTATGTGACATTATTAGGAGGCATGTCCGCCTCCAAATAACGTCAGGCTGGGGGGAGCCTCTTTAGCTGGGCTTCCCCCAGCCCCTCTCCCGTCATTGAATGGATGTCACGCGCATGCACGCATCATCCATTCAGAGTCTCCGGGGTCCCCAACCTCCTGATTTGACCACCCGCGGGCCACTTCAGCCCACGGGTGGAACAGCGGGACAGTACTGTAATCGGGATATTGGGGAGGGGTGTGCCGGCTATGGGTGGCGCCCCTGTGCGTCCGCACAGGTCGAGCACCCCTAGAGCCGGCCCAGGGGGGAGTGAATAAAGTGTCACTGCATTCAGCAGGGATGAACTTTAGCAAATAATATACTATTTTTAGTCTAGCCCTATGTACTTAGACCCAAATTCAATTAGGTGCGAAAAGCCGTGTTTGGTGAAAAGCGTTCGCATGGTGAAGTTATTGCCGCATTCACCAGTTTTTAGTGTGATCTTTTTGCATACTTTCCCAATGCGCAATCCCACTATTCACCCTATCTAATTGCAAAGCACACAAAAACGCATATGTGCGATAACTGCGCATGGCGAAATTAGCGAAAAGGACAGCATATTTTGGGGAAATCAGTCTGTACCCCATAAAATGCACAAGTGACACAGGATATCAAAATAGAAGTGTATTAATAGCCCGAATAAAAGTATTTTTGGTTCTTAAAGCGTTGGCTGATATAAGCCTATTTGCATAAGTGTGGAAAAATTATATAAAGCAATTTCTTTTGGAAAACATAATAGTTGTAGTTAAAATGGGGGAACATTAAATTTGGTGCTAGTATATTTTTGTGTCTATAAGGAGCAGTTTTAAAAATTTAAAAAAATACACCTGCTGCAGCCTAGTATAGGTAATAGGGAAGCGCTGTGTGCTTAATGTGAATTAGAAGGTGTGACGTACTGTATAATAGTATTTCGCAAAGTGGTTGAAAAAATGATTGAAATAATGTATATATGTGGTATATTTCATAGGTGTAAAAAGATGTGTGTGAGAAATTGGGTAATGAGCGGAACGGCAGTCATCAAAAATATAATATGAAAAAAAAAAGTATAAAAAAAGGAGTGGAGGCAAAAAAAGAAAACAAGTTATAAAACAAGTTAAATTGTTGATTCCTAGGAAATGACCCATAGGTATATAATGTTATAGCTCTATTTGCAGCAGCCACCTGCAATCCTAAAAACACCTGTCCCATCCATACAGCTCCCCAAAATACCTGCCCCAGTACTTTAAACCCATTTTCCAACACTTTTAAAATTTTCACCCCAAAAATGACATGTCATTTTGCAACGCCATTGGTTTGGATATAGCTTTTTATATTTCTACTGAGGGCCTGGTATAAAGATAAGTTACAATGGTGATGGTGATGATGACGACACTTCCTTCTGCAGAGTTCATATCGGTAGCATCATGACTGTCTGTGTCACATTTGGCATTGTAGCCACACACAAAGTTGCTTACATTGTATCAGGCACACTATATAAGTACTTTTGTCACAAAGGAATTGGTGTAAAGTCTCAGGTTAAGCATAACGATACATGGCATGAGGCGAGCCACACGTACTCTGTCTTTTGTCTTTTCACGCAGATTAGCAACTGAGTCGTACACTGAAGTACATGGAAAGCCGGTGTCAGCATTCAGTGTATCATTTATCATACTTTTGGCACATTAGTGATGCAAATAAGAGACTTTTTAGAAGAAGTCTCTGGTATGGCTAAGTCACAAAGTCTGTGGGGCACCAAATTATTTATTTATTTATTACCAGTTATTTATATAGCGCACACATATTCCGCAGCGCTTTACAGAGAATATTTGTCCATTGAAATCAGTCCCTGCCCCGGTGTAACTTACACTCTATATTCCCTATCACATGCTCACACACATACACACTAGGGTTGATTTCTGTTGGGACCCAATTAACCTACCAGTATATTTTTGGAGTGTGAGAGGAAACCAGAGCACCCAGAGGAAACCCACGCAAACATAGGGAGAATATACAAACTCCAACAGTTAGGGCCGTAGTGGGAATCGAACCCACAACCTCAGTGCTGTGTGGAAGTAATGCTAACCATTACACCATCTGTGCTGCCCAAATGGGGATATATAGCGTGATTTGAGCAAAGATACATGTGGACAAATCTAAACTTACGATCCCAAATCAGGCATTAGACTGAGAAATGCCTCTAATGCTACGTGTACCTATTTTTCAGGTCTGTATGTAAATTCGTTTGAAATGGTTGTGTCAAGAATTGACTTGTAGCCCACTGGAGCTTTAGAGTGTAGTTGTAAACTGTTTCAGTTTTTATTTTCTTAGTAGCAAGCAGATGTGTTAGAGGATAATTTGACTCAAAACAAATTTTACCTAATTAAAATCACTGTATCACCTGATTAAAATCACTGCTATTAACTGGAATAATTCCTGATGCTTAAAATAGAACTGTTACCTAAAATCACCTCTTGAAAACTGAGAAACTCACTGTTGCTGGCATTTGGCAGAATATATATATAAAATTAGGTGCTGTTTGCACATCCCTACTACTAACATTTGTATCCATGCAAATAGTCAATGCAGTCCCGTTTATTGGAATGATTAAAGGTTCTGCTCAGCATGGTTAGTTATTCACAACCTATATTTCCAATTGCAATAACAGTGTATATCTCAGTTTTTGACAGACAATTACAGTCAGAATTCATATTTCAAAATGAGGAGTTATTTCTGCAAGTTATATTTCTTACATAAGGATTTATGTAGATTTGGATGAGGAGACAGACACATTCCAAGATGCATCCATCTCTGCAATATTAGCATATGCACTAGGTTTAAGGCAGGAGAAAAAGGTAGCTTATTCACTGTGTAACAAAATTTTACAGTGTTAGTAGTACTGTAAATTATGAAGTCCCATTACCCAATGTGAGCACAATATTATACTGTAATGGATTGTTAAATACATAAGATAGAATAGTGATTACTTCCTCCCACTCCCGCCTCCAATATTTTGCCCATGATGCTCCCCACCTCTGGAACTCTCTCCCTCTCCATACTCCACCTTTCTACAAATTTTCAAATGGGCCCTCAAGACCCACTACTTTATCAAAGCCTTCCAGCTCTCATCCTAACCCACTGGTCCATGCTCCTTCCTCACTATCTACCTCATCCATGTCATCCCTTTCTCTCTGCCCCTTCCCTTTAGAATGTAAGCTCTCACGAGCAGGGCCCTCTTCCCTCATGTATTTCTCCTTCCCTTACCCAAACTATCCTCTTCTCCTAACTCCCCATAAGGGCACCTAACACTTGGTTTATTGGCGCCCTGCTGCTTATATGATTGTTTTGATCACTAATGCAGCAATGTGTATAAACCATGTCCTTGTCCTGCATTGTCTTGTACTGTAAGTCACTGTTTTCTAGTTTGCTCATTTGTTTATGTACTTTGTAAGGTGCTGCGGAACCCTTGTGGCGCCATATAAATTAAGTATAATAATAACAGTGTCTGGGCTGTATTATTAATAAATGTGAACATCAATTTACCATATAAAAGGCAATTATGAAAAAAAAATACCTAGTCCAATTCTTCATAAACACTATAATACTATATTTTAAATTAGGTAAAATCATTTTGGAATGGAGCTCTATTAAATACCAGTTTTGTACTTTATTTAAACTACTTCTTACCCCATTGTACAGATTATTAACGGATTTTACCAGAAACAGAAACAAAATATATATATGTAACTCTCCTTTATGTGAAATAAAGTTAATATCCCTGGTTTATTTTTGCATAATAAGATCACCAGCTTACATTACATATATCCCTGGGGCTGTATAGCTGGACTATTTTTCTAATGGCACTAGTTTAGTAAATGCAAATTCGCCTTGTAAACATGCTCAGCTTGAGGCAAAATTACGCCAATATCATTCTGAACTCAGAGGATTACTAGCCAAAAAAAGCAATAATACTATGTGAATGCAAATACATATGTCGTTACTGTAGGTGTCGTCTGAACACATTCACAAGCTACTAAAGCGTGTTGATGGAATGTTATCATCCATGTTTATCAATTTATTTTAAAATGGTTTCACATAAAGATTTTAAATGGGGAAGAATACAGCATATACTGATTTAAATGGAGTACGGGAGGTACTTTTGTACAGAATAAAACAGTTTGGACTAAGTGGCTAAATATTAGTTGAACACTAATGAATATTCTATTCCAGGCTTTCTGACAATTTTGTCTTCCAATATCTGAATTAATGTTTCACACATAAAAAGCCCCAAGCCTGTTTTGCTGTATTGCTCGTAAAGCAAAAACAAAATGCGTATGGAACATCTACAGCTGATCTGTCTGTGTTAGTTTGTCACCTGATAGAATTCATATTATTATTACATGTATCACTGAAATGAGATATACTGCACATAACAGCACTTGATGACTTACCCATTTTTCCCATTTCTATGGTATTAAGAAATGCAAATGCAAATTCTCTGAGAACCGGAACCACCCAAACTTCTAGATCCGAGGTGAGAACCGAGCTAGGCTCGGGGTTTCCCGTCTGACTCGTGTCATCCTCCCTCTGTCGGATTCTCACGGTTTTTGGATTATATAAAGGTCTCTGCGATCGGCGCCATTTTCACTCCATCTGTGGAGAGAGAAGGTAGCAGATGTGTAGTCACTGTCAGACTCTCAGTGTGTGTGTCGGGGTCTTGGGCTGAAGGCTGCTGCTGTGTTGTCCATAAAGGGGCTTAGACTGCAGTATATAAAGGGGTGCTTCCTTCTGTGGGTGCTGCAGCTGCTGTGTCACTTGTCCTGTCAATTAACTGTGGCTGCTGCTGTGTTTTTGTCCTGTCCATCAGGCTAGGGCTGCAGTCCATAAAAGGTACTGTATTGTCCAGGGGGGTACTCTGTCAATTAGGGGTGCTCTTACCCAGTGCAAAAAAATACTTTTTTTCTTTCTTTGTGTGTGTGTTAGCAACTTAGCTGCGCTATTATTGTACGGTGACACTGCCGAAGTTTATCGCCCACGTATTTGTGACTCTGCAGGTGGTCTGTCCGCACTCGGCAGGGGTGCTTTGTTGTCCATTAAAAAGGGGTGCTGTCTGTGTTGTTCATCAAGGGGCTGCTCCCTCATTCAGGGGTGCTCTGTCCCTGTACAGGTTGGGAATTGCTTTTCTAGTGAAGTAGAATCTTTGCAAAGGATTGTTTAACAGTCAATGTTTTTTAAAGCACTACTAGTAGTCTTCCTGGTCCCCTTCTGGGATGAAAATCCTCTCCCAGCAGCAGCATGCATAGCGCTCAAGGATTCTCAAGAAAGACACAACGTAAGCCTTAAATATTGCATTTGCTCTGTTCAGCTTGTTCACATATCTGTGGTTAAGTGGATAGTGGGTACAATGGTATTTTGGAGGCCACTAATTAAGTTTTGTTTAATGTCCCAGTACAGGTTGGGAATTGCTTTTCTAGTGAAGTGGAATCTTTGCAAAGGATTGTTAAGCAGTCAATTGTTTTTTAAAGCACTACTAGTAGTCTTCCTGGTCCTCTTCTAGCATGAAAATTCAGAAGCAGCAGCAGGCATATCGCGCAAGGATTCTCAAGAAAGAAACAACGTAAGATTCAAACTTTAAGGTAGTGGTTCCCAAACTGTGCCCCGTGGCACCCTGGGGTGCCTCTGGACACTTGCAGGGGTGCCTCAGGCTGGTGGTCCAGCACCAAAAAACATTATTTATGGTCAATGTAATGTAAATATCTGGACAAACAGAAGCTCAAACCTGTCCACCACCACATAACTGAACCTATGGGTGACAGGTAAGCACAATTTACTTCACTTTACTACATTTTAATCTTAATTTCTCAATAGCAAACTTTCGGCTTAGGGATGCCGTGAAAACAATAATGACAATCTAGGGTGCCGTGATTCAAACAAAGTTTAGGAACCACTGCCTTAAGGGGTAAATTTACTAAAGGTCGATTTTGATTTTTGAGTGATTTGGCATTCGATTTGCATTTGATTTACATTCGATTTTGCATTTGGGTATTTACTAAAGGCTAAATTGAATGTAAAATCGAACATAAAACCGAATTTTTCTCAAATCCCACTCAAAATCAAACATAGGAAAAACATTGGTACTTTACATAGACCAACACACAAATCCCTTATTTACAATGATTCGATATGAAATTGAATACAAACTTGAACTTCAAATACAACTGCAAAGCCCCAAATGAATAAACCTGCTTCATGCATTCGATTTCAGCATGAGCAGGTCGGATTGACACAGATACATGCATACATCAGTGATATGCATGCATGCATCTTACTGCAAAAAGATTAGAAAGAGTTAAATTTAGAAAAAAAGTTACGTGGGGTCCCTCCCTAAAACAGAACCAGCCCCTGACTTTTCCTGGTTGTGTAAGTAAAATTGCGTAGGGTTCCACTGTACTAAGCACAACCAGCACTGGGCTCTGATCCTGTCCTGGTTCTGGAATTACAGGGGAAATTATTGCATAGTCTTCCCCTGTAATCTCCAGAACCAACACCGGACCCTACCTAGCGGGGGGCTGATGCCACAGCCAGTGGAGCTCTTTCACCAGGCCCCCCAGCTGCTTTTCTTGTGAAGTGGAGTCTTTGCAAAGGATTTTTTAACAGTCAATTGTTTTTTAAAGCACTAATAGTAGCCTTCCTGGTCCCCTTCTGGAATGAAAATCCACTCCCAGTAGCAGCAGGCATAGTGCTCAAGGACTCTTCTGGGGCAAGGACTGATGTAAATGAGTAAAATATTTTTGTAGATGCCTCCCCTCCTCCCCTCCTCCCTCATAAATTTGCTTCGGAATCAAAATATTAAATAAAATGTACTACTAATCAAATCTTTCTTTCCCTGTCCTCAACTACATACATACTCCAACTCCCTCAGACCTCTTGAATATAATAAAAACATTTGTTTCCTGATGTGCCATGTTGGAAGATGAACTGCCACATGTTTGTGCCATCCACTGCTGCTGTTTAGCTTAGTCAGCCAGCTAGCTTGGTGCAAATTTTTGGCCTAAACTGGATGAAAACAATATTGTGAGCTGTGAGGTAGTCAAAATTGACTGGAAATGAGTAAAAATTTATGTTATTGAGGTTATTAATACTACAGGAACAAAAAAAAATTATGTGATTTTAGCAGATTTTTTACATTTTTAAAAAGAAAATACAGATCCAAAACCAAAAAAACATGCGAGGGACAGTTTTGGCAAAACCAAATCCAGATCCAAAACACAAGGAGATACATATCCAAAACCAAAACACGGGGGTCGGCGCACATCCCTAGTTAAAATGGCTTATTGCAATAACATTTAGTTTGATAAATTTTAAAAACATTGTTTAATAATAATATAGGGGTCTATGTATTAAGCCTTGGAGAGAGATAAAGTGAATGGTGTTAAAGTACCATTCAATCAGCTCCTAACTGTTATTTTATAGGATGTGTTTAAAAAATTACAGTTAGGAGCTGATTAGTTTGTACTATATCTCTCTCTACTTTATCTCTCTCCAATGCTTAGTATATAAACCCCATAGTGTAATAAATGTTGTCCCCAGCGCTGCCTGGGTTATTTTCGTCTCTGTGTCTCTTTTCTCCTCTCTCTTATTCCTTCTCTCTCTCTTCAGGGCTCCCCACACTTCATTCATTCTCTCCTCTTTCTCCCCCTCATATTTCATCTTTCTTTTCCCCCTTATCTGTCTATTTCTCTTATCAGCACTTAATTTTATTATGTAGATTATCCATAGCAGTAGTTTATTTCTTTCATTTTCACTATTAAACTTTTTGGGATGTACTTATCTTTTCTCTTCTATAGAGTATTTTCCAGTCGTTTTACAGTGCCAGACACCAGCACCAACGTGGGACTCCGGAGAGGTAAGTAATAGTATGGTGGCAGGGTTTCCTCAGAAACCTAGTGGGTGTCTGGAGACAGGGGTGGGGGTACTGTCATGACCTGGACCATCAGGCTGCAACAGGGATCCCGGTCAGCTGCGCTCCACCTGTCCAGATTCCAGCACACTCTCTACTGCATGCCCGCTCTCCCCACAGCTGAGTCGTAACACTTGTCTTCTTTCTTCTATAACGTTACACATTTTTGGTTGTGGATAAAGTTATGATGTTGCTATTGGGCGATTTTCAGGAGTGTCTGTGTTAGAGATGTGCGGTTTGGTTTTCCTGAAAACTGAACACACCCAAACGTAGGGGTTCCGAGTCGATACGAGTTCTAGCTCGGATCAATTTGGTGAACCGAGTAGAACCGAGTCCCGGTACAGGTCAGCTGTAAATTTGGAACTCGGATTTGCATGTTAACATGTCTAAATATTTTCAATTGACATGAATTTAGCTATTTTTTTAATCAATTTTACAGAAATCCAAAACCAAAACCGAATCTGAACTAAAACAGGTGAGGGTGATTTTGGCAAAACCAAAACCATAATATTTGAGGGTGGTTTTGCCAAAACCAAAACACCCAGGTCAGTGCACTTCTCTAGTGAGTGTTTACATTATGAAGTGGTATGTGGTGAGTAAGTCTGGGAAATAACAGAATCATTTTGAGACTGAAGATGTGTGTTATGCCGGAACTCTCTGTGACATCTCTGACACTGGTGGGAGGGGTCAGAGTTTATATAAACTAACATTAAATTCCAAAGAGATGACATCATTTTTTCTCACTGTTCAACTTTATATATATAGATTGTTCTGGAAAAATGTTAAACACTATTTATTGTTGATGAAGCAAAAGTAAACTCTGAATTTATTTACCACTAATTATCAGTGAGAAATATGTTTATCAAATATGTTTGAATTGTTTTCAAAGATATTCTCAAGCTGTTCAAATAATAAAAAATAACTAAATAATAATAATAATAATAATAATAATAATAATAATAATATTATGAACTATAGCCATTTCATATTAAACAGATAGCAAAGGCAACATGTCAAATTCTGCTTTAAAGTCTTTTAACTACGAAAAGCAAATGCAAATCTCAAACTTAACTATAGAGTTAGAAATTCAAGTCAATACCTTACTAGATATAAAAAAAATTGTTATACTGAGGGTCATAAATATCAAACCTAAATAGGTTAAGTGGAGAAGCTGTCCATAACAGCCAAGTCGTTTCCAGCTATCATTTATCAAGTACAGTCAATAAAATGATAGCCTAAAGCTAATTAGTTGATATAGACAACTTTTCCATCTATCTTCTTTAGAAGGTTTCTTACATCTCCCCCTGTACGCCTAGTGAATAAGCAAAACGCGTCATCATGATCCTGTCCACCAAGCTGTCGGAATCCAAAAGAGTTGTCTGGGATAACTCCAAATGCATCCCCATTTCATATAAGCGATTCACACAAGCGGAATGTGTGCAACACACATCAAGGCGCTAGGTGAACTACAATGCACTTTTCTGCAAAACCAAACCTGCCTCATGACTCATATTACTTGGGTTGAATCATGCTGTGAGAAGATGTGTGTCAATGTAACTAATAAACTCCTTATTGGTTGATATCTGCAATAACCCATAAGACATATGAACTCTAAAATACTTATCTAAAATAAAGATATGGACAACAACAGTTGGCATTAATTTGGGTCAAATTTATTTTGATGTTAACTAATTTAATTTCTTGCAATTTTTTGAGTATTAAGTGAATTACAGTTTGTATGGTGACGGACATCAAAGAACAGACAAAATACAGCAGGAACATGCATGCAAATCATTAGAATTGACGAGCTATGTCATTTCCCAACAGGGACCAATCGGCCTATAATACAGTGCATACGGAAAGTATTCACAACGCTTCACTTTTTCCACAGTTTGTTATATACAGCCTTATTCCAAAATGGAATAAATTTATTTTTTTCCTCAAAATTCTACACACAGTACCCCATAATGACAATGTGTAAAAAAGTTTATTTGAGAATGTTGCTAATTTAATTAAGCCTTGAAGCTCAAAATAAAGCTCAGGTGCATCCTGTTTCCACTGATCATCCTTGAGATGTTCCTACAGCATAATTGGAGTTCACCTGTGGTAAATTCAGTTGATTTGACATGATTTTGAAAGGCATACACCTGTCTTTGTAATGTTCCATACTTGACAGTGCATGTCAGAGAACAAACCAAGCATGAAGTCCAAGAAATTGTCTGTATACCTCAGAGACAGGATTGTTTCGAGGCATAAATCTGGGGAATGGTACAGAAAAATGTCTGCTGCTTCAAAGGTCCCAATGAGCATAGTGAATGGAAGAAGTTTGGATCCACCAGGACTCTTCCTAGAGTTGGCCGGCCATCTAAAACTGAGCGATCGGGGGAGAAGGGCCCTAGTCAGGGAGGTGACCAAGAACCTGATGGTCACTCTGTCAGAGCTACAGCATTCCTCTGTGGAGAGAGGAGAACCATCCAGAAGGACAATTGTTTCTGCAGCAATCCACCAATCAGGCCTGTATGGTAGAGTGTCCAGACGGAAGCCACTCCTTAGTAAAAAGCACATGGCAAGTTCTTGAGTGGCCCAGCCAGAGCCCAGACTTGAATCCGATTGAACATCTCTGGAGAGATCTGAAAATGGCTGTGCACCGACGCTTCCCATCCAACATGATGGAGCTTGAGTGGTGCTGCAAAGAGGAATGGTCAAAACTGCCCAAATATAGGTGCACCAAGCTTGTGGCATCATATTCAAAAAGACTTGAGGCTGTAATTGCTGCCAAAGGTGCAACAACAAAGTATTGAGCAAGGGCTTTGAAAACTTATGTACATGTGATTTCTTAGTTGTTTTTTTTTATTAAATTTGCAAAAATCTCAAAAAAACGTTGTCCTTATGGGGTATTGTGTGTAGAATTTTGAGGAACAATTTATTTAGTCTATTTTGGAATAAGGCTGCAACATAACAAAATGTGGAAAAAGTGAAGCGTTGTGAATACTTTCCGGATGCACTGTACATAAAGCAGAGCGCACCCATCTAAAACATCTAACCAATCAACTAAAAACTTTTATTCTTTCTTCCACAACACAAACAACAAAGAAATAAATGGGTGGGAGTGAGTCATTTCCAGAAGAAGGAGGCGCTGTCACACAGGGACCAGTAATATACAACTTAAACACACACCCTACAACCTTATAAGCTGAGTCAACATAACTCTTAAAGGGCCACTGCTCCTGCAACCTCAGGGTTTAACCTGACTCACACATAACTAAATACCTTACGCTTCTCTTAATTAATTTTACACAAAATGTAACACTCCATTTAACTTCTCCACCACCGAATGGGTGGAGAGGGGACTCTTAATAATGAGGGAGGTTTTCAGCTTCCTCCACTTTAAAATCAGGTTTCGTCTAGTGTGTACCCAGCATAAGACTTTTGGATGACTATTGACCATAACCTGACCATATGATATCTGTATCTAATGTATGTATCTGTATTTGAAAGTTATAATGGGAATTACATTATTATTATTATCCTTTATTTATATGGCGCCACAAGTGTTCCGCAGCGCCTTACATAGTACAACATAAAACTAATAAGTGAACAAAAAACAAACAAAAAACAAACAAGTAACTTACAGTACAGTGAAGGACATTATATACATTGCTGCAATAGTGATTAAAGCACTCACAATAAGCAGCACAGAGTTGGCAGTCACGTGTTAGGTGCCCTTTTGAGGAGTAAGGAGTAGAAGAAAGTGTAAGGAGAAGCACATGAGGGAAGAGGTCCCTGCTCGTGAGAGCTTACATTCTAAATAACAATGAATCCTTTTCGAACACTCTACTGAATAGAACAAGATGTATATGGCTGCTGCAATGATTAACATACAGTATGTTGCTACTCTTATAATGCAACGTGCTTGACAAATATCACATTGGTAATGTCAGAATGAAATCATTAATGACTGTACAATGAAATATGCCAATAAGAACAAAAGGGGCACTGACAAAATGCCCAAGCTGGAGGAAACACAATAGAATGAATGTCACGCTCTAAGCTGGAAATGTAAAACATCCCAGGGAGGGGGCAGGAACAAGGTTTTTCAGATAAAGGAATATGTTCACTACATTATTAGAAAGTGAGCAAAATATAAATTGTTAACTGGATTGTGTGGCAGCCTAGCTCTCTGTGCATCGGGAAGAAAAGTTTACTTAATCTATTTAGTCTTAATGAAATTAATTGTTTATACATCTATAATTACAGAACTTAGTGCATTATTAATATAATCATGCTAATATAATGCAGCACAGACCATACAGGCACACGCTAAAGCTCTCCGATATTCTTTGCAATTATGTGATCATTTGTGATGGTACAGTCAATGGGAACCAGTGGCGTATCTATAATGGGTGCAATGTGTGCGGGTCACACGGGCCCCCAGGTCCAGGGGGGCCCCGCACCGCACACACTGCACCCATATTATTTTAAACTTACCTGTCCATGGTCCCGCGTCGGGTGTCAGCGCTGCTCAGAACACCGGAAAAATGGCCGCTGCGGCCATATTCCGGTGTTCTGCGCATGTGCAGTAGACTCAGGGCACTAGAGTGTGCCCGGAGTCTACTCCACATGCACAGAACACCGGAAAATGGCCACCGCGCCCATCTTTACGGTGTTCTGTGCATGTGCAGTAGACTCAGGGCACTAGAGTGTGCCCGGAGTCTACTCCGCATGCACAGAACACCGGAAAATGGCCACCGCGCCCATCTTTAAAGTGTTCTGCTCATGCGCAGTAGACTGCGGGCACACTCTAGTGCCCGGAGTCTAGTAAGGCTTCGGTAGTTGGCTAGCCACGTCAGTCGACTGCTGACCACCGGGGAGAGAGGAGGGGGCCCCTCCTCTCTTAAGACGCCCCTGATGGGAACACTAGTGCTAATTTAATAACCCATAGCTAACAAATACTATATTCTTCTTTGGGCACTTGTGGAAATGAAAACAGACATGTTATCGGTTGCTATGGGTTAAACCCAGCGTCGGCCCCAACCTTATAATGTACATGAAAAACCAATCTGGCTTCTAGGGACTGCTGGAGCCGGTAGATGCCAGGTAGCGCTGACACAATAGCAGGGAAGTGGTTTCCCACTTGTGGTGCTCTCTGCTAATTGCAGTCAAGACCACATTCCTGGGGGGAGAAAATACCTCTCCCTGGGACTGTCTATTCTGAGTGTGATTGGCAGATTGTGCATCCAATGGGAAGCCACTTCACTCATTGGGGGCTGGTGGTTTTTTTGGGGGGTACTGCAGCTCTGCAGCCATTAGGTAAAACCTGCCACTGGTTAAATCACATACAGTATATGTCTATAGCACAATGTTATTAAATGTCCCTGATTACTGTCATTACTAAGGGGCAGATTCAATTAGCTGTGGGTGGAGTCGCAGAGTCTCTTCCCATCGAAAAAAAAGCGTCCAGTGATTTTCAATTACAGACCCTGCTCGCACCCTCTACGGCACAGTTCTGCAATGAAAAGTGTTTTATGGATAACCAAATACATTATAATATAATGAGCCTTATTGAGAGGTGGATGTACTGTACATCGGTTTTTGTGTACCATACTGTGTATATGAACAACTATGTTTCGGGATGTAGTTGAAATACCGGCTGTCGGAACGCTGGCGCTTAGAATCCTGATACCAGTCAGAATCCTGGCACTGGCATCCCAAAGGTAAGTAGTGGGGTTAGGGGGAGGGTTAGGGGCTAGGGTTAGGCACTAGAGGGATGGTTAGGGTTACACAGTAGGGGGAGGTTAGGTTTAGGCTGCGGGGAGGGAGGGTTAGGGTTAGGATACTTACCGACATAC
This sequence comes from Taudactylus pleione, assembly GCA_031769625.1. Lineage (NCBI taxonomy): Eukaryota > Metazoa > Chordata > Amphibia > Anura > Myobatrachidae > Taudactylus > Taudactylus pleione. Next base: position 2,585,383 of record JAUIMM010000353.1, read on the forward strand.
CCAACCCTATGCTTCTGTGTCTAGATTTGAGTGTATATTGAACTTGCACCTTTAACAGAGGCAGGCAGGCATTAGTTGAGTACAGTAAATGTAGCCTGGTCCGTGAAGATGTAACATCATTAGATACATTAGATTAGTCAGTCCAAATAGCTAATCGCTGAGCTCCCGGTCCCGGGGAACTCAGCCACGCCAAGTGTCTTTCTTGCTCAAAATATGCATCTTATTCACATAAATAAAACAACTGGAAGTGACAAAACGACTCTGCTAGATTACGCTGATCAATCTGATGTGCGATATTTGTATATCTGTATGCGAATGAGTCTGAACATATGCTCAGTGCAACAATTTAGAGGCTGCAGCTTTTCTCATGCCATGTTCCATGATTTTGCACGTGATTGAAACTAATTCCTGTACGGTTGAAGTCACAGCCCAGCATCTCTAGTACACTGGGAGTGGTGTTTCGCTGCGTCTGCGATGTGCAAATAAGTTACAAACTTTAAAGAAGAAGATGGTATGGCTACACCTCTTGCAGCGCCTCAGTCGCACTGAACATCTCGCGCTGTGCGGTATATAGGTGTGGAGTACACATCTGGATGTCACATCCACTGATACGCCTCTTAAGGGATGTATCTCTTGCAGACAGGGGCAGATTGAACTAATTCCTGTACGGTTGAAGTCACAGCCCAGCATCTCTAGTACACTGGGAGTGGTGTTTCGCTGAGTCTGCGATGTGCAAATAAGTTACAAACTTTAAAGAAGAAGATGGTATGGCTACACCTCTTGCAGCGCCTCAGTCGCACTGAACATCTTGCGCTGTATGGTATATAGGTGTGGAGTACACATCTGGATGTCACATCCACTGATACGCCTCTTAAGGGATGTATCTCTTGCAGACAGGGGCAGATTGAGAACATAAAGTGGCTTTGGAAATAATCTGAAAGTGGCTTTAAATAAGCGGGACCAACCAATCAACTGTAGGCAGGCTGAAAAAAAAAAGTACTGCAGGCAAGGCTACGCACCACTATCTGTAGCCACATTGCCATTGTAACATGCAATGGTAGTAATTTTAGGAACCTACAGTATATACAATAGAGGCAGCAACCCAGTGACCACCATACAATACAGACTCCATGCCAGTGCTGCCATACAATATATACACCATCCCAATGAGTATCATACAAAACACACAGCATCCCAGTGACTGCCATACAATACAAACACAATGCCAATGAACCCTATACAATACAGAGATCATCACAGTGACCACTATACAATAAGGACACCATCCCAGTATCATAATACACTAAAGATAACATCCTAATGATTGCCATATAAACCGCATTTTTGTGTGCACCATATAGTATCATCATTAACTCCAGCAACATCATAGTAATAATAATAATCCCATTTAGCATACTTAACTCCTTTATAATAATTAACTCATGATCACCATTATTAAGTAACCCCCACAACATTTAATCCAATTTATAATTTTTAATCCACTTCCTTTAGGGGCATATTTATCCCAATCCGCATCTAAGATGTGGATGGGATGTGACAATATCTCCCAAATTTGCAATGCGATATTTGAAAACATTGCAAGGATGCATCAAATATTGCACACAGGGACAGAATCCTCTCCGCACAATTCTCAGGGTATCAACAAATACCCTGAGAGTGTGCCTGCACATGTACTGCTGCTGGGTACCCCAAACCCAAACTGTGATCAGTGATCAGCTTGTTATCTATTTAGACACACAAGGCTGATTAGAGGTGCCAGCTTTCGGGCGAAAATCCTAATAACGCCAGCCATCTCCAGGTGGTGTAATGATCACAAGGCTTCCCCTGTTATTTTATTACAATTTAACTTTAGTAAATCTGAGCAGATCGCATTTCCCATTTACAATTATAGGAAATGGGATCCACTTTCTAAAAAAATATGATAATTAGGGCTTGGAGGAGAATTTTGCGAATTCTCCTACATTTAGTACATTTAGGTGATACTAAAATAATGTGAAAAGGGTGTTAAAAAACCCGTTTTCACAATATTTTACTTAAAATAATATTGATAAATATGTCCTTAGTGTCATAAAAATCTTAATTAACTACATTGCATACATTAACACTTTCACCCGCATAATATAATCCAAGCACCATAACTAACACTCTTAGGGGTAAATTTACTAAAGTGAGAGATTTTAGAAGTGAAGATGTTGCCCATAGCAACCAAGTGTAAATATACCCATAATATTAAAATGACCTTCCCTCAATTATAAGTATTTCCTATCTCTCTCCCTTCTCTGTTTGGTGGTAATGCTGCTCCTGTTACTGCTGCCACACAGTATAGCCATGGTTGGAGGTCCTGCCATGACCTTGAGCAGCAGACTCCTACATGGCCCCTACATAGGGAAGGATAGAGGGAGGCTCTTTATGCATACCCCACTGGCCTCCGCTAAATAGTATTTACATTTTCAAAATAACGGTTGGATAATATATTTCTATACAACATGACACAGAGTGGCATTGCAGTGGTAGACAAGATGGCAGTTTAATAAACTATACGACCCCTAGTAAGTTTAAGAAACCAATAATGTTTTCCTTAACTAGGACAGAGGCCCGTTGGAGTTGGAATAGATTTATGAACTGAAGACAGGGAAAGAACGGAAGGATTGATTAGTTTTTCATTTATTTATTTTAACTGTTTTGATTCTTAAAAATATGTATGAGGGAAGCTCAATCTAGAATCAATTTCTTAAGTTCCTAATAAACTGCGGTCTGGCCGGCAGTGTCACTAAACAATAATAGCGCCGCTAAGTTGGTAACGCACACACACAAAAAAGCACTTTTTTTTTACACTGGGGAAGAGCACCCCTGAATGAGGCAGCAGCCCCTTGATGAACAACACAGACAGCACCCCTTTATTATGGAAAACAAAGCACCCCTGCCGAGTGCGGACAGACCACCTACAGAGTCACAAATACGTGGACGATAAACTGTGGTCTGGCCGGCAGTGTCACCACACAATAATAGCGTAGCTAAGTTGCTAATGCACACACAGAGAAAAGAAAAAAAGCACTTTTACTTTTTTATACACTGGGGAAGAGCACCCCTGATTGACAGAGCACCCTCCTGGACAACACAGCACCCATTTATGGACTGCAGCCCTAGCCCCTTGATGGACAGGACAACAACACAGCATCAGCCCTTATGTATAACACAGCAGCAGCCCCTTGATTGACAGGACAAGTGACACAGCAGCTGCAGCACCCACTGAAGCCCCCCTTTATATACTGCAGCCCGAGCCCCTTTATGGACAACACAGCAGCAGCCTTCAGCCCCAGACCCTGACAGGATAAGTTGGACGACACACTGACACAGACAGTGACAGCAACACATCTGTTCAGTTCCCCATCCAAACCCGGAGTGAAAATGGTGCCGATCACCGGGACCTTTATAGAAACCAAAACCCAAGAGAATCCGACAGCGGTAGGATGACATTTTGCCTCATTTTGAGATCCAAGTCAGGTGGGAAAACCCGAACCGGTTTTGGATCCGACTCGGAATTGCAATTTTCAAGTGGGTTCGGTTCTCAGAGAACTGGGGGCACTGAATAGGTGGGTGGCACGTTCTGGGGGCACTGAATAGGAGGACTACTACTTGGGACACTATATAAGGGGCACTACTGGGGACACTGCATAGTGGGGATTACTATTGGGGACACTATATAAGGGGCACTGCATAGGGGGACTACTATTAAGGGCACTGTATAAGGGGCACTGCATAGGGTGGACCACTACTGGGGGCACTATACAGAGCCGGCCCTAGGCATAGGTATATCAGGCAAATGCCTACGGCATTTGCAATGCTTTAGGGGCATCCCGCCGCTCGGCAGCCCAGCAGTACTAATAATGAGTCACACTGACTCATTATTACAGTACTCTCTCTGCGCTGCCTGTGGCTAGCAGGGGGCCGTACTGAGGACGGAGGAGGAGGGGGGGTTTCTCTTACCATCACTGTATTACCAGCCTGTCACTAGACTGACTGCCTGAGACCCAGCCCCGACCCCAGGGTCCCCGCCCCCTCTTCGTCTGTTCCACATTCCTACAGTCTTTTCCCTGCCTGAGATTCCACCCCCTAACCCCGGGTCCCCACCCCTTCCTGCAGTCTAGCCCTCTCTGTCACAGCCTCTCCTCTCCTGTGACTGTCATCATGTGCCATGGAGACCAGCCCCAGCAGGGACCACACATCCTCTTCCAGGACAGGTAAGTGCCAGTCTAGGGGGTGGTATCTGCATGCAATGGGGAGAGGTGTATTGTTTTTTGCTTTCTGGGGGAGGGAGTGTGTTTTACTGTCTTTGGTGGGGGTGTATTAATGTAGCAGTAGTGTGTGAGTGTGGGGAGAGTATTAATGTAGTAGTGTGTGAGTGTTTGGGGAGTATTAATGTAGTAGTGTGTGAGTGGGGGGTATTAATGTAGTGTGGGGTGTGGGGGCTATGCTATGTGCATGTTAGGGGTTTGTTCATATTATCTGTGCTATAAATTATATGAGGGTCAGTGATGTTCTCTGCATTATATGGCACTCACTGCGGGTCTCTGTGCATTATATGGCTATCACTGCGACACTCTCTATATTATACAGCGCTCACTGCGACACTCTATTTTATACGGTGCTCACTGCTACACTCTCTATATTATATGACTCTCACTGCGACACTCTCTATATTATATGGCGCTCACTGCGACTCTCTATATTATATGGCTCTCACTGCAACACTATTATATGGCTCTCACTGCGACACACTCTGCATTATATGGCTCTCACGGTGGGTCTCTGTGCATTATATGGCGCTCACTGCAACTCTCTATATTATATGGCTCTCACTGTGACACTCTATTATATGGCTCTCACTGCGACACTCTCTATATTATATGGCTCTCACTGCGACACTTTCTATATTATATGGCTCTCACTATGACACTCTGCATTATATGGCTCTCACTGCGGGTCTCTGTGCATTATATGGCGCTCACTGTGACATTATATTATATGCCGCTCACTGTGACACTCTCTGCATTATATGGCTCTCACTGCAACACTCTCTGTATTATACGCTGCTCACTGTGACACTCTCTGCATTATATGGCTCTCACTGCGACACTCTATATATTATATGCCGCTCACTGCAACACTCTCTGCATTATATGCCACTCACTGTGACACTGTATTATATATGCCGCTTACTGTTACACTCTCTGCATTATATGGTGCTCACTGCGACACTCTATATTATATGCCGCTCACTACGACACTCTCTGTATTATATGCCGCTCACTGTGACACACTGTGCATTATATGGCGCCACTGCATTATAAAGTGCTGAATGCAAGTCTCTGTACATTTTATCGCGCTCATTGCAACTTTCTGCTTTATATGGCGCTCACTGCAACGCTCTCTGTATTATATGCCACTCACTGTGATACTCTCTGCATTATATGGCTCTCACTGCGACACTCTGTGCATTATATGGCGCCACTGCATTATAAGGTGCTGAATGCATGTCTCTGTGCATTTTATGGCGCTCATTGCAACTTTCTGCTTTATATGGCGCTCACTGCGACGCTCTCTGTATTATATGCCGCTCACTTTGATACTCCTCTGCGTTGCACTCTGCATTATATGGCGCTACTGATACCCTATGTGGTGTGAGGCCACCACTCACTAGTTCCTCCACTGAGCTGCAGCAAGTAAAATGGATGTGGGAGGGTATTCTGCGAATGCCCTACCGCAGCCACCCCTCACATCTCACGGCTCCTTCTCCATCCGTAGCCCAGCACCCACCAAGTACAGCAGGGACAGGCCAGAAGCTGGAAAAACAAGCAGGGGTGGGTGCGACTGCCTCCCTGGCCCTGAAGTGAGTGAGTCTAAACTGTGAACACACTTAACGATTTGTACCCAGTGCAAAATTGCTAGCAGCGGGACCCAGCAGGGGTTCCAGTATCGGCAAATGCATACACACTTGCCGGTGCCGGGAGCGTCAGAGCAATGGCAGTGCCATGATGCATTCCGCAGCATAGCTCCTGCTGACTATATCACCTGACGGACCTGCATCCAGGTCCAACGGATGATGTTGCTGTCGATGTGCAGGCGCGCGCTATCTTCAGTGACATAGCGGGTACACACTGGCCATTGCGGACAATTTGTTGTCAAATCCGCCAGATCGGACAACATAACGTCTAGTGTGTAGCCGGCATAAGGGCCCCCATTTATTAACAAAGCTAAACAACAGAAGCATTATTTTATTTAGAGTGGCAGTGACACAAACGAAAATGCCCCACCGGCGAGTTGCAGCAAAGTCCTCCTTGTTGGCCACATCCTCCGCTCAGCCTAATGCTACCAGTTATGGGCTTCTGTGTAATGCGCATGCGGGACGGTCCGTCTGCATATGTGCATGCCACATAACCCGGAGGGGACCCGGTAGTGCCTGGAAGCCAGAAAGGCAGCGCTGGATACCCGTTGCTGGCAAAGGGGACCGCATTGCTCTCACCATCTAAAGATGGCGGGAACGATGCTGTGACAAACAGCAGTAATCTTAGATTATCGCTGTTTGTTAAATACAGAAAGAATGACCTAACCCTTTTGGTGAGCGCTAAAGGTGTTATGCATCATTGATAATGGGGCCCTAAGTAAGTCAGCTGAACTCTCAGCTGGTAGAGGAATGTTGCTGGATAACTGAGAGATGTTAACTGTGCTGGGAAAGGGGTGCATAGAGGCCAGCCTGGCCAGGGGTGCTGACTGTGCTGGATGACTGACGGTTGCTGTGCTGGGAAAGGGGTGCATAATTAATGAGCACAGGGGGGCTGTGCTGAATGGGTAGAGGGGTAGTGTATACATCCCCTTCAATATTTGTACCTGGAAGTAACATGCATGAGGGCGGAAGTTCGCCACAGGTTTATATTTCCCCATTATGCCCACGTGGATAGTAGGGAATGACTTTGGACAGTAACTGATGACATCAGGGTACAAATACTAAAAGGGATCTATCCACTACCATGCTGAATGATTGGTTCTGACTGCTTGATATGGGGTGCTGGATGAGGCCAGGGGTGCTGTGCTGGGAAAGGGGTGCTGGATGAGGCCAGGGCTGCTGTGCTGGGAAAGGGGTGCTGGATGAGGCCAGGGCTGCTGTGCTGGGAAAGGGGTGCTGGATGAGGCCAGGGCTGCTGTGTTGAGAGGGGTGCTGTTCTGTGAGGTGGGCAGTGAAGAGGTAGTATGTGGTGTTGTGAGGTGGGCTGCAACTGGATCAGTGTGTGTGCTGTATATATGTGTGTTTGTGTGTGTACATGGAAAGAGAGAGAAAGATGTGATAAATATGTAAAAATAGGGGCAAATGAATCACATTTTTATGTCCTCTGTCAGACTCCTAAAGAAAGAAAGAAGAGAAAATGAAGAAACTCCTAAGAGGTAAGTGAAAACTGAGTATCATGTATGAAGAGGTGGGGGAGAGTGTCTTTAGAGTGTAGTGTGGTGGGATTATCTGCTAGGGGGTACCATTCAAAATCTTGCCTAGGGCACCAAATTGGTTAGGGCCGGCTCTAGCACTATATAAGGGGATTTACTGGGGGTACTGCATAGGGGGACTACTACTGGGGACACTATATAAGGGGAACTACTGGGGGCTCTATATAGGCTAAAAGATCTTAATATGTATAGTTTGGAACAGAGAAGGGTAAGGGGGGACATGATAGAAACTTTCAAATACATGAAGAGTTTTAACAAGGGAGAGGAGGGAAGCATTCTTCAAAGGAAGAGATGTACAAGAACATGAGGACATGCACTGAAACTGTATGAAGGTAGGCTCAGAGGAAATTTGAGGAAAAATTACTTCACAGGAAGGGTAGTGGATAAGTGGAATAGTCTCCCATCAGATGCGGTTGAAGCTAAATCGGTGGAACAATTTAAACACACTTGGGATAGGCATAAGAATATCCTTAAGAGAGACGTAAGGAGCAAATAGGGATGAAGTTGCCTAAAGGATACATGAAAAGGGGCAGACTAGATGGGTCAAGTGGTTCTAATCTGCCGATAAATTCTATGTTTCTCTGTATCTATATAAGGGGCACTACTAGCGGTACTGCATAGCGTGACTACTACTGTGGACACTATATAAGGGGCACTACTGGGGGCACTGCAATGGGGGACTACTACTGGGGGCTCTATATAAAGAGAACTACTACTGGGGGGACTTCAAAGGGGGGACCACTACTGGGGGAGGGGGATCTTTAATAAATCATGCTAGCTGTATTTATTTTCCCGCTGCAGTCATGGTTTTTACTGATAGAGGTGTGTGTGTCTGTGTGTGTCTGTGTCAGTCAGTGTGTGTGTACCCCGCCATAGGCTGAGTGTTATATTTTACTGTAGATCTATCTATCTATATATCTATCTATGTATCTGTCTGTCTGTCTGTCTATTTATTTGTGGCTAGATGTTTTTTCATTGGTTCGGAAACCAAGGATTTGGAAACCCCCCTTTCAAAATCCTGCATTTGCCACTGGACTCTAATGCGATTGCAGCTGTAATTTTGCACAGAACGCAGTTGTGTAAAGATGCTAATAGTTCCAAAGCTTACCTGAGCATAAGGATGCCCACCGCTGCCTTCTCATATGCATACGATGTTGCATACCTGCATAAATATCGTTAACACCGACGCACATCGAGTGGCCATCTTGCCCTTGCGACAGGTCTGACTAGCTGCAGACTCGGCAGCTCTCCAGACAAGCAGAGGCCTCTCATGCTACTTAGGAGATCACAGGGCTAATTTATGCTCGCCCATGTAACGGCGTTCACAGTCAGACACGCCTGCGTTTTCCTGACCACCCCCCCCTGTTACCTCCCCCAAACGCTGATTACCTGTAACTCACTTTGCGAATAGGTTCTCTGTGTGTGCAGAACTGCAAGACAATCGCAGCACGTGCACAATGTGACTTATATGCATGTGCAATAGCAAACAATCGCTCGATCTGCATAAAAATCGCCATTGCGTCCATCTCTTAATCAGACCCTTGGTACATAGACACATTGATCTTTTCTTCTGATTATGAAACTAACATATTGGGGTATATACAGTCAGGTCCATAAATATTGGGACATTGACAGAATTTTCAGATTTTGGCCTCTATTCACCACCACATTGGTTTTGAAATGAAACAAACAAGATGTGCTTTAACTGCAGACTTTCAGATTTAATTTCAGGGTAATTACATCCAAATCGGGTGAACGGTGTAGGAATTACAACAGTTTCAGTATGTGCCTCCCACTTTTTAAGGGGCCAAAAGTAATGGGACTATCAACTCAAAAGCTATTTCATGGACAGGTGTGGGCTATTCCCTCGTTATTTCATTATCAATTAAGCAGGTAAAAGATCTGGAGTTGATTCTAGGTGTGACATTTGCATTTGGAATCAGTTGCTGTCAACTCTCAATTAGTGATGAGCGGTTCGGATTCTGAGGAATCCGAACCGCTCCGAACAGGTGGAATCCGAGTCCACCCGAACGCAAGTTCGGGTGTTCCCGCCTGACTCGGATTCCACCTCGAGGCCGAACGTCACCCGTCCGGCGTCGGATTCTCGCGAGAGCCGAGTGACGTTCGGCCCCTATAAAAAGGCGCGGCGCCCGGCAGTCGGCGCCATTTCTCGCGTGACGCGTAGTTAGGTAGTTAGCTAGTGCACTGTCTGTTCTAGTGTTAGATAGATTAGAGTAGGCAGTGCTCTGTGACTTTACTGGGCATAAGCCCTTGTGTGTGCTCCGTGACTGGGCATAATAAGCCCACTGTGTGTATGTGTACTCTACTAAGCTCCGTGACAACTGACAGGGCATAGCCCACTGAGTGTATTATACAAGCTCCGTGACTGGGCTTAGCCCCCTGAGTGTATACAAGCTCCGTGACAGGGTATAGCCCACTGAGTATTATACAAGCTCCTTGACAGGGCATAGCCCACTGTGTCTATTATACAAGCTCTGTGACAGGGCATAGCCCACTGTGTCTATTATACAAGCTCCGTGACAGGGCATAAGCCCACTGAGTGTATTATACAAGCTCCGTGACAGGGCATAAGCCCACTGAGTATTATACAAGCTCCGTGACAGGGCATAGCCCACTGGGTCTATTATAAAAGCTCCGTGACAGGGCATAAGCCCACTGAGTGTATTATACAAGCTCCGATACAGGGCATAGTCCACTGTGTCTATTATACAAGCTCCGTGACAGGGCATAAGCCCACTGAGTATTATACAAGCTCCGTGACAGGGCATAGCCTACTGTGTCTATTATACAAGCTCCGTGACAGGGCATAGCCCCTGAGTGTATTATACAAGCTCCGTGACAGGGTATAAGCCCACTGAGTATTATACAAGCTCCGTGACAGGGCATAAGCCCACTGTGTCTATTATACAAGCTCTGTGACAGGGCATAAGCCCACTGTGTCTATTATACAAGCTCTGTGACAGGGCATAGCCCACTGAGTCTATTATACAAGCTCCGTGACAGGGCATAAGCCCACTGAGTATTATACAAGCTTCGTGACAGGGCATAGCCCACTGAGTGTATTATACAAGCTCTGTGACAGGGCATAGCCCACTGTGTCTATTATACAAGCTCAGTGACAGGGCATAAGCCCACTGAGTATTATACAAGCTCCATGACAGGGCATAAGCCCAATGTGTCTATTATACAAGCTCTGTGACAGGGCATAAGCCCACTGTGTCTATTATACAAGCTCCGTGACAGGGCATAGCCCACTGAGTCTATTATACAAGCTCCGTGACAGGGCATAAGCCCACTGAGTATTATACAAGCTTCGTGACAGGGCATAGCCCACTGAGTGTATTATACAAGCTCCGTGACAGGGCATAGCCCACTGTGTCTATTATACAAGCTCCGTGACAGGGCATAAGCCCACTGAGTATTATACAAGCTCCGTGACAGGGCATAGCCCACTGAGTGTATTATACAAGCTCCGTGACAGGGCATAGCCCACTGTGTCTATTATACAAGCTCTGTGACAGGGCATAAGCCCACTGAGTATTATTCAAGCTCCGTGACAGGGCATAGCCCACTGAGTGTATTATACAAGCTCCGTGACAGGGCATAGCCCACTGTGTCTATTATACAAGCTCCGTGACAGGGCATAAGCCCACTGAGTATTATACAAGCTCCGTGACAGGGCATAGCCTACTGTGTCTATTATACAAGCTCCGTGACAGGGCATAGCCCACTGAGTATTATACAAGCTTTGTGACAGGGCATAGCCCACTGAGTGTATTATACAAGCTCCGTGAAAGGGCACAGCCCACTGTGTCTATTATACAAGCTCCGTGACAGGGCATAGCCCACTGTGTCTATTATACAAGCTCCGTGACAGGGCATAGCCCACTGAGTCTATTATACAAGCTCCGTGACAGGGCATAAGCCCACTGAGTATTATACAAGCTTTGTGACAGGGCATAGCCCACTGAGTGTACTATACAAGCTCCGTGACAGGGCATAACCCACTGTGTCTATTATACAAGCTCCGTGACAGGGCATAAGCCCACTGAGTATTATACAAGATCCGTGACAGGGCATAGCCCACTGAGTGTATTATAGAAGCTCCGTGACAGGGCATAGCCCACTGTGTCTATTATACAAGCTCCGTGACAGGGCATAAGCCCACTGAGTATTATACAAGCTCCGTGACAGGGCATAGCCCACTGTGTCTATTACACAAGCTCCGTGACAGGGCATAGCCCACTGAGTGTATTATACAAGCTCCGTGACAGGGCACAGCCCACTGTGTCTATTATACAAGCTCCGTGACAGGGCATAGCCCACTGAGTGTATTATACAAGCTCCGTGACAGGGCATAGCCCACTGTGTCTATTATACAAGCTCCGTGACAGGGCATAAGCCCACTGAGTATTATACAAGCTCCGTGACAGGGCATAGCCCACTGTGTCTATTATACAAGCTCCGTGACAGGGCATAGCCCACTGAGTGTAATATACAAGCTCCGTGACAGGGCATAGCCCACTGAGTGTATTATACAAGCTCCGTGACAGGGCATAGCCCACTGTGTCTATTATACAAGCTCCGTGACAGGGCATAAGCCCACTGAGTATTATACAAGATCCGTGACAGGGCATAGCCCACTGAGTGTATTATAGAAGCTCCGTGACAGGGCATAGCCCACTGTGTCTATTATACAAGCTCCGTGACAGGGCATAAGCCCACTGAGTATTATACAAGCTCCGTGACAGGGCATAGCCCACTGTGTCTATTACACAAGCTCCGTGACAGGGCATAGCCCACTGAGTGTATTATACAAGCTCCGTGACAGGGCACAGCCCACTGTGTCTATTATACAAGCTCCGTGACAGGGCATAGCCCACTGAGTGTATTATACAAGCTCCGTGACAGGGCATAGCCCACTGTGTCTATTATACAAGCTCCGTGACAGGGCATAAGCCCACTGAGTATTATACAAGCTCCGTGACAGGGCATAGCCCACTGTGTCTATTATACAAGCTCCGTGACAGGGCATAGCCCACTGAGTGTAATATACAAGCTCCGTGACAGGGCATAGCCCACTGAGTGTATTATACAAGCTCCGTGACAGGGCATAGCCCACTGTGTCTATTATACAAGCTCCGTGACAGGGCATAAGCCCACTGAGTATTATACAAGCTCCGTGACAGGGCATAGCCCACTGTGTCTATTACACAAGCTCCGTGACAGGGCATAGCCCACTGAGTGTATTATACAAGCTCCGTGACAGGGCACAGCCCACTCTGTCTATTATACAAGCTCCATTGACAGGGCATAGCCCACTGAGTGTATTATACAAGCTCCGTGACAGGGCATAGCCCACTGTGTCTATTATACAAGCTCCGTGACAGGGCATAAGCCCACTGAGTATTATACAAGCTCCGTGACAGGGCATAGCCCACTGTGTCTATTATACAAGCTCCGTGACAGGGCATAGCCCACTGAGTGTAATATACAAGCTCCGTGACAGGGCACAGCCCACTGTGTCTATTATACAAGCTCCGTGACAGGGCATAGCCCACTGTGTCTATTATACAAGCTCCGTGACAGGGCATAAGCCCACTGAGTATTATACAAGCTCTGTGACAGGGCATAGCCCACTGTGTCTATTATTCAAGCTCCGTGACAGGGCATAGCCCACTGTGTCTATTATGCAAGCTCCGTGAAAGGGCATAGCCCACTGTGTGTATACAAGCTCTGTGACTCCAGTTCACAGTGATAAAGTAATATGGATCACGAGAATGAATTGAGAGGAGAGCAGAAACAACATGTAAATGCTAGCATTGCAGCGGCTGGAAGTCCATCACTTTTATCTAAAGCTGATGCTCAAGGGCGTAGAGGCTTTAAAACCTTAGGGAACCTGAAATCAAAAAATGTAGATTTTACAGGGGTAATGACAAAAAAAAAACCTCTAAAGACTACTACTATTGCAGAGAAACAGAAAATTGGCAACATACCATTCACCACACGTAGCGGCAAGGAAAGACTCAGGCTTTGCCCTTTATTTCTGAGTGGTGGTTCTGCAGCTGTCAGTGAGGCATCTTGTGCCTCTCGTGATGATAAAAGACCTTTTCAATCAGACTATAGAAGTGTGAAAAAATTTAAAACCAATAAGGCAGTCGAACAAACTGTGTTTTTTGAAACACAAATGTCAGAAATCCCTGAGGAGAGTCTAAGTGGGTCCACAGGTGGCATTTCTATGTGTAAGCCTGACCTTTCAGAGAAGCCGCCCTCCACAGTTTCTTTTCCATCTGTAGTTGTGGGGATGAGCAGTATTGCCGAGGACATAGAAATTGAGGATGCCACCATGGAATTGCAAGAGGATGAGAGGAATATATGTGCAGCTGACGCTGGCACTAATGAGGATGTTGAGGATGAGGATATTATTTGTATAAGTCAGGCACCAGTGGAAGCAGCTCTTGGCCAAGATAAGAAGGCCATTGCCATGCCTGGGCATAGAACCAACAAATCCACATCTTTTGTGTGGAATTACTTTTACCCAAACCCTGACAACGTTTGTCAAGCCATTTGTAGCCTCTGTGAGACCACAGTTAGTAGAGGTAGGGACGTTAAACATCTAGGAACCTCTACGCTATTACGTCATCTGCAGCGAGCTCATGACAGGTGTTTGATAACAGAAACTACTGCAAAAAAAATAACAACAAGCAGTCCAGCATTAGCTAGATGCCTTCTCTCTACTAAATCCCAGCACCTGCAATCTCCGCCGACAACACCTTCCTCCTCAATATCCTCAGGAATGATCAGTGGTAGTACAACATCCAATTTGTTAGTGCTAAGTCACGGTGACTCCTCCAATTTCCAGGACACCTCAGAAGAAACTGAATCTTTGAGCGCTAGGCCTGCTGCTGCTGCTGCTGCTGGTGGATCTTCATCCCAGAAGTGGACAAAGAAGACTACTAGTAGTATACCAAAAAAACAATTGACTGTTAAAGAATCTCTTGCAAGGGGAAGCAAGTATGACAGCTCTCACCCTGTCGCACAGCGGATCACTGACGCCATGACAGCTGTGCTAATATTAGATCTGCATCCAATATCCTCAATTAATGCAGTGGGATTTACACAGCTAGTTGAGGTCATGTGTCCCCGGTACCAAATTCCATCTCGGTTTCATTTTACCCGAAAAGCCATTCCTCGGCTGTACCAGGACGTTAAACAGAACCTAATTATTGGTCTGCAAAATGCTATTGTACCCACTGTCCACTTAACCACAGATATGTGGACAAGCGGTAGTGGACAAACTAAAGATTACATGACTGTGACGGCCCACTGGGTGGGTGAATCGCCTTCAGCAGCAGCAGTATCTAACAAACAACACCAGCTCATTCAGAGGCAGGCAACTCTGTGCATCACCGGATTCAATAAGAGGCATACCGCTGACATCCTCTTAGAAAAACTAAGAGATGTCATAGAAACATGGCTTACCCCACTTGGACTCTCCTCAGGATTTGTGATTTCTGACAATGCTACAAATATAGTGAAAGCATTACAGCTGGGTGAATTCCAACACATCCCCTGTTTTGCTCACACAATAAACTTAGTGGTGCAGGGTTTTATAAAAAACGACAGGGGCGTGCAGGAGATGCTGACTGTGGCCCGAAAAATTTCGGGACATTTTCGGCATTCAGCAACAGCGTGCAGGAGATTGCAGCACCTACAAGAGCAGTTTAATTTGCCCTGCCATCAACTGAAGCAAGAAGTGGTAACGAGGTGGAACTCAACCCTGTATATGCTTCAGCGGTTGGAGGAGCAGCAAAAAGCCATCCATAGCTATACGACAAGCCATGACATTGGGAGAGGAGGGGGAATGTACCTTACCCCAGCACAGTGGAGAGTACTTTCTGTCTTGTGCAAGGTTCTCAAACCATTTGAAGTTGCCACTTGTGAAGTGAGTGCTGACACTGCTAGCTTGAGTAAGGTGATTCCCCTGATTTCGCTTTTGGAAAAGCAGCTGGAGAAATTGAAGGATGATATTAAACAAAGTGATTCCGCAAAGTATGCTGGACTGATAGATCAAGTCCTTTGTTCGCTTCGCCAGGATCCACGGGTGGCCAAGATCTTGAAATCTGATCATTATATTTTAGCAACCATTCTTGATCCTAGGTTCAAGTCATATGCTGTGTCTTTCTTTACAACTGACCCAGATCTTAAAAGAACCAAAGCGCTCCTCTCCTCCTTCGGTTTCTCCAGCAGCAGCCAGAAAAAAATGCACCTTTTCCAAAAGACCCAGTGGTGATGCAGATAAGTCAAGTCAACATTTTGACATCTGGTCGGGTCTAAAAGATTTGCCCAACACCAGTGACACCTCTACCGCAACTCCATCTAATATGATTACCATCCAAAGAATGGTGGAGGATTATTTTCAGGACACCGTACACGTAGACATGTCACAGAGTCCCTTCGAATATTGGAAGAAAAAAAAGGCAATTTGGAGACCCTTGTATAAACTGGCTTTGCATTATTTAAGCTGCCCACCCTCCAGTGTGTACTCGGAGAGAGTTTTCAGTACAGCCGGGAACCTTGTGAGTGAACGACGAAGGAGGCTACTTCCACAAAATGTAGAAAAAATGATGTTCATTAAAATGAACTGGAAATTTCACGCGGAAAACCTTTCCCACCAATCACGTCACAGTACAGATACTTCTGTAATGGTAGATTCCAGCGGGGATGAACTGATATTGTGTGAGGAATCGGATGATGTACACACTGATGAGGGTGAGGATGGCAATGATGGTGACATCATGCCACTGTAGACCTGTTGCCTTTAGTAGATTGGAAGATTTTTTTGTGGGGGCCCAAACAAACCAAGCACTTCAGCCACAAAGTGGCAGTACCTGTCGCTGAAATGCTTCGTTTGTTAAAGTGTGCATGTCCTTTTTAAGATCCAACATAAAGGGTGGGTGGGAGGGCCCAAGGACAATTCCATCTAGCACTACCTTTCATTTCTGCCACTGCTGTGTGGCATAGTTTCATAGATGTGCTTTAAACTGTGGTGTCTGTGCCACTGCGCCGCTGCTCTGACGCTTGGTCACCAGTCAGCTCACTGCAACTTTTGGCCAATAATGGTGAAAACAATAATTTAAGCTGTGAGGTGGTCTAAATTGACTGTAAATGACTGGAAATTAATGTTATTGAGGTAAATAACACTCTAGGGAAAAAAAAGCCCAATTTATGTAATTTTAGCTTTTTTTGCCAATTTTGACAAAAAATCCAAATCCAAATCCAAATCCAAAGCCAGTCACCGCAGTTTGGCAAATCCAAATCCAAAGCCGGATGACGAATTAGAACCAAATCCAAATCCGGCAAAACTGGTCCGGCGCACATCCCTACTCTCAATATGAGATCCAAAGAGCTGTCACTATCAGTGAAGCAAGCCATCATTAGGCTGAAATATCATAAGAAACCCATCAGAGAGATAGCAAAAACATTAGGTGTGGCCAAATCAACTGTTTGGAACATTCTTAAAAAGAAAGAACGCACTGGAGAGCTCAGCAACACCAAAAGACCTGGAAGACCACGGAAAACAACTGTGGTGGATGACAAAAGAATTACTTCCCTGGTGAAGAAAAACCCCTTCACAACAGTTGGCCAAATCAAGAACACTCTCCAGGAGGTAGATGTATATGTGTCAAAGTCAACAATCAAGAGAAGACTTCACAAGAGTGAATATAGAGGGTTCACCACAAGATGCAACCATTGGTGAGCCACAAAAACAGGAAGACCAGATTAGAGTTTGCCAAACAACATCTAAAAAAGCCATTACAGTTTTGGAACAACATCCTATTGACAGATGAGACAAAGATCAACTTGTACCAGAGTGATGGGAAGAGAAGAGAAGGAAAGGAACTGCTCATGATCCAAAACATACCACCTCATCAGTGAAGCATGGTGGTGGTAGTGTCATGGCGTGGGCATGTATGGCTGCCAATGGAACTGGTTCCCTTGTATTTATTGATGATGTGACTGCTGACAAAAGCAGCAGAATTAATTCTGAAGTGTTTCGGGCAATATTATATGCTCATATTCAGTCAAATGCTTCAGAACTCATTAGACAGCGCTTCACAGTGCAGATGGACAATGACCCGAAGCATACTGCAAAAGCAACCAAAGAGTCTTTTAAGGCTAAAAAGTGGAATGTTATGCAATGGCCAAGTCAATCCCCTGACCTGAATCCGAATGAGCATGCATTTCACTTGATGAAGACAAAACTGAAGGTAAAAAGCCCCAAGAACAAGCAGGAACTGAAGACATTTGCAGTAGAGGCCTGGCAGAGCACCACCAGGAGTGAAACCCAGCGTCTGGTGATGTCTATGCGTTCCAGACTTCAGGCTGTAATTGCCTGCAAAGGATTTGCAACAAAGTATTAAAAAGTGAAAGTTAGATTTAGGATTGTTTAGTTTGTCCCATTACTTTTGGCCCCTTAAAAAGTGGGAGGCACATATAGAAACCGTTGTAATTCCTACACCATTCACCTGATTTGGATGTAATTACCCTCAAATTAAATCTGAAAGTCTGCAGTTAAATCACATCTTGTTTGTTTCATTTCAAAGTAATTGTGGTGGTGAATAGAGGCCAAAATATGAAAATTCTGTCAATGTCCCAATATTTATGCACCTGACTGTATACAGTGAGAGTTTTTAGAAATGGAGATGTTGCTGATAGCAAACAATCAGATTCTACTTAACATTTATCATTTCTAGAAGATAATAGCTAGAATCTGATTGGTTGCTATGGGCAACATCTCCACTTCTAATAACTCTCACTTTAGTAAATATACCTCATTGTTTCTGTTTTATTTACTTTCACATATTAATATCACTAATTGTAAGCTTGTTATTCATAAACATAACATTAAGAGAAGGGACATGAAGATGGTGGAAATAAAATGAAATCGTATTAGGAGATATTTTTTACACATGGCAAGAACTGTAGTGTCTTATTTAGTATATGGTCTCCTTTAATATATACTTTTAAAAATATTTTCTGCTTCCTTCTGCGTTTTACAGAAATGTATTTATACTATCAAGCAGAATAGTATATTTCCGTTGTTACCGGGATAAAACACAGCTGCATGAAACTCTCTGCATTGGGTACAATTATACTAAAGCCAGATAGCAGCTTTCGTGGTGTATCCTGGGGCAAGAGAAAAAAAACAGTTTGATAATCTAATTACATGGCTGAAAGTGCAGACGGAAGCAGGGATGAAAACAACATTTATAGTAAAAAGTCAAGAATGTCACGTGCAAACCTGTAACTTGAAGATAAAGGGCTAAATGTAATAGGGTCCGAGATTTGAAAATGTGCTAGTATAGAGCTATACTCGCACATCTTTAGAACTCACCCTATGTAATAGGGTATGAGAACATGCAAACTCGCATGTTTCTCACACCCTCGCAACTTGCAATGGCAAAACTTGCATTCAGATGTTTTCATTGTGCAGATACAACTCGGCCAATGTTATAAAGTGCAAGTTTTTAACTTGCACAATATTAATTACTTAAAACGTAAAACTTGCAAATAATTAGACCTGCATCAGGCTAGCGAGTATAGCCTGAGCAGGTGCGAGTTACACAGAGGCATGCACAGGGGTGTACAGAGCCCTGCCGGGCCCAGGTGAAGAGGGGGAGAGGGCGTGGCCTAAACGCGGGAGGCGTGGCCATGCCCCCTTGAGCTAAAAAAATAATAAACACCACTTTTGCAGTGCTGTTAGCCCCTCAGCCCAGTGCAAGCCAGAGGGGGGCGTGATCAGTGTGATCGCTACCCCCCCACAGGCATAGTAGACTGCTGCAGCCGCTGTGTGCTGGGCTGCTGTGTGGGTGGTAGGAGGGAGGCGGTGCCAGACCCGGGCCCCCGCCAGGCCCCACAGGAAGCCTGGGTCCGGGGAAATATTACCCGCTCTACCCCTCTCAGCGCCCCTGGGCATGCACAGATCAGTAAGATCCGTGCATGCTTCTGTCAAAAAACCTTTAAAAGTGTAAAAATGTTAAAAACAACAATGTGGGGTACCCCCCTAAAAGCACAACCAGCATCGGGCTCTGGTCCTGGTTGTGAAAATACGGGGACAAAACACATAGGGGTCCACCGTGTTTTCATCAACCAGCACCAGGCTCATTAAGCCAGTCCTGGTTGTGGAAATACCGGGAACAGGAAGGGTCCCCTGTATTATCGACAACCAGCACCGGACTCTTTATAGCGTAAGTGTAATGCCACAGCCTTGGGACCCGCTTCATGGGGTTACCAGGGCAAAGCATTGTCACCCCACACTAGTCAGCCTGGGCCAGGGATCCCTTGGGAGGTAGTGGACTCCCCCAATAATGGTGTTCCCCCTCTCCAGGGCACCCCAGGCCTCGACTGATATCCCAGGGCTGTCCCCGGCACCCCTTGGCGGTGGGTGCCAGGTTGATTGTGTGAAAAAAAGAATAAATAATATTGTTTTTTACAGGAGAACTAGAGGTCCCAGGCCGCCTCCCCTACATGCTAGTATTTGAAGAACCACGAGTACCAGCATGTGGGGCATTAAGGGCCTGCTGGTACCTCTAGCATTATAAAAAACACAGGATACAGACATCGAAGAATGTATTATTTTATTACACGTGCACTCACTCAAAAAAATCCATACTCACTGGTGATGAGCGCGCCATGAGAAATGTGACTAAGCCGCGCCATGTCTTTTTTGCTCAATATTTTATTTTGCAAAAAAGCTGCTAACCTGAGAAAAAAGGCAAGAGAGCAGAGGCTGATAGGACTGAGCTGCGCCTCATCACGCCACGGAGAATTGTGCAAATTTACACGGCCAGGATTGTGAGAAGTCTTCAGTGCACAAGTCTGTTGATATGCGGATGCAGTGCAAAAAATAATATGTCAAAGTTCAAAACTACTGTAGCTATCCCTGTTTCAGAAACTAAGTTGCGCCAAGTGATTTGCGCCATATAGTGCAAGAACACTAGGAGGTGTATTTACTAAAGTTGAGGTTTTCAGAATTGGAGATGTTGCCCATAGCGACCAATCAGATTCAAGCTAGTATCTTCTAGATGCTGCTTGATAAATTATTTATTATGTCATTATTTATTTATTAACAGTTTTACAATTTGAATCAACATTAATAGAACTGGGTTGTAAAAGACAGGTAAGAGGGCCCTGCTTGCAAGCTTACAATCTATAGGGAATTAGGTGTTGATACTCAAGGATAGGTGATACATATTGCAAATTGGTCCAGCCCGATTGCAGAGGTTCTTGGTGGGCTGTATGATCCAGACACACAGGAAAGTTGGCCTAGGGTCAGGAGGATGTGAAATTGAATAGAGATAAAATGTGATATGTGTAAACTATAAGAAGGGAGTTAGATAGGGAAGCTATAAAGGTTATGTGGGTGGTTCTGGAATCTGATAAGCTTTTCTGAAGAGGTGAGTTTTCAGAGAACACTTGAAAGTCCTGTAACCGTGAATGGGAGAAAATAATGCATAAAGGAGCAGATCTTGTGCAGAGCGGAGAGGTTGGGTTGGGAGATATTTTGAGATGAGTGAAGAGATGTGTGTTGGTGTGGTTCGGTTAATAGCTTTATGTGTGAGTGTGAGTAATTTATATTGAATACGGTAGAAGACCGGCAGCCATTGGAGGGACTGACAGAGTGGATCAGCAGACACTGAACGTTTGGTGAGAAAGATCAACCTCGCAGCTGCATTCAAAATGGATTGTAGTGCGGAGAGCCTGTTTTTGGGAAGACCAGTAAGGAGACTATTGCAATAATCAATGTGGGAAATAATGAGTGCATAGATTAGAGTTTTTGCAGTGTCTTGTATAAGATATGGTCGAATTTTGGTTATGTTTTTCGATGTATGTAACAAGAGTTAGAGACAGATAAAATGTCGGAACAAAGGACAGTTCAGAGTCAAGGATGATACCTAGGCAGCGAGCTTGTGGGGTGGAGTTGATTGTCGAGTTGTCAACAGTGATAGAGATATCAGGTTGGTAACTACTATTGGCCGGTGGAAATATAATTACTTCTGTTTTGGCTATAATAAGTTTGAGGTGGCGAGATGCCATCCAAGATGAAATTGCAGAGAGACATTCAAATGTTAAGTAAGATGTTAATGGTTGCTATGGGCAACATCTCCACTTCTAAAAACCCATACCTTATACCCCTTATATATACCCCTCGGTGTACTGCTGGTTAATGTCCTATGCCAGAGGTTCCCAAACTTGGTCCTCAAGGCATCCTAACAGTCAAGGTTTTAAGGATATCCATGCTTCACCACAGGTGACTTAATTAGTACCTCAGTCAATTTCATCGTTGAGGCCCGCGTTTGGGAACCTCTGTTCTACGCAAAATAGGAGGTGCTGCATGGAGCTAAAGTACAAGAGGCACCATAGCAGGTTATAATGTATGAGGGGGTGGAAGTGAAATAATCAGACACAGGAGTAGAGGTGAGTGAACAATATACAGCACAGTGGTATTTTTAAGTTGCGAATGAAACTCTTGAAATTCCCTGATTTAATGTGGCTCTCTCTCTGTCATGACCTGCTTCTGACATCATGTTTTACATGCAGATATCTCCTGACGTTAATTCTTTCTCACATCCACGCACCTCAGAGGTGATAAAACTGACTTGTACAGGAACTACTGTTACTTGAATTATTAAATGCCCTTGCAGGATAATGAAGGTGAGAGCGGCTTTCCCGAGAAGTTCCATTAGATCAGCATGACAAATTGGTAAGAGTGATCAAAAGTGATCAACCTGTCTCCTCTTCCCTCATAAAGAGCATAGATTGCCCATTAAGAGAGACTGATACGGATCCCATTACCTAGAGGCGATGATCATGGCAAAGAGATAAAAATAAAAAAAAGTTACAATTGGGAAGAGAATAGAATAGTACTGTACATCGCTTACTAACTGTTGCACCAAAGGACCTAAATGAGACCTTAAGCTGCCAATGTTTCCTTTGATTAATGCCCTTCACTGTGCAATTTTTTTTTTCTCTGAACACATTCAATAGGTTTTCTTTTCAAATGGATAATATATTATTGCCACAATAATGACCTAATTTACAATAATGAGGCGTACGGATACATTTATTCTAGCTATGATTGTCATTATACTGATGTCATATTGAGTTACTCAATGTTTGATGTTTGCACACGATTATGTTTATAACGTTTATGCAATATCTGTTATTACAGGCATATGAGTAAGAACTGCAAGGGTTAACAAGTCGTATACAGTATATATTACCTAACAAGTATAAATTGTCAGTGTGATAGTGCTAAAATAATAGCTATAAATAAAAGTTCTCTAACTTTTTAAATTATCTATTTAACTGTAAAAACTGTACCACGCTCAGGTAGTGTTGGTCGTACAGTATGTTGGTTTATTTTATGTGGGAAACATACATTTCATTACTGTGTATTTCGCTATTGTATACAAAGATGTTGGGTCTTTATTAAAATGGAGGTCCTGTGAGAGCGGCTGGCTGGAATACATGTTTGGTGTGCACCTGGGCAGATAACCTCTCTTAGGGGGAAGCAATCGGGAAGCCGACTGCCTAAATATCGGCAGCCGGCTTCCCGACTGTCATATCCCGGCAAGGGTGAAATGCCGGGCGTCCGGCATCCCGATCGTAGTGATGCCGGGCACCGCGAGCGGACAGCCGCGGGGGTGGAGGGTTAGGTTTAGGGCTCCCGGGGGGGACTTAGGGTTAGGCACCCCCCCGGGGAGGGTTAGGGTTAGGCTAGGGGGAGGGAGGGTTAGGGTTAGGCACTCCGGGGGGGACTTAGGGTTAGGCACCACCCCGGGGGACTTAGGTTTAGGCAGCGGGGAAGGGGGTGGTTAGGGTTAGGCACTTAGAGGGGGGATTAGGGTTAGGCACTTGGGGGGGGAAGTTAGGGTTAGGCACCCCTAAGGAGGGTTAGGGCTAGGGGGGTTAGGTTAGGTTAGTAGATACTCACCTATCCACGATCGGGATTTCCAGCGCTGTCGGGTTTCCGCTGCTCGGAACTCTGCTGATGTCGGCCTGCCGCTGAAGGGAATCTCATACCCATTCCCTCTTAGGGGAGTGCCTCCTTTTTGTAAATATCTGCCCTCTGATGAAATCTAATAACGAAACTCATTAGAACGTGGCCTAGTGACGTTATCTGTGTCCTACCTGGCATCACCTCCTGTTTCTGTGGCCTGACGCGGTCCCGGCACGCCAGGGCTTCCACCGGCAGCTAGTGTCATGGGGTGTGTGTCCCGGCGGTGGCTGAGCAGACGGTCGGTGATTGCCTAACATTGTAAATATACATCATGTAGTAACCAGCCCAACCTGTTCTATACTGTTTATGAACATATCCCTACCTTTGCATGTTTTATGTTTTTGTGAAATAAATACTATTTTACACTATGAAGCACCCACGTTCTGCTTAATTTCTACATATATATATATATATATATATATATATATATACTATAGGTAGAGGTGGGCAATTCCAGAGCCATAACTAGACAATCTGGTGCCCTGTGCGGGATAGAGCATTGGGGCCCCCTCCCCCTCAAAGATGCAGCACTCACCTGCCCAGTAACTTAGAATTATACCAACTGTGTCAAGTATACGGTACTAATGTAGCAGATGACTACCAAATATACAATAATGTCTTCTTGTGTCTTCATTTAAATAAAATGATGGCAAACAAGCAGACATTATTTTTTATTGGTCACCTGCTACATTATACCTTATACTTGGCATAGTATATTAAAATAAGGATGAACCAACATCTCCTCCCCCACACCCCCTTCTTCCCCGAGGCTCTCTCTCCTATATGCAGTCAGCAGCACTCACCTGGTCAATGATACTCTTTGAACAAGGCACAGGCTGAGCGATTGACACCTGTGTTTGGACTGGAGTAATGCCCAGACCGGATCCTACCTGCCTGCCACCATATCTGCGCTGAAATACAACTGCAGTCCTCACTCTTGCAAGTGCAAGTGGGAGTGTTGAAAGGAGACATCATGACGTCTCCCAGACCATGCAGGGAGTGCGCCGAGTGCAGGTGCTAGCCGGAGGAGGCGGAGCTGAGGGAGATTGACTGACGGCATGGGCTGCTGTGAAGGAGCCTGGTGTACACATCTGCTGCTATACATAGCAGTGGGTGGCCGGGCAAATAAAAATTGGCACCACCCTAGTTGGATGATATATGTGCAGTAAGGAACTGTATTCTGAAATCAGATTGTATGCATAAATTACTTAAAATAATTTCATGCAAGAGACAGCAATGTTTGGGGTCTGCTCAGTACCCTTTATCAAGCTTTGCTTGATAAAGAATCCTGAGCTGACCTGAAACACAGGTTTCTCTCAGCTCCAGGACTCCTTGCTGTACTATTTACTAGACTCAGACCCAACTACCAATTTCTAAAAATTACTCGAAGGTATCCTTAAGACAGCAGCAGACAACAATTTAATTTCCATGGTCACATGCAGTGCACTGCTGGAAGAATTGCCGATCACGCCTATCTTACTGTATATTTATATACTATCCTAAAGGTCCATAAGAATTCACAAAACCCTCCTGGCAGATCTCCTAGAGGATTTTTATACTATAACATTTTGCAATACTTGGATTACTTGCTGCAGCTTGTCATTCAAGACCAAAAAACATTTCTCAAAGACACTACGTCCTATTCATTGCAATTAAAAAACTTCCTTCCACTCCCCCCGGGATGTTGACCTGGCACAATGGATGTGATAAGCCTATATAATAATATATACAAATATTCCTCATACCACAGGCATAGAGGTCACACTCAGACTGATTACAGAAAACCCCAAACACCAAGGACCAGTTATTTCCTTCTTTCTCTGTCTACAAGAGTTGACCCTGTGCAGGAATTATTTCCTGTTGAACAGGAAATAATATATCCAATTGCTAGGATGTGCTATGGGGTCCTGCGTGGCACCCACTGCGTGGCACCCACTTTTGCAAATGCCTACATTGAACAATCATTTTTTTGAAAACCCTTAGATTGCGTGAAAAATTAATCACATCACCCATTACATAGATGATTTGTTCCTTATTTGGAAGGGGAATAAGGAAGAATTTATTGTTGCCATGGAAGTCATCAACACTCTTGATGACACTATAAAATTGGGAAATAAGTGACACCAAGATTCATTACTTAGACACCATAGTAAGGGCCAATAGCCACCACCCCAAAGCCTTATACAGGGACTACCTTATTCACAAATGTGGAGAATACTCTGTATTACTGATGATCCAATGGTGGCCACCACATAAAAGAATACGATGATTAAAAAGTTTGCTAACAGGGGCTATAGATTAAAGGATCTAGTCAAGGTAGGCCAAGACAGGCTACCTTGACTAGTAAGCCTAAGGACAAGGGCTTCAAAATCATAACTTGGATTAATCATTACTCTAACAGTCAACAAACAACTAGAAGACTCAAACAACTATGGCCCATGGTTGCTGAGGGCCCGGATCTATCGGCCTTACGAATGACAACTTTAATCCTTACTATAAAAGATAATACAATATAAAAGTTTGAGTAGTACAAAAATATATTTTAAGATTAATACCAGTAACACAGGACAATTTCTTGAGCAGAAAGTCAGGAAGTTATCGATGCATAAACTGTACGAAACTGCCATCACCTGTAGCGGAGAAACTAGTAAGGGTCTCCCTTACATGCTACAAGCTGGTTTTCACCTCTAAATACGTTCCTGTATGACACCGGAGAGCTGCACATGGAAGTGTAACTGCAAGGAGAAAGTAAGCTCCGTGAGCGCTACACGTTGAGCCCTGTCCGATTTCCACTGACGGGCAGAGACATCCTTTTAAAACAGCCAGCCGGCGGTAAGCAGTCACACTATTGACTATTTTCATGAAAGTCAGTTCCAATTTCCGTGCCTGAATGGCATCATTAAACATCGCGGTGGAAGCGATTATCACTGATTCAGTGTTATGGAACATTTACAACAGGCTACCAATAACAGATTGTTGTCTATCTGAGGAGAACCTGATGTGTGGCTATTTAATTATAAACACCATACAAGAAACATCTGAGGTGTATATATTATAATCCGTTTAAATAAATGGCGATACCATCATTTTTTTTATCCGGAGGACAGAGACTATTACTTGGAACCACAGTACTGATGGTTACTTATTGCATACTAATATAGGAGATACCTTCTGCAGAGGTTATTCTCCTTTCCATAGGTATGAGCCATAATTGATATACAACACCACCTTGTATTTTATGTATAACTGTATGTATATGTGTATCTTGATTTTTATAGTTCATTTTATTGCTTATAATTATTTTGTCTTACAATAAATTGTTAATTTTATGTCAAGCGCTCTTTTGTCTGGTTGAATTTAAACAATCTTATTGGCCTACTAAGTCATATAAGTTGAATATTCTATATCCAGGCTTTTTTGTATTTTGATATACTAGTGTTTATTGCAGATTATCACAGTTAGGAGCAGCTTAACTATATTTAGATATCATTATTATTTATATGTGCGCAGGGGCGTATCTACCCATTGGCCAGGATGACACTCGCCAGGGGCGCCGGCCAATGGGGGGCGCCATCCGGGGGTGCTATCCGTGGCCAGTGGGTAGAATCAAGACAGGGCCTCCTGTGGATTGGCGGTTCCTCAGTGCAGCAGCAATAGCAGCAGCAGAGATGAGGCGCACATGATGTAATGACGTCACGCGCGCCTTGTTAAAAAAAAAAAGCTTTATTTATTCTATGTACCAGGCAGCCGCTGGCAAGCAGTGGCAGCTGCACGGACCTCGACATCTATGAACTTCCTAGATGTCAAGGTCCGGGCAGCCGCCATCGCCTGCCGGCGGCTGCCTGGTAGGTACATAGCTAAATAAAGCTTTTTTTTTTTTTTTTAACAAGACGCGCGTGATGTCATTACATCATGTGCGCCTCATCTCTGCTGCTGCTATTGCTGCTACACTAATGAGCCCCCAAGCCACAGGCTGTAGAAGTCGGTAAGAATTTGTGGGCTGCGGGGGACTGGTGATTGGATGGTGGGAGCCAGGGACTGGAGCCGGGGACTGGATGTGGGGGGTCAGGGACTGGAGCAGGGTGCTGGATCCGGGGGGCCAGGGACTGGAGCAGGGGCCTGGATCCGGGGGGCCAGGGACTGGCCCCCAGTATTACAGGCAGACTAATGGCTGGGGAGACAGGAGGGTGAAGGCTGGGGAGACAGGAGGGTGATGGCTGGGGAGACAGAAGTGGGACTGGGGAAACAGGATGGGGATGCTGGGGAGACAAATAGGGGGCTGGCTGAAGAAACAAAAGGGGGTGCTGGCTGATAAAATATGGGGGTTGGCTAGGGATACAGAAGGAAGGCTGGCTGTAGAGACGTTATAAGCACAGAGTAATTATTCAGAAAATATGGGGGGAGGGGGCGCCAGTCCATTACTTTGCCAGGGGCGCTCGGACCCCTAGATACACCCCTGTATGTGCGCCTGAAATATATGTGCGAATTGTATATATATTTTGTGCATAAACTGTACTACATGTAGGTAACTAGAATTAGGTAATTTGTTTGCTCATCCGAGATCTGGTAAAAGGTATTCTATAAGACACATTCTCACCTGCACAAGTCATTTTGTGGTTTACTACATATGTTGTGGATTATTCTGTGCTGGGAAGACAACAAGATATTTTAAAGGAAGAATGACCTTACATTGGTCAGCTATCAGGAAGGCCTGGAAAGCAAGGAACAGGATCAGCCAGTGATGAGGCACTTCCAAGAATTTAAGCATGGATCAGCCACACTTAACCACAAAATCGTGGACTATGTTGCACAGTCATCTAGAAAGGTTGACAGGGAGAAAGCACTTTTCGGCCTCAAGGGCACAATGGATTCACACTTTAAATACTGTGTCCCCAAATGACCTCAATTAAATATTGTCTCTGAATTGCTGCTTATAATCTTATGCGGTTTATAGAATCCTGACAATACGGTTTACTGGCTCCACATTGGGTCACTGTTATATAGTATATGGAGATTACATTTATAGTCTTGCTGTTGGAATGACCTCGTTATAACTATGGCCAAGTGACCCATAGTGTTAATGATAACGTGCTGTTGCGCCATACCCTCCAGGTAAAGGTTTGCACTTATAATCTACTTGTCCTAACACCATGGTTATATTGTACTAGCACTGATGTTGCCTTGTTTCTGAGCCAATATTATGCTGATTTGTCATGCAGTCCTTTATAGCGATCACACATCACTTGAGTCATGCTGTCTGCTTGTTCTTACTTCTAATTTTCTCGTTCTAATGTATATATATTTGGTGGTGCCACCCACTAAGGCATATTGTATTATTCCTCATTTTGTACATATGTCTGAAAATGAGGCTAAGATATTTGCCCCCAGACTTTTTTTTAAGGAATGACACTTTGGGGCCACTGATGCTCAACAATTTTGTCTTTACACTAGGTGATACTGTTGCATGCGTGGCATTGGGTGCAGTAGGTATTACCGCCGGCCGCATTTTCAAATCCCGACAGCAGCAGCCCGGGAAGGGTGAAGATCTCGATCGTCACTAAAGTAAGTATCGCTAACCTAATTCTACCCCCTAACCCTCCCTTAGGGGTGCCTAACCCTAACCCCCCCCCCCCTGCGGCTGTCTTCGTCAATCTTCCGGCGTATGGTTAATGACAGGTGTCGAGTTCTCGACGCCTGTCATTAGTACCACGCCGGGATTAGAGAGTCTGGAAGCCGGCGGTTGGCATTTAGACCGTCGGCTTCCAGACTACATCCTGTGGCATTCCACGTCACTGAAGACACATTGCATACTACAAATTAGATGTGCGTTGGCCCCGTGTTTTGGTTTTGGATCTAGATTCATCTTCGTGTTTTGGAACTGCAAAACCACCCTCAAGTCTTTTGGTTTTGGTTTTGGATGTGGGTTTTTTTCAACAGCTAAAATCATGTCATTTTTGCAATCCAAAACCCTATATTCAGAATTAAAATCCGATTTCTGAACCCCGGGAAGATTAAAACCGCGACTCGGATCTGTCCGGATCTCCTTAGCAGATCAGAACCGCGACTTGGATCTTGGATTCGAATTTCTGGAGAACCAAACCGCACGTCTCTACTACAAATATATGCAAAGAGATCTCTGTCATGTCCAGATAATACATATAAATATGAAGCTGGTGAGTGCTAGCTATTTACTTTTGGGATTAATGATACCTTAGTTGCCTTCCTATCTATTTTCTAATATTTAAAAAAAAAAAAAAGGAATACATTGAATTGTAAGGTATAATATTGCCTGTCTTCCTGTTCCTTTACTGTGCTTTGTCCAATAGAAGTCTTTCAGTAATTCCTGAAAAGCTTCCCTGATAAACAAGGCACGACAGCACCAATTCTCCTGCGGGTCCAAAGTAAGAACAATAAAAGGGGTTCCTTTGCTTAATATTTTCGCAAAGGACTAAACCATTCAGTGGTCATATCTCTGTTATTGATACTGCTGACCCAAGACACCAGTAACAGCTTCACATACTACAGTTACTTTAGCGTGTGATTATTTTCTATAAAGCTGCACTGCAGAGTCTGGCTAAAAATAAATAATAAAAGAAGATGGTCCGCAAACCTAAAACAGCTAACCGATATTCATTGGCACACCAGTCCTTCTGGCCAATGGCAGGATTATTTTCAGTCAAGCCTTGCATCTACAATATAATTCTGAATGATGTGTTTCTGTCAAGGTCAGTGGGAACCTACACCCCCATTGCTAACAGCTCCCTTTGCCACCACTGCTCCGATGCCTATCCCTCCTTCCGCACAGCTGACCCCCAATGCCTGCTCCCTTCTCCCAGAACAGCTAACCCCTTGATAACCAATCCCTCCTAGCTGCAGATCTGACCTTTGATGACTGATCCCTCCTTCTCATAAAGCTGCCCATCGATGCCCAATCCCTACTCCCTGCACAGCTGATTACCGATGTTACGACAGGGGATAAAACAGACAGAGAAACACAGGGCAAAATAAGAGATACAGGGGTAAAGGACGACAGAGAGAGTTATGGGGCAGGGAAAGGGGTGAAAAAAAGAGAAAAAAGCACAGGGAAAGAAAGGTAGGGACAGAAAGAAAAAATATATAGACATAATAGCTTTCAACCTGGGTCAATGAGGGGTCAAAATGCTAGTAAATAAATGGTAAACTATACCAATCAAACAAATGCTTTCTGTTAGGGCCGTAAATAGGGTGGTGCGACCCGTGCCATGTCACAGGGTACTACAGGTCAGGGGGCGCTGTTTGGGCCTGTCAATTTTCTGTTTATTATCATTCTCTCTTGTAGCTTCCTCTTATTGTATCTCCAGCATCTCATGGCCTCCCCTATCTCTTCCCTGGCCCTTCCTCATGAGGCCATTCCCCTTTTTTGGGTGACCCTATTTGAAAAATAGGGAGGGGGGGCGCCATTGCTCTTTCTGGCACAGGGCACCAAAAAGTCTAGTTATGGCTCTGCTTTCTGTGCTCAAACTGTCATTCAGCATTTACAGCTACAGTACAATTGGCAGCCACATATATATCATTTACCTGTGCACCAGATGATAACTAATATTGCATGTTAATTAGACCACCAAGATTAACAGAGAGCCATTTTGCAAGAGATAAATAATACTAATCTAAGGAATTAATGGCTGTACTACAACACTGGGTCTTCATTTCTCCTGAAAATGTTTGCAAATCTCTCATTCGCTCCTTATACGGACACCAAAAACTGCACGGCGAGCTTTAAGAACAAAGATCACGGTGCACTTGTTCCGAAAAATAGGGTGGTTTACTTCACAGACCAGAGCAAATAACAAAAGCATGCCCCGATTATAGCAGAAAAGTGTCCATGGGCCTGCTCTTTCCAGTGCTTAGCTCCCTATGTCTGATGGGCTGTTACTTCTGCTTTAAGTTTCCATTTAGAAAAGGTCAGATGTCAAGAATGAGACTTCGCCTGTTCTCCAGGTGTATAAACACTGTTAAAATGTTAATGGTATTCATGGATTGTAAAGCTCAGAGGTTTCCCCTTAAAGTAGACGCTAATGGAATGGAAATTCATCCGTGTCTTCTTCCAGCGTCCTAGACTGGCTGAGTCAGTCAGGCAAAAAGAACTAGGTTTAACATCAGCTCCTGGAAAGTGTTGTGCAAACTAAAGAAGAAGGGAAGAAAATGGAATGAAAAATGCATGTAAAGCTCCAGTAGAATGAAAAGATCTAGCTTTCAACTGAGATCTGCGAAAGGTTTCCAGTCGTCTTAACAAATCTTACTCTAAAACACATCCTGGCTGTCTCGCCATAATCTCAAGGCAATCAGCGTTTATAAATTGATAGGTGTGAACAACCTCCCTTGGTATAATTTTCTAACATGCAGCAGAAGTTAAATTTGTTGATCTCAGAGCAATACATTGGAAGGGAATTGTTTTGGAAGGAAAAAAAAAATAGATTTTTATTTTTTGCAATATAATATTATGAGCCAGATTACTGTGCTTTCCAAAGGTTGAAGTTATTCAGGCATGTGTGGTCAGAGCATCATTTGAGATGTAGTTCAATAGCTGAATTCATTCCTGCAGTAAATTGTTGTAGATGATACAGATTTGGAATAAAACAGGCACATACTGCAACGGGCAAGTGGAAAACAGAAAATGCAGGTGATATGTCAGAAAACAGATTCACTGCTGAATATACTTGGTTCCTCATTTAAGGGCTGAGATACAGTAATGTTGTTCGCAAGTCCGTTTTGCGGATAGATTGTACAACTTTAGCACTGCGAGGGCTCCATAGCAGAGCACACGCATCTATGGGCAATTCAGAGAGGGGTACTGGTCTCAGTGTCATCTCTACCTGTGGCGTTATGGGCATAACTGGCAGTACCAGGGCATTTGCAGTACCAGGGTGTTTATTGAGAGCATTTCAAAGGCATGTAGACAAAATGACAGCTTGTACTGAGTTGTGCGCACGCAGAGATCTCTCTTATTTTATACACATTGCTTGCACTAAGGATAGGGCAGGTGCAAGCATGCACTGATAATAATAATAATGACGGATATTTATACCAAACCTGAATCGGTCTTTTAGTGTTGGACAGGAAGATGCACCCTCTGCATACATGCACATCTTCATTTTTAAATCTATATTTTGAGCTGCACGTATAGTTAGATTAGGGGTGAACCGGTTCGGATTTCTGAAATCCAAACCCACCCGAGCCCCCCCGATCTGAGTCAGGCTCGACTTTTCCCGCCTGACTCGGATCTGAAATCGAGGCAAAACATCATCATCCCGCCTTCCGGGTCTCGCGGGTTTTGGATTCTATATAAGGTACCCGCGTCAGCGCCATTTTCTCACTCGGCTGTGGACAGTGAAGAGGGAGGGTGGGAGTTAGGGCTGGCTGGGCTGTGTTGTGTAGTGTAGTGTAGTGCAGAGTAGTGTTGTGCTGTGCTGTGCTGCACTGTGCTGCTGTTGTCCATAGGGGCTGTGTCCACTACTTCAAAGTCCATAGGGGCTGGCTGTGTTGTGCTGTGCTGCTGTTGTCCATAGGGGCTGTGTCCACTCCTCCAAAGTCCATAGGGGCTGGCTGGGCTGTGTAGTGTAGTACAGAGTAGTGTTGTGCTGTGCTGCTGTTGTCCATAGGGGCTGTGTCCACTCCTCCAAAGTCCATAGGGGCTGGCTGTGTTGTGCTGTGCTGCTGTAGTCCATAGGGTCTGTGTCCACTCCTCCAAAGTCCATAGGGGCTGGCTGGACTGTGTTGTGCAGTCAGTTGTCCATAGGGGCTGTGTCCACTCCAAAGTCCTGTGCAGTGCTCCAGTCCTAAAGGGGTGCTGTAGTGTTGTCCAGGGGGTGCTCTGTCCATCAGGGGTGCAGTAGCCGCACGTGCATCAACAAAGTAGCGCCAAGCGTGCGCCTGTGTCAGAAGTAAAGGGCCGGCTGGCTCGTCCGTTAAAGCGTGCTGTAACCCCCAAAGTGCACTCCAAATAATTATAATATTTTTTTTTTCTGTTTGTGAATTGTGTACACAGTAGCCGCACGTGCATCAACAATGTAGCGCCAAGCGTGCGCCTATGTCATAAGTAAAGGGCCGGCTGGCTTGACCGTTAAAAGGTGCTGTAACCCCCAAAGTGCACTCCAAACAAAATAAAAAAATATTTTCTGTGTTTGTTAATTGTGTGCACTGTGGCTGCACGTGCATCAACAAAGGAGCAGCACCAAGCGTGCGCCTGTGTCCCATAAGTAAAGGGCCAACTGGCTTGTCCATTAAAGGGTGCTGTAACCCCAAAGTGCACTCCCAAAAAAATTAAAAAATATATTTTTTTGTGTTTGTGAATTGTGTGCGCAGTAGCCGCATGTGCATCAACAAAGTAGCACCAAGCGTGTGCCTGTGTCATACGTAAAGGGCCGGCTGGCTTGTCTGTTAAAGGGTGGTGTAACCCCCAAAGTGCACTCCAAACAAAATAAAAAAATATTTTCTGTGTTTGTGAATTGTGTGCACTGTGGCTGCACGTGCATCAACAAAGGAGCAGCGCCAAGCGTGCGCCTGTGTCCCATAAGTAAAGGGCTGGCTGGATTGTCCGTTAAAGGGTGCTGTAACCCCCAAAGTGCACTCCAAAAAAAATTAAAAAATATATTTTTTTGTGTTTGTGAATTGTGTGCGCAGTAGCCGCACGTGTATCAACAAAGTAGTACCAAGCGTGCGCCTGTGTCATAAGTAAAGGGCCAGCTGGCTCATCTGTTAATGGGTGGTGTAACTTCCAAAGTGCACTCCAAACAAAATAAAAAAATATTTTCTGTGTTTGTGAATTGTGTGCACTGTGGCTGCACGTGCATCAACAAAGGAACATAGCCAAGTGTACGCCTGTGTCCCATAAGTAAAGAGCCGGCTGGTTTGTCCGTTAAAGGGTGCTGTAACCCCCAAAGTGCACTCCAAAAAAAATAAAAAATTCTTCTTTTTTTTCTGTCTTTGTGATTTGTGTGGGCTGTAGCGGCACCTGCATCCTCAAAGCAGCAGCGACAAGCGTGCGTCTGTCTGTTAAAGGGTGGTGTATCCCTCAAAGTGCGCTCCACAAAAAATAAAAAATTATTCTTTTTTTTCTGTCTTTGTGAAATGTCTGGGCTGTAGCCGCACCTGCATCCTCAAAGCAGCAGCGACAAGCGTGTGTCTGTCTGTTAAAGGGTGGTGTATCCCTCAAAGTGTGCTCCACAAAAAATAAAAAATTCTTCTTTTTTTTCTGTCTTTGTGAATTGTGTGGGCTGTAGCCGAAACCTGCATCCTCAAAGCACCAGCAACAAGCGTGCGTCTGTCTGTTAAAGGTTGGTGTATCCCTCAAAGTGCGCTCCACAAAATATAAAAAATTCTTCTTTTTTTTTCTGTCTTTGTGAATTGTGTGGGCTTTAGCTGCACCTACATTCTCAAAGCAGCAGCAACAATCGTGCATCTGTCTGTTAAAGGATTACATCAGTGACAGCATCCAAGTAGGCATGTCAGACAGTCCGTACCTGTACTGGCAGGAAAAAGAGGCAATTTGGCGGCCCCTGTACAAACTGGCTCTATTTTACCTGAGTTGCCCCCCCTCCAGTGTGTACTCCGAAAGAGTGTTTAGTGCAGCCGGGAACCTTGTCAGCGAAAGGCGTAGGAGGTTGCTTACACAAAATGTGGAGAAGATGATGTTCATAAAAATTAATTATAAACTTTTCCAGGGAGACCAGCCTCCAGAATGTACAGAGGGACCTGTGGTGGTGGATTCCAGCGGGGACGAATTAATACTCTGTGAGGATGAGGATGTACACAACACTGAAGAGGGTGAGGAATCGGTGGATGAGGAGGATGAGGACGACATCTTGCCTCCGTAGAGCCAGTTTGTGCAGGGACAGATTAATTGCCAGTTTGTTTTGGGGGGCCCAAACGAACCAATCATTTCAGCCACAGTCGTGTGGCAGACCCTGGCGCTGAAATGTTTGGTTTGTTAAAGTGTGCATGTCCTGTTTATACAACATAAGGGTGAGTGGGAGGGCCCAAGGACAATTCCATCATACTGTTTGGGGCCTAGTTTTTCAAACTGCCATCCTGTCTGCCACTGCTGTGTCACTCCTAGATGGACCACGTGTTTGTGCCGCCCACTCGTATCTCTTAGCATAGTCATCCAGCTACCTCGGTGCAACCTTTTGGATATAAAAACACTATTGTGAGGTGTGAGGTGTTCAGAATAGACTGGAAATGAGTGGAAATTAAGGTTATTGAGGTTAATAATAGCATAGGAGCTGAAAAACCCACAAATTCTGTGATTTTAGTTGTTTTTATGCTTTTTTTCAAAAAAATACAGATCCAAAACACAAAACCCAGAACCCAAAGCACGGAAGGGTGGTTTTGGCAAAACCAATCCAGATCCAAAACACGAAGAAAGATCCAGATCCAAAACCAAAACACAAAACACGAAAAGTGGCCGGTGCACACCCCTAATTTAGATCCGCGAATTCTAATGAACGCACAGACGCTTCTGAGGATAATATAAACAAGTCATCATCATCAACACAAATAAAGTTACCGTTACAATACACTGTAAATATGGCACATCTCTGAAAGGGTGTGGTTATCTTAAGTGCGCAGACCTTACTGCACTGCATTTGGCTGTGACGGCTCTCATGAAATGCAAAGTGCTAACAGCACAAGATACTGTATGTGTGTAATGCTAAGTGGTCTATTTACTAAGCAGTGTTAGGAGACAGAGTGATAAGTGATATGAAAGTGATAAGGTGCCAGCCAATCAGCTCCCAACTGTCATTTTTCAAACACAGCCTGTGAGATGACAGTTTGGAGCTGATTAGCTGGTAGCTTTTCACTTTCTTATCACTTTTCACTCCGTCTCCTAACACTGCTTAGTAAATAGACCCCTAAATATGGACACTAGTTGTGTGGTTTCACAACATAAAAAATTTGAAGCAAAGCAAGTCACGATAGCCAAATACATTTACCTGTAACTTTAAATATGACTCTTAAGCTGGGTACACATTAGACGATTTCTCAAATGATATTTTGTTGGATTGAAATGACAAATTGTTCACATCGTCAAGTGTGTACGCTCTAAGCACACTCCCGTAGTGTCGTCCATCGCATCTTCAGGTCGCCCCTACATGCAGCTCAATCTGTCAATCTCATTCAAG
Organism: Taudactylus pleione; assembly: GCA_031769625.1. NCBI lineage: Eukaryota > Metazoa > Chordata > Amphibia > Anura > Myobatrachidae > Taudactylus > Taudactylus pleione. The sequence goes on from JAUIMM010000353.1 coordinate 2,622,148, forward strand.
ATTTCCGGCAAATCGTGCAGTGTGTATGCACTACCGAACGACCAGGCGATATGACAGCATTATATAGTTAATGACCTGACCACCAAATGAGGTAGGATAAATCGTTTGGTCATTAGTAATATTTACCCAACAGTATCTTCTCAAGGCATTCTTCTAATATTTATGGAGGCCAAAATGCAATCATTTACATAATGGAGGCTCAATGCAAGAGTCCTCCAAGTGCCATGGTAATGGAAAGGGGACAGATGCAAATAAGTTGCAAACAGTGTAAAATCTGGATAAGGGATGCAGTTATTATACCTACAGCTGGCTTCCTGGCTGACGAAATCCCGGTGCAGGAATGCCACTACCCGGCCAGAAGACAAGTGTCGGAATACCGACAGTATTAGAGATGCCTACGCAGGAATCTCGACAGCCAGTATGCCGAACGTATGTATATCTTGCTGGTTTAGACATCACAGTGGGTTAGGGTTAGGCACCACTGTGGGGGTTAGGGTTAGGCACTAAGGGGGGAGGGTTAGGTTTAGGCACTAACGGGTAGGGTTAGCGTTAGGATGCAGGATCAGAGGGTTAGGTTTAGAGGGTGAAGAGGGGAGGGTTACTTACCGGACCCTTGTTGGGATCCTGAGAATCGGAATGCTGCTGTCGGTATATTGACTGCCCGGATTTCATACCGATTCTGTGGATAAAGCCTCACACATAAACCAATAAAAAAAAATTAGGAAATTATTTGCAAATTCGACAATAAAACCCATTCTGATAATCCCATACTTTTCAGAGTTGCATGATATAAATGGGGGTCAAATAAGCACAACATTTGCAGAAAAATGTTATATTTTCAAACCTGCTATCATTATACACATTACAGTACATGCATTGATGGACCACAGCCTTGCTTAATGGGGGCATGGACATGTGTACATGTGTAACAGTAATAGTTGGTGTAATTTCATATCTATAAATGCACTGTGTGCGCCTGGGTACTGCAAGTATTGGAACTTTTTTAGACACTAGCAGTGGCAGAGGAATGTTACTGTGCAGATTAAATATTTTGAAGCAGGGTCGTAACTAGGTATTTGAAGGAGAAGCAGTCAGGAAGCCGACGGACGAAATCCCGACCGCCGGCTTCCCTCCTGTCTAATCCCGGCAAGTGTCTAAAGACAGGCATGGAAATCCCGACGCCTGTCATTAGACCTACACCGGGAGCCCGACACCCGGCTTACCGATCGAAGGTAAGCTGGGTGCGGGCAGCCGTGGGGGGGGAGAGGGTTAGGTTAGGGGCTCCTGGGGAGGACTTAGGGTTAGACACCCCCCTGGGAGGTTAGAGTTAGGCTAGGGGTAGGGGGGTCAGGGTTAGGCAACCCTGGGGGAGGTTAGGGATAGGCAACCCCCTGGGAAACTTAGGGTTAGGCTGCGGGGAAGGGGGGGTTAGATTTAGGCACTTAGAGGGGGGATTAGTGTTAGGCACTTGTGGGGAAACTTAGGGTTAGGCACCACTAAGGGAGGGTTAGGGTTGGGGGGGAGGTTAGGTTAGTAAATAGAAAATATATTTACCTGTTGGGATCTTCACTGCCGGGCTTCCGCTGTCGGTATTTAAACCGCCAGCCATGCGGCTGGCAGTAAATCATACCGGTCCCATTTGAAGGCCCCGTAGCAAAAGTTTGTAAGGGCCCCTATGTACCACCCAATGATGAAAAATGTATATAACACATGTAACTTTGACAAGGAAGATGGGCCCCCCTAAGCTCTGGGCCCCATAGCAGCTGCACCCCTTGCCCCTATGGTAGTTACACCCATGCTTCCAAGTGCCCAGCGCAGCTGCAGGCTGCATGCCCATCACCATACAACATAGTTTCCCAAACTCCAACACCGGGGGCCAGATTTAAGGCTATTCATGCTTGATTCCGGATGGTTAAATAAAATTGACTGAGATACTAATTAAACCACCTGTGCTCAAGCATGGATATCCTTAAAACCTGGAATGTAATGGAGGAGTTTGGGAAACTCGGCCATACAGTATTTTGATGTTGCCTGAGGGATCACACCCTCATAGGCAGTGAGCCTGGGTGGGGAAAAGATGAGTACATTGACTCAATTTAGCAACCCTGCTTGCCTTGTTTAAGGATCCCAACAAGATGATAATTTAGTGGCACCTCAATTATGTTATCTGAGGGCATTAATTCAGTTTTCCATCTTTACCTAGAATACAGTAACATCTTCATAAAGCAACCTTCTAAACTGTGGAAATATCGGGGATACATTGTCATTGTCATAGTTGCCACACCACTTGTACAATGAACAGCATCATTGCCACATATCTATCCTCACTGACTGTGCTTCCTGGTAATTAGGATAGATTCATTTTACAAATTATTTATATTCAGAAAACATAAAACAAAATCACCTTTAAGATATGTTGCACATTAAAGTCCCCATTGATTAAGCAGACTATGGGGGAGATGTACTAAGCCGTGGAGAGAGATAAATTACCATCCAATCAACTCCTAACTGTCACTTTACAGGCTGTGTTTTAAAAATACAACAGCTGATTGGTTGGTACTTTTTAACTCTCTCCATTACTTATTACTGTTCAACTACCCCATTATCTTTTAAAGAACAGATTACATGTTTCAAAGCATCCCAAGTACGATTGTACTGTGGGCCTGATTCAGACCCGGTCGCAAGCGCTGTGCGCTCGCAACCGGGTCAATGGTGGGCCAGTGTGCATGCGCATGACGGAGCCGGCTCTACCGTGCGCATGCGCGAGACCTGGATAGTGACGGGCACTCCGTCGCTCCGGGTCTCGCAACAAAGGGGGCGAGCTGTCGATGTTGAGTGACAGCTTGCCCCCTTTGGTGGGCGGGCCGGGGGAGTGGCTGCCAAAATGGAGGCGTTCCCATGTAAACGCCTCCGTTTGGGGGCGGCCCCACTGACATCACGAGTGATGTCAGTGGGAGAGATTTCGGCTCTGTTAGAGCCGAAATCTCTCTGGGGCTTGCGGCAACGAGACCCTACCACAAGGGTCTCATTGCAAGCCTGATGGTCGCAATGGTCTTGACCATCGCGGCCATCTTCCTGGCCGCTCACTATAGCTGTGGGTGGTCACCCACAGATATGCCAGCGGCCAGGAGGCCGTTCTAAAAAACCAGAAGGCTGGCCCTGATTCAGAGCGAGCGCTCTATCAGAGCGTTCGGCTCTGAATCAGGGCCTGTATCTCAGTGCTGGTTATACAATAGCTGCAGTAAGTCCCTTCTTAGCAACAGTAGAATCACCTGACACTATTGGCAGAACCAATGGGATTCCCATGTTCAAGGAATTCTGCTGTTCACGAGAAATCACTCTTATTACGTAATGATAACTCCATCTCTTCCTTGAGGAGCCAGTGGCCTATTGTTGTTTCAAAGCCATAGATAGACAATTGCATTTACATATTTTCAAAGAATACAGTAGGAGCCATTGAGTAAAACAGGCCTAGCCAATCTGTGGCTCTCCAGCTTTTGAGAAACTACAAGTCCCAGGATACCATTCCACTGATCAGCTGGTAAAGGATGATGGAACTTGTAGTTTCAATACAGATGGAGAGCCATAGGCTGGCCAGGCCTGGATTAAGAGATAGATGTACTGTAGGTGATAAAATGAAAGATCAATTAGTTTGTCACCCAGCCTGGTGACATTGCTAGTCTGAAGGCTGCCTGCTGGAGCAGACCTTCAGTGCCTACAAATAAATCTGTTTATGGGCATCTGAGAAGGGGTATAAAGTACCCTGCATGCTATTGGGAGTCCTGCAATTGAGGATTATGTTGGGGTGCTTGGGCCATATCCATGCATGTCTGCCATTTTTATCTATTTTAGATTTCATATACAGTTATAATGACATCTGGTGCACATTGGAGACTGCACCCAGCAGAACCAGGGTCCCATTCTAAAATGTCAACCAATTTAATTAAAATGGAATTGTGACGATCAGAGTCTTGTCTGTACTAAAATAGGTGCAGGAGAACACAATATATGATTTCACATAAGAAAAAGTGTTATAATTGCATGGTATATACAAGTAAGGCCTTTGCATCACAAAGCAGTACAAGGTATACTGTAGGTGTGCTCTAAATGCTTTATTTTATTCTTCCTGAACATCTTCTGCTGAATACCATGGTAACATCTAATATGAAGCCTTCTATAATCATTACCTAATAGCAATAGCTACTATGTTTTGTACAGTGCACACAGGGCTGCAAATTGTAGTAGACAACTCCTGACACTATTTATTGGGGTTGGGTATGGGAGCCCGGCACGCTGGATTATAGCTGTCAAAAGACCGACAGCGGAATCCTGATGCTGAGAATCCCAGTAAGTACTCTAACTCTCCCCCTTCACCCTCTAACCCTCCTTTCCTGTATCCTAACCCTCCCTACCCTGCACCCTAACCCTCCAGGTTAGTGCCTAACTGTAACCCCCCCAGTGGTGCCTAACCCTAACCCGCCCTGTCCTAAGCCTAACCCTAATCTCCCCCCTCCCGCAAACTAACCCTAACCCCCCCCATGGTGCCTAAAACTGACCCTCGCCCCCACTGCTAACAAGTAACGGCGGCCGCTACACTTACAATCGGGATGCCGGCTGTTGGGTTGCCGGCTGTCAGGATTACGGCATCAGCTTCTCCACTCATGTCGGGATTCCAGTACCAGTCTTGTTTTCATGGTTCGGGATTTTGGCACTGGCATTTCGGCAGCCGGCGTCCCAATTGTAGGACTATTAACTAATCCCATTTATTGTACTGGGTGCTCCCTGGATGTTAGTGCTGCAGCCAATGCATTGTTTTCCCTGTTGCCTAGTGCTCACCTTTAGGGGAAATATATGAAGCCTTTGAGAGAGAAAAGGTTGACTAGTTGCCCAGAGCAACCAATAAGCATCTATCTTTCATTTCAAAGACGGCGCAAATTACAGAAGCATTGTTGTTCTGACAGTGGAATCCTATTTGCTTTCATTCAGGACAGGAAACAGTACTCTGTTAGCCCACAGCTCCAGCCGGATTCCTAGCATTAATGCCTTGTAGTCTCCCCATCTGTCTATTTGTCCAGGAGACCCAATCAATAAGAGGCATATTCAATTGCAAGTGCAACTGGACAGCGCGGGAACTCGCATACCCACGGTAATAAAAAAAAACGGTGATGGCTGCAGTAATTTTCTCCGCAAAAAAATTTGTGGCCAATTAAATATGCCCCTAAGAGTTCCAACCCTGGTTTGATGTGACCATATAATTCAGAGCTGCCCACAATGATTCCATTGGCCATCAGATACTGTGGCTTGTGCGACATACTATGTGAGTTTAGCAATTACTGTACATGTTCATGTAAATGTGCAATGGTTATTTTCTTGACACAATAGCGTTGAGTATCACCCAGGAAACTCTAGATTTGGACCTGCGTGCACAGAATATTTTGAATACTCCTGTCCTCTGCACACAGAAAATACTCCCCATATGTTTTCCTGGACAATTTAGAGGAAATAATAATTTGTTTTACCCGAGAACCAAAGTAAACTTAGAGAAAAAAACATAAATATTTCAAGTCGGTATAAATTCAACCCAGATTAAGTTTAGTATATAGACCTAGCACTAAATAAAACCATATTTTCAGACATTCACTAACGTTTTTCTGAAGACGAAAATTTGTCTTCAGCTTTGCCAAGATGGTAACATATAGCTTCCAAGCATGGTAGATTGTAAAATAACTTAAAGCTGTATTAAATTTTCTCACCTTAAACATGGAGAGAGAAGCAGTGAGATATGGCACGTGAGACATTTTTCTTATAGATCACAAATTACCTGTACAACAAGATGTTGCGATCTTTGGAAAGCTTTAATTTTTTATTTTTTTTTGTAATACCAGCCACATAGCCAAAAACATACAAAGAAAACAAAATATTGATAGATCTCTTTAAAAATCAAGTTAAATTAAAATAAGTGAATAAACAGCTATAAAAGTATATATTTAAATATATTTGTAATGAATGCATTGAAATGTACCTGGGATTTCCACATGCAGTATTTGTATGTGTTATCATCACTATCAAGTGAATGTGTAAACAGTATCTAAAAATATATTTCTTAAGAAGTAGCTCCACGAAAAAGTAATAATGAATTATGTTGCCTACTTTAAAATAGTAATGTTGCATACTACAACTTACTGCAATAACTAATACCTGAAATAGTAGTATGCCGTCATATTGTTGACAAGATATATAGAACTAAAAATTGGACTTCTGTCTGAAATCAGCAGTTGTAACTCGGGAACATTCCACTATTTCAGTTTGACAGATGTGTTGTGAATAATTGATTTGCCTTAGTTACAGCTCAGGCAGGGCCGGCAACAGAAATCACGGGGCCTGGTACACACATTTATTTGCCCCCCCCCCCCCGAGAGGGAGAGAGATACTCGAGTGTAGGATGAAAGATGCATGGGTATGAAGATGTCCCTCTTCCATCACTTAGGAAGAATAATCCTTAATGCCTCCAATATGACTACCTCACCTCCATATTAGTCCTTTTCAGAGAAAAGTGCTATATAATAACATTCTTATTAGGACAGGGAGAGAGAGAGAGAGAGAGAGAGAGAGAGAGAGAGAGAACAGAAAGAATAGAAGATAGATCACCTTTCACCTTGTGCAGGAGATGCTGTCTACGTCAGGTTGCTTCTCCTAGTCGCGCACAGCCAGAGCTCTCGTGGACACAGGCCACCTCTCATCTAGTGTTTGCGCCGGGGCCGGTCACTAGAGTGTGACATCAGGACCCCGGCAACTGCAGTCTAGGAGAGGAGAAGAATGTAAGAGAAGCGGAGGGGAAAACAGGGGAGGAGACGAGAGGGGAGGAGGAGGGTCGGATCACCTCCTTCTCCTTTGCTACGGCCCGCGGCTCAGGCCAAAGTAAATGATTAGTGCAGCTTACACTTTAAAACGTAATTTTATATCCTCCAATTGTAAATAAACAGGGATTTAAGCTCTCTAGCCTATCTACTCGTGAACTGGTAATTTAATTTACGTGTCAATTCAGTTTAAGTAGATAAAATTAAATGGATAATATTCACTTCTAGTCCCTACTCATTAGTATAGAAATTGTCAGAAAGAAAAACATACATGTTGTTGTAAGTTTGCTTCAGCTTTTCAAACCACAATGGATTTGATAAAGTGAAAACCACTAAAAAAACTTCTGGACATGCGCCATTTTTAAACCCTAAATGCTGCAAATCGCCATCCTGATCTTTTACCTAATCTGGTACAAATAAAAACCATATATTTTATAAACTGCAGGAAAACAACAGAAAAATAGAGATGGCAGCAATTTGAGATATCATGTCTCTCAGTATGCGGGAAAAAAAAGAATGTGAAAAAATCCTCCCCTCTCCTTCGCTAATATGCCACACTACTTATAGGAGAGGAGAAAGAAGAAAAAGAAAAAGAAGACGAAGAAGAAGAATATTATTATTTCTTCATTCAACATAATCCATTGAATCAACATGGAAAGCTCCTTAGAAGATGCCAATGCAAAATGAATTAATGTACAGTACTTAATAGACTATCAGCCAGTCAGGAGTGGTCTCTCTTCTGGAGTACGATAATTTTTAAAGAATTAAATAAAAAATATTTTTGTTAAATTGCAGGTTAATTTTAATGTATCAATAATAACTATTTATTTAAAATGTATTTATATTGCAGCCTGAGGTTATGTAGTTTAATTGACCAGATATATTTATTTTGCAAATCTTTGTTACTGAGGAGTAATGTAGTCTTAGATTAAAGCTGCTGGCTGGTTTTTATACTTTCAGAATGTCGACATTCAGAACGGCACCAAATGTCAACATGGTCTAAATGTCGACATTTAGAATGTCAACATGGACAAAATGTCAACATTCAACATGTCGGCATTCACAATGTCAACAATTACAGGAAGTTAACATGACATAATGTCAATATTCTGGCAATGCCAATGCCGACATTTGACATGTCAACCTCCCCTTCATGTCAACATTCTCAATGTTGCCACTCAGAACATGTCAACATTCTTGTCTCTACATGCAAATCTAGGGAGGAGGGGGTTGTGATTGCTCTCACCCAACCCTGCACAGGCAAAGGAGAGGAGACTGCTGCTCCTGCTCAGAGGCAGCAGTTTCCCTGGTCCCACTGCAGCCCAGCACATAGCAGCGTGTGCCGGGCTGCAGACAGGTAAGGTATCAGGCATTTCTTTTCAGTAGCTCAAAATCCCCAATAAATTTCTGTTTTTGGGCAGGCACTGGCACACAGGATCCGCGAACTTACAATTATAATTATACTCTTTGATAAAGCCTCCAATTGGGATGAGAAACACATCAAATGACTTCTTATTGCTTGTGGATAATATTGGAAAAGTGACACTCAAGCTTTACTCCACATCTCTCCCTGTGTCATATTAACAACAGACCTAACCGGAGGATTGCACAGCACTGTAAGTGCCTTCTTTTATCATCAGCTCCTGGTGCTATTAGATATACGTACTTTACTGTAGTTCCACCTTGCACGGGACTGCCTACACAAACAGCAACTTACAGAGCTGTCACGAAGCTGACTGAAGTACTGCCCGCAAAGCTGCCAGAACGAACACACACACAGAGTCACTTACACGCAACGCTATCGCAGCTTGGCTGTGAGCCGCTGCAGTCTTAGGAGCCCTGCGTGTGGAGGATTCGATATACAGTCTTGTTTTTTAAATATATATTTTTGTGTAACATTTTACTCTAAGCAAATTATCTCATGATGCACAATTTAGATCCTATACTTTTAAGGCACACGTTGAGTTCAGCTTATTCTCACACCATCAAATTTTTCTTTCAGAAATAGCAGAATTGCCCCGGTGTAATAAATGTTGGTAGAACAATAAGTGCGTACATTTTACATCATCTGAGAAGACTGTACTAGCATTGGGTTCAGTATACTTTGTCAACAGATAGAATTTTAATATTCGACATGTTTGGCATGTCAGCATTGAACATGTCGACACGATGAAATGTCGACATGCTAACAATGTAAACAATCGGCAGTGGGGAGATACAGCTGTTTCGGCGGATGCTGAGATAAATACGTTAACCCTAACCCTACACCTAACCTTAACCCTAAACCTAATGACAGCATTTCACAAAATGTCTGCATTTCACACATTGACATTACGATGTCGACATTTGAACATGTGAACATTTTGCAGATATCGACATTGTGAACATGTCATCGTTTTGCAGATGTTGACATGTGCACATTAAACATTCCAACAATGTCTGCATCATAACTGTCAACGGTGTACTGTCGACATGAATGTCAACATTATGTCTACATGCTGACCACACTGCCTAGCATCAGTATAAAGACAAATGTATGAAAATGCTTGTGTATAATATTCAATGTCAACTTGAGGGTAAAATTTCCTATCTGTTACTAGACAAATCTAGGGAGAAGCTAGAATTGTCCAGGGAAATCCTTGATCAATAGGTATATTATTTTTATTTATTTATTAACAGTTTCTAATAAAGCGCAGCATATTCTGTTCCGCCTTACAATTGGAAACATTTATAGAACAAAACTGGGTAATAACAGACAGATATATAGGTAGGAAGGCCCTGCTCGCAAGCTTACAGTCTATAAGGAAATAGGCATTGATACACAAGGAAAAGTGCTACATATTGCATTTTGGTCTAGCCAGAATGCAGAGTTTCTTGGAGGGCTGCATGATCCAGTCACACAGGAATGGTGGCCAAATGTCAGGAGGATGTGAAAGAAGAATGTGTGAGGTTAGGGGAGGACTGTGAAAGGAGATGTAATAAGATATGGATGCTATGAAGATTATGTGGGTGGTTCTGGAATCTGATAAGCTTGCCTGAAGAGGTGAGTTTTCAGGGAACGCTTGAAGGATTGGAAACTAGAGGAAAGTCTTATTGTGCATGGTAAGGCATTCCATAGAGTGAGTGCAGCCCCCCCCAAAAGTCCTGTAATCATGAATGGGAGCAAGTTGTGCGTGGGGATGAGAGACACAGATCTTGTGCTGAGCAGAGAGATCAGGTTGGGAAATATTTTAAGATGAGTGAAGAGGTGTATGTTGGTGTGGTTTGGATAATAGCCTTATGTGTAAGTAAAATTATTTTTTATTGAATATGGTAGAAAACCAGCAACCAATAGAGGCACTGACAGAGCGGAGCAGCAGATGATGAACGTTTGGCGAGGAAGATCAGCCTTGCAGCTGCATTCATAATGGATTGTAATGTCGAGAGCCTGTTTTTTGGAAGACCAGTAAGGAGACCATTGCAATAGTCAATGCGGGAAATAATGAGTGCATGGATTACAGTTTTTATAGTGTCTTGTTTGAGATATGGTTGAATTTTGAATATGTTTTTCAGATGTATGTAACATGATTTTGAGACAGATTGAATGTGGGGAACAAAGGACAGTTCAGAGTCAAGGATGACACCTAGGCAGCGAGCTTGTGGGGCAGGGTGGATTGTCGAGTTATCAACAGCGATAGAGAGAACAGGTTGGTAACTGTTATTGGCCAGTGGAAATATAATTAATTCTGTTTTAGAAATATTAAGTTTGAGGTGGCGAGATGACATCCAAGATGAAATGGCAGAGAGACATTCAGTGACACGGACCAGCACAGATGGTGACAAATCTGGGGAGGATAGGTGGATTTGAGTATCATCCGCATACAGATAGTACTGAAATCCAAAAGAGCAGATTAGTTTACATAAAGAGGTGGTATAGATTGAGAATAGCAGAGGACCTAAGACAGAGTCTTGCGGTACTCCAACTGATAGAGGTAGCAAGGAGAAGGCAGAATCAGGAAAACGAACAGTGAAAGAGCATTTAGATGGGTAGGATGAGAACCAAGAAAGAGCTGTGTCCTTAAGACATAGGGATTGTAGTGTTTGTATGAGAAGAGAGTGATCAACAGTGTCAACAGCAGCAAAGAGATCTAGGAGAATTAGAAGTGAGTAATGGCCTTTAGCCTTGGCAGTGACCAGATCATTCGCTACTTTAGTTAATGCTATCTGTTGGGACTGAAAGCCAGACTGAAGTGGGTCCAATAAGTTGGAAAGATGCCAGTAGATAGATTACAGATTTTAGTAAGGGTTGAGATAAGCACAGGAGACAGAGCTTTACTGATTTTTGAGGGTATAGGACCAAGAGGAGAGGTAATAGAGTAGGAGGATGAAAAGAGTGTAGATACTTCATCTTCATTTGTGGGGTCAAATGAAGAGAATGTGCTAGACGGTTCAGGTAGGAAATTGAGCAGGTCACTAGCTGAGGAAGAGCATACCATTTCATTTTGGATTTTATCAATCTTGTCCTTGCACAGATAGTAGCAGATGGGTTGGGTGAGGGAGGGTAAGAAGCAGTTTAAATGTGTGAAAAAGTCGCTTGGGGTTAGAGGCTTGAACAGAGATTACAGTGTTTTTGTAGATGTCTTGTTAATTTAGCCACAGTTGACGTCTAAGTCTAGGTGGAATGTTATATAGCTGGAGCTACTTCATCAAGAGTTTTTTCTAGAATCTGGTCTAGGTGTGATGCAACAGTCTCGGGAGAAGTGAATGCAGAAATTGGTGAGAGTAGTTGTTGTAGAGAGGTGGATAGTTGTTGAAAATTAATAGCATTAATATTTCTGAAGGTTTTAGGAGGCTTTATTGATTTCAATGACATTGAGGTTGACGTAATGGAGCTGATAAGGTTATGATCTGAGAGAGGGAAAGGAGCATTAGTGAAATAAGAAACTGAGCATAGTCTGGTGAATACAAGACCAGGGGAAGTGGCCCTCCTGATGAGTAGAGGAGTCAGTCCATTGGGAGAAGCCAAGAGAGGAGGTTAAAGAGAGTAGTCTGGAGGCATGAGGAGATTGTGGACTGTCAATGGGGATATTGAAATCACCCATAATGATGGTGGAGATGTCTGAGGATAGGAAGTGAGGGAGCCAGGCAGAAAAAATTTCCAGAAATTGTTGGGTTGGCCCAGGTGGGCGATAGATACTGTAGCAGCAACTCGCAGAGAGAAAGGTGTGAAAGTCCTGATAGAATGTACTTCAAATGATGTAAATGTGAGTGAAGGTATCTGTGGGAGATCTGTGTATGTGAAAGATTGGGACAGTAATATTCCTACCCCACCTCCTTTACTATTACCTGGCCTGGTGGTGTGTGAGAAGTGTAGGTCACTGTGTGAAAGTGCAGCAGGGGAGACAGTGTCTGATTGTGTGAGCCATGTTTCTGTTATAGCCAGAAGGTTGAGGTTAGTTGAAATAAAGAGGTCATGGATGGATGTTAGCTTATTGCAAACAGGAGTGTGCATTCCATAAGGCACATTTTAGTGATTTGGAGGGTGAAGAGAGACATGTGATGTTTATTAGGTTAGCTGAATTTATAGTCCATTGTGGGTGTGGCATGTGGGTTGGGCCTAGATTTGGTGATATGTCACCAGCTAATAGAAGCAACAGGAGCGAGATATAAATATATTTGACTGATTTGTACAGTATGAAAGATTTTCATGGCAGCAGGTTGTGGATGTTATTGTCAATGTGTATAGATAAGTTAAAAGCTCATGTGTGTTCATAAGAAGAGAGTAGATTAATGAGGCGGCAATATGTACAGAAGGATGAGCTGCAGGGAAACTAAAGGATGAAATAGCCTTAGAGATGATTCCATGGAGTGAGATTATAAAAAATAAGTTTTTGATACATTGTGTTTTTTAAATGTTTTGAAAATATAACAAAAAAACAAACTTCCTTTGAGAAATTATGTTGTAATTGCCTGGTCCTTAAGGTTGTACAATGTTTGTTCAACTGTTTTTTTAATTGTTCAGAAAGCACACTTAATTTATCCACACTTCGTGCATATCCTCATCAAGCTGCAAAACCCACAGCAAACTTCCCTTAGACTGATTGTTAAGAAATAATATGCTTGATTAAGACACTGGCCTTCATCTGAGCCAATTGGTCAGCTGATTGAAATGCAGATTGATCATTGGACATACATTGCATTGTGAGCTTAAGTAAACAGGCAATGTGGCACTATAAACTATGCTTCAGTGAACCCCATCAAAAGCACAGGTAATGAAGATTGCTAGCAAGTTATAAAAAGATGCACATACATTATATTACTCCTGTGGTCATCTTCTGCTTCATACAGGACAGAGACTCATAGCTTTCCACACAATATTTCCTGAAGTAGTTACTATTAGTGTGCAATTTCTCATTGTCAAAGTAAAATTTTTCAACAGGCAATTTCCTCAATTTTTCCAAGTGTTAATGAGTTTGAGAGGTCTCATCTCATCTTTGTGATAGGGTTGTCGGGATATGAAAACCATTGCTATAGGATTTCCAGGTCGGTAGCGAGATAGGGGTAAAAAAATATATATAGATAAAATTCTGAATGAGTTCTGTAAGGATCCGAGGCAGATATGATGATAAGCCTAATGTAACACAAATGGATAGTGGGTTTGAATGGAAAGAGGTTACTGGGATGTGAGGTTAGAGGTTAGCTGTAAATCTCATTCCCATTGTAGTTCTGCAATAGGATGATTGAAACATAATGGATACTATTCCCTTGCAGGTTAATGGACGGTGACCTGTCTGTGTATATTTGTGTGTGTGATTGTTTACCTATTTGCCCTGTCTCATTGTGTTTTAGCCTTTTACCTCTCCAATTTATTTTAATTCCCTTTTTCTTCTTGGATTTGATTCTTTTATCAACTTTTTATTTATTGCTTTGCTTCCTTTTTCTTGATCCTGTTTCTCTCAAACCTAAATTTAAGAAGCCAATTAATTTAACCACTTTTCTCTCAATGTCTTTATTTGTGACTCTAAAAACACATGATTTAGTGCCCAGTCAAGAACTGGAATAAAAAAGAACAATTATTGCGCTACGACAATTTTTATTTTTATACAACATGCATTAAATAGATAAGACATATCAAACATGTATGATTGTAGGGACATCTTTTTTCTACTTTACATTGTAGTAAACAGAGTCAACAAGAACAAGTATCATATACAATAAAATATTCTACTAGTGCAGGGGTATTCAACATGTAGCAAATAGCAATAGCAAATCTGTGTCAGGGAATACTGGAATGTGTAGTTCCGCAGTATCTGGATGGCTGCATGTTTAATACCCCTGGACTAGACCAAAAATGTAAATATATATATTTAACAGAGCTAACATATGGACTTGGACTTTAAAATAATAATAATATATATAAAAACATAAACAAATAGAGGTGTTTACTGCTTTATTTCCTCTTAAAAAACAGTAATAACTCCGCAAAATGGATGCATAATTTATATAAGGAATAGTAGGCTTATCTGATGTTTTTCTATCTACCTTTACACCATATAATAAACGTACGTTCTCCTCCAGATTTTTTTCCTTTTCTCTAAAATTATTTGGAAGACAATGTGCACACACCTAGTGCACAGGTTCTCAAACTCGGTCCTCAGGACCCCAAACAGTGCATGTTCTCCATGTCTCCTTACAGAATCACAAGTGAAATGATTAGCTCCACCTGTGGATCTTTTAAAATGTGTCAGTGAGTAATAAATACACCTGTGCACCTGCTAGGTCACCTCGAAAACGTGACCTGTGTGGGGTCCTGAGGACCGAGTTTGAGAACCACTGACCTAGTGCATTACCAACAGTAACATGATATATATATATATATATATATATATATATATAAACAATTAGCACTGAAAACAATGTATTCAACGAGAATATAAAGTGAATTAAAAAAAAGTCCAAACTGTGATCTTTTTGAAACAATGGGCCTGATTCAGACCCACTCGCGAGCAGCTGTCCGCTCGCAAGTGGGTCGATGGTCTGCAGTGCGCATGCGCATGATGGAGGGAGCTCCGTCGTGCGCATGCGCGAGACGCGACGAGCGAAGGACTTTCCTTCGCTCGTAGTGTCTGATCAAAGGGGGCATGCTGTCGATGTTGATTGACAGCACGCCCCCTTTGGTGGGCGTGCCAGGGGCGTGCCTCCCAGATGGAGGCGTTCCCAAGGGAACGCCTACTGTCAGAAGCCGGCCCCACTGACATCACTAGTGATGTCAGTGGGAGTGATTTTGGCTCTGATAGAGCCAAAATCACTCTGGGCCTTGCGGTTGAGAAACTCAACCGCAGGCTTCTGCTCGCAGTGGCGATGGTCGCGATGGTCAAGACCATCGCGACCATCATCCCGCACGCTCGTATATGCTGTGGGTGGTGACCCACAGCTATACGAGCGTCCAGGAGGACGCTCCATATTTATGGAGGTGGGCCCTGATTCAGAGCGAGCGCTCTGGTCAGAGCGTCCGGCTCTGAAACAGGGCCAAAGTCTATACGATGTGTAAGTGCACAGGAAAATCCAAGTGTAGGACGGCCAAGCTCCTTGTCAGGATCCACACCACTTCCTCCAATCTGAAACACAATAAATGACAAAGGCGCCTCCTAGTGCAAACAAGTGCAAATGCCACCAAAGTGAATAAATGCAACTTAAAAGTGAACCCATACCATATGGATAAATTAATTGGGCTTATCTCAAAGTATTTTAGGTCCACATGAAGTCATCCACATATTGAATATTTTTCATGGATTTTATAGAACTCAGGGGTAATGTATCCATAAAAGAGATGCTTACAAAGTATATTAGTGCTTATCTGTTTACTTTAGAACATGCTGGAGTACAATTGCAGGATCGGGTCTATGATCCACAGACATAGCATGGGAATCCACCCTACGTGTTTCGTGTGGATGACTTCATCAGGAGTTTTGATAAATAATATACGAGTATATAGACAATATAGGGGAGAAAAAAAACTTCTGTAACATTACAGTGCAATGACTGGTATGACTGGTTTTCCATTATGACTGGTAGCTAGCAGACAATTATTCAAGACCAGACTTCACACTTGGAAGCCAATTTTTGTGTCCACCATATAAAAACAATGTTTTTGTATGGAAATGCAAAGTACAGATTACTAGACATTAGTCACTATGCTTTGCGTATCTGGTGCCAATTACAGGAAAACCACTCATACATGGTACAAACTATGGAATACTGAGCTGAAGATTGTGTCAATTACAGAATGCTGGGCTACTGTATATTATTATTATTATTATTATTATTATTATTATCATTCCATTATTTATTTGGCACCACAAGTGTTCTGCAGCACCTTACATAGTACATAAATGAATAAGTGAACAAGAAACCAGTGACTTACTGTACAATACAATACAATGCAGGACAAGGACAAGTTTTATATACAGTACATTGCTGCATTAGCGATCATAACACTCAAATAAGCTACAAAGCATAAGTGTTAGGTGCCCTTGTGGGGACTAAGGAGTAGATGAAAGTATAAGTAAGGAGAAGCACAAGAGGGTAGAGGGTCCTGCTGGTGAGAGCTTACATTCTAATGGGGAGGGGCAGACAAACAGGCGTGACACAGATGGGGTAAACGGAGGAAAGCGCATGTAGCAATGAGTTAGGGTGAGATCTGGAAGGCAATGATGAAGTAGTGGGTCTTGAGAGCCCATTTGAATGATTGTAGAAAGGTGGAGAGTCTGATGGGGAGAGGGAGAGAGTTCCAGAGGTAGGGAGCAGCACGGGCAAAATCTTGTAGGCGGGAGTGGGAGGAAGTAATCAGTTGGCAAAGAGGGCTCATATAGCGACGAGAGGGCGGACGGGAGTGTGAAGGGAGATGAGGTCAGAGATGTAAATTGGAGAGGAATGCAATATGTAACAAAGCCAAATACTATGCTGAAACATACTTGAGGCCTAGTAAAGACAATTATGCCCTATATGGTGTCAAGAGTAATATACAGTGCCATATCTAGATCCAACACAAGAAATAAGTCAGATATGGTACCAATTAGTGAAGACTGAACCATGTTTGGTGCTAAAATATGCTAAACCATATCCAGACCCTCCACCTTCTTCCAAAATGCTTTGCTCATGTAGCAAACAGTGTTATGTTTAAACATAAGTAAATAAATTGATATGGTCATTGCAATAGGATGATAAATTATACGTTTGGGACTAGAGCATTTTGTAGCAATCATTGGTGTAGTGAATGCTGTGTGAACAACATCAGTGTACTTAAAGTTTGTCTAATTTTTCACTGATCTCTATTTTGTTTTGCTGACAGGCAAACATTTGGCTAATTTCTACTGTCAGTAAAATGTACTAATTGCTGCATGAGACTGTCACTAAGCAGCAGGGATTTCTCAGAAGTGGTCAACCCCTTTAACATCCTATTTCAACATATCTTTTATATTTCTCATAGCCCTTTCTATGAATAGTCTTTTACTTCTTAAATTAAACAATTAGTTGTTAAATAATCTTTTCCCTCGCACTCTGCTACTGTACTTCAACAATCTAATTAAATAGCACTATCTTAACATCTTGAGTGAAACCGTTATAATTAGCAATTCTGTTTTTTGTGCGAGAAAACTAGAGATTTAAAGCAACAGCTAATGAAAACATAATATATGCTTAAATAAAAAAAAATCCATTAACTATTATATACTTGTGTATAGCACATACGTATTTTGCAAATGTATAGTAAACAATTTCAAGTGCTCTTCAACAAAGCTGAATAGAATAATTTATCTCTTATTAAACAGCCATTTGCTACAGGAAGTGGTCTTGTCAGAAAAGTGGAAAACCCCTTTAACATGGGATGTTTAGTGTCCTAAATACTTGTTCTGCATTTGTATTAACAGCATTGCAGGTGTCGTCTGTATTTATGGGATGGGGTATATTTTGTCGACATTGATCATGTCAACACTATTGAAATGTCGATATGATTAGAATGACAACAAAATGGTTCTGGTGGTGAAGCGGTGCATAACATGGTCCAGCGGGTCTGGCAGTTCCAGCGGTGACTTCCGGGTCCGGTGGTGACATCATGATGATTCTGTATGGCTTCTGGGATTGGCTATCCTTAACCTCTAACCATTAACCCTATTCTTAGTGCCTAACCCTAATCTCCCCCCACAGCCTAAGCTTAACCCTCCCCCTAGTGCCTAATCCTAACCCCCTACTCCCATAGCCTAGCCCAAGTTCTCTGCTGCCATAGCCTAACCCTATCCCTCTAGTCCAGTGGTCGGGGAACAGGGGTAAATTATCCCACATGGAGTAAAAATGAAATTCCAGGGGGTAATGGACGGACAGCCGGGCATGCATATGAATCATTCTATAATATAGAATGATTCATATGCATGCCCGGCTGTGCCGCAGGGAGGCTCTATGCCGGACGCCCGCTGAGATGTTATTACCAGCGGGCGCCCGGTTCCTTCCCTGCAGCACCGCGTTAGCCCGAGGCTAGAGTTATCATCTGAACTCCAGCTTCCGCCTCTCTCCATGCGCACTATGGGAGAGATGTCATGACGTCTCTCCCATAGTTCCGAGGAGCAGCCGGGCGGACAGGACGGCGGCGGATGCAGGAGTGCGGATTAAGGTAAGTGGTTTTTTTTGTACAAGCGGCACTACAGGGGAATTATATGGGGGCACTACTACAGGGGCATTATATGGGGGCACTACTACAGGGGCATTATATGGGGGAACTACTACCGGGGCACTGTATGAGGGCACTACTACAGGGGCATTATATGGGGGCACTACTACAGGGGCATTATATGGAGGCACTACTACAGGGCATAACTATGGGGGCACTACTACAGGGTCATTATATGGGGGCACTACTACAGGGGCATTATATGGGGGAACTACTACCGGGGCACTATATGAGTGCACTACTACAGGGGCATTTTATGGGGGCACTACTACAGGGGCACTATATGGGGGCACTACTACAGGGTCACTATATGGGGGCACTACTCCAGGGGCACTATATGGGGGCACTAGTACAGGGGCATTATATGGGGACACAACTACAGGGGCATAACTATGGGGGCACTACTACAGGGGCATTATATGGGGGCACTACTACAGGGGCATTATATGGGGTCACTACTACAGGGCATAACTATGGGGGCACTACTACAGGGTCATTATATGGGGGCACTACTATATGATTTCCTTCCTTTCAAATCAAGGGGGTAACGTCGGCGTATCTAAATATATTTTGGAGTAAAAGGTAAAAAAGTTCCCTGACCCCTGCTCTAGTCCATGCAGAATATCAACTTTTCATCATTGTAAACATGTCAACATTGCAGATCCCAACATGTTGAATGTCGACATTTCAATAATTTCAATATCATAACTGTCAACATTGCAGTGTCAACATTTACAATGTCAACATAATGACTGCATCCCGTATTTACCTATTCCTCCAAAAACGTATCACGTTGAGGCTTCTGTGGTCTTAGATTTAATGAGCAGGGTTTCTTTTTAAACACATGTAAATGTACGAGTTATATTTCCAGAATGTCTAGCTTTGAGGGCTTCAAATGAAAAAGGAGAATTATAAGCATGCAATATAATGATTCATTTAGGCTTAGTTTGTCGACTGCCATGTCAGTTTCCGCTTGACCTTGGTGTGCATGATGTATGGTTTAAGAATAAATATAAGTGTCACCCATGTAGTCTTGATATTTTAAAACAAAAAGATCTTTTAAGGTTATCAAGTGATGATGCATGGCGAGAAGTAGTAAAAGGTCAAAGATAGTCCCAAGTGGAACATCACCGAGAGAACAACAGAAGGATAGTAGTAATAGGGGAAAAACCAAAGTGCTGTATAAAGAAACAGAAAGATATTCTGGGCTAAGCATTTCTATTACGATGGAACAAATAATTACATTGGAATCATTTTAATACACTATTGCCATTATTCTTGTGTATTCATAATATCAATATAATATCAATATCATGTATTTTCTTGATCCTTTGACAAATAAAATATATCCACAACAACCGGTTGTCAGCTTACTACAGCCAAAGACTAATACAGTAAATGTGTTTATTACGTGGTATTTATTTATTGCGTGGTACTAATTTCTCCGTTGTTGCAGTTTTTTATTTACATTATTAACTGATTCAAGTTTTTAAGATTTGATTGCTTTTACTTTCTTTTTTATTAGGAATAAATCTTTATTTTAAAGATTAATGTATGTAATGAGGGATATTTGTAATGTTCATGGTAGCTTAGTTTGGTATGTTTATGACAATACTGTTTTTATACATAAATTGTAAATCCCATTTTGCCAAATTTGTAGGAGGGGACCTCCCTGTTAACTGCTACACAGATATACTGTACTCAGGGGTGTAGAGAGCTATGCCGGGCCCTGGGGAAGGGGTGTGGCCTAATGGGGCATGGCTACGCCCCCTTATGATAAAAAGGGGGGGTGACCTGTGAAACCCTGAGCTCGGAGCAAAGTCAAGGGGGGGCACCATCAGTGTGATCTTCTCACACTCACTTACAAATCCCTCACCCATCTCCCTTCACAATCCCACCCACTCACTTCGCTCCACAAATGCAAAACTGACTCCTTGCCGGCTGATTACTTTTCTTCTGCTCCCACCGCCAAGAGTTTCCCTGTGCTGCTCCCTACCCCTAGAATTCTCTCCCTCTTCATATCAGGCTCTCCACCTCTCTACTAAGCTTCAAAAGGGCTCTGAAAACTGACTTCTTTTTGAAAGCCATTCAACTCTCATCCTAACCCTATGTTCCTTGCTCCTCTTATTTAGATTGTACGCTCTAATGAGCAGGGCCCTTCTCTTTTCCCTTACTTACACTATTTTAAACTCACGACTATGACACCTAATCTTTGGTTGCTGCTGCCGTATTGCTTATATGATTGTTATGATGGTGGATACAGCAATGTGTATAAACCATGTCCTTGTCCTGCATTATTTTGTACTGTAAGTCACTGTTTTCTTGTTTTGCTCATTTGTAAGGCGCTGTGGAAGCTTTGTGGCACCATAAAAATAAAGGATAATAATAATAGTAATAATAATAATAACAATAAAGGATAATACTTAGGTGGGGTTTATCCTAAAGGGTTCCATGCTATGATTATAAACTATTTTAACTTAAGTTTTATGCCTTCGTCTAAATGATAACAACAAATTAGGAACCTCTCTTAAATCTCTAATAACCAGGATCAACCCAAGAGTCTGTTTTTCACCCAAAAACCATATACTCATGGGTAGACTAAAACATGAGCTGTTTTAGGACCATCTCTAGGTTTCCGTTTTTTTCCATGACATTGGGGGAGATTCATTTCAATGCAATGTGGAATAGCCCCAGGAGGGAGCTCCCTAAGCTAGTCAGTTCAATGCAATGTGGAATAGCCCCAGGAGGGAGCTCCCTAAGCTAGTCAGTTCAATGCAATGTGGAATAGCCCCAGGAGGGAGCTCCCTAAGCTAGTCAGTTCAATGCAATGTTTTGGCGAGCTAAAGGATTTCTTCTTGCACCCTCCTGGGATGCGAGAAGAAATCCGACAAGAGTCCCAGCTGTGCGGCTATTTTCCGACTTAGTACCGCGGTGACAGCTGCGCAGCCGGCACTTTAGTCAGAGAATTCCGGTTTTCGTGACTCAACACCCAGGCTAAGTCGCGAGAAGCGGCATTCACTGACTTAGCGCGTTGAATTGAATAGCTCCGGGAGCTCCCTCCTGGGGCTATTCAACATCGCTGTGAATTGAATCACATTTACTAAGTGAGTAATGCATACAGTAAAAGTTCTCAATATGTTGAATATACAGTATGAACCTACATTCCCCTCCTCACATCATGACACTGCATAACTTTCCCTTACTGACACATTACTCACCTCCAGATATACTCTGTGCTGCTGCGGACCCTACTGCGTCCACTTTGTAACTCTCAGTCTGTGGCTTCCTGCTGCCTACATTCCCCTCCTCACAACATGTCACTGCCTTTGTCACCTGCATAACTGTCCTCACTAACACATCACTCATCTCCTGATATACTCTGTGCTGCTGATGGTCCATTTTTCTCATTACTGGCCCAGATATGGCCATACAGTAATATGAAAAAATGCCCAATTGATGATAAAACCAAAATGAAAATAAATTTTACTTCAGAAAAATCAATTATACTATGATTCTCTGTGAGCCTGACTCTGGGCCCTGATTCACTACAGATCACAATACTGCGTATGCACACAGTTCAACTGCGATAGCAAGCCAAACCACTGCGATCGCAATGCAAACTCAGCACCACATAAGAACACCCACTTTACCATAGGCACATCCATAATGCTTAGCAGAATAGCGAAACCATCGGTACAATCGAGTACCATCGGACCCATACGCACACACTTGCACAAGCCCTGACCTCACTCAGAAATTGCTAACAACCATGCACGCTATGAGACCTCACACCGTGTATGGGATCACAGCAGATAAGATCACAGCGGATAATTTATGCATGCACCTGCAACGCCGTCCCAATGCACAGGCACGCCTGCGTTCGCACGACCACCCCACCCTGTCACCACCCACAAATGGCACTTCCTGTCAATCACTCTGCCATGGGTCTGCATAGCCTCTGCGATCACAGTCCCGATCGCAGTTGTTAGTTTGCGCACGCGCACTGCGATGCATTTGCACGTGCAGAACCCAACAATCGGCCGATTGCGTGCGTATTAGCAACTGCGAACCAAGCTGACTGAGGCCCTTAATGTACAATTTGCACTGGTCATGAAAAAGCAAAACCCACCCACATACGAAGTTGTTAACTAAAGAAACTATACATAATATAAATAATTATTTCATAGTTAAAAAGAAACCTGTGAGCTAAATTCATACTCTATCAGAAGTATAGATACATAGCAATACAGAAGTATGTGACTCAGGAATTCTTTCACCCTTGACAGGGCCGTAACTAGGGTTGGGTAAGTGGTGCCATCACCTAGGGCAAAGAGCTTTGGGGGTGACACCTAGGGCTGGCTCCAGGTGTTGCCATGCCTTGTGTGGAGAGGGACTCCGATGACCCCTCATCCAGTGTGCGGCAAAGTCGCACACTCCCGAAAAGGGTGTGTGGCCTAATTACCATATGCCATACCCCCAAGTGACGCTAATTGGCGGCGTGCCCATATGGCATGCCTCCCGTTTAACGTCAGGCTGGGGGCGAGCCCAGCACTCCTTCAGTAGCTGGGCTGCCCCCAGCCCACTCACTGCACTGAATGGATGCTGCACGCATGCGCTTGGCATCCATTCCTCTTCTCCGGGGCTGGCACTGCCGCACAGCTGCGGCGGTGGGGGTGCCCAACCTCCTGACCACCGTTGGGACACTTCGGCCCGCAAGTGGAACAGCGGGGGCAGTGCCTGAAAAACGGGACTGTCCTACAGAAAATCGGGATGGTTTGGAGGGGTGCGCCCTCTATGGGGTGGCGCCCCTGTCTGACCGCACTGGTCGAACATGCCTCGAGCCGGCCCTGGCGACACCATCTCAGCAACATGGCACCAGCATTTGGCTTGCAGTAAAGATAAATATTAGGGTGTAGTGACATCACTATTAGCGCTAGTATCACTACACCCTAATTTTTATCTTTACTCTTTGGGGTTAGGGATACCCCTATATAGTGACTACCAGCACTTTTGGAGGTGCGCTCAGGGTCCTGTCACCTACTTCTGTTTATTTGTTATGCAGTGTTTGGTATGAAAACCTGCAGCCTAGAGAGCCATCATGATTTTTCCTGTTACGGCCCTAACCCTTGATGTGTAGTTCCACAAATGTTGACCTTACTGCCAAATTAATGTATACAGTACTACAGTGACTGACAGCTAAGTATGTGTGAATTGCATAATGTAGTTCCATACGCCCAACCATCTCATTGTCATTAACCATGTTATGCTGCTGGTCACCATTACCTTCATTGTGTTTTCTGCCTTGTACAACCTACTGGTGATTTTCTGACCACATTTTTACAGTGGGACTTAAAAATCATTTTAAGTTAGAGATGCACTGCTATAGAGCCCAATATGTACATATACAGTATGTCCAGGGCAGTGCTAGGTTCTTCTGCTGCTCCTCCAGGCTCCGGACTTCCTCCAATAGTCTGGAACGGTGCCCACATCTAAAATAAATACGTTCAGCTCAGGCAGGATGGCCCTACTGCCGCATCTAATAGCTTATTGTGATCACTGGTCCTGTATATGCTGGAATTTATACAATACACTTTGTATGACGCTTATTAAAGCTGGTTAAGTGCTAATTATTCCCTCTTCATGGAATGGCCACGCTCACTCTAAAATTAAGCATTTGGAAACCCCCCTCTGGAAATCCTGCATTTGCCACTGCCTCGTGCATGCGCACGACGGAGCCGGCTCCGTCATGCGCGTGCCCAGTGGGCAAACATCGACCCGGTTGCGAGCGCTCAGCGCTCGCGACCGGGTCTGAATCAGGCCCTATGTGCGCTAGTAAATACAAATGATCTGCTATGTCCGTTATTCATCATTATTTATTAAACAAGGAACCGTTCAATCTCTTATCTGTCTAGACTTATATAACACATATTCTAAATTCAGCTCTAGGTTAGCTCCCTGCTCTACTCTACCTCATATTCAATAATGTATCTAAGTTTTACTTCATTAATAATAATTGGTTATATTCATGTATCTTCATAAATATAGTAATTAAAGGGATGGTGCCATAAATATGTTTTATGATGTTGCATTACTTGTCTTTAACAAATAACTTAACAGTATTTGATTGATGTTCACTAATATTTATTAAGATATCTTAGTAATGTATCTAAAATGTATTACTAATCAAAACATTACTTACAGCGATCAAATAAATCTATAGCTTATGTTTTGCTGAAGATAATATACACTAATGAGCTAGCTTTTAATTCTTTGTTGGTACCTGGAATATTGGGTAGAGCCAGACTTGTTGCCATTGCAAGGGGGCATGATGGGTATGGGGCCAGGTGTTAAGACTCTATGTAGGTAAAGACCTGGCAGTATATTTACTATTTTAATCGATTTTGATCAATTTAAAATCAAACAGAATCAACCAAAATTGATGTGCTTCTGGGGCTAAATTACAGATTTACTAATACTTCATAAAAAAAAAACCAAATCAAAAATTGTCTGTTAGTAAATGAGTGATTCATTCCCAGAAACACAACATCGATGTTGATCGATTTTGATTAAAATCAACCTTTAGTAAATATTGCCCCAGAAGTCCCCAGTTTGTGACTTTGTATGACCCGAAGACATCTTGTGACCTGCTTTATTTTACTGTATCCAAGACAAAACCCAAATGCTAACTTCTTTGGTTAGTATGATTCAAATGTACAGTACTTATTCTGAAAGTTAGTATGCTTCTACTGTACTGTATGTAAAGAAGATGTGCGGTTCAGTTCTCCAGAAATCTGAATCCACCCAAATTTCGTAAATCTGGACAGATTCGAGTTGTGGCTCTGATCTCCCTCAGAGATCCGGACAGATCTGAGTCGCAGTTCTGATCTTCCTGCACTTTGGAATTAGGATTTTAAATCCAAATTTCAGATTTTGGATTGCAAATATTACATGATTTTAGCTGTTTTTCTTTTAAAACTTATCAATTTTTTTTTTTTTTCAAAGATCCAAAACCAAAACACTTGAGAGTGGTTTTGCAAAACCAAAACACGAAGATTAATCCAGATCCAAAACCAAAATCAAAACATGGGGGTCAGCACATATCTACTTCTATGCTCTGGCTTGTAATATTCATTGCTACAAGGTCTGAATCTCCAGGTTTTTATTTTACTTAATCAAAGAACTTTGGCAAGGTTCTTATGTTCATAGCCTTTTTTCCAGCCTTCTTCATGGTTACCAATGGCTCACTATACGAAAAGATGGAACCATAAGATCACTTTCCCTAGATGCAGCATTTTTGGAACTAAGGGCCTGATTAAGACCCGCCCGCAATTGCACATCGCTCGCAAGTGGGTCGATGGTCCCCCACTGCGCATGCACCGCCTCCAGTGTGCACATGCGTGAGGCCCGTCCTGCGACTGCAGCTTAGCCGCTACGGGGCTCGCTACAAGACGGGGCGGCTGACGATGGTGAGTGACAGCTCACCCCGTTTTGTAGGCGGGGAGGGGGGGTGGCTGCACAAACGTGTTCCCTTAGGATGTCAGTAGTGGACTTCCTGCTCTATTAGAGCAGAAAGTCCACTCAGGCTTGCGGGAGCCGAGACCATACCACAGGGTCTCGTCACAAGCCTGATGGTCGTGATAATCACGCCTGACTCCAGGCCGCTCACACAAGCTGTGGGTGGTCACTCACAGCTTTGCGAGTGGGCTGGAGAAAAAAACAAACCGCTCTGAATCAGAGCGAGCGCTCGCCAGCAGTGAGCGCTCGCCAGCAGCGAGCGGATCTGAATCAGGCCCTAAGTGTTCCACCTTTTTAGGAGCTTTTCCTTTTCCTTTTAGGCTTATTTTATGCTTGATATATTTAATTATTTGATTTTTAGAACTGTGTGTTATAGTTTTACTTATAATCATCTCTGGTTTACTTATTATTTCATATACAATATTTTTAACAATTGCATTATCTGTAAATATCAATAAAACATATTTGTAAAAATAAATTAGAGTTCTACACCTTTGCCTCTTCAGGGAAAGACCTTGATCCAATTTACATAATTGGAGCCCTGTAGACGCACAACCCTTGGCAGGACTCTTGCCCAACTCCGATTAATTCAGTTGATTTTTTTTTGCATTACCTTAGTTAATTTTAATGAAAGAAAAATAAATTACTTGGGAGCTGTGCATGAAAGAGCTACCTGCTGTTCCTAGTGCTTGACCCTCATATTACATCTATCAGTATTTCACAGATCACTATTTATTTAATTCCTGAAACAATATATGGCACAATCTCTTTTCTGCATGTTAATAGGCTGGTGTTATTAATGTGATGAAGTTGGTTATGAGATAGATTGAGCATACTGTAGGCAAGGACAAGGTGGATGCCCCCTCATCCCCCTCTGTGGAGTGCACTTACTGATTAAAATCTGAATAAAAGCTGTTGCATTCCTATGTGTAGCAATGAACAACTGTTACATTGACCCAGGTCAGCTAAATATCCACAGCAAGATTAAGTATCCTGTGTTTGCACAGATCAAGCTCTAGAGGGCGTGATGGCGATTTCCTTCAGCATGAGGACCTGCTGGAGCTGTAATATCTGCTGCTGTGTGCACTGCTGGGTATTACTGCATGGCATGTAAAACATTGCTTACGAGCTTGCATCTCGCAGCAATATTTATTACGCCTTAACAAATGTGATGCCCTCGGGTGCAAGTTCTTGTGTGGGGACCCTCTCCCCGGAAATACTGTATGGAACCGACACATGCACAGAATAAAACAATAACTCTAGTATGTTGCCATCGCTCTCTTCTGCACATTATTTATTATTTTTTATTTATTAACTGTTTCTTATATAGCACAGCATATTCCGTTGCGCTTAGCAATTGGATACATGAATAGAACAAAACTGGGTAAGAACAGACAGATATATAGGTAGGAAGGCCCTGCTCGCAAGCATTTTGGTCTAGCCAGATGCAGAGTTTCTTGGTGGGCTGCATGATCCAGTCACACACTAATGTCGGTCAAATGTCAGGAGGGTGTGAAAGAAAGAATGTGTGAGGTTATGTTTGGACTGTGAAAGGGGATGTAATTAGATATGGAAGCTATGAAGGTTATGTGGGCGTTTCTGGAATCTGATAAGCTTGCCTGAAGAGGTGAGTTTTCAGGGAACGCTTGAAGGATTGGAGACTAGAAGAAAGTCTTATTGTGCATGGTAAGGCATTCCATAGAGTGGGTGCAGCCCGAAAAAAGTCCTGTAACTGTGAATGGGAGCAAGTAATGCGTGGGCATGACAGACGTAGATCTTGTGCTGAGTGGAGAGGTCAGGTTGGGAGATATCTTGAGATGAGTGAAGAGATGTATGTTGGTGTTATTTGGTTAATAGCCTTATGCTTATGTGTAAGTAAAACTATTTTGTATTGAATGTGGTAGAAAACCGGCAACCAATGGAGGGAGCAGCAGACAATGAATGTTTGGCGAGGAAGATCAGCCTCACAGCTGCATTCATAATGGATTGTAATGGCGTGAGCCTGTTTTTGGGAAGACCAGTAAGGAGACTATTGCAATAGTCAATACGGGAAATAATGAGTGCATGGATTAGAGTTTTTGCAGTGTCTTGTGTGAGATATGGTCGAATTTTGATATGTTTTTTAGATGTATGTAACATGATTTTGAGACAGATAGAATGTTGGGAACAAAGGACAGTTCAGAGTCAAGGATGACACCTAGTCAGCAAGCTTGTGGGGCAGGGTGGATTGTCGAGTTATCAACAGTGATAGAGAGATCAGGTTGGTAACTGTCATTGGCCAGTGAAAATATAATGAATTCTGTTTTAGAAATATTAAGTTTGAGGTGGCGAGATGACATCCAAGATAAAATGGCAGAAAGACATTCAGTGAAATGGACCAGCACAGATGGTGACCAATCTGAGGAGGATAGGTAGATTTGAATATTATCCACATACAGATGGCACTGAAATCCAAAACAGCAGATTAGTTTGCCAACAGAGGTGGTATAGATTGAAAATAGCAGAGGACCTAAGACAGAGCCTTGCGGTACTCCAACTGATAGAGGTAGCGAGAAGGCAGAATCAGAAAAATGAACAGTGAAAGAGCACATAGATAGGTAGGATGAGAATCAATAAAGAGCTGTGTACTTAAGACCTAGGGATTGTAGTGTTTGTATGAGAAGAGAGTGGTCAACAGTGTCAAAAGCAGCAGAGAGATCTAGAAGAATAAGAAGTGAGTAATGGCCTTTAGCCTTAGCAGTGACCAGATAATTCACTACCTTAGTCAGTGCTATCTCTGTGGAGTGTTGGGAATGAAAGCCAGACTGAAGTGGGTCCAGTAAATTGTATGAGTTATGAAAGTGTGTGAGATGGGTGTAGAGTAGTCTCTCAAGTAGCTTGGAGGGGCATGGGAGCTGGGAGATGAGATGGTAATTTGAGAGAGTGTTAGGGTCAGAATTTTGTTTTTTCAGAATGGGAATAATCACTGCATGCTTGAACAGTGATTGAAAGATGCCAGTAGAGAGAGAGATTAAAGATTTTAGTTAGGGTTGGGATGAGTATATGAGACAGAACTTTACTGATTTGTGAGGGTATAGGATCAAGAGCAGAGGTAATAGAGTAGAAGGATGAGAATAGTGCAGATACTTCATCTTCGTTTCTGAGATCAAATGAAGAGAATGTGCCAGAGGGTTCAGGTAGGGAATTGAGCAGGTCACTAGCTGAGAAAGAGCATACCATTTCATTTTGGATATTATCAATCTTGTCCTTGAAATAGGAAGCAAGATCTTGTGCACAGATAGTAGCAGGTGGGTTGGGTGAGGGAGGGGTAAGAAGCAGTTTAAATGTATTAAAAAGTTGCTTGGGGTTAGAGGCTTGAACAGAGATTACAGATTGGAAATATGTTTCTTTGGCAGCGTCCAGAACATTACAATAAGAATTGTAGCTGGTCGTATATGTCAGGAAGTCACTTGGAGTACAAGACTTATGCCACTGATGTTCTACTTTATGTGAGAGTTTTTGTAGATGTTTTGTTAATTTAGAATGCCATGGTGAGGTCTAAGTCTATGTGGAGTGTGATGGGTAGCTGGAGCTACTACATGTGTGATGCAGCAGTCTCAGGAGAAGTGAATGTAGAAATTGGTGAGAGTAGTTGTTGTAGAGTGGTAGATAGTTGTTGAAAATTAATAGCATTAATATTTCTGCAGGTTTTAGGAGGTTTGGTTGATTTCAATAATATTGAGGTTGATGTAATGGGGGAGAGTGTGCAGGTGATGAGGTTGTGATCTGAGAGAGGGAAAGGAGCATTAGTGATATCAGAAACTGAGCATAGTCTGGTGAATACAAGATCAAGGCAGTGGCCCTCCTGATGAGTAGAAGGGTCAGTCCATTGGGAGAGGCCAATAGAGGAGGTTAAAGAGAGTAGTTTGGAGGCATGAGGAGATTGTGGACTGTCAATGGGGATATTGAAATCACCCATAATGATGGTGGAGATGCCTGAGGATAGGAAGTGAGGGAGCCAGGCAGAAAAATGTTCCAGAAATAGTTGAGGTGGCCCAGGTGTTGCGATAGATAGCTGCAATGTGCAGAGAGAAAGGGGTGAAAGTCCTGATTAAATGTACTTCAAATGATGTAAATGTGAGTGAAGGTACCTGTGAGAGAACTGTGTATGTGAAATTTTGGGAAAGTAATATTCCTACCCCACCTCTTTTACTATTGCCAGGCCTGGGGGTATGTGAGAAGTGTAGGACACCATGTGAAAGTGCAGCAGGGGAGACAGTGTCTGATTGTGTTAGCCATGTTTCTGTTATCACCATAAGGTTGAGGTTAGTTGAAATAAAGAGGTCATGAATGGATGTTAGCTTATTACAGACAGAGCGTGCATTCCATAAGGCACATTTTAGTGATTTGGAGGGTGAAGGGAGGCACGCAATGTTTATGAGGTTAGCTGAATTTATAGTCCATTGTGAGTAGGGCATGTGGGTTGGGCCTAGATTTGGTGAAATGTCACGAGCTAATAGAAGCAGCAGGAGAGAGATATAAATATATTTGGGGGATTTGTATGAAAGATTTTTATGGAGAGTGGTTTTGGATGTTATTGTCAATGTGTATAGATAAGTTAAAAGCTCATGTGAGTTTATAAGAGGAGAGTAGATCAATGAGGCAGCAATATATACAGATGGATGACCTCTAGGGAGAGTAAAGGATGTAGTAGCCTTAGAGATGATTCCATGGAGTGATATTATTAAAATTATTTTTTGAAACATTGACTTTTTTAAATGTTTTGGGAAAAAAAAATAACTTTTGAGAAATGATGTTGTAATGACCTGGTCTTATAGGTTGTTCATTGTTTGTTATACTGTTTTTTTAACTGTTCAGAAAGCACACATAGTTTAGCCACACTTCATGCAGATACACATCAAGCTGCAAACCCTCAGCAAGCTGCCCTTAGACTAATTGTTAAGAAATAATATGGCTGATTAAGACACTGGCCTACATCTGAGCCAATTGGTCAACTGATTGTAATGCAGATTGATGGACATACATTGCACTGTGAATTAAGTAAACAGGCAGTATGGCACTATAAACTATGCTTCAGTGAACGCCATCAAAAACACAGGTAATGACTATTGCTAGCAAGTCATAAAAAGATGTACATATGTTTAATACAGATGAATAATAGCATAGGTTGAAATTGCTGGTTGGAAGATGCACATACCTAAGAGATGAGAAAAGAAGAAAAATGATTAGTCCAGTTACATGGTGGATAAAACTGTTTTTTAATTGTTCAGAAAGCACACTTAGTTTATCCACACTTCATGCAGATCCACATCAAGCTGCAAACCTTCAGCAAGCTGCCCTTGCACCATGCGCCATATCTTTTGGCCATATCTTCAGTAAAATGGCTCCAGTAACAGCCCAATTGGACCTTAATCTGATGCGAAGGGAGTGCAGCATAGGCCTCCATTGCCCAGTAACCCTGCACCCATTATAGAAACGATCCTGATCAGGACACTAGCTGTAGAGAAGAGGAGAAAAAAATAACATTGTGTTTCAAAAAGAACAGCGTCCACTGATCAATGCTACCATTGTGCAAATAATAATTCGAATACTTTAATCATTTAAGCTGTGAATGGTCGTGTTTTGCTTACATTTTGTTATTCTGTGCCAAACTCTCATACACAATGGAAATCTGTGTTTGCTAAAACTCCTGGCTTATTATCCGGTTTATTGTGAATTACAAGCCAGTGGTCAAGGAGCAATCTATTCTGACAAATCCAACCGCAAAACAAAAACATGGGACGTCAGTGCGAGATGATCTTTGATCTACTGTGCTTTACATAATAAAATCTTCTCAAGACTCCCAACACGTCTAACTTGTAATAAGCCCTGCATTCTCATTCAGTAAGAGTCATGCATTATATGCAGACACATACATAAGTTTACATCCACAACTGTATATGATTATCTTCTGAACAACTGAATTTCATGGGGAAGAAAATATAGCATACTCCCAGCCGGTCGCACCCCTAGAGAAGCAACCTACCGCTTTCAAATTGCATAGGCAAGGCAAATGTAGATATCTCTCTGAGACATCTCTACATAAACATACTGTAGTGGCACGTTTAGAGAAGTACAGAAAGCAGGAATATGACAGGGTCACTCAGTCACATTATGTCGTCCCTCAGGAACTTATTTAAAATATTCCTATTTGTTATTATAGGTTCTGTATCTCGGTGAGAATGCGAAAACATCATTAAATTTCAATACATTCCAGTTTTTCACCAGATACTGGCATATTCTTTAGTGAAGCAGAAATCAAGTAACCAATGCATTTTAAGCCTGATTGCACGTTTTCATCCCCCTCAGGTACTAACGGCCAGATAAGCATAATTTATATAAATGCTAATTAAAATAACAATATTGAGAGTAAATGCAGTGTTTGATGTTCGGGAGGGGTTGTGGGGAGTCAAGATATGTTGAAATCAGCATATTGCAGTTTGTGATCATGTATC
Organism: Taudactylus pleione; assembly: GCA_031769625.1. Classification (NCBI taxonomy): domain Eukaryota; kingdom Metazoa; phylum Chordata; class Amphibia; order Anura; family Myobatrachidae; genus Taudactylus; species Taudactylus pleione. The sequence goes on from JAUIMM010000353.1 coordinate 2,654,715, forward strand.
AATGAGCTTCTGCATAAACAGGGAAATTAAATAATGCAAGCTAAGGGATTTTATCTGTGTTGTAGGGCAGCAAAATATTGCGTTATGGGTCATGTTAGTATTGTGCCGATACTGGGAGCATTACATATGCGAGTAATCGAAAGAAGACGTGACAGGCGGAATAATTAGTTTTTTTCATGAGTAATATACCGATTTTAGCCAGAGTGTGCAAGTATGTACATATATATATATATATATATATATATATATAGATATGTTTACATATATCTATATATATATCTATATCTATATATATATATATTAAGCATGTGGAGGCTGAGATTAGTTTAGATTTTCCCGCCAAGTTCGGATTTTTCCCGCTAAAAATCGGGTCACAGAAAGAGGCAAAACGTCATCTTTCATGGACTTTTGTCCAGGAATGATGATGTTTGTCCATGAAAGATGACGTTTTGCCTCTTTCTGAGACACAATTTTTGGCGGGAAAAATTTGAAGTTGGCAGGAAAATCCAAACTAATCCGAGCCTGCACATCCCTAAAATATATATATATATATATATATATATATGTATATATATATATATATATATATATATATATATATATGTAGAAAGGGAAAGGCGGCACTCACTGGACTGATGAAATGAAAGAACCAAACTTGACAACTGTGTCTGCCTCGTTCATCGTTTCAGTTTCACATGACTTTTATCAAGAAGACAATGAAAAAAACAAATACACATACCTTTATAGTGGAATGTCCAAGGTGATTGGTGCAGTGTAATGCTCCATGCTGACATCATCACTGTGCATCAGACACTCAGGCATCACACAGGATAAAGCAGTCTGACGCCCCCGGTGGATAGGAGGAAAAATGACCACTGTGCATCGTGGATATGTGTAAATAGATAGTGAGGCACTGACATGCAGTGCTAAACATGATGAAATGTCAACATAGTGTCACCATATATAATGCAATTTGCAAGGTGTGGGTCAATGCCCACACATCAAAAAATTGAAGAAACAAAGTAACAAAACACAAATCGCTCCTATAGAAGAAGGAACATAAAAACTCCACACCACTCTGTTCCTTAATAGTGAATGTGAATAAAGTGAAAATGTAAAACTATTATTCCAAGTGGAAAACAAATAAGAATAATAATACATATACAAAAGTTAATAAAAAATGAAGAAGATAAAAAAAAACGCAGTATGTAACCATACCGTCATATATAAACGGCAAGTGTACCATCGAAAGGATCCTAAACAGAATATATTGGTGAATACATCTACCAAAACATGTGCATCCGAATAGGTATATGAGATAAAATGACAAAAAATATATACATGTGTGCTACAGAAATGTAAGGAAATGAATGACTGTAGAATACATCCTAATAAAGAAATGTAGCAAAAGAATCACAAAAGAAGACTTAAAGCAATATAGTCTGTGGTGAAGACTAATCCATGGTATACAAATATGACAACCGTGAGGCTATGAGAAAAAAAGCACATGGAACACAGCAGAGCTAAACCCAAAAAGGTGCTCAGGTAATCACAAATATGACAAAACATGAACATGTGCATGAATGCAAAGATAACTTGGACCACCAAGAGAACATACAGATGACTCAACAGTATTGGAAAAACATGATAGAAAAAATCATGATAGAAAAAATCAATAGAAAAAATCAATTAGAAAAAAAATGTTTACAAAAAAATATTTTACACAAAATATGTTATTAAAAAGCTCCCCAAAAAATTGAAAAAGTTGAATATTCTCATAACTCCAGATGTGCACAAATGTCCAAACAAGGAAATGGCCTAACCAGGAGATAAGCCAGAATTCAAAGGGAACATCTGTGACATATCATATCACTCTCCTGTGTGCTACCTGGGTATATAGGAGACTTCTAAGTAGTGCTTACAACACCAGATCTTCCCTGAAGGTCTCCCAAGTACTAGTCAGGCCCAACACTGCTTGGCTTCCAAGTTCAGCTGAGATTGGGCAAGACCAGTGGGGTGTGGTTGTAACAAAAGACAACATCTCCCCCAGGGCTACACTGATAGACAAGAGGATATTATGTTTTTGTATCCGTCCCTGTACGTGTCCTGGAATAATCTAACTGGTAAAAAAATATATAATTGCATACATATGTGCACGTTATGAAATAGGGCTGAACGGTCTTCTGTAAGTCTTCTGTATTCTACAGTCATTCATTTCCTTACATTTCTGTAGCACACATGTATATATTTTTTGTCATTTTATCTCATATACCTATTCTGATGCACATGTTTTGGTAGATGCATTCACCAATATATTCTGTTTAGGATCCTTTCGATGGTACACTTGCCGTTTATATATAATGGTATGGTTTTTTTATCTATATCTTCTTCATTTTTTATTATCTTTTGTATATGTATTAGTACTCTTATTTGTTTTCCACTTGGAATAATAGTTTTACATTTTCACTTTATTCACATTCGCTATTAAGGAATATAGTGGTGTGGAGTTTTTATGTTCCTTCCTTTTATAGGAGCGATTTGTATTTTGTTACTTTGTTTCTTCAATTTTTTGATGTGTGGGCATTGACCCACACCTTGCAAATTGCATTATATATGGTGACACTATGTTGACATTTCATCATGTTCAGCACTGCATGTCAGTGCCTCACTATCTATTTACACATATCCTCGATGTACAGTGGTCATTTTTCCTCCTATCCACCGGGAGCGTCAGACTGCTTTATCCTGTGTGATGCCAGAGTGTCTGACGCACAGTGATGATGTCAGACTCTGGCCCCCGGCAGCATGGAGCATTACACTGCACCAATCACCTTGGACATTCCACTATAAAGGTATGTGTATTTGTTTTTTTCATTGTGTTCTTGATAAAAGTCATGTGAGACTGAAATGTTGAACAAGGCAGACACAGTTGTCAAGTTTGATTCTTTCATTTCATCAGTCCTGTGAGTGCTGCCTTTCCCTTTCTACATATGTAAGTGGGTTTTCAATTGAACTTCCAGGAAGGCACCAAGGCAAGTAATTTATTTTGCATTTATGTGGAGTGCCAGCCATTTGACCATATGTATATATATATTAATGGAGAATTCTTTTAACTTCTTATTTTACATTCAAACAATGGAGATCTCTCACCTCCACCACAACCCTACTTAATCTCTTCTATTTAGTCTCATTTCCAGATTTCAGCTAGTTTTATGTTTATATAGTGCAGTACATAGGGACAGGGCCGGATTAATAACGGGACGGGTGGAGCTGCACATCCAGGCTCACCCATGGAAATAGGCCCACACTATCTGCTGGCAGTGTTAACAGGAATTTTTATTTTTCCTGCCACAGGCTGCCAGCTGCTATGTGGTGTTCATGGAACCACCCACTGAGACTCCGTTGTGCCACTATCGCTATCCCCATCCTACCGAGTCTTCCCACTTGAGAGAACTGGGCATAACTACCATGGCGTGGGTGCAGTTGCTACTGCTTACTGGGTCCGCACTGCCTCCAAGGCCTGCCTTCCCCTCTGCACCCTGTCACGTCATCAAACAGAACACAACTGCCTGGGTCTTGTGGTAGGAACTGTGTGATGGCCGCCTCCCTGCGATCTCTACCCACTGCCCAGTGCCGGTCTATCAGCAGCAGGGCCTCACAGTAAGTGACAGGCTGGGCACTTACTGCATATTATGCTGGCGGCACCACCGGTGGCGTAAAGCGTAATTACAGTTATTTCAAACTTTGCTGGTCACTGAATGTCATTACCTCCTGACTGTGGTTCTGACTGTAGGAGCACAATGGCTGTGGATTGAACCCAGCAGTGACATTATAATATAATGTTGAAGATATTATCATGCCTATGGAAGCAACTCCAGCAACTTGCATAAGGTACCAAGAAATCTCTATATATGCAGGAACTTCCATGTCTGTGTATCTATCTGATTGGCTGGTGCTTTATCTCTCACAATTTTATCTCTCTCCAAGCTTTATTAAATCTCCCCCTTATTGCCAGCGTTGGCGTTAGCGATACAGTGACAGACAGCTGTAAGGTAAGCTTACTGCTGTTATATATACTGAATGGAGAACATAACCCCTGTAACGAGTGCTAAATGTCTCATTGGGAAATGGAGCCCAGAGTCAGAGAGAGACTGAGCACTGCAGAGATCCTTGTGGCAGACGGGCCCGGCCTTGGTGGGTACCAAGGATCTTGCTAGCGCTTCCCTATATGAGTCATTTATTATAATATTATTACATTTAGAAATGCTGAGTTTTGGGGCAGAATTTATAATTGTTATAAATATATATATATAAGCACAAACACAACCGGCACTCACTTGTCGTGAAAGAATGACATGCCCAGGTGCAACAACCAAAAGAAGATTGATATATGGTAAATCAGGAAGGCACTCCGGGACTTGTAATGGTGAATAAATCAAAGAGTCAGCGTTCAGCAATGTTTCGGTTTACTTCAAAACCGTCATCAGGCATTGATGACAACAAAATACAAACTTGCCTATATACCCTTCAACCCACACCTAAGTGAAAACACCCTCAGCTGCCCGCTGCTGGCGCTGTCTCCCACGACATCCGGCGCACTCAGGCGCCCACTCATGACGTCACAGGGTAACCCGACCAGCCCATAGCAACGGAGAAAACAATGATCATACTGAAAAACAACTCTGCTCCACCGACCGGCAGGACTGCTAATGCGCAAAGACATCACCCCATAGCAACCTGCGTGCAGCAGTACAGGCAGCAAACCTGGCTTGCTCGCAATTAACCCCGGTGGTGCCAGAGTAACCAACATAAAATGTGCAGAAGGACATGACAAAGGAACATGAACAATAAAGACATGTCTAGACCAATAACACAAAGCAATGAAGAGCTGATGGAAACAGCTCAAAGTAAATAACAGTACAGGAAAAAATACACAATGTATCACAGATCACATAATACAAAAAAAACATGAAAAATAAAAAATGTCATACCTTGAAGTATGTTCATCAATCATTTCCATGCAAACCATGGTTATGTGTCAGTAACCTCTTTAGCTCTAAAATGAGCACAACCTCTGAAGGACTCTAAGAGATAACCAATTAAATACACTAAAGCTGTAACTAAGTGTACAGTATATGAACAGTATATGTCCAGTGTATAAGGTATACCCTGCAAAACATCTTACATGTGTGTAACATTAGTCAATCACTGCAAAAGACCAAAGGAGACCAACAACCAGTCAAAGCATAACTCAAAGACAACATGTAAGCGATAGTCTCATTGAGGCCGTAGGGGGTCACGGTATTCAATTGGAGGCAAAATGGATCCATACATTTGCATCAGCAGTCCTGCCGGTCGGTGGAGCAGAGTTGTTTTTCAGTATGCTCATTGTTTTCTCCGTTGCTATGGGCTGGTCGGGTTACCCTGTGATGTCATGAGTGGGCGCCTGAGTGCGCCGGATGTCGCCAGCAGCGGGCAGCTGAGGGTGTTATCACTTAGGTGTGGGTTGAAGGGTATATAGGTAAGTTTGTATTTTGTTGTCATTAATGCCCGATGACGGTTTTGAAGTAAACCGAAACGTTGCTGAACTGTGACTCTTTGATTTATTCACCATTACAAGTCCCGGAGTGCCTTCATGATTTACCATATATATATATATATATCTAATGGGGTTATCCAGTTTCAATCAAGTCTGGATTTATGCTTGCATTAATAATGATAGGCAGCAGTAAGCACACCCCCATATCATTGTGGTCAAACACTGCAGAGAGATAAATGCTATGGGGGGAAGGGGTCCTTTAAAATTTGCCATGGGGCCCAAAAAGTTCTTGTTACGTCCCTGGTCCGAGGCATAATACAGATGTTGCCGCGGTGCAGTGAAAGGCTTCACAAGCTCTCCATGCACAACATAAGGTCTCAGCGCCCCCTCAGCACCTAAAGGGACAGAGTAGCTGAGCAGCCTAAAGTCTGTGAAGTCGGCCCGGGCCTCCTTATGCCCCTGTCCACTAGTGTGTCTATACGCACACTAATAAATAGACCCGGGTCACCTCGCTCTGCCTGCCCCACTGCCCCATCCCATTAATGTGCTACCCACACACCGCAGCACAGGCCACACCCCCACAGCATTGGTCATGCCAACCACATAACTAGTTGCACCTCTGCTGCGCTGGTCACACCCACTCCGGCGGCACACAATTGGTCCTTCATAAGATTCTTTTAATTTTATTATTTATTTTCTTAAAAACTTTACAACACTTTTCATAGTTGCTCTGCAGATCTTAATGGGGAAGGGAGAGGATGGGAAGTTGAGTTTTCTGGCTAATATGATGTCAGTGCCATAAACAGTGATTAATCCTTAATTGAGGTGATCACAGATACACTGTAACATTAAAAAAACAATGTAACCACAGTGAAATTGGGTTCATACAAAGCCCTATATAGCCAAAGATTAATAGGGAAACCCTACCATGAAAATAATAATAATCTGATGTGAATATAATAGGTGTAAATAAGAAGTGACATCACATTTCCCTTAGGTCAGTCATACAAAAGACACCAGGGGCCTCAAACCAGAAATAACCAGTCTTGGGCTGCCTGTTGGAGTCTGTGAGGTCATGCTGTGATGTCATAATGGTAACTGCCTGTATCAGGGCTTTGCTGTTGCTGCCTCTCTCATACACTACCAGGTCACTGACACTGCAACACACACCTGCAGGAGATACTCCATAAGGTTAGTGACTGGACAGAGATAAGGGGAGCTTAGTTCCATGCGTCGGCAGACAGCGTGACTACTGTAATATGACTCGTGACCGCGGGGACAGGGCAGTATAGGATAAAAACAGAACCTCACACCTAGTGGGACAGTGTCATTACAGCCCAAAGCGGCTGCATCCTAGGTGGGCATTGTCTGGATGGGACTATACTGTTCCTAATTAATTCCTTTACACAGTGCTCCAGGTGGGTGTTGGATGGGACTATACTGTTCCTAATTAATTCCTTTACACTCTGCCTCCTAAGCCCGGTGTGCCAGTATTGCGGCCTGTTCCATTGTTATTAATGTGCAGAGGTGTGAGAGAATTACAGCATACTGTGCTTTAGCCATTTGTTTTTAACCAATACTGTCATTAGTAAATGTTACATCTAGATCATAGTTTGGGCTCCATGTAAGAGTGATACTAAATGCCGGTGGCATATTTTGTTTCGTGTTACATATGATTATGCCACTGGTATTTACCATCACTTACCTGTCCAGCGAGGTCCAGCGGTGTCCTCCTCCTCCTCCGCTGCATCCTCTGCTGTGTTGCTGTCAGCCTAACGCTGCCGGTGATGGGTCACTGACTAATGTACATACGTGATGACCGTCTGTGTATGCGCATAGAGCTCAAACCCTGTGGGGGCTTCAGAAACAGCGTTAGAGCTGTTTGCTGAATATAACATTGCAGTCATCACCCGTTTTTGCACCAGAAATGAGTACTAAAGGGGTCATGACTCTATCTTACATGGAGCTCTAAATACTAAGGGGGTGCTAGTGTGTTTTCTTCCCACCCCCCTCTTCCTCTCTCTATCTTGTCTCTCCCCCTCCCATGACCACTTCTCCTGTTTGTCACTCTCTTTTCTATCTCACCGTGGACGTGCGCTCGCCATCAACGTGCAAATGCGTTTATCACCGGCCGGGTAATAGGTCAAAGTAGCAGATTGAGGTGACAGAAGGGATGACGGGTTATGCACGGTTAGTGGTGGGTGGGTGATTTGGGCAAACTCTGCATAGCCTCTTAATGCCTAGAGGGACAGGCAGTCCTTCAGCCATGGGTCCCCAGAGGTTTCCTCCACAGGGGGTTTTTCCTCTCCTGAGTGCTAAAGGATGATTCTTTGTGAGTCATGAGGTTTCCGCCATCTTGTTCCTCTTATAGGACAAGAGTGTAAAGGTGTGGGCATATTATCCACTGCACAGGATGATGAACAATTGAACGATTACAATGTTGTAATCATACAGTCATTCTACACTCGTGTAGTGGATATGCACCTTAGGAATTCTGGATCAATATTGTTATAATGCAGAATACTGTAAATAAAAAAAGTTTACATTTTACTTTAAATAAAAGCTTACATTATTTTTTTAAAATATATTTTGCTTAAAGTTGTCTTTATTTTTATTAATAAATGCTCTCACAAGGTGAAGAGACTGAGGTGAGGCCTGGCGAGGTAAATGAGAGCAGAGTTGGTAATGGAAGTAATATGGTGGTGGGGAGGCTGAGAGGATGAAGGCTCAGCTTAGATAAAGTACAGGTAAAGGTGTGAGATCTGCAGGCTTAGGGCCTAAACACTGAGGTGACAATGCAAATGAGAGGGCTTTATGGAGAAATTGTGAGAATGGATCAATGCCTCTGAGTAATATGTGATCAAGAATTGTTAGGAAAACATTATATTTGTATGTAAGAGATTAATGCAAGTCAAATATACCATATATGTGTGATAAACTCCTGCTAGTAACAATAATAAATTAAATACAAAATAATAATAATAATATTACATTTATATAGCACTTTTCTCCAATAGAACTTAAGGCGCTTTACAGATACTTTGAACATAATACAGAGGTTTAGATTTTCATAAAATACAGAAACCATGAATAAAATACAAATAGCAGCCATTTTGGGTCATCAATTCCAAGGATAATTCATCCTACCCACAAAGGAACCAGGTGAGGCAGCCATTTTAGGCGCACTACAGATAAAAAATAATAAGAGAGATCCTTGCCAAATCATCAGAACCATGCATTGTTTATTCTACACAAGAGAGCACCAGGCGAGGCAGCCATCTTGGGTGCACTTCATAGGTTACAATTGCGATTAGCAATACATGAAAATAAGACATACAACGGTAAAATGAAAAGCGACTAACAGGATACCCACTGCATAAATCTGCAGCTTACAGAATGAGGAATATGGTCTTACTCTATAATTGCTTTTATTAACTTTTCTCCTTTACAATTTTAAAGTGAGCTGAAGGGAAACTGTCAAAAGAGGGTCCAGTCACATTAATAAGTTACAAAAAAGTATCTGACTGAAAAGAAAAAAATTATAAATAAAAGAGTCTGAATTCAGAGCCAGCCGTTGGCATAGGCACTCTAAGCAAATGCCTAGGGCATCTGGAATGCCTAGGGGCATTCCATGGCTCTGCAGTTCTCACCCCCCCACTGCCACAATTGGAGCTCAGCCCTGATCGGCAGTGCAGCAGTCAGCCAGTCAGGTGACTGTGGCTACAGGAGACCCATTGCACTGCAGAGAGTGCCCTAAGCCCTGCCTACCGAGTCAGGCCTGTTAAAACTCTGCCTCCTGGCATGTCTGATTAACACTTAGCTCCGCCCCTAATCTGCACTTAGCTCTGCCTCCAACTCACGCTTAGCTCCTCCCCCAAACCTGTATTTCCTGGGATGCCTGAATCTCCGTCCAATGCCCATTCACCTGGGCCCGTCACCTGAGTCACCCCTCCGTCAGCACTGCAGCAGCCGGGCACTAGTCTTCATAATCAGAGGTGGGTGTCATGTCTCTCTATAAAGTAATCAAATTAGTGTTTGTATTAATGCAGTTATATCACATAGTAAGCTCCTGGAGGTTAATTGAGTGCCAAACATTACCTACTGAGTGTGTGCGCGTAGAGTACTATATATATATATATATATATATATATATATATATATATATATTATATATATATATATACACTAGGGGTGAGCGGGTTCGGATTTCTGAAATCCGAACCCCCCCGAGCCCCCCCGATCCGAGTCCGATCCGAGTCAGGCTCGACTTTTCCCGCCTGACTCGGATCTGAAATTGAGGCAAAACGTCATCATCCCGCCTTCCGAGTCTCGCGGGTTTTGGATCCTATATAAGGTACCCGCGTCGGCGCCATTTTCTCACTCGGCTGTGGACAGTGAAGAGGGAGGGTGGGAGTTAGGGCTGTGTAGTGTAGTGTAGTGTAGTGCTGCTGTTGTCCACTACTTCAAAGTCCATAGGGGCTGGCTGTGTTGTGCTGTGCTGCTGTTGTTAATAGGGGCTGTGTCCACTACTTCAAAGTCCATAGGGGCTGGCTGGACTGTGTTGTGCAGTCAGTTCTTCATAGGGGCTGTGTCCACTCCAAAGTCCTGTGCAGTGTCCCAGTCCTAAAGGAGTGCTGTAGTGTTGTCCAGGGGGTGCTCTGTCCATCAGGGGTGCTCCCCCCAAGTGCTAAAAAAATAATATATTTTCTGTGTTTGTGAATTGTGTGCGCAGTAGCCGCACGTGCATCAACAAAGTAGTGCCAAGCGTGCGCCTGTGTCATAAGTAAAGGGCCGGCTGGCTTGACCGTTAAAGGGTGCTGTAACCCCCGAAAGTACACTCCAGTCCAAACAAAAAAAATTATTTTCTGTGTTTGTGAATTGTGTGCGCAGTAGCCGCACGTGCATCAACAAAGTAGTGCCAAGCGTGCGCCTGTGTCATAAGTAAAGGGCCGGCTGGCTTGACCGTTAAGGGTGCTGTAACCCCCGAAAGTACACTCCAGTCCAAACCAAAAAAAAAATTATTTTCTGTGTTTGTGAATTGTGTGCGCAGTAGCCGCACGTGCATCAACAAAGTAGTGCCAAGCGTGCGCCTGTGTCATAAGTAAAGGGCCGGCTGGCTTGACCGTTAAAGGGTGCTGTAACCCCCAAAGTACACTCCAGTCCAAACCAAAAAAAAAAATATTTTCTGTGTTTGTGAATTGTGTGCGCAGTAGCCGCACGTGCATCAACAAAGTAGTGCCAAGCGTGCGCCTGTGTCATAAGTAAAGGGCCGGCTGGCTTGACCGTTAAAGGGTGCTGTAACCCCCGAAAGTACACTCCAGTCCAAACCAAAAAAAAATTATTTTCTGTGTTTGTGAATTGTGTGCGCAGTAGCCGCACGTGCATCAACAAAGTAGTGCCAAGCGTGCGCCTGTGTCATAAGTAAAGGGCCGGCTGGCTTGACCGTTAAAGGGTGCTGTAACCCCCAAAGTACACTCCAGTCCAAACCAAAAAAAAAATTATTTTCTGTGTTTGTGAATTGTGTGCGCAGTAGCCGCACGTGCATCAACAAAGTAGTGCCAAGCGTGCGCCTGTGTCATAAGTAAAGGGCCGGCTGGCTTGACCGTTAAAGGGTGCTGTAACCCCCGAAAGTACACTCCAGTCCAAACCAAAAAAAAATTATTTTCTGTGTTTAGCCGCACGTATATATCAAATCGATATAACATAAATGGAGGACCAAACTTTCTCCGATAAAAATAAAATAGAGAAAGATCAAGAACCACTTCCTCCTAGTGCTGAAGCTGCTGCCACTAGTCATGACATAGACGATAACATGCCATCAACGTCGTCTGCCAAGGCCGATGCCCAATGTCATAGTAGAGGGCACATACAATCCCAAATGGCAAAGTTCAGGAAAATGACCTTGAAAAAGACATTTAAATCAGCTGAAGAGAAACGTAAACTTGCCAATATGCCATTTACGACACGGAGTGGCAAGGAACGGCTAAGGTCGATCCCTAGTATGTTCATGACTAGTGGTTCAGCTTCACATGACGATGGAAGCCCTCCTCCCACTAAAAAAATCAAAAGAGTTAAGCTGGCAAAAGCACAGCGAAGAACTGTGCTTTCTAAGAAGATATCACAAATCCCCAAGGAGAGTCCAAGTGTGGTGGTGGTTGCGATGCCTGACCTTCCCAGCACTGGACGGGAAGAGGTGGCTCTTTCCACCATTTGCACGCCCCCTGCAAGTGCTGAAAGGAGCACCCACAGTCCACTTGCTGATATGCAAATTGAAGATGTCACTGTTGAAGTACAACAGGATGAGGATACTGGTGTAGCTGGCGCTGAGGAGGAAGTTGGCGAGGAGGATTCTGATGGTGATGTGGTTTGTTTAAATCAGGCTCCGGGGGAGACAGTTGTTGTCCGTGGGATGAAAAAGCCCATCACGGTCATGCCTGGGCAGAAGACCAAACATTCCACCTCTTTGGTCTGGCAATATTTCTATCCAAATCCGGACAACAACTGTCTTGCCATATGTACCATATGTAAAGGTGAAATAAGTAGGGGTAGGGACGTCAACCACCTAGGAACATCCTCCCTTATACGGCACCTGCAGCGCGTTCATAAAAAGTTACTGTCAAGTTCAGAAACTTTGGCTAAGACCGTAAGCAGTCCAGGGACACCTAAATCCCGTTGTCCTGTTGTATCCAAGCACCTGCAAACCACAACGTCAACTCCCTCCTCGTCAATTTCCTCCTTAGTCAGGATCGGAAGTAGTCCTGCAGGCCATGTCACTGGCATGACTGACTCTCCTATCCGGGATTCCTCTGGAGGATCCTGCATTGCTACACCTACTGCTGCCGCTGCTGCTGTTGCTGCTGCTGGGAGTCGTTCATCATCCCAGAGAGGAAGTAGGAACACCACTACTTTTACTAAACAATTGACCCTCCAACAGTCCTTAGCGAGGAGGATGAAGTACGACAGCAGTCATCCTGAAGCAAAACGTATAACTGAGGCCTTGACTGCTATGTTGGTGTTAGACGTGCGTCCGGTATCCGCCATTAGTGCAGTGGGATTTAGACAATTGATGGAGGTAGTGTGTCCCCGGTTCCAAATCCCGTCTAGATTCCACTTCACTAGGCAGGCGATACCGAGACTGTACAGAAACGTCAGAAAAAGTGTCCTCAGTGTCCTGAAAAATGCCGTTGTACACAATGTCCACTTAACCACGGACATGTGGACAAGTGGAACAGGGCAGACTAAGGACTATATGACTGTGACAGCCCACTGGGTAGATGTATCACCTTACGCAGCAACAGCAGCAGCGTCACCAGTAGCAGCATCTCAGAAACGCCAGCTCGTTACAAGGCAGGCTACGCTGTGTATCACCGGTTTCAGTAAGAGGCACACCGCCGACAACCTCTTAGAGAAACTGAGGGAAATCATCGCCCAGTGGCTTACCCCACTTAGACTCTGCTGGGGATTTGTGATATCTGACAACGCCACCAATATTGTGCGGGCATTACATCTGGGCAAATTCCAGCACGTCCCATGTTTTGCTCACACAATAAACTTGGTGGTGCAGAATTTTATGAAAAGCGACAGGGGCGTGCAGGAGACGCTTTGGGTGGCCCGAAAAATTTCTGCCCACTTTCGCCATTCAGCGACTGCGTGCCGAAGACTGGAGCGCCAGCAAACACTCTTGAACCTGCCCCGCCATCACCTGAAGCAAGAGGTTGTGAAGCGGTGGAACTCAACCCTCTATATGCTTCAGAGGATGGAGGAGCAGCAAAAGGCCATACAAGCCTATACATCCACCTATGACATAGGCAAAGGAGGGGGTATGCACCTGACTCAAGCGCAGTGGAGAATGATTTCCGTGTTGTGCAAGGTTCTCCAGCCCTTCGAACTTGCCACACGTGAAGTCAGTTCAGACACAGCCAGCTTGAGTCAGGTCATTCCCCTCATCAGGCTTTTGCAGAAGCAGCTGGAGAAAGTGAAGGAGGAGCTAAGACGGAGCGATTCCGCTCGGCATGTGGGACTTGTGGATGAAGCCCTTCATTCGCTTTGCCAGGATTCCAGGGTGGTCAATCTGTTGAAATCAGACCACTACATTTTGGCCACCGTGCTTGATCCTAGGTTTAAAGCCTATGTGGTGTCTCTCTTTCCGGCCGACACAAGCCTGCAGAGGTGCAAAGACCTGCTGGTGAACACACTGTCAGCTGAAGCGGAACGTGACACGTCAACGGCTCCTTCTTCATTTTCTCCCGCAACTGGGGCTGCCAGGAAAAAACTTAGGTATCCTAAGCAACCCGCTGGCGGTGATGCAGGGCAGGCAGGACCAAGTTTGGACATCTGGTCCGGACTGAAGGACCTGGCAACAATTTCTGACATGTCTACTGTCACTGCATATGATACTGTCACCATTGACAGAATGGTGGAGGATTACATCGGTGACAGCATCCAAGTAGGCATGTCAGACAGTCCATACCTGTACTGGCAGGAAAAAGAGGCAATTTGGAGGCCCCTGTACAAGCTGGCTCTATTTTACCTGAGTTGCCCCCCCTCCAGTGTGTACTCCGAAAGAGTGTTTAGTGCAGCCGGGAACCTTGTCAGCGAAAGGCGTAGGAGGTTGCTTCCACAGAATGTGGAGAAGATGATGTTCATCAAAATGAATTATCAGCTCTTCCAGGGAGACCAGCCTCCAGAAGGTACAGAGGGACCTGTGGTGGTGGATTCAAGTGGGGACGAGTTAATACTTTGTGAGGATGAGGATGTACACACTGAAGAGGGTGAGGAATCGGTGGATGAGGAGGATGAGGATGACATCTTGCCTCCGTAGAGCCAGTTTGTGCAGGGACACATTAATTGTCAGCTTGTTTTGTGGGGGCCCAAACGAACCAATCATTTCAGCCACAGTTGTGTGGCAGACCCTGGCGCTGAAATGATTGATTTGTTAAAGTGTGCATGTCCTGTTTATACAACATAAGGGTGGGTGGGAGGGCCCAAGGACAATTCCATCTTGCACTTCTTTTTTTTCTTTGCATTATGTACAGTTTGGGGCCTAGTTTTTCTAACTGCCATCCTGTCTGCCACTGCAGTGTCACTCCTAGATGGGTCACGTGTTTGTGCCGCCCACTCGTGTCGCTTAGCATAGTCATCCAGCTACCTCGGTGCAACCTTTTGGACATGAAAACACTATTGTGAGGTGTGAGGTGTTCAGAATAGACTGGAAATGAGTGGAAATTAAGGTTATTGAGGTTAATAATAGCATAGGAGCAGAGAAACCAACAAATTCTGTGATTTTAGCTGTTTTTATGCTTTTTAAAAAAAAAATACAGATCCAAAACACAAAACCCAGAACCCAAAACACGGAAGGGTGGTTTTGGCAAAACCAATCCAGATCCAAAACACGAAGAAAGATCCAGATCCAAAACCAAAACACAAAACACGAAAAGTGGCCGGTGCACACCCCTAATATACACACATACATTCATACAGACCTGGCAACAGGGGGGTACAAGGGGTACACCTGTCCCGGGCCCCATGGTTCTCAGAGGCATCTAGTTGGGCTGTGGCACCTAAATGCAATTTACCTACTGACCGCACTGGCCATTCACCTGGCGCTGTGCAGAGAAATGCAGCCGGTCAGTGTAACACCCTCCCGCCCACAGTGGCCCACTCCGGTGACTACCTTCCCCAATGACCCTTCCTCTTCAGCTAACTCTGTCACCTGATGCACCCTGTCACCTGTTGCGCCATATCAGGTGACAGTGCCCTGCAGGGGCGTCATTACTTGCGATGGTGCTGAGTCTCATTTGATGGTGCGTGATCTCTTCTGTCTCCCTGCCTTCTGCCGCCATGCAGCCGCGGCCACCTAGGGAGAGATAAAGGAGGCAAGAGCAAGTTTGACTCGCGATCTGACACCTTCCTGACCCCTGAGGCAGCCGCAGCAGCAACGAGCATGTTAAGTCTATTGTTGCTTTATATATATATATATATATATATATATATATATATACATATATATATATAGAGAGAGAGAGAGAGAGAGAGAATATATATAGGGCGGTGTTCAATTCTTTTCGCAGTCCGGATCTCCCATCTAAAGAGACTGGAGATCGCTGACCGCTATTCAACTGTTCCAGCTTTTTGCGCTGTTCGTGCCCAAAGTATTTGGGTTTAGCCGCGTAAATCGGCTAACCCTGACCAAAGTGCTGGGTGCGATCGCGAAAAGTGCCATTTGGGCGGCCAAACAGGTCACTTTTCGCCCATTTCAGTTCGCACTTGCCTGAGGCTGAAAGCTGAAATGGAGTGCTGGCAGCTGATTGCGCCCGACAGGAGCAACAATTGAATCACTCGTTCCATCCTTCATTAACTTGAATGGGGCTGCATGCAATTTCGTTAGGTTGATGTGCAGCACATCAAACCTGTCGACGTTGCATATGACCGTTGGAGCGCACATATCGTGCATACACACAGCACAATATGCAAGATATGTCATTACGATTTGGCCAATTCGTATCAACATCATCCCAGTGTGTGCCTGGTATTACAGTATTACTGTGTCTTATATTTATTGTTTAATGTATTAGCACATGCAGGGGAGGGATGTGTGGTTTCAGGGGTCGAGGATAGTGATGTGGGGAGGTGGTCAATGGGGGCCCCCAGAGACATCAGTGTACCGGGCCCCAAGATTTCTGTTGCCGGCCCTGTATATATATATATATATAAACTCAAGATCAGGCGGCACACTCCCGCCCATGTGAACACAAGCTGCTGCTGTGTTCAAGTAAAGCTGTGAGGAGTCGTTATTTACAAGACAACTGAGTGCTGCTCTTTGGAGTTATGTATGTGTATATATATATATATATATATATATATATATATACATACACAATAGATATATATATATATATAAATGTAGGGGATGCAGTCGGCACCCCGTCGTGCGGGATGCCAACGGTCTGAATACCGGTGCCAAATTCCTGAAGGTAAGTATTGGGGTGTTAGGGGGAGGGTTAGGGTTAGGCACTGGGGAGGATTAGGGTGCAGGGAAGGGGAGGTGAGGTTTAGTCACTAGGTAGGAGGTTACGTTTAGGTATCGGGGAGGGGGAGCTAGGTTTAGGGTGCAGGGAGGGGGAGGTTGGGCTTAGGCACTAGGGGGGTAGGTTAGGGTTAGGCACCAGGGAGGGAGGGTTAGGGTAGGGCTTAGGGAGAAACTTATCTTCTAATGGGAGTTGGGATTTTGACTGTGGGGATGCCATTGTCGGGATTTTGACCTGCGGCATTCCGACAGCTAGGATTTAGTACCCAACCCATATACACACAGTATATACATATATACTGTATATATACACACACAGTATATGTGTGTGTATATATATATATATATATATTACTAGGGGTGTGCACCGGCCACTTTTCGTGTTTTGGTTTTGGATCTGGATCTTTCTTCGTGTTTTGGATCTGAATTGGTTTTGCCAAAACCACCCTTCCGTGTTTTGGGTTCTGAGTTTTGTGTTTTGGATCTGTATTTTTTTTTAAAAAAAGCATAAACAGCTTAAATCACAGAATTTGTGGGTTTTTATGCTCCTATTCAATTATTAACCTCAATAACCTTCATTTCCACTCATTTCCAGTCTATTCTGAACACCTCACACCTCACAATATTGTTTTTATGGCCAAAAGGTTGCACCGAGGTAGCTGGATGACTATGCTAAGCGACACGAGTGGGCGGCACAAACACGTGGCCCATCTAGGAGTGACACTGCAGTGGCAGACAGGATGGCAGTTTGAAAAACTAGGCCCCAAACAGTACGTACTGCAAAGAAAAAAAGAGGTGCAAGATGGAATTGTCCTTGGGCCCTCCCACCCACCCTTATGGATGTATAAATAGGACATGCACACTTTAACAAACCAATCATTTCAGCGCCAGGGTCTGCCACATGACTGTGGCTGAAATGATTGGTTCGTTTGGGCCCCCACAAAACAAGCTGGCAATTAATGTGTCCCTGCACAAACTGGCTATACGGAGGCAAGATGTCGTCCTCATCCTCCTCATCCACCGATTCCTTGGATAAAACAGGAAAAAGTGATTTAGGTGTCCTTGGACTGCTTACGGTCTAACCCAAAGTTTCTGAACTTGACAGTAACTTTTTATGAATGTGCTGCAGGTGCCGTATAAGGGAGGATGTTCCTAGGTGGTTAACGTCCCTACCCCTACTTATTTCACCTTTACATATGGTACATATGGCAAGACAGTTGTTGTCCGGATTTGGATAGAAATATTGCCAGACCAAAGAGGTGGAATGTTTGGTCTTCTGCCCAGGCATGACCGTGATGGGCTTTTTCATCCCACGGACAACAACTGTCTCCCCCGGAGCCTGATTTAAACAAACCACATCACCATCAGAATCCTCCTCGCCAACTTCCTCCTCAGCGCCAGCTACACCAGTATCCTCATCCTGTTGTACTTCAACAGTGACATCTTCAATTTGCATATCAGCAAGTGGACTGTGGGTGCTCCTATCAGCACTTGCAGGGGGCGTGCAAATGGTGGAAAGAGCCACCTCTTCCCGTCCAGTGCTGGGAAGGTCAGGCATCGCAACCGCCACCACACCTGGACTCTCCTTGGGGATTTGTGATATCTTCTTAGAACGCACAGTTCTTCGCTGTGCTTTTTGCCAGCTTAACTCGTTTGATTTTTTTAGCAGGAGGAGGGCTTCCATCGTCATGTGAAGCTGAACCACTAGTCATGAACATAGGGAAAGACCTTAGTCGTTCCGTGCCACTCTGTGTCATAAATGGCATATTGGCAAGTTTACGTTTCTCTTCAGATGATTTAAATGTTTTTATTAAGGTCATTTTCCTTAACTTTGTCATTTGGGATTGTATGTGCCCTCTACTATGACATTGGGCATCAGCCTTGGCAGACGATGTTGATGGCATGTTATCGTCTATGTCATGACTAGTGGCAGCAGCTTCAGCACTAAGAGGAAGTGGTTCTTGATCTTTCCCTATTTTATTTTTATCGGAGAAAGTTTGGTCCTCCATTTATGTTATATTGATTTGATATATACGTGCGGCTAAGGCGCACACAAACACAGAAAATATTTTTTTATTTTTGCTGGAGAGTAGTGCACTTTGTGGGTTACAACACCCTTTAAGAAATGAGCCAGCCGGCCCTTTACTTATGGGACACAGGCGCACGCTTTGCGCTGCTCCTTTGTTGATGCACATGCAGCTACAGTGCACACAAGTCACAAACACGGAAAATATATATTTTTTTTTGCACTTGGGGGGAGCACCCCTGATGGACAGAGCACCCCCTGGACAACACTACAGCACCCCTTTAGGACTGGGACACTGCACAGGACTTTGGAGTGGACACAGCCCCTATGGACAACTGACTGCACAACACAGTCCAGCTAGCCCCTATGGACTTTGAAGTAGTGGACACAGCCCCTATGGACAACAGCAGCGCAGCACAACACTACACTGCACTACACTACACTACACAGCCCAGCCAGCCCTAACTCTCACCCTCCCTCTTCACTGTCCACAGCCGAGTGAGAAAATGGCGCCGACGCAGGTACCTTATATAGGATCCAAAACCCGCGAGACCCGGAAGGCGGGATGATGACGTTTTGCCTCAATTTCAGATCCGAGTCAGGCGGGAAAAGTCGAGCCGGACTAGGATCGGCCTCGGATCGGGGGGGCTCGGTGGGGTTCGGATTTCAGAAATCCGAACCCACTCACCCCTAGTTTAAACACTAAGATTGGTGGTGGGATTATATGCTTGGGGGCACCAGCCAAACTCTTGCCTAGTGCACCATATTGGCTAGTGCCGGCTCTGTCTGCATTGCATAAAATCTATGTATGAAGCCCACATGGATTACTGACACCTCAGGTGTGATGTGGTAACTTTGGGCTATGGTGAGGGTTCCAATGACACAGACTTTATTTAGGTGCAATATAGAGAAATACAAGCTCTATGAGACCACCTAAACATATATCATTACATTTCTAAACAGCAAGAGTGGTATTAATATCATACAGGTTTAATCTTCCTATCATATAAGAACCAATATCAATAAAAAGGAATAAAAATGTGGTGGTATATTAGCATAAGCACTGTAGCTCCAATGTATATAAGGGACACTTTGAACAAAAATCAAATAACAATGTGCCTGTTATCAAATAAATCCGGCAGGGTGCTTGGATAAATAGCAGCTCAGGGTGGGCCCTAGGTCTACTAGCAGCCTGTGAGAGAAATGTAAAGAGCAACCTGTCTTGCAGTAATGTAAATCTTCAAACTATATTAGAAATTGGATTTTGAGAATAAGCCTACAATAAGTACATCTGTACCAACAATTGATTACACTCATATTATATTAAGACTCAAAATACAAGAAAAAATATGTAATCTGGATAAAAAAAAAAATACAAAGGTCAGAGGCCTGATACAAGTGACCCGCGCCATGCCTTGTGCCGCGTATTGTTATGATTAAACTGACATATGTACATTTTTAGTAGGGAGCACCCATTTAGTTTGTTGCCGATTGCAGCACAAATGTGCCCGCGACTCATGCTATATGCCACGCTGTGCTATGGCGCGTCCCCGATCGCGGGACTGCGTCTCCTTTCAAACCTATGGAGATGCACTTGCGCTACCCCGATCACGGAAAGACGTCTCGCACCTGCATGGCGTGACTCTCTGTGCTATGAGCAACAATGCAGCTGGGCCCATCTGTAATCTGCCCTGGGCTCCACTTTGTCTAGAACCCGCCCTGTACTCAACATAACTGTTCTGAAAATGTTGCTTATCTGGAGAACTACACTGTATATAACATGCCTGCTCCCCTCTAACCAGGATCCTCTTCACAGTAAGAGAACGTTCTGCTCCTGATTTTCTCACTAATTTCCCACCTGAAATCGCCTGCATTCATTATTTGGAGTTAGAAGCATTTAACATCAATTTTCAAATTGGAAGAGTCATCCATCACCTGCTCAGCTGCCTCAGCACCGCAGACAGAGTCTTCACCTCACCAAAGCCAGCCATAGTCAGCGCTGTGCCCTCAGCACCTCAGCCTGCCCGGCCGCTGTGTCTGTGACTCATCCCACTATGGGGTGGTGCCATTGTATGGCCGCCCCGAAGGAACGAGTTTCGAGCCTGCTCTGTACCAGGTGTAGACAGTCGGCACTGTCCATGGTGGATAACCACAAAAATGTATGGTGAGAGAGACACTGGGTTGATAATTGACATCCTAGCAGATGGAAAGCTCAGTTAGGAGGATGGTCTGCACTAGTGTCCGAGTTGGAGCAGGCCATTGTGAGAGCTCTGGCTACTGATGGTCCGGTGGTGTAGTCCACACTAATATTCAGATGTGAGCAGGCCAGTGTGAGTGCTCTGGCTACTGTTGGTCTGATGGAATAGTCTGCATATCACATAACTGGCTCATATCCACTCAAGACCAGGGACATCTTATCCCATGTGTGGTGTCCAAGTAGGCCCCTGCCCCTTGTGCCAGCACGTGTGCATGGTAGGTAGACTCTTGCACTGGGCTGGTGCTGTTTTCCTGGTGATTCCTCTATCGTGCTAGCAGCTGCACAAGGTAAGTATATTGAATAGGTGTGTACCACACACTCTGCACCAATTACAGATATGCAACTGCACTGAATCAAACATTAGGTAGCATAAATGTCTCCAACAGTGCAGAGTGGGCATGCTGATGTGGCCTGTATGCAACTTCCCCCCCACACCTGAGATGGCGGGACAGTCCCAGAAAAACGTCACTGTCCCGCCCAAAGTGGGACAATTGGAAGTTGTGTGTGTGTATATATAGATACATATACATAATATACAGTGTATATATATATATATATATATATATATAAAATTTATTTATTTATTAACCAATGGGATTATTTAGTTTCAAACAAGTCAGCTGTATGATTGCATTAAAAATGAAAGGCAGCAGCAAGCACACCCCCATATTACTGCAGTGTAACACTGCAGAGAGATGTGTCTCTATAAAAGCAATGGGGGGAAGGGATCCTTTAAAATTTTGCCATGGGGCCCACAAAGTTCTAGTTACAGTACATCCTGGTCCAGGTAATAATACAGATATCGCCACAGTCAAAGGATTCACAAGCTCTCCATGCACAACATAAGGTCTCAGCGCCCCCTCAGCACCTAAAAGACAGAGTAGCTGAGCAGCCTAAAGTCTGTGAAGTCGGCCCGGGCCTCGTTATGCCCCTGTCCACTAGAGTGTCAATACGCACACTAGTACAGAGACCCGGGTCACCTCGGTCTGCCTCCCTCACTGCCCCAACCCATTTATGTGCTACCCACATCCCGCAGCACAGGCCACACCCCCACTAGTCGCACCCCTGTAGCGCTGGTCAAAGCCCCTGCGGCTGCACACAATAGGCCCTTCATCAGTTTTAGCTCCAGGCTTATGTGCACCTTAATCTGGTACTGCATAGGGGGAGATAACTGATCAAACCTTTTAAATAGGACTAGGGATGTGCGAGGGTCCATTTTTGCCGGATTTGGATTTGGTTCTAATTCGTCGTCCGGCTTTGGATTTGGATTTGCAAAACTGCGGTGACTGGCTTTGGATTTGGATTTGGATTTTTTACAAAAATGTACAAAAAAAAGCTAAAATCACATAAATTGTTATTTTTTTCTTCCTAGAGTATTATTAACCTCAATAACATTAATTTCCAGTCAATGTAGACCACCTCACAGTTTATAATTTTGTTTTCACCATTATTGGCCAAAGGTTGCAGTGAGCTGACTGGTTACTAAGCGAGAGAGCAGCAGCGCAACGACACAGACACTAAAGTTTAAAGCACATCTGTGACATTTCTGTGGAATTGTCCTTGGGCCCTCCCACCCACCCAGTGGGGTACGGCCAGCAGAATCACAGTACTTGTATACACAGTGGGCTACGGCCCAAGGAGTCACAGTGCACAATCTTATTCAGATTACACCGCACATAGGCCCTGATTCAGAGCTGGACGCTCTGACAGAGCGCTTGCTCTGAATCAGGGCCGGCCCTCTTACTTTTTTGAGCGGCCTACTGGCCGCTCGCATAGCTGTGGGTGGCCACCCACAGCTATAGCGAGCGGCCAACATGATGGTCGTGATGGTCAAGACCATCACGACCATCGGGCTTGCGACGAGACCCTTGCGGTAGGGTCTCGCCACCGCAAGCCCTAGTGATGTCAGTGGGGCCGGCCCCAGACGGTAGGCGTTCCCATGGGTGCGAGACCCATAACGCCCCCTTTGGTGCGAGACCCATAACGACGACTTGGCCATCGTTATTCGTGTCTCGCGCATGCGCAGGACGGAGCCGCCTCCGTTGTGCGCATGCACACTTGGGCAACATTGACCTGCTTGCGAGCGCTCAGCGCTCGTGAATGCTCAGCGCTCGTGAATGCTCAGCGCTCGCGAGCGGGTCTGAATCAGGCCCATAGTGCCCCTGATTTACATTACACCATAAAGGAGTGTCTATTATTTATGTTACGACACACAGTAGTGCCCCTTTTACACAATGCCCACAGTAGTGACCCTTTTACACAATGCTCACAGTAGTGACCCTTATACATAAAGCCCACAGTAGTAATGCCCCTTATACAATGCCCACAGTAGTAGTGCCACTTATGCAATGCCCACAGCAATAGTGTCCCTTACACAATGCCCCCAGCAGTGGTGTCCCTTACACAATGCTCCCTGTAGTGGTGCCCCCTATGCAGTGCCCTTAGTAGTAAGTCCCCCTATGCAGTGCCCCCAGTAATAATGCATCTTGTAGTAGTGCCCCCAATAGTTATGCCCCCATTAGCAGTGCCCCCATTAGCAGTGCCCCCATTAGTAGTGCCCCCATTAGAATGACCCCCAGTAGCATGCCCCCCAGTAGCATGCCCCCCCAGTAGTATGCCCCAATTAGTAGTGACCCTAGTATGCCCCCATTAGCAGTGCCCCCATTAGCAGTGCCCCCATTAGTAGTGCCCCAGTAGCATGCCCCCCAGTAGCATGCCCCCAGTAGTATGCCCCCATCAGTAGTGCCTCTAGTATGCCCCCATCAGCAGTGCCTCCAATAGTATGCCCCCATCAGCAGTGCACCCAGTAGTATGCCCCCATTAGTAGTGTCCCCAGTAGTATGCCATCCAGGAGCAAAGCCCCCATTAGTAGTGCCCCTAGTATGCCCCCCAGTAGTATGCCCCCCAGTAGTAGTGCCCCCAGTAGTAGTGCCCCCATTAGTAGTGCCCCCATTAGTATGCCCCCCAGTAGCGTGCCCCCATTAATAGTGCCCCTGCTGCAGTGCAGCATGGTTATACCAAGGTGCACAGTTACCTGCTCTTTCTTACTCTATTCCCAAACCTGAATCAGGCCCTAAGTCCTAGAGAGAGATAAAGCGGATAGAGATAAAGTGCTATCAAATTTGCTCCTGACATTTTTCCATCACAGCCTGTAAAGTGACAGTTAGGAGCTGATTGGTTGGTACGTTCTCTCTATCCTCTTTATCTCTCTCCAAGGCTTAGTGCATAGACCCCTGTGTTTGAAAAATTACAGTTTGGAGCTGATTGGTTGGTACTATGGGGTCTATGCATTAAGCCTTGGAAAGAGATAAAGTACCAACCAATTAGCTCCGAACTGTCACTTTACATATTGTGTTTGAAAAATGACAGTTAGGAGCTGATTGGTTTGTACTTTATCTCCGTCCACTTGATCTCTCTCCAAGGCTTAGTACATAGAACCCACAGTCTGTTATCTGCCTACCCAGACTTTGGCTTTGGAATTAGGGCCTGATTCAGACCTGCTCGCTAAGCCGTGATCGCTCGCTGCCAAAGGGGCCGGGAATGCAAATACCGCGATCGCACTGTGTGGCATAAGGACGCCCTCTATGTCTTAGAGAGCAACGGCAGTGAGCATACGCTGGTGTATAAATCCGCCCACCTTTCTCTCTTAGCACATGTCATCTCCAGGAAGTGTGTGATTAATCGGGAACATCGAGACCTATTGGAGCTGCACACAGCACTTGAGGTAGCCCCTACCCCACCGTAAGCACTGCGATCAGTCCCGGCTAAAATACAATAAAGTGACGTGTTCAATGACGTTACTTTGCTAATTATGCACACCCATTAAACTCCTTTTTTGATGCTCAGACACGCCTGCGTTCGCACTGCCACTCCCCCGTTCACAAGCACCTTCCCCTGGCACCACCCACAAACGACGCTGTCACTCATAGTAGCGTCCTGTCTGTGTACTACGAGCGCACGATTCCTGGCCGCAGTGACTGGTTTGCGCATGCGCACTTTGACGCATACGCATGCGCAGATGTGCGATTTTCACTCCTAGTGAGCGAGCGCAGCTTAGCGACCGGGTCTGAATCAGGCCCTTAGACTGCTGCAATACTGTTTTATTCTTGCCTCAGCTCAACTGTTGCTTCAAACAGCTTGATCCTGACATTGCTACAGGATTTTGATTTGATGCTACATCTACAAGTACACTGCTGAAACTGTCCTAACTTCATTGGTACCTTCTTTTGCCTTTGCACTTAGAGCCTGTGTTATCCTATGGTCTCCTAGGTCTGGCATCCTTTGACAATAAACAGCTCTGACTCAAATCTCCTAGGAGAAACCGACTACAAGTAAACACAACTTTTTAGAATAGTTGGCTGCTTTCGGGAAAGGAGTCTCTAGCCTGGTCATTTGTACCTCGCAACACCTTACATTTTATAGATGACCAAGGTGGTGGTACACAGCCCTACTCCTTAACCCAGGCTGTTACTTCAGTACCTGTCCTTCTTACTGCTCTAACCAGCCATGCCCTAAATATGCATTATTATAGATGGTGATAGAATGAACACTTAGGGGCCTATTTATCCTACAAAAAATGTGGACAATCGAAGGGTTGCTGTATTTTCTGGTGTCCATGTCATTTACCAAGGAGGTACCACGTCTGCTGCATTCTCCATGTTAACTATTGCAAACAAAGACCCATCGCTGTCTACTGTAGGTAGACTGGGCAAAATATAAATTTAACAAGCAACCAAAAAATAGCTTTTCAGAGCTTTGCCATACTTGCTAATATAGGGCCTGATTCAGAGCCGGACGCTATTTGCGTTCGCTCGTCAAGAAAATAGGGGTGGCTATTCAAATGAACCGTTCGCTGTTTGCGGTCTGTTCACGCCTCTAGGTCTGAACGAGCGTACAAAACTTGTGGTCGTTTTTTGGGAAACTACGCCCCCTGGCCGCTCGCATCCTACGTCATGTCCGCTATTTATTAGATTAATCGAGTACATCGACCAGGGTATGAACTGCTTGCTATTCTTTGGGTTGGTTTTTCCTACCACAATTTTGCAAGCAGTTCTGGCTAAAAAATAACCCAGTGACGTGGTCAATGACGCTGCTGTATTAATTATGTACACCCATTAAACGCCCGTTTTGACCTTTAAGCACGTCTGCGTTCGGATTTCCACTCCCCATTTTCAAGCACCTTCCCCTGTTACCACCCACAAACGCCTCATTCTGTCACTCAAAATAGCAGGCATTCGTAATTTAGCGAACAAACGATTTTCGGCCGCACTGACTGGTTCGCGCATGCGTATTATGATCCGTACGCATGCGCAGTTGGGCGAACATCGCTCGGAGCAAACGAGCAGCCACTTGCGTCCGGCTCTGAATCAGGCCCATAATCTTTAGATGGCATAAATCATTTTAGCTTTGAAGCTACAACTTCACAAATCTTATTAATGGCTGCACATGTGCATTAGCTCAGCGGAGTTTGAACCTGGACGAAAAAATATGTCTGTGTCCCAGTGTCTGAGGCATGAAACAAGGGCTTTTATGTAAATATTATGTAAATATTATTAAATAGGCAACTTAAAGACAACCCACTAAAAATAGAGCTGTGCAGTTCGGTTCCCCAGGAATCTGAATCCACCTGAATTTGGTGAATCTGGACATCCGAGTATTAGTTCTGATCTTCCCACGGTTTGGAATTAGAATTTTAAATCCAAATTTCGGGTTGTGGATTGCAAAAATTACATGATTTTAGTAGGGGTGAGCGGGTTCGGATTTCTGAAATCCGAACCCCCCCGAGCCACCCCGATCCGAGGCCGATCCGAGTCAGGCTCGACTTTTCCCGCCTGACTCGGATCTGAAATCGAGGCAAAACATCACCATCCCGCCTTCCGGGTCTCGCGGGTTTTGGATCCTATATAAGGTACCCGCGTCGGCGCCATTTTCTCACTCGGCTCTGGACAGTGAAGAGGGAGGGTGGGAGTTAGGGCTGGCTGGGCTGTGTAGTGTAGTGTAGTGTAGTGCAGAGTAGTGTTGTGCTGTGCTGTGCTGCGCTGTGCTGCTGTTGTCCATAGGGGCTGTGTCCACTACTTCAAAGTCCATAGGGGCTGGCTATGTTGTGCTGTGCTGCTGTTGTTAATAGGGGCTGTGTCCACTACTTCAAAGTTCTTAGGGGCTGGCTGGACTGTGTTGTGCAGTCAGTTCTCCATAGGGGCTGTGTCCACTCCAAAGTCCTGTGCAGTGTCCCAGTCCTAAAGGGGTGCTGTAGTGTTGTCCAGGGGGTGCTCTGTCCATCAGGGGTGCTCCCCCAAAGTGCTAAAAAAATTATATTTTTTGTGAATTGTGTGCGCAGTAGCCGCACGTGCATCAACAAAGTAGTGCCAAGCGTGCGCCTGTGTCATAAGTAAAGGGCCGGCTGGCTTGACCGTTAAAGGGTGCTGTAATCCCCAAAGTACACTCCATCCAAACCAAAACAAAATATTTTTTCTGTGTTTGTGAATTGTGTGCGCAGTAGCCGCACGTGCATCAACAAAGTAGTGCCAAGCGTGCGCCTGTGTCATAAGTAAAGGGCCGGCTGGCTTGACCGTTAAAGGGTGCTGTAACCCCCAAAGTACACTCCAGTCCAAACCAAAAAAATATATATTTTCTGTGTTTGTGAATTGTGTGCGCAGTAGCCGCACGTGCATCAACAAAGTAGTGCCAAGCGTGCGCCTGTGTCATAAGTAAAGGGCCGGCTGGCTTGACCATTAAAGGGTGCTGTAACCCCCAAAGTACACTCCAGTCCAAACCAAAAAAAAAAATATTTTCTGTGTTTGTGAATTGTGTGCACAGTAGCCGCACGTGCATCAACAAAGTAGTGCCAAGCGTGCGCCTGTGTCATAAGTAAAGGGCCGGCTGGCTTGACTGTTAAAGGGTGCTGTAACCCCCAAAGTACACTCCATCCAAACCAAAACAAAATATTTTTTCTGTGTTTGTGAATTGTGTGCGCAGTAGCCGCACGTGCATCAACAAAGGAGCAGCGCCAAGCGTGCGCCTGTGTCCCATAAGTAAAGACCCGGCAGTCTCATTTCTTAAAGGGTGGTGTAACCCACAAAGTGCACTACTCTCCAGCAAAAATAAAAAAATATTTTCTGTGTTTGTGTGCGCCTTAGCCGCACGTATATATCAATATAACATAAATGGAGGACCAAACTTTCTCAGATAAAAATAAAATAGGGAAAGATCAAGAACCACTTCCTCCTGTTGCTGCTGCTGGGAGTTGTTCATCATCCCAGAGAGGAAGTAGGAACATCACTACTTTTACTAAACAATTGACCCTCCAACAGTCCCTAGCGATGAGGATGAAGTACGACAGCAGTCATCCTGAAGCAAAACGTATAACTGAGGCCTTGACTGCTATGTTGGTGTTAGACGTGCGTCCGGTATCCGACTTTAGTGCAGTGGGATTTAGACAATTGATGGAGGTAGTGTGTCCCCGGTTCCAAATCCCGTCTAGATTCCACCTGCATCCTCAAAGCAGCAGCGACAAGCGTGCGTCTGTCTGTTAAAGGGTGGTGTAACCCTCAAAGTGCTCCAAAAAATAAAAAACTATTTTTTAATGTGTTTGTGACTTGTGTGCGATGTAGCCACACGTGCATCAACATAGTAGCAGCGCCAAGCGTGCGTCTGTGTCATAAGTCAAGGGCTGGTTTGGACATCTGGTCCGGACTGAAGGACGTGCCAACAATTTCTGACAAGTCTACTGTTACTGCATATGATACTGTCCTCAAAGCAGCAGCGACAAGCGTGCGTCTGTCTGTTAAAGGGTGGTGTAACTCTCAAAGTGCTCCAAAAATGAAAAAAATTTTTTTAATGTGTTTGTGAATTGTGTGCGATGTAGCCGCACTTGCATCCTCAAAGCAGCAGCGACAAGCGTGCGTCTGTCTGTTAAAGGGTGGTGACACCCTCAAAGTGTGCTACACAAACAATAAAAATATTCTTCTTCTTTTTTCTGTCTTTGTGAATTGTGTGGGCTGTAGCTGCACTTGCATCCTCAAAGCAGCAGCGACAAGCGTGCGTCTGTCTGTTAAAGGGTGGTGACACCCTCAAAGTGTGCTACACAAACAATAAAAATATTCTTCTTTTTTCTGTCTTTGTGAATTGTGTGGGCTGTAGCCGCACTTGCATCCTCAAAGCAGCAGCGACAAGCGTGCGTCTGTCTGTTAAATGGTGGTGTAACCCTCAAAGTGTGCTCTACAAACAATAAAAATATTCTTCTTTTTTTTTTCTGTCTTTGTGAATTGTGTGGGCTGTAGCTGCACTTGCATCCTCAAAGCAGCAGCGACATGCGTGCGTCTGTCTGTTAAAGGATTACATCGGTGACAGCATCCAAGTAGGCATGTCAGACAGTCCGTACCTGTACTGGCAGGACAGTACAAACTGGCTCTATTTTACCTGAGTTGCCCCCCCTCCAGTGTGTACTCCGAAAGAGTGTTTAGTGCAGCCGGAAACCTTGTCAGCGAAAGGCGTACGAGGTTGCTTCCACAAAATGTGGAGAAGATGATGTTCATAAAATGAATTATCAACTCTTCCAGGGAGACCAGCCTCCAGAACGTACAGAGGGACCTGTGGTTGTGGATTCCAGCGGGGACGAATTAATACTCTGTGAGGATGAGGATGTACACAACACTGAAGAGGGTGAGGAATCGGTGGATGAGGAGGATGAGGACGACATCTTGCCTCCGTAGAGCCAGTTTGTGCAGGGACAGATTAATTGCCAGTTTGTTTTGTGGGGGCCCAAACGAACCAATCATTTCAGCCACAGTCGTGTGGCAGACCCTGGCGCTGAAATGTTTGGTTTGTTAAAGTGTGCATGTCCTGTTTATACAACTTAAGGGTGGGTGGGAGGGCCCAAGGACAATTCCATCTTGCACCTCTTTTTTTTTCTTTGCATTATGTATAGTTTGGGGCCTAGTTTTTCTAACTGCCATCCTGTCTGCCACTGCAGTGTCACTCCTAGATGGACCACGTGTTTGTGCCGCCCACTCGTATCTCTTAGCATAGTCATCCAGCTACCTCGGTGCAACCTTTTGGACATAAAAACTCTATTGTGAGGTGTGAGGTGTTCAGAATAGACTGGAAATGAGTGGAAATTAAGGTTATTGAGGTTAATAATAGCATAGGAGCAGAAAACCCCACAAATTCTGTGATTTTAGCTGTTTTTATGCTTTTTGTCAAAAAAATACAGATCCAAAACACAAAACCCAGAACCCAAAACACGGAAGGGTGGTTTTGGCAAAACCAATCCAGATCCAAAACACGAAGAAAGATCCAGATCCAAAACCAAAACACAAAACACGAAAAGTGGCCGGTGCACACCCCTAGATTTTAGCTGTTTTTAAAAACTTTTTAAATCCATCTACTGGAAAGCCCCTTAAGATTCTTATAGCTACTCTAGGGAGGACTTCATGTTATCAATCAAGGCTGGACTGTCCATATGGCACTTCTGGCAAATGCCAGTAAGAGGCTGAGCCTTTCAGAGACCTTTTAGAGGCCTGGCTGATCAGCTCAACCTCCGTACACTGTGCTTGGTGGGATGGATGAAAGGCACGATGTGATGTCCAGATGTCACATCACACATACTGGGGGAAGTTGAGAGCCACTCGAGGAGCCAAAAGGAGGATTCTAAGTGCCAGACACCATCACTGAGGTGTGCTTCTATGCTTTAAATGCCAGAGACTATATTTAGTCCCAGTACTAGTCCGTTCCTGCAATGGATCATTCTAGAAAAATATCTTCAAACTCTTTGTAATTCCTGTGTAATCCAGACTTCTATTAACTACTTAAATGAATTCCATTACTGCAGAATTAGTTTTTAATAGAGATGTGCGCCGACCCTCATGTTTTGGTTTTGGATCTGGAGCTCCCCTGGTTTTGGATCTGAATCTGGTTTTGGATTTTTTTCCTTGGTGTTTTGTTTTCGTGTTTTGGTTTTGGATTTGGATTTTTTCCTTAAAAAATAAAAAAAACATCTGAAATCACATAAAATTTGCCTTTTTTTGTTCCTACAGTATTAATAACCTCAATAACATTTATTTCCACTTGTTTGCAGTCAATTTTGGTTACCTCACAGGTTTTCATCTAGTTAAAGGGCCAAAAGGTTGCATCCAGCTTGCTGGCTCAAAACTGATTGAAATAATTATTAATAGAGTTGGGGACTGTGCAGAGATGATGGTTGGGATACCCTTGAGAATTGAAGGCATGGGCTTTCATAGAGGACAAGGAAGTTGACGGCCTTGCATTATCATGATGACTGCTGGCGGCAGCTACAACATGTGGTTCTTGGCCTTGCTCTCCTGTCATGTGACAACCCTCCATATTTTCTGCAGTCTTGAAGCAGTGTTACAAGCACCAATAGTGTAGCCAAGGTGCGGTTACAAAATTCACACACGTGCAGTCGTGCGCACACAAAAAAACTATACAAAAGACACTATTTCTTTTTTCGGGTCCAGAACTTGGGCCCAGAGCACAGATTGGTGATGACTGGAGTTGGGCAGCACTAGGTTGCGTTGCTGTATCTTGTGTGGCTAAGCCTAACATGCACACACAAACAGAAAATAAATAGACAAAAGACACTATTTTTTTTTTAGGGTCCAGAACTTGGGCCCAGAGCACAGATTGGTGATGACTGGAGTCGGGCAGCACTAGGTTGCGTTGCTGTATCTTGTGTGGCTAAGCCTAACATGCACACACAAACAGAAAATAAATAGACAAAAGACACTATTTTTTTTTTCTGCTGCAGAACTTGGGCCCAGAGCACAGATTGATGATGACTGGAGTCGGGCAGCACTAGGTTGTGTTGCCGACTTGCTAGATCTTGTGCGGCTAAGCCTAACACGCACTGACACACAGATAATTATTAGAAAAAAAGACAATTGATTTTTATTTTTTTTATGCTCCAGAACTTGGGCCCAGAGCATAGATTGATCACGACTGGAGTCAGGCAGCACTAGGTTGCAACTTGCATTGCTGGCTGGATCTTGTGCGGTACTGCGGTTAAGATTACACGCATACACACACACAGAAAAATATAAAAGACACTTTGATTGTTTTTTTTTTTTCTTTAGCACGAATGGAGTCGGGCAGCACTAGCTTGCAACTTGTGTTGCTGGCTGGATCTTGTGCGGTACTGCGGTTAAGCCTAACATGCACGCACGCACACACACACAGAAAAATATAAAAGACACTTTCATTTTTTATATATATATAATTTTTTTTTTTTTTTAGTCCAGAACTTGGGCCCAGATGGACACAGCACCAGCCCAGATGTATCTACAGGTCTGCACCAGCCCAGATGGACACATCAGACATGAAAAACACCAGCCTAGGACACAGCAGACAGCACAGACAGCCCAGATGGACACAGCAGACATGAAAAACACCAACCTAGGACACAGCAGACAGCACATACAGCCCAGATGGATCAGCAACAGCCCAAATGGATACAGCAGACAGCACAGTGACAGCTGTCACAGGCACCAGCCACGAATGGATCAGCTGTCACCAGCCCAGGACACAGCAGACAGCACCAGCACCTCTCCCAGCCCTACACTACCCACCCTCCCTGTTCAGTCTCACAGCCGGAGTGAAATGGCGTCTGTCGCATGGTCCCTTATATACTACATTGATCATAGAGACGAAAGCTCGCGATTCATGAGATTTCGTCTCTATGGTTTTGCCTCGATTTGAGAGATCCTAGTAAGGCGGGAACATCTAAGTCTGCTTGGATCTGACTCAGTTCTGCTAAATTCGGGTGGGTTCAGATCTCTGGAAACCAAACCTGCTCATCTCTAGTTTTTAATAAGATGATAATAAGAAATACATATTGTATAAATTATATGTATTGCATATTATAATCTTAAATATATGTTAATGCCTGGAAATATGGATTTAACAGTGCACTTACTTTTAAAAGTAATTTAGTTAAGAATAATATATTTATTTATTTATTGTGGTGAGTGGGTTGTCTCTCACCTGAATTGCCCACATTCTGGTGGGATCAGCTCCCTCCAAGGGAATCTAGAGTGAACCCTGTCCAGGTTGCAGCAAGGGAGGTGTGGAACACCATGTTTACACAGTTGCACAGGCCCAGTTGCAACTCATCACTGAGCAGCACAGGAAGGGTTTAAAACTCTCACACACCTGTTGCTCATTGCACTGATGCTGACTAGCGGCCAGGTAGTAGCTACAGTGTTGTAGTGCCAGGGTCCAAGGGCTATGCTGGGAGAGCATGGCCAATTGTGGCTGCAAGCCAATGCTAAGCACAAGGAGTGCTGGAACCTTTTGTTTGTTTGCTTATTTTCTGTTATGTACCTGTGTGTGTGGGGCCTATGCTCATGTATGCTAAAGTGCAGTGTCTGCTGCCCTTAAAATACACTGCTTTACCGAATACCTGCCTGTCTGAATCCTCATTTTTACACCCCGTGTTACATTATATATATATACATTCAAGATAAACAGCACCAAACTCAAAAACAGCGAATAAACGATAAAAAAAACACACATTTGTCCACCTTATGGCACATTTCAATTCCCTTGAAGGTAAACAAATCTTACTTCATGTTCAAAAAGACTCACAGAGTAAATTTACATGTTTCAAATGTTGCTAATGGCAAAAAAAAGAAGGAGGTGAAGTAAAAGTCAGCTTCACACAGACTGGAAATAACTACATTTTTCCAGTCCTCCGAAACACAGACATATTACCTTATAAGGAACGCAAAATACAATTATATGTTTTAGAGACATGCCTACAAAATGTGTGCCCTGGGGGATATATGCTCCTAGCTCAGGAGCTATGCAATCTCTGTCATAAGGCGAACCCTGCTCCCTGGCACCTTTTGGAGAATAACTCTTTTGTGAGTAATTACAGATTCACGCACCCAGCCGTGGGCAGAGACCATTAGCAGTTTCCATCAGCCCTTGTGCAAATCACAGATATTTCACTCTACCTGCTGCCTACTCACAAAAACTAGGCGCTTAAGTAATGAGTTTTTATACTGCCTGTAGAAACACAGGTTTGCCAGTGTAAATTGTTCCATTTGCAAGGCTAATTGTAGGACAAGACAGTTTATTATTATGTGTAGAAGTGTATGTGTGTATACTGTATATATATGCATAGATTCTGTGTGTTTTGTGTCCCTGTTTACTTTAAGTAACAGCTGAATTGTCAGATATACTGAACAGAAGCTCATTTTTAAAGCCCCGCATTAACAGCAACTTCAGGAATGAAAAATGCTCACTGACAGCAATAGAAGGCAAACCTCATTATGGGAAAGTTAAACCAAGCCAGCACAGAGCTGGAAACCCTGGGGCTTCGTCAGAATCTTACGGGGGGCAGAATGAGAACATTTCTCATTGTGTCCTCACCTAAGAGAGAGATTGCTGTGTGCTTGTTGTGCGAGCTTCTTATAAAGATTCAAAAGGGGCCACTTTATCGATGGGGCCATTCATCCTGTTGTGCCACACACACATCACTCATCTAGATTATGCGTGACCCAGGCGAGCCCTCAAGTAACGTTCCCTCCATTAGTAATCAAATCAATGTACAAGGAAACATATTTGAAGAAACTAGGCCATGGTGTTATTAAGTTACAATTACAACCCAAGGACTTGCCAAGCCGCCCATCTGGATGCCTAGCCCACAGCTGTGCTGTTGCTTCTGATACTTGTTGGTACAGATCAAGACACGGAGTATTGATAACCAAGAAACATTCTCCCACGCTGAGCAGCCCTAGAGGGATGTGACTCGCAATACATCAACTATCATGACTGAATTCATTAAATAATTGGGCCTTAGAATGTCATGTCAGTTCTGCCAGATTGTGATACATGGAATACACGTTACTCGGGAACGTGGTATATACATATATTCTGCTGTTGTTGCTAATTAAAGTTGTGCTGCTCAAAAGTATGCACTTGGGGATTAGATTTAAATCTAATGTTTTTCTAATATAGGGGACGATTTAATAAAGCTTGGAAAGAGATAAAATTGGAAGTAAATAGCACCAGCCAATCAGCTTCTAACTGTCATTTTTCAAACACAGCCTGTAAAGTGACAGCTAGGAGCTGATTGGTTGGTGCTGTTTACTTCCAATTTTATCTCTCTCCAAGCTTTATTAAATCTCCCCCATAGAGACATTAAGGGATGGATTCAGTGTTGCACATAAGTCAGCTGCATTGCATGTTTGCAAAAAAATGCACCTTTACCTGTTTTCACCATTGGACACATCTATACTGCCACCCCTATCCATTCTCTTGTGAAAGTAGCCACCAATGTTACCAGCATCCATTTCCAACAGCCCCAAGCTTGGTGCTAGAGATTTGTCTGAAGTCATCCAGATCTTTGCACGTGCACAGCTCTGAATACAGTAGCCCGCAGTTGAACCTACAGGCACATGACACAAACACTTCTCCTACATGCGAACACCCTGTTACTGCTCAGTTGCACCTGCTTTGTGGCAAGTGGAGGTGTGGTTGAGATGCATACAACTCTAAATCGACAGTAGAAGCTCAGAGTTGCAAATAATTGGTGATGGAGCATGCGAAGTGTATAAATTAACAACATTTGTCTGCTTAATAGACTGCCATGCAACTCTGAGCCAGTCACTACGGTTCTGCCAATGGGTGTTTTCACCAGACTCATACGACAATCCCACTGGTGCGTCTCCCTGTCTATCACTGGTGTTATCAAGGTATAATCCCAATGGCCTTTTTTGCATGTGGGAGACGTTTTATCAATTATAGTGCCAGTACTTGTATCGTCATTACTCCTAATCTGGAAGTGTCCAGCTCTTTGTCCAAGAGCAGCAGGGGAGTGTCTTAGTGGTTGGCTGGAAAAGTACCTAAGGGTATGTATATTTTATAGAGATGTGCGCAGACACCCATGTTTTGGTTTTGATTCTAAATCATAGTTGTGTTTTGGTTTTGGCAAAACCACCCTCAAGTGTTTTGGTTCGGTTTCAGTTTTGGTTTTGGATTTCCTTAAAAAATTATAAAAACAGCTAAAAGCATCTAACTTGGACCTGTTTTCATCCCATAGTATTATCGACATCAATAACATTAATTTCCAGGCAAATTTGGCCAATAAGGCAATTTTGTCCACCTCACAGTACCTGAAATTTTGAGGGAGGGACTTACATGCAATCCAAAATACACAAAATCTGCTTTTAGTTCTCAAATCCAAACTTGGCAAGAAGACAGAGTCTGTAACTCAGTTATACTCGTAACTCCAAAGTGGTCCGAGCTTAGACTAGGTAAGACTCGGAACCTCAAAGTTTGGGTTTGATTGGTTTTCAGCAAAACTGAACGGCTCATCTCTAATATTTTACAAAAATGAGATTTATTAAACCATCTTATCATGTTGATAAGTTTCCCATAGCAATCAGCTTTCAGCTATCATTTTATAGGATGTACTAAATAAATAACAGCTGGACTCAGGACCTGATTCAGCAAGGAATGCAGTAGCATATACGAACGCAATCGGCCGATTGCTGGCTGTGCATCGCAATGCGCGTGCGCGAATCGTCCGCTGCGCTCGGGACTGTGATCGCAGAGGATACACAGACCCATGGCAGAGTGATTGACAGGAAGTGCTGTTTGTGGGTGGTGATGGGGGGGTGGTCAGGCAAACGCAGCATACCAGTGCGTTGGGCATGTATAAATTATCCACTGTGATACTATACACAGCCTGAGGCCTCATAGCGTGCGCTGAAGTAAGCAGTTCCTGAGTGAGGTCTGACCTGCCTTAACTATGTACATGGGTTTCCGATGTTACTCGATGTTACTGATTGTTTTGCTATATTGGCCAAGTATACGGATTTGAGTAAGGGGAAGTGGGCGTCTTTATGTTAGACTGCGATCGCAATGTGAATGCAAATATTTACATATCACCGCTGATATTAGCAACTGTGTTGCGTGCGTATAAGCTGAATAGTGATCCGTGCTGAATCACGCCTACTGATTGGTAACTTCTCCACTTGTTCTCTTTAGAAGTCTTGATAAATCTCTCCTGTGAGTAGGTTCTAAATTAGGTGGGAAAAACTCTTTGGAGACATATTTTGATTAGAGATGTGTGCGAACCCCTGTGTTTTGGTTTTAATTCATTGTCATGTCTTGGTTTTACCAAAACTACCGTCAAGTGTTTTGGTTCGGATTTGGTTTTGGTTAGCTTTTGGATCCCTTACAAATTGCTAAAAATCGATAAAACAGCTAAAATCATGTAATTTGGACCTGTTTACATGCAATCCAAAACCCAAATTTGTTTTTTAAATCCGAGTTCCAACTGACAGCAGACCGGAGCTGGTACTCGGTTACACTCGGAACCCAAAAGTGATTCCTAACTGGGACTCGATTTGACTCATAAATTTGGGTGTGTTTGTATTTCAAGGAAAACCTAACCGCACATAATTATGATTTCTGTGCCTGAAAAGTATGAATGACTGGATGGTTGGGGAGATCACTTGTTCTTTGTATAGTATCAAACCAGAAAGGTGTATTTGTGGTTATTTAGGTGGCTGTGTGCTGCGCATCTGCAATGCAAAAAACTAAGGGGTATATGTATCAAGCCTTAGAGAGAGATGAAGTGGATGGATATAAAGTACCTACCAATCAGCTCCTAACTGCCATTTTTCAAAGACAGCCTGTAAAATGACAGGAGCTGATTGGTCGATATATTATTGCTCTCCACTTTATCTCTCCCCTAGGCTTGAAACGTCTAGCCCTAAGTCCAAATTTTGGACTTCAACATGTGGTCTTCCTGTTGCCTCACCTCACCGATATGGTTTGGGTAATGGACTGTTACAGTACGTACACTATTTTTTCTCACAGTATTATTTTAAATGAATATTTTTTCTGACACATGAGGATCTAAGTGAAAGAGTTTAACTATTAATTGAGCAGTAAGTCTGGCTTAAATCCTGTGTGTGGGCACAAATGACAGGCTAATGACCATAGCAAGTAAAGCCCCGGCCTATTACTTTACAAGCAGAAAGACACTAATTATGTTTTGCATGTGATGGAAATTGAGAACGTAGGTGTTAGATTATTCCTAATTATTCTTAACTTATTTTAGATGTGTTTAACATGGGCGTTTACCCATAAAATTGCACAGGAATTACAGGTATCTTAATGATGGTGATTTAAGACAACTCAGATCTACTTCTATCTCCTTCAAACGCTTTATGAATAAAAATGTAGATGCTTATAAAAGAGATGTCCGCTACAAGTATTAGAGACCATGCTATGTACTGTATATGTAAGGAGATTTTGCTTTATTATTTTGTAAGTAAATAAGTATTCTGTGTGTCTTTCCTGGTGTTGTGACACAAGCAGATTAAGTTTTGTGCAACATCTGTTATCAATTTAGCTTTACATGGTGAAAGTCTTTCATGGTTGTGATGCCTCAGTTTTGTGGACATTGCAAGTGTTTCTAGGACAAACCTTGTTCATGTCATTCACTGTAGCTTCAAGTGCACTTTACAGATGGTGTCACAAGAGCCGCCTCCTCATCAGTGAACAGGACTATTTAAACCTGGTCAGTACTTCCTAGGTTGCCTGACCTTCAGTCTATGTCAGCCCTGTTACTTGGACTTTGCTTGGCTCCACGAAGTTCCTTGTGACCGGAAACCTCTATCTACCTTAGTTCTTTGTGCCTAATATTCAGTTCCCTTGTTCCTGGTATCATGAAACCTAGTGCTTCATCTTCTTCAATCCATGGTTAGGAACCATCGATTGTCTGTTGGCATTGAAGAGTGTATTCACCATTCATGAAGGCCACCAATATCAGTAGCTGAGCCCCGATGCTGAGGCCCCGTTGTGGCATGTGCATGCACACAAGCAAATCATCCATGGCTCAAAAATGGATGGTTTCTAATTGATGACCTACAGACATCGATCATCAATATTGGAGCTGCCGATGTTCAACCCTAACACTGAGCAATATCAGAATTATCATTAGCAGCATCATTGCTATGTTCTTTGTTACCACCAGGTGGCAGCAGAAAATCTACAGACACGATATCCCTCTTTATATCATCCCTCTCTTAAAGTAGCACTCCTCCAAACCAGCTGGTACGTTCTCGGCACGTAGGTGCATTAACATTTATTAAAGATGTCATATTCTTTATAACACCACGCTTGCTAAAACACTGGTTTGGTCTGTACATTTAAGCCATATTTGCCTAGTTCATGGATCTTCCCCTTGAGAGATCATGGAGAGGAGATCAAAGCCCTGGGGGTGTGTTGATTTGAAATTCATCATAATGGCCCGGCCCCATCAATCCATGGGAAGGGATTCATGATGATGACTTGATTTTCAGTGAGCTGTGTAAACAAACCCCCAACCAGCCCACTACACTACACAGCATTCTGGGACAGTGAGCAAGCAAGAGGGGAGCACTGCAATTATAATATCAATGAATGTAAGGTTTTTAGAACATAGAAGAAATGTCCTCAAAAAAAGCACACTTAATAATGTGTCTCGCCATGTTATGTATTAACATGGGGGAGATATCAATGCTCTGTCCATACAAGGTATTAAACAAATTCCACCCACAAAAAGAGGAGGGGACAGGTACAGACAGTTATCAAGGAGGGAAGCCTTTTGGATCTTTGCATTGGGGACTCTAACACCAGGCAGTTTAAATTAAAATTTAGAGATGAACAGTATTTAAATCATGGGAGTCTTTTCTAGTTAATGGATATTGTATGATTTCTTGTGTTATTTATGTCATTAAATCTTTTGGATAAAAGGAGAATGGATTGTGACTTAGCACATTTGAATATATCCCGTTTTAGATCAATTAATGGGTAGAGGTTTTGTATAAAGTATTATAGTAATGTATTTCGGTTTTGTTCTATCAATGAGTTAAAGGTTTTGTTTAGAGTATTATAGGATACAAGACAGTACCCTTTATAAAAGAAAAAAGCCTCAAGCAACAAATATTACTTCTGAACTCAACAAGATTAAGAATTAATTAAGACAGTTAATACAACTGGACCTATAAAGGAAATAAATAGAAAAATAACTGGGATTTGAACCCAGGATACTCACACATTGTGTGTTGAGCATTAGCCCTCTGAGCCACAGACCTCTTTAACAATTCTTGTTGTTTTTACATATATTTGAATTGTAAGAAATGTATTATTGAGTGACTCATCTTTGTCTTCAGGAAGAAATTAAATATTACATTTTGTAGTAATCCTTATTAAAAGTGGTGTATATCATGTATTGTTATTATTGTTTGATTAGTTGTCTATTTTAAACTTTAAACTTTTTGAATTATGTATACGAATTGTAAAATACAATATGATAAGTGACCTCAGCATACATCTGTTTTAAATCTCTAATCAGTAATTCGACTGGCTTAAGATAAATGAGGTGGGGTATTTAAAACACCCTAAGTAGAGACCAGATTACACTGCCCTCTTGAGGAAACCGTCACGTGACAGAAAAACGCGTCAGGACTTGTTACTTGAACTATCCAGATTGCAACTTTGTCTCTTGTTGCACGCTACATTCCCCGCAAGGAGAACGATCATCTGCTGTGTGAGGTGAGACCATAAAAGGAACATCTGTCTACTTGGATATACACAGACAAAGGACTCCAAGTCCGTGGATTAGCAAGGCTCCTACATTACAATTGGACCGGCATCGCTCCTACCACAAGGAGAGCTGGGTAATTATACCGAGACTAAGCTTTTTACATCATCACTGTCTTTTGAAATAGCTGCCGAAGACTCTTCCTTTCGGCTGGCTGCAGATGGTGTCGGTTGGAAATTTTACTCACCACCGCAGTGGAACTGTCTAAAGTTGAAAATTTGCACGGAGGCTTCTTAATCCCTACATAGTTTGGAGTTTCTAAACCCCAAGTTGGGACTAGAGACTTTATTTTGCTTGATCTGGATAAACATAATACTGGAAGGCGAATAATGAATCCACCTGCATGAGTGGAATAGTTGATTACTTACATATGATATTAATAATAAGAATTGCAAACGATATGAGATAATTGTTACATTTTTGAGCGGTTTTACTGCATTATTCCGTATATGTTTTTTAATAAAAAGTACTAATGTATTATACTGATCCTGATGTCTATATGAGCGCACCCTGAGGTGAATATCCTTTGGGATCCACCCCATATACTACCTCAATCTGACACTTGTCTATTTAACCTATTAATTTTGTTCTAATAGAGTAAGCTATGTTGTAGCTCGCAGTCATGTTAAAAGATGCAAAACTTTAGATCTTTTACACAAATAGATTTATGAAAAATAAAGTGAATATAAACCCTACTTGCAGATTTGGCATTTCCCCTTTAATTACAAGATAAAATTCCTCAGTATGAAGAATGAATAGATTTTGAAGCAGTGTTAATGAACTATATATATTTGTCATGTAACTGAGCTCTAGTGATTGTACCTTAGATGATGAATAAATATTTAAAAGCCTACACGTTGTACCAGAGGATGCAAAAGGAATTTTAATATGCAATACAAATAACTAGACATAACCTTCATGACATAATGCTATTCACAATAAACCTGATTGGCATTTCAATACAACTAAATCATTGGTTTTGAAAAATGCATTCAGATGATTATTTGCTATCCCACTAACGGTTCAACTGATTTTCTTTTAGGCAAGGGAATTTTTAATTCAAGACCTCAAGTATCCCCCAGCATGTCATGTTTTCAGGATTTCTGTCTGTGGAAACAGGCGGGATAATTACTGACCCAGCAATATAGATTAACTCACCTATGGATGATTTAAGAACTCCTGAAAAATATGGCCTGTTACAGTACAGTACTTGGAGATTGGAGTTAAAACCCCCTGTTTTAGATGTATTTGAATTGATTAGTAATCAAAATTTGAAAGTGATATATTCCTACTGGATGTTCATGACCCAATATCTCCATCCCATCTTTCTTTATACTGTATACTAACATACTACATTATTGGCCCAAGGATGCACCCACATATGGTGCTGTGTTTGCACCAGAACTGCCATATGTAATATTTGGTTGAAACATACAGGCCGGTAACTATGGGTGTACAACCTGTGCTGTCGAACAGTGCTTAGGGCGGCACCATCGCTGTCCCACAGCACCTATTTGTTGCTTAGAAGGATGCCTGGAATGGCAAGCTGCAGCCAGTAGTGCTCCTGCAGGCACATTGCAGCCTGTAGAGCTGCCCAAAGCGTCCTTAGGATGCTCGGGGCAGTGCTGTACTTCCCAGAGCCAAAGTCCCCGCCCCCTAGGCATGACATCATGGTGTCACTGATTTAGAAGGGCAGGTACAGAACAGGTTGTTATGGCACTGGTTATGTACAGCGCCATAACAGAAGCTTGTCTTCTTCACGTACACAGATGCTCTTTGAAATATTTTTTTACATTTCGTTATGTTATAATGGTCTTTCTCATGATAGACAGGCAGCATATTCTAAGTTGCAATAGCCAACAATGATTGGTCAATGCTACATGGTTTTGCCAAATTTACCCATTTTTTTTGCTTCTGTTTTTCATTTGCTCCTGACAAATCAGGGCCAAAGTGCAACATGCAGTTGTGTTATTCATCAGCGAACTAGAGTATTCAGGTGGCTAGTGTAAAAAATTATTCCCCATACTAGGAGACTTGTGTATAAAGCATATGCCAATATTGGTGGTTAGTATAAAAAGTAGAGATGCGGTTCTCCAGAAATCCGAATTTGGTAAATCCGAGTTGCGGTTCTAATCTCTTGAGGAGATCTGGGTAAATCCGGGTTGCGGTTCTGATCGAAATTCGGATTTTAAATCCGAATTTTGGGTTTTGGATTTCATAATTTACATGATTTTAGCTGTTTTTAAAACTTTTTATATATTTTTTATTTAAAAAATCCAGATCCAAAACCAAAACACTTGAGGGTGGTTTGCAAATCCAGATCCAAACCTTGAAGGAGATACAGATCTAAAACCAAAACCAAAACACGGGGGTCGGCGCACATCCCTAATAAAAGGCATTGGTGAATTTCCCATTAGGTATAAGAGGCACAAGAGGCATATGCCTTCCACTGCCTCTGATTGTTTTATTACCCAGTCTGAAATTTCCCAGTAACTTCAAAATATTGACACTGTACCTTACCATACAACATCACCAATTGCCATGATTCACATATTACTGCCAGGTGGTGCACTTGAGCAGAATTCTGAAATGTTACTCATTATGAAGGATTGAAAAACTCGCCTACAATAGTTTTTTTTTTTTTCGACAATTCCAATTAAACCCCTGGATAGCTACCTTCCACTATGCACCCCAAATTACTACGTCATTGGTCTTGTTGTCCTTCAACACATTTCCCCATTGCTATATCCATTGCTATACCCACATATTTCAATAATGTATAGTTCATTTTCTCCAGGTGTAGCTTACCCTTAGCACTGTATGAAATGTTGAATTTATCAGTTGTGGCACCTGGTTATTTGCTATGTACTCCTTCTCTAAGATTCTTAAACATACTGGGCCTAATGTAATAGGGTGAGAGTTTAGGAAATGTGACAGTTTAGTAGTAAACTCTGACACTTTTTAAACTCGCTCAATGTAATAGAGTCCGAGCACGTGCAAACTCACAAGTTTTTAGACTTAAGAAACTCACGATTTAAACTCTCATCCAGATGTTTTCCCATTTTGAAGATAAAACTCGACCAATGTGAGAGATTACTGCTAAACTCTCACATTTTTTGAGCTCTCACCCTTTTACATTTGTCCCACAGTATGAGCCGTATACAGATCAATACTCCACTCTATATTCTCTAGAATGTGGCAGCAGGAAATTATTCTAAATATAAAAGATAGACAATGGGAAAAAAAGTCTTCCAAGCCAAATACAGAATGTGGGCTAACAATGTGTGGTGGAAAAACACGATAAATTCTTGATGAAATTGTATATAAACTATTGATGTACGGATCGGTTCTCCAGAAATTGGAAACCACACGAATTTCGTGAATCAAGATAGATCCAAGTTGCAGTTCTAATCTCCTGAGGAGTCGTTGTTCTGATCTTCTAACGATTCGGAATTCAGATTTTAATCTGAATTTTGGGTTTCTGATTGCAAAAATTCCATGATTTTAGCTGTTTTTAAAAGCTTTTTTTCAAATTCAGTTCCAAAACCAATACCAGAACACTTGAGGGTGGTTTTGCAAAAACCAAAACCAAAACACGAAGTTGAATCCAGATCCAAAAGAAAGCATGGGGGGCAGTGCACATGTATAATATAAATAAACAAGAGATGAGCGGGTCCGGTTCTCCAGGAATCAGATCCACCTGAACTTCGTGTATCTGAGCCGAGATCCGAGTCTGGCTCAGGTTTTCCTGCCAGACTCGGATCCGAAAATGAGGCAAAATGCGTCATCCTCCCACTGTCGGTTTCTCAAAAATGTTGTTTTGGATTGTATAAAAGTCCCGGTGATCGGCGCCATTTTCATTCCGGCTTTGGAGAGCATACAGAACAGACATGCTGCTCTGCCTGTGCACGTGCTGCTGTGTCACTATGTTGTCCTGTCGGGGGCTGGGGCTGCAGTATATAAAGGAGGGCTTCAGTATCAGTACATAAAGGGGTGCTGCTGTGTCACTGTTGTCCTGTCAATCAAGGGGCTGGGGCTGCAGTACATAAAGGGCTGCTGCTGTGTTGTACATAAAGGGGTGCTGCTGTGTTGTCCTGTCCATCAAGGGGCTAGGGCTGCAGTTCATAAAGGGGTGCTGTGTTGTCCAAGGGGGGTGCTCTGTCATTCCAGGGGTGCTCTTCCCCAGTGTAAAAAAATAAAAGTTT
Organism: Taudactylus pleione; assembly: GCA_031769625.1. Classification (NCBI taxonomy): domain Eukaryota; kingdom Metazoa; phylum Chordata; class Amphibia; order Anura; family Myobatrachidae; genus Taudactylus; species Taudactylus pleione. The sequence continues at coordinate 2,699,389 of JAUIMM010000353.1, forward strand.
CAATTAATAATAATCATTCCTCAAAATAAAAAAAAAGATCTCTTTTTATTTTCTTCGTGTTTGTGCTAGCTACGCTATTATTGTTAGGTGACACTGCCGGTCAGACCGCAGTTTATCATCCACGTATTTGTGACTCTGCAGGTGGTCCATCTACACTCCGCAGGGGTGCTTTTTGTCTATAAAAGGGATGCTGTGTTGTTCATCAAGGGGCTGCTTCCTCGTCCAGGGGTGCTTTTCCCCAGAGTAAAAAAAAAAAGTGAACTAAGATTACAATTTCTCAAAAAAATAAAAGATCTTTTTTGATTTTTTTGTGTGTGCTAGCTAGTAGCTGGGCTATTATTGTTTGGTGACATTGCCAGCCAGACAGTAGTTTATCTTCCATGTATTTATGACTCTGCAGGTGGTCTGTCCACACTCCACAGGGCTGCTTTGTTGTTCATAAAGGGCTGCTGTGTTGTTCATCAAGGGGCTGCTGCCAGGTTGGGAATTGCTTTTCTAGTGAAATGGAATCTAGATGGGATTTGGTATCATGGACACATGACCTCAATTAACTATCTAAAACCCACTGCATTATTGGTGGATACTGGACGCACATCTAATACCAGCATAGATGTTATGGCGTCAGTGATCTGCTGTGCAACTGGGTGAATGCTCTCATGCTTGCTCTCCCTTGCAAAGAATTGCTCAACAGTCAATTGTTTTTTAAAGTACTACTAGTAATCTTCTTGGTCCCCTTCTGGGATGAAAATCTACTCCCAGCAGCTGAGCAGCAGGCATAGCACTCAAGGATTCTTCTGGGGCAAGGACTGATATAATTGATTTAAATATCAAATATTCCTCATAAATTTTATTTAAAATAAAAAAATGAAATTAAAATTTACTACTAATCAAATCATCCTTTCACTGCCATCAACTACATACATATTTGAACACCCTCAGGCCTCTTGAATAATAAAAACATTTGTTTCCTGATGTGCCATGTTGGAAGTTGAACTGCCACAGTTGCTGCAATCTTTCACATGTGGTTGCTGAATGCCAAAAATGTTCAGAAATGTTTATGGCCACAGACAGCATCTCCTGCATGCCCCTTTAATTTTAAAAAATATTTTGAACCACCAAGATGATTTTGTGGGCAAAACATGGGACATATTGTTCACCCATGCTCTCCCCTCCTGCCTCATAAATTTGCTTCAGAATCAAAATTTTTTATTAAATTTACTACCAATCAACCCTTCCTGTCCCTGCCTTGAACTACATACATACTCCAACTCCCTCAGGCCTCTTGATGAATAAACATATGTTTCCTTATGTGCCATGTTGGAAGTTGAACTGCCACGCGCTTGTGCCGCCCACTGCTGCCGCTTAGCTTAGTCAGCCAGCTAGCTTGGTGCAAATTTTGGGCCTAAACAGGATGAAAACATTATTGTGAGCTGTGAGGTGGTCAAAATTTACTAGAAACGAGTGGAAATTAATGTTATTGAGGTTAATAATACTGTAGGAACAAAAAAAGCCCAAATGATGTGATTTTAGCAGTTTTTATCAATTTAAAAAAAAAAATCCAGATCCAAAACACGACTGAGATACAGATCCAAAACCAAAACTACAACACGGGGGTCGGCGCACATCCCTAAAATAAACCCTAATGTATTACACAGAACACTATAAGATCTTCCAAATAAGTGTTTGAGTTGTGGTCACGCACACACATATGGTGTTCTGTGGTCATTTAAATAACAGCTATATTGCTTCCCTCTTACATTTTGAATGAACAGTTTTGAATGAAATTCAGATAATGTTCTACCTGAAATGACCCAAATCCATATTTATGTCAATACAGTCTACACAGATAAGATGTCACAGGGCACAGCACTGCCATATTTGTAAATGCCTCTTCAATATTAGTGCCTGATTCTGCTTTTAACAATACATCTCTTTTAAGTTGAAATAGAGTATCTACACTTTACCAGCATATATACAGATGGAGTAGACTTCAGTGTGTTTTATGCAGTATCCCACGAGCTGCGCTCGCTCGCTAGGGGCGATAATCGCACATCTGCGCATGAGTATGCGTCATAGTAGTCACTGCAGCCGGGAATCATGCGCTTGTAGTACACAGACTGGACGCTACTTCAAGTGACAGCACCGTTTGTGGGAGGTGACAGGGGAAGGTGCTTGTGAATGGGGGAGTGGATGTGCGAACGCAGGTGTGTCTGAGCATCAAAATGGTGTTTAATGGGTGTGCACAATTAGCAAAGTAGCGTCATTGAACACATCCCTTGGTAGTATTTGAGCCTGAACTGATCGCAGTGCTTGCGGTGGGTTAGGGGCTACCTCAAGGTCTGTGAGCAGCTCCGATGGGTCTCGATGTTCCCGATTAATCACACACTTCCTGGAGATGACGTGGGCTAAGAGAGAAAGGTGGGCGGCTTTATACTAGGGGTGTGCACCGGCCACTTTTTGTGTTTTGGTTTTGGATCTGGATCTTTCTTCGTGTTTTGGATCTGGATTGGTTTTGCCAAAACCACCCTTCCATGTTTTGGGTTCTGGGTTTTGTGTTTTGGATCTGTATTTTTTTGAAAAAAAGCATAAAAACAGCTAAAATCACAGAATTTGTAGGTTTTTCTGCTCCTATGCTATTATTAACCTCAATAACCTTAATTTCCACTCATTTCCAGTCTATTCTGAATACCTCACACCTCACAATAGTGTTTTTATGTCCAAAAGGTTGCACCGAGGTAGCTGGATGACTATGCTAAGCGACACGAGTGGGCGGCACAAACACGTGACCCATCTAGGCGTGAAACTGCAGTGGCAGACAGGATGGCAGTTTGAAAAACTAGGCCCCAAACTGTACATAATGCAAAGAAAAAAAAGAGGTGCAAGATGGAATTGTCCTTGGGCCCTCCCACCCACCCTTATGTTGTATAAACAGGACATGCACACTTTAACAAACCAATCATTTCAGCGCCAGGGTCTGCCACACAACTGTGGCTGAAATGATTGGTTCGTTTGGGCCCCCACAAAACAAGCTGGCAATTTATCTGTCCCTGCACAAACTGGCTCTACGGAGGCAAGATGTCATCCTCATCCTCATCCACCGATTCCTCACCCTCTTCAGTGTGTACATCCTCATCCTCACAGAGTATTAATTCGTCCCTGCTGGAACCACAGGTCCCTCTGTACGTTCTGGAGGCTGGTCTCCCTGGAAGAGTTGACAATTCATTTTATGAACATCATCTTCTCCACTTTTTGTGGAAGCAACCTCCTACGCCTTTCGCTGACAAGGTTCCCGGCTGCACTAAACACTCTTTCGGAGTACACACTGGAGGGGGGGCAACTCAGGTAAAATAGAGCCAGTTTGTACAGGGACCTCCAAATTGCTTCTTTTTCCTGCCAGTACAGGTACGGACTGTCTGACATGCCTACTTGGATGCTGTCACCGATGTAATCCTTTAACAGACAGACGCACGCTTGTCGCTGCTGCTTTGAGGATTCAAGTGCGGCTACAGCCCACACAATTCACAAAGACAGAAAAAAAAAAGAATATTTTTATTGTTTGTGGAGCACACTTTGAGGGTTACACCACCCTTTAACAGACAGACGCACGCTTGTCGCTGCTGCTTTGAGGATGCAAGTGCGGCTACAGCCCACACAATTCACAAAGACAGAAAAAAGAAGAAGAATATTTTAATTGTTTGTGTAGAACACTTTGAGGTGTCACCACCCTTTAAACAGACAGACGCACGCTTGTCGCTGCTGCTTTAAGGATGCAGGTGCGGCTACAGCCCACACATTTCACAAAGACCGAAAAAAAAAGAAGAATATTTTAATTGTTTGTGTAGAACACTTTGAGGTGTCACCACCCTTTAACAGACAGACGCACGCTTGTCGCTGCTGCTTTAAGGATGCAGGTGCGGCTACAGCCCACACAATTCACATAGACAGAAAAAAGAAGAAGAATATTTTAATTGTTTGTGTAGCACACTTTGAGGGTGTCACCACCCTTTAACAGACAGACGCACGCTTGTCGCTGCTGCTTTAAGGATGCAGGTGCGGCTACAGCCCACACATTTCACAAAGACCAAAAAAAAAAGAACAATATTTTAATTGTTTGTGTAGCACACTTTGAGGGTGTCACCACCCTTTAACAGACAGACGCACGCTTGTCGCTGCAGCTTTAAGGATGCAGGTGCGGCTACAGCCCACACATTTCACAAAGACCGAAAAAAGAAGAACAATATTTTAATTGTTTGTGTAGCACACTTTGAGGGTGTCACCACCCTTTAACAGACAGACGCACACTTGTCGCTGCTGCTTTAAGGATGCAGGTGCGGCTACAGCCCACACAATTCACAAAGACAGAAAAAAGAAGAAGAATATTTTTATTGTTTGTGTAGCACACTTTGAGGGTGTCACCACCCTTTAACAGACAGACGCACGCTTGTCGCTGCTGCTTTGAGGATGCAAGTGCGGCTACATCGCACACAAGTCACAAACACATTAAAAAAATAGTTTTTTATTTTTTGGAGCACTTTGAGAGTTACACCACCCTTTAACAGACAGACGCACGCTTGTCGCTGCTGCTTTAAGGATGCAGGTGCGGCTACGGCCCACACATTTCACAAAGACCGAAAAAAAAAGAACAATATTTTAATTGTTTGTGTAGCACACTTTGAGGGTGTCACCACCCTTTAACAGACAGACGCACGCTTGTCGCTGCTGCTTTGAGGATGCAGGTGGAATCTAGATGGGATTTGGAACCGAGGACACACTACCTCCATCAATTGTCTAAATCCCACTGCACTAATGTCGGATACCGGACGCACGTCTAACACCAACATAGCAGTCAAGGCCTCAGTTATACGTTTTGCTTCAGGATGACTGCTGTCGTACTTCATCCTCATCGCTAGGGACTGTTGGAGGGTCAATTGTTTAGTAAAAGTAGTGATGTTCCTACTTCCTCTCTGGGATGATGAACAACTCCCAGCAGCAGCAACAGCACTAGGAGGAAGTAGTTCTTGATCTTTCCCTATTTTATTTTTATCGGAGAAAGTTTGGTCCTCCATTTATGTTATATTGATATATATACGTGCGGCTAAAGCGCACACAAACACAGAAAATATTTTTTTATTTTTGCTGGAGAGTAGTGCACTTTGTGGGTTACACCACCCTTTAAGAAATGAGCCAGCCGGCCCTTTACTTATGACACAGGCGCACGCTTGGCACTACTTTTTTGATGCACGTGCGGCTACTGCGCACACAATTTACAAACACAGAAAATAATTTTTTTTTTGGTTTGGACTGGAGTGTACTTTCGGGGGTTACAGCACCCTTTAACGGTCTAGCCAGCCGGCCCTTTACTTATGACACAGGCGCACGCTTGGCACTACTTTGTTGATGCACGTGCGGCTACTGCGCACACAATTCACAAACACAGAAAATATATTATTTTTTTAGCACTTGGGGGGAGCACCCCTGATGGACAGAGCACCCCCTGGACAATACTACAGCACCCCTTTAGGACTGGGACACTGCACAGGACTTTGGAGTGGACACAGCCCCTATGGAGAACTGACTGCACAACACAGTTCAGCCAGCCCCTATGGACTTTGAAGTAGTGGACACAGCCCCTATTAACAACAGCAGCACAGCACAACACAGCCAGCCCCTATGGACTTTGAAGTAGTGGACAACAGCAGCACTACACTACACTACACTACACAGCCCTAACTCCCACCCTCCCTCTTCACTGTCCACAGCCGAGTGAGAAAATGGCGCCGACGCGGGTACCTTATATAGGATCCAAAACCCGCGAGACTCGGAAGGCGGGATGATGACGTTTTGCCTCGATTTCAGATCCGAGTCAGGCGGGAAAAGTCGAGCCTGATTCGGATCGGACTCGGATCGGGGGGGCTCGGGGGGGTTCGGATTTCAGAAATCCGAACCCGCTCACCCCTACTTTATACACCAGCGTACACTCACTGCCGTCACTTTCTAAGACATAGAGGGCGTCCTTAAGCCACACAGTGCTATCGTGGAATTTGCATACCCGGCCCCTTTTGGCAGCGAGTGGTCGCGGCTTAGCGAGCAGGTCTGAATCAGGCCCAATATCTGATAACTATATTTAAGTTGTTATTTTACTAAGTTGCTCAATTAGATTTATACATATGTCTGTTATTCCTGCATAAGACATTTGTTTACTGTACATAGTGTATATGAATCCTAAAATATGTTTACGCATAATTCTGTATATAGTTTTTATTGTGTATCATTGAATTATGGCCCTCATTCAGAGCCGTACGCTCTGAGCAAAGCGCACGCTCTGAATGAGGGCCGTCCTCCATAACTATGGAGCGTCCTCCTGGACGCTCGTATGGCTGTGGGTCACCACCCACAGCCTATACGAGCGTGCAGTTTGATGGCCACGATGGTCTTGACCATCGCGACCATCGAAACTGCGAGCCGGAGCCTGCGGTTGAGGTTTTCAACCGCAAGGCCCGGAGTGATTTTGGCTCTATCAGAGCCAAAATCACTCCCACTGACATCACTAGTGATATCAGTGGGCCGGCTTCTGACGGTAGGCGTTCCCTTAGGAACGCCCCCGTCAGGGAGGCACGCCCCCGGCACGCCCACCAAAGGGGGCGTGCTGTCAATCAACATCGACAGCACGCCCCCTTTGATCAGACACAACGAGCGAAGGAAAGTCCTTCGCTCGGCGCGTCTCGCGCATGCGCACGACGGAGCTCCCTCCGTCGTGCGCATGCTCAGTGCAGAACATCGACCCACTTGCGAGCGGACAGCCGCTCGTGAGTGGGTCTGAATCAGGCCCTATGTCTCCTTTTGGAAAGCATAAGCCAAATATAGATAGGGTGTTTTTAGCTAAATGTGTGTTCTGGAGTTTAAAAGGGAAGTGACCTCTGCACCCGCTTATAAATATATATTGAGAAGAAGAAGGAAAAATCTGCCAGATGTGAGCTGGCTGGGGGCGGTGCAGAGCACATGGTTGTGCAGAGCTGGCCCTAGCCAAACTGGTGCCCTAGGCAAGATTTTGGGTGCCCCCCCCCGATGGGATCCTGAAATGGAGTGTGGCCTTACAGAAGGAGTGTGGTCTCACTGTGCTGTGGCCCCTTCCCCCAATGTGCTGTGCTCTTAGTACAGATCACAGCACACAACCCATCAACCAGCACCCCTCTCCCAGCACAGCACCCATCACCCCTCTCCCAGCACAGCACCCATTACCCCTCTCCCAGCACAGCACCCATCACCCTGGCCCATTAGCTGCTAGCTGAGCTCCAATCGTGGACGCTGTGCACCAGCAATATTAGCTGCCAGAGTCTCTGCAGGTGCCTCGGCCGTGCCTGCCCCAAACATCTGCCTCTGTCGGGATCTTCATCCTGTGGGGCAGCCGCTGTCGGGATTTAAACCGACGGCATTTCAATCCCATTCTGATATTTACCGACAATGCATTTGTTTGTTATTATTAGTTGTTGGATTTTGCTCAATTCTGGTCGTATACATATATAATGTGACATAAAAAAGATAATAAACCGATTAAAAAAAGTTATAATGTGTAAAGTACTTCACCATAGTAACGATGTACAGTATATACAGTATGCTTTTATAAATTCAAACAAATCAACCATCCAGTGCACATATGACCTTAAAAATAGATATACCAGTCAATGCCAAAGTTAATGCTGTTTAAAGGTCCTTCTTTACCAGTAACTTCCAGCTTTTTAGGATGTGAGGACTTTAATAAACTTTGTAGCAGAAACTTATAATGTAATAATCACTGTGAGAATCCATTTTTGAATGGTGCCGGCAAAGACAAAAGAGGGCACTCAGGCTTACCCAGACAGTTAGCTCCAACCGTGTCTTTCTCTCCGGATTGCTGTAACAGATGACTGGCGGTCAAGTTATATGTCAGCTGCAGAGCTAGAATGGTATAAGATTGGCTGATTACCGCCAGGTATCTAGTAACGCTGTGATCAGGTAAGTTGCTACTAGGAAAGGTAGGTCTGGACTGTGGATCTTCACTTAGAGAACTACTAACGGGGTGCTCTGATGCATTTGGCCCCAGTAAATGGGGTCTTTATCATAGAGTTACTACTGTCTCCCACTGTGAAGCTCTAACACAGTGACAAGATGGCACCACGCAGGCACAGTGCTTAGGTTGGTAGCCATCTTGGAACAGGAAATGAAGCCAGGGCCGATGCAAGGTTTCCGGGCGCCCTAGGCAACATTTCACCAACCACCTCAACAGCAGTGTCCCAAATTCACAATATACTATATAGAATATGCCACATAGTATAGTGCCAAAATCATAATGTACATCACAACACTGCCGCCAATTCATACACACAGCTGTGCCACAAATTCATTATATGCCACTCAACTTTGAATTATGCCATACAATGCCCCCAAAATATGTGCCCAAAATTATTTGTATGCCATACAGCTGTGCCCCCAATACACTATGCCACACATCAGTGCCCCAACACATTTTTTCTAGGCATCTGTGCCCCAATATATTATTCAAAAGGATTTTGATCCGACTAGTAAGTAATAAAATAATTGCAGTGTATGTTAATAGATCAATATACAGACGGGTCACATTCAAATAAATACTGGACCATACATGATTCTTGGTGCTCCCAATAGTTTTGTAGACATGAACTACATAGATTAGATGAGATAGAAAGGCACTCTTTGACAATAATATCAATAAACAATGAATTAAAACCCTTGTGGTTTACAAATTGATGTATGCACAGTCCTGCAGAAAAATAGAGAGGACATCTCTTTTGTTTATACTAAAAATTAAAAGGACCTGCTACACATTGTGCATTGCAGGACCTAGTATCAGTCTTCTCCAAGTGAGAGAGCATCTGAAGAATTAGGGTAATGTGCAAAGATATCTTGTTAATACTCCCAATGAAACCAGTATTAACTGATTAAATATATATTGAATTAAGTTATCCATACTTGTTGACATTCAGCTCCATCCTTCCGGGGGGAGCTGAATGCCTGCAAACAGCAAGGGGCATGGTCGGGCAATGGGTCTGTATTGGGGTCGTGGCCAGGGGCAGGGTCACACAATCGCATCATTGTGGCCCTGCCCTCTCCTCACAATGCCTCTAGTAAGTAGTCAGGGGGGGGGGGGGCAGCGGCAGCCGGGAGGCTTGCCTGCCTTTCCAGGGGGTCGGGAGCAGCACCTGATATTCAGGAGGCTCCCGACCAAATCGGGAGGGTAGGTAAGCCTGACGATATCATATGTTGCCCCATGCAATAAATACAAACATAAGGGCAATAAGTACCCCAATATACTGTATGTCATTAAAAGGAGAGGTTATAAACATGGGAGATTTTAATCTACCCAATATAAACTGGGAGGTGTCTGTGGCAAGTTCCACTAGAAGTAGGGACATACTCAATTCATTGCAGGGAGCCTCCCTCCAACAATTGGTAAGGGAGCCCACTCGATAAGACGCAATATTAGACTTAATACTTACAAATGGAGATGGAATATCTGATGTAAAAGTGTGTGAAAACCTGGGATCCAGTGATCATCAAGCAGTATGGTTCAGTATAAAGACAGATACTGACTCACCCCATACAAAAACAAAGGTGTTAGATTTTAGGAAGGCTGCTTTTGCAGGGATGGGAAGATGTGTAAGTGAATCTTTGACAGAGTGGAGGAACTTGAAAGGAGTGCAGGTGAGGTGGGAAAATGTAAAAAGTGCAATATTAAAGGCAACAGACCTTTGTTCAAAAGGATTAGGAAAACCACAAGGGAAAGGAAGAAAGTGTGGTTTGGGAAAGAGGTAGCAAGTATTGTGAAAGCAAAAAAGATGGCCTTTAGGAAATACAAGCAGACGCAAAATAATGAGGACAAAGAGGTGTATCTTGTAAAGCAGAAGGAGGCTAAGAAAGTAATCAGATGTGCAAAGGCAAAAGCTGAGGAGAAAATGGCACAGTCAGTGGGTAAAGGGGGCAAAACTTGTTTTAAGTATATAAGCGAAAGGAGAAAAACAAAAAGGTGGAATAAAAAGACTAAAGACAGAAAGAGGGAAGTCTTGTTGAGGGAGACAATGTAATAGCTGATCATCTTAATAATTATTTTTGTTCAGTATTCACTACTGAAAAATGGCAAAGGGCCACAGTTAAGTTGCAGGTGTGATCAGAAAAATGAGGTAGGAACAAGCACATTTACAGAGGAGAAGATCCTAACAGAACTCTCAAAACTGAAAGTGGATAAATCAATGGGGCCAGATGGGATACATCCAAGGATACTAAACGAGCTTAAAGGGGTGCTGGTAACACCATTAACAGAATTATTAAACCAGTTACTAGCTACTTGAGTAATTACAGAGGACTGGAAAAAAGCAAACGTCCCACTGCACAAAAGTGGAAGGAAGGAAGAGGCAAGCAATTACCGACCAGTGAGTCTTACATCAGTAGTAGGGAAATTGTTGGAAACACTCTTAAAAGAAAGAGTTGTAGATTATCTCAAATCCAGCAATTTGAAAGGACCCCAAACAGCATGGATTTACTGGGGGGAGATCATGTCAAACAAATCTTATTGACTTTTTTGACTGGGTGACTAAGGAAATAGATTAAAGGGGACCATAGATGTATCTTATCTAGACTTTAGTAAGGCTATTGACACTGTTCCACACCCCAGCCTGTTAAATAAGCTGGAAAGCATGGGATTGGATACAAAGATATTTGAATGGATAAGATCATGGCTGCAGGATAGGAAACAGAGAGTTGTAGTAAATGGAGTGCAGTCTCAAGAGGGAAATGTTACCAGTGGAGTACTTCAGGGATCTGTACTTGGACCAGTGCTTTTTAATATCTTTATTTGTGACATTGCAAATGGTATTGAAGGGAAACTATGCCTTTTTGCAGATGACACAAAGGTATGCAACAGGATAGACACACCAGGAGGGGTAAAACAAATGATGATGATCTAGGTAGACTAGAGGAATGGTCAAGAACAAGGCAACTACAGTTTAATGCCAAAAAATGCAAGATCATGCACTTGGGTCTCAAAAATCCAAAGGTTAAATATAATATTAATAGCACTATACTGGTAACTACTGAAGAGGAAAGGGATCTAGGACTCACTATTTCAGGTGACTTAAATGCAAGCAAACATTGTAACAAAGCAATGAGGAAGGCAAGTCAGATGCTTGGTTGCATAGGGAGCGGAATCAGTAGCAGAAAGAAAGAAGTGATAACACCACTGTATAGGTCATTGGTACGTCCTCATCTCGAATCATGTGTTCAGTTCTGGAGGCCATATCTAAAGAAGGATATTAATACATTAGAGAATGTACAAAGAAGGGCAACTAAAATGGTGCAAGGTCTATACCACAAAACGTACCAGGAAAGACTAAAATATCTTAATATGTATAGTTTGGAGCAGAGAAGGGAAAGGGGGGATATGATAGAAACGTTCAAATATATAAAGATTTTTAACAAGGTAAAGGAAGGAGACATTCTTAAAAGAAAGAGAAGTATTAGAACAAGAGGACATGTTCTGAAACTGGAGGGTGGAAAGTTCAGGGAAAATTTGAGGAAAAATTACTTCACAGAAAGGGTAGTGGACAAGTGGAATAGCCTCCCATCAGAGGTGGTAGAGGCTAAGAGAGTAGAGCAATTTAAACATGCATGGGATAGACATAAGGATATCCTTCAGAATAAGAAAGCATCAATAAGGGTTGAGGTAACAATATGTTTAAAAATGTGGCAGACTAGATGAGCCAAGTGGTTCTTATCTGTTGTCAAATTCTATGTTTCTATGTTTATGTCAGCACCCATTAACCACCCTACCACAGACACACACTGCCAGCACCCTACCACACACTCACCCTGCCAGCACTCATCTCACACACACACTCTCTCTGTATCTCTCCCTCTCTCTTCCATCAACAAACAAGCATACCAGACATACATTACCTGGCTCCATTCAGCTGCAGCAGAAGTTCCTTGTGTTGCTTGGGGGGCGGATCTTCCTATGTGAGTGACAGGCTGGCAGCTCCAGAAGGAAAGAGTGGAATGCACATGAGAGAAAGGGCTGCCACCACTGCTGCTGAATTCTGAGTCTACTGCACTGACACGTGAGAGTGCTGTGCCAGGGCCTGGGGGAGATCTTGCAGGGACTGAAAGATGCATCCCTTATTCTTTTTTTCTATTTGTAAATTCAGTGGTGCCCTCCAGTGGCCAGCTCTCTTAGGCAGCTGCCTAAAGCTGCCTAATGGTGGTGCCAGCCCTGAATGAAGCCTCCCTGGAGGAGTAACATGGAGTTGGTGCAGTAGCACACTCCACCTTCAACACCACCACTTGCTACAAGTTTCTCCATGTTAAACAAGCATTCAATCAAAGCTTCCGTGACAAAGTATCTGTATCTACTTACTGACTTTACTTCCATCGGACCACATACATCTGTATGTACTATCTCAAGTGGTGCTGTACCTTTACTTGCTGACTAGGGAGAGCTGATGACTTTGTTTTCCACCTATACTACTCTCACACACGGGTTTCTCTGTGTCACTCACTGACATTCCTGTGACCATCCCATTGTGTTGTTTCTGAACACTGTCATATCCAAAGGTGACCAAATCTTCTATGCCAGAGTCCCAGTGACTGCGATTCAACTGTCATAATCGAGTAACAGTACTGTGTATAAAGGACATATAAATGAAGCCTCCTGGAGGAGTAATATGAAGTCTATGCAGTAGTGTACTACACTTTTAACATAATCTACCCCCTAGTATCATTGAATATTTGGACCTTTGTCTGGGTGTTAGGGTGTTGTCCTGGGGAAATATGTCTCAGTAGGAATTCAAGGTATTATGGGATTATCATTAAAATAGTTCCAGGCAGTGATTTTAAATTTGACTACAGAAAATCCAATAGAAAAGTGATGGGTAACTTTACCAATATACCGGTATATCCCAAATATTAGCTAGTGGGGCCAAGCTCAACATATTTCACATACTAAAGCTTGGTAAATGTCAAAATAGCAGCCTCCATAGAGACCTGTGGGAGCAGTTTGTGCAATGTTGGACATCTGCTGCAGACCTTGTTTCTAGTTTGTGAATAATGTCCTGCAATATCACTGAGAAACACACACTAGCAGCCGTATATAGTACTGACTACTGGCATGCATTTAGATTGTGTGTTTGTATCTTGTTTATATCAGTCAAGCAGTTCAGATATCAGTCTCATATGGGTTAAATCTTAGAACAGTCACGTAAAATGTCTCCCTGTCTTGCTCTCTTTATAGTAACAGAATGCAGATAAAATTATATGTTATTAGAACTTAATTGATTAGCGTTGCGGCTGTATTATGTGAAGTTGCAGCCATCTATTCACATTACTTAATTGATATTTCCATTTGGACTGTGGCATGAAAGCAGATTAATTTCATCGCTAAAAGGGGAAAGCAATCAATGTTTGGATTTAAATATTTAATTATACTTTATGTGGTAAATAAATACTTTTACATTTATTAATAACACAGTTCACACATAAATTTCTCTTGTGTACGACACTTCAAAACTTGATAATATTGCGTACAAGTAGGGTAATTAGTAATTACTATTGAGATCGCAATAGTGATCCTTACTGAATCAAGCCCACTATCCAGATTCTATTCTCTGCTATGCATATAACACTTCATTACAGTATTATATTTTGAAAAAAACAGGTACAAATATTGTGTATAAATAGGTATACCAATTTTGTTTTTACTACTAACCCTGTCAAGCTGCATTTCTAAGCTATTGTGTTGCATGAATAAAATAAACAGGTTACCACTAGCACATATGTTAGTGATGTACAGCTGGACTTGTCTTGAGAAACTTCCGAGTGAGCATATGCTTACATCTGTTACTGCTCACATCAGTGGCAGATCCACAAAAACCCACTAACCATAAACACTTTGGTTGGTCATGACCTCCCTCTCCACCCTACCACATCTCCAGGTCTCATCCAGCTCCACCCAGAAATCTTGGAGCCCAGCACACTCATGATTTTAGGGCCCGCCATCCCTCTCCAGTAGGTACAGGCTGGTTGGCAATTGACTCATCCCTACTCTGTCTCCAGTCTTACCCCCATCTCTCCAGCCTCTTGTCTGTGTCTCCCACCTGTGTCTCTACAGGCTCATCCTCACAGATGTCTTTCCAACCTCATCCTCTCCTTTGTCTCTCCAGCACCATCCCCTTTGTGTGTCTCTCCAGCACCATCTGTGTCTCTCCAGCACCATCCCCACTGTATTGCTCCTGCCCCATCTCTGTGTTGTCAGATCCATCCCCCCTATGTCACTCCAGTCTCATCCCTGGTGTCCCTCAATCTACAGCCATTGACCCCCATGTCTCTGAAGCTGGGTACACACTAGACAATATGTCATCCAATCCGGCGGATCGGCGGACATATCGGCAACATCGGCCAGTGTGTACTGATGATGTGCGCTCAGAAATACGAGTCAGCGACATTGTCTGTTGGACCAGTATGCTGGTCCAATGTGTGCTATCGTCTGTGGGGGCTATGCTGCTGAATGCAGCATGGTCCCTGCCATCGCTCCATTGCTCAAAGCATCACCAAGTGTGTATGCACCTGACGATGCTGAGACCCTCCCCGGGTCCCGTCGTTAGCGAGATCGTGCTGGGTACACAGTGATAGTGTGTACTCAGCTTTACCCTCATTCCTCCTATGTCTTTCAGCATCATCCACCCATTTGTCTCTCAGCCTCACCTCCATGTTTCTTTCAGCCTCATCCCCCTGTGTCTCTCAGAATAATCCCTCCTGTATCTTACAGCACATTCTCCTGTGTCTCTCCAGCACATCCCCCTTTGTCTTTCCAGAACATTCTTCTCTGCCACTTAGCCCCATTCCTCTTTGTCTTTCAGCCCATCCCCCTCTGTCTCTTCAGTCTAATAGCTTCAGCACCAATGACACCATATTGTATTTCTACATCTTCAGCCCTGTATCTCTCCAACCTCCTTCCCTGTGACTCTCCAGCCTTTCTCCCAGCGACTCTCCAGCCCACACTAACATTCTGCTGTCTGCTCCTCTTTTTGGCTCCTCTGCCATCCAGTGGTGCAATGTCTTGAGGTTACATGCTCCACACTGGGATTTTTTTTTATTGTGAAAGCCACTGGGCTTCTGAGATTTGTGAGGGGTCACCAGGCCTGGCTGTCACAGTGTGCTAGACACCTACTATTACTTACCAGGTCCAGCAGCAATGGAGTCCCGACCGGCGGTGGGCAGTGGGCAGGGAGTCCCCGGCACCCACTGCTGGTCTTCCTGATCCAGGGCTCCTCCCTGCTGTCTCCTGATGCAGCCGCAAAGTGCACATGCCTGGGAGTGCACGCGCCAACCTGCAGGAAAATGTAAAGTTATAGGTGCAGGAAAAAAGTGAACTCACATTTGGCATGACATTTGAACTCGTCCCTATAAGACAGGTGCCAGAGTATAGGCTTCCAAACTTTACTCCAGCATTCCCACCACTAGTGATCCCTACTGCTTGTTCCCAACCTTGGCTTGCTTGTGACCTGATTCCGTCTCCTCCTTGTTACTGCGCTTAGTATTCCGGTTTTGACCTTGGCTATTCTCTGCAACCTGTTTCCATCTTATCCTTAGTACTGCTTTGTCTGTCTGGTTCTGACCCATCTTGTTGACTACGTGTATGCTTACAACATACCATACTACACAACAGTGTACACTGCCACCTGTACTAGGGAATCAATTCATAGCACCTTGACCTGAGTGTCAGACAATGCCAAGTCCAACCCTCCTTACAGGGATCCCTGGTGAATACAGCCAACACATTAGACTCCTCGCCTCTGTACTGGGTCATAGTTAATCACCAAGTACAGTCAAGAATCCACTATCCTTACGAGAATCGGTGACACTGGCTCTGACTCCATGTTGAGAGGGAGGTTGCAGTAGTCACAAATGTTTAGGATGATGGGGCATTTGTGTGTTACGCTGGGTGTTAGCCCTGATTCCCCCCTCCCCGGATCTGCCACAGGCTCACATTGGAGAAGCACATGCATTCAACTCTGAGCTTCAATATATTATGTCTGCAAGTGAGTTTCTAGTTACTATTTAGATATAGTATTTCTTTATACCAGAGTGTACCTGTGGAGCATTGCAAGTTACTTCAAAAGCAATATCCCTAATCTTACTCTTAAAGGTAAAAGCTAGAAGCAGGGCTGTAGCAAGATAAAAATGCAACCTCTGCCAGCCCCGGTACCCAAACATGTGACATCATGATATCACTATGAGGTGTTGGGCTACTGTGACCAAGGAGAAGCTCAGTTCAGGTTCCAGGCACCCTGCAAGCCTAATACAAGTGCATGGAGTAGCAACAGTGCTGCCCCCTAGGGCCTGCAGCCAGGACGGCATCATCACTCTAGATAAGGCCCTGTCTGTAGCTATAATCTCTTCACAATATTTGATTGAAACTGTTCAATAAAAAGACATTATCCATAATCAAATTTCATCAAATGGTTTAACACAATTGTTCATTTGTACAATTTATAATCAGGTAATTATTATGCTGCTGAGAAACTGCTGAATGTATACTATAAAAAGGAAACAAAAGTACACTCAAAAGTAAAAGATAAATATCTCTGCAATATTGGGCCATGTTCAATTTGAGGCGAAAAGTTTGAGGTCGGACTTTTCGCCATCATCACCATTTTAGGAGGGGATATAGTATCGAGTGCGTGCACGCTTATCCCCGTATTCAATTAGGGTCGAGCGAAAACGGGACTCGGCGGTAAGCTAAGTAGCGAAAAGTCTTGTCAGTTTTTGGGGAAATCAAATCATGCTGTCACCCCCCAAAAGATGTCCTGACATGGGGGATCACTATGGGTACCCCAGATTTTGCCTGCTGAAGGTAGTTGGGGTTTTTAAATAGCCGCTGCGGGTGCATAAATGTGGCTTTCGAAGAAGTGGTGAAGAATAGCACTTAGGTTTTTTTGGGGGGTAAAATAACTAGTCCCATCAAATTTGAGGTACATGAAAATGGGTACAAGTATATTTTTAAGTCCATAAAGTTATTTTTTTAAATTCTTCAAAAATGCACCTGCAGCTACCAGCCGCATTCTAGAAAACACTGGCCGCATACATGGGAACCCCCCCCCCGAGGCTATTTCGCTAGTATATAACTTTTCGCCCCCAAAATTAAAGTACATTTTTTGGGGTGTGCTGAGAATTTTTATTTTATTTTTTGTACACAGATAACTTTTAGGGGACATTCTGCACCCCTAAACCCCAATTCTGCATTTTTTATCGCCATGTATTACATGGTGAAAACTTATCCCCATTTTTTAACAAAGACTTTTCGCACCGGCGAAAAGTCTTTGAAATTGAATATGGGGATGATTGAAACTGGAGAAAATGACATCATCGGCGATAAATTATCGCCTATAACTAACTTTTCACCCCATATTGAATATGGCCCATTGTAAGAATCATCAGGAATTCAAGTTTCGTAATATATTATTACATTAACTGCACACTAATATTAGGCGATATTAGACATTTACCTATGGCACCAATGCTTAGTACTGAATGACTGGCAAATGACCTTTCCAGTGATTGTATTGCCACCATACACCCAATGAAATATTGCTGCTGACATGAAAGAGAAGATGATGCTGCAGCTTCTCCATATCAGTACTTAGATGCAATCGTATCGCTTGGCTGTGATAAAGAGCCGGGGATGCAAAAATAAGGAGCAACAGGGCTGGGAGTGTGCTACTACTTACTGTGTGGGGGCACCGCTTAATAGTCAATATGGATTATGGGTATAAATAGTTTTACTGAAGTGGCCATTACTTTCGCGGCGCGTTGAACTCTTAGGGCTGTATTTATGAAGCAGGGAAAAAGCCAATTCTCCGTTGAAGAAAATAGCATATTCAGTGCTTTCGGCCATATATCAACGGGTTAATGCTGGAGAAATAAGAGCCACCTCCAGTCTTAAGTTCTTAACCTATTTACAGCTAATTACTATTAAACTGTATTTATCGAGTGGCAGAAAGATTACCTTTCCAATTCCACCACTAGACAACGCCGTCAATATATGACATCACTAATAAGGACCTTTTTAGGGCTTTGCTGAATCAGCACTGGATAGTAGAGGTCTGCCACGCCTGGCACTTCACATTAACCCTTCAGCAGAAGGATTAGCCTGTCAGCAACACAAAACAGTACTGTGCCACTGGACCTCACCAGACACGTGAGTATTGTTAAATATCGTCAGCATAGTAATATGTATTACTGCGGGATGTGGCTATAATAAATATAATATGCAGCCAACTTTGAATTCTAATGAGAGCTCTGAAATAGGTGTGCTAAGCTAAAGGCTAATGCCACAATTACCCTAGTCCAGGGGTACCTCTTCCTCTTCTCCCTCACCCTCCTCCTTCCCCTCTCCTGTGCTAATCCCCCCATGTTGGCCTCTCCACTCTCTTCTCCTCTGGTTTTAATTTGTAACATTAAAGTTTAGGGGGGGTAGATTTATAAAACTTCTAAAGAGAATAAGGGGAGGAGTTGCCCATAACAACCAATTATATTGAAGCTATAATCTTATAGAATGCACTAGCTAAATAATAACTAGGATCAGATTGGTTGCTAGGTGGCAACATCCCCACTTGTCCTCTTTACAAGGGTTGATACTGTACATCTGCCTCTGTTAGTTGTCACCTAATTTCGTATTTGCTATAATGATGCTTTGCTCACCCTAATGTCTGCCCCCCCCTCCCCTGCCATTTTATTTTGCCAAAATTTTTATAAAAACATTTATTAATAAAAAATCTGCTACACTTATCCATCTTTTCCTGTTTGTTCACAAATATCCTTTTTTTTACATCAAAATCACTTTCATATAATGGTTGTATAAATCCAGTGATATTTATAGAGGTCAAACCAACTTCGTAGAACCTTCCCATCCGAATCTATATCAAAGAGGAGAACAGTTAATGTTATTCCTTAATACCAATTTAATGTGTAAACTTACACAGAAGCAGGCGGTGTTGGCATACTTTGATAGGATTGATGCCTGTAGCTTTATATTACATTTAAATTTAGATGCTGATCTATTGCTATAGATACCTGTGGAGAAGTAAGTTATGCAGAGAGTTCTCCCATCTCTATGTGCTCATTAACATAGGTTGTATCTCCATCCTGTTACGTGAATCTATTTTTTATCTTCTATCTTTACAGCTTCCTTCAACTCTTGTACCTGCTGTAATATTTGCCTGTGTCGCAAAGTAATGCCTTGTCATTCAATAACCAGTCCTGATTACCCGCATCTTGCGCTATACCCTGACTTTCATGGTGTTTACACCATTCACGTGTAACCCTTGTATGAGGGGCTAATGACACATCCCAAAACAAGACTGGTAGAGTGTGTTATTGCATTTCCAATAGCCAGAGAAACTCCTGTTGGATCTAAAAATTATATCCAACACTGCAGGTTACTTGTCTCAGCTTGTCAGTTTTGGTAATCAGTATGTAAAACTGCTGGCCGCATGGCTAATCCCGACAGCAGCAGCCCGAGAGGGGTGAAATTCCTGATTGATCATTTAGGTAAGTATCGCTAACCTAAACCACCCCCCTAACCCTAACCCTCCCTTAGGGGTGCCTAACCCTAACCTCCCCCTCAAGTGCCTAACCCTAACCCACCTCTAAGTGCCTAAACTTAACCCCCTCTTCCCCACAACCTAACCCTAGGTCTCCCAGGTGGGTGCCTAACCCTAACCTCCCCTCGGGGGTGCCTAACCCTAACCCCCCCTTCCCCTAGCCTAAACCCTAACCCTCCCGAGGGGGTGCCTAACCCATCCCGCCCCCTTGGGAGTCCCTAACCTAACCGCGCAGCTGTCTGCGCCCAACGCCAGCTTACCTTCGTTCGGTATGCCGGTTGTCGTGCTCCTGGCGTAGGTCTAATGACAGGCATCAGGATTTGGATGCCTGTCATTAGACCCTTGCCGGGATTAGACAGTCTGGATGCCAACGGTCGGCATTTAGACCATCCGCATCCTGACTACATACCCAGTTTTGGTGTGTCTTACTGTGCATGTGATCTTGTGTACATACATAAACCTATGGTTATATCACAAACAAGCCTACATACCCCGGTGAAGTGTCATAACATACTTAGAACCATTAGATAGTCGTTATATATATGTATTAGCAGTGTAACATTTTTCTATTGCTAAACTCTCTAATGGTTGAAGTCTGTTGTTTAGTAACCCCCTTTAATAAATACTTATCTACTAAACCTTAACTTAATGTTGCAGGACAAGATCTGCATGTATGCTGTGTGGCTCCTGAGTGGTTGATCATCGATAATCCAGATTGATGGTACCATCTACATTTTCCATTAATGCCAGGAAATCATTGATGGAAAATCATTGATGATGGTTTGAACCATTAATGGCCGGCGCTAGTGAGACAACGGGGCAGTGACAGAGCAGGTAAAGAGGGTGAGGCTAGAGTGATGTTCCCTGGTGTGTGCTGGGGAGAGCTGTATGCACTTGCTAGTGTGAAACATTGTTGCATAACAGTCAGACTTTCGCCTTTGATGGCAGAGAAATATTGGTCCTCTGCCATTGATGGCAAATTCATTGACCAGCTGGAACAAACCATCGATGGTTGCTATCCATCAATGGTCGATGGCAATCTCTAACATAGACCCCCAAATATAGTACCTCAAACACCCCTATCATGACCTTACAACAATGGGCCATATATTTAACCCTTTCATTGCTGGCAGATATGAAACCCCAGAGGAGCATTGGATTACCACATACAAATCTACAATGCTCCAGGGGAAAATAGCACATCAGTACTTTATGCTCTCTCCTTTGCTGTACCCCTTCCTACCTCTCCATTTGCTTTTGTAGATCTTCCATTGCTTTAGCCATGGAGGAGGAAGTGGATCCTGGTGTGGCTGGGTAAAGGGGGCCATCATAGGGGAGATATGCTGTAGAAATATGGCCCCTGGTGAAAAGAGGAGTGTTCCATGCGAGAACATGGCCCTCGAGAGAAGAGTGTCCACAGCACCAGCAATCTCTCTCCGGTCCTGCCAGCACCGATGATCCAGGCTGCCAACTGCTCTTGATTCACAGTCTGCTTGTGAATCAGAAGCAGCTTGCATCATGATCATCGGTGTGCCCCTGTGGGCCTCCTACTACAGGGATGTAGTCAGGAAGCCTACGGTCTTAATCCCATCCTCCGGCTTCCCGACTTCCTAATCCCGGCGTGGTACTAATGACAGGCGTTGAAATACTGATGCCTGTCATTAGACCTATGCCGGGAGCCCGACACCCGGCTAACCGATCGAAGGTAAGCCGGGCACCGGACACGGACAGCCACGTGTGGGGAGGGTTAGGATAGGGGGCTCCTTCGGAGGACTTAGGTTAGGCACCCCCCGGGAGGTTAGGGTTAGGCTAGGGGAAGGGGGGGTTAAGGTTAGGCCCCCCTAGGGGGAGGTTAGGGGTAGGCACCCCACGGGAGACTTAGGGTTAGGCTGCAGGGAAGGGGGGGTTAGGTTTAGGCTATAGAGAGCGGTTAAGGTTTGGCACTTGGGGGGAGGTTAGGGTTAGGCACCACTAAGGGAAGGTTAGGGTTAGAGGGTAGAATAGGGTTAGTTTTTACTTACATTTTCACATTCGGGATCTTCAATCCTGCCAGGCTTCCGCTGCCGGGATTTGAACCATGCGGCCGGCGGTAATACCTACAACACCCCTACTACATATGTGCTCTGTGTACCCCACCCCAATCATCCACCCTCCCTACCTGTTGTCAGCCCTGACTGCATCCACAAAAACATAAGTTCTGGGCTTCTGGCCAGGTGAAACACTTAATAAAGTTATTGTCTATAAATAAAGCACCAGCTAATCTAACACCAATGAGAGCTATGCAGAGATTGGAATTAGTCCTACACGAAAAGTAAGAGACGATGCTAAAACTGATTCAAAATAGAACTGAATGTCTTTTGATTCATAGGGGCAGTAACTCTAATTGAATGAGACATTGCAGAATTGTGAAGTTACTGTAAATTTTGTTGACAGTTAAAGAGTACAGGCTTTTATAGTAATGTGTGTAATTCATAGGAGTTTATAGAATATTGCGTTTAGTGTTTCCTGGAAATTGGCATAGTAGAAAATAAACCACAATATACCACTATATTTAGAAAATAGTTAATTAGCTAACAATGGGGTCTATGACTATGTACTAAGCTTTGGAGAGAGATAAAGTGCATTGAGATAAAGTACCAATCAATCAGCTCCTAATTGTCACTTTACATACTGTGTTTGAAAATTGAAAGTTAGGAGCTGATTGGTTGGTACTTTATCTCTCTCCAAGGCTTAGTACATAGACCCAATGAAACCAGTGCATGATTTCCCAATTCCTCTGCCTTGCACCACTTAATAAAAGCCATTACCTTTTTTTTGGGGGGGTGGGGGGAGTTCTGGTTGGGGTCTCACCTCTCTCTGTTTCGGAGTTGACGACACTCTGTCTCCTATAGTAGGAATGGAGCTTTTAATGCCACCAACTATAACTCATCTAGAGCACCACATTTTTTCAGATTGTACTGGAATTTAGAATATCTTATATAAGGTGGTATCACTATAATAACAATTTCTTTTTTTTTTTTTTTATGGATACACAAATTCCTGTCTACAAATGTGTTAAAGGAAACTGCAAAGAGTCTGTAGAGCATATAGTATGGAACAGGCTATCTTTGTTCAGCTATTTGTAAAATTAGAGAACATTTTACATATATATTTGTAAATGTCACAAAGAGACATTTCATATACAGCCTTTATTTCTGTTTTGGCTTGGTAGCCCTTAAATGAGTCCTTGGATTCTAGACTATACATTGTACTTGGAATAATGAAATCACCTAAATGTATGTAGATTTCAAGAGATACATAACTGTAATGCTTTCAGTAATCTTTAGTCAATAACACCTTCATCAATTTTATACATTCCATTTGTTGTACCATAAATGAATTTGCCGTGACATTTGTACATGTTTCATTATTTGCGTAGTCGCATTGCCGCGCATACAGCTTTCTCCATGATGTATGCACAGATAGAGCGTGTGAGAACAGTGGGGGTGATTCAGCTTAGGACGGAATTGCAAAGCATCCTTGCTAACATGCATTTGCAGCAGGAGGTGCATGACACCCCCTGCCACATTTGCGATCCCAGCACTGCGACCAAAGTCACAGGCTGGGATCACCATCGCGACCATCGCCATTGCGACCGGGCTGCCGGCCAGCTGAGTAAGCTTCAGCTTACTCAGGTTGGCCGGCCTGCAAGGCCAGTAAACTGCATCTGTGGACGCAGTCCCTGGCCTTGACACTCCTGAAAAAAGGGACAGATATGCCCCCGTTTCCGAGAACACCGGCCGTCGACACGGCCCCTTAAAGGCTTCTGCCTGTCAATCAGGCAGAGGCATAGCATGGACTGTATGTGATCATATGTGTAATGCTGAATTAGCCCCAGTATTTGCATGTCCAGGAGACAAATCTGCTTCTTAACCAATGAATGGACTTTTCAATAGATATTCTGTCAGCATTAAACAAAAGGGTTAAGTGCATGATATAGAATAGAATGGTCTCCCAGACCCGGAACATGAGTGTGCATGAATTTCTTTCCTTTCAAATCCCTGATTTTGATCATGTATGAGCTGGGGAATATAGAGGAGAATTCATTATGCAAAGCAGAAAGTTGGATAGGCCTGATCTGGCAGTAACTTGTAGCATCCAATTAATAGCATTTCACATCTGTTAAACAGTAAAATGAATGCGTTTGGTGTAGTGGTAATTGCTTTAAATTACATAGCCACTAGAGGCCACACCTTTTGCATGTTGCAGGGTCTGTGCGAGCCTGGGAAATGAATTCAGATACAAATTTGTACAGCACGGAATTAAACGTATCACTGGATGGAGAATATCAGACGTAAGATCTATAGGCACTCATATTGCCTCAATTAGTCATCCTTAGATCAATTTTTCTGCTCTGAAATGTTCATGTAGACTTACTAGATCATTTACATCTAGAAATAAGTGGCAACACAGACAAGAGATGGCTGCTGTAAAGGAATAATATTTGGATAATTACCGATCGCCATTGTAGCTTATGTCGATGTAATGCTAATACACACTTTTTTTGATTATTATTTGTTTAACCACTTACCTGATGTGGTGGCATAGAATGGGACCACGGCCAGATGGGTTTCACGGACACGGTCGCTTTCCGTGTGACCATGCCATCCTGCGGCGTGCCTGGCTGTTTAAATAGGAGATAGGTTCGACCAAACTGATTTTCTCTTGGTGTCCTGCCCTCGGCATGTAATGTAGCGGCCTTTGACCGCCAACATCATTGCCGATTTAGAGCCCCAGAATTCAGTGCAATCAGCATCCTGAAGCGCATGCGCTGAACACAAAAATGTACTACAGTACGAAAAGGGAGAACTGAAATTCCACTCTGAGCGCTACAGCTGGAGGGCTGAAAATCCCTCCAGGTGGGGCTTAATGCCACAAAGGGAATTGTTGCAATTGGCAGGTAAATCTTTTGCCACAGGGGGTTTATTGCCACGAGAGGGTGGAGGGTAATGTATCAATAGGGACCATTGAACACTGGGGGTGGGAATGCAATTAGGGGATCTATTACCACCAAGGGATGGGGTTTATTGCAATAGGGGGACCGCAGGCGCATTAGGGATTCATTCTACAAAGGGGATCTATGGAAACAGGTGGAGGGATAATTCTACTAGGGCATTAAAAATACAATGCAGGGGGAATTCTACAGGGGATCAAAAATGCTACAATAAAATCCATGGGAGATGGGAAATTGATACAGTGGAGGGGAATGATGCTTCTGGAATCTGCTAGATGCGCCTCCACGGTAGTGCTTAATACTCACTAAGTATTTTTTTATTTACTAAAATAGTTAAATACATTTTAAATGCTTGTTCTTGACTTAATTAAATTATTTGAATACAATATGTCTACCCATAGCTATGCGCATCCAAATGGAGCAACAATAAAGTTGCTCCGTCGGGCGCCCATTAGTTATGGCGTCCGATAAAAGAATTGAATCGCCCCCTTTGTGTCAAAGCAATAAAAGTAAATTATAAGCTGTGTTAACATATGTAATTTAAAATCAACATCCTTATGTAATAAGGCTTAATAGACAAAATAGGAAGTTGAATATTTTTTTTTACTGATAACTGTTTATTTTATACTTACAGGTGAAACATTCATATAATTTTTTTTTGGCAGTTGCTTAACAATACAAGAACAATATCTGAACAAATATATAGATCTCCCTATTATACAACAATAAACTATCAAACAAAAACAGAAAAGGGAATTGAGTGGTATAATTATAGATGTGCTTAAGAAGTAACTTTTGTTCATGTTTACTACTAAAATTGTTATATCGCTTCAAGAAAAATTTGATATTTATTGACTTTAGAGTATTTGCTGCTGTTAAGTCTAAGATATATTACCCACTAATAGTTTCCGTTTCTCTTGACAGGATGCAAAACATAGACCACTACATGTCTACTCTCTTCCTTCACTACCTAATTTTCTTAAGTGCAGCTTTCAAGTTTTCCTCACTACGGGGCTAATTGCCAACTGAAAACAGACAGATCTTAACATGAATATAACTGAGCATAGTGCGTCCTCATATCCTCAACAAGCCCTCAACACGTAGTCTACCTGCAAACGCCCAATTTCCACCAAGTTACATCTATTCAGCCGACAATGGGAAAGCGTACAACATGTACAGTGTGAAAATTTGCACGATCAGTCCGAAAAACGGTCTTAGTGCAACTTTGTCTCAACCCCCCCTTCATATCCAAATATATCCGCATCATCAATTCAATTTCTCTCTTCTCTCCCATTCGTTCAGTTCAATCTCTTGAACACCTGTCTTATTAACTTCACGTATCTATATATATTTTTTCCTTTTCATTAATTCCGCTTATGCATTATTTGCATTGTCATATTATATCAATTACAACACTTCAACCACTACACGTCAAAGGACATTTAGAAGAATATCCTGAGGGGTATAGTATTGTCATTACCCAGTGTAGCAGGACTCAAAATAGCAGTGTAGCAAAGATATCTGTGCTTGGATTGTTTTTGCAAAGCAATGAAAGACATCAGAGAGATTTCCAAGCCAAAATCCATTTATATATGGATATATGCAAATTAGACATTCCACATTGAAATAAAGATGTGCAGTTCGGTTTTACTCGGATATGTTCAGATCTCAAAAATGGCATCATATTGGCTATCCGGCTGTCACATGTTTTGGATAGCCCAGTGGTTCCCAAACTGTGCGCCGTGGCACCCTGGGGTGCCTCGGGACACTTGCAGGGGTGCCTCAGGTTGGTGGTCCAGCACCAAATAAAATTCTTTATGGTCAATGTAATGTAACTATGTACACAAACAGAAGTGCTAACCTGTCCACCACTACATAACTGAACCTAAGGATGACAGGTAAGCACAATTTTCTTCACTTTACTAGTTTACTAAACTTTTTCGGAATTTCTCAATAACAAACTTTTTGCTTAGGGGTGCAGTGAAAACAATGCTGATACTCTAGGGCGCCATTATTTAAAAAAGTTTGGGAACCACTGGGATAGCCAAATAGAGAAATCTGAACTAATCCGAACTTGCGATAATTTGGCAAGAAGAATCGAATAAAACCAAACCCGCACATCTCTACATTGAAATTGTAATTTGGGTAGTGTCACAGTTGAAGGGATTTGAGATTGTGTTCCCGGGCAGGGTCTTGGATCTGTCTTGTTAGACTCGGATGCTCTCTGGAGGAGACTAGGTTTAATGAAGTTCCTGTGCATGTAGGGTTATATTGGCAGAAGGAGCCTAGGAGTGGTTACTGAGGCTCAGCTGATTACAGGTAGGACCGGTAGGTAACTGGACTCCAGGTGAATGGGGGACGGCTGGATTGTCACCAGTTAGGACAGATAGGTAACTGGACTCCTGGTGAATGGAGGATGATTGGATAGTCATGAAGTATAGATACTGAGGATACAGCAGGTATACTGGGAGCACAGTAAGGGAGCTCAGTATAGATGAAAGTCCTGTTGCACTGGCAACTTGCTAATGGGACAGGAGGTCCCTTTAAGCAGGCTGCTGGTCGCTGATTGGCTGGATTCAGAGGGAGAGCTGCTCCATTGGTGGAGACAGCATCACATGTCCTGGACCAAGATGGCTGCGCCCATCTACTCTGGAAGTGCATCTGGAGACACTCGTGGACGCCAGCCCTGCTGAGGCAGATGGAGTACAGGCGCTGTTGGGGAGCGGAGAGAACAGCGGTCCGCACTGGAGCAGGTGGAATGACAGCATCTGCAGACTGACGGGGAGTCAGAACGCCGCGGGACAGCAGCCGGACATGTAAGCAGCGGGGTCTGATCCTGGGGTGTCAGTGGCATGTGACAGGTAGTGCCTTCTACACAATAGCCATGTAAGCCAATGCCCCTCCCACTGGGTTTATACACTATGTAGACAAAAGTGTTTGGACACTGACAGCAAAAAGATTGAGGTTTTATTTATGTCAGTACTGTGTAGGTCCACCACGTCCAGTGATTACTGCAGATACACTTCTTGTAACATAACAGGCAGCATTGTTATCCTGATAAAAGCATTTATTGTTTCTGTAGAACTGCAAGTGCATGGGTCTCCCTACCCAGTGTTCTTGACAAAACCGCCACATTACTGCCCATTTGGAACTTGTGTGCGGGGTTTCCAATCACTTTGGTCTACACAGTGTAGATGATGGCACTGGGGCTGTCACAGAATATCCACCTACAGGGGGAGATGTATCAAACAATTGAGAGGGATAAAATTTAGAAG
Organism: Taudactylus pleione; assembly: GCA_031769625.1. NCBI lineage: Eukaryota > Metazoa > Chordata > Amphibia > Anura > Myobatrachidae > Taudactylus > Taudactylus pleione. The sequence goes on from JAUIMM010000353.1 coordinate 2,727,321, forward strand.
TTGTCCATAGCAACCATTTAGCTTCGAACTGTCATTTAATAGACTGTGCTAGATAAATGATAGAAGCTAATTGGTTATTTTTGGCAACTTCACTTTATCTCTCTCCAAGGCTTGATACATCTGTCCTACAGCCTGATTCATCATTCTACTTACACTTTCCTATGTTAGTCATCTTCTCGCCAAGGGGTAGATGTATCAAACCTACAAAAGAGGACAGTTGGAAGAGATGTCCATCGCATCTAACAAAATGCTAGCTTTCATTTTACAGAATGTATTTGATCAATGGTATCTACTGTAGTAGCTGATTTTCCACTTGTCCTCTTTAAAAAGTTTAATATATCTGCCCCCAACTGTCTGCCTGTGCTCCCTCTGGAACCCGTTCACTTTGCTTCCTGTTATGTGGCCCAAAATGGATTAGGTTAAAGTACAGAAAAATAGATTATAAACTGCCTCTAAAACTGTACCATTTATCATTAGCACCACCATGCTGTAACAGAGTAAGACTGAGGGGTCTAGTAATAAACCGGATGGTCTACCTTTTCGCTTGGGCCAGTCTCTGCAGATGTGCGCATACAAGAGCTATTTTATTACTCACCCAATGCGCACCTGACTTGAACGGCAATGATTTGGGCTTTCAGTTCCACTAATGTATGAATACTTGTTTAATAGATATCCCATGCCATTTTGCCACCATCAGCATACCTCCCAACATGACCCTCTCCAGGAGGGACACAATGCTCCTGTCCTGGACTTCCCTGGTAAGTGGTGGGGCTGCAGCACAGTTCAAAAGTCAAATAGGGGAGCCACACCAACTGTCATTTCACACGCTGCCAAACATCACTGGCTGGGACTCACTGGCAGTTGGTGTGACTCCCCTATTTGAATTTTGGACTGTGCTGCAGCCCCACCTCTGGAGCTGCCACCAATCATATATTACCAGGGAAGTCCAGGACCAGAGCATTGTGTCCCTCCTGGAGAGGGTCATGTTGGGAGGTATGCATCAGGGTTATTATGAATAAATACATAGAAGTAATAAATTCTGTACATGTATATATAGGTCATGAATCAGGGATGTATGCTAATTTACTGCCACTGCTTCTCTGTGCGAAATTAGGCAAAAACTGCAGGAGGCATCTTAAGTAAAATGACACCCACTGCTGGATTGTCTGATCCTGTGCTGCATCCAAAGGTGCAGTTTCTGATCAACTGCGTGACCATCGGATATCTTAGTAACCCTCAGATTACTCAGGATGTCCAGTGAAATTATGCTGCTGGGGCCAGTGATGACAAGGATGCAGCCACTGGCTTCAGTACACCCAGAAAATGGGGCCAACACATCTTGTGTTTCTGGAACGCTCCCCATTGCCACCATCAAACCCCAGCAGCATGTCAATCACATACCTCCCAACTGTCCCACATTCAGCGGCATAGTCCTGTTTTTCTGGGACTGTCCTGCTGTCCTACTTGTGGGCCCAGTGTCCTGCGGTGGGAGGGGGGAGTGGGAGTTGGGGTGAGCACACACAGCTGCTCTGCATAGCAGCACAAGCAGCGGGAGAATAGATGACATGCACATATGCACATCATCTATTCACAGTGTAGGGGGATCCTGGGAGCAGCCCAGCATCTCGGAGAGTGCTGGGCACGCCCCCACAGTAATGTGAATGGGGGTGCCGCAAGGCTCTGGTCCCATTTCACCATACCTGCCCCCTTTACACAAGACTTTACCCCCTTTTTGGGCATGTGAGATGTCCCGCATCCTGAATCATAAAAGTTGGGAAATATGCAATCATGCTGCGGTTTTTGGGGTACTGTGACCAACGTCGCAAGATCAGATCTGCACATGTGCAGTATTGCTCGTGTGCAAGTGCAGATCAATAAACATTAGAGATTTATGCAAATTTTGGATTAACATAAATCTCTGAGTCAAGTATATAAAACAAGACAAATGTTACGCTGAAGTAGCTTATACTGAAAATTGTACCTGTCACACTGTATAAGGTGAGTGGAATGTACAGTTGTTGTTAGAACATAAATACTAATTAGAATACATAATTTTACTGTACAGTTGGTCAGTGTTGCAATATATCTCCATCACTTTCCATACTAACTTAAATGAAGTGTGCACACAATAAGTAAATAATTAGGATTTTATATAATGAAACAAACAGTTGCTTCTGTGGCTTAACAGTACATTCCCTTACATTGAAATGCAGCAGCAGTTTGGTTTGTGCCAGATTGTGGCTTGCAGCAGTGTTTGCCAGGGAGTGTATCTCTTTGGGTGCCTTAACATCTTTGTATTTGGGGAGGGAGGGTTAGAAATGTGCTAAGTCAGACACAAATAGATCTACTGTAGTTATTTGAAATTTCTATTTTATGCTCCATACGCCTCACCAAAAGTGCTACAACTAATTTTATTAGTTTAAGAAGCATGAAATGTGTCTGAGCCTGGATTCATCTCGCCCCTGAGTGAGCTGGGGGATGCAAGAGGGGCAGGCCCAGGGAGTTGACTAGAACATCAGGAGAACTTACCAGCAGCAGGTGACATCTAATGCAGCCCCAGGTGCCAAAAGCTAAAGCTCACAACATGTCTAAGCTGCCTTGATTTTAAAGTGTGGTTTTTCACATGTCAACCAGAGGAGGAGAAATATGACAGAGTTCCAAAGAAGATGTTAGCTCTGCTCTTATTGGGTCACCTACTATAACCTTAAGAATTACCAAAAAGAGTGTTTATGCAATTACTGAGCCTGCTTTGGAGGAAGACACAGTGATTGTAATTACATATTGCATCCATAACAAATATAAAAGTAGAGGATCAGAGAGTGACAAAGCGTTTAGAGACAGTAGGAGTTGAGAATGGTTTCAAACCCTAAACACAGCTACAAGTCTTTTAGTGTAAGCTGCATTGCTGATGGATAGAGCTGCAAATCTTAAAAAACACAGGTGCCAGGTTAGATACAAAGCAGCCAATATTTTAGGAAAAGGTGCAGGATTGCAAGTGCTAGCTGCCAGAATCTCTGAGGGAAATCATAGGGTTGTCTGTAATAGCCAGCAGATAAACTACTAGCTGTCCTGTACAAGCTGCCAAAGAAGCAGGTTTAGCCAAAGAATTAGCCCAGAGGAGCATTAAGAATCCAGACCCAGCTCATGGATCCAGAGACAGTCTTAAAGTGTTCCACTTGATTACTACTTGAACTCTGTCTTTGCCATTGTACCAGATTCCTACTGCTGCTTTGCGACAAACTCATCTATGTAGCCACAAGGAAAAGAGTGTAAAAAGTGGAGGTTATTTGAAAACTTTGACCGATATGAAAAAAACCTTCAGGCTTGCTGATATGCTCAATTTGTACTAAACTTATGATAACCTGCCTAACACTGCACTGCGACACACTACAAGTAATTTCCCTGTAGATGGATTTTATCTACAAAACCAAGGAACCGCCATGGGTACCAAGTTCACTACAAACTATGCAAATTTATTTATGTGCATCTGGGAAGAAGATTATATTTGGAATGATGGAGCAGTTGGAGTGAACTTGTAGCACTATATTGACGATGTGATCTTCTCTTAATGATTAAAAATTATTGATAAGAACATACCATAAAAGAGTCAACGTCAATAGTTTTATTCTCTCCAGTAGTGAGCATTATCCAGCATGGCTTGCCAATATTCCCAAAGGGCAGTTCACCCAAGTGCGAGGGAACTGCACCAATATAGAAAACTATATCTCCCAAGGAAACCAATTAAAGAAACAGTTCTTTCAAAAGAATTACAACAAAATACTTGTGAATGAAGCCTTCCAGGAAGTTTTGGAAACAGACAGGGAAAAATGTCTGATTCCCAAAGACAAGTTCAATGTATGCTTTATTACTGAATAGAATTCCTCAGCAAAATTCATCAAACATATTATACGTAAACATTGGAGCATTCTCACTAAAGACTCTATTTTGGCACAAATTCTACCACCAACTCCCAGAATGATATACAGGAAGGCACCAGATTTTAAACAGATACTAGTCTCAAATCACTTGCCCCACAAGGAATATACACAATCTTCAATAACTATAGGGGGCAATAAAGGTTTCTTCCATTGTGGCCGATGTCTGAACTGCAAAACATCAAACTATAACCTGTAAGAAGATGACATAAACAGCTAGTATGAAAATACCATAGTATACCTCGTAATAGGCTAAAAAATATATCACCTATAAACCACCACTCTCCCTATGGAATTTTTTTACACCAATATACTGAACAGATGAAGATTTTTATACATAACCTCAATTATTATGACAGCTCAATAAGGAATTTATTCACAAAGTCCACATTTTGTAACATTTCCAAATTAATAATTAATTTGGTTTTCAGAAACCAATCACAAGGAGACTCCAACCAAGATGTCAGCCTGCAATTATCCAATGAACAAGTGCAGCAGGGTCTACACCCATGATTTCTACAGACACTCATGAATACTCAAACATTTTTGAGAAAGGCCGCATCTGCTGGCTGAAGCACGTTGGAAACATCAGCTCTACACTCCTTACCTGGAACACTCATATAGAAGTGACTTTGTAGAAACATCCACAGGAGGCAGGTCACCTCTGATGATTACCACCATACAATCGCCACCATGAAGCTGTCAGAAATGCCCCCCTTGGTCCAGACCCAATGCCGCAAGTTGGTACTGCTATCCAGCCAGTGAGTGTTATCTCAACTCCCTGTGTTATTACAGCCGCATCACGCCTAGAGTGTTTCCTTTGTGCATGGCCAGGTACGGAGGTATTCCCTCTGTCCCATCAATGTCACAGGAGCATACCGCAACACGTACACACAGGACCAGCGTCCTGGAGAAATCTTACTTAGTGCGCCATTTGTTCATTCCACCATACTGCCGTCACTGGAGTACAGCTAGTCCCAGGAACCGGCACCAGTCTGGATTAGCACTCACACTGCCTCTGGGGTCTCGTCAGTGGCATCGTCAGACAGTAGTGAAGTTGGCCCTGTATGGACCGCAGCTACTGCAGAGCCATGGTTTACCACCAAGTCATTTTTATAATGACACAGATACTTACTTGCTTATACCATAACCTTGTCTGCCTGTTCTGTTACTAAGAGCTAACAAATGAACATTACAGAATCGTAATGCTAGGACTTACCTACATGGAATACATTTTATTTTTTCTACATGTACTTTATTTTTTATATTTATTTTTCATTCATTCAGTTTTATGAACTGTCAATCGCAGTTTTTTACAACTTACATAACTTTTTAAACTTTTAATTGTTTTTATCCTTCCGCAAATTCCCACCTTCTACCCTCTTGTGGCCCAGTTATGTTACCCTTGCCCATCCCTTTTATATATATATATATATATATATATACATATATATATATACATACATACAAAATAGGATTAAGATTTCTATATTATTCATGATACCTGCAATTTAGCATTTTTAAGTTGTCTTTTTACATTGGGATTAATTCCAACTATATCTATTTTAAACTATTTTAAACTATTTTTAATAAATATTTACACATTCTTAACCCTCATTGACTTGCATGATCACTTGTATTGGTTTCAACAACACTACCTCATCAACTCTACTATTACCTTGAATTGTGGACATGAATATGTATGCCCACATTTTAAGATTGAGCGCTTGCTGGATCGACACAATTGTGTGTTCTTTGTATTGTAAATTGTAGAGGTTAGTTGTGACCTCACCAGCTAGCTGCTCCAATTTTCATCACGTATCTGCTTTATTGAGTGCACCCATTCCCTATTATTTTGATAATTTTCTTTTATGAGTCTGTTTTATTTGCCATTAATCTTTATTGCTTTGACAGTTTTCAAAGTTGATAATGTCCATATAATTAACATTACAGTAATGTAATAGAGTTTATTGATTACTAATCCTCTTTAAAGTTCAGTCCACTTGGCGGCAAATCTACATTTACTGTATCATTTGTGTTAACTTCTCCATGTCAGCATTGTCTCTGGAATTCAAATACTTGATACATGTGCATGTGCACATAGACTGATTAAGAGTGTAAGCCCACTTTGCTATATACTGCCTCATTCTTCTTCAACTGAGCATAGTATATTACTCTGTTTATGTATAAATTAAAGTGTCTTACTAACATTGTATTAAAAGTATCTTCATACTATTAGTCATCTTATGTATATTGCATTGGCTGTGCTATGATCCTCAGCCTTCTAATATTACAACTGCAATATTACTCTTCAAACAGTTCACGCAATATTACTCTTCAAACAGTTTGCATCTTGTTATCATTCATTGTTATCTTACCTGCAAGTTTGTGTGTGTTCCCATAAGTTACATTTACAGTAGTGAGTCAGGGTGGACACCTTACTAGGATCTCCACATTGATGACTCAGGTGGAAGAACTGCTTTGAGAAGTCAAGAAAAGGTTAGATAATGCTAACAGTGAGAATAACTACACTACTACCTGTCAGATGCATTGGACTGCACATATAAAACTATTAACATTTTCAGCATAGTAATGTGTACACTGCTAAAAGGAAAAAATAATGGAACAATTAAAATTAGTAATCAATAACATCCATTGTTAGCAACATCAACATCATGAAATGTTTGTCCAAAGAAACATTTACTCTTGAACATAAAAAATAAAGATATACAATAAAAAGTAGAGATGTGCATGGACCCCTATGTTTTGGTTTTGGTTTTGGCAAAACCACGCTCAAATGTTATGTTTTTGGTTTTAGCAAAACCACCCTAAAGTGTTTTGGTTCGGATTCAGACCGGGATTTTTTTAACATTTATAAAAACAACTATAACCATATTGGTTTTAGTTCCGAACTTACATCAGACCCGAGCTGGGATTCAGTTCCACTATGAACCCCAAAGTGATCGGGACTCCATTCGACTTGGAGCTACAAAGTTCGGGAGTGTTTGGTTTTCCGGAAAACCGAACCGCGCAACCTCCTAAATTGAACTGATTTTCCATAGTACCTGGAAGGTTTCACTATTTACTTCCAACATGTAATTCTCTGATCCTAAATGACAGCATGATCTCTACTGACACTCATTTGATAGCACCTGCTGGCTTACTTACTAGCCATCGGGTTCATAATGCCACCGATCATTGCCAGTTTTGGACAATAAATTTCAAAGGACAATAGTATTGAATGCTAAATCTGTCTTGTTTACTATTATCCTTTGAAATTCATTGGTCAAAGCCATTGTAAACTTAAGGAGTAAATCTGCACCATGAGATAAAAAGGAAGTGTTGAAAAAATATTGATGCTTTATTAAGCGAAGAAGAACATTTGTTGAGAAAATATAATATGAAAAAAGTATTTGGTGCAAGTATACAGTATCTTCAACTGGATTTACATAAACCAGAAATACAAGCTGCATAGACAGTTCTGAGCGAGTACCAAGCTGCATTCTTAGCCCTGAGCAAGTGCAATTTACACTGTGATAGAACTGTGCCTGACTACTGTACATACAATAAAAGGCATTAGTACTCCATGGAGTGCTAACAACATAAGAAATTTAATGTTACAACTTTTTACTGTCACCCTTCCTATAATTATGCCGTGCTTATAATAATTAGTAATCTTTAACATTTCCATTTTCTGGAACTGAGGATTTGAATTTTTTTTACTCTTATTATTATATTTGGTACATGGGGACCATAATTACTTCCACTCGCCTCTCTTAAATAATTATTGGTTTAATTTTAAATGGTATGCTTTGTACAGATATCTACATCTTTATTTTTATTATGCGATGTTATAGTTCTAAATAAAGAAATATAAAACAGCGACTCGCCTAATTACATCCAAAATCTAATTATAAAGTGTAAATTATTAATTTCTCTTTTCGTTTCCATACGTGTTTTTTTATTTATTTATTTTTAATAAATTTCCATGTGTTATGCAAAGAAAAATAATTACAAATAAAAAGATGCAGGCAAAGCGACAGATTGCTTGTGAGCACATGTGATCGCCACCATTTTTTATTCCAAATGATCACTGTCTTCGGTAGTATTTCTTGCAGGAAGTATTACTCCAATGAAAATGCTTTAAATGCTCCAGCATGCACCCTATTGTGTATCTTGGAAACAAAATAATAGATATAATATAGCTGTCATGATTTGAATACAATTTGTAGATAGATGTTGTTGCTTGTCAGGCAAATCAATAAAGATACGGGGCAGATGTACAGTATGAAGCTCTGGAAAGTGATACAGTGGAGAGTGATAAATGACCATCCAATCGGCTCCCAACTGTCATGTTACAGGCTGTATTTGAAAAATGACAGTTGGGAGCTGATTGGTTGGTTGTTTATCACTCTCCACTTTATCACTTCCCAGAATTTCATACATCTGATATCGTTATCGTTTAGTCGTCCAAAATATCGTTCATTTTTTGCGCAAAAACGATGAACGATAACGACCAGTGATGCGCGCTCCCGCTGGTCGTTTGTCTTTGTCGTTCATTGCCCGAACATGCAGGCCAACCTGACGATATTGTCAGGCTGTTGCATGTTCGGGAATGAGGGAGGGAGCCCAGCACTGATCGATATCGTTCATGATATTGTTCAGTGTTTTGTGCTCAGTATCATTAACGACACTGAGCACACTCCTGCCCACTCCTGCCGGGGACACACTAGACGATGTCGCTAATGGGATTTTTTAGGGATTTATTTTATTCCTATTTGTAGCTATTACTGTGTCCTGTATGACAGCTGAGAAGTGTGCATTCATTTATATGACCTCATAAAGCACCACCCCTAACTGACAATGTCACAATACATCATAATATATATGGGATGATGCTCCCCATAACTGCAACATATTATGGTATTATGATTCATTGAGGGGTTATATGATGATATAAAGTGAACTTCTAATACCTATAACAGTTACAGCAGAGGTAACACACACACTTATGATCCTTATTATTAGAGATGTGCACTGACAACTGTGTTTTGGTTTTGGGTCTGGATTTTTTGTTTTTAAAATATTGATAAAAAGTTTTTAAAAACATCTAAAATCATGTAATTTTTGCAATCCCAAGATTTAAAATCCAAATTCGAACAGCGGGAAGATCAGAACTGCGACTTGGATCTGTCCGGATTCGCGAAAATCAGGTCGGATTTCTGGAGATCCGCACTTCTCTTTTATTATATAAAGTAATAGATGTAACATTTATTATATGTTATTAATGCTTACTTTTATGTAAGTCATGGAAATCTGACTAAGGTGGAACGTTAATTTGATAAAAAAAAAACAATATTAAGAAGTAAGTTCTTCACCCAATAAAAAACATTAATTCTTAAATAAAAAATCCTATAAATCGATTCTTTTCCATGCAACATAGACCATACAACATGCAACATATAAACGTAGACAATGAGCTAAATGTAATACTGTAGCCTGCGAGCCGGCGCTGCTGCGGGAATATGCCCGCTTGCTGCTTTGAAAATACGGGCATACTCACATGCATTCCCATAGCGGCGCCGGCTCGCAGGCTTATACATTTGTCCCAATTTCTCCACAGGGGCATGTTTATTAAACAATATTTGTGGGATATACCCCGAAAATGGTAACCCACAAATATTAAGGATCACCTTAATGTGTGTACGGGGCACCACAGCAGATATCGGAGATATCTGCTGCAGTCCTCCGCTTTCGATTGGGAGCTGCTTAAATACCGAATTTACCAATTTCTGCTAGCTAATGCCATCTTCATTACCCATTGTAGCCTATAGGCTACATTCCGCAAAGTTTACTGGGAGAGGGATCCGGGCATTGGCCGCTCGCACATACATTGTCTGCTGACCACTCCACAATAAGCGGCGATACGAAATGATAAATATTAGGTCTAAAACCCAATAATTAATACAAGGGTCTCTTAAAGCAGGTATTTTTAAAGGTGAAATCAACCTGAAAACATTGCTGCTTTAAATATTGTGGATAAATCAGTAAATCTTGTCGTCACTGGCTACAACTCAAATTATATTTAATTTTGTCCTGAAACACAGTTTATTAAATAGGTGTATAAAGGCAAAGTTAAACTTTGCCTATATACCACTTACAGTAAATCTATACTTATAATAATGTTGTAATGGTTGTGTCTGTACATAGAATTTTGGGCCTGATTCAGACCCGGACGCTATTTGCGTCCACTCGCTGGCTAAAAGGGGCCGGCTATTTAAATCATGCGCTCGCACTGTGTCACGTAAAGCCGCCCACTAAGTATTAGCGAGCGGCCACACTATGCGCTCGCGCCTGTATAAAGACGCCCCTTTGCCACTCGCAACACACGTCATCTCCGGCAATTGTAGGATTAATCGGGAATATCGAGAGCCATCGGAGCTGCTCGCAGTGCTTCTGGTAGCCTTTTCCCACCACAACATTGCAAGCAGTTCAGGCTAAAATACAACCCAGTCACGTGTAATGATGCTACTTTGCTAATTATGCACACCCATTAAACTCCATTATGACAGTCAGGCACGCCTGCGTTCGCACATCCACACCCCCAATTACAAGCACCTTCCCCTGTTACCACCCACAAACGGCACTATCTGTCACTAAAAATAGCGGACCGTCTGCGGGCTACGGGCGAGCACTTTCCCATCGCATTGACCGGTTTGCACACGCGCACTGTGGCTTATACGCATGCGCAGTTTGTGGAAAATCGCTCATTGCGTGCGGCTGCTGCTTTGTGACCAGGTCTGAATCAGGCCCTTTGTTTGGAGAAATGTACTCCTTGGAACTGTGTATATGAACTATGGAGACATAAAAAAAAATGACAGAATTTTTGTTGGCTTTCTGTCTGTTCATACTGGCATAACAAAAAAACTACCAGATAGAATTCGATTGCGTTTTCAAAATGTTAAAGCTTAGTCACCTGGAAAGAAAATTAGGTATGTATTATCTCAATGTGACATCAGGGAGAGGTACAATAAAGGAAAAGCCAGAAGCTTGACACTCGGTGCATGCAGTGTCTAGGCTCCTCAAACCAAAACTTACCAGATGTATATAAATATAATTGTTTTGGGACAAATACTTTTAGGGACTGTTTATGAACTATGAAGACGGAATTTGTCCAAAATGACTATGTATATAATGTGTATATATATATATATATATATATATATACACGTTTATTTATATAAAAAAAATAAATATATATATATATATGTACATATATTGCACATCCCGAACACAAACACATATATATATATGTATTTATATATATATATATATATATATATATATTTTTTTTTTTTTACAATTGACTGCCAGCACTTGTAGAAAATTCAGCAAGCTGCCCTGGTGCTCTCTTCAATTCAGTAGAAACATCGCCCCAAACAGGAAAAGGCACTCAGAGACTTTTAATGCAAAATAAAACTTGGTGCATTAAAGCAAAGTTTTGGGGTGCAACCCCAATTCTCAAGCTATCACCAGCATAACAACATGCTATATATCTCAAGATCAATTTCGCAGGAAAATCCAAATATATATTAAGCACTAATCAGGCAGCTTATCTTGACTCATGAAGTTGCAGTATACATGTCAGTCCAGGAGATGGCGCACCAATGGGTAGCTTTACATGACTTGCTCATGAGTTAGTAGCTCCAAGCATCTTTTTGAGTTAATCCTTGAAGGAAAAACTACAAATATTATTTACAAAGACAGTTCGTGATCAATGTCTACAATATAAAATATACATCACAATATTAGATGCCACTACTGTTTTTATAAAATTAGTTATGCCCTGAGCAATAACAGACATCCATGTGAGCGAACCTGCAGGAAAATGCTACTATTTAAAACACAGTTCTCAAGGACTAGCATCTATGTGGAAGTCCTTTTCCTCTACTGCTCTTTTCCTGAACAGTAATAAGCATTATGATTTACTGTATGTGTGTGAGATGGAGTTCTAAGTATGGTTTAAATCCATGGAGATTTCTGGGGGGTTCTTAGTTTTTCTTCGCTTTTGAGCTCATGGATTTTCCTGCTTATTCTTCATCTCCGATCCTGGCCATCAACCCCGTACTGTAATATGGAGATCTTCATTCCTGAGTGGGAACCTATGCTATTTTCAGACAGCATTTATTCCCAGATTACTCTGGTACCTCTACTCTGCATCTTCTTTGGCAGTGTACATACCTGAACTTAATTCATGCACCAGATTACGCCTGGCAGCGCAGTATTCTGCCGCTAGTAATTGCCGACAAATTCTGCTGTTTTAGGGAACGTAGGGACAACTGCTTTTCAGAGCAGGTGACCCTGTACTGGAATAATATTGAAATGCTCCAGTAATATGGTACCCGATGTGGCAATTTGCGGTGATTTGATACCAAAGTATTGGGAGAAGAAGGGGCATACTAATGAACATGACCAATACTGAGATAAGTTAGAAAAGTCTATTAAGTTCAACATACTTCGTTTTTTGTTGATCCAGAAAAAGTTAAGAAAAACATCCCAGAAGCCACTGAAAATTTTCTACTCTGAGTCACAACAACTGCTAAATTTATTCTTTATAACTTAACTATTGATACAATTTCTTGTCAGAAAGGTATCCAATTAGTTTTTGATTCCTCCATTGATTCTACTAATATTACTTGCTTGACAATGAATTCAAGCTCTCGTCACCCATACAGGTTAAAAAGTTTCTCAGACAGAATTAATTTTTTCCTTGAAATTATCTTTAAACATTAATTAGGTCACTACTAAATCCATAGAACACCTTTATTCCAAAGTAGTCTCTAGTTTGTCTTTAACTCTATTAAAATGTAACTCCTCCCAGTGGCGTATGTATAATGGGTGCAGGGTGTGGGTGCCCACACTGCACACACTGCACCCACATTTTTAATTCGTACCTCCTGGAGTCCAGCCTCAGTGATAGCAGCACTGTATAAATCACTTGGAAAATAGCCGCCACTGCCATTTTCCCGGCGTTTTGCGTATACGTAGTAGGGAAATTGCTGGGAAAACGGCTACCGCGCCACTTCCCTGGTGACCTGCACATGCGCAGTAGACTCTGGCACAAAGTAGTGCCCAAAGTCTACTGCTATGCTCAGTGCGCTGCCAGCCGCCAGGGAGAGAGGAAGGAGCCTCAGTCAGAGACTGCACACAGGCCCCTTCCTCTATTAATACACCCCTAACTCCTCCATTCTTTGTTTTATAAGATGGCCGGTTCTGAAAGCCTACAAGTTGTTCTTTGCCTTTCTCATATCCAAGTGTACCCCATGTTCAAGATGTGGTCCATATGAGATCTCCCCAATTATATCCCATTTAATGCATGGGTAGTACAATTACTACTGCACCACAGTCTAAGTGCATTAGTTTACATTTTTCCATAATAAACCTCGTCTGCCCAACACTTAATTTGGTCCTTCGGTGGTGACTTAATGCCCTACTCTGTGTTAATGTAATACATGTTATTAATTTCCCCAGTGACCACCAAATCTATAGTTTATTTGCAGGATGTGTTCTGCAACTCTTTCATTATTTTGCTAAAATATCTGTGTTTAGACCTAGCATTGTAAATGAGGCAGACAAGCAATCCCCAGTCTCTCAGTATCATTGTTTCCTTTCTACTACCAGCAATCACTCACAGATGAGTGATACCAAGAAAACAGCATTTATTTCCTTTATTGTTTTTTCCTTTGTCATTGGCAGAAATTAACATTTGATCTCTTTGTGCTGATAGAAAGCTCTGCTGACTGTAGCATGATACAGTGCAAAAGTTTTGAAGACAAGTTTTATACTTTTTTTATTAACTCCATATTTATGTCTTTCACATGTTTAAATGTGAAAGTCATCTAGATTACAACTTTTACTTGGGTTGTGTTCAGCATCCCATACGGTCAGGATGTCGACGCTTACATTACCGGTACCGGAATTCAACGCCAGTCAGAATTCGGTGCCAGTATCCTGACTGCTCTCGTGCTGAAGGTAAGTAGCATGGTTGGGGGGAGGGTTAGGTACTAGTGGGAGGGTTAGGCACTAAAGGGGGAGGCTTATGTTTAGGGTGCGGGGAGGGGGAGGTTAGGTTCTGTCATTAAGGGGGAGGTTAAGGATAGGCATCAATGAGGGAGGGTTAGGGTAGGGAGAGGGGGAGGGTTAGAATACCGACCAACAAGTGTCGGTATGTTAACCCTGTCAGGATCACAGCATCAGGATTCTGACTCCTGGGATGCTGACTACCGGCATTCCATACCCAACCCCTTTTACTCCATTGTTACTATACCAATTATTTTCTTTTTCACTGTAGAAATAGTTCATTTTGGATGCAGTCATTAAACCCGGCACTGGCTTCCTGACCACCGGCATCCTGATGGTAAGTAGTGGGGTTAGGGGAAGGGTTAGAGTTAGAGATTAGGATTAGGCACTAAAGGGAGGGTTAGGTTAAGGGTGCAGGGAGGTTATGTTTAGGCACTAGAGGGAGGTTAGATTTAGGCACCGGGGAGGGAGGGTTAGGGATAAGAGAAGGGTTAAAATACTGAACGACAGGTGTTGGTATCATAAACCTGTTGGGATGCCAGTGTTGGGATTTTGACTGCTGGGATCTCGAGCACCAGCATCCCAAACCCAACCCAGTCAATCAAATATACATCACTCAATGGCTGATGCTGTTTTGACAGTGTGATGGTTAGCAGAGTATATCTTGCATGTTATCATGTTATTTTTGGAAAGATGTAGAGTATATTTACGCTTGAAAGAGCGGCTCAATAATATAAGTTTCAGAATGATATAGGTATATGAGTGCTAATGTTTGTGTAGGATCTGGTACTGAAATAAAACTTTATAGGTGGCACCTAAAAGAAAAACAATGTTATTTACAATCTTGAAAATAAATGTTTAAAACTCTTTTGAGAAAAAGTAAGTGGGGTCCACTGGTCAGATAGTGTATGATGTAAATAGTGGTGGTTTGTATCCCGATCTGTCCCTACCTCATTCATTTAGCGATCAAAATGATAAACATTAAATTTTGGGGTTGTAAATAGTCTGTAAAAGTGTAGGATTATCATCTCAGTTAAGGATATCATTAGAGCCAGCAATCAATAAGACAATATGACAAGCAGGTGTTAGTTTTGTTTGCAATTGCCTGTTTAAAAAAAACCTGTAGTATTCACTACCAAATATGGTCTCCATCACACCAAATCCATTGCCATGCCTTGATCAATGGAGATTTTGGAGAACCTCCGAAAAAATGTTGTCAAGCTGAAAAAGTACAGTAAACTAAGCAATTTTGAAAAACTTTGGCCTACACCAATCCACTGTCTAGCAGAAATCATACAAATGGAGAATATTCAACACCTTAGTTACTCCCCTTGGTCATCCAATTAAAATCACTCCAAGAGGAAGTCATATACAATTCTGGGAATTTACATAAAAGTATCTGGAGACCACTTTTGTACAGGTTGAATCTCCCATATCCAAATATTCCGAAATACGGAATATTCCGAAATACTGAATTTTTTTGGCTTGACTGAGAAAATTAAACCTTTGATTTTTGATGGTTCAATGTACACAAACTTTGTCTAAGGCACAAATTATTACAAATATTGTATAAAATTACCTTCAGGCTGTGTGTAAAGGGTGTTTATGAAACATACCTGAATTTTATGTATGTACACAAACTATGTTTGAGCGACAAAATTATTGAAAATATTGCATAAAATTAACTGCAGGCTGTGTGTATAAGGTGTATATAACACATACATGCATTCTGTGTGTATATTGGGGTCCCATTACCAAGATATTTTATTATGATATGCAAATATTCCAAAATACCGAATATCCCATTATCCAAAATACCCCTGGTCCCAAGCATTTTGGATATCGGAGACTCAACCTGTACTGGCCAATGTTAGTGTTCATGAGTCCACCATCAGGCAAACACTGAAAATTAAGTGTACAAGGGAGGATAGCATGGAAGAAGCCACTGTACCTTAAGAAGAACAATGCTGCCTGCTTAAAATTTTCCAAAGATCATCTGAATGAGCCAGATGACTACTGGAAGAATGTTCTTTGGTTATATGATGAACTTTTTGGTTTAAATGAAAAGTGTTATTTTTGGCGGAAACAAAACTCTGCATTCCAATGTATGAACCTCATACCAATTGTGAAAGATGATGGGGGTACTGTGTGCCATGTCATGCCATGTCATGATTGATGGAACAATGAATTCTTGACTATGTCAGCAAATTTTGCAGGAGAATATCAGGGCATCTGTTACTGAACTAAAGCTAAACTGAAAACATGTCTTGCAGAAAGCCAAAAACCCTAAACACAAGTCTGTCTATTTGAAAATGGTTGCAGCAGATGAAATTCCACATTTTGGCATGACCAAGTCCAAGTTCAAACATTAATACAATAGAATTCTTGTAGCATGGCCTGAACATGTTAATGCAATTAAGCCCAACAACATTCATGAGTTGAAACAATTCTGTAAGTAGGAATGGGACAAAATTGCTCCAAGCTTATGTGTCGAACTAAGCAAAAATTACCATAAACATTTCATTGAAATCATTGTTGCTCAATGGGATCACACAAGTTACTAAATGTTTTTTGTACCTATTTTGATTATTTATCTGAAGATGAGAACATATTCAGTAATTCAGAAAACTCTAACGGGTTCGCAAACTTTCTAGATCCTATTGTAAGTCAGTCTCAATTGAAATAGAAAGGCATATCATAACCATATATCATGACTTTCTATGTGTCAGAACATTAATACAGTATATGATAAAATCTTTGGCAATGTAATAAATCATAAGGATTATATATACATATAGGGCCTGATACAGACATGGAGGCATCTTTGTAAATAGTGGGGGGAATTCAATTCAAAGCGCTATTGAATAGCGACGGGAGGGACTCCCACAGCTATTCAATACACCGAGCTGTTTGGCGCGCTAAGGATTTCTTCTTGCACCCCCTTGGGGATGCGAAGAGAAATCCGACCATTGTGCCAGGTGCGCGGCTGTTTTTCTATATAGCGCAGCGCCAAAAGCCGCGCGCCCGGCACTTTGGTCAGAGAATGCCAGTTACCGCGCCTTAACACCCTTGTTAAGGCGCGATGACCGTGATAACCGGCATTCTCTGACCACACAGCGCATTAATTGAATAGCACCGGGAGCTCGCTCCCGGCGCTATTCGATTCGCATTGAATTGAATCGCCCCCTATGTGATAAAATGCTAGTGCTGCAAGAGACATCTTATGTAAACAAACACCTTCTGCTGACTTTTCTGATCCGCTGCTGTGTCCAATGCCTCACGTTCCCCATATATTGCACATGTGTAAAAACACATGTGCAATATATGGCGTTAAAAACTGGCGCATGCACAGAGAAATGGCATTGGCTAGGTGGCGAATCTGCTGCAGCCCCTAGTCGCGGGATAAGGCTGCCATAATAAAAACAAAGGTGGCTTCCCATTGGAAGCATTTTCTGCTAATGGCAGTCCAGATTGGCAGTCCCAGGAGGAGAAAACACCTCCCACCGGGACAAACTGCCAGATGTGTGATTAGCAGAAAGTGCTTTCAATGGAAAGCCATTGCTAATTCACATACTAGGGGCTCACAGGGAATTGAGGATTTCACTGGGGGGGCTGCAGTCCCTAAGTAAAATCCACCACTGCCCTTAATAAATGAAATCTCTGCTAAGTAAACAAGAGCCTGACTGGAGAACGTCCAGGTTGTGTGTGCAAAGAAAGCATCTGACAGGAGTGCAAGGAAACCTCTCAAGAGGCTTGGAGGGACATAGGGGTAGATGTACTAAACCTTGGAGAGAATTAAAATGGTGAGAGATAAAGTACCAACCAATCAGCTCCTGTCATTTTGCAAACACAGCCTTTATCTCTCCTCCAAGGTTTAGTACACCTCCCCCATAGAAGTTTAGAGATGGAATGGTAATCTACCATATTACTTGGGTTAAAGTGTGTGTTTTTTGTAAATCCTAATAGGAGGGATTACTGCTTGAATAATAATAGAAAGATACCAGTTGAAAGAGAAGTTACTGGTGTTAGTTGAGGCCTAGATGAGCACAGGAGATAGTAATTGATTAATTTGTGAGATGATAGGCTGAAGCAGGGAGTTAGGACAGTGGGATGAGAAGAAAAGCGTACTGTATATATTTCTTCAATAGTGGGATCACATGAAGAGCAAGTTGCCTGAGGGTACAGGAAATGACATAAAAGACTTGATGCTAGGGAAAGAGAATAACATTTCATGCTAAATCTTGAAGATATTGGCCCTCATTCAGAGCCACTCGCTAGCGGAAGTACGCTCGTTCCGAGCGATGTTCGCACATCTGCGCATGCGTACGGTTTTTAGTACGCATGCGCGAACCAGTCAGTGCGGCCGAAAATCGTTGGTACGCAATATAGCGAGGGCCTGCTATTTTGAGTGACAGAATGAGGCGTATGTGGGTGGTAACAGGGGAAGGTGCTTGAAATCGGGGAGTGGAGATCCGAACGCAGGCGTGCTTAAAGGTCAAAACGGGCGTTTTAAGGGAGTGCATAATTAATACAGCAGCGTCATTGACCACGTCACTTGGTTTTTTTTAACTCAGAACTGCTCGCAAAATAGCGGTTGAAAACACCAACCACAAGAATAGCGAGCAGTTCATACGCTGTACGATGTACTCGATTAATCTAATAAATAGCGGACATGACGTATGGTGCGTGCGGCCAGGGGGCGTTTTTATCAAATAAACGAGCGTATGTTTTGCTCGCTCATTCAGACTTAGAGGTGTGAACAGACTGCAATTTGTGAACGGATCATTTGAATAGCCACCCCTTGTTTTTGAACAAACGACCGCAAATAGCGAACGGCTCTGAATCAGGCCCATTGTTCTTAAAGTCGGAAGAAAGATCTTGGGAAGTGATTGGTGTCAGAGGGTTTGGGGGGGTCGTAGGGTTGAGAACAGATTTAAATGGGATGCGGTCATAATACTGACCACGGGGATTATGGCGTTTAGAATGCCACCACCAGAATGCCGACACCTGGCATACCAAAGGTAAGTAGCAGGGTTAGAAGGAAGATTTGGTGTTAGGGTTAGGAGTTAGGATTAGGCACTAGGGGGATGGCTAGGGTTAGGCACTAATGGGGGAGGGTTAGGTATAGGGTGCAGGGAGGGGGAGGTTAGGTTTAGTCACTGGGGGGAGGTTAGGTTTAATCACTGGGGGAGGTTAGGTTTAGGCACCAGGAAGGGAGGGTTAAAGGTAGGGAGAGGGGGAAGCTTAAGATGCCGACCGACAGGTGTCGGCATCCTAACCCTGTCGAGATGCCAGCAAGAGTCAGAGATGAGAGATTAGAAACAAGTTTTTTCAGGAGGGTTCAGATATTTTTAATAGATACTGCAACAGTAGAATCCTCATTTATCAATGAGTTTTGTCATTCACAATGCATGAAAAAACTCATTACATATGATAAATGGTGCTCCAGCCAATCAGCTCCCAACTGTCATTTTTGCAACAGATAACAGTTGGTATTTGATTGGCTGGAGCACCATTATCATACACAATGAGTTTTATCATGAGTTGTGAATGATAAAACTCATTGATAAATGAGGCCCTAAATATGAGAACATCAGAAGACATATGCCAATAATATTCTATTCTGCGGGAGAGTTTTTGAAGTCAACACATTTTTTTATTTACCACAGCTGAAAATGACACCACTTGATAAAAAGCAGTTGTAGGTGATTGAGTAAGATGTTGGATGGCCCAGTACAGACAGGAGAATGCTCATATTGGGACAGCAGAATGTACATATTGGGGAGAAATTATGTTGCAGGGAGGTGAAAAGTTGTTGAAAATGAATAGAAAAAGAGATATATCTGAATATTTGGAGGCGTGATAGTACAGTATAAGGGTACAATAGATTAAGATGGTTGAGCACAGCTTGAATGCCATCATGTTGTGGTGTAAGAGGGGTAAGAAGTTAGAAACTGAGCAAAGTCTGGAGAAAACAAAAACAAAATAGGTAGACGAGTCAGTGAGAGAGGCCAAAGATTAGTTTAGAAAGAATAGTTGGAAGAGGAACGTGGATAATCAATAACTATGTTGAAATCACCAACAATGTAAATGGTGGGGATGTCAGACGATAATAAATTAGGGAGCCAGAAAAGTGCAAGGAAAACGTTGTCCTGGGATATAACAAATCACAGCAATACATTTTGAAAAGTTGGAAATCTGGACAGTATGTACTTCAAAAGATAGGAACCAGGGACACAAGATATGAAGGCTGATAGCAAAAAAAGTGATCTAGTCTGGTGGTAACACACTTGTATATATGAGAAGCTCCTCATATTATGAAAAGTCTTCATTTACAAAAAGTTATGGGAAAAGAATGATGTTATGTGAACTTTAGCTCACTGCAGTGGGGGAGGCGAAGTATGAGAGGCATTACTGTTCATATATAGGACCTCATTTATTTTACAGTTTGGAAAAAATCCAACTAGAAAGTGCAAAATTTAATCTTGATAGTAAACTGTTAAGCTGCAATGGTGGGTGAGGGGGGATCTTTAAAATGTGTGAACTGAGTTAGACTTGGGGAGAATAATCTGGCCAGTGGACTCCTTAAATCTCACAATGGTTTTTATGACAATAACTGGTCGTATATGTCAGTCATAAATAATAATAATAATAATAATAATAATAATGATAAAATATCATTATCGTTATAAACTACCACATAATTTAAATTCTAATAACAATGAAAAAACCCTAAACTTGATAGTTAATATGCAATTGAAGTATTAATATAAGGGTAAGCACAAGAGTACAGAAAAAATGCTACTATGTTCACCTTAGTTAATCTTTTTATTTTACTTTAAAGTATAGGTTAATGGGATACATCATGTGTCCAGTTTATTGCCAACTTGCCAACAGATTGCACGGAGATGTGCCCAATAAGCCTAATGATAATTAAAGTTGAAGGAATATCAAAAATAATGCTTTAAAATGAACATATCTCAGGCTACTTAAGATAAGCATTACCACTTGGCGGGTATAGAATATCTCTGGTTTTCTTAGGAGAATAAAATTGTTATATGGCGTTTTAAAATGTATTTAAATCACATACGACATTTATCACCTACATAATATCTTGAAACAAACGTACTGCATTGCAGGATAGGAATTATGATAATAAAGAAGAAATTTTTATAGGTCTGAAGAATATGCTTTAGTGACCAGACTAAACCTTAAAACATAAAACATATTCAACTGCTCTGTTGTAATTCCGTTCAAAGATATTCTTGGCTGCTGGAATATTAAAATATATTATGGGATGTATTAGGATTATATTACAATCCAAATATAATAATGAGAAAAAAAATGTGGTAAATTAATTTGCCCCCATATAACTAACATACGTACCAAAGTTAACGACAGTAGGCAACTTGGTGAAGACCCCAGCTGTTGGTAATATAATTAAAGATGTATGCGGACCCCCCTGTTTTGGATTTCGAACTGTATCTGTATTCATCTTCATGTTTTGGTTTTGCAAACCCACCCTCAATTGTTTTGGTTTTAGATTCGGATAAAACTCAATAAAAATCTATTAAAAATCGATACAAATAGCTAAAATATCTGAATCCAAAACCAGAGTTTGTTTGTTAAATCCGAGTACTGAACCAACAACAGATCCGAACCAGTTCACTATAATGAAACCAACCTTGACCTGGTTCTACTCTGAACCCTTATATTCGGGTGTGTTCGGATTTCAGAAATCCCACATCTCTAAATATAAGTACAATAAATGGTACACAAGGATTGTTAATTGTGAGCAAAGTAAAGTTCATGTGAGTTGTGTTTCCATAAAGTGTTCTAAGTGGGAGGAGCATTGTTCTGTTATCAGACAGGAAGTGGGAAGAAACCAGTACTACCCAGCTATTGTCAAAGGCTGAACAGGTGATTTTTGGTCTGCTCGGCTGCTATATGCGAGTTTGGTGCATATTTTTATGCCCCAAAGAATATTTGTGGGATATACACTGGTTTCAAGGGGCACCCTCAATCATATCATATATCTATGATGTATATATATATATATATATATATATATATATTCAGCTAATGCAGTGAGTGTGCTACGAACAAGACTTCCTGGGAGATTGTGGACATTAATTCTGTTTTATGATGATTGCTATTTATTAGAAGAAGATTATTTGCTTTATAAAAGAGTGCAGTTGAATTGCTGTATAGGTAACTTAGAGCAGCTGACCGGGGTCACAGTTCAGGAGCCCGGAGACCAGCTGTCCAGAGTCCCAGAGTGAGGACCTCACCGGAGCACCAATCACCAGGCAGGTCATTGCAAGCTAGGAGGGGTTATTAAGTTAAGAAACTTTGACAGACCATTATAGAATGCTCAATCTTGAAGTGAAAAAAGCAACACTAATGGCATCCAAACTAATAGTAGTGACCCTGGACTCAGGCAGCTGGATGATACAAGAATAATCTACTTGGGGTACCATCACCACCATGTCTCAGAAACTGCGTTAGCAGTAGGTAGCATTTCCTATACTGTGCTGTTGCTGTCAATTCCACAATAGTCTGGGAAAAGTACAGAATTTATCAGACAGACACCTGTTCCTTCCAGCCTTAGTGAAATAAACATAAGTTTGGGCAACAGGAGTACAAACTGTCAAAAAATCAGTTGCGTGGCTTTTACTGCCATTGGATTCTGGAGAATTAGAAATGCATTCTCTGGAGTGACCAATCAGGCTTCACTTTATGAAAATCTGACAGATAAATCTGTGTTTGGGTAATGCCAGGAGAACGCTTCCTGTCCAAATGCATACTGCCAACTGTAAAGTTGGTGGAAGAGAAAATAACTCCATGGGCTGTTACTAATGATTTGGTGTGAGGCTCATTGGTTCTCGTGAAGAGAAATCCTAATTGCACAGTGTTCAAAATAATTGTGTTTCCAACTTTGTGGCAACAGTTTGGGGAAAACCCTTTTCAGCACGAAAATGCCTTATGCACAAAGCCACAGTACAACCAAGTCCATCAAAAAATGGTTTGCAGAATTAAGCTTGACTGGGATGTAGAGCCCTGACCTCAACCCTATTGAACACCTGAGAGAGGTATTGGAATGCTGACTGTGAGCAAGCCTTATCACCCAACATGAGTTGTTCACCTTACTAATGCTCTTGTGAATCCCCGTAGTTATGCACAAAAATCTAGTGGACAGACTTCCCAGAATAAAAGTATTATATGGCATTTTAAAATGTATTTAAATCACATACGACATTTATTACCTACATAATATTGTGTATATATTGTCCAGCAATGAATATGGCCCCACTCACTTTGCCATAGCTGCTATAACCCTTTCAATGGTGGTAGCTCTTCGCAGTACAGCAATAGTTCGTAATTAGTGGCCGTCCATAGGGCCATAGAAAGTGGGATGGGCCCAAGTACAGTAGGGGTGTGGCCTAATTGCAGAGAGAGGTGTGATCATACCCTCTATGAAAAATATGAAAGACAGTTGATTTGTTACACACTGAAGGGTCAGATCCAGACAGGCCAATCAGTGCAATTGCTCCCCCCTCACACATCATGTAGGCAGAGGAGACTGCTGCTGCTCAGCGTGTGCTGGCTTGGGGAGAGAGGCTGGTGCCACTGACATGTATGAAGGGGGTGGCGGCAGGTAATTAGCAATCACCCTCCTCCCCCTTTATGCGCCACTGTCTATATGACATACAGTGTACTGTAGGTGTGTGTGGTCTCTTACACTGTATATTATACAAAACCAAACAGAGTATCACAGCTTCTCTGTGCACTTTATGTCAAGTGGAATTGTATCCAGAGACCAACAGACTGTAATTTAGACATTTTAGAAAATTTTGAACCAGTTTCAAGTTTGATCAAATTTCTCAAGTTCAAAAGCCATGAGCATGTTTATAGTCCACTCCCTAACTGACTTCTTAAGCTTTTGTGGTTTAAGATTGATGATTTTAAATTTTTTTAAATTTTTCAAAACTGTTTAAAGTAGAGACACATGATAATTAAGAAATATTTTAACATTGTTTTTTTTTCAAAGTGTGAACATATTGTACTAAACATTCATCTTTAAAGAAGGTTAATTTGCATTGATTTAAGCTTAAATACATTTGTACATATTTAGACGGTTGCACATGTTTGATCTGCTGGAACTTGGTGATACAGGCTCAACCTGTTTAACGTTTTCATATGTAGCTTGGTTATTTCCCATTTGTCAAAAATATGACAAATATGTTAAAATTTTAATATTTATCAAACATGTTCAAGTAATTACAGTCATCTCCTAGGACAACAAAAGTAACAACGCTATCTGGGGAAATGGTGACATGGCAAAAATGCAAGAAGGGAATCTATAAAGAAAAGCAAGGCGTGTTTCCAAAGTGCATTTTACAAGCCATTTAATTTAAGTAATCTGAAAGTGTACAGCCCCTTAAATCACTAGCACAGAATGGAAAAATGTGTTATAGCAAACAATCAATATAAAAAAATGGCATAAATGAGAAGGAAAATATTATTACGTGATACAGGTACACAAGTTTTTGAAGTAAAAATTGACTTTAAATAAAACTTCTGGGATAAAGCCGGTTACTCTTATATGACTCCATTTATAAACCTGCTGAATTTTACAATGTGTGTTGTTGAGAAATCTAAAATTAGGAATGCAATTTACTTGAGTGTCATGTGAATGAACAGCTGACTTTTCATGAGTCAATGTGCCAAAAGATTTCAGCACTTGGACAGTGACTGCAATGTTCATTAGAATACATTTCGTAATGTCGATCTATACTATAAAAAGCTATTACAATATGAGATTTTATTTGCTTTTATTTAATGATGTGCACATCCAGGTTGAATTGCCCATCAGCAGAATTTCCTCAATTTGCTGCAGTCACTGAATGTGATTTAAAGGAACAGTCTTACCATGAAAAGCAAGTATAGAAGAGTGTTAATAAAAGCTGAAGATGAGCAAACGTCCTGCACTTTGGCACATGCATTTATTCTAGTCGTAACTCTACTTTCAATAAATCACAACTCAAAAGTACTTATGAAGAGAGGGCCCAATTCAGAGATGGACGCAATACTGGTGTTTATGCAGTCTGAGCAATTATCGGTAATCTGCACTGTGCATGAGTCAAGTAATGTTTGAAGTGAGGTTTTATTTTGAAAGTGATTAACAGGCTGGGACTGTTTGCGGGTGGCAACGAGGAGGTGGTGACTCAAACGCTGGGTTACTCAGAAGTCTGAATATCAATATATTTATATATATCTATATCTATATCTATACATATATATATATATACACAGTATATACAGTATATACAATTGTATACATAGGAAGCTCACAGGTGCCGGTCACTTCCGGTTGGGCCTTGCAATCCTCCAAAATGCGTTTTGTCACACTCTGGACGTCAGTGCAAGGCGGAACTAGGAGTGATGTTTTTAGCACCTGAGAACCAGGCTTGGACAGCATCCCTGTCTGGGAGTGAGGCGGCAGGTGCTTCAGCCTTTAACCACATGAATGTTATAAGGAATTAGCTGCCCAGACAGAGCATTTTAAACTTTGATCCAAGTTTCTTATTTGCTTTATGCCGTTACAGGTCCTACTTCCTTTGAAGACCTTAGGACTGTGGATGGGGAAGTTTGTCACACTTTTTGTGAGGCCTGTCTAAGGAGAGGGTTGTTGGAACATGATGTGTAAACAAACATTCTTAAAATCCCGGACAACGCTGGGTACTCCAGCTAGTATATATATATATATATATATATATATGCCAACAATGTATAAGCGGCACTCGGAGTCTGATGAAAAAGATACCCTCAATGGAGGGGATTTATTAATGGTTTGACGTTTCGAGGTGCAAATCACCCCTTCCTCAGGACAACAAAGGAAGGGGTGAATTGCACCTGGAAACATCGACCCATTAGTAAATTCCCTCCGTTGAGGGTATCTTTCTCACCAGACTCTGAGTGCCGCTTATACATTGTTGGCATAGTAAGTTGGGGGTGCTGTCCTCCTTGTAGGGCACCGGAGCAAGTCAGGGCTAGATGCCTGGTCACACTGAGTGAAGGAGTGCCAGAGTGTTGTATTGTGTATATATATATATATATATATATATATATACATATAAGTAAAGTGTACCATACATTAGATAGCGCAATTACTAGGGCACTCACCAGATTTTGATAAACATCAGCAGTTTTTATTTTTCATCTGTGATAAGGAGAATCATTCCAGTTTGCGTTAAAGAAAACCAACATTTCGATCTAAGAATAGACCTTTTTCAAGGCTTGCAATCCATATTCCATAATCAATATACTATGAACTCGCATAGAGTCATACCAACATCACTTTGTAAAAACAACCATCAACAAATGTATCCAGACAGGTCCCTCATATTAATACCCCTCCTACATTTCTGAGTGTCAGTGAAATAGAAAAAACAGACATAAATCTATATATTGTACAAAAGAAACATGTACTCACACAAAACACAATTGATAAGTGCCGCTCCGGGTCCATGTCCGCCATCGTCGCTCCCTCAACATGTGCCACACATCTCTGTACCGAAATGACATCATTAAAGTGCCAGCAGTGTCAGAACCCAGTGCCCCACTCCTGGACCACAAGGCTCAGGTGCATGTGCCAGCACATATACCACATGGCTCACGACTGCTTCGCATGCGCAGTGGCCATGCATCCCATTCCTGGAACACAGACCACAGAGCATGCGCACAATAGCCAATACCACATCAGTCAACTGGAGCAAATATAGGTCAAGAAGGGATATTCGATAGTGGAGACAGGACTCACTGATTGGCACATAATCTCAAGCTCTGGTGCAAAAGGTTATTCACTCAGTAGACAATACCAGGGGTAACTTATGGCTGGGACCCAGCCACCGCAACATATGCCAATGATACTTCAATCATATTATATAACAATTACATATATAACTACTATCACCAAAAAAACATATATAATAAAAAAATAATAAAATAAATAATACATAAACAGTACAAATAATAAAAAAATAATAAAAAATAATAAAAAAAAAATAATAATACTTACAATCTTCAACTGAGGATATACTGGATCACTGAAGTAGCATCCTACAAATTATCAGATTTGTAAATCCTCCACTTATTAAACATCAGCAAATGCTGATTCAGTGATTACAAAATCTAGGGAAGAATCACAGAATAAATGATTTGCAGCGATAGCCATCAAACATCTCTGCACATACCTTATTCTTAAGACCATACATAATAGCATATTACTATATTTACCACAAAGGGATATATACAGGACAGCAAAATGACCATATTCAAAACCTTATAGATCTTATATAATACAATTGCAGAAAATAGAGTAGAGACTTCCCTATGGCAGAAAAACTGAAAGGGGATTAAGTTCAATAAGACCCCTAGGTGAAACAGTGTCCAGACAGCTACAGTAATCCATCTACTTTCTTTTTGATGCAATTTCTTTCATACCAGGGGAGGTACCCAGTCAATGATCCTGCACTTGAGTGACGATATCTGATGGTCCTTTTCAATAAAATGCTGGGCTACTGGCTTATCGGACACCCGTGTTTGTAAGTCTGCACGAATTGAGGCCCTATGATTTGCCATTCTCTCTCTAAATGTGCGAGTTGTTAATCCAACATAATAGAGGCTGCAAGGGCACACCAAACAGGCAATGGAGACGTTATCCTATTTGATTTGTTTTCCTGTGTGCGGGTGCGGGAAAGAGCATCCTTGCAATAGACTCCTGCATGTTATGGAGTTACCACAACTAACGCATCCAGTTTTTTTTTTGTAATAAACAATCAACCCCCTTTGGAGGATCAGGTTTAAGCATTGGTCTTAATAGCAATTGTTTCAAACTAGGATTCCTTTTGAATGCCACCATCGGTTGTAGTGCCCCTTTCATTTTCAATGTGACATCAGTGGTTACCAAAAGCCATCTACTGCTCAATGCCTTCCTTGTCAGATTTGATCAATCATTACATTTAGTAGAAAAGACCATTCATCAATTTGGTCCAACCTTCAGTGCTCCCTTTAGGCCCTGTGACCCATATGTTGTTTTAACATTTTCAAGACTCCTTTGAATTGCCCTCCTTGTATAGGCATGCTCCACAAATGTCTCAATCTTCTCACTAAGTTGTTTATCTGCAATCATAAGATCCGAGTTGTTCTGAAGCACTCAGAGAAATTGCAATTTCGGGAGACTGTTCTCCAAAGCAGGGAGGTGGAAGCTCTGTGCATGTAGGATAGTATTTAGGTCCATTTCTCTTCAGTACAGTGTTGATGACAGCTTACCTCCTGGCTTAAAAATTGTCACATCCAAAAAGTGAATCTCCATTGGATCAACAGTGCATGTGAACTTCAAGGATGGGGCAATCCATTCAAGGCTCTACCATGTTAAGAAAAGTTTCAACTCTGCCCTTCCAAAGCAGGAACACATCGTTTATGAAACGCTTGAAATAGATAATATTGGATCCGAACACTGGCACTATATGACTCGCCTCATATGCCGCCATATATAAATTTGCATATGAGGGTGCCAGGTTGGATCCCATTGCTGTACCCAGGTAGTGCATATAATGTACCTTATTATACATAAAGTAATTGTAATCTAACACTAACTCTGCTAGATTTATGATATACTTAACCGTAATATGGGTATGTGGTTGTTTCACTAAAGCCTCACGTAATGTGTTCAACCCCTCAATGTGGGGAATGATCATGTAAAGTGAGCACACATCCATTGTGGCTAGCAGAACATTGTCACCAAGGTATTCAATTTGATTCAATTTAGCAAGAAAGTCACTGGTATCTTTAATATGACTTTTATGGGTAGATAAGTTGTCATAAGCTTTTTTTCTTCCTGTTCGTGGTTACATCTACCTGGGTCATCCTCAAAAAAGTCTTGATACTTGCATTGGAACGTGGTCCACAGACCATTCCAATGGATCGAACCTTGCGTTTGGTACAAAGCACAACCCTTTGGAAAGTAATGTTAATTCTGCCTCATCCAATTGATGTGACGATAAGTTAAAGACTGAGTTTAGGTTTTCCTCCATATTCCTCTTCTGGCCCCCACCCCCTCACCTCGGAAGCGGCCTGTGCCTCTTGGGTGACCTGCATCTCTTCCAGTTTCACAGAAGGACTTGGTTATAAAAAAGTTGCTGTTTGCTGTTCTATACTATCAGTATCGGAGGAGGAGGTTATGGTGCTTGAGTCAAACGTATCAAACTGTCTTTTATTAAATCTCAATCTTAGAGGTCTTTTCCTATTAATATCCCTTGTATTACCAACATCGCCCACTAGCCATCTACTGTATATACAGTATGTGTTTTGTAGTCGTTTGTCTTGCGCTTAAAGGCTACCAAATCACACTGGTAGTTTTTCACCTGTTCAGATAGCTTATCCAGCCATTTAGCAGTCTTATCATGGCTAAGGGTGGAGAGACATGTGGAATTAAATTGTTTAATCCCTGCTTTTGTTTTTTTATGCTCAGTACCCACTTCTTCGATCACCAATAATAAGAGATCCAATAAACACTTATTCAATGCCTCACACCATCGGCTGCAGAATACAGGGTTGCTGTATCCGATGGTGGGGAAATTGCATATTCTAAAACCTTGTGCTATCTCATTTTTACTAAAATACTCAGACAGAAACTGTCCATGAACTTTCAGATCTATTTCACGCTTCTTAAATTGTAACAAACTGTGATACAGATCAGCAGCTGTCTTCGCTGGTAAGGCTTGATACCCAAATTCATCAAATAATTTATTGTCTGCATCATCATCCATAAGGACTAAGGTATTTCTGTCTGCTTGGGACAATAGTACTTCATCAGATAAAGGTATCCCTCCATGTGCCATTTGTGGATCAAATTCCAAGTCTAGTAATCTGTTTGGAGTTTGTATAATATACTACATACAATTGTTAAAAAAAGGTTGTGCATTAGCCAAAAAACTTGGACGGGTGTCAGAACCAATAGGGTCTTCACAAGAAGGCACTATTGTATATATAAAGTCATTATAGTTGTGCACTCACTTCTTAATCCAATTTCAATCACTGGGGTGCTCCTTTTTGGACAGTAATCCAAATA
The DNA here is from genome assembly GCA_031769625.1 of Taudactylus pleione. NCBI lineage: Eukaryota > Metazoa > Chordata > Amphibia > Anura > Myobatrachidae > Taudactylus > Taudactylus pleione. The sequence continues at coordinate 2,757,471 of JAUIMM010000353.1, forward strand.
TCCCCAAGTAAAGTGTACCACACATTGGATCGCTCAGTTACTAGGGCACTCACCAGATTTTGATAAACATTTTAATATGTGGGACCTGGCTGGATACGTTTGTTGATGGTTGTTGCAAAGTGATGTTGGTATGACGCTACGCGAGTTCAGAGTATATTGATTAAGGAATATGGATTGCAAGCCTTGAAAAAGGTTATTCTTAGTCCAAAATGTCGGTTTTCTTTAATTCTTTAAACCTGGAATGATTCTCCTTATCACACATGAAAAATAAAAACTGTTGATGTTTATCAAAATCTGGTGAGTGCCCTAGTAACTGTGCGATCTAATGTGTGGTACACTTTACTTGTGGATATTTGGATTACTGTCCAAAAAGGACCACCCCAGTGATTGAAATTGGATTAAGACGTGAGTGCAGAACTATAATGACTATATATATATATATATATATATATATATATATATATATATATATTCTCATACATACAGTAGGAGATTATTTTTCCAGTTTGCCACCAATGTTTCAGAGCAGTTTAACTATAAGGTACTGTAGGGTGTGTATTACAAGCGGAAGCATTGTTGTGTGACAGAGAAAAAAAATGTTTCCCATTAAATGAGATGTGTACAAACTTCAGGATTCTTTGAGATTTGTTTTTATTTTTCTAAATATATTCCTACCATTCAAAAGCATCACTGCGTTCCTGTCAAAAGTTGTCCATGAGTGAAGTTTAGTTTATTCCTAAGAATAATATGCCAACATTAACAGCAGCTGCATCATAATAAGAAATTCTATTATGCTTCTAAAATGACCATAGTGAAATATTTCTAGGTACATTCAAAACATTAAAAACAAAACATTTTAATAATATTTCCATCCCACCCTCTTTGACACAGAATTCTCTACTGTTTTGGTTTTTCTCTTTTTCAGCATACTGTATTTCAGTCGATTTAGCTAAATACATTAATTGGCTGCTTAGAACAAAGAGGTGATGGTACAACTGCTATAACTAAGGTCTGCAAGCAAGCAGATTTCGACAGTTGTTTTTTTATTTTATTTTTAAAAATTGTGACAAGAATTCCAAAGTTGAAAAAAAAATTAACTTTTATATTTATATAATATATTGTTTCTTTTAAATGTTGTAGGGATTGTATTGAAAAATATCTGGTCCTGATTTATTTATTATTATTAATAATAATAATAATAATAATAATAATAATAATAATAATAATAACAACAATAATAATTAAGAAGAATATTAAAACAACAAATACATCTATCCCAATAATAGTAAAAATGCAAGGAATAACCTCATTAACAAAAGGTAAACTTATCAAAGGTGTTATTGTTTTTAAGGAAATTGAGTTGTTCAATGCTTGGGAATATATTCGATAAGTACATTTTTTATTTCGTTATTTGTGTTGCTCTGTGATTGGGGCTAGTGACCATAATCTTTATTACTGGCACAGGACGTACTTTGCTTATCCAGGGAGCGATTTTATCTCTGTCCAGTTAGAGTTTTACCTCTCTGCAGCCTTTATGTGGGTGGCAATCTCTGTAACAGGCCCTTGGCATCTTGATGAATGGGGAGTGGAATTTGGTGAGATAATTAAACAGTTGACTTGCACACTCTGGCCAATAACAAATGATGTGTCGGCTGTTTTTCCTCTGTTTTTTCTCTGTCCTCAGTTCCTTGAATTGGATTTCGAAAGATTAATGGATTTACCATTCATATCTCAACAATCCCCACCTTCCTATTACCTGATTCTGCGTCTCGCCTCTCCGTGCATATATCAGCCCCATTAGTCATAGAAGTATAGAAAGGGAGATGGAAGGGTAGTCAGACAAAGAAAGCTAGTTATCAAATGGCACTATTTCTCTCTGTCATGAAATCGTATATCATGCATTGTACAGTTGAACTGACAACGACTGTGACTAAAGTATGAATGCATTTGAACTTTTTAGGTGAGCGTTAAATATTAAACTCATCAATAAAGCTTCCAATTTTATGCACAAAGGGAGATGACATTTAAGTGTGATGATTTTTTTTTTCAGCTAAAAATAAAAAAGAGAGAGACTATTGCTGGTTTATTACCATTCAATTATTTTTGGAGTAATTAAAGTTAACTGCTAATTTTTTAATGTACATATTTCCAACCTGGTATCACTTAATGTAACTTAGGGCAGTCATGAAGTTAAAGGGACAGCACACTGATACTAGTCATAATATAAAAGGCTTCGTTTTAACTTTTTATGAACAAATGGGTATTGTTAATCAATAATGTTAAAATCAGGAAGCTAGAATAGTCCTCTTCTTCCCTAAATAAAGATCCACATATTATTGAGTGAGCCTTACTGCCAGATATATTTAGTATTAATAAACTTTTTTGTTGTTGTTTGAATTTACCAGTTGTCATCTTGTATTGTTGTTTTGTTCTCAGTAGAGGTGGAGGAACAGGCAAGTGTTGTGTGATGTTCTTAGGGTCTTGGCTTAAAGGTGTATTTCATATTACATAGTCAAATCACCTAATAACCCTGCACAGAAAACAAAGAAAACAAAAATAGCAGTGACGGGGAGTTTGACTGTGGCGGTACACCTGTCAACCTGTAATACAGGTGCCCTCAGTGAGCTTAGAGAGAACAGAAACCTCCCATGGAGCAGACGATCAATACTGTAGCCTGCTTGGTCTTGATTCATCATGAATACCGACCATAAAAGCAGGACCTCCTTCTGACTTTTTGGGTTTTAAGCAGGAGGTGTCAGAGGAGGTTTTGTTCAATACAGAGTGGGCATGAAGGGTGTAGGTAGGAATAGGTACAGTAGATCAATACTAATACTTGATTTATATTATACTTGTCACCTATAAGCAATGGATGAAACAACTTCACTACACAGAATCAAATTTATGAAAATTCAGCTTCTCGGTTCACCAGTTGTCCCAATCTCAAGAACGTTGGTTCTTCTAAAAAATGGTTGTATTTGGTGTGTGGTAGCAATGGTCACACTATATAGGCCATCCCATGATTCCACTACAGAAAGTGTGGAATAGTACCACTCACATTATTTAGTTAGTGACATAGCACATACAGAAATTATATTGATAATTAATATATAGTCAACAAAACTGTCTAGGATTCCCAGAGACACTTGTCTATATTACTGTAGCTGGAGTTATTGTTTCAAAGAGAATCAGAACATTCTCTACATCCAATGAATGGATGTTATGTTCTGTGATCAGTTTATTTATTAATCGTTAATCAGTTTATAATTTTCCAAGAACACGTTTTGTTTTTTTTTGCTGTGAAGAATATACTACAGTAATACTACTACTACTAAGGCCTGAAAGACACCATCATTCCAGTTTGTTTAACCTTAGTATGAACATTCTGAGAGGCCACTTGCAGGAATCCAAATGTGGCCAGGAGTTGAAACCAAGAAATTATTAACATGGTAGGCAATCGAAGAGCTGTAGCAGGGTGATAATGAACCCTGTGTTGCCCCCACCACAAACATGAGATGTCATGACATCACAATGTGGGGTTGGGGCCATTCAGACCAAGGAGAAGAAGCTGAGCTCTTGCAGCATCCTAAGGACTTTCCAAGAAGGTGGCTTTCTAGACTGCAGGGTACCATTCAAGGCACTCTACGTGCCAAATACAGATGTCATGGAACAGTGTCAGTGTCACCTTCTAGTTCCTGCACCCTGGGCCATGGCACCACTCATCCACCCCTAGTTACAGCCCTGCTCTTTGGAACCCAATATCGGCAACATGAAGTTCTTATACCATCATTGCTAGTATTTTTAAACACTCCTGTCTGGAAGTTGTATCACCAGACTTCTCTGTTCCAGCTGCTCCATAGGCCGGCAGACACTTATCTAGCCATTTTATGTGAACCTGTAGCTTCTTTCATAGTAGCAGTACATTTTTCATAGACCGAAAGCTCTGGAAGAAACTGACTTACGGAGAGTCATATATATCACCATATTTCCCTGTAACTCCATGGGCTCTATTCATCATCACTTGATTTCTAAAAAAGTTGGTGAAAATTAAGATTTTCACCTATTTTTGTAGAAATTAATGAACAGGGTAATTCATCATTCATGTAACGCAGGAGATATCATTGATATCTCTTGGTTACAATTGTCCACCAATCATTTTCACTGTTTCCATACTATAGTATGGGGATGTGGAAATGATGTAGTTCAGCAAGTTCCGAAAAAGCATTTTTTCAGAACTTGACAGTGATCTTGTATGCCATCCTGAGATGGTGTACAGCACCCGATACAGCAAAGGGATATTACCTTAATGTTGGTACTTTCCAACTGCCCGGACAGTCCTCCTGTGAGCCAGCAGCAAGGGAGAGGGCACAGCAGCGGCGGTCTGAGACTGCTGAGGTGCCCGGTTTCAGTGGGGGTCACAGACTCCCATGGCAGCTGCAGCTCTGTGGCAGTGGGGGGGCAGTGGGGGCAGGGGTACAGGCAGCAGGGTTGGCCAGGAGTAGGGGGAGCGAGCAGGCAAGTGGGTGGGCTGAAGGAGGAGGGAAGACTTGACTCCTCCAGCTTCTCACTTGCTGGTTTACTGTCTCTTCTCAACCTGTGTTTAAGACAGTGTGCGAAGAGACAGTGAAGAAGGAGAAAAATCCCCTTATTCCGAAAAGCTGTCTGCTCAAAAAGAGCAGCTTTTCAGGATCTTGGATTGAATTTGCAGTGGGTTCAATCCTTAATGAATTTTTCCCTTAAGGAATAGACCCCCAAGTACAATGTATAAAAAAAGGGAGAAACTGCGCAATAACAATTGGAAATTACACACCACAATAACGCTCAAAGTCTGAATCAATGAACATATCAGGAATATTTCCAGAGGTTTTGAAAACCATATTGTCTCCGAACATTTTAGAATCACACATGAGTGCAATTCCACAAGACTGAGATTTGTAGCGATTGAGAAAAGCCACTACAATTGGTGGGGTGGGAACAGAATCAACAAAATAGATCGTGCTGAAACCAGTGGATCTATGATCTACAAATGTTACATCCTGAAGGTCTAAATATTGACTCATAAGATACCATTGTCAGGGTATTCTGACGCTTCTAGGATCAGAGGACTGTAGGGCACAATTTTCCCCCATCAGTGGTAGGGTTTCCATAGGCATCTATATGTTGTAATTACAGGTTGTAAACATACACACACACAAAACCGTAGCAATGGTAACCTTTGTCTGAAAGGATGCATGAATCAAATGTATGATGTGTTTGGTCAGCAATACCCTTTGAAATATGAAATGCTGTTTGTTGGCAAAGAGATGACTGACACCACTATTTTGAGGACAAATTCTACTACACATATCTTACGGGCCAGAACCTAGAGGCATCCTATGCAAAAGACCTAACAAAAATGGCTACCCCCACAAGCGAAACCAAGTGTGTGAACACTAGAAACCAGATCATGGGAGAAGTAAGAGACTCCACCGTAATGCATCCAATTAAAATGTCTGCAAAACTGACCTGGATAGCTGCTCCGAAGGGAGAGGCACCTAATGCACATGCGTGATGATCCGTGCTCAGAAATGCGTGAAATTACCGCACACCGGGATGTACTGATGAGATCACTGGTATAAAATACAAACACCCATTTACCCTTGAAAAAGTCCCTACAGGATAAACTGCATTGGGAGGACACTTATCAATCATGACTTTGTATTTTAACTATATGCTGTCTTGTTTTGATACATGCCAGTCATTGGCACCATGATTTGGCACTTTTACCAATTATCATTATCAAAATCATTGTCTTGATTTTGCAATCTTAGTAGTCAGTTATACCTATAGCTTGCCACTTACTCACATGCACACACCAGAGGGGGATGCAGAGGAGTGACAGGCCAGCAGAACCTTCATCTGGTGGTGAGAGCTGTGATTGAGAAATGTGATCCCTTCTCCAATGTGAAGGGATTATAACATACTGACACAACATTCTGCCTAAACTTTTTGCCTACCTTGTTGATATTGTATGGAATTGATTGTTTATTGTGATCAACCAAACCCCAGCCTACCGTTATTGCACACCTGAACATTCTGACTTTGCTTCTACTAAGAGTCCCCAGCTTCAAGTTCTTGCCCACCAGAAACTTTTTTAGTTCATAATATATAATTTTGGACACATATCTGAGGACTTGTTCAAAAGACTGATCATATTATCAGTAACACTGCCGCTGTAGATGCACACACTTGGTTATATCCAGTTAGACTGTACATCGGTTCTAAATCTCATACCTTATACTGTATATCGCAGAGTGCTTCCCTCTATTTTGTTTTAGTCCATAGAAATGCAAGTGCATGGGCCTCCCTACAAAGTGTTCTTTTTGAAACCGCCACATTAGTGGCCATTTGGAACTCGTGTGATTTGTATGCACAGTATGCATTTCGCTTGCGCAAGGGTGTCCAATCACTTTTGTCTACATAGTGTAGTTTGTTGACATAAAAAAACAGCATTTTTTATAAAGTAGGGCTCAATAGATTGAATTATGATGGGTTAACTCAGCTCTAGAATCATCTACAACTCAGTCGTCTCTCCAGTAGATCATTACAAAGATCGCTCACAAATATAACAGTGTTGAAAGAAACTCAGAAAGCATCAAATGTCATCTGACTTTGATATTAGTGATTAAAATGTTACTCCAGATTTATTTTCCCTCATTTGGTGTTAAACTTTCTAGAAGTCCTCATTATTCTTGTGATAGTTTTGAAATGCATTATTAAATTTAGACAAACACTTTTTAAGATGACTTTCTCTTTATTTGTTTTGACAGGTCAAAATGAAGGCAAATATTTGCAAATATAAGATGAAGGTCTTTTCATTAATGATTATCATTTGTATTGTTGCTATAAAGTGTAACATTTCCTCATTGTTTAGCTTGTGTACTTTATAGTGACTATGATTGATGATGTGTAAATATCTTGCAGTTCAATCCACAGAATCACTAGCAAACTGAGTCAATAGTTAGACTCTCAATAACCATTTAATGTATTTATAATAACTGCTTCTAACAGAGAAATCCACTAAATTGTAGTAAAGATAAGAAGAGGAATTTCTAATTTGAACTTGTTATATTATATACACTCAATCAATGTGTAAGGCTACAAGACCTCTTACATGTGTAATGTTCTCTGTTTCATTCTACTGTAATTTCCCACCAGGCCAGAGCAGGTAGACCACTGCTTCCTCTCATGGCCACTAGACTGTGCCTCATATCAGTCATACTGTTCCAACATCAGTTTTAAGATGGTGAGACTGGTGGAAACATGGTCAAACATTGAGTTGCGTAGTATTTTTATTAGATATCTGTGTCTAAAGGGCACATCAGCAGCTGAAATTCATCACCAACTTGTTGAGGTGTACGGTGATAACGTCATGTCACAGAAACAGGTTTGGGATTGGTGCACAGCCTTTGATAACAGACTATCAAGATGAACATCGATCTGACCGGCCAAGCATGTCCACCACAGAGGGCAATTTGTGCTGCAATGAAGGTCTGATTTAGAAGGACAGATGCATTCGAGTCAGTGATATTGCTGAACATCTCAGTGGGTACTGTGCAAAACATTGTTCATGAGCAACTGGGTTACAGGAAAAAAAATGTTAATGCTGGATACTGAAGCAACTCACCGAAGTTCACAAATCCTGTACTTGACACAGTGCCATGAGGAGGGAGTGCAGTATCTGCAGTGTAATATTACAGGCAATGAAATGTGGGTGCATCATGTGACACCAGAGATGAAGCAAGCATCCATGACATGGAAACAAGCATCATCCCAAAAGAAATTCAAAACAACTCCGTCAGCAAAGAAGGTCACGGCGACTTTATTTTCAGACCACAAGAGTGTGCTTCATGTTGATTTCCTCACCAAAGGAGATACTGTGAATGCTGTCCCCTCTTGTGACAAATTGAGCCAGTGGAGGAGGCAATTCATTGAAAGCAACCTGGGTTGCTGCAAATAGGCATTGTATTGCTGCACAATATTGCCAGGCCACACTCAGCCAACCACATGCATGAGTTGTTATGGTGCTACCATAGGGGGGGTACTGGGCCACCCTCCCTACAGCCCTGACCTGGCCCCAAGTGATTTCCATCTCTTTAGACCAATAAAGAAGCACCTGGGTGGAAGACGATTCACAGCTGATGGTGAAGTTCAGCAAGCCATCATGTCCTGACTTCAGGCGCTTGACACTGATTTCTTCTATGATGGGATAAATGCCTTGGTGTACCATTGTAACAAATGCTTAGACAAGTATGGTAACTATGTGGAAAAATAATCTATACCAAGGCCATACTATTGATTATACGTATATATACAAGTTGAATGTTTTTAATCAATGAGAGGTCTTGTCAAGCTATTTTTTGAAGCACCCTAGTAATATATATCTTTGTGACTGTGTTTTTTACTGGCACCGAGAGCGGTTGTTTGCCATGAGCAACAGGAGTGCCAGCCATTCCTGATATCTATCTATCTATCTATCTATCTATCTATCTATCTATCTATCTATATATATATATATATATATATATACAGTCAGGCGCATAAATATTGGGACATTGACAGAATTTTCATATTTTGGCCTCTATTCACCACCACAATGGCTTTGACATGAAACAAATAAGATGTGCTTTAACTGCAGACTTTCAGATTTAATTTGAGGGTAATTACATCCAAATCAGGTGAACGGTGTAGGAATTACAACGGTTTCTATATGTGCCTCCCACTTTTTAAGGGGCCAAAAGTAATGGGACAAACTAAACAATCTAACTTTCACTTTTTAATACTTTGTTGCAAATCCTTGGCATTCAATTACAGCCTGAAGTCTGGAACGCATAGACATCACCAGACGCTGGGTTTCATCCCTGGTGATGCTCTGCCAGGCCTCTACTGCAAATATCTTCAGTTCCTGCTTGTTCTTGGGGCATTTTCCCTTCAGTTTTGTCTTCATCAAGTGAAATGCATGCTCAATCGGATTCAGGTCAGGAGATTGACTTGGCCATTGCATAACATTCCAGTTTTTAGCCTTAAAAACCTCTTTGGTTGCTTTTTCAGTATGCCTCAGGTCATTGTCCATCTGCACTGTGAAGCGCCGTCCAATGAGTTCTGAAGCATTTGACTGAATATGAGCATATAATATTGCCCGAAACACTTCAGAATTAATTCTGCTGCTTTTGTCAGCAGTCACATCATCAATAAATACAAGGGAACCAGTTCCATTGGTAGCCATACATGTCCACGCCATGACACTACCACCACCATGCTTCACTGATGAGGTGGTATGTTTTGGATCATGAGCAGTTCCTTTCCTTCTCCATATTCTTCTCTTCCCATCACTCTGGTACAAGTTGATCTTTGTCTCATCTGTCCATAGGATGTTGTTCCAGAACTGTAATGGCTTTTTTAGATGTCGTTTGGCAAACTCTAATCTGGTCTTCCTGTTTTTGTGGCTCACCAATGGTTTACATCTTGTGGTGAACCCTCTATATTCACTCTTGTGAAGTCTTCTCTTGATTGTTGACTTTGACACATATACACCTACCTCCTGGAGAGTGTTCTTGATTTGGCCAACTGTTGTGAAGGGGTTTTTCTTCACCAGGGAAATAATTCTTCTCGCATCCACCACAGTTGTTTTCCGTGGTCTTCCGGGTCTGTTGGTGTTGCTGAGCTCTCCGGTGCATTCTTTCTTTTTAAGAATGTTCCAAACAGTTGATTTGGCCACACCTAATGTTTTTGCTATCTCTCTGATGGGTTTGTTTTGATTTTTCAGCCTAATGATGGCCTGCTTCACTGATAGTGACAGCTCTTTGGATCTCATATTGAGAGTCGACAGCAACTGATTCCAAATGCAAATGTCACACCTAGAATCAACTCCAGACCTTTTACCTGCTTAATTGATAATGAAATAATGAGAGAATAGCCCACACCTGTCCATGAAATAGCTTTTGAGCTGATAGTCCCATTAATTTTGGCCCCATAAAAAGTGGGAGGCACATATAGAAACCATTGTAATTCCTACACCGTTCACCTGATTTGGATGTAATTACCCTTAAATTAAATTTGAAAGTCTGCAGTTAAAGCACATCTTGTTTGTTTCATTTCAAAGCCATTGTGGTGGTGAATAGAGGTCAAAATATGAATATTCTATCAATGTCCCAATATTTATGCACCTGACTGTATATATATATATATATATATATATATATATTAAAATTTGATTAGAGCATCTAATGGTGCAGATAATCGTGTATTGAAAATGCTAGGTGTATTAAGTGCAAGTGACAAATCTGCTACAGGTTGAGTCTCCCATATCCGAAATGCTCGGGACCAGGAGCATTTTGGATTTTGGATTATTGCGGTTTTTGGAATACCTGAGGGGGGGGGCCCAGCGGGTGTCACGGGAGGCCTGGCGTGTGCTGCGGGTGGGTCCAGAAGGTGTCCCACGGGTGCTGTGGATGTTGTGTGGTGGTCCGGCGGGTGAAGCAGGTGTCGTGAGGGGTCCACCGAGGGAGGCGTAAGGGTCCGGCGGGTGTCATGAGGGGACCGGCGGGTGACGCAGGAGGGTCCGGCGGCTGCCGCTGGGTGTCCGGTGGGTGCTGCGGGGGGGGGGGGGGCTGGCGTGTGGACCATGCCCACGCCGCTATTCATTGGCCACTATACTAGTGACGTCATGACGTCAAGTCACGTCGTGACGTCACAGATGCCCCGAAATATTCCGGTTTTTGGAATATTTTGCTTTTTGGCTTTTCGGATATGGGAGACTCCACCTGTAATATACCTCTATAAAAACATTACCAGCTCACAATATATCACAAGTCTATGAGACACAATAGAAAAAAATATATAAATATCCATTATAATATTAGATATATAAACAATAGAAATCAAAAACAATTTTATTTAATGCAAAATTAGAATGAGGTAGATAAAGGAGCATCAAAAAGTCCTTTTTAAAAACAAGCTCATGCTTATTTCATTCTGAACAATAGAAGTACATAGTAGCAGACAGGCCAAGGGTACCAATGCATTTCACTTTCACCCAGTTTGAAGATGCAGCCTACAAACTGCACAAAATGCGTTGGTACCTTTACCTCTTTGCTACTATGGACCTTCTTTGTTTAGAATGAGATAATCATGAACTTATTTTTAAAAGGACTTTAAAAAAAAAATATGCTCCTATAGCTACCTGGCCATGCCCAATGCATCTCGACATTCCAATCTCAGATTGGACTTTGTCATCTCAGAATGGACGTGATTTTTATTGCAAGTAAAATTATTGCTACCGGTATATCCTATATCTTCTTATCTTATATATATATATATATATATATATATATATATATAGTATAGCTTAATTATATAAAGTTGAAGAGTGATAACATTATGTCAATATGTTGGTATGTGATGATAGTTGGTCTGAGCTCTGACCGCCCCACTTATGACACTTGTGTCACTTCCAGCATAATACATATTATTTATTTATTAACAGTTTCTTATATAGCACAACATAATTCATTGTGCTTTACAATTGGAAACATTAATAGAACAAAACTGGGTAAAAACAGATAGACATAGAGGTAGGAAGGCCCTGCTCGCAAGCTTACGATCTATAGGGAAATAGGCATTGATACACAAGGATAGATGCTACACATTGGAGGCTCCAGAGGGGGGGGCTGTAGCACAGTTCAAAATTCAAATAGGGGAGTCACACCAGCTGCCAGTGAGTCCCGGCCAGTGATGTTTGGCAGCCTGTGAAATGACAGTTGGTGTGGCTCCGCTATTTTAAATTCGAACTGCGCTGCAGCCCCACCTCTGGAGCCACCACTGGTGCTATATATTGCATATCTACAGTCTCCAAACACTTTAGTTATTTGTTAAGGTGCGTACACACGGGACAATTTTCTCCCCGAATGAAATTGTCCTGTGTGTCCCCGGCATGGGTGTGCTCAGTGTTGAACACTGAGCACAAACACTGAACGATTTTGTTCAGTGCCGGGTTCCCTCCCTCATCTCCGAACATGTTCAACCTGACAATATCACCAGACTGGACAGAAGGTTCGGGCAATGAGCGGCAACTAGCAACTACAAACGGGAGTGCGCATTGGTAGTTATCGTTCATCGTTTTGGGGCTGAAACTTGACGATTTTTTGGCCAACTGAATGACATCGACATCGTTATCGTTCAGTCGTCCAAAAAATCGACCCGTGTGTACGCGCCTTTATACTTACACATCAGACACCACCTCATGGTGATAATACAGAGACTCCTGATAACATAACATCACAACATTATGCACAACCAAAACTGTATAATAGTATAGTAGAAAGTGAAAATGCACACAGGGATTCAAAAAAATATTCCATAATGAAGAAAAGGCGCAAAGGTACTAACAGAGGAAAAGAAAACAGGTAATGCTAAGGATAATCTATATAATAAAATCAAGTGCTGATAAGAAAACAATAGACAGATGAGAGGGAAAAAATAGAAGGAGAGAGGAGGAGAGAAACTCTCTTTCTCTATCTCTCTCTCTATATATATATTTTAACTAGTATCTACTATTTGTAAAGATACTGTATTATGCAGTTTTGTACATTAAGGGGATTGAATACAAATAAATTACATGTGATGACATAAAACAGAAGTTAAAAACCCTGCCCAAATGAGCTTACAATTAAAGAAGTGTCAGGAGCCCTTGATATATAAGGTAGTGGAATAACAATTATGGCTGTTGGTAGGGAAAGTATGTGTGACTATTGTAAGACAGCAGCATTATAAGCCGCTAATAATAAAGCAATCATTTCTGTGCAGTTACCGGTGGTGCATGAAATGGATACTCTTAGTCCCAGTGTACTAAACATTGAAATAGATTTAAAATGCTTTATTAGATGCAATTAGCATACAGTGTTTTCATTGGGTGATTTTAATTAACAAAGGGAACCATGTTTTAATAAGGCTTTTTTTTAGCTACTAGAATATCAACTTTTAAAATATAAGTACATCCAGATGTTAAAATTGTTTATTTAAATATCTCCCCCATCTCTGCTCCTACTCCACTGGCCATGTAGGGATTAATTAGGAGGAGCCCTGCTGGCAAAACAATATTGTTCCACAAGCAACCAACTCTATCTTTGGCTGTTCAACTGTGTATATGACTCATTGTGTCAGTTTCCCTCCATGAGTCTGGTCTATAGTAGTGGATGGCAAAAAGGGGGAATTTGGAACTGAAACTTCTCTAATGAAATCCTGCATGCATGCAATAGCACACAACACTTTCCTTTAAATTTGTAATACTGCAATTGGATTATTGGTAATTAAATAACTTGCAAAATATTTTTATTACCAGTTTTTACTCAGTAAGAAGAGCTTCCATCAGAAATTGTGGGGTCCAGTACAAATGACCCACCTCTCCCATGACCTGGTGGACATAGAGGTGTAGTGTTGAGTCTTGCACCAAGTACAAAACATGCCCTTGACATGCCTCCCATATCTGCCCAAGTGACTGCAGACCTTCCTCCCAGGTGTGCTGACAGAGGGGGGGGAGTGAGTACTAACACAGACCCAGGCTCGTTGTTGGTGGTGCCCAGCAGGGCCTTGGTCCGATGCTGCCCCCCCAGCCTCTTTCCTTAGACAGCAGCACAGCACACATTGCTGTGTGTCGGGCTGCAATGGGATACCAGGGAGACTGGTGTTGCCGTTGAGCAGCAACAATGTTTTTTCCTCTGATTGGGGGGATCGATTACACTGATCACGCACCCTCCCTGGATTTGCGATGGGCTGAGGTACTCAGAGTGCTCCCCTCCCCAGTGTACTGCACCATTTTGTGGTGATGCAAATAGAGGTTATTTAAAAAAAATTCTAAGGGTGTCTTCCATGATTAGGCCAAGCCCCCTTATCAATAATGGGGCTCGGAATGGCTCCTAATGGCCCTGCTTCCCACATGCCAGCAGACTGTTGTTTAACACTTACTGATAGAGACTCCACCACCCACTGTTATTGACTATCCTGATGTAAGTCGATGGCAGAGGATGTAAAGGTGATGTCATGTCACTATCACATGAACTCTACTGTCACTGGTGTGGGCAGCATCCCCCCTCTGGGTCTGGTGATTACTTTACCACGCATCTCAGAGGACAGAAATGCAAGGGGAGATAAGGGGGTATATTTATCAAAGTTCGATTTTACTTCCGTTTTTAAGTTCGATTTAGCTCACCTCAAACCGAATCAAATCAAAAGTACAAGTCCCTCTTCAAATCCCTCATTTACTAAAATTAAATTTTAGAAGCATTTTCTAAATCAAATTCGATTTTGTTTGGTTTTGAACAGTGATTTGCTGTTTGATTTGGCATGTTCATCTACTGCAAATCTCACTTCAAAACAAACAGCAAATCCACGACTGAAGAAAACTGCTTCATGCTTTCACTTTCAGCATGAGCAGTTCGTTTTCACACATATACATGCATACATCAGTGAGATGCAAGCATGTATCTTACTGTAACAGGCTTAGAAACAGTTAAAAAAATTTTTTAAATGATGTGGGGTCCTCCCTAAAACAGAACCAGCCCTGGACGTTTCATAGCCAGTCCTGGTTGTCTAAGTACAGGGGAAAAATTGTGTAGGGTCCCCCTGTACTTAGCACAACCAGCACTGAGCTCTGATCCTGTCCTGGTTGTGGATTTAGAGGGAAAAAATTGTGTAGGGTCCCCCTGTAATCTCCAGAAAGAGCACCGGACCCTTTCTAGCGGGGGGCAGATGCCACAACCAAGGGAGCCCTATCACCAGGGCCCCCAGCCACAGCATCAGCCCTGACCGCTAGTCAGCCCAGGCCAGGGATCCCTGAGGAGTTAGGCTAGGGGTGCCCCCTCTCCAGGGCACCCCTAGCCTAGGCTGTTAGCACGGGGCTACCCCCGCCACCCCTGGGCGGTGGGTGGCAGGTTGATAGTGTAAGTGTAGTGCATTTGAATTAGTTTTAAATATTGTCTTTTGCTGTGGAACTGCAGGTCCCAGCGAGCCTCCCCTACATGCTGGTACTTGGAGTACCACAAGTACTTGCATTCGTGGCATTACGGGCCCAGTGGTACTTGTAGTTTCACTGCAAAAGCAATATTAAAAAAACATAGGACACACACACTGTACACAGTATAAGTTTAATAAACATACATGCACTCACACATGTACACACACATTCACACACACATGTACTCATACTCACCTATGTATACATGTAGCATCAGTCCCCTTCTCCAGTAGATTATCCGTAGGGTTCCTGTGGTAAAAAAAACATACTCACCTTCTCCTATGCGTAGATTGGTCCTCTTCTGTCCAAAGTAGGCATCCATGGTCTTAAAATAAAAAAAATTATAAACACGGGCCACGCAACAGATAACAACCACAATGGTTGTTATCTCCTGAATAAAGAACTCTAGCCTCGGAAGCATTCATTGGCTGAGAGAGGTCAGCCCCGCCTCTCTCAGCCAATGAACGAGCCGTTCATTGGCTGAGAGAGGCGGGGGATGACTTCTGTCGGTGGAGAGCCACAGGGTAACAAAAGTTTATTTTATGGTTCCCAACATTGACTTCAATGGAGGGAGCCATTCATTGGCTGAGAGAAGCAGGGGCTGACATCTCTCAGCCAATAAACGCTCAGATAAGGCAGAAGCTGCATCTGAGCACTTCATTCGGGAAGTAACAACCATCGTGGTTGTTACTTAGTGCGTGGTTCGTGTTTTATAATTTTTTATTTTAAGAAGACCATGGATGCCTACAGGGAGAAGAGGACCACTCCAGGTAATGTAGGTAAGTACATGTGAGTGTGTATGTATGTAGTAATAAACCTTTACTTTCATGGTGTGTGTGTGTCTTGTGTTTATTTAAACATTTCTTTACAGGTGAACTACAGGTACCAGCAGGCCCTTAATGCCCTGCATGCTAGTACTTGTGGTTCCCCAAGTTCCAGCATGCAGGGAGGCTTTCTGGGACCTGCAGTTCGACTGTAAAGACAATGTTTTCACTTATCTATTTTTACACTACACTTACACTCTTACACTATCAACCCATCACCCACCGTTCAGGGGTGGTGGGGATAGCCCTGGGCTATCAGTTTAGGCTAGGGGCTCCCTGGAGATTGGAACCCCTTTATTGGGGGGTCTACAACTCCCCAGGGATCCCTAGCCTGGGCTGACTAGTGGTCAGGGCTGATTCTGCAGCTGGGGGGCCCTGTGATAGGGCTCCCCTGGCTGTGACATCAGCCCCCTGCTAGAAAGGGTCCGGTGCTGGTTATGGAGATTACAGGTGGACCCTACACATTTTTTCCCCTGTAATTCCAGAACCAGGACAGAATCAGAGTCCAGTGCTGGTTGTGCTAAGTACAATGAAACCCTACACAATTTTTCCCCTGTACTTAGACAACCAGGACTGGCTATGAAAAGTCTATGGCTGGTTCTGTTTTAGGGGGGATCTTTTTTTCTAAATGTAACTCTTCTAAGCTTTTTACAGTAAGATACATGCATGCATCTCACTGATTTATGCATTTATCTGTGTCAATCTGACCTGCTCATGCTCAAATCAAAAGCATGAAGCAGGTCTATTCATTTGGGGATTTGAAGTTTAATTTGAAGTTTGATTTTGTGTTCAATTTCAAATCAAATAATAGTAAGTAAGGGATTTGTGTGTTGGTCTATTTAAAAGTACCAAGGTATTTCCGATGTTCGATTTGAGTGCGATTTGAGCAAAATTTGGTTTTAAGTTTGATTTTACATTCAATTTGGCCTTTAGTAAATACCCAAATGCAAAATCAAATGTAAATCAAATGCAAATCGAATGCCAAATCACTACAAAAATCAAAATCAAACTTTAGTAAATTTACCCCAAGGTGTGGCCCAAGTGGAAAGTGGGTGGTGGAGGAAAATCTATAGAAAAATATACATAAGAACAGCAAGACAGGGAATAGATGGGATGAAAAAACATATGGGATAAAGGTGATAAAGGACATATACTTGCATTACGAAAGCACCAGAGATGCAGAAGAAGTAAACAGAGGTAGACAATAGAAAGGAGGGTAGAGGTACAAATGGCATTACAGGTAGCGTTATATTCATATACATATCTGTGAACAGAGGGAAACATAAAAAGGGAGAGTTAGATACATAGCGGCAGATTCAATTAGCTTCAGGGTTGTCCTCGCGACTAATTGCTGTCCAAAATCCACATGGCACGGGGAAAAGCTATTCATTTAAATAGCCTTTTCCCTGCACCATAAAATCGGGACTCATGCGCGTAAACACATTGATTAACGTGGATTTTACCTCGCACCACCAGGAGCTGCGAGGTAAAGTCCGAATGCGGAGAAGCGCGCTTGTGTTCTCGGGGACTCCCGTGCAAGGAATCCTCTGCAATTGAATTGGACCGGCACGGCAGTTAGCCGTGGGGATAACCCCGTGGCTAATTGAATCTGCCCCCATGGTGTTTGTGTGTATTTATGGGGAGGGGGATGACACAGAGGGGTCAGAGATAGGCAGGGATTAAAGGTAATGTTAAGACTGGTGAGCTGACTGCCTGACTGAGAGCCAATGGAGGAGAATAGGAGGAGAAGATGGGATGTAGAGTTGGCTGTGGAAACAGTATGCACATCACCTAGAGAGGGGACTTCCCAGCGAGAGAAATGCTCTCCTGAGAGAGGAACCCCTGCATTCCTCTTTATTCTGGCTCAATCAGCACTGATAAACCCAACCGTTTGAGATGGGATTACCACCACCAACAGACCCCATATCAGTTTTAGCTCCTTACCATAAACCCCTAATAGCAGCCCTGTCTATAAGTCTATAAATTAGGCCCAATGTGTAGCCATTTTGGAGATTGGAGGGAAATGCTTTCAGCTCTTGAAGTCCTGTATCTAAACATGCAACCGATGGTGGGAAACTATCTGCATCATCGTCATTGAGGGTAAAACCATCTACCATTGACAGGCAACCAATAATGGTTATCGATGGCCATCTCTACCACACATTTTATTGCTGCCCATGTCCCATCAGTGAAGCACGTACACTATATCAGGGGCTCTATAATTGCATTCATGAGGTGGACATTTCATACCCTAGTTTAACCCTGATAGCAGACTTTTTATTTAATGCATTGCTCATTGGACTTTTTAATAGAGATCATGACTGAAATCTGGCATATATATTTCTAATTCCTTAAATTAAATATTTCATTACTTCAGTTTCTCTGTAGCACACGATGAGCTCTGCAAAAACACCACAGTCTATCCGTAAGTGCAGCCATGTCTCAGCATTCACTTGTCACATACTCTGAATACCCAGTGGGCAAAGTATTAACTTAGAAAGCAGTACTGGGCAGAGTGATATATGAGTCCATAAAGAGTTAATCAGGGGTGTATCTAGGGGTCCAAGCACCCCTGGCAAACCAAGGGACAGGCTTCACCCTCCAATGACTGCTATTACTGGAAAAAAAAACTAATACACACTGAGGGTAGTTTAATTCAGACACCTGTAGAAATAGGGAGAATAATTTTTTTATTTCTCCTTTTAATATATATATCTTTTATAGAACTTACTCTATTGCAACCCACTATTTATTAATTTATTTATGAATACAAAAACACAGAAAAAGATTGAAAACATTGCTACAAAAGCAAACAAAATGCATTATGCGTAAAGTAATTTACATATATTCAAATAGGGCCATCTATACTGCATTATGCTTTTTAACAACTCCACCTTAATATTCACTAGGATGACAGCCCGCAATGGTCCTTTCCAAAAGACCACATAAAAATAAAGACTATCCATAACGATCATGTCCTATTCCCCAACATGGAAGTATCCACAACCTACAAGGATCATGACAAACCCCTCAAAATGAGGAAAAAAATAAATTGAAGATACTTACACTGGGAGTAGTTCAATTTCCATGCCTGTAGAAAAAGGGAGATAATATATATATATATATATATATATACACATTTTTTTATATATATTTTTGTTTTTTTTTCGGTTATAACACTTACTACATGCAATGCACTATTTATTAATTTCTATATGTCAGCAACACAGGAAGAGAGGGCATCAATAGCAAAAAGATGCATTGTCGACAAGATAATTTGCATATATGCAAATTACCTTGCGAATTGAGCCTTGTGATTGATGTGGCACTCTTTACCTGCATGATTGATATATGGGAATCAGTGAGTGTGATTGGTATATCGTGGGTATTGCGGGGGAAGAGATATATTAGAAATTTTTTTTTATCTAATTTTAAATTTTGCTGATATAAAGGGACATATCAGAAGACTGATACAAATTAGCAGTCAATGGAGGACACTGGTAATAGCAGAGCAGAGCAGAAGGAGACCAGGGAAAATTTGCTAATGATGGCATTGGCGGCCCTGGCGAGGTCCATCTAGGCGAATAGGAAGATAAGCCCCAGCATAGGGAAGAAAGCCAATGAGCACAGGGAGAAAGATAAGCAGCATACAGAGAAAGACCATGAGCACATGGAGAAAGACAAGCAGCATACAGAGAAAGACCATGAAGAGAAAGACAAGCAGCATAGGAAGAAAGCCAAACAGCATGGGGAGAAAGACAATGAGCACAGGGAGAAAGCCAATGAGTGAAGGGAGAAAGACAAGCAGCATAGGGAGAAAGTCAATGAGCTCATGGAAAAAGCCAATGAGCACAAGGAGAAAAACGATGACCACAGGGAGAAAGACAAGCAGCATAGGGAGAAATCTAATGAGCACAGGGAGAAAGACAAGCAGCATAGGGAGAAAGACAAGCAGCACAGTGAGAAAACCATCAGCACAGGGAGAAAGAGAAGCAGCATAGTGAGAAATTCAATGAGCAGAGGGAGTAAGACAAGCAGCATAGGGAGAAAGCCAATGAGCACAGGGAGAAAGACAAGCAGCACAGGGAAAAATCCAATGAGCACAGGGAGAAAGACAAGCAGCACAGGGAGAAAGCCAATGAGCACAGGGAGAAAGACAAGCAGCACAGGGAGAAAGCCAATGAGCACAGGGAGTAAGACAAGCAGCATATGGAGAAAGCCAGTGAGCACAGGGAAGAATCAAGTGAGCACAGGGAGAAAGCCAATGAGCACAGCAAGAAAGCCAATGAGCAAAGGGAGAAAGACAAGCAGTACAGGGAGAAAGACAATGAGTTGAGCAAGAAGTCCATTGAGCACGGGGAGAAAGCCAATGAGCACAGAGAGAAATCCAATGAGCACAGGGAGAAACACAAGCAGCACAGGGAGAAAGCCATTGAGCACAGGGAGAAAGTAATTGAGCACAGGGAGAAAGCCAATGAGCACAGGTAGAAAGACAAGCAGCATAGTGAGAAAGCCAATGAGCACAGCAAGAAAGCCAATGAGCAAAGGGAGAAAGACAAGCAGAACAGGGAGAAAGACAATGAGCATAGGAAGAAGTCCATTGAGCACAGGGAGAAAGCCAATGAGCACAGAGAGAAAGACAATGAGCACAGAGAGAAAGACAAGCAGCACAGAGAGAAAGCCAATGAGCACAGGGAGAAAGACAAGCAGCACAGGGAGAAAGCCAATGAGCACAGGAAGAAATCCAATGAGTACAGGGAAAAAGATAAGCAGCATAGGGAGAAATCCAATGAGTACAGGGAAAAAGATAAACAGCATAGGGAGAAAGCAACGTAGCACAGGGATAAAGCCAATGAGCTCAGTAAGAAATCCAATGAGCACAGGGATAAAGCCAATGAGCACAGGGAGAAAACCAATGAGCACAGGAAGAAAGACAAGCAGCATAGGGAGAAAAACAAGCAGCATATGGAGAAAGCCAATGAGCACAGGGAATAATCCAGTGAGCACAGGGAAAAAGCCAATGAGCACAGGAAGAAAATCAAGCAGCATAAGGAGAAAGCCAATGAGCACAGGGAAGAATCCAATGACCACAGGGAGAAAGCCAATGAGCACAGGAAGTAAGACAAGCAGCATAGGGAGAAAGCCAATGAGCTCAGTGAGAAATCCAATGAGCACAAGGAGAAAGACAAGCAGCAGAGAGAGAAAGCCTTGCAGCACAGGGAGAAAGCTAATGAGCACAGGGTGAAAGACAATGAGCTCAGTGAGAAAGCCAATGAGCAAAGGGAGAAGTCCAATGAGCACAAGGAGAAAGACAAGCAGCATAGGGAGAAAGCCAATGAGCACACGGAGAAATCCAAAGAGCACAAGGAGAAAGACAAGCAGCACAGAGAGAAAGCTAATGAGCGCAGGGTGAAAGACAATTAGCACAGGGAGAAAGAAAAGCAGCACAGGGAGAAATCCAATGAGCACAGAGAGAATAACAATGAGCATAGGGAGAAAGACCATGAGCTCAAGGAGAGAGCCAATGAGCTCAGGTAGAAATCCAATGAGCACAGGGAGAAAACCGATGAGCACAGGGAGAAAAACAAGCAGCACAGGGAGAAAGACAATGAGCACAGGAAGAAAAACAAGCAGCACAGGGAGAAAGCTCATGAACACAGGGTGAAAGACAATGAGCTTAGTGAAAAAGCCAATGAGCACAGGGAGAATTCCAATGAGTACAGGGAGAAAGCCAAAAAGCACACGGAGAAAGCCAAAGAGCACAGGGAAAAAGACAAGCAGCAAAGGGTGAAATCCAATGAACACAGAGAGAAAGCCAAAGAGCACAGGGAGAAATCCAATGAGCACATAGAGAAAGTCAATGAGCACAGGGAGGAAGCCAATGAGCGCAGGGAGAAAGACAAGCAGCACAGGAAGAATGCCAATGACCACAGAGAGAATAACAATGAGCACAGGGAGAACGCCAATGAGCACAGGAAGAAAGACAAGCAGTATTGGGAGAAAGCCAATGAGCACAGGGAGAAAAACAATGAGCACAGGGAGAACGCCAATGAGCACAGGAAGAAAGAGAAGCAGCATAGGGAGAAAGACAAGCAGCATAGGGAGCAAGCCAATGAGCACAGGGAGAAAGCCAATGAGCACAGTGTGAAAGACAATAAGCTCAGTGAGAAAGCCAATGAGCGCAGGGAAAAAGACAAGCAGCACAGGGAGAAAGAAAAGTAGCATATGGAGAAATCCAAAGAGCACTGGGAGAAAGCCAATGAGCACAGGGAGAAAAACAAGCAGCACAGGGAGAAAGACAATGAGTGCAGGGAGAAAAACAAGCAGCACAAGGAGAAAGACAATGAGCACAGGAAGAAAAACAAGCAGCATAGGGTGAAATACAATGAGCTCAGTGAAAAAGCCAATGAGCACAGGGAGAATTCCAATGAGTACAGGGAGAAAGCCAAAGAGCACAGGGAAAAAGACAAGCAGCATAGGGTGAAATCCAATGAACACAGAGAGAAATCCAATGAGCACAGGGAGAAAGACAAGCAGCATAGGGAGAAAGCCAAAGAGCACAGGGAGAAATCCAATGAGCACATAGAGAAAGTCAATGAGCACAGGGAGGAAGCCAATGAGCGCAGGGAGAAAGACAAGCAGCACAGGGAGAAAGCCAATGACCTCAGAGAGAATAACAATGAGCACAGAGAGAACGCCAATGAGCACAGGAAGAAAGACAAGCAGCATAGGGTGAAATCCAATGAACATAGAGAGAATTCCAATAAGCACAGGGAGAAAGCCAAAGAGCACAGGGAGAAATCCAATGAGCACATAGAGAAAGTCAATGAGCACTGGGAGGAAGCCAATGAGCGCAGAGAGAAAGACAAGCAGCACAGGGAGAAAGCCAATTGACCATAGAGAGAATACCAATGAGCACAGGGAGAACGCCAATGAGCACAGGAAGAAAGACAAGCAGCATAGGGACAAAGACAAGCAGTATTGGGAGAAAGCCAATGAGCACAGGGAGAACACCAATGAGCACAGGAAGAAAGAGAAGCAGCATAGGGAGAAAGACAAGCAGCATAGGGAGCAAGCCAATGAGCACAGGGAGAAAGCCAATGAGCTCAGTGTGAAAGACAATAAGCTCAGTGAGAAAGCTAATGAGCACAGGGAAAAAGACAAGCAGCACAGGGAGAAAGAAAAGTAGCATATGGAGAAATCCAATGAGCACAGGGAGAAAGCCAATGAGCACAGGGAGAAAAACAAGCAGCACAGGGAGAAAGACAATGAGCACAGGAAGAAAAACAAGCAGCATAGGGAGAAAGCCAATGAGCACAGGGAGAAAAACAAGCAGCACAGGGAGAAAGACAATGAGCACAGGAAGAAAAACAAGCAGCATAGGGTGAAAGACAATGATCTCAGTGAAAAAGCCAATGAGCACAGGGAGAATTCCAATGAGTACAGGGAGAAAGCCAAATAGCACACGGAGAAAGCCAAAGAGCACAGGAAAAAAGACAAGCAGCATAGGGTGAAATCCAATGAAAACAGAGAGAAATCCAATGAGCACAGGGAGAAAGACAAGCAGCATAAGGAGAAAGCCAAAGAGCACAGGGAGAAATCCAATGAGCACATAGAGAAAGTCAATGAGCACAGGGAGGAAGCCAATGAGCGCAGGGAGAAAGACAAACAGCACAGGGTGAAATCCAATGAACACAGAGAGAATAACAATGAGCACAGGGAGAACGCCAATGAGCACAGGAAGAAAGACAAGCAGTATTGGGAGAAAGCCAATGAGCACAGGGAGAAAAACAATGAGCACAGGGAGAACACCAATGAGCATAGGAAGAAAGACAAGCAGCATAGGGACAAAGACAAGCAGTATTGGGAGAAAGCCAATGAGCACAGGGAGAAAAACAATGAGCACAGGGAGAACGCCAATGAGCACAGGAAGAAAGAGAAGCAGCATAGGGAGCAAGCCAATGAGCACAGGGAGAAAGCCAATGAGCACAGTGTGAAAGACAATAAGCTCAGTGAGAAAGCCAATGAGCGCAGGGAAAAAGACAAGCAGCACAGGGAGAAAGAAAGCATATTGAGAAATCCAATGAGCACAGGGAGAAAAAAAAGCATAGGGAGAAAGCCAATGAGCACAGGAAGAAAGACAAGCAGCATAGGGAGAAAGACAAGCAGCATAGGGAGAAAGCCAATGAGCTTAGTGAGAAATCCAATGAGCGCAGGAAGAAAAACAAGCAGCATAGGGAGAAAGTCAATGAGCACAGGGAAGAATCCAGTGAGCACAGGGAAAAAGCCAATGAGCACAGGAAGAAAGACGAGCAGCATAGGGAGAAAGACAAGCAGCACAGGAAGAAAGCCAATGAGCACAAGGAGAAAGACAAGCAGCACAGAGAGAAATCCAAGCAGCACAGGGAGAAAGCTCATGAGCACAGGGTGAAAGACAATGAGCTCAGTGAGAAAGCCAATGAGCACAGGGAAAATTCCAATGAGCACAGGGAGAAAGCCAAAGAGCACACTTAGAAAGCCAAAGAGCACAGGGAAAAAGACAAGCAGCATAGGGTGAAATCCAATGAACATAGAGAGAAATCCAATGAGCACAGGGAGAAAGACAAGCAGCATAGGGAGAAAGCCAATGAGCACAGGGAGAAAGCCAAAGAGCACAGGGAGAAAGCCAAAGAGCACACGGTGAAAGCCAAAGAGCACAGGGAAAAAGACAAGCAGCATAGGGTGAAATCCAATGAACACAGAGAGAAATCCAATGAGCACAGGTAGAAAGACAAGCAGGATAGGGTGAAATCCAATGAGCTCAGAGAGAAAGTCAATGAGCACAGGGAAGAAGCCAATGATCGCAGGGAGAAAGACAAGCAGCACAGGGAGAAAGCCAATGAGCACAGAGAGAATAACAATGAGCATTAGGAGAAAAAACATGAGCTCAAGGAGAAAGCCAACGAGCTCAGGGAGAAAGCCAATGAGCACAGGGAGAAAGACAAGCAGCATAGGGAGAAAGCCAATGAGCACAGGGAGAAAGACAAGCAGCATAGGGAGAAAGCCAATGAGCACAGGGAGAAAAACAATGAGCATAGGGTGAAAGACCATGAGCACAGGAAGAAAGACAAGCAGCATAGGGAGAAAGACAAGTAGCATAGGGAGCAAGCCAATGAGCACAGGGAGAAAGCCAATGAGCACAGGAAGAAAGACAAGCAGCATAGGGAGAAAGACAAGTAGCATAGGGAGCAAGCCAATGAGCACAGGGTGAAAGACAATAAGCTCAGTGAGAAAGCCAATGAGCACAGGGAAAAAGACAAGCAGCACAGGGAGAAAGCCAATGAGCACAGGGAGAAAGACAAGCAGCATAGGTAGAAAGCCAATGAGCACAGGGAGAAAGCCAAAGAGCACAGGGAGAAAGCCAAAGAGCACACGGAGAAAGCCAAAGAGCACAGGGAAAAAGACAAGCAGCATAGGGTAAAATCCAATGAACACAGAGAGAAATCCAATGAGCACAGGTAGAAAGACAAGCAGGATAGGGTGAAATCCAATGAGCACAGAGAGAAAGTCAATGAGCACAGGGAAGAAGCCAATGATCGCAGGGAGAAAGACAAGCAGCACAGGGAGAAAGCCAATGAGCACAGAGAGAATAACAATGAGCATAGTTAGAAAAACCATGAGCTCAAGGAGAAAGCCAACGAGCTCAGGGAGAAAGCCAATGAGCACAGGGAGAAAGACAAGCAGCATAGGGAGAAATGATAAAAAAATATATATTCTGCGCTATGGATGTTATTTTGAAAGCAGCTCCTAATAAAATAATTTCAATATGTAACAAATAAAGAGCGCTTGTGAATAAACATGTATGAATGTAACGCAATACCTGTAAAAAAAAAAAAAAAAAAAAAGGGATTAGTAAAAGATGTTTAAAACCCTTTTTTAATTTTAGGAAAGTCCATAATTGATATCAGGGTTCCGATAACATGCCTTGCAGTGCGGTGTGATACTGGAGTCAGACGTGAAAAACTAACTGTCTCTCCCTATATCTGCCTACCTTAAACGGCTTCCGCTCCGTCCGGCTGGTTCCCTGCACGGGGTGATCGTCTTCTTCGTCCGTGTAAACGGCCCGATGCTGCAAAGGTGCAGTGTGATGACGTCACTATGTCTCTGCTGTGTGTCAGATGTGCGCTAAAACCAACGCGTTTCAGGCTCCTGGCCCTTTCTCAAGGAGCCTGAAAAAGGGCCAGGAGCCTGAAACGCGTTGGTTTTAGCGCACATCTGACACACAGCAGAGACATAGTGACGTCATCACACTGCACCTTTGCAGCATCGGGCCGTTTACACGGACGAAGAAGACGATCACCCCGTGCAGGGAACCAGCCGGACGGAGCGGAAGCCGTTAAAGGTAGGCAGATATAGGGAGAGACAGTTAGTTTTTCACGTCTGACTCCAGTATCACACCGCACTGCAAGGCATGTTATCGGAACCCTGATGTCAATTATGGACTTTCCTAAAATTAAAAAAGGGTTTTAAACATCTTTTACTAATCCCTTTTTTTTTTTTTTTTTTTTTTTTTTTTTTTTTTACAGGTATTGCGTTACATTCATACATGTTTATTCACAAGCGCTCTTTATTTGTAGCATAGGGAGAAAGCCAATGAGCATAGGGTGAAAGACCATGAGCACAGGAAGAAAGACAAGCAGCATAGGGAGAAAGACAAGTAGCATAGGGAGCAAGCCAATGAGCACAGGGTGAAAGACAATAAGCTCAGTGAGAAAGCCAATGAGCACAGGGAAAAAGACAAGCAGCACAGGGAGAAAGCCAATGAGCACAGGGAGAAAGACAAGCAGAATGACAAGCAGAATAGGGAGAAATCCAATGAGCACAGCGAGAAAGCCAAGCAGCATAGGGAGAAATCCAAGGAGCACATGGAGAAAGACAAGCAGCCAGGTGTGTATCTAGGGGTCCGTGCACCCCTGGCAAACCAAGGGATTGGCAACCCCCTCCAATGACTGCTTTTACTGGGAAAAAAAAACTAACACACACTGGGGTTAGTTTAATTCAGACACCTGTAGAAATAGGGAGAATATTTTTTTAATTTCTCCATATATATATATATATATATATATATATATATATATATATATCTTTTATAGAACTTACTATATTGCAACCCTCTATTTATTAATTTATTTATGAAAAAAACCCAGGAAAAGATTGAAAGCATTGCAACAAAAACAAACAAAATGCATTATGGGTAAAGTAATGGTCCTTTCCAAAAGTCAACATAAAAATAAAGACTGTCCACAGGACTGGCTGGCAACTTTTTGCCTGGGGGGCAAATGCATGCAGGCGGCCCTGGCAGAGGGGTAGCGTGTATCCAGGGTGCCCGAAGAACATGCGTGCTATGGCACCCCCCCTCAAGTGTTCCAGGGAGGAGGCGGGTCCATATGGGATTAATGTAAAGTAAAAATAAGGATTAGGAACATCCCTGTCGTGGTGCCCATATGCTGTGCCCCCCTGTGCCCCAGGAGAGGATCCCCTTGTGCAGGCCTCCAGTAGTGCCCCCAGTAGTGATCACCCTATGCATTACCCCTTGTGCCACCAGTAGTAAGCCCCTTATATAGTGCCCCATTAGTGGTACCCGCTATGCAGTGCTCCTTATATAGTGCCCCCAGTAGCAGTCCACACCCCATGCAGTGCCCCCAATAGTGGTAACCCTTATACAGTGCCCCTTAAATAGTGGCCCCAGTTGTAGTCTCCCCCCTATGCAGTACCCCCAGTATTGCCCTTTTTATAGACGACCCAGCAGTGGTCCCTCGATGCAGTGCCCCCAGTGGTAGTCCCCTCCCCCCTATGCAGTGCCCCTAGTAGTTGTCCCCTCCCCTTGTAGTGCCACTAGTAGTAGTAGTCCCCCCTTGTAATAGTAGTCCCCCCCTTGTAGTGCCCCCAGTAGTAGCCCGACCAGTTGTAGTCCCCCCCTTGAAGTGCCCCCAGTTATAATCCCCAGTAGTGGTCCCATCTTGTAGTGCCCCCCCTGTAGTGCCCCCAGTAGTGATCTCCCCCATTGCAGTACTCCCAGTAGTGGTCTCCCTCTTGTATTGCCCCCAGTAGTAGTCCCTCCCTTTTGTAGTGCCCCCAGTCCAGTAGTGGCTCCCCCTTTGTAGTGCCACCAGTAGCCCCCCTTGTAGTGCCCCAGTAGTAGTATTCCCCCCCTTGCATTGCCCCCATTAATAGTAGTCCCCCCCTTGCAGTGCTTCCAGTAGTGGTTCCCCCATTGTGGTGCCCCCAGTTGTGGTCTCCCCCTTGTAGTGCCAGTCTCCCCCCCAGTAGACACACGTAGTAAAAAAAAAACAACAAAAAAACACTTACCTGAATCCCCGCTCCCGCCGTCGCCATCCGCTCCTCTGTCTGTCCTTCCCGGGCATTATGGGAGAGACGTCATATGATGACATGACGCCTCTCCCATTGCCCACTGCGGGAGCCAGAAGATGGAGCGGCTCCTGTAGTGGGCGCAGCAGCTAATGAGAGTCTGACAGACTCTCATTGGCTGCTGCTTACAACAAACACACAGCTGCCGAAGCCGGCGGCTGTGTGTTTGTCACTTGTGTAGCGCTGACCGAACTCCGTCCGGTCAGCGCTACACACGCGGTGCAGTCTGTGTCACAGTGACACAGACTGCCCTCGGCCCGCATGACGTTGCGGCCCGGGGGACACATGGCATCCTGCCCCCCGGCCCAGCCCGCCACTGACTGTCCATAAGGATCATGTCCTATTCCCCAACATGGAAGTATCCACAACCTACAAGGATCATGACACACCCCTCAAAATGAGAAAAGATAAATTGACTATACTAAAGCTGGCCACACATCTAAAGATGATCTGTCCAACCATCCAACTAGTTGATTGATTGGAATGAAAATCTGGAAACGTATGGGAGTAAATGATGATCAGCAATTTGCTCCTAAATGCCAGAAAATGGATGAAAATGGTCATCAGACAAGTTTGTTAAATGTTTGATCTAAACCACGGGTTCTCAAACTCGGTCCTCAGGACCCCAAACAGTGCATGTTTTGCAGGTCTCCTCACATGAAAAAGTAGCTGCACCTGTGGATCTTTTAAAACGTGTCAGTGAGTAATGACTACACCTGTGCACCTGCTGGGTGACCTGGAAAACATGATCTGTGTGGGGTCCTGTGGACCGAGTTTGAGAAACACTGATCTAAACAATAGAACAGTTTTTGTCCATTTTCCAGCATTTGGGAGCAAATTGCAGATTGTCAATTGCTTTCATACCTTACCAGATTTTCATTACAGCCAATCACCTACTGGGCTGATTGGACAGATAATCTTTAGATGTGTGACCAGCTTTACACGCCTGTAGAAATAGGGAGACAATATATATATATATATATATATATATATATATATATTTATTTAAATTTTTTTCAGTTATAACACTTACTACATGCAATGCACTGTTTTTTTAATTTCTATATGTCAACAACACAGTAAAAAAGGGCATCAATAACAAAAAGATGCATTGTGGGCAAGATAATTTGCATATATGCAAATTACCTTGCGAATTGAGCCTTGTGATTGATGTGGCACTCTTTTCCTGCATTTTTGACATATGGGAATCAGTGAGTGGTGATTGGTATATGGTGGGTATTGTGGGGGAAGAGATATATTAGGACATTGGCAGTCAATGGAGGACACTGGTAAGAGCAGAGCAGGGCTAGTTTACTAAAAGACGGCTGATTGCGGGACACTTATAATAGGAAGACAGGACAAGAGACCAGAGATCATTTACTAATGTCAGCAATGGCGCCCCTCGGCCAGCGAGGGCCATCAAGGCCAATAGGAAGATACGCCCCTGGAGTTAATAGGAAATCTAATTTTCATATTTGCTTTTTGTCAATCCATCAGTAGCAAAGCACTCAGTAGAGAGTCTTTGAAAATTAAAAATGCGTGTAGTCATTTAATACTGCACTGAGCTCTCATAAGGGCTCCGGTGTGTAAGCAATCTATTCCAGTTGCTTTGATAACGTTTTTTTTTAACCACACTATTTACTATATGTAAAATGTTAGCTGTATTGATAATAAATTAAAATAAAAAAGCTTTCAGTTGAGTAATCCCTATGTTTAGTAAATATTTATGGAGATATAGGGCCTGATTCAGCGGTGCACGCAATGCCGATCTTTGCACAGTTGAGCAATTATTTGCTACAGGGCATGTGCAAAAAGTACTTTAAACTTCTATGGCGCATGCATTCCACCATGTACTTGGAGTGCACTGTTGTGTACGGAGGTGTTGGCATTGGAACTGGCAAGACAAAACCATGGGGGTGCCTGGGCAGTGTCTGGGAGGTGTGCATCAATGGTGGACACAATGGTGCGCCTATGGTGGAGTGTTCAGAAGCACTGGCAGAGTTAGAACTTCCACGGACATTGAAAGTGGGTGTCTCAGGTCTTGCCCAGTCTGGTGCATGCGAGCACTCAAGGGGTAAGCAGAGACTAGCATTTGCATATTACCGCCGCTGAGACTCTACAAAAAAAAATCACAACTGCTTCCAACTCAAGAACATAAAGTGAAACCAGAGCCCTACTTATAAATGGGGCATATTTCTATTCAATATGTACATATGAATATTAATTAATATGGCAGTTCCCTTGAATTTTTGAACGCTGTAATTTGTTCTTGTAAACTTAAAAAGTCCATTTTAATATAAGATGATTATTTCACTTTTGTTGCAGACACAGATTGATTATTTTTAATATTAAAAGTGCATTAATTGGGCATAGATTGATGATCTCTATTATTAATTAATGTAATGATCTCAGTGTGTTCTCATAGAAACTTTTTGTTTACTTTAGTTTATCGACCACATCGTTTTTCTTTTCCCTTGAACTAAGCCGCATCACAATCACTGTTAAGTCCTCAGCACTGACAATAGAGGTCACGTTTTGAAATGTAACTGTGCTGAGCTATTAATTCAACAATTGCAGAAAGTCCGGTTTGTGCTCCTATCTCCACGATGTGCTTCCTCTACAGTGAAGACTAACTAAAAAAACACCAGTACAAAAAACAATATCAGCTGGATTATGCGGAGACACAAGACCTGACTTCAAACCACACATAACAGGGACAGGGACAGGGAAAGTTTAATATATTTATTTCCTGGCAACAGGCTCTATTAAAAAAAATAGTGTAAGCTTTATTACTTACATTTCATATGAAAGGCAGGCAAACAGCTAAAGCATCTACAAATTGTGCTTATACAGTATATAGACATTTAAATTAGGTGTCTGTGAAAATGCGTGGGCCATTAATCACATGCTTTTTAAATTGGCTTTCCTTCCAAATTGGTTACAGATACATAATTAAAGGTAAACGTAGGGTTGGATACAATCCTTACGAAAGCAGCGCTCGTGTTCTCAATCTAAAAATAATTTTCAATTCTTCAGTTAACTGGTTAGCTACTTAATGGCGAGAGATGCAGAGAAGGTGATATCGAAAGACAGACTAAATTAGGCATAGATAATGCCATGAAAGAGAGAGATACAGCTCTTTTCTGATGGAGAGAGGTGATTTTAACCTGGTGTCATTGTGGTGGAAAGTTGATACACGGACGTTGAGGTGGGCCATTATGACCCAGGTAAATTTTATGCCTGATTTTGAAATTATAAGGATGATTTTAGAAGATTATTAGTATATTTGGAATAATGAACTATTGAATGAGATATTTTGATAAAATAAAAAGTAATAGTGAAGAGAGGAACTTAGGGAACTTAGTTTTTTCTATGTAGTCTTATAAAAAAAATCAACAAAATTGACGTCTGTGTTATTACTAATATCTTAACAAAAACTCAATTCTTCATCTAAAATTAAACTTTTTTGTTGACTTAAGTGTGAGATCTTTGAAAATCAAAAACAATACAAAAATAAAAAAAATGTTACACTGACATTGAGATTGAGTCATAATAACCTTTGTGGCGTTTGTGCCCTACTAGTTGTCTGCGCTGACGCTGGCTGACTGAGTGGTTAGCGGGTAACGGGTAGGGAGGGGTCTTAACTCCAGCTACTGAGAGGTGTGGCAACGTTGCATGACTAAGTAAAAAGATACACATCATTTAAAAAGCCCTGGATCATTGTGACCCAACCTGGCCAGGTTAAACAAACTGGTTATGAGATAAGTAACTATTGCACCAAGGAGCTCTTATTACATATACAAAGTGGAGCTAGTGTGTGGGCTAACCAACATTAAAGAGAAAGCTTTGCAGTGATGCCAACTGACATCTATTCAAAATGAGGTTGTCAGCACCCTTGGTATCCCTCCCAAGGACATTTTGTTCACCCACAGAAACACATCCATTTTTATGTATACACTCGAAGGATAATTTCAATTAATCGTGATGGTCATAAGATGCCTGCAAAATGGTCGGCAAAAGCACTGCACAACCAGTATCTTCATCAAGTTTTCACTACACCCCATGAGGTGCCAAGGAAAAATAGCAAATAGATATGGTGTGCAGCCAAACATTGCAGTGATATTCTGTTGCCCATAACTTCATATTGAACTCCTAGACATGCATGGAACTTATACAAGCCAGTTGTTCTACAGGATTTGTTCTTTGGTTAGTGTAGAGATGTGAGCGGACCCCTGTGTTTTGGTTTTGGTGAAACCGCCCTCAAATGTTATGGTTTTGGCAAAACCACCCTCAAATGTTATGGTTTTGGCAAATCCACCAATCAGTGTTTTGATTCGGTTTCAGTTTTGGATTTCTTTAAAATTGATAAACACTGCTAAAATCAATTCATTTGGACCTGTCTACATGCAATCCAACCTGAGAACCGGTTATTAGATCCGAGTTCAGAACTTACAGCAGACCCAAGCCGGAACTCTGGGGGTCATTCAGACCCGCTCGCGAGCGCAGGACGCTCGCAAGCGGGTCGATGTTCCCCCAATGTGCATGCGCACGATGGAGGGAGCTCCGTCGTGCGCATGCGTGAGACCTGGACAACGACAACCAAGCTGTTGCTCCGGGTCTCGCACCAAAGGGGGCGTGTTGTCGATGTTGATTGACAGCACGCCCCCTTTGGTGGGCGTGCCGGGGGAACGCCAATGGGAACGCCTACCGTCTGAAGCCGGCCCCACTGACATCAATAGTGATGTCAGTGGGAGTGATTTTGGCTCT
Organism: Taudactylus pleione; assembly: GCA_031769625.1. NCBI lineage: Eukaryota > Metazoa > Chordata > Amphibia > Anura > Myobatrachidae > Taudactylus > Taudactylus pleione. Next base: position 2,790,516 of record JAUIMM010000353.1, read on the forward strand.
GATAGAGCCAAAATCACTCCTGGGCTTGCGGCAGCGAGACCCTACCGCAGGGTCTCCGTCGCAAGCCCGATGGTCGCGATGGTCTTGACCATCGCGACCATCTTTTTGGCCACTCGCATATGCTGTGGGTGGTCACCCACAGCTATGCGAGCGGCCAGGAGGCTGCTCCATTTCCATGAAGGAGGGCCCTGCTTCAGAGCGAGCACTCTGGTCAGAGCGTCCGGCTCTGAATCAGGCCCTCTGTTCCACTCGGAACTCCAAAAGTGATCTGTGCCAGGACTATGAAGCCTAAAGTTCCAGTGTGTTCATTTTTTAGGAAACCCAAACCGCTCATGTCTAGTTTCTAGTTGCCCGGAAAACCCACCTTCCTCCTAAGTCTTGACTTATGTCCACAAAAGCAGAAAAGTATAATACGATTGTGCTATAGCTGCATCCAGAACATGTAATATATACACGGGATGGAATGGAGCTACTGCACATTCCCAGTGGCAGCAGTTTCTCCTACCAAATCCTCTATTTGTGGGTATCTGACCTCGATCAGTACACCGGACAGAGAGAGCAGCTGCCAAAAAGAGAGACAGGAGACTTACCATGGGGTTGTGTCCTCTACTGCTTATACTATCTATATAGTAATTGAGGATGTCATGTGCAGTAGAAGTCAATGCATGTGCTGCAGGCATGTTCCACTCCCAAATACGCCCACTAACAGCAAGACATGACAGCTTAAAGAAGGGTCAGTATAGCGGGGGGGGGGGCTCAGATGGCGGATGGGGGTGGGGACAGAGGATGGGAGTTGACCTGGACCCATTGTAGGTAGAGTAAGTATTTTGGTTCTGTTTAGATGCAATCCAAAACCTGACATCTGGTTTTTCGATCCAAATTCCTAATTTACGGATATCCCCGAGCTGGGACTTGGTTCTACTCAGAATCCCAAAAGTGATCTGAGCCAGGACTTGATTTGACTTGGAACCAGGTTTTTAGGAAAACCAAACTGCTCATCTCTACATTCCTGGTGTTTATTTGCTAATAATGCATTTATTTGCAAATTTACATTGACTAAAAAAAGACAGCCATTTGCTCTCCTTGACTAATTTGCACAAGACAGATATGTTCTAATTGCTGACTGTTTTTTATTGGAAAATCACACTTAAATGCAATGTTAGTAAATAAACCTCATATGACATAAATGGGGACAATACAGAGTAATGTAGCTCTATATTTTAATGAATGTGATGACATGGTTGATACTGTATATTGTACCTGCTGTTAGTTTACATGGAGACCAAACAAGAGCAAAGAAACTGTAGGGATGATGTATCCAACCTTCCAGAGAGATAAACTGGAGAAGTTGCCCCTAACAAGCAATCAGAATCCAAATGTCATTTATCCAGCACAGTCTAGAAAGCAACAGAAGCTAATTGGTTGCTGTGGGCAACTTCTCAACTAAGTCTTTCTCGAAGGTTTGATACATCTTCCCTTTAACTTAGGGTAACATTAAGATAACAAACAGGTAGCGATCACGTAGCCATTGTAGGTATAGTGCAAAGCAATGATTGCGCACCAGCTGTTCTCAAATGCTCTAATTGACTTGGCATATGATTGCTGCAGGCAATGACATAGGAAGCTTAAGGCCCAATTTTGCTAATGTAACATGAAAACTTAAGTGAATATTCTGTTAACCATTTTTCATATTTTGCTTATTTGCTTAGCTATACCTCCATAATATTTGTTGAGGATCTCATTCCAGGGTATAGAGTTTTTTCTCTCTATGGGGCAGATTGAATTAGCCGTGGGGTTTCCCCACGACTAAATGCTGTTGAAAATCTCCACGGTGTGGGGAAAAGGTAATCAATTAAATTGCCTTTTTCCCGCACCATAAAATCGTGTCTCACGTGCAGAAGCACACGGATTCCGCGTAAACTGCAGAATCAATGGGTTTTTTCCCCGCGCGCGAGGCCGATTTGGTTGTTTTTACGAGGATTTTACCTCACACCTCCATGAGCTGCGAGGTGAAACCCGACCGTGGGGAATCCCCGGTAATTTAATTGGTCCGTCGTGGCAATTAGCATTGGGGAAAACCCCGAGGCTAATTGAATCTGCCCCTTTGTGTCTGAGGACTGGGAAGAAAGACATTGGATGCTGGAACATACTTATTGGCAATCCCAGATGATGTTGTACTCTCTCTGCGTCACAGGTATTCTGCGCTCTGCCTCTAGGTGGAGCAACACATCATGAAAGCTTGGAAAGTGGCTGATCACTTGTTAGCTATGGTATATATTCTGATACAGGCCTCTTCAACTGCTAAATTAGGAATTGCCAATTGAGAAATATCTCCCCTCTAATGTGAATGTGACAATAAGGTGCCAGGTATCATGTTGATCTTTCTGTACTGCTTACATGAAATTAGGGACATTTGCCAACTATATACCCTAGAGACCCTTTCTATGGCAATCGTTTAAAAGGGAACCTGAATTGAACACATAAATAAATACAATAACAGGAGCATACACAACAAATAAAGTCAACTAGCACACAATAAATTCTATCTATCTATCTATCTATCTATCTATCTATTCCAATATGGACAATATTGGACACCAAGTACAGATGAGCCAAGAGGGGGGGGACGGGTACTAATTACCCGGGCCCAGGCTTGCTGGAGGGGCCCGGGTCTGGCACTGCTCCCACTACCTCTTACATCACAGCAGCCCAGCACACATTGCTGTGTGCTGGGCTGCACTGGGACAATGCTCACGGCTGCTAAGAAGCTGCCACAGCAGGCTCCTATGCCTCTATGGGGAGCGATCAAGCTGATGACACCCCCCACTGGTTATGCACCATTCTGAGGGGGCTCACTGTGACCCCCTTGCCAGCACGCACTTTATTTTCTTTCCTGTTGTCCAAATGAAGTTACAATCAGCCAATCTTTGAGGATAAGCTACTCTAGTCATTCTGGGAGTAACTCTCAATGAAGGAAGCTGCACCTACCATGTTAGGCTAAAAGAAAACCCATTTATCTGGACAAAGAGCAGGTGGACTAACAGTAGGGGTTCACAGGTGTCATCTCTTCAACTAAGCTACTAGGATACCTCTCCACTGCTCCAAGCCTCCAACCCCTGTGCTGGAGTGGGTATTGTCCTTTGACCATGCACTGCAGATCCAACTCTTGGGACCCATGACCTCATTTGAGAGGCCCCCACAGGACCTTCCACACTTGTTTGCCAACTGGTCATCCCATCTAAGTCGTATGATGCTTCCTACTACTCTGATGCACTAGAGAGAGTAATAGTGTAACAGTTTGATTTGGTAGCAGGGAAGAGGAGGTCCACCCTGCCTACATGTAGGGTCACCACCAAATTATTTGAGATGGGGGACAGGACATTGGGAAAGAGATATTGGGCATGTTTGCCTGCAACTGTTCAGATTTCACATGGGTATGTGAGGGAGGAGAGTCCACATGAATACGAGACCGTTCAAGGAACCCTTTCTGGTCAACACCCCATTCAGAAGGCCATCTACAAAAAATGGCACCCAGAAGCTCCACCAGACTGCCCCAGAAGTGTCCCCCTGTGATTGGTCATTTGGGGACAGGGAAAGTACCCGAAAGATTGCAGACAACATTGCTACCAAAATTGTTTGCTAAAGTGTCCAAGTGTCCCTTTTGCCCCATCCTCTGTTGCATAAAGGCATTAAATGCCACCCAAGCTGGTGTAACTGCATGCCCCTACTCATGAAACTCTGCTAGTAGATCTAGGAACTCTTAGCAGCTGTCTACCATACCACCGGGCCAAAGTGAACAAACTGTGGAAGGAAAAATGTGCTTGGGGTTCAGCGAGCCAATAGAGGTCAAATGTAATTAAATTAGGGGGAAATTTCACCTGTACCAGCTAGCACCTCATTTGTTATAAATAATAGGGACTGTAAATACTGTACTTTGTACCCCTACTGTTTCTTTCAAGACAGTGGGGTTGGACTATTATGATATATTCAATTATGTTTAGCCTTAATGTATGTAACAGATATATTAGTTTTTAATCTTCAGCTACTGTTTCTGTGGGAAGCAAATAACAGCTTTTAGAGAGAAGCTGACAAAAATATAAAGGGTGCAATCCAAAAAAATGTGTTCTACAATTTAAACAAAAACATATAAAATAAAATAGCCAATAATTGATATATACACTTTAAAAAAATTACTGGAAACATACTGTAGTATTACTTAGTTTTTCATAGTGAATTAAAAAACATACCAATAAATGAGTCACCTGTGCCCAATGATAAGTGCATAGAAAACTGGAATCACTGTAAATATTTATTTAATCGAATTGGTGCTGTGTTATAATCTCAAATGTTCCATATATTGTGGTAAGAGAAATTGAGCAGATGGTACAGTCTCAGTAGCAAGGAATTTAACATTTGTTGCAATAGTTGCTCCGCCAATTATGTATCTATAAGATGAGTGAGATGAGTGAGAATACATTTCTCGCCAGGTCTTCACACAAGGATATTACACATTCAGCTTGTTGTAAAATATGCTTAAGAGGGCTACAAAATCCAGCACATTTGAAAAAGTAAAAAGTCCTTTCTAGAGGGTTTGTAACTGACACGTTTCATCACTTCCATTGGCATATATAGGTCTTCTCTCCACCCCAATCTCTCCTTATATATCTGATACAGGAAGTTCAAGGTCAATTTTGGGAGCATCTCCAGGTGAACTATTATGAGCCTAAATAGCATCATCCCTTCACATCAAGTATCATGATACCTCCCTGCGACTCCAGCCTTATAATCCCCATACAGAACTGGTAATGTCCCCTAGCACACTCCACATCTCCAACATGGGAAACATAGTGAAAACAAATAAGTGGCTACTGGGTGGTAACAATGCCAATGCTTTCAAAAAGGGGATGTGGTTTTAATCCCAACAGTCAGGATGCCGGTGCTTAGAATACCAGTGCCGAAATCCCAACACCTGTCCGAATCCTGCTGCATCCCGACCGCTGGCATCTTGACGGTAAGTACTGAGGTTAGGGGGAGGGTTAGGCACTAGGGGGAAGGTTAGGATTAGGCACTAAAAGGGGAGGGTTAGGGTTAAGCACTAGGGGGGTGGTTAAGTTTAGGCACTAGGGGGGAGGTTAGGTTTAGGCAGAAGGAGGGTCAGTGGTGGAAAGAGGGGGAGAGTTAGGATACTGACCGACAGGTGTCAGTATCCTAACCCTGTCAGGATGTCGGCATCGAGATTCTGACTGCTGGGATCCCGAGCACTAGCATCCCGTACCCAACCCATTCAAAAGACCTATCTTGTAGGAGTATCATGGGAGTACTGTTGGCATAAAGCCAGTGTTCTGTTCTATGTTGACTTGTGTGTAGGCAGGGGGAACGCCTATTTCTGGCAGATCTCTTGTACCCAGCATGAAGTAATACAGACACTAATGATGGTAGCTGCAGAAAGAAGCAGAGGGTGGTGCAACTATTAGAGACGTGCGCAAACACAGGGCTCATCCATGCAACCCCTGGGCTTTGGGTAACTGGGTAATAGTAAGTAAATAGTTAAGAATATAGTTCCTTACAAGCAGACTACAGGTTCTAGCAAGCCTGCCCCGGCATGATGGAACTTGTAGAACAACAAGTGCCACCATGCCCGGGCATTAAGGGCTCCTGGCACCTGTAGTCCATCTGAAAACAACATATTAAAATAAACACAAAACTCACACACTGCATGTTGTAATACTTTATTGCATAAAAGCTCTAAAATGCTCATTAGCACATGGATCGAAGTCTGACTGCGGCAGCCACTGGGATTTGCGGCTCCTTTGCGTGCCACGCAGAATCAGGCCATTTGTGCAGTATTCTATTTGATGATGTGATGTAACAGGATTTGATATAGCCAGGACCATTTAATGTTAAATTATGTAGCTGGCGATTCCCTGTTTGAGTGAATTCTGCAATATAGATCATTCGTTTTGCAAATAAACCTGATATAAGTGAAAAATAGTTTATCATATGTCTGCACGAAGCACGGCACATAAACAGCTGGACTCTATGAGAAGCTTAGGACAGCAAAGAGAAGGTTAACACTGTAGCCTGACGAAAATGTAAGAAAAATATATGTTTTGGGGACATGCAATTAGAGGTCAGTTTGTGACTTAAAGGTAATCTTTCTGTGGCTAATGTAATAATCTATGGATAAACTCTAACTAATTGACCTGGAAAGTGGTTCGTTTAAGTGTTTTCCAATATTCCCTCTTACTTTCTAAGGTGTGCACTGGGCTGAACTGATGACATATGGTTCTTTGGCATCATTACCAGGCAAGCACGCTGACAAACACAAGATGGACACAGCCCTTCACACATCCTTAGGGGCCAAGGAAAAAAAATGAAAAAGTGCCTTGAATGTGGTTTACTTAATCACGGGTAATGGTCTGCAAGCAAGGTCCATTCAGCTACATCTCTAATGAGGACCCAAATCTTTAAAACAACAGACAAATCAAAGGCGCAAACTACTGTGTAGAGACTCTTTACTGCAAGAGTGATGTTGTCATTAATAAATAGAATACAAATGTGTGTAAAGGAACCTAGTGGATTGCATCATTGTTCTCTATGGCCCATTTACAATTTATGCTAAAGGCCAGCTGCATGGCGCAATCTGCTTTATATAAGCCTAGAAGTTATCAGACTAATTTCTGCACTTTTAGTAATGTTCTCTATGGCACAAAGATGGAAGATAGAAAAGTTTTGGAGATAAACATAGCTATAAGGTATATATATTAGAGATGTTCGCCGAGCCCCGTGTTTTGGTTTTGGATCTGGATCTCCCCTGGTTTTGGATATGGAATGGTTTTGCCAAAACCTCACCTCCGTGTTTTGTTTTTCTGTTTTGGTTTTGGATCTGGATTTTTTCTTAAAAAATCATAAAAACAGCTAAAATCACATTAAATGGGCCTGTTTTTGTTCCTACAGTATAATTAACCTCAATAACTTTTATTTCCAGTAATTTCCAATCAATTTTGAGCACCTCACAATATTATTTGCTTAATCTAGTTAAGACCAAAAGGCTGCATACAGCTAGCTGGCTGACTAAGCTAAGTGACACAGTGGGCAGCACTAACATGTGGCAGTTCAGTTTCTAATTTCCAACACGGATACAGTGTGCTATACAGTGTGGGTTGGATACACCAATAGTGCACTTACTGTGACAGCAGTGTCGACAGAGTGGGGTTGCTGAAGTTATCCTCAGTACATGGAATGGCAGTGCTGCTGTACTGGCAGTGTCCTCAGTGAAGGGTACCGGTGATGTCAGCAGTGTGGGGTGTCAGCGGAGTCTTTAGTGCAGGTTTGCTGGCTGTGTCGGCAGTGCAGGGGTGCCAGCGGTGTCTTAGAGCAGATTTGCTGGCTGTGTCGGCAGTGCGGGGGTGCCAGGGTGTCTTTAGTGCAGGTTTGCTGGCTGTGTCGGCGGTGCGGGGGTGCCAGCGGTGTCCTCATTGCAGGTTTGCTGACTGTGTTGGCAGTGCAGGGGTGCTGGTGGTGTCCTCACTGTGGGAGTGTCGGCAGTGTCCGCAGTGTGGGGGTCGCTGATGTTGTCCTCAGTACATTGGTCAGCAGTGTTGGCAGAGGTGGTGTATGCTGCCAGTGGGGGTGCCTGCGGTGTTGGCAGCGGGGGGTGCCGGTGGGGTTAGGTGGCTGGGGATGGCGGGTGCCATCTTTTTTCGGGTGGGTCTGGTTCTCAGGGAATAACATCATTCACACAGCGAGAAAGTGTATGATATGAGTAATAGAGTTCAGCACAATGGCACAGTGATTGCTAGCATTGATGCATCCCTATACTGGGGTTTTGGGTTGAACTATACAGTATATTGGTAGATTAATATTAGCAGAAATTATAATATAACATAGCTTTATCTTACCACAAAACATTACTACAAATTTGTTGACCTTTTGGCTATCTCCTCCAATAGGGAACAGCCAAGTCGGCACTGTGGGGGGGCTGGGCTTGGTGTAGGAGGGCAAGTCTGGGGCATGATGACCCTACCCACTATGCAATGGCATGATTATTGGCATTTTGAAGTGGGGAACGGAGCCATGATGATATGATTCAATGCTAACTACATCATCAGCATCCGAAAAGACTTAGCCAACTTTCCGGGCAGCAGGGAGCACCACCCAATTTTCAGGAGCCTCCCGACCATTGTGGAAGGGTAGACATGAATGCATTACTGTGTATACAGGGAGATGTACAGACAGTTTTATGGTCCCAAAAAAAAAAGAGTTAATAAAAATACCATGGACTAAAAAAAAAAACCTAACTATTAAAACCACACATAAAAGGCATCTAATTGGATGATGCTTCCATAAATGACTCCATAGTTTGAAGGACGTGGCACCGCAGAAAGGCTGATGCAGCGCGCAAGGAGTTTTGTGCATTTTTCACGCATGCGCAGTAGTAAATAATCGCTACATGAACATTGACATTGTGCTGAATTGCATGTGCCTCTGAATCAAGCCCTTATAATGTTTGTGTCTCAGTGGTTTAACAGAACACTACGGCCAGATCAAAGCACGAGAATAGGACAATGTGAATGACACAACAAACATCGACCACCTTCCTTGCAAGATTAACTATACCTAATTTCAACAATATACCGAGATGTGCAGTTCGGTTCTCCAGAAACCGAATCCACTTGAATTTCACGAGTCCGGACAGATCCGAGTCGCAGTTCTAATCTCCTGAACCGCATACCATTTTTTAAGCTAAACTCAGAAAGGTAAAATGTCTTGTTTAAAATAAAACATACAAGTAATTATCTGAGTCACGGTTCTGATTTTCCAGAGTTTCGTAATCCAGATTTTAAATCCGAATTTCAGATTGCAATAATGACATGATTCTAGCTGTTTTTAAAAACTTTTTGTAATTTTTAAAAAAAAATACAGATCCAAAACACTTGGTTTTGCAAAACCAAATCCAGAAGACAAAGATAAATCCAAATCCAAAACCAAAACACGGGGGTCAGTGGCAGTGCACATCTCTAGTTATAACATGAGTAAATAGTATTTTCTCATACAATAGGATTTACTAAATACCATGCATAATTTCAAAGCTGACCACAGTTGCATCATGACTACAGTATAAGCACAGTGACCCTGGTATAGGTCATGGTGTTCTTCTGACTTAATTATCCTGAGAGCTGTATTTTTTGGTCTACTCACAGGAGATGTAATTAACAGATTGGGTTTTTTTATGGACAATAGACTTTTTTTTTATTAAACATGACTAAGCGCTACCTCTCTATTATAGTCACTGATTGATGGAGTTCAAACACCTTTTTTTAAAAGACGAAAATAAAATTATGAAAAATGAAATAGAGTTTGGACAAGTCTACTTGACATTCTTGTACAGTAACTTTAAATGCCTCTTTACCTACAGTATGAAACATTATATTTACCGATAAATATGGAAGAATACAGGAGAACAAAGCAGAAATGATTTGCTTCTGTAATGCTATGGTGGTGAGAAAGTTATTATATTTATATAACGGTTCTAATCTCAATGAAATAAGTAAGTTTTTGTTTTTCTACTATAAATAGTTACAAAAAACAAAAAACAGTATAATTCTAAAATAGAAAGCTTACATTTTTTTAAACTAAACTCAGAAAGGTAAAATTTATTGTTTAAAATGAAACCTAAATGTCTAAAATAAAATATATTGGAACATGTAACCGTATTCATTTTACAAAATACATGAATGAAGGCCCCTTGTCTGTCTCCTGCAGACCCCTAACTCATACCGAAGCTCTGCACTGGGCTCTTTAATTCTCTGGGAGAGGATCACACAGAGACTGTACCATAACATTGTAAGTTGTTACAAGCAGGGTCCTCCCTCATCCCCTCTCCCCTCTATTGCATGCATCTTCACATCCTACGCTTCGGCATGTGACATCAGATCTAAGATTACACTGATTTAAACAGGACTTCCATTTCCTGGGACCCCTTTTTCATATGCTGCTATTCTGCTGACTTTGGGTATGTACACCCAAGTTCTTGGCTGCTGTTAGACCGCAGGTCTGTTTTCTTTTGTTGAGCGCTTGTAGTAAACCATATATTCTCCCCCAGGCTAAAAGTTGCCAGCCAGCCCCTGGTAGGGAGTGGGATTCTTGATTAAGTAGATTCAGTGCTGATAATTATATCATAATTAAGCTAAACAAACATTTTGGTGTAGTTAGTGGGAGAATAGGAGACACAGAATTTTCATCCACATGTCAAACTATAGGCTTATATGATTTTATATCAATTGATGTATACAGTAGTTGTAGTTGGAATCTATTACATACACACATACACATTATCTTTATCTGCGTGTGCGCGAGCCCTGGAGCGAGTGAGAACTTCACTCGCTGGGGGCTCGCAGCAAAACGGGGTGGCTGTTGATGTTGATCGACAGCTCGCCCCATTTTGTAGGCGGGTTGGGGGGGTGGCTGCACAAACGGAGGCGTTCCTGAAGGAACGCCTGCTGTTTGTGGGTGGCCCTACTGACATCACATGTGATGTCAGTTGTGAACTTCCTGCTCTATTAGAGCAGGAAGTTCACTGGGGCTTGCAGTGGATGAGACCCTACCACTGCCAGGCCGCCCAATAAAGCTGTGGGTGGTCACCCACAGCTTAGCGAACAGCCTGGAGGCCGGGATTTAAAAAAAATGCCCTGATTCAGAGCGTGCGCTTGCAAATAGCGAGCGCCTCTGAATCAGGGCCTTAATGTGTACATTCGCCCATTCCCAGAGTTGTGTGTATCTTTGCGAGGAGACCCCCCCTCTGAAATCCATATACTTGGTTTTCTCATGTCTTTATCATCAGTGCACACTGCCCAAGCCTAATATTGGTGCAAATAATCCATCTGGAAACAGGTGAATGTACTCTTTCATCTGACTCTGCGTAGCCCACTGTTGCTGCGGCACACCCTTACTGTAATGAGGACTGATTCATAGATCGACTCAATGATGATGTTGGATGCAGTAGAGCATTTTTAGGCCACTGCGCATGCAACCAAAGCTGCATTGAGCATGCATGGTCAGGGATTAGCGGCTACAGAGAGGATTCATTCCTTGTTCCAAGATGGCCGCCCACCTAAGTGCTGCGCAGGCACGGTATCAACTTGTGTTAGAGCTCCACAGTGCTGTGATAAAGATTAAAGGATAGTTCTAACTAAAATATAGTTGTTTTATGTAACATGAACTATAACTGTCATTTTCACTATAAAACTATTTCTATTTGTTATTATATGTTTGTCGTTTTATTAGGTTACATACGGTCCGAAAAGGAAGTGTGCAACACTATAAGTTAAGAAAAAGCAGAGAGTGGTCTATGGACCTGATTCAGACCCGCTCGTTAAGATGCGTTCGCTCGTAGCTACTGATGGTTCGCATTGTGTGCATGCGTACGCATCGCAGTGCGTGTGCGCAAACTGCTGCGAGAGATCGGGAAGCGTCCACTCACTGCGCATAGACAGCCCGGCTGAATAAGTGACAGGAGAAGCTGTTTGTGGGCGGTGATAGATGCTGGCCATTAAGAACAGGGGGGTGGAGGTGCGAACGCAGGCGTGCCTGAGCGTCTTACCGCCATTTCAGAGGCGTGCATAATTAAGAGGCAGCGTCATAGTACACGTCAACTGGCTGGATTTTACACTGAAGTGCTCGCAGTGCTTGTGGGAGGGTATGGTTTAGCACAAGTGCTGCGATAGCATCCGATACTACTTGATGTCACAGATGGTTGCGTACACTTCCTGGAGATGACATGCGCAAGTTTGCATTTTAAGACTGGCTGGTGGGTGTCTGCATACACAAAGCGATCGCACGCCAAGACATAGTGGACGTGCTAATGCCTTGCCGTGCGATCACCTGCCTTGCTGAATTTGCATACGCATCGAGCGAGCGAATGCATCTAGCGAGCGGGTCTGAATCAGGTCCTATGTATTAAGCCGTGGAGAGAGATAAAGTACCAACCAGTCAGTTCCTAACTGTCACTTTATAGAATGTGTTTGAAAAATTACAGTTAGGAGTTGATTGATTGGTACTTTAACTCTCTTCACTTTATATCTCTCCAAGGCTTAGCACATCTACCCCAGAGTGAAGAAGCATCAAAGGTGAGCATGTGAGGTATAATAATAGCATCATATCACATGTTAAACCAAAAAAATGTATGCTCAAGTTAATTATTGTATTGGTTCTTTTGTTATCTTTTCACCCTCATTACTTAATACATATACTGTATGGTGTTAGCTAAAAATTAAAATCCTTTAACAGTGCAATTACAGCAATGGATTACACAAACCCCCGCTAACTAAAAGAGGTTCTACAATTTAAAAGGCCTGTGATCTCGGTTTGTTGCTGAAAATTCACACACACCCAGTGACTGCCAGCATCCGTGACACACAGTGCAATGTACATTAGTATGAAAGTGAACTGGTAGGAGATATGTTTAATGGCCTATTGCTATTGATTAATGCTATAGATTATATCTGAAAAATATATGCACATGCATTTGAATAGTTTTTCAAAGCCATTAGCTTTAATTTGCCGGGTAGGTTAATACTATTGTCTGTTTCATGAGGTCTTAAAAGTTGCAATATAAAATGTTAGACTGGGGACCTCAACAAGATGAATATTTAGTCTTTACTTTTGTCTCAACTGAATATTGCTGATTACACGCTCAATGGAGCCTTTTGCCAACCAACAATGTCTATGTATTAATATTAGTAGTATGTATTTTATACACCACTTTCCATCTTCAGCAGCTGAATAAATACATTTTATTATAAATAATGACTAGTATTTTGGACCTGTCAGTTGCTGGGTTGCTAACTGTTGTGCAGAGATTCTTTTCCCCTTCTATTCCCCTACTCTCTTCCACTATTCCCCATCTCCCTCGTGTCTCTGGTCTTCCCATTTCCTTCCCCCTTTCCTTCTGTCTCTGCTTGTTGTTCCCCTTTTCCTGTATCTTCATGTTCTGCCCCTTTTCCTCCCATTTCACCCTTTTTACCCCTGTTCTTCCAGTCTCCCACTGTTATTCCCCTTTTGTTCCCTCCTCCCTCTATTCTTTCCCTGTTCCTCAGTCTCCCCATGTTATTCCCCTTTTCCTCATGTTTCTCCCATGTTCTTCCCCCTTCCTCCCTTCCCTGTATGCTTTCAGTGCCTGGTCAGTCACAAAGAAGCCCAATAGGAAAAAAAATATATATATATATATATTTCATAAGTGATAAACAAAACCCTCTTACATGGGTTCATGACAATAGCTTCATGAAGGTAGTCAATGCCTTGGTCCCCAAAGATCAGCAAAATGTATAGCCATAGATCAGGAGAACTGGTGGGCACTTGAAGTAATGCTCAAAGCCCTAGGTGGTTCTCCAGTACCTCTTATCACTGGATCAAAGAGTAGAAGTAAGTAATAGTGAATGCAGTATGTATGATACGGTGCATGTGCACTGTGATTGCTTACAGCAGTGCAAGCACAGTTTGCAGATATCAGTGGGATCTCTCCACATTTGGACTTGGACCCAACCAGTAGTGGATTTTGCCTAGGGACTGTGAGGTTGCAGCCCTCCCCAGCAAAATCCACCACCTCCGTGTAGTCCGTAACTGCACTGGCTCCACTGTGTGACTAACAGTGGCTTCCTATTGGAAGCACCACCTGCCAGTCACATATACAACAGGCAGCCCCAGGGAGAGGTGTCTCCTCACCCTGGGACTGCCAAACCAGGCTATTATTATCAGAGAGCAGCTACTCTGTCTTTCCACCAGCCCTGACTGGCTCCTTGGGGCTGCAGACAATGCAGCCCCAAGGAGCCGGTTAGGCATGAGCATGTGCAACTCTCCGCCGTTAGAGCACATGTGACGGTCCCGGCGCCTGTCAGATCAATTGCACAGGCACCGGAACCCAGCCAGGAGGCAGGAACAGATGAGTGAGCCGCCGCTGGATCCAACTCTTAATCATGTGCACATTGCGCCTTGGGCACATTCACAGAGTGCACCACTCCACCATCCATCTTCACAAATTTTCCTTCATATCCCATAAAGGTGCACAGGATAATCAGTGAGGATCACAACTGTATTCAATGGTAACGTGCGCAGCTAGACATCATGGTAATGTCCGACAACACATTGCCAAAAATTTGAATCGACCCCATATATTGTATTGTTGCTGATGTACCACACACAAAAGGACGTTGTGGGGAACTGGTTTTTAACAATTCACAAATAATAATAATAATAATAATAATAATTTTATTTATATAGCGTTTTTTTACAGATAGTATGAACATAATGCAGTACAGAAAGATGGACATAATAAAGAGGTTTAGCTTTGCATGAAAAACAGAGACGATGTAGATAATACAATAGGTGTGCCAGCTATTTTGATTCAGTTGCAAGGATTATTCATCCTACCCATGAAGGATCCAGGTATGGCAGCCGTGTCAGGTTCATTACATAGGTTTACACTGGCCAGAATAGGCAAAGCTTGGAAATTATGACACATAATGGGAGATATAGAAATACTGGGCGAGTTCCTTGCAAGTTCATCAGAACCAGGCATTTTTCATTCTAGACAAAGCACCACACAAGGCAGCCATGTTTGGTGCACTACATGTTACAATGTGCGAATAAACATGGAGGTAAGACATGCAAGGATACAATGAGCAGGATACCCACTGTATAGATTTTCATTGGGTTGCTCATCCTACCCTTGAAGTACCAGGAGAGGCAGCCATCTAGGGTGGTTACATAGGTTACAGTGGGGGCAGGATGAGCAATTCACAGTGTAACATGCAATGGGCAACTATAGACCTCGAAGACTCACACTTTTGATATCTAATGGGGTGTGGTCATGCCCACATTTTCAGCTTACAGCTATTGTGTGCACGGAATCGGTATGAAATCCAGGCAGACTGTATACATGCTGTCAATATACTGATAGTGGAATCCCGATGCTCAGGACCCTGACACGGGTCTGGCAAGTATGGTGACCCTCCCCCCTTCTCCCCCTAACCTTAACCCTCTGTTCCTGTATCCTAACCCTAACCCTCCCCGTTAGTGCCTAAACCTAATCCTTTCCCCTTAGTGCCTAACCCTAACTCCCCCCCCACGTGATGCCTAAACCTAATCCTTCTCCCCCTCGGCTACGTCCCCGCTATACTTACGATCAGCATCCTGGCTGTGGGGATTCCGCCGTCAGCATCTCCACTACTGTCAGTATTCCAGTGCCGGTCTTCTGGCCGGGTAGTGGCATTCTGGTGATGGGATTTCAACAGCCGGGATGCTGGCTGTAAGTATAATAACTGCATCCCGTGCGCACATAGCAGAGAATTATTATAAACTCAGGGAGACATAGTTATGCCTCCATTGAGGCCCAGGTAATCCATACCCTATTTTTGTGCCCTTGGAAGTTAGTTGGGTTAACTAAGGAACAGCAATCGTAAAGTTAAGAACTTAAACTCTACTACTCTGAGTCAGTGTGTGCCATCAAAGGACATCGCATCTGAGCACTACAGTTTGGTAAATGAGGCTGTTGAGGAGAGCACAGAGTGACTGAGCTGCTCAGCAATGTAATGCAATTTCTGCTCGTATTAAGTTCATGTGTTCAACTAAGAGTGATCCACTGTATCACAGCACTGTAAGAGCACGCCTAAGTGTTAAAAACAAGCCACTTAAAGGTAATTTTGCTAATGCATCCATTGGTAACTATAAAAATCCATTTGTCTATAGTATTACAGCATCCTTACTTTACTTATACTGTAGAAATAATTTAAACTAGGAACTGTAAAATGAATGCAAAATATAAAAAGGCATACAGTATATAAATACACCCAAAACAAGGTCAAGATAGATAGATATATAGATAGATAGATGCTGTGTTTACTTTGAGTAAGCATGCACAGTTTAGCCATACAGTGTTGCCAATTCCACAAGAGAAATTCCTTTGTGACACTTTATACAGTACATGTATGAATATGATTTCTTTACTTTAGCTAAAATCTTAAGCCAATATGTATTCTGCACCTATTTACTACAGCTGACTGAAGGTTGGGTAGAGAGGGAACAAAATACATGAAAATAAGCCATACAGTAGGTGACAGTTCTGGAGGCAGTACTAGAAGGATCAGGATTACTGGAGTAACAAAAACAGTCAAAGAAAAAGGAAGTAAAGTGGATTAATTAGCTTCTTTCAGTATCATTACCCAATCATTTGTCACTTATGCTCCTTGTCGAACTCTATCACCATGTCCTTTTGATTCCTTTCACCAATAGCCCACTGAAAATATGCTTTTAACACACTGGTTCTGGGGTAGCTTGAAGAGGCCAAATTCAACACAGCGAAACAGAGGTCATGTGATTAAATTAATTATAAAATTGCAGTTCATTATTTTAATATAGTACTTCAAATGTGTAGAAATCTAATTTTGCTTTTGAACTTCTCATTCACTGATATAATTAGTAATGCTTTGTGTCCTGGGAGTGATGCAGTTTGCATGTCACATATCATAGACAGTTTACATGGAGTAGACCAGGGGTTCCCAACCACGGTCCTGAAGGCACACTAACAGTCCAGGTTTTAAGGATAGCCATACTTGAGCACAGGTGACTTAATTAGTACCTCAGTTATTTTGATTTAACCATCTGTACTTTAGCATGGATATCACTAAAACTAGGACTGTTAGTGTGCCTTGAGGGCTGAGGTTGGGAATCACTGGAGTAGACTGTCACTTCTGGCACCTGCAGGTGTTCATCTTGAAACTGGCCCAAGGCGTTTGTGGCCATCATGCCTGGATGAATCAGGCACAGCCCAAAAAATGTCGGGGGTGTGCGCAGAAGAGTAATAAGCTCACATATTTATGACATCGCATAACGTACAGCAACCTATGTAAAATGCCAGTCTGCAAGCATTTGCATGTTTCTGGCACTTGGGCCTGAAGAGGTGGGATGAAGATGGAACAGGAGTTCTAATTTATGCTAAATACAACAAGGGTGCACTTGCTCAATTGCAAACAGATGCAAACCATCAACAGAATCATATATGCCAGTGCAAGTATTATCTTTCACCATGGTTCTGGGCAGGTACAATTGCACAATGATTGGGTAGCACTGTTGATGTAATAGTTAGCGTGACTGCTCACGTAACTGAGGTCTTGGGTTTGATTCCCACAATGGCTATAATTGTATGGTTTGAATATTTTTCCCATGAGTGCGTGGGTTTCCTCCAGGTACTGTGGTTACTTTCCACAATCCAAAAATATACTGGTAAATTAATTTGATTCTTACTAAAACATAACTCTAGTGCTTATAGGTGTTGTCTGAATTGTATATGCGTATATTTCTTTTTATTATGCATTAAATATTTATATACATTTTTGGTACACTAAATGGAAAGTTGTTTCTACTGTGTTATAGAGCTGTTTCTAAAGTTTTATTGAACCCTAATATTGAAAATGTATTTTGAAAACAAAAAAAATGATTAAAAACAAGATATTTTTTATGTGTTTTTGTTGGCATATTTAATACAGAGTTTGCATTAATTAGCTTGTCTACTTTTAGATTTTGGGATTATCTAAATTTGTTGTAGTAGTTCACATTTTGGAAAACTTCTCATCATAATGTATAAACTGATATAATAATAACCAATAAAGAAACCTTTTTATTTCAGATTAAAATTGAAAATTACTTAATGAACATTAAGAGACTTAAAAAAACGGTAATTTGCCCCAAAACATTCCCAAATTGTACTGTAAACGTAAAGATGGTATTAGCTATCTGTAGCATTAATAAAAGACAATTGGCTTAATATTTATAAACAACAAGTGCTATTTGAAACAATAGACAGTAATCTAATATTTTCTTAGTAACTAATAGCTGCAGTTAGTTTGCTTCAATCTAAAAATGTATTTGTATAATATTTATGTACAGAAAGTGGAGAGATGGTTTCAAACTCCTGCATGCAAATAAAAGCAAAAACATTGGATAAACAAAACATTAATTAAGATATTTTTAAGTAGAAATGTAAAAAGATATTGCGCACTGGATTCTGGAAAAAATCGTTAGAGGTGAGCTGCACTTTTGGGACGGGTGTCTGCCCTCCTATGTTAAATGCAAATACTTGATCTATGGTCGTAGATCAATACAATGCGCTCAGAACCTATAACTGGATAGTGTGTGTTAGTTGTAGGTATGTGAATTACTGATATTTCGAAACTAGATTTATTGTTATAAGACTTTATTAGGGTAGGGGTGGAAGCTAATAAACTAAGGATGGTAGTTCATTGACTGAATAATGACAGTCAATTTGTGGGATATAAGCCGTATAATGGCAATGTTCAGTCTCTGAAGGCAAAAAGAGGGGGGTTGATTAAAACAAGAAAAAAAGCAAAATCAATCAATAATTGTTCTGTTGAAGCAATGGTGCTTCAGTGGTGAAGCAGGAACTGGAGACCATAAAGTTCACAATCAGTTTTGTGATATAATTGAATGTTGGTGCGGCGTCCGGCACTTGTAAATAAATAATTAAATAATAATTAAATAGATGGGGCTGCTGATGGATGATCCACAGTTGGCTGTTATTAATTAGATCTTCCCGGGGTAAGTAGTATGGACCCTAGTCTGAGTGTGTGGAGGTGTGTATCCAAACCTTTATATGGCCGCAGAGCACACCCGCAGCTCACCCGTCAATACTAGGTAGTCTGCGATGTGTCCCACCGGTCCACAATCAGGTATGCAGCAGGAGGGGGAGAGACGGCTATGGTGCTGGAAACCAGACACCGTCTCCCCTACCTCCACTGTGGACTCACCTCCCAGGGACTCAGCAGAGTCCGCTCTTCCCCTTGCCAGCGTGTTGTAGTCGCGTCCTCCTCTTCTCCGGTGTCTCTCGGCGGAGTCAGCTGCTGGTTTGGATGTCCACTAGGCGCTATCTGCTCGCGTGTAGTGTCCTTGTGGTGTACGGTTCCTTGCTTCCTTGTTTCTTTTGGGATGGTGTTGCCAACGCGTTTCGACCCACGTG
Organism: Taudactylus pleione; assembly: GCA_031769625.1. NCBI lineage: Eukaryota > Metazoa > Chordata > Amphibia > Anura > Myobatrachidae > Taudactylus > Taudactylus pleione. The sequence continues at coordinate 2,809,543 of JAUIMM010000353.1, forward strand.
GGGTATTCCTCTGGGCGGGATTGATATATTTTTAAGCCACTCAGGGAATATTGAAATCTCTTAAAAAAGAATGTCATAATCACAAATATAGTTGATTTTTATATAGGCATAGCTAATGTTTTTTGTGGGATATGTTCGGCATCCTGGCAGGCGGGATGCCAACACTTACATTACCGGCGCCGGGATTCTGACCGCCGGGATGCCAAAGGTAAGTGGTGGGGTTGGGGGGGAGGGTTAGGTTTAGGGGTTAGGGTTAGGCACTAGGGGGGCACTATGGGGAAGGGGCACTAGGGGGAGTGTTAGGGTTAGGCACTACGAGGGGAGGGTTAGAGTTAGGGTGCGGGAGGGAGAGGTTAGGTTCAGGCACTAGGGGAGAAAGTTAGGCTTGGGCAGCAGGGAGGGAGGGTTAGGGTAGGGAGAGGGAGAGGGGGAGGGTTAATATACCGACCAACAAGTGTCGGTATGTTAACCCTGTTGGGGTCCTGGCATTGGGATTCTGACCGCTAGGATCCAGACTGTCGGTATTTCTTACCGATCCTGTTTTTGTAATGGTGAAATGAGTAAGAGATTTTAAACAGCCTAGCTCTAAATCCTGCTTCTTTAACATACAAATAAAGCAACTTTCAAACAATTTGTCTTTTTTGGATAGCGGTGACTTAAAGTTTAAATCTCTTGTTATTTCCATAAGCTAATAAGGGACTAATTTTCTCAAAAACCTAGTTATAACTTTGCATATTCTCCATACACCTTGGAAGAGCCATAGCAGGGTGATCTTTCTTTAATACCATTTTCCACTTCTAAGGCTACAGAAATACATTATTCTCTATTATTATTATTATTTTTTAATAAAACGTGTGAGTGCAAAATAAAAGACATTTATTCTATTAACTAAATACACAGCAATTAATTACAGGCACTATAACTGCTCAGAAGCAAGAAGTGTAATTTAAAATGTAATAGTCTGATATCTCCATAGTAACTAATAGGTACATGTACTTTGTATTAATATAAATATTTATATCCAACTTCTGGACAAATGTTTGCAAACTTCTGCATGCAAAGAAAAATTAAATGTCTGGTAAACATGGAATTAAATGGGAATATAAATTTACTGGAATATATAAATTACAGAAAAACTATTTGATTTAAGAACGGCCATTCTACTATATGTATATTTTTTATTTTTAAATACAGCAGTTAAAAAAACATTGTATGTTTATTCCATTTTTTTGGATGCTCTTACATTACATGCTACTAATGTATACATTACAACCTCGTCACCAGAAGTAATGGTGGATAAATCCTGGCTAATAGCATAAGCAAATTTTGCTAATGGAAGATATGCCCAGTTATACTGCTGAACATTGCAATAGACATGGGTTTACCCTTTCTAACAACCAATCAGATTCTAGCTAATATCCTCTAGAATGTGCTGGATAAATGTTAAGTAGAATCTGATTGGTTGCTATGGGCAACACCTCCACTTCTAAAAACTAGTAAATATACCCCCAGATAGTAACCATAAAGCGTCTATAATTGAAATTCTAAGAATTACAAAAACCCTCGCCAAAAATGAGATGCAAAATCTATATGCGACTGAGTCTCTGAAACTGTATATGAAATACTACGATGCAGCGACCACGACTTTTTTCCACGCCAAGTTCTGTTGTGCTTCGTATACAGACTCAGGTGCACACAGATATACAAGTGTTACATATCACATTAATCAGCCCTGTCTGCTGGTGCTTCCTAGTCCCATTGCATTGCGACTAAGACGTATTTTCCGCAACATAGACACAACAAAGATGCTCGGTGCTAGTAGAGTTGCACGGGACCTGGTGGCTCACCTGCGCCAGGCAACTCGCGCCGTGTGGCTTACTGAGGCTGGATTTATGAGGACACAGCTGTATTCTATGAAAATCACTTATTATTACAGCATTATTTTATTTTTGTTTGACCATTATGTATTGTAACCACTTGCTTTCTGTTTTCTGTTTATGTATATTTGGAACATTCATGGGTTCCCACACCTTCTTGATACAGGGCATGAAAAGTTGACTTATGGAATGTCTGCAATGTATGTTATATTTAAAGCATAATCCATAATCTCTTATTTAATTATAATATTGAAAAAAAATTACAAAAACTTTGGCTTAGTTCACCCACGCACACCAGTGTAACTATAGTGGGTGCAAGGGGTACCGTTGCTATATGGCCTGGAGGTTCAGAGGACCCACTTCTTCTGGTTCCCGCCTCCCCTGCACCCAGCTCTCATTAGTATCAGTGCTGAGCAGCGCTGTAAGAACAGGTAATGCTGTATTCAATACAGAAAGGGACAGTACACAAACTGCAACTACCAGCTCGCCACCTCACAGTGTATAGCAGATTTGCCATAGCATAAGGGAAAAAAGAATGTTTCAGAGGTTAAAGAGCGCAATTTTCATTATATAAACATGTTTGTGCAGGAAAGAATGGTAGTGTATTATAAAAATGTCGTTTATAAAGAAATAAATAATTAACTTTTATATCTTTTTGGATTATTCCTATGTTATAAACCTGTAGTTATTAATTCTGAGGTTACCAGTTATACTTTATTAATCTCGGACTTCCTTGTGGCTCCTCCCAAATACATGTAAAATAGTTTTCCCTAAATGGGTGAGTAAGGGAATGCCTAGTTATAGCTCTGTGTAATAGACTCATGATTTACATATGTTCTCCATCCAGCGCCAAATAATTCTCTTGTATTTTAATTTGTTCCCTAAGAGTTTAGGAGACCCTTACATTTCCTAAGGCTGCACGTACAGGGTATTCTTAGGCTCCAGCCCCTGAATCATATTGTGACCTGGGACATTGTGGGGCATAATGTGAATTGAGGACATTATAATTTGGCATAATGGGAACTGGGGGCACTACAATGTTGCTTAATATGAACTGCAGCATATTTCTTTGGAAACTGAAAACAAACAATGATTTGGGGATATGGTAGCGTAGAATGGTAAACTACCGTAACCTTAAGATTTCAACAACTCACTATAGCTTAGCCCTTTGGACCAGTAACAAATATGGTAAGAAAAAATGTTACACTGTTCCATACTATTGTATATATTACGTTCTTTGCAAAAAATTATAACTAATTTGCCTAATTCAATGGTAAAATAAATGAAATTGTTAAGTGACTCTGGATCATCAGCCATAGAAACCAATAGGGATGAAGTGGGGAGCTCCTTTTATGTAGACTGAACGTTCGTTATCTAAGCATTTTTATCTTCCATTTAGAAAGAACCTAAGCACAAACATCTGTGTATATCACATCTTCTTTACTTTACTTGTCTGCCACTGTAGCCTGCATCTTAAGCATGTCATCTGAAGCATGGAGTTAGAACCGAAGCTGAGTTTTAATACCATCTTTCATCTCTTTCCAGGTAAACTAATGCCATCTTCCATATCTGATGCCTTTCACTGAACGAATAGTCTGTATTGAAAGTTTGTTTTCCAACTGTGAGGCTGCATCTTCCCCCACCATTAATTAGCTTGTTGAACAAACTACTCAAACATTCCCTCCCACTGTACCAGCTGACCTAACCTCTCCTGCAAAAGGGTCTCATTCTAAAGCCTGCACACACAGGCTTGGCCTGCCACTATAGCCTGCATCTTAAGCATGTCATCTGAAGCATGGAGTTAGAACCAGAGCTCGAACTGGATTTATACTTTTGACTACTTTCTAACCAAAATGTAATCAATTTCACGAACACACAGGAATGCTGCCACTCCACCTTCATTTACACTCCCCTGAGACTGGGTTCGGCTGCTGTCTCATGCTGCAGCCAAATCGAACTCCACAAACTGCTGAATGCGACAGACCCACACACTCGAGCGAAGGAGACTCTGTGGCTTTTTGCAGATCACTCTATCATTTTTTCATTTCTGATTAAGTTTAACATGGTTTTAACTTAAAATGCGGTAACCATTTATTTATTTATTTTTTTCTCCACCTGGACGTTATACTTCCTCTAATTTCACACCCTGCCAGATGTAACCTACGCAGTGCGCCCCAGGTTGCTGCCTCGGATGGTTCATTCTTGGGCAGGATGAACAAACACGTGGATCTATTCATTCAGTGCATTTCATATTTCAAATGTTTCAGTCACCCGTAAATCTCATGCCGAACTGCAGCCCTGTTTGCTGTATTTAGTATTCCCTGTTTTGTAAAATGTATTCCACCCCACTGTATGATATACTGGTGTACTATACCTCAACTGTATGCTATACTGGTGTGCTATACCTCCACTGTATGCTATACTGGTGTACTATACCTCAACTGTATACTATACTGGTGTGCTATACCTCCACTGTATGCTATACTGGTGTACTATACCTCAACTGTATACTATACTGGTGTGCTATACATCCACTGTATGATATACTGGTGTGCTATACATCCACTGAAGTGCATCCTCCATGGGCAGGATGTACTTCATGTGGATCTATTCACAAATGGTATATCATACTGCCACACATGTGTCACTTTTCCCATATATTCCTTGGGTCCTTGTATGGTTCATCACCCACAGTGCAACCTTCGTAGTGCGCCCATCATGGCTGCCTCACCTGGTACACTCGTGGATGGGATGAAAAATACATGGACCTGACTATTATGTTGGGACCATACTCCTAGCATCAGGATTTTGCAACCACACCCATTGTGTATCATCTCTTCTAGGCGTAACCGATTCCACCCAGGGTAATCCTACGTAGTGCGCCCAAGACGGCTGCCTCATATGGTACCTTTTGTGGGTGGAATATATAATCCATGGAAGTTATTTCCCAAAATGTCTGCACCAACCCTGCAATATGCTTATTGTGCTCTCTAGGTTTCGGTTGAGTTTCATTATCTCGGTGAGGTTTTCTATTTTTTTGCAACACCAAATCCTTGTACAATGTACCATGTTTTCTGATGTCTGTAAAGCGACTTTGAGTCCTATGGGAGAAAAGTGCTATATAAATATTATTATTATTATTATTTACTTTTTGCCACCGTACTCCCTTTGGCTGAAGGGGTCATACTGAAGTACGAACATTCACTGTACTTCTAATATGTTTAACAAAAGAATATTGTAATACGCAATAATACTAATGCAAATGAATATAAATACTTACTCTATGGCACATAGTCTTGCTTTCATTCCTTTAGCATCTTGAATGCAGAGTGTAATATAAGGCTGCAACCCTTCATCACATATTTACAGCAGCTATTTCTTAATTCATTGGGAGCATTCTAACCCATTAAAGAGATAAGTACATAAAGTTCAGCTCATTTATTATAAAAGTATATCATTATGGAGTATGTTGATATTTTTAATCTATGATTTTCATTAGAGTAGATAGAGGGATGACCGATAATACATTTTATTGCATGCTATGTTTTATACTTCGACATGCTGCCACTGGAGGCATGCCTCCTGCTGTGCTAATACAGTATTTAAACAAGAGTCCAATACATCTGCTGACTGAACATGAGAAATTAAGGGCGGGATGTAATAGAGATTGAGTCTGCCGAATTGGCTTTGCCTTGTAAATGGCTGCAACTTTAAAAAAACGATCGAGATCAGTCTGCATCCCGCACCTCCGGCAGACTCGATCTCTATTACATCCCGCCCCAAGTCTCAGACTCAATCTCTATTACATCCCGGCCTAAGTCTCAGACTCGATCTCTATTACATCCCGGCCTAAGTCTCAGAACAGCAATGTGCGCCCACTAGTGGTGGCTTCCATTTAGCATCTAGGGGATTAGAAATAAAATCAGAATCCCAAAATAGGTCTACATTGTTTAAAAAAGAAATGCATTTATACATCTAATGTAATATTACATAGATTAATATGGTACAAAGTCAAATCAAAACGTGATAAAAGAAGGTATAGACAGATAATCAAGAGCTCAGCTGTTAATGATGTTTATGTAAATTACGAGACAACTTTCATAAACACACATTTAAACTAATTCATCTTGAATTTGTTAAAATATGGCCTTAGAGTATATTGTTTATTAACACCAGGAGTGGGTTTGTTTTTACAGGTTTGCTGTTTTACTGCTGTCGAAGCATACCTGTCTTTTCTTCATTACATAATGCTAATCAACACGCTGGCATACTTCTAGACCAAGTGGTGTCTAGGGGGAAAAAAATTGGTTACCCCATCCCCCCACCACACCCCCCCAAAATATCACAGTACAGTGGTTTCAGCAATGCATACAATGGCATAAAAATATTGCATTCAAGTTAAATGAGTAACGCATCCAATTAGTGTTTAATCTGCACTGCTAGTTGAGATAAAAGAATATAATAGCTACAATCTGATTGGTTGCTGTAGGCAACATCTTCATTTCTAAAAGCCTGCACTTTAGTAAATAATATACCCCTTACTTACTATTTTAATATTTTGCTAAGCATGTGTCCCATAATGAGTGTTTTCTCTAACACTTTTAATAATAATGAATTAAAGTTATGTATTATTAAATAGGGGTTACATTGTTCAGTTCCCTAATTAGGGTATCTTATCACATATGTAAGGTGTATGTACCCTTTTATCAATGACCTCTCTGTCTCCTCTTGTCTTCCCAATTCAAATTCAAATTACAGTTGAATGGTCGCTCTCTTCTTAGAAGTATAATATAATTGAATTAATAATACTAGAAGTAGGAATAATAACTTTTCTATTCACCAATTTAATATTGCAAACTGGCATATAATAATTATGTGATGTTCGGTGCAGGAATAAAATCACCATGTAAGGGCAGCACAGATGGTGTAATGGTTAGCATTACTGCCACACAGCACTGAGGTTGTTGGTTCGATTCCCACTACGGCCCTAACTGTGTGGAGTTTGTATTTTCTTCCTGTACTTGTGTGGGTTTCCTTCGGGTGCTCCGATTTCCTCCCACACTACAAAAATATACTGGTAGGTTAACTGGGTTCCAACAAAAATTAACCCTAGTGTGTATGTATGGTAAGGAATATAGGCCCTGATTCAGAGCCGGACGCTCTGACAGAGCGCTCGCTCTGAATCAGGGCCGTCCCTCTGAATTTTAGAGCAGCCTCCTGGCCGCTCGCATAGCTGTGGGTGACCACCCACAGCTATAGCGAACGGCCAAAATGATGGTCGTGATGGTCAAGACCATCGCGACCATCGGGCTTGCGACGAGACCCTTGTGGTAGGGTCTCGTTGCAGCAGCCCTGGAGTGCTTTTGGCTCTATCAGAGTTTAAAAAATGTGAGAAAACTCTCAACCTATTACATTTCGCCCATAATGTTGCATGTGGCAATGGTTACACAAAACAGTTATTGTCGGCACTATCCCTAGCACTGCAAACCTGTGTGTATCTAACAAATAAAAGCATGAGGATTTAGCCCATCGTTAAAAGACCCCAATCAGCAAGTCCCTACACTAGCACTATATTAGTCTTGCCATGCAGCCATGTACTACAGGATATAGGCAACACCAAGCGTGGGCATATTTCTTTTCTATTTTGACATACCACAGATACCCAATGTGGTCAAAGCCTTTGACGCTGGTAACTAAAATACTGTATTATTGTATTGTATAAAATAATCATTAAAAATGAAACCGATGTTCTAGCAATCTGTCTTCTGAAAAAGCTAATCCATGGGTTAAGTGTGAGCATTTCTTAAAGTAACCAAGTGTAAAACCAGAGGAAAACTGCGGGCTCCCTCCTCCTGGAGAAGTTGTGAATGTAACGGGAGCTGTACTGACAGCCAGATAGCAGCCTTGCAGAGAAGCATGTCTCATATCTCTGTTTAAAATCCAATTATTGTATTTTAGGGAGGATGCTGCAAGCCCAAAACGACAGGCAGGAGAAAAATGCATGCGCCTCTCGCCTTTTCCCTGCTCTCGTTGGTTTGCAAGACAGGTAATTGGAAACCTTTTAGCTTGTGTAACAATGGATCTTATAATCACACTATCGTGTTGCTATGGAAGTTTGGGGTGCACTTTTTAAGCAATATAAATACCGTGATTACATGTGATGGTACTGTATCTAGCACAATTACCCCTATTACATTCCTTTAAAGCCTTATTTCCATTTTGTCTTGCTCCTGTTATTTTCTGAAGCTAAAATGCCACAGCTGAAAAAACAACTGGAAAAAAAAACACAAACATAGATTTTATTGTATTTTGGGTTATAGTAATTCTGTGTTTTTCCATTTTAGATTGCTGTGGCATGATTTTGATTTATTAGTCAATGTACTAGTCTTTATTAGAGATGTGCACCGACTCCTGTATTTTGGTTTGGTTCTAATTAGAAATGTGCGGGTCCAGTTCTCAGAGAACCGACAACAACCAAATTTAGAGGCTCTGAGTCGAACAGAGTCCCAGTTCGGAAACACTTTGGGGTACCGGTATCGCATCTACCTGCAGTTCGGAACTTAGATTTAAAAACCAAACTCAGGTTTTAGAATGCAAACTAACAGGTCAAAATTACGTAATTTTAATGGTTTTTGTAAAAAAAATACATATCCAAATCAAAACCAAAACACACGTGAAGTTGAAAACAGATCCAAAACCAAAACATGGGGGTCAGCGCACATCTCTAGTACTAATTTGTTGTCGTGTTTTGGTTTTGCCAAAACCGTCCTAACGTATTTTGGTTTTAGATCTGTATTTTAAAAAAAATGTATAATAATAGCTAAAATCACGTAATTTGGGACTGTTTTTGTTCCTTCAGTATTATTAACCTAAATACCATAAATTTCCAGTCATTTCCAGTCAATTTTGACCACCTCGCAGATCACAATATTGTTTTCACATTGCCCCAATATAGGCCAAAGGCTGCTGCGACCTGGCTGTCTAAACTAAGTGACAGAGCAGCTGCACAAATGCATGGCAGTTTAAAAGAATATAGAACATCTATGAAACATTGCCACACAACAGTGGCAGACAGGATGGCAGTTTAATTAACTGTAAAAATGTTTGCAAAGTAAAGAGTTGCAAGATAGAATTGTCCTTGGGCCATCCTTGTGTTGTATACTAAAAAGGACATGCACAGTTTAACAAACCAATCACTTCAGTGACAGGGACTGCCACTTTTGTGGCTGAAGTGATTAGTTTGTTTGGGCCCCAACCAAACAAGCTACCAATGGGCAGCTGACATTGCTGGCAATGATCTCTACAAAGGTTCTACAGAGGCAAGATGTTGTCAACATAATCATCCTCATCCTCACACACAATATCGCTGGAATTCACTTTTACAGGTGTCTCTGTACTTTGATGTAATTGCCAATAAAGGTCTTCCTCATGGAATTTGTAGTATATTTTTATGAACATCATGTTTTCCACATTTTGAGGAAATAGCCTCATTCACCGATCGCTGACAAGGTTCCCGGCTATGCTGAAAACTGTTTACGGGTACACACTGGTTGGTGGGCAGCTTAAGTAAAGCAAAGCCAGTTTGTACAAGGGCCTCCAAGTTGCCTTTTTTTCTTCCTGGTAGTCAATGGGACTGTCTGACATGCCTATTTGGATGCTATCATTAAAATAATTCTCCATCATTCTTGGATGGTGATTTTATCAGATTGAGTAATGGTAATTTTAGCCAATTCTTACCAGATTAAAAAATGTTGTGTTGACTCATGTGCATCAATAATGGGTCTCTTTGGAAGCTCAGCTTTTTCCTGGCAGCAGCAGTTGCCAGAGAAACTGAAGGAGGAGAAGTTGTTGTGTCACATGCTGATTGAGCTGACAACTTGCTCACTAGGAGTTCCAAAGATCTGTGTCCATTGGAAAGTAAGACACAACAAATTAATTAAACCTACAGTAGGATCAAGCATGGTCACCAAAATGTATTGATCTGATTTCAAGATGCTGAAAACCCTTGGATACTGGCGATTTGATCTACAAGTCCAACATATTTAGGGAAACCACTTTCATTTCATCTCCACATGGCATCAGTGATCCGCTGTGCAACTGGGTGACAGATGTCATACCTGCTTGCTCTAGAAAATAATTAACAGTCAACTGTTTTATTTAAACTACTGCTAGTAGTCTTCTTGGTGACCTTCTGGGATGAAGATCCATCCCTAGCAGCATCAGCTGGCCTAGCGCTCAACGATCCTATTGAGGAATTCTGGGTAAGGGAGAAGTCAGTTAGCTTTATCAAATTGGATGCGGGACTACTTCCGATCATTATTTAGGATATTGATGATGAATGTGTTGGTGGTGGAAATTGCAGGTGCTTGGCTCTAGCAGAGAGAAGGGAGCTGGCTGATGCTGGACTTCTTTTTGTTACTTTTATAGCATTAGTTTCTGATGTTGACAAAAACTTTTCAAGAATGCAATGCAAATGATGTAACAGGAAGGAGGTTGCTAGATGGTTAAAGTCCCTACCTCTACTTACTGTGGCTTTGCAAATGCTACAAATGGCAAGACAATTGTTGGCAGGATTTGGATAAAAAAAATTCCACACATAAGAGGTGGATTTTTGTGTCTTATACCCAGGTATGACAATGGCCTTTTTCTTATCATGGGCAAGAATTCGAGCCTCACTTACACAAACAACATCCTCATCATCAACATCCTCATCATCAACCTCCTCATTAGCTCCGGCATCAGCTACACAAATATCCCCCTAATCCTGTTGTACTTCCACAGTAACATCCTCAATTTCTAGGTCAGCGTCTTCTTTACTTGTGATGCTCAGAGGGTGCACAAATGGTGGAAGGAGGCTTTTTTAAGTGTACAGTATCAAAAATGGCAGGCTCACACATAACACTCATGGACACACTTAGACTTTCCTCAGAGATTTGTGATGTTTCTGAACAACACACTGGGCCTGCTTCAGTAGTACACACGCAAGAATCTGCGCAAGTGCCTGACTTATACTGCACATGTGCAGTATGGGTCCTGCATGTTCGCACACAGTGATTGACAGTCTGCTGCTGTTTGTGGATGGAAGGGGGTGGTGATGGCCTCCATTTCCCGAAATAGAGGAGTTTCACTGTTGTTGGGGGGGAGGGATTAGACCAGGATCTCCATCAGCTGACAGAGATTTCCTAGCCTCTTTCTCACATCTGCATGACCCCATGGGTCACTTAGCCGGCCGATGTTCCCACAAATTATCCAATGCTGCATTATACTACACATCTCGGATAAGTAGTGCATGCAGGAGACATGATGCCTCCTGCTGCATTACCAAAATTGCAAGAGCAGAATTGCAAAGCTGCTTGGGTGCAGTTTTGCAATTCTATCCTCAGCTGAATCTGGCTCACAGTTTGTTCTATTGTCTTGGTGGTATTTTTCAGCACTGATATTATGGTTTTAATTTTTTTGATATCTCTTCTAGACTCTGGCACATTTATCAATAAGTTTTATCAAAAGCAACAAGTTTTAAAACGTTACATATGTTAATGGTGCTCCAGCCAATCAGCTCCTAACTGTCATCTGTTTGAAAAATGACAGTTGGGAGCTGATTTTCTTGATCACCATTTATCATTGGAAAGGAATTTTAAAATAAAACACGTTGATAAATTATGCCCTTTATTTACTGTACAGGACGGAGTCAGAAGACTAATGGTATTTGCTAAATCTTCTGAAAAAAATAAGGTACTGTAATATATTTGTTTGGGTACTGCATAAAAAAATACTGATATTGATGGTAAAGGGGCAAAATAAGCTCAGCACAGAGGTGAGAAAACCCTCAATGAAGGAGGGATAAGTAACCAAATCTGTAAGATCACCATGATTGTTTTATCATATAGGTAAATTAGGCACATACATGAGCATACCAGTGGCAGCGTGAGCTGTACAGTAAATACGGACCTGTTTTCTGTGAATTTGAAAGCAACATTCTGAATGGTCCATGTGGAAACAGTGTGGTTTTATAGTTTTATTTTTATTTTTTTAATTTCTTGGGTTATGGGAGAACGATGTGCACAAAATGAAGCTGTGGCCCCAGAATAAAATCTTCAAAACATGTAATTTTACTAATCTTCTTTCTATTAAAAAATATGCTTTTTGTGGGCTTTTCATGTGCTGACCCGCGCTGTGTTCACAACATGATACACACACTCTAATGTCTCATTAAAGAGAGATCATTGATCCCTACAATACAACCTGTCAGTACACCCAAGCTTTCAGTTTCTGTGGAGAGTCAAGCTTGAAGGCATGAAACAACGATTATGATTTATTACGGTTATGATTATGTAATAAAAAGCAAGCAACACTGGAAACAAATACTTGATGTTTGAGAATCGAGGTCAGATATCAATTACATAAAATATAAAACAGGTATTAACATAAAATCACATTTACAGTATAATAAAATAATTTAATCACCTTATGGGTGTATTTATATATATAAATATTTACATAAATAAATAATTTAAAAATATACAAGTCAATTGAGCTTATTTTTCTTCTAATTGTTATAATATGGCCCAAATTATTCTGTGTTGTCATTATTAAAAATCCTCAAAAAGATTGAACCAGTTTGAATTTTGATCACATTTAACCAATTCCAGAGACTCAAATTTGTTATTGGTAAAGTTTTGAAATTATATCAATTTAATTTTGTGGTTCTCAGTTTGCTGATGGCTTTCAATATTTGCTGTTCATATTTCAGTTTTGCCGTTCAACATTTGCATTCAAGATTTGATGTTCATATTCACAGCTCACCTTTGAAGTTAAAAGTGTGAGACTCGCTGTTCCCATTAAAAAAAAACTGTTAAATGTATCCATAAAGCTCGGATATTGATGAACTGCCTCAAACATTGTCAACATTTTTTGTACTTTTTTTTCATTTGATGCAAAGTTCAAAAATATTTTACGAAATTTCAAATGTTATAACTAATTGACCTATTTTGAGAAAAAGTTTAAAAAATTCAAACAACCTCATTCATTGTGTAACTTCTTGTCTCAACACTCTTTATGAGGGACCAGAAGTTGACAGAAGTTTAATTATAAATTTATTTTATTTTATTTATTACCAGTTATTTATATACCGCACACATATTCCGCAGCGCTTTACAGGGAATATTTGGCAATTCACATCAGACCCTGCCCCAGTGGAGCTTACAATCTATGGGCCTGATTCAGACCGCTTGCGGTCGATGGTCCCCACTGGCTCCGGTGTGCGCATGCGTGAACCCCAGCGAGCAACGGTAGCTCTGTCGCTCCAGGGCTCTCTACAAGACGGGGCGGCTGTCGATATTGATTGACAGCTTGCCCCGTTTTGTAGGTGGGTCGGGGGGTGGCTTGCCATACAGAGGCGTTCCGAAAGAAACTCCTGCCGTTTGGGGGCGGCTCCACTGACATCACTTGTGATGTCAGTGGTGAGCTTCCGGCTCTATTAGAGCCGGAAGCTCACTGGGGCTTTCGGCAGATGAGACCCTACCACAAGGGTCTCATCGCAAGCCCTGATGGTCGCTCGCTAAAGCTGTGGGTGGTCACCCACAGTTTAGCAAGCGGCCAGAAGGCCAGCTCAAAAAAAAAATGCGGCCCTGATTCAGAGCGAGCACTCTGAAAGAGCATCCGGCTCTTAATCATGGCCTATATTCCCTACCACATGCACACACACAAACACACTAAGGTTAATTTTTTGGGGAGCCAATTAGCCTACCAGTATATTGTATATTTTTGGAGTATGGGAGGAAACCGAAGTACCCGGAGAAAACCCACGCAAGCACAGGGAGAAATATACAAACTCCACACAGTTAGGGCCGTAGCTGGAATCGAACCCACGACCTTAGCACTGTGAGGCAGTAATGCTAACCATTACACCGTCTGTGCTACCAATTGACAGCCCAATGTAACCTGCAGTGCCAAAAACTACAGAGCCCAGCATGCCAGAGGTTCTAGTACACAGAATACTGAGTCAGACTAAGTCAAGAGTAGGGTTTTTGGTGCCAGAACTGCAGAAGGCAGAGAAGAAGCATGGAAATGTAACAGAAGAAGTCATAGGCTCAAGCCAAACACTGAAGAAAATGCAGAGGTATGGAAAGTATGCTATAGAGCCCGACAGAGAAAAGAAGGTATACATTTCAGTTAAATCCCTTAGACAGACTTACAAGTCTCATAAGGGGCAATTAGTTCAATGCAATGAACCCATGTGCCACTGGCACAGTTGGGTGTAGGTTATCCATGACCTGTAACTTTCCCACATATAGGGCTTGATTCAGATATTTATTTAAACCCTATGCTTTATGTACATATCCGATGGTGGGGCATCTGCACATGTGCAGAATGGGTCCTGTGATCACAGTGCCCCCTGAGCTGCAGTCTGGTTGACAGGCTGCAGTCGTTTGGAGGTGGGGAGAGGGCGGATACTCAGTCCATTCCACAAAACGAAGGCATGCTGTCGTTATTTTGTGAGAGTGCCAGTTTCAGGGTCTGTGTCGTCGGACACAGACTTCCTGGACTTGGCAGAGGGGTTACAATGGCCAGGCTGAGTGAGTCTTGTCGATGGTGATCCAAAGCAGCATCAACGGATGCTGCTCTCAGATCGCAGAGGCATGCAGGAGGTATCAATTTCCTATAGACATCTCCTGCCGTATTTTAGTTGGATGGTATTGCATTGCCGCTTTGTTTCTGCTGCGAAATTCCTTCCACATCAGAATTAGGCTCAGAGTGTGTAGAGTGATTAGCAAAGGTTGGCTACCATAATAGAAGGCAACATGTGCAAGTGGAAGTGGCGGTGATGCCTTCCAGCACATCATGTACAGTTGAGTTCCCCCATAGAGCAAGCTGCACTTTAACAGAGATGGTTGTCAGTCTAATCCAAATATCTGCCAATCTATCAGAAAGAGCTACCAGATTGCTAGAGCTAGATACCAGACTAAGATAAGGAACTGCCAATCCCAGCAGGGCAGGGAAGTGTCTGTCCCTGCCAAGGGGCAAACTTACAGGGATCCTGTACAAGCTGCTGGAGGAACGGTGGCATTCCAATCTAGAGGCAATGAGGGAGTTATTTTCCATCCCAGAGACCCAGTTATTGCTAATCCTCCAGTTATATGTGAAATTTGAGGAGAAGAGTCACTGGAGATCTTTACAGTCCCTTAGTACATATCGTGAATGTTTCTAGCACTGTTAGTGTCTACAGTACTGTACACAGAATCATGTGTCCATGTTACAGCCTGTTTGAGGCAGAATTACCAACTTGTATTGCCCTGTTGGAGCTATTCTTCCCCTCATCCTCAATCTTTATACCTTGATTCCCAAGGGAATAATCTGCACCATTTCCTATGGCCATCCAAGGGCCTGATTCCGAGTAGGATGCAAGTGGAATTGCAAATGGATGCTACGGATATCTGCAGACTGTGCATGCACACTGGAAAGTAATATCTGACTATGCATGCACCATACTATGCCTACACACACAGACAGAGATTGCAAATATGAATGGATTAATCCATCAAATGGGTGCTTCTAAGTAGTGACCATGTGGATGTTCTGCACTGTTATATCTAGTGAGAGTGTTATGGGAGTGTTATGGGAGTGTTGTGAGCATGTAAGCCAGATTCCATAGCATGCAGACAGAGATAGGACGCTTGTTTCAAATACGTTTTTTGCACTCAGCATGGAGTGATTGCAGGTCCACATTCTAATGATGACAGTTGCGGCTGTAGCCCCGAGAGAGAACATAACTTTGATGGAGGCACCGCTTTGAGAACTTATTAAAAGGTGAGACCACACTGACCATGTGCATAGCTGACCCTGTCCAATTTGTTTCCTTAAGCAAGATTTTAGCTGGTGCCCCTTAAATTGCAGCCTGCCTCTTCACCAAGCATAGTGTTTGCTGCTGGGCACTCCATGGGGCAATGACACCCTGGGCATTCGACTATATGGTCTTTGCTCAGGGCTGACTGTGTGTGGGTTTTAACATCTGTCCTTACTAATTACAAAGCAATGCAGGGGCTGCCATTTTAAATTGAATCCACATGCTACTGTGTTTCTAAGTCATTCTTGCTGACATTCTGGCTGCCCCTTTCAAGTGGGGACAGCCAGGTTGGCACAGCGGTGGGGAGTGAGGGGTCTTGATGTAGCATAGGTGAGCGGCATGTGGGGTGTACTGTCATATATCCGTCATCATGGCTCCCTCCCCACTATAAAATGCCAATGATAACAGCAGTGTAAAGCATGGGGCATGGCTGTGATGACGCTGTTACACACAAATCGCGTAATCGGTCATCCGTTCCGCTCATTTTACTCTGTGAAGTGGGTGGGGCTGGGCAGATAGGCAACACTGTGGGATATTTGTAATTAATTTTATATTTAAATTATCTTAATCTGAAATTTAATGAATTCCGACCTTTACTGTATGTTGGCACTTGCAGCTGCATTCATTTAAAAATATGCTGAAATCTTATATATAAATTTATTGGTCTGTTTGTTTGTTATGCATTTAGACACCCCTGCACTGATTGGGATGAAACCAATGCGAGGTGGTCCAGTTGGACCCTGGCCAGCTTTTAGGTGGTTAGTGTTGTAGTCAGACATTCCGTTGATGTACGCTGGGCAGAACTTTAGCCTGGGAAACCTGTTCTGTTTCTACCATTGGATGAATTTGGAAGAAAACTTCACTGAGTGGTAACATTGGATCCTAGAAGACATACTAGGGGGGATAAGGACCTGGTCAGATCTCCCGTTGGTGTATGCTGGGCAGAACATTGACCCAGGATGCTGGGCAGAACTTTGAACTGGGGAGACTGTTCTCGATCTTCTACTGGATGGATTTGAAACTTCAAAGAGGGGTGACAGTTGGTCTGGATGCCTAATGGAGTGGTTGTGGTCCCAGTCAAACATCATGGTGGAGACTTTGACCTGGGGAGCCTACTCTTTATGGCTTATGGATGAAAACTTCACAGAATGGTAATATTTGATCCCAGAAGACATACTAGGTTTGAGGTCCTGGTTGGACCTCCCATTGGTGTATGCTGGACCCTAGCCAGGTTTTGGGGGGTTAGGGTCCCAGTCATACCTTTTGTTGGGGTATGCTGGGAAGAACTTTGACCCAGGGATCCTGTTCTAAGCCTTGCATTGGATGGATTTGGATGAAAACTTAACTATGTGGTAACACTGGATCCCAGAAGACATACTAGGGGGGTTAAGGACCCGGTCGGACCTCCCATTGGTGTATGCTGGGTAGAACATTGACTCGGGGATGCTGGGCAGAACTTTGACCTGGGGAGCCTGTTTTAGATCTTCTACTGGATGGATTTGGATGAAAACTTCAAAGAGGGTGGCAATTGGCCTGGAATGCCTAATGGAGTGATTAGGGTCCCGTTCAGACCTCACGGTGGAGTGCACCGGTCAGAACTTTGACCCAAGGAGCCTGTCTGGGCCTTCCACTGGGTGGATTTGGACGACATCACATAATAAAACTTAAAAACTTGATGGTTTTAACCCAGGCAATGCCGGGTACTTCAGATAGTTGATAATATAAGTAAAAGCAATACATACCTAGAATAGCCTTATTATATAACACATTTTTGCTGTAGTCTTCATGGCCTGCTGTGGTTTGCACTTTTCATATAACTGCTGCAAGCGCCAAAAGTATAAAGGATAAAATGGCTATTTTATCTGACTCCATATCTGACAAAGTGTATTGAATCTCAAGCCACATTATGCAAGATAGCCTTGAAATGATTTATCCAATCCATTAGTTTTTTTTCATCAGGCATGACAATAACTATAATAGCTCATTCAAATGGTGCTGAGGTAAAAAAAAAATTGTCTTAATCTTAAGTAACAAACTACAGTATAATCACTAGGTTTTTGTAAAAGATAATAGTTTTTTCAATAAATTTGCATTTCCTGAGAACTGAGTCTGACCTAGAGCAAATACATTTTGCAGAATGTAAAGGGCTTATTCATTTGGGTGTGAATATTTTGTTTCATGCATGAAAATAGATATTTTCACACCAAAAAAAAAAAAACAGGTTTGGATAAACATTTCACATTTCCTTGTATTCATCAGTTATCTGTAAAACAACAAAATTTGTCAAAATTTGTTCTGGTTCACTAAGCTGAGTATTCACATGTTGTTCAATGCATTGAGTAATTATATTTTACATGGCGCTTCTTGCCCAGAATCCTAATTTTACTCCTTCCCCGGCCAAATTTCACTGAGCATTATTTTTTATAGCTAGGTAAATACTTTCACACTGACAGAAACAAAAATGGACATTGATTTGCATTATTTTAGACCTTATTTACTAAAACGCATACATAAACAGCAGAAGTGATTGTGCCAAGAACCAGTTGCTCAAAGTTTTATCACAGTGAAAAATACAGGTGTGTTATGTTAGGTCGACAGTTCTCAAGTCGACATGCATGCATAAAGAGTAGGCTCCCCAGGTCAAAGTCTCCACCATGATGTTTGACTGGGACCACAACCACTCCATTAGCATGTGAGATGCACCCACTCACAGGAGCATGGCATAGCACCCAGCAGCTGGAACTAAAGTAGTCACTACTGTATTAGGATGGCGGGACAGTCCCATAATAGCTGCATTTCTTGTCAGGCTGTATATAGATGCTAAAATGTAACACACAAATTAAAGTGCTTCTACTTTACTTTGTACATCTCTCATGTAAATAACACAAACAATCTATTTTCTATCATAGAGATAGATGTATGAAGGACTTAATTTTTACATAACATCAGGTCGTCTTATACACACACATTCCGCAGCACATATCCTAACCCACTGCTCCATGCTCCTTCTTCACTATCTACCCCTCTGTGTCGCCCCTGTCTGTCTGCCCTTCCCCTTTAGAATGTAAGCTCTCACGAGCAGGGCCCTCATCCTCACGTGCTTCTCCCCCTACTTATAGTATAATTTACTCCTAACTCCCTACAATGGCACCTACCACCTGGTTGCTCATGTCCTGCTGCTTGTGTTTTGCAGCTGAGTTTATAACCTTGTCCTTGTCCTGCATTGTTTTGTATTACTATTAACTGTTTTTCTTGTGTGCTCATTTATGTACTGTGTAAGGCGCTGCGGAACCTTTGTGGCGCCATATAAATAAAGGATAATAATAATAATAATAAATAAGTGGCCCAGTGGTCACTTGCCTGGTATAGTGGCCTCTCCAGCAAAAATCTTCCATATCCTGGAGGATGTGGCATCCCAGTGAGTATTTTACTCAATCCTTAACCCTAAGATCTATCCCTAACTCTAACCCTCCCCTTAGTGCCTAACCACAATACCCCCACCCCCGCAGCTTAAACCTAACTTCACCCCCGCAGTCTAACCCTAACACTCCTGGTGGGGCCTAACCACCACCTGCATTCTAACCATAACCTCCCCCCAAACCTACCCCCCGCAAGCCTAACCCTAACCCTCCCAGCAGTGCCTAACCCTAACTGTTACATTCTGAGGTTGTCGACATGGTGTTATCTCCATGTCGACACTCTAATATTGACATCCTGGTGTCAACGTTATGAATGGTTACTGTCGACTATGTGACCGGATCCCGAAAAATATTATGGTCTTTGCGGTCAATTTAGAAAAATGTTACTCTATGCAGGTGGTTGGCAACATGATCTTATTCAGGAGCTTCCCATATGGAATCCACAGATTACAATGTTAGTGAAGGATTAAATCAAAAAAGCCCCAAAGTCAGTTTTGCATTAGTACCTTAGTGCTACACATGCTGCAGAGCTGAGCATACACAGCTAAGGGGGATTCCGAGTCATACGCAACTCACTTGAATCTCCACTTGTGGCTGAAGAGGCATAACTGGGTGGTAAAGAGGCGTTTGCACACTTGAACATGATTACACCTGATTTCACCATGGATAGGGCTGGTGCAAGTGTGCCCTGATAATGATGACAGGAATCAAACCAAGTATACAGAAAGGGGCAGTCTTACTGCAGAGATGCATTTAACTATGCATATGGGTGAATATATGTATTTAGGCCCTGATTCAGAGCCGCTCGCTCTGACCAGAGAACTCGCTCTGAATCAGGGCCCTCCTCCATTAAAATGGAGCGTCCTCCTGGACATTCGTATAGCTGTGGGTGACCACCCACAGCATATACGAGCGTCCAAAAAGATGGTCGCGATGGTCTTGACCATCGCGACCATCGGACTTGCGACGGAAACCCTGCGGTAGGGTTTCCCAGCCACAAGCCCTGGAGTGATTTTGGCTCTATCAGAGCCAAAATCACTCCCACTGACATCACTAGTGATGTCAGTGGGGCCGGCTTCAGACGGTAGGCGTTCCCATGGGAACGCCTCCGTCTGGCCGCCACGCCCCTGGCACGCCCTCCAAAGGGGGCGTGCTGTCAGTCACCATCGACAGCACGCCCCCTTTGGTGCGAGACCCGGAGCGACAGCTTGGCTGTCGCAGTCCGGGTCTCGCGCATGTGCACGATGGAGCTCCCTCCATCGTGCGTTTGCACAGTGGGGACCATCGACCCACTTGCGAGCGTACTGCCGCTTGCGAGTGGGTCTGAATGACCCCCTTAGTTCCATGTGCACAATATCAGTGCAATAACGACTTCAGTTCAACTGTGTGTAGGCTCTTAAGAAGCATTGCTACAACACCATGTCCTAACTAAACAGCTTCAGAGCACAAACCTAACATCATATCAGCTGACAGTGTTAAAGTGGAAATAATGTTTAACATTTAAAACATCACCATGTAGTCACGGCAAGGGCCACTAAGACTTCAGGAGGAGGCCACTGGAATGGTCACGACAACACCATTTCAGTAAGTACTTAATGTAAGGTGTGTACTAGGACATAGTCACAGCATTGTGGGGGGTATGGTCACACCTTCCCTGCACTCCCTGGCCCCTACAGAGGCCCAGGCCTGGGTAATCCATACCCATACCCCAGCTCGCTGTGCCCCTGTTCATGGCTATCTTAGCTGCCCAGGACCAATACATGTCAATGCTCCGATATCAGCTGAGAAACTTAATGAGCTAAGGGGTCTATTTACTAGGCCTTATATGGTGATAAAGAGGACAGAGATAAAGTACCAACCAACCAGCTCCTAACTATCATTTTTCAAACACAGCCTGTGACATGGCAGTTAGGAGCTGATTGGCTGGTACTTTATCTCCGTTCACTTTATCTCCATCCAAGGCTTAGTAAATAGACCCCTTTATCTATTTGTTGTTTTTGTCTCCTGGCCAACTGAGGTTAGTTCCTATTTTTGTGATAGCACAGAAGGATTATTCCTCACTATGTATCTCAATGCTGTCAGTACCATGAGTGTAAGAGGCTAGCTAGTACCAAATGAAAGCAAGGATTGCGGAGCTTGCTCTGCACAGCCTGGGCTGCCCTATTGTCCCTAGCACATGTCACTTTATAATAGTGGTGGAACACGCGAGTGGTAGACCCAGGTGCAAAATTATGCTTTGGGTCCACTACTTTGCTCCACCCCAAGTTTATAATATGCATGTAGTGCACCATGTTACCGCAAGGGAGAGACAAGTCAGAGGGTGACAGTGGAAACAATAAGTTACATTGGGAGGCAGAGGAGTAAATTTAGTAAAGGTTTATTTCAATCAATTGTAATCGATATGAAACATTTTCATATAGATCTAAATCAATATCATGTTCCTGGGGATAAATCACAGACTTACTGACAGACAATTTTCTATTTGTTTTTTTAAGTGTTAGTAAATGTGTGATTTAGCCCCAGACACACAACATCAATTTAGATTGAATTGAAATGTATTAAAATGTATTAAAATTGATTGAAATTGACTTTTAGTAAATTTACTCCAAATGGCCACAGGGGGAGGCAGAGGGTGATAGAGGAATGCAGTGGCTGACAAGGGGAGGCAGAGGGTGACATAGATACAAATGGTAATAGAGGAATGCAATGGGTCACAGGGGGAGGCAGAGGGTGATAGAGGAATGCAGTGGCAGACAGGGGGAGGCAGAGGGTGACATAGATACAAATGGTAATAGAGGAATGCAATGGGTCACAGGGGAGGCAGAGGGTGATAGAGGAATGCAGTGGGTGACAGGGGGAGGCAGAGGGTGACATAGCTACAAATGGTAATAGAGGAATGCAATGGGTCACAGGGGGAGGCAGAGGGTGATAGAGGAATGCAGTGGGTGACAGGGGGAGGCAGAAGGTGAAAGAGGAATGCAGTGGGTGACAGGGGGAGGCAGAGGGTGACATAGATACAAATGGTAATAGAGGAATGCAATGGGTCACAGGGGGAGGCAGAGGGTGATAGAGGAGTGCAGTGGCTGACAGGGGGAGGCAGAGGGTGACATAGATACAAATGGTAATAGAGGAATGCAATGTGTCACAGGGGAGGCATAGGGTGATAGAGGAATGCAGTGGGTGACAGGGGGAGGCAGAGGGTGACATAGCTACAAATGATAATAGAGGAATGCAATGGGTCACAGAGGGAGGCAGAGGTTGACAGAAGGTGGCAGTGGGTGACAGGAATGCAGTGAGTGACAGAGGGTGACAAGGGGCGGCAGAGGGTGACAGAGGAATGCAGTGGATGATTGGGATGTAGAGGGTGATAGAAGAATATAGTGGGTGATAGGAGGAGGCAGGAGGAGACAGGGGGAGATGCTCACAGTTGGGCCCTGACAATGGTGATACATGTCGCTCACTGAAGCAGCCCCACCAGGCATGGAGTCACCAGGTTCTGCCTTTATCTCTCTCAAGCGGTCCAACAGCCTCCTTCTGCCAGCTGCACTGTCTGGATGCTGGAAGCACACATAGCATTCTAATAAAGTGTTATTCTCTCCTGTTATACTTCTTTGTGTCTTGACCTCGTTGGCTTCCCAGTGGTCGTCAGTCCATCAGGTGACTTGGGCCAGGGAAAACACGTTTTTCGTCTGGTCAGCCGCACTGGCAGGCCCCTTAGCTCACTGGGGCCCCAGTGCAGTGCACTTGCTGCATCGTTGGCAGCTCTGTCCCTGATTTATACTAAGTGGCCAGGGGTACTGTTTGCCTAAATTATACCTCCCAACTCTTCTTTTTTTCGCAGTACAGTCTCAATTTCGGATGACTGCCCCACTGTCCTATCATCAGGACGCTCAGCCCAATTTGCAAGGGTGGCTGAGTGGTGTTTCACTGGAGTATGCCATGGGGCAGATGTCTTGGCTTTTCTCTGAAAATAAAAATCAGTGATTTCTATTTGACCAGGGATGTGTGAGAGCTGGGCATTAGGTCCCCTTCCCCTTCGGAAAGTCTAATATTCTGTTTAGCGTTGGGTGATCACATGTGACCACCAGACAACTACTAAGGTGACGCTTTAACTCTTCCAGTGTGAGAGCAGCAGCTGTTGGGACAGGAACCCTGTTTCCATCCTCCTTTGTTTGAGCAGCTCTGTTATGTCCTCATCGGTTCCAATCATTGCCCCAAACCGGCTCAGTCACAGTCCATACTGACATCCGACACCCACAGCTATGACTGGCCACCAAAGCGGTACGAGTCCTTTTACTGCTACCAGCAAGTATTACTCAGCTTCACGGTGATATTTTACTGAAAAAGTGGACCCAAAAATGTTGTGTCAAATTGGCAATAGTAAATCTTTCAACCCAATATTGAAAAATACTTATATCAAAAATCTGATGGATAAAACATAGAAGAGGCTGCATTTAATGTCCATCACATTTTGAAATTTTTCACATACATATTTGTACATATACTGTATTTAAAAAGCATCTGTCACCTAAACACATTGGAGGCAGCCATTTTGTGACTAAACCAAACAATATAGCGTAGCATATCAATTCACTCGGAATGGTGGACAACTCTAAGGCACTTCATGAACAATAATTATGCAGCTCTGCTTTCTATTGAAATCATTGGCTGCATTCTTATGAATGTTGGAGCAGCTTACAAAATAGCTGCCTTCACTCTATCGGCTTCTCAATGTTAAGTACTAAAGGAATCACTCATCTTTAGATTTATCTACAGCCTAACTTCGTCCAATTTCCATTTTGCTTATTCCACAGCAGGGTAAGTGGGTAAATGGACCTGAGCTCCCACAGTGGGTCTGACAATTGTCAATAGCTTTAGGTCAGAGGTGCTAAATTATTTGTTACTGTTTTGTGTTATCGGCTGCAATGGATCTGTGGTACTGGGGATGAGTTTATGGAACCAAGAGAGAAGTGGCCCTAAAATGTTTTGGAATCTATGCTTTAGAGGGCGATGTATTAATATAGTGTGGACTTTAAATGAATATGAAAAAGAACTTGGTGGGAACTACAATATTCTTATGAACAATGATTCTGCTTTTAACTGCACTTTTGAAGTATAACATTGAAAGAAAGGGGCTAGTCTAACTAGCCACAAGTTGGCTCGTGGCACGAGAAAGTGCAGTTATGTACCAGACTTACAGTACCCCATGACTCTCCCATTTTTGTTTGCATCTCAACAGGACTGCATCATAAATCTGCGAGTCTGGGGTGAGATTATGCAGCGAGGGGGTTGACTCGTCTTGCCGTTGCCAGTATTGAAATGTCAACTCGGACCCTTAGCATTGACCCCAAAATATTAGCCAATTAAATCAACCTACGATATTCTTTGAGGCTGAATGTTTGTCTGTTTTGGAAATTCCCACCATATTCTCCCCTCCTCTCTTTTCTTCATATCCTTTCCTCATTCAATGCTGTTTTTTTTTCAAAACAAAATAATAATAATGATAATAATAATATAAAGTATAAACCTGTTGAGTTCTATAACTTTACAGGAATCACTCATATATTTGCTTTGATCAAGTTAATGTCTGACTTAGACAAATTCATGTCAGAACCTCATGTGTTTCTATTACAAATAAATTGGCTTTATGATGAAAGGTGGATTTTTTTATGCGGAAGGTGGACATTCGCCATATGTATCATCAGTATTATTGATGTTTTGGTGAATGGGATGATTCAGGGGTGTATTTACTAAGCAGTGTTAGGAGACAGAGTGAATAGTGATAAGGTGCCAGTCAATCAGCTCCCAACTGTCATTTTTCAAACACAGCCTGTGAGATGACTCCAAGAGGGCGGTGCAATAGCATAGAACCCACAAGTTCAATTCTTAATCAAGATGCCAGGTTTGCCAACACTTAAAAATATTCATTCCTTACTGCCAAATTCACAGAAACAAAATTACAGATGACCCGTTTATCATGTAATTCTTAAACAGACAGTATCTGTGGCACTCCACCAACACCCTTTGTTCCTACCCACACTGATGTGCCTCTATGAAAATATAAAATATTAATGTGACTCCTGCCATTGTCTAATATAGGGCATGATTTAACTGGTTTCATTGAGGTTCAGGGACTATTTGCACTGCCCCCTCAGTGGTGGTGGACGTTAGGGGACCAGTGAGTACTGTAGCTGGCTCAAGGATTTGAACTAGAGAAAAATGGCAGTTGGTGTGTGCAGTTGGTGAGGTAGCTGGACAGGAGAAGGGGCTGCGCTGCCTTGATGATTACCTGAGGGCTGCGGCCGTACTCCGGGATGAGCAGTGGAGGTCTCTGAGGCGGGGAACATCCGATGGGAGTAAGCTGTGTCATCCGTGGAGGTTCTGAGAACAATCAGCATAAGACGGGTGTGTCGGACGACCCCTAAGGGAGTGCCTCAGGCGGAGCTGCGGAAATATAGAGAGACTGAGCTTGTAAAGGAGCCAGAGGTTGAGAGCTGATACTGGAGCATACTTGCCAACTCTCCCTCATTGTCAGGGAGAATCCCTGAAATAGTAGCAATCTCCCTGTCTCCCTGAAGAATCTAGCAATCTCCCTCATTTCATCCTTACCCCCATTATGAAGCGGTTATATTAAAAAATAGAGATAAATACATGCAAATGGGATCATTAGTGTCATTTCCTTGCATTGGTTATTATAAGGCACAATGATCCCTATGAATTTCTGAAAAGTATCAGTGTGTTTTCATCAACAAACAGATCTTACTAACTGCTTTTGGGCTGGTTTACATTTGGATGTAAGTCAGGTTTAGGACACGCCTCTCAGATTTATCAGTACACGCCCACTGTAAGACGCGCTCATAGGTGCTGCATTCACAATCTCCCTGAAATGCTTTTTCAAAAGTAGGCAAGTATGTACTGGAGGGGTAAGAAAAGCTGCTGCAACCTCCCAAATAGACACTCAGTGACATTAGCGCCTATTAACTGGAGGCCTACATTTGTCCACCGTTACATATGAATAGTAGTCTCTTCAGAGATCAGCCTGGGGTTTATAGACTGCAATCATAATAGTAAGATTAACCCCCTGATACCGCATATTGGAGGTTAGGTACAACAGTTACCAGCAGTGTTAGGGTGACACTTCACTGCCAGCACCTGTAATACTCTCGCTATGAACTAAGGTTGCTAAGCAGAGAAGGAACTGACTGTAATACCAACACCATCGCAGCAGGATCATTTACAGAGGATTACAGTATTGCATTAAATACAGACAAGTACTGTAGCTGGAGCAGTTTAAGAACTGTTCTTCATATCCTGGGCAACGAAGGGTGCACCCCATTAACTATTTCAGCACTGAACTAGCATTGTACGAGACATGAAAAGTGCAGTAATGTGAGGAAAACATTTTCCTAAAAAGGTGTATAGAAAAGTAACACAAGTTTGCAATTGTATTCTTGATGTAACCTTATCCGTTTAATCATACTCAAGTGAGGTTTTTGTATATATTTTAGAGATGTTAAAGGAATTGCAAAATTAGTCATTTGTTAATTGCCACTAGAGCATACTTACCCATTTATAGTTTGCAGGTTTGAAGTCCAGAGTTCGCTAGTGATCTGCAAGTTCCTGAAAAATAAAATAAACAAGAGTGTTAATGTGTGTGTTACGGTCTACTGAAATGCATT
The DNA here is from genome assembly GCA_031769625.1 of Taudactylus pleione. Taxonomy (NCBI): domain Eukaryota; kingdom Metazoa; phylum Chordata; class Amphibia; order Anura; family Myobatrachidae; genus Taudactylus; species Taudactylus pleione. Next base: position 2,836,361 of record JAUIMM010000353.1, read on the forward strand.
GTTGATATATGAATATTGCCAAGGGTTTCTTTGTTCTTGCAAAGTATAACAAACATAAGAAAGGATTCAGTATTGCCATTTTTACTGTTATACTATGTTGTATGATTACATTGTGAATAAACTCATAGTATAGGGTATCACATATCAACATGTGAAAATAGTAAGAAAGACTGGCATTTGTGTACTCATGGTTCTCAATTTAGATTATAAGCTCAGGGACTGAATAATATTATGTGATTGCACTGGTTGTGTAGTGCAGTCCTGTACATTTAAATAAAAGATTACAATAACACACGCCCATGCATACACTAAAGGAGCGTACACACTAGATGATATGCTCCCTGAGCGATATCATATAGTGTGTCCCTGGCAGGGTGTGCTCAATGTCGTTCATGACATTGAGCACACCCGCTGAACGATAACATTAACAATGATATCGTTCAGTGCCAGGCTTTCTCCCCCATTCCCCAACACGCAGCAACCTGACAATATCGTCAGGTTGGCCTGCATGTTTACCCAATGAACGATAATGACGAACGACCTGCGGGAACGCGCATCGTCATTATAGTTCATCGTTTTGGTGTTAAAAATGGACGATAAAGTGGATGACTGAACGATAACAATATCGTTATCATTCAGTCATCCACTTTAATTGCCCAGTGTGTACACACCTTAACTGTGTCTGACTTCTTGACACAGCTGCCGTGTGAAGTGCAGTAATTAATACTGAACAACAATTATCTGTCTTCTGGCCACGTGCTATATATCTGTGAATGACGTCGTCCTCAGACATATCGCTGGTACACATTCACCGATGGGCACACAATATATTGGCCGATTAATTGATCGGACAATATATCTGCCAGTGTGTACTCAGCATAAGAAACTAAGGGGTCTATTTACTAAGCAGGGTTAGGAGACAGAGTGAAAAGTGATAAGGAAGTGATAAGGTGCCAGCCAATCAGCTCCCAATTGTCATCTCACAGGCTGTGTTTGAAAAATGACAGTTGGGAGCTGATTGGCTGGAACCTTATCACTTTGTCTCCTAACACTGCTTAGTAAGTAGAGCCCTAAGCAACAATTATTAATGGAAAATACATGTCTTGTGGGATGCAAATGCTGAGCATCACTGTCTGCCAATGATGTGCATTGCACAATGACTTACTGTCTTATGTTTTAAGAAAGCTATGTGTATTAGGAAATATTCTCTATTAATAAAAATGATGCATTTAAAATGTTTTATCTCTTTCCAACCTAATTTCACTCTAAAGGTGTTACCCATGGCCCAGGGTAAGGACAGTGCACCTTGGTAGAAAATGACTGTCCTTGGGCCCTGTTTGAACTGGTAATTATTACCCTTCTGCATAGTTAATTGTAGCAATTCTCTTGCTATGCACTGTAAGTGTTAATATAATTTCAAAATGTGCTGTATTATAGACATCATCTCTGTGCAGGTTTCCGTACTGTTTTCCCCCAGGCTTGCAATATCCATACGGGAAATAATGTTTTTTTGCTGTGAAAAGAAAATGTAAAAACAAATTCTCTCACAACCTTGTGAGTTTCTAAAAACAGGAGATTATTGAGCGGAAGACTGCTTTTATTGTAGGATAATTGCTGCACTACATTTACTTCATTGTTTAGAAAAAGAGATGGGCAATATTTCTATGACTGCAATATTTAAAGTATGGTGCAATTAATAGGACTGTCATGTGTTATATGAAGGGGATGGGTACCCGGCTTTCAGAATCCCGACGTCGGCATCCTGACAGGTTAAAATACCGACACCTGTCAGTCAGTATCCTAACCCTCCCTCTCTTCCTACCCCTACCTTCCTACTGCCTAAACCTAACCTCTCCCCCTTAGTGCCTAACCCTCCCCCCTAGTGCCTAACCCTGCTCCTAGTGCCTAACCCTATCCCTAACCCTCCCTCCCCATACCCTAAACCTAACCTCCCCCCTAGTGCCTAACCCTCCTCCTAGTGCCTAACCCTCCTAGTGCCTAACCCTAACCCTATCCCTAACCCTCCCTCCCCATTCCCTAAACCTAACCTCCCCCCTAGTGCCTAACCCTCCTCCTAGTGCCTAACCCTACTCCTATCCCTCCCTATACCCTAAACCTAACCTCCCCCCTAGTGCCTAACCCTCCTCCTAGTGCCTAACCCTACCCCTATCCCTAACCCTCCCTACCCATACCCTAAACCTAACCTCCCCCTAGTGCCTAACCATAACCCTCCCCCTAGTGCCTAACCCTAACCCTCCCCCTAACCCCAGTACTTACCATCGGGATGCCGGCTCTGGGATTCTGATAGGTGTCGATATTCCAGCGCCAACATTCTAGGTGCCAACATCCCGACTGATGGTCTTATGACCGCATCCCATATGAACTAGTACCCAGTAAATTATTTATCTTATAAAGTGCCCTATGAATTCTGAGGTACTCTGGAGGACTCAGTAAAATATTTGTCATATGAAGTAACCCAATACAGTATGGGATAGATTCTTAGTCGGACGCAAAGCGACCCCAAGTGCGTAAATCTGCAGTATCCACATTTATTACCTTCTGCTAATGCCAGCATCCGCTCATCCCTCATGCATACAGTCGCACCGTCCACTGTCTGTAGCCACCATCATTAGTATTGACACTGAAACAGGCAATCAAACTCCGTCCGCATGCCACAAACAAATACGGAAGTCGACCTACACATCCATGACACATCCATGACACGAGTCCTTTCCCTGCGCCCGTACATTGACTGCTCAGTTGCCACCCAGAAATGGCCATTTCACTGACATAATGGTCACACAGGAATAAAATCATCTGCCCTCGTAACCTCCAGCACGGTGCATATGCATGGTGCAGTGCTATCTCTTGGTAATTGCTTTTGGATTTGCATTCAACTCAGAATTAGGCTATTTGTGTTCCATGAAATGTCTAGGAAATAACATATATGGTGATACCCGGGAAACTGAGGGGTTATTGACCGGGATCTAGGACCCTGTGGACACCCTACAGGGATTTCTGCCAGCCACATGAAGGAGGGAGATAAGGGCTTTTGGGGGTGGAGCTTAAAATGCCTGGGCTGTTGTAAAGAGACTGGCAGTAGGGAGGAAATACTGTGATTGTAGTACTGCCGCTGTGAGAGGCCAGGTGGCTAAGAGAGAGAGAGAGCTGGGACACTGAGAGCCAGTGCTGTTTTTTTCCAGTTATAAAAAATAAAATTCTAATAAATATATTTATTCCCTGTTGTCTAAAACAAAACTGAATCCTTTTTCTAAAGGAAATTAAAAATAATCATGTGTATACAAATCATGGATCAGTTGATAGAAGAGAAGGAGCAGCAACCCAGTACTAGTACTGCGGTTGCTGCCAGTCAACATCTAATAAAGTTGGTGAAGGGGAAATAAGGTTTAAGAAAGGGCACCTGAATTCTAAACAATATTTCACAATATTAAAGGAAAATCATCACTCTAACAATTAAGGAAAATTTACTTCCTGGAAATGTAAAATTGGCAACATGCCATATACCACGTGCAGTGGCAAGAAAAGGTTCAGACCATGGCCTTCCTTCATGAGTGGTGGACCTGCTACTGCTGTTTTATGCTCTAGAATGCCTATTGCGGAAGCCAGGATATCTTCTATAACCTTGCATGCAACACCTCCTTGCTCTGAGTCTACATGTGTTATGTGTTAAAATAGGCAAATCAGGGGACAAAAGGAACACTGAGGCTGAAGAACAAACTATATGTTAACAAACTTCACAGATTCCTGAGGAGAGTCAAAGGGTGTCCAAGTTTGCTATGTGTGAGTCTGAAATTTCTGAAACTGTATTCATAGAGAATCCTCTTTCCACCATTTCTGTACCCTCTGCAAATGTTAGAATGAGTAGCATTACAAGTAATAATGGTGACATAGAAATTGAGGATGCTACTGTGGAAGTGACACTGGATGAGGGGGATATTTGTGTATCTGACACTAATGAGGATGTTGATGATGAATGTGTTTGTATCAAAGTCAGCCAGCCACCAGTGGCAACAGTTCTTGCCAGTATTAAGAAGAAGGCCATTGTCATGCCATGACATAAGCCAAAAAAAAGCCACTTCTTTCATGTGGAATTATAATTATTTTACCCAAATCCTGACAAAATTTGTAAAGCCACCTGTATGGTTTGTGAGGCTAAAGTATGTACAGGTAGGGACGTTAACCATTGAGGAACCTCCTCCATGTTACATCATTTGCAGCGAGATCATGCAAATTATTTGGGCAAATCTCCTAAATCCTGTGAAATAAAAACATACATTTTCCACCGCCAACACCTTCTTCATCAATCATTAGAATCAGAGGTAGTCCTCTTATATCCAATTTCAGAAGGCTAACTGACTCCCAAGAAGAATCCTCGCGCGCTAGGGCTGCTGGGGGTGATTCTTCATCAAAGAAGGGTAGCAAGAAGACTAGTAGTTTCAAACAACAATTGATTGTGAAACAATAATTTGTAAGAGGAAGCAAGTATGAAAGCTGCCATCCAGTTTCACAGCAGAAGTCATGACAGCTATGCTAGCATTAGATTTGCATCCGGTACCTGCCATCAATGCATCTGGTTTTAGAGAGTTAGTTGGGTTCCTGTGTCCCCGCTACCAAATTCCATCTCAATTCCATTTTACCAGAACAGTAATTCCTCACCTGTACTCAGAAGTTAAAAGAAATACCTTATTCTTGGCCTAGAAAATGTGTCGAGTATCCACTTAACTACAGATATGTGGACAATCAGTACTTGTTAAATGAAACATTACGTGACTGTGACAGCCCAATGAGTGGGAGTATCGCCTTCAGCAGCAGTATCTAACACACAACATCAGCTCATTCACAGGCAGGCTACTCTCTTTATCATCAGGTCCACTAATACCCCACAGTTTCAGCAATAACCCGGGTTATTTTGTGTGAACGCACAGCAACCCGGGATATTGTTCAGTGTGAAAAGGCCCAATTGAAATAACCCGGCATTTCAACATGGGTAACGAGCAAGGTTGAACACGTATTAAACTCAGCTCATGGTGCAGCGTTTACTGACGGCGGTGAAGTCATCGACCCAGCAATAAGCCAGGTAGGGCCACCAGTCTGAAAGGGGTCTCAGCCGGGTCGCACCCAGGATAGACCCATGTACAAAATCCTGGGTGTGACCCGGGTTTGCAGTGCCTACCCCATTAAGACTCTCCTCAGGATATGTAATTTCTGCATTTGCGCATGTAACATTATATGAGCATTACACCTGGGTGAATTTGAAGCCACACCATGTTTTGTGCATACAATAAACTTGGTGGTGGTTTAGAATAAAAAAAAAAAAAGAAGACAGGTGCTTGAAGGAGATGCTGTCAGTGGGCAGTAATATTTGTGGGCATTTGCGGTATGCAGCAACCTCATGTAAAAGATTGCAGCAGATGGAAGATCAGCTCAGTTTGCCATTCCATCAGCTGAAGCAAGAGGCAGTAACCAGGTGAAATTCCATACTTATTACTTTATAAATTATACCTGCATAGACTCCTATAAATTAAGATTGTTCTTCCCTCATATTTTATTATTATTAATAAGTAGTAGTATATATAGAGAGGTGCAGCTAGAAATAAATTCAATTATAACACAACATTGAAACAGTATTCCTATACAGGGCACTCACAAATTGATCATTAAAACTAATATAACAACATGCGTATAGGACTATCGGGGATATAGATAATTACTATTACTAATATAATGAGACCAGGAAAATATTAGATAAAACCAAGTGCAAACGTGAATAATTGATAAAGTGAATTAAATGAGAAAATAACTTATATTTCTCTGTTAGTGTTTTATTCCCATGTGGTTGTTCAGTGATTTTACACATTAAAGCACTGTAGCATACGCAAATTGGTAAAATAGATTAAATCTGTGCTTTATAACATATTGAATTTAGCAATAGTTTCTCATCATATAAATAAAGTTAAATGATGACAGTGAGACAATAAATTCTTTGTTATTGAGCTGTTATTGTCTGAATACTGTAAATGTTAATGTTTTCAAATGTAATAATTATTATATTCAAAAACAATTGTTACAGTTTATATTATCCTTGAAGTAATCATCATATTACAATCTCTTGTGTGTCAAAATAGCAGTATTCGCAATTCCAGAGATAGTGTAATTTTAAGCAGCCACTTATTTAGTTGCTATATTTGCAACTTATTGTTAAATAATTGTACCTTAGCATTTATAACCCCACCACGGTATTGCTGATGTAAAAAAATTATTCCTCCCCCAACCACTGGTCTAAAAAATCCACGAAGATTATAGTTAAATTCACTTACTAATACTACTTTTACACGAAAGTCCCAGGTCTGAAACGGGATTTGGAACAATTTTCCAACCCAGATCAGACCTGGGACAGACACTTACCTCCTGCAGTGCCAACCCAGAGTATGGCCGGGTCGGCACTGTTCACAACGGAGGCGGGTCTGCAGTTACCCAGCTCTTCCAGCGTTGCAATGGATGCTTGGAGATGATGTCATCACCAAGCTCTACTGAAGCCGGCTAGTCGGGCGGCATGTGGCACGATCCAGGTCATTGTGACCCGGGTCTCGCCGTTTATACTGCAGGTTGCCACGGGACTAGGGTGGATCCATTTACAAAAAAAACAAGTGCAAAAGTGAATAACACCCCTTTACACCGGCCTAAAAATCCCGTGTTGATGCGCATCAACTCAGGATTTTTAGGTTGGTGTAAAAGGGGTGTTATTCACTTTTCCACTTGCTTTTATCTAATATTTTGCTGACATCATTATTTTAGGAGTACTATTAAGTAAGTTTTAATTTAATTTTCTATATCCCCAGTAGCCCTATACACCTGTTACATTAGTTTTACAGATCAGTTCGTGAGTGCCCTATATAGGAATTAGAGTGGATCCGGTTCTCAGAGAAAAGGACCCACCCAAAGTTCGGGGATCAGGCTGTGTCTCAGATCTCCCTGCCTGCAGATCCCTAATCATGGCAAAACCTTGCAATCCCGCTGTCGGATCGCAAGGTTTTGCCTCATGCAGCCATTTTGGAAAGTCCCATTATATTCAATGGGCTTAACACTTTTTGGCTGAGAGAGTCATGTGTCACGGCTCTCAGCCAATCAGCGTTAAGCCAATTGATTTCAATGGGCACAGGAAGGTAGGAAGATGCCACCCATTCCCCATGCCTGACACCACTGGCACCCCCACTGCCGCCGCCACTGCCAGCACCCCACACTGCCGACAACCCGCTGCCGACACTGCTGGCACCCTGCATTGAGGACACCATCAGCACTGGTGATGTCAGTAGGGCTGCCCACAAACGGTAGGTGTTCCTTCAAGAACGCCTCCGTTTGTCCAGCAACCCCCCCACCCTGCCTTAAAAATGGGGTTAGCTGTTGCTCCCCGGAGCCTTGCAGCTTGGCGGTCTCTGCCTTCTCTCCACATGCTGCACACCACACTTCTCTCTGCTCCCTGGCACGCACACCACTCTCTCTCTCTTCCTGGCGCGCACACCTGGCCACATCCCTCGCTTAAAGTGGCAGGACAGGCTCCTCCAATCAGCGCCCGCTGTCCCCGTGCTGGAGGAGATCTTAACTCCTTTATGGTCCAAGGCTCTATTAACCCCTCACAGTCCTAGGGGTGTCCGTTTCACGGGTGTCACACAAGGATATTCCCCGCACGATTTTTAGTAAATTTCTGTGTTGTATTGTTTTCTATTGAACGTACTTGTGAGTTGGTTTGGCCTATGTTGGTGAACATATTGTGTGAGGTGGTCAAAATTGACTGGAAACGAGTGGAGATTAATGTTATTGAGGTTAATAATACTGTAGGAACAAAACAAGGCCCAAATTATAGTTTTTATAAATTTTTGAAAGAAAAAGCAGATCCAAAACCAAAACACGCAAGGGCTGTTTTGGCAAAACCAAATCCAGATCCAAAACACGAAGGAGATACAGATCCAAAACCAATACACAGAGGTCGGCGCACATCCCTAGGTATACTGCTACTTTATTGTGTTAATATGTGCAGTACTGTATATAAAGATATTAAAACAAGTTATATTTGTATACAATAAAGAAGGGGAAGTGTGCGCGTGTGTACTATATTATGACCTCACTGCATCTGCTTTTGGCAGAACACAGATTCACAATGCAGAATCAGTAATCAAGCCTCAATTCATGTGCTCACCCAGATGGAACAGCTGTCTTTGGAAAGATCTCCTGATTTTGAGCTTTTTAATATGTTCTAGTGATTTGTAAAAAGTTTTTAACCACATGTGAATTTGCATGTAATTGCCAAAAGATCTAATATAATAGTTTATGGGAAATGTTGGTGCTGCAACAAGCAGTTTCTAAGCCGTGCTTTTAAGTAACCCGTAAGTGGGTTAAAATCTAGAGGCCAGTACACATTAGACAATATGTTGTCCAATCCGGACGACATATCGGGCACATCTATTGTGTACCGGGCACATCTAGTGTGTACCCTCTATGTAGCTGATGATGCGTGCTCCCGTACTTCGTCATGCAGATCCAGTGGGCGACATCGTTAGCGAGGGCCATGCTGCCGAATGCAGCATGGGCCTTGCCATCGCGATGTTGCACTTGCCGATGCTGGGAACCCCGCCGGGTCACGTCGCTTGCGAGATCGTGCTGGGTACACATCGTTGAATGTGTACCCAGCATAATGCTTCAAACTTCAAGCTAAGTTTTATACCCACTGCTTTGATTTAGTTGTCATACCGTGTGCCAAGCGCAAACAAATGTACACCAAATGCAATCCTCTCTTATGCTGGGTACAAACTGGCCGATATATTGGTCGGCCAAAATATCTGCTGCCCGTCGGACAGTGTGTACCAGCGATATATGTCTGCGAATGAAGTCATTCACAGACATATTGCATTGGCTGTGCTGCACAGCCAATGGACAGATATGTCTACAGATATATCTGTCCATCGGCAAGTGTGTACAGACGGTCTGCAGACCACCCGTAAACATGCAGCGGCAGCCACAGGGAGGGGGGCATCCCCCGGCCAGCGGGACCCGCAGCTGCCAGATAGATGATGGTCTTTCAGTGTGTATGAACGCCCATCATCTACAGATATAAGCTGTCAGGTGTGTTTCCACCTTCACTTTTTTCTGGTTTACAATATTTTGAAGGATCATCATCATCATCATCATCATTATTATCATATTTAGGAGCCTCTTCATCAACAAGTTTTATCATATGCAACAAGTGATAAAACTCGTTGCATATGATAATGGTGCTCCAGTCATCTGTTTCAAAAATGACAATAGGGAGCTGATTGGCTGGAGCACCATTTATCATAAGCTTTTATCACTCGCTGCGTATGGTAAAACTCGTTGATAAATAGGCACGTTAAAATGAATCGCAATAGATCAAAATCAATGGGTTTTACTGACTTCTATAGAAAAATACACCAACATACATCCCAAAATATCTCCCAACTCAACCCCTCAGCTACGTCTCTCATTCAAAGCTCACCTATTTAAGCTAATTCCTGAAACATCCTTTATAAAGGTATTCTACCCCTACCTCCCATATACAGAGTTCACACAAAACTTACATATGTTCACTTTGTACACTCACATAACCCTGTGGCAAAGATTGCTGTGTGAATGGATCATGTAAACCACCAAGAACTGTCTGGACCACTTATTCTCATGTATTGAAACTCCTGCTAACAAGTAGGGCTCACTTACCTCCCTGTCTGTCTGTTAATACCCAGTCTCATTTGATTACTATTTTGTTCACAATGTTAAGCACAATGGAATATGCTGGTGTTATAAAAATACATTTTAACAAATAAATAAAACTTAATATTTTTTTTTATAAATCTTTCTGTACATTGTCCTACATGTTAGATATTTCTATGTTATCCCCTAAGAGCTTCTAATTTTACTCCCTATGTAATAAAACATTGAAGTAAAAATATGTTTAAAATGAATTGTACAGTGTTTATTGCCATTAACGGTGATTTATAAGTGTTTTCATTGTGAAGACAATATATTTGCATTGTTTAGTTCAATGTGTAAACTATTTGGATCTTCAACAAACACATACTGATATCGTGCATCAGGTATTTTAGGAGCAGATGTAGATTCCTCCTGCATTAATGTGGAATGCAAAAATGGGCTTTAAGTACAAATACGTACAGTTAGTAATGTATTGTTTTGTTACATGTCATTGACAGAGATATGTAGTGTTTTTATCATATTCTGTATCAAGGACACTTATTGAGACTTCATTATGGTGACTGCCAGAAGTCAGAGAAATGAATAAAAAAATATAAATGATGAGACCTCAAAAATTGAGATAATGTACAAAATAAACAGAAATATGTATGCAGTTTGGACATTTTAGTGAAAATTACTTAGGGGGAGATATATCAAACCTTGGAGAGAGAAAGTACTAACCAATCAACTCCTAACTGTTATTTTTAAAACACAGCCTGTAACATGACAGTTAGATACTGGTTGGTACTTCAACTTTATCCATTTTATATCTCTCCAAGGAAGGTACATCTCCCCATTAATATGAAGAAAATGGGGGTAATTCACTATGCTAAAAATGTACCACGATAGCTTATGTTTGTATGCTCAGTTACAGCATGTCATACTCCCATTCTGCACGGATGCTTTACATGTACAGTATTTCAGTATTCGTACATTCATATGTTCACTTTAGAGTATTGCCAACTGTCACAATTAGACTAACTTCAATAAACAATTAGCATGGCTCATTTGTCTCTTTTTAACTTAATAATATTTTATATACACTGGTTTATTTGTACATATTAATAATATGCATTCTTTATAGTGGGTGAATAGACTGAGAAAACAGAGATCCAATGTAAATGGCAGCCAAACTTAATTTACCATAATTTGTGCGTACCCCAGATGAAACTGAACTTGCACAAGGGAGGAACTGATTTGTAGAGTAGGCTATGAAGCAGCATTAGGTCAATAAAGTATGTCATCACCACTCTCTATACTGCTTCAGCATTGTGATGGAATAACATGTAATAATCTTCTAGAATTAGTAGATCAGATGAAGCAATGATGCAACAGTAGGAAAGTAGAGGACTGGTGTTTCTTTATGGAGGAACATCCTCATCAGTGGTCCCCACAAAGTAGAGGAATTGGATCTGTTCGCAATGTGTGAACTTGAAGAATAATATATTTAATACATTTGCTTTGTTTGCTGTTCCACAGGATAGTGAGGCTAAATGGCTATCTACCATAGGAGGAAGGTATTAAGTGCTTATAGCTCCTCCCCTTTATCACATAACCAGATGGGATTTATGTAGTTTAAAAGCAATGACAGCCCAGTCTAAATGGATCTGCTAGAATGAAAGACATACCAACTTTCCCGGAATCGCCATGAGAGTCGCAAACTTTTGAGAGCTCTCTTGGACTCCCTAGAAAGAGAGAGAAAGACAGAGATTCTCCCACATGTTCCCCACTTTCCGAGTAAAATGTGCATCCAATAGGATGATGATATAATTTGCATTAAATCACATTATCATAGCCCCCTCCCTGTTGTACAATGACGCAAATCCCACACTTTGATCAGTGAGTGGTGGGGCCACTATGATTGCACACCAACCTTCCACCCTTAAACATGGTTATTACCTCCAGGTAATAACCATCGATGAACGATGCGCGCTCCCGATGGTCAGATAACGATATCTGACATCTGATGTGTTTGCAGTCAGATTTGGACGATTCCATTTATTTCAATGCAGTCAAAAATCATTCAAATTGTGCAGATCGTGCAAATCGTTCAATCGTTCATCTGACACATCTGACAAATCTGACCGTGTGTATGCACCATTATCTAGGCCTGGATATCCAAACTCCTAAAGAGAACTGAGGTATACTGTATGCATGCTGTGTTCTTGATCCATTTACATCTGTAGCTATACATGTGCTGCTCTATGACTCCTTTACCTCAGACAATAAAACAAATATGGTTAGAACTTCCCTGTCTTCTCACTGACACAACCATGCTCATTAATGTTGTAGGGTTAATTGGACAACTGCATTGCTGGACAATGTCACAATTAAACTTTTTCTCCAGCATTAATATATTTAATTTTACCACATGGTCGATTTTCCATTAAAATCAATTGGTTAAGCATCACTGTTGTATCAAGAAACACAGATCACAGGGCTGCCTGCAAAACTTTGCAGAAATCTGTCTTAAAAAGTACAGTAGATAAACTTTGCATAGTAATGCACTAATCCAAGAAATTACATACCTCTTTTCCTGTAGGTGTGACATCTGTCAAAGTCTGGAGTCTATTGACTTGAGGCTTGAAACAATTCATTTATATCTCCCCCATTCTCTCTGTCTGTTAAAAACACCACAGTCTCTTATTTAATATGCTGCCTAGGAGCTATCTTCGATTCCCCACTGTCTTTTAAGTGCCACATACATGCCCCCTCTCATTCATTACACTTTTACATATGCAGTGTCACCAGGATCAGACCGTTCTCAAACTGGATGCCTCTAAAACTCTCATCCACTCAATAATCATCTTTCAATTGGACTAAGACAATTTCCTCCTATTTGACCTTCGCTGCTTCCAACATTCTCCACTATAGTCCATCCTTAACTTTTCTGCTCCACCAATTTTTCTCTCCAAATGCTGTTTCTACCTCTCCTCTATGCCAGATTCTACATTTCCTCCATATCTCCTGCAAAGTAAATTGCAAGCTCCACATATTCATCATCAATATCCTGACTCAGTCCTCTGCCCCTATACCACTAATCTTACCCCACACAAACACCCTCTTGTGCTCTGCCTATGACCAATGCGTCTCTTCCCAGGTTGTCTCTTACCACTTAAACTTTGTTGGTGCTGCTCCCCACTTCTGGAACTCACTCGCCTTCTGCATTGGACTGTCCAACTTTCATCACAGCTTTAAATAGGTTCTTAATACCCATCTCTTTATCAAAGTCTCCAACTCTTCACCTAACCCACCCTTAATGTCACCACACACTTATTCACTCTTCTGTGTCACTCCTATTTGTGCACCCCTTGCCGATAGATTGCAAGCTTTCATGAGCAGGGCCCTCTTCCCTTATGTACTCTTCCTTTCTTTGAAGATGTTATAGAAATCTTGTAAGGGTTCCCTTTGGTCATTCAATGGAGGGGGTGACAAGATTTTTTTACATTGTGCACATCAATTAAGTGGATAGTATTCAAAGACCACAAGTGGGTTAATAATACTCACCCTTGATAAATCAATATGCTTTGGACATTCATTTCTAGCATCCGATGTCCACTGGTTTGAGATGCAAATGTAAAATAGGGACAAATTAGAGGATGATATTGATATAACTAATAAAATAACAAAAATAAATAAAAAACTTCTGCTCCGTTAGTGCTAAAAAATAAATGGCTTATTGTCATAAAAACATACACAAAATAATTCTCTACAAGATAATAGGCCATAGTAAAAAAAAAAAAGCAATATCTAATAGATGTTATAATATACTGTACTAAGTGATATTACATTTTTTTTTTAAAAAGTGTTCCGCGGAACATCCATCCGTTACATCAGGCAAGAGTGCCAGGTCCCCCAGTATCAGTAGGGAGATACCATTTGTACACTGATCTGTAGTAATGTAAAACATCAAGCAGATCCACTTGGTATAACAGCTCTATTCATTTGCTATTTAGTAGTGCATAGTGCATAATGGGAAAGCTTCATAAGTATTAAGTGGTATAGTCCACCATCACTAAAGTATCTTACAGTATATCCTTTAGATGTAAGTTTCATATGGGGTCCACCAAATCCATCCATTTTTTTAAAGGAAAATCTGACTACTGAGCAATGTTTAAAGGGACTGGAGCTCGATATCTATGTGCCATCATCTGACACTAGCTCAGCAACATCAGACATTAATCCTCACCATGTGCAGCCCTTAAGAGTGGGTAGAGGTGCCAAATATCTTTACTGATGTCAGATTAGTGAAAATTATCATTCGTATCAGCATTGACTTTTGAAAAAAGACTTTTCTCCATGGGCTACATATAATGTACCTTTATTGTATAAATTCGCACTGCCCTTCCTACTGTAGCTCCTGTCCACTCTTACAAAAAACTATATATATTTTTTTTCAGTATTTTGTTTACTATAAAATGTATTTTCACATTATTATTTTTTTGTTTTTCAGGTGTTATCACTACGTCATTGTCTGTAGAATTTGCAAGCCATTATTGTTAATCAAAAATATATTCACATAAACCACAGGGATTGAGGAGATTTTGCCAGTTTGCTGTAGACTGCCTCTCTAAACCTGCCTGCCACATTAGAACTTTAATGTGTGGCCCACTGCGTTGCCAAACCATTGTTAATCAAAGGCCTTTTTATTTGAGGTTTGGAAACTATAGAAACTGAGCCGCTCTTTGAATGACTCGAGCCCTCGAAAAGATCTTTCAACAAGAGAAACATGATATTTAGGCAACACGTGTTGAATACCACTCTACAATAATCCCACATGAGAATGGACTAAGCCAAATTACCCATCCTACACATTTACCAATTGTCTCAGTGGGATTGTTCTTTTCGAAAAAAATTACTTCTATTAACATTGCAGCCCTGTAACAAATGTTTACAGGGCTGCAATATTTACAAATTGTTACCCCAAATCACACCAAACATGCCAACTTTTTACACTTTAGATTTAAAAATTTAGTCATTGCACAAACTGTTACCTATCAGAATATAAATATATATATATATATATATATATATATAAATATAAAAGTTTATACTGTTGTCATTTTTTTAGGTAGTACAATATGCACAGTAGAAAAATCATTTATTTATTTTGGATTGTGTCTAGACAATTTATTTTTTGACAGGTATTTATATAGCACTCGCATAATCTGCATCCCTTTGCAGAGAATATTGCCCAGCCCCCAGTCCCTTACAATCTATATTCCCTGCCACATGCAGAAATTGCAGTACAGTACCTGGGGAACCCCAGAGAAGTGCAAAGGGAAAAATACAAACTGCACAGATAGGGCCTTGGTGGGAATCAAACTCAGGACCTCAGTGCTGTGAGGCAGCAAGGTAACTAATGCACCACCATGATGCCCATAGCCAACAGGCAAACATTAATGAGCAAACATTCCTATTCTCTGTCATTAGGTCTCATAAAAGATGAAAACTGTGCTCAAAAAGTTTTGAGCACAGTAGACACAGAAAATTGTTGTTATGTTATAATGAACATTTTTTCAATTGGTTAAGCAGTTGCCTTGTGTGGCCGACAATGTTACAAAAGATGTTAAAAGGTTTTCTGTAGGGCAGATATACACAGTGTGCCTCAAATTGTATGTTTTCTGTATTTAGGGAAATAGTGGCAGCTTTTTATGCAGTACACAAATACTGTACAACTTTATTTTAAGACTGCAAATTATAGCTTAATTAGTATGAGTTTTCTTCCCAACTCCAAATCTATGTGCATGTTTAACTGCTTAACTAATGAATGTTTTGTCACCCCTGTGCTGAGCCTATTTTTGCACTGTGGGCCTGATTCAGAGACAGACGGTAATGCAATCGCAACTGCATTCTCTCACGGTTCGCAGTTACTAAAATATGCTAATGTCTTCTAAAGCACTGCCTAGCATATGGATGCCATTGCTGCCTACTCATATCCATATGACGACATGCAACAGCATAAACATTGGTACCATTGATGCACATTGGGCAGCCATGCTGCATATGCGTCAAGTCTGCCTAGCCACAAACACTGCAGCTCTCCTGACACACAGAGTTTTCATGCTGCACAGGAGATCATAATAACTCATTTATGCTCGCCCATGTAACGACATACAGTATATATGGTCAGATACGCCTGCGTTCTTCTAGAGACAATCTTTAGAATGTAAGCTCTTACGAGCAGGGCCCTCTACCCCCTTGTGCTTCTCCTAATTTTACTTTCATCAACTTCTTACTCCTCACTAGGGCACCTAACACATGGTTGCTTTGCTCTGTTGCTTATCTGGGTTTTATGGTTGCTAATGTAGCAATGTATATTATGCTTGTCCTCATCCTGTATTGTATTGCACTGTATGTCACTGGCCAACCTGTTTATTTATGCACTTTGTAAGGTGTTGCGGAACACTTGTGGCACCATATAAATAAATGATAATAATAAAGATAACCCCCAAGAGGACATAGATTATTGAAGTGACAGATGAGAGTCTTGAATGGCGATGGAAAAATTAGAGAACTGGCTTCTGAAAGAAATAAGCTATGGTGGGAGGTAGCAACTTTAGAGAAGTATCAGGCAGATAAAATCATTCCAAAAAGGCCTTAGAATCAAGATAACCCCATCTTTCAACGACAATAGTGAAGAGTTCCTGAAAGAGTGGTACAGTACATGGTATTGAACACTTGTTCCTTCTCACTTATCAAGTTAATTTTACAGGAAAGAATGGCAAAATTAAAAGAAATCAATGAAAAAATTGTTACACTGCAAACATTAGTAAGATCCTTTCAGGACATGCCAGAATTTATTATATTAGAAAAAAATAGAGTTTAAAAGTAAGAAAAATAGGAGGGACCTTGTCACTAAAAAACAAAAGAAGCTAATAAGAGACCAGGATTACTAGCAGCACAAAATTAATATATATAAAACAAATGGTCCCTCAAAGGAATCAGCTGCCAGTGATCTAAAGACACCTAAAAAAGAATATTACAATCAAAGATAAAAACCAAGAAGTAAGGTTTATCATGGAAAGAGAAAAAGAGAAACACCACAAACTCAGGTCAAGTAGAGAAGGGACTATAAGACCCCCATGAAATGCAATATGATTCTCTCCCCTATAAGAAGGAGGTCGTATATACGGGAAATATAAAAACCTCCAAAAAAGACATATAAGGTTTAATAGATCCCTATATAGAGAGGAACGAACACCAACATATCCATCTAATAGGGATTGGAATCATCTCAAGAAATTTTTCAGAAACTGATTATATTCAAATAAAAAAGGACAGACTGGAAAATTTCACATCAAATAGATATCATGTCTTGACTCAAGATGAGTATACACCAAGACCTTTTTTATGGAGAGAACAAAAACCATACAGCCAAAGAAGATAGAGAATATAAAGTATAGAGGGACCAGAGGTGGCAGAAGAAAACCAAAGGGAAAAACTAAGGATAAAATCAGTAAGGACACTGATGGTTCCCCTATCTCCAAAGGTACAAAAATTTTAAATTTAAGTAAAAAACCCTAACAACCTATGAATGCAGTCTTTTAAGCAACGGGCTCATGTTTGCACCCACTAAGAATATGGACTCTTTCAATACATATATAGATGCTCAAAAATGTGTCCGTAAAGACACCTTCAAAACATTTTTTGAAACTAAAAATACAGAAGACATGACAGTAGAAACTGCAGAGAGGAATCAATTAAGTCAAAAATCTCAGTTCTACCCCGCTCATATCAAAGGGAGCTGCGTTGAAGGCTTTGGCAAAGCGGTAACCGAGTATCTTGAGAAATAAAAGGACGACAAACCTAAACAGAATAATTTAACTAAAAAAGAGAGACAGGCAATGAAAGATTTAAGAAAAGACCAAAACATTATTATAAAACCCTGTTGTAAAAAGGGGGGGGTCATCATAATGGATAGAGAGTCTTACACAAAATAAATGTATTGGCAACTCCAAGAAGGAGGCACTTATCAGAAATAAAAAACTGAACCCACTCAAAGAATAAAACATAGCTTTCAGAAGTATCGAAACAAGTACTTAGAGAAAGGGACCATTGACAAAAAGGAGTTTTATTTTCTATCTATAGATAACCCTAACAATATTCATCCTTCCAAAAATACACAAGAGCACTACCGCACCTCTTGGAAGACCAATCATCTCAGGAGTGAAAGGAATGACAACCCACTTATCTGAGATGATAGAGTTTTATTTGCAACCCCTTGTAATTAGAAACAAATCGTATACTAAGGATACTGTAGCACTGATATTATGAATAAACCAAATAACATCTCTTGGAAAGATTCTATGTTTATCACTACAGCTAATGTCACATCACTATATACGATTGTCTCCCATGTAAAGGGGATAAAAGTGGTTACATGGTTTTTGAATCAATCTACCCTTTCATCAGATAAAAAGGAATTTATCATTGAGGGGATTCATTTTATATTAAGTAACAATTGCTTCTTTTTTTAAGGGAATTATTACATCCATAAAATTGGAACCACCATGGGGACCAAATTTGCGACCAGTTATATAAATCTATTTATGGCGTATTGGGAACATATTATTTGGAGCAATAACCTGGCGCAAAATTTGGCCCTATGATTTTGTTACATTGACAATGTGATTTTTATTTGGGGTGGTCTTAAACAAGATCTTGAGATTTTTTGTGACACACTCAATAACAACAAAGAAAACATACATTTTACCTTTAGTGTTAGCACAGAGTCTGCAAACTTCCTTGATTTAACAGTCTATCAGAAGGAAGGGACTCTGGAAACTAAGGGCTACACCAAACCCACAGACTAACAGCACTATATTAATGTTAAAAGCCAACACAATGAGAATTGGTTGAAGGGTATACCGAAAAGTCAACTATTATGCCTTAAAAGAAACTGTAATGAGAATAAAGAATTTGTCTCATTAAATGAAAAGATGAGTGAAAGCTTCTGCAATCAAGAGTATGCCAAAAAAAGATGTAGATAAAGCCATGAAATAAGTATCCAATATGAAAAGAGAAGATCTCTTTAGTCAGAAAAAAACTTTGGATAAAGATAAAACTAAGTATGATTTTGTCTTTATTACAAGATACAGTGTGAACCATAAAATAATTGGAGACGGTAATCAGAAAACACTGGCACATTCTAAAAATGGGTCTGGTATTGGAAGACCTCATCCCACCTGCTCCCAAGTTTATATATAGAAATGCATCATACCTAAAAACACATCTAGTGAAAAGTGCCCTACCTTTTAATAATAATAATCCAGTAAGAACAGAAGGCTTCATAGGTGCGGCTTGTGTAATTTTTGTAAATTAGTACCCAGTCAGGTATCCAAATTTACTAATTTTACTGTGAAAGGTAATCAGTATCGAATTTAGAATTTTATTACCTGTCACACAAGTATGTTGTTTATTTGATAGAATGCACATGTGGCTTATTCTATGTGGGTCGTACCTCCTGAGTCTTAAAAATGTGCATGGCAGAACATGCAAACAACATAAACAAGGGCCTAGAAACCCACAACCTATAACAGCACTTTAAAACAACTCATGAATGTAGTATAAAGGGTGTTAGTCAATTTCTTGGTATCCAAACCGGTAAAGCCACATGGAAGGATAGGGACGTAGAAAGGATGTTGGTCAAAACAGAAATGTCCTGGATTTTTAAATTGGTTGCTATTTTACCTAAGGATCTCAACAAAGAATTTGAATTGAAATGGTTCCTATAAATATTCCCTTTTTTGTATTTTATTAGATTTTTAAGAGGATGACATTTTGTATATTAGGTATTATTATATATGAAACTGGTATACCATCAGTGAAGATATAATTTCAGAACCATGATCTATATTCTTCTGTTTGTTCGCATTCTGTACCAGATTGAATATGTCCAGGGGCATATCAATAATGGGTGGAGGGCACACCGTCCCCTGGGTCCAGGGGGGACCACACCTAACACACTGCACCCATAGTTTTATACTTACCTCTCCGTAGTGCTGCTTTGCAGTGCCAAAGGTTTTGCAGCAGAGCAGCAAAAATACTGGGAAAATGGCGGTGGCCATTCCCCAGTGATCTGCGCATGCACAGTACTAGTGTGCCCTGGGAAAATGGCGGCCGCACATGCGCAGTAAATTCTGGCACTAATCCAGAATCTACAATGCACTGTGGGAGTGCCAGAGAGAGGAGGGGGCCCGTACGAGGCCCCCCATCTCTCTTAAAATGCCCCTGAATATGTTTATTTTTCATTATTTTATGAGATAATAAATTCATATAAAATCCATTAAGTCAGATATTTTTATTTGATATATCATGTATGTATACATATTTTCTACTTGCACCGGATGTTCGTAAATGAGTATTTCTGGTTCAATAATACTGAAATATTTATAAATTTTTATCATGGAACTTAATTTCCTAGAACCTTAAAGAGAGGCCTCTATTGCTCTTTTTATTGAACTTCGATCATTGTTTTCACTCGGAGTGCTTCTTCTGATAAATTACCATAGACCGGTTGTTTACATTCATCTCCTTCCGGTCCAGCAATATCTATGTTTCTGCTGAGTATGGGAAACTACCTAAAAGCACTCTGGTATCCTAGGTCCCCAGATGGGAGTCTTTCTACTCAAACTCTGCAAAACTCTATTTATTTTTACTTTTAGATCCTGCACGTACCGCAATGTAACTTCCGGTCGGAACCGGAAGTGACTCGCAAGGCAGGGATGTTTATATCAATGAAACTTTATTAACACTAAAGAAGTCCACAGGACCTTTTGTTGCCATTTCTGAGTGCAGTAACCTGGAAATAAATATATGGTTATTTGGTTTAAAATGTTTTAACAGCATATTTACATTCAATGTATGCATTTTAGATATGTATTATTTATATATATGTGTTTGAATACATTTATTAATGATTTGAAGCAATCTACATACTATATGTTATGTTTTTTAACACCTCCGGGTCATAGGACCCATAAATAGCTGACCCACAGCAGATGAGTCCATACCACCCTGAGGAAGAGTTGCTTAACTCAAAACGCATTGGTGTATGGACTATCTGCACTTACCTTTTTGGATAAAAGAACCTTCCATGGATGATCTGGCAGTTTACTTGAAGGGAGGAGGGAAGGATTTCGGATACCTCCCATTATACTTGCTTTGTGGCACCTTGCCATGTGCCGAACACGGTACAGTTCCATTCTATATAAAGTCAGTTGGATATCATGCTATATCGATAATTGCATCATTTATTGTGTGCACTTTGATATTTGCTTTCCTTGTGAACCTAGAGTGACACTTTGGATAAAACCTTCCTTTTAATAAATGTTTATGTGTCTTTGGTATACTGCACCGTGGACTTGTTCTACTTGATATCCCCATGAGTATCAGATGCACACTGGGATATTCCGTTTAAAAATATACAAAACATCATCCATTTGATGACATCACATATTCTTTCTTTGGAACTGTGACATACCAAATAGAAACATATCTTATCATTGGATGAAAAGACCCTACAAAGACAGTATATGTTATAACAGCGCCGTAAGTGTCTTTCAAATTTTTGTTTATTTGTGGACATTCTTTGGTATCTGGTGGATACCAATAGTTTGATGCTGTGGTTGCTACAGGCTAGTGCGCCAATGCTTATTCGTAAAATGTCTTTGTATATACCCTCCCTCTTCATTACCACCCCCAAAAACTGTCTACATGTCACTCCTTTTACGAATGGTTCCCCTATATGAATGTAAATGCGAAGCAATTGCTGTGCATGCGCAGTGTGGCATTCGCATTTGCGCACTAGCAAACAATCGCTTGTTCTGCATAAATATCAGCTTGGCATCCATCTTTGAATCAAGCCCTGTATGCACAGACAACTGTCAAACATCAAAATCAGTCATTTTCAATGCAGTACACCCAAAAATTATACCTTGTTATTTTTTTCAGAAGTCTTCAAATTTCCCGAAATTACCTTTAATTTTGTATATTTCCTTATATAGCAAATAAAATCTACCCAAAATGGCCAAAAAAGTTTTTAATGAAATTATTAGAATGTGAACCAAAATCCAAGTACTGATTTATTTTTAATAATAAGGTTTCTGGAGCTTGCTGCATAATGGCACATCACAGCCCCATTGAATCCTATGATACTGCAGCAGATATCTCCAGTTCTTACATATGGGGATGTGTATGGATGCCGTTTTCCAACAAAATAGCTTTGATACATCCTGCCCAAAATCTGGTAAAGGCTATTCACTGTGTTAGTCCCCATTTAAAATAATTCAAAACAAAATAGTCAAACCTGATGAGTGTGATTTCATATTTATTTCAATGGGCTTTCCAGTGTGTGCTCTATTGAAATGAATAGTCTATTGAAATGTATGGTGAAGAAACTTTGGCAAATACTTTCTTTTTTAAAAATTTTCTCAGTTGGATATAGATTAGTAGTCAACTTCTAGCTCCACAATAACTGTAAAAGCCATACACGGGGTGAACAATATTTATTTCTATGGAGACCCCAAAACCACGTGGTCTCTAGTTTATTAAACTCAAAAGCCAACATTTTTAAAACAAAACTAAAAAATCCCCAAAAATTCCCTCAAATTGTTCAAAATGTTGACAGTTTGTTTGCTATATGTATAAACTCAATATTTACAAAACCAGAGCGTTTGGTTGCTCAATTTTCAATTTTATTATGATGAGTTTAACCGATTTGGTACTGCTCAACAAAATGCCCTTTACTAGATTCTCCATAAATGCCTGTTAGAAAGAGAAATGTAAAAGCTATGTATTTATAACATGTAACTCTGAATATTGTATGCACTTTGTTTTGCTTTGGTAAATGATTAGGGGGAAAAAAACATTTGCTTCATGTTATATTTTCCGATAACATCCTCTTGTGCTTGATACTGTTACAGTCTAAGCCATCACCAAACATGCCTCCATTTATCTTTGCGTATGTATATGTTTTGCAATTTGCATTAATGACTTTGAACTCTCCCTGACCTATTTGTAAAGTAAACAAAGTTAATGATTAGCTGGAAGACACCAGAGATGGTGGACATTGGTCAACAAATGTAATTAGAGCCAAACATTACTTCTAATGTGCAGGAAAATGTCCTTGGCTACAGATTTCATTTAACATTTTGTGTGGTGGGGTGTGAAATATTGGAATCAGGTCAGTAGGCGAAAACAGATTCTAGCTTCAGAGAAAGTTAAACATAGACAAATTCAGTTGATTGATTAGTAATTGAAATACACAAGAGTGGATCATAAATAATATTCATCACATCATATTCAATATTCAGCATGCTTAGAGACATTATTATTGAACCTGCATAAAGTAGGCAGTTCTGTATGTGTGGGGGCTTAGATTCATCTTTAGTAGTTGGGAGTAGATATATAACAAATTATAAAACTTGCTTCAATGTACAATTGTATTAAAATTGTTATTTTTTTCAATTAAAAAAAAAAATCAAAATTTTTACTCTATTATATTTTCTTATTTACTGCTTTAAAATTAAATGGGCAATTCAGCACGGTCCAAAGGATATTATTTAATAATATGATGCAATGTGCTACTGTACATTGTATAATGACATGGTGCAACATTAAATGTGCTGTAAGTTTTAGTAAGCAATCAGATTTAGCTTACATTTACAGTATTTGTGGGGTAGTTTGGAAAATAAAAAAATAAACCAAAAAAATGTACACAAGCTCCAATGAAAAAATTATGTTTTTCAATACAATATACCATAGAATGTAAGCAGCTTATTACAAATCAAATAATGATAGCTTGTGTTTAATAAGTATTCGAGGCAAAAACAGCAGTAAATGTAGTACTCCAAAGCAACAAAACTTTATAAAAACAATTAAATTGGAATTGGGAAAATCACATATATTTTCTCTAGAGAGCACATTACAGTCTAAATTGTCATAAATTCACATAAGTTTTTGAGTAATCTTAAGGATATCAAGATATTTTGTCAAAAATACTGTTTCAAAATGTTGCAGTTTGCTATGATTTTTCACAATGCATATCTGTTAGATGTGATATGAAAGATTGATTATAAATATTTATTACCAATTAAAATATTTATTTTCTTTTGAAGCCATGCATCTTTCATGCATTTGACTTAAAATTTCCATATGACCTCGCACCATTTGAAAATGGGAAATAGAAGTTACACTTACAGGAATTCCTATCATCTTTTTTATGAGAGTTCATTAGTAGAAATCCTTGTATCAAGTTGTAGATTGTATGTGACTTTATAGCTCTTCATCAGCCTTCAGAGAGGTAATCTTACAGCTCCTTACATGCTATGTATTTTCACTACACTTTATTAATCATTTTTTTATTTTCTTCTATTCTCAAGTGCATTGTGCTACTTTATAGCAGTATCTCTAATGCAGTGACAAAGTTTAACATCATGAATATTATTTTATGATTGATTTAAAGCCCAATTTCATTTATAAAGGAAAAATATTATCATGACTGGGCAAGATTCCATCATGAGTATTATTATTATTATTATTATTATTATTATTATTAATAATTGATGCTAATTTTTGTAGAAGTCTTTCTAGAAAATTGTGTACACAGAGATTTGGTTCAAAACTGAAGCCCTGACATAACTTCTGTACATAGGATGCATACAATAATAGCATTTCATTTTTTCCAGTTATTTTCATATTTGTAAATTAAAGCGACAGACAGGGCTAACATTATATCAATGCTTATGAATTTAAACTTAATTGGAAAACCCAAATATGTTCTTAATATTACTTTATATTAAGAATAAAAATATAAATGTATTAAATGAATCTAAAATCAGCTTACATAATTATATAAAATTATTTGTATTATTGTGTGTTTTCATAAACATTTCCAATTCATCAATTATCATAAGTCAATGAATCCAATCTATAAAGAGTACAATTTTTTGTATGGTTTTACATGGTAAACGGAAGCATAGAGGGAAATGTAATAGATTATGATTTTTTTTGTGAGTTTTGTGCGAGTTTCTTCTGAAACTCGAAGCATCTAATAGGCTGTGAGATTTGTGGTGCCTGCATAACTTGCATGTGATGCCATGCGAGTTTGCTGGCGAGAAAACCTGCAAAGATCTCACAAATATCAAAGCGAGTTTCATTACATGCGGGCTCCTAGCTTTGAAAGTGAAGTAGTAATTGGTCTTCCAGAGTCACATCAGTTAGACATCATTTGCCCTATAAAATCATAACTTTTGCACTGATCTCACTGATAGGTTTTGGGAAGGTGGAGACAGCTTAGACAGTGTGGTGTGTTTGGTTTGTTGCTGGATGGCTACTAGGAAGAGGATGGAGAGTCAGGAGAGCAGTGAGGAGGGGGATAATATTTATTTTGATCCCCAGAGATAGTGGAGGAGGATGAAGAGGATGAGGGGGAGGTAGAGGGAGGGGCTGTGTTGTGTGCCCCAAGCAAGACTAAAACTGTGCAGTGGTGCAAGCAATTGTACCAGTGCATGAGAGGCTGCTAGGGACAGAGGCACACCGCACATCCCTGGCCCGCCAGAAGGCTTCATGACAGAAGGTTTGTGAGGCTGTGAGTTCCTGCAAGCAGTGTGTTGACAACTGTAGAGGTTTAGAAAGCTAAAATGGCAGAAGAGCTGCATGAAAGCAGGAAGACCGGGGGTGGCCCAGCCATCTGAATCCACTCCACTTCATTTGAGGAGCAGCTGAAGCAAACGTCATCCCATTGACAAATACAGTATAAAGTAGTATATGTGAAGCAGATTGTCTGTTTCACTTTAAATACATACTCCTAAGGGGCCACGCGGTCACAAACTTTCATACAGCTGCTATAGCAGAAAAAAATAATATTATGAAAAGCAAGTACTACATACATACTAGCTAACCGTCTAGCATGTCTCCACCTTCAAACTTCTCCCATAGGGATGATTAGCACAGGATATAGGCATCATGACAAGATCCTGGATAACCTAAAACCACACAGAGTATGAGGTGAACATCACAGACCACCTGCATATTCAGGGAGTGGAAATGATACCTATTCACATACAGTACACTTCCCCCTTCAAGTCTGGTGCTCTGAGCCCAATCTGGGTACAATCTTCGGCTCCAATGACATTTGGGAATCCTGCAAGCCTATGGAAGTTGACTCAGACCTGGGGAATGATATATTTGTACACCATATTTTCTTTAAAGAACATAATACTTGAGTTAAATGCCTGGAAAAAGTGGCCTGTGTAATCCCCAACACTTTACAGCTCACAAACTGAAAGAAGCCTGTTGCAAAAAAGTGCAGGGCACACAATAATTTATTGTCGCAGCTCCTCAATTACCGGTTTCCGGCAACACTGGTCCCCTGCTCTTAGGATAGGATATGTAGTGGGCAGGAGATCCCCAACGCCCAACGGGCCCAGGTGAAGGGGTGTGGCTTCATTGCAGAAGTCATGGCCACGCCCCCTTGAGCTAAAGAAAAAAAAAACACTTTTGCAGGGTGGGGAGCGGGGCGCTGTGAGCCAACCAGCCCGGCGCAAAGCAAGAGGGGGGTGCATTCAGTGTGATCTCTCCCCCCCCACAGACATAGGAGACCACTGCGAGCAGTCTCCCACTGCAGCCCAGCACATGCTGGCAAGTTAGACTCCACACCTCTGTACTGGATATTAGCCAATCCCAAAGTATGGACAAGCACCTAATATCCATCAGTGATATGTGACATTTATGAAGGCCAGACTCTGCATAGTTAATGGAGACAAAGGTTCTAAATCACTCTCATCTGCTTGTATAAGTTCAGGAGGTTTGTGCGGTTATGCCTAAAAAGCTGCACCGCCTCCTGATTTCAGAGGGAGTCCAGGCCCAAACGAAGTCTTTAGGTTTGTCTGGCACATACCGTAATGGGACGGTGGGTCTGGACCCTCCTCCTGCATTGCTCCTCACTAGTCAAGAACCCAGACATGTACAGCTCATAGGAATTCAGATAATTTGCACCCACACAGGTAAAATGGAGGTAGGTATGGTTTATATAGGGGTTTTATAAGTGTTCAGGCCATCTTCTGTGTTAATAGGCCTCAGACCCTAATTTACAGTAAAGTCACACAATAAACTAGCCATCCTGTGATCAGCCTATAATTTCACATGTTTATTTTTGCAAGTATGCGACACGCAGCCTATTACATCCTGAGAGTTGTATGTTTTACATGGGCAACATCTGGATGGCGTGTTTTACCGGTGGAGAATGGTTTTCAGAGTTTGATGCGAGTTTACATGCTCTCAAAGCTTATAATATACAGTCAGGTGCATAAATATTGGGACATTGACAGAATTTTCATATTTTGGCCTCTATTCACCACCATAATGGCTTTGAAATGAAACAAACAATATGTGCTTAACTGCAGACTTTCAGATTTAATTTGAGGGTAATTACATCCAAATCAGGTGAACGGTGTAGGAATTACAACGGTTTCTATATGTGCCGCCCACTTTTTAAGGGGCCAAAAGTAATGGGACTATCAACTCAAAAGCTATTTCATAGACAGGTGTGGGCTATTCCCTCGTTATTTCATTATCAATTAAGCAGGTAAAAGGTTTTGAGTTGATTCTAGGTGTGACATTTGCATTTGGAATCAGTTGCTGTCGACTCTCAATATGAGATCCAAAGAGCTGTCACTATCAGTGAAGCAAGCCATCATTAGGTTTAAAAATCAAAACAAACCCATAAGAGAGATAGCAAAATCATTAGGTGTGGCCAAATCAACTGTTTGGGACATTCTTAAAAATAAAGAACGCACCAGAGAGCTCAGCAACACCAAAAGACCCAGAAGACCACGGAAAACAACTGTGGTGGATGACAGAAGAATTATTTCCCTGGTGAAGAAAAACCCCTTCACAACAGTTGGCCAAATCAAGAACACTCTCCAGGAGGTAGGTGTATATGTGTCAAAGTCAACAATCAAGAGAAGACTTCACAAGAGTGAATATAGAGGGTTCACCACAACATGTAAACCATTGGTGAGCCTCAAAAACAGGAAGACCAGATTAGAGTTTGCCAAACAACATCTAAAAAAGCTATTACAGTTCTGGAACAACATCCTATGGACAGATGAGACAAAGATCAACTTGTACCAGAGTGATGGGAAGAGAAGAGTATGGAGAAGGAAAGGAACTGCTCATGATCCAAAACATACCACCTCATCAGTGAAGCATGGTGGTGGTAGTGTCATGGTGTGGGCATGTATGGCTGCCAATGGAACTGGTTCCCTTGTATTTACTGATGATGTGACTGCTGACAAAAGCAGCAGAATGAATTCTGAAGTGTTTCGGGCAATATTATATGCTCATATTCAGTCAAATGCTTCAGAACTCATTGGACAGCGCTTCACAGTGCAGATGGACAATGACCCGAAGCATGCTGCAAAAGCAACCAAAGAGTTTTTTAAGGCTAAAAAGTGGAATGTTATGCAATGACCAAGTCAATCCCCTGACCTGAATCTGATTGAGCATGCATTTCACTTGATGAAGACAAAACTGAAGGGAAAATGCCCCAAGAACAAACAGGAACTGAAGACATTTGCAGTAGAGGCCTGGCAGAGCATCACCAGGGATGAAACCCAACGTCTGGTGATGTCTATGCGTTCCTGACTTCAGTCTGTAATTGCCTGTGAAGGATTTGCAACAAAGTATTAAAAAGTGAAAGTTAGATTTAGGATTGTTTAGTTTGTCCCATTACTTTTGGCCCCTTAAAAAGTGGGAGGCACATATAGAAACCGTTGTAATTCCTACACCGTTCACCTGATTTGGATGTAATTACCCTCAAAATAAATCTGAAAGTCTGCAGTTAAAGCACATCTTGTTTGTTTCATTTCAAAGCCATTGTGGTGGTGAATAGAGGCCAAAATATGACAATTCTGTCAATGTCCGAAATATTTTGGCACCTGACTGTATACGATGAATGCAAACTCGCTTTATTGGAGGAAAAATCTCATGTTCTTAGATATCTCAACCTATTACATTTACCCCATGGTATCTTTCAGTAAAACGGAGGTGCAAAAAAGAAGTAAAAAACTGTCTTGTCCATAATTAGCTCAGAAGCAGTGATCAAACATTTTTTATTTTGCAAAATCTTACCTTTCATCTGATAATAATTTTCAATTCTCCAATCCTCCAGAGTGAAGTGCTTTTACTTTACAGTAGGTCCACCAAGAGAAAGCATCCAGACTGTTACCACTGTGTTTGCACATACAATTACAGACTGCAATCCTAACGCGCTTTTCTGCCTCTGTATTCAGAAAGATAAAACCTTAATTCCAGCCTGGGATTTTCAACTTGGCTAATCAGTATAGATCATTAATTTGTCCACAGGTAAAAGACTTTGGGCCTGATTCAGACCCACTCGCGAGCGGCTGTCCGCTCGCAAG
Organism: Taudactylus pleione; assembly: GCA_031769625.1. Classification (NCBI taxonomy): domain Eukaryota; kingdom Metazoa; phylum Chordata; class Amphibia; order Anura; family Myobatrachidae; genus Taudactylus; species Taudactylus pleione. The sequence goes on from JAUIMM010000353.1 coordinate 2,865,568, forward strand.
TGGGTCGATGCTATGGACTGAGCATGCGCACGACGGAGGGAAAGTCCTTCGCTCGTTGTGTCCGATCAAAGGGTGCGTGCTGTCAATGTTGATTGACAGCACGCCCCCTTTGGTGGGCGTGCCGGGGGCGTGCCTCCCTGACGGGGGCGTTCCCACGGGAACGCCTCCCGTCAGAAGCCGGCCCACTGACATCACTAGTGATGTCAGTGGGAGTGATTTTGGCTCTGATAGAGCCAAAATCACTCCGGAGCTTGCGGTTGAAAACCTCAACCGCAGGCTCCGGCTCGCAAATTCGATGGTCGCGATGGTCTCGACCATCGCGACCATCACAATGCACGCTCGTATAGCCTGTGGGTGGTGACCCACAGCTATACGAGCGTCCAGGAGGACGCTCCATGAAAATGGAGCCCGGCCCTCATTCAGAGCGTGCGCTCTGCTCAGAGCATACGGCTCTGAATGAGGGCCTTTGTATTTCGAAGAATACAATTACTAAATACATAGTCAACATTTATATAATGCCTCCTGCGGTAAATCAAAGTATTATAGTTAAATATTAAAATGAGATTGGCAAACAGGCTACAATAATTTTTTAATAGTATCAGAGAAAGGATACAATATGAAACCTAGGAATTAGAGGGGTAATTAGTTAATTGAATTGCAGGTATTATTTATACTGCAACTAGTGGACTAATTTTGAATTATACATTTTATGTTTAAAAAATCTTTGGATAGGTTATAATATACAAGTTGCATTATTTGTAATTGAATGAATAAGTAAGACCTACTGTATTACTGTTTGGCCTAATTGTTCCAGTTTTAAAGAAGGAATGAACATACGGTATGCCTTACAGAGATTTAGCTGCTTGCTATTTGTGAAGGCGAGATGCCATATATCCCATGAACCTTATGTGTACCCAAACAGGTAGTAATATAAAATAGTGGTTGCTCAGATCAAATTAATGGTCCTTCACAGGTGCTTGAAAAGTAAGGGACTATAAAAAAAATAACCCCAGTACACTGCAAAAGACCAGCAATAAGATTTGAACATGACATGATAATAGAAATCCAGAGATCTTAGTTGTATATATTTGCAAAGATATGTTTAAGCACCGGGCTGCATCAAGACGTCTCTGTACCAATGTCCCTAACACTACATGATAATAGCACCCACTCTGGGTCATATAATTGCATACTATTATACAGAGGCGTTACTAGGGTTGGTGTCACCCGGTGCTGTAATGCATGGTGACACCCCCCCCACCAAAAAAAATAAATAATGGGGACCAAGGTGTGCAGCTCCACAAACTCTTCCCCTTACCAGTCCAGCAGTTACACTGTGCCCCTCCCAGAATGCCGGGGACACCCGGCGGACATTATGACGCCACGCCCGGTATTCTGGGCAGCAGTGCTTAAAATGTTCGTAGAGGTGGAACGACCCCCCCCTCCTCCCTTCCTTGGCAATATATCAGTAAAAGGACAGCGTGCGCCTAAGGCACATGGTGCAAAACAGGGGCGTGATCTCAAAAGAAAGGGGCATGGTCATACAATACTATCCCCAATTCAAATTCCGCCACACAGTAGCACAATCTTATTCACATTACACTGCACATAGTGCTCCTGATGCACATTACACCATAATTTCCCTTATTTATGTTACGACACACAGTAGTGACCTCTTTAACACAATGCCCACAGTAGTGTCCCTTCTACACAATGCCCACAGTAGTAGTGCCCCTTATACAATGCCCACAGCAATAGTGTCCCCTCCCTCTTCCCACACAGTACAGAAACTGTAAGTCAGATGTGCAGTCTTCAGCAGACTACAGGTACGGCTAGTATCGACCCCAGGCAATCCAGCCCTGTGCGGCCGCACACACCTCTGCTTATGGCCCTGTATATCTATAGATTTTAGTGTGTGTGTGTGTGCCAGGCATGTCAAACTCAAAATACCAACCAGGCCGAATATTCAAGGTCTAAGAGAGTGTGAGCCACAAGAAAAAAACATAGTCCTATATGGAATTTTGAAAGGGTGATTATTAATGAAAACCAATGTAGTGCCCCTTATGCAATGCCGCCTGTATTAGAGCCCCTTATGCAATGCCACTGCAGTTGTATCCATTATACACTGGGAGTATAAGAGCCCCTTTTCCAATGCTCCCTGTATAAGACCCCATTATGCAATGCCCTCTGTATTACAGCCCCTTATGCAGTGCCACCAGTAATGCCCCTTATGCAGTGCCCCAGTAGTGCTGCTTATGCAATGCCCCCGTATTAGCGTCACTTACACAGTGCCCCCAGTAGTGTCCATTATGCAGTGCTCCCAGTATTGCCCCTTATGTAGTGCCCCTTATTCAATGACCCCTGTATTAGAGCCCATTATGGAATGCCCCCATTAGTGCCCATTATGCAGTTCCCCTTATGCAATGCTGTCTTACCCTTCTTCTGTTCCAGGCTGCTGCTCCATAGTCACTGCGGCTCCTCTCTCTTCTCTTCAGTGCCGCTGTCCACCGTGAAAGAGCCGGGTGCCTGTCAATTCCCCTCTACATCTGTATAATAAAGTTTATTATCCGGCGCGTGTGACGTAATGATGTCACGTGCGCTGGGTAATAAACTTTATTATACAGAGGCAGAGGAGGAATGACAGGCACCCGGCTCTTTCACGGTGGACAGAGGGCTCCAGTAAGGCAGATTGTCTGGACAGGCAGTAGCGGTGGAGGGAGCGGCGGGCGGGTGGATGGAGGTGTCAAAGTGTCCGGGCCAGTAATCCCGACTGTCCCCATCTCCTGATGGTGGCAGAAGTGTGGCGGCGGGGGGTGCGGGCATGAGTGTGTGGATTTTTGTGTCACCCTCTTGTAGGGTGACACCAGGTGCGGCCCGCACCCCCCGCACCCCCCTTGTGACGCCACTGCTATTATGCCACATGATAATATCACATACATTAATATATTTAAGCTGAGAGCCAACTCACCTGGAGGTACCCCAGAATCCTCCAAATAGCACTACAGGAACAAGCGCACCCTCCCAATGCTGGTCCCATCCATGCCTCTCAGAACAGTAATATAAAATACAGTAGCTGCTCAGATCAACTTAATGGTCTAACACAGGTGCTTGAAAAGGGAGGGATTTACTCTAGACAGTGTGCTGGGGGGAATTTTCTTTATTTTTTTATAGTCTAACTTTGGGCGCTCTCTGCACTTATTTAGGTGGGACCCCCTTTTGGCTCAAACTACTATAATATTTGGATCTTGTCAGTGGCGTATCTATAATGGGTGCAGGGTGTGCAGTGCACACGGGCCCCCGTGTCCAGGGGGGCCCACACCGCACACCCTGCGCCCATTTATCTAAAACTTACCTCTCCGAGGTCCCGCATCAGGTCTCTCAGCGCTGCTCAAAATGCCGGAATTTATCCGGCATTTTGCGCATGCACTGTGAGGAAATTGCCAGGAAAATTGCTGCTGTGCCATTTCCTCAGCGATCGGCGCATGTGCAGTAGACTCTGGGTACACTCTAGTGCCCAGAGTCTACTGATTCAGCTGCCTGCCGCCAGTGAGTGAGAGGAGGGGGCCCGTGACGGGGGATGCACATGGGCCCCCTTCTCTCTAAAGATGCCCCTGGATCTTGTTCACAGCTATCGATCAAAATGACACAATTATAGTATACTTTAGAGACTGAGGGCCTGATTCAGAGCTCTGAATCAGGGCGTCTTTGTTTTTTTTGGAGCGTCCTCCTGGACGCTCACATAGCTGTGGGTTACCACCCACAGCTTATGCGAGCGTCCATGATGATGGTCGCGATGGTCAAGACCATCGCGACCATCGTGCTTGCGACGAGACCCTGCGGTAGGGTCTCGGTGACCGCAAGCCCTGGAGTGATTTTGGCTCTATCAGAGCCAAAATCACTCCCACTGACATCAATGGTGGGAACGCCTCCGTCTGGCAGCCACACCCCCGACACGCCCACCAAAGGGGGCGTGCTGTCACTCAACATCGACAGCACGCCCCCTTTGGTGGGAGACCCGGAGTGACAGCTTGGCTGTCGCTATCTGGGTCTTGCGCATGCGCATGACGGAGCTCCCTCCGTCATGCGCATGCGCACTAGGGCACCATCGACCCACTTGCGAGTGCTCACCGCTCGTGAGCGGGTCTGAATCAGGCCCTGAGTACACACAATGGATACACACAGGTACTCTGTTTCTCTCCCAGTGACTGCAGCCATATGTGACCTTGATACATTCAGTTTATTATTAAGACTTGCTACTAAGGGGTCTAGTTACTAAGCAATGTTAGGAGACAGAGTGAAAAGTGATAAGGTGCCAGTCAATCAGCTCCCAACTTTATCACTTATCACTTTTCACTCAGGGTCTGATTCAGAGCCGCTCGTAAGTGGCCGCTCGTTCGCTCTGAGTGATGTTCGCACAACTGCGCATGCATATAGGTCGTAATGCGCATGCGCAAACCAGTCATTGCGGTCGGAAATTGTGCACTCGCAAAACAGCGAGGGGCTGCTAATTTGATTGACAGAATGTAACGTTTGTGGGTGGTAACAGGGGAAGGTGCTTGAAAACGGGGGAGTGGAGATCCAAACGTTTAATGGGAGTGCATAATTAGTAAAGGAGCGTCATCCTACCACAACCACTGCGAGCAGTTCAGATGCCTTTCGATGTTCCCGATGAATCTAATACCGAAGATGACGTGTGATGCGAACGGCAAAGGGACGTCTTTACACAATAGTGAGCGCATTTTTTGTTCGCTCGCTCAGACATAGAGGTGTCAACTTACCGCAAAGAGCGAGCTCTCAATTTAAATAGCCGGCCCCTTTTTTAGAACGACTGTCTGCAAATAGCGTCCGGCTCTGAATCAGGCCCTCTGTCTCCTAACACTGCTTAGTAAATAGACATCTAAGTTATTTATCTGTATGATCGCTTTGTACTATTGAACAGGTTACTTGACTGCCTGATGTGGTATCCTGGGGCGCAGATGGGGGGGGGCGGGTACTAATTACCCGGGCACGGGCTTACTGGAGGGGCCCGTGTCTGGTACCCATCCCCCCTCCTATTTCATCAAAGCAGCCCAGCACACGCTGCTGTGTGCTGGGCTGCAGTGGGAGACTGCTCATGGCTGCTATGAAGCAGCCACAGCAGTCTACTATGCCTGTGGGGGGAGCGATCAAGCTGATCACGCCTCCCACTGGTTATGCACCGGGCTGAGGGTCCCAGAGCGCACCCCTCGCCAGCGCGCAGCGCCGCTTTGTGGCACTGCAAAACTTGTGGCTTTTTTTCTCGATGGGGGCGTGGTCACGCTCCCGCGATTAGGCCATGCCCCCTTTACCCGGGCCCGCCGTGGCTCTCGGCGGGCCTGGTGGTATCCTGCAACTGCAAGGTACCAATTAATTCCTTTGCCGACACTGCTCAGGCCACTGCAGCTATAATGAACTGCTGCCCCACAATTCACCAGGCACATCTAGGTTGCATGCACAGCCTGAAGTGACAGTAACTGTACAGAGAGGGCAGTTAATGACTGTAACAGTGGAGGCAGAGCGGGACAAGTAGGTGCTGGGTGATCTGCACGTCAAGGTAAAAGGGAAAAAGACAGCTCCAGGAATAGGTGGTGGGATTACATACAGCCGCTGAGAGTAAAAAGAGAAATCAGTGAACAGAGAAAGGAGGAGTTTGAGGAAACAGCATAAAGCAACAGCTGATTGGGTTGCTCCGTGAACGAAATCTCCCCGTGTGTCCCCAGCAGGGGTGTGCTCAGTGTTATTAACAACACTCAGCACAAACACTGAATGAAATCAATAACGATTTCGTTCAGTGTTGGGCTCCCACCCTCATCCCTGAACATGTTCAACCTGACAATATAGTCAGGTTGAACAAGAGGTTCGGGTGATGAACGGCAACTTCCAACTACAAACGGGAGCATGCATTGGTAGTTGACATTCATCGTTTTGGCCCCAGAAACTGAACAATTTTTGAATGAACGATAGCGACATCGTTATTGTTCAGTCGTCCAAAAAATCAACCTGTGTGTACGCACCTTTACACTTAACGCAGACAGCCAGCAGTTGTTATCATACCTGACTTTACCCAAATTCAGAGGGAGAGATGATTCACTAGTGATACTCAACACTGAGGGGTCTATTCATCATCACTTAATTTACACAAAAGCAGGTGAAAATGAAAGCTTTCACATAAGTTTGTATAAATTAAGTCTCAGGGCCATTCATCAAGTTCAGAAAAAAACTATTTTTACAGAACTTGGTGGTGTTACTGTATGCCATCCTGAGATGGTGTACAGCTCTCCATAATCTTCACAGGCTACTGTTTACACACAGCCTGTAGAGATTTACACAGCAGGCACTGGAATCAGCCACACTGTTGTATCTGCAGAGCTCTGGGAGCTGAGAGCTCTGGGTCACCGCAGCCCTGTGTATAGCCCACACTGCCTCCTGCTCCAACTCACCTGCTCCTGTCCAGGCTCCACGTCGCTCCGGGTGGAGGCAACAGGTGAGAAGAAGCAGGGGGAAGCAGGGGGGAGGAGGGAGGACACCAGGAATGGGGGGACAGAGTGGACACCGCACCAGGAACAGTATGCGGGGACAGGAGACAGCAGCAGGGGGAGGAAAGAGGACACATGGAAGACAGAGTGGACACTGCATCTGGGCAAGCATATGGGGGTGAGGAGACAGCAGCAGGGGGAAGAGATAGGACATGGGGTGAGACAGAGCGGACACCAGGGAAAGGATGCAGGGGGACAGGACACAGCAACAGAGGGAGGAGAGATTACACAAAGGACATCGGGGAAGGGGGTTACACACAGCAGTGGGGTTAGCATGGAGGCACAGACAGGGGCTGCAACTGTGGGAGGGGGGGGAAGGAAACAGATGCAGGCAGTAGGGACATAGCAAGTGTAGGTGTAAAAGTATCGCTTTTCGAAAGTGATACTATAGTTAATGAGGATGATGCCTCCGAACAGTTTTTCATACAGTTATTTTTACATATCACAAGTGATAATTATGTAATGATTCATAGACCTCTAGGTGAGAACGTTCCAATTATTACACCAGATTCTGGAATAAATATTGTTGTTAGATTGTATCTGAACTGTGCTGCATCTCTCTGTGTCTAGGTAGTCCTTGCTCCTCTGGTGGGGTGTGGCTTTAGTGTAGATAGTGAAGAGCTGTTGCTGAAAGAAGACTTCCTCACCAAGGTATGAAACTCTGATCTGTAAGCCCCACACAATTATCACCCTTACTACTGTACTTCGGGGCATCACAATAGTATGTTTTAAAGTGTAATTGTCTTTTTTAAACAGATTTATATTGATACCAGCAATGGTGGTGTAATATTATTTAAAAAAAATATGTATATTATTAAATTTTTTTCAGAAAAATATACATTTACAACACCAAGCTGATCAATTTCAATGCCTGTATTAGTGCTGCTTACTTCATACAATGTCTCCATGGATAATGCTAAGACTGTAGTTGTAATCACTGGATGCACAGTAAATTCCATTAATGTGCTTAAGAGATGAACATAGATGATGGTCACCAGAAGGACTGAGGAGGTGGGATGTGTGGTATCACCTGAGTGGATTGAGCAATCTGTAGCAGTGCCAGATAAAGGTAGCCCGTGTGGGGACACGAGTTTTGCTGGTCCCCATTGCCAGGTATATATATATAATGTAACACGGGGTATAGAAATAAGGACTCCACACAGGCAGATACTTGGTAAAGCAGTGTCTTTTTAATGGCAGCAAACACTGCACCTTAGCATACGTGAGCATAGGCCTGGATACACACAGGCACATAACAGAAAGTAAGCAAACAAACATAAAAGTAAATATCCCAGCACTCCTTGTGCTTGACAGTCAGCAGTTACAGAATCTGTGGACTCTCCAGGTCCTGGCACCCTAATGCTAACTACCACCCCCGGCCTATCGCCTGGCCAGTTTGTCTGGCATCAGGAGCAAGGAGCAACAGGTGTGTGAGAGTTATAAACCCTTCCTGTGCTGCTGACTTGCTTCTGGCTCTGGGCGGTCTGGAATTCTATATTTCCAGTTTGAGCTGTGCAGCCCAGAAAACCCAGAATTCCAAACCTCTATCGTAGGTGCAGAATCTGCCGATCTTGTTTTCCTCTCCCTTGGAGAGAGCTGATTCCACCAGAATATGGGCAATTCATGTGAGAGGCTACCCCTCTCAACACACAATATGCTTCCCAGTCTTTGCAGCCTGAGGCTGCTGCCAGTCAGTGTCCCTCTTGCATCATAGGTAGTACAGGGGGCGGGTGTCTGTAGATGGATTGGTCCATGGTGCTGTGATGCAGCTTGCTACTTGATAGTGTGAGCAGCGGCTGCAGGTGACAGACGGCTGTTCCATTCTGCTCACACTTCCCATCAGCCCGGATGCCTGTGTTCCTCCCTGCTTCTCTTGTTGGTCGCGGCAGTTAGCAGGGACAGACCAGAAGGGCCAGCACAGACATCATGTAACATGTGTAATGACGTTGCGCTATACCAGCCATACCATGTGATGGAGCCGGGGGTCACTGGAGGACAATAGGAGGGGGCACTTTATCATTAAAAAATAAAAACTCTATTTGCGCAAAGCCTGACGTGCAGCCTTAATTTATTTAATTAATTAATTGAATTAATCAAAATTATGTGCCCCAGCGCCTCTGAACCCCGGGGCCCCTCAGAGCTTTGGAGCCCGAGACGTGTGTACCCTTTATACCCCCCTGTCGACGGGCCTGCAAGTATGACAGCTCTCACCCAGTGGCAAAATTGTATATTGAAAACAATATTGTGAGCTGTGAGGTGGTCAAAATTGACTGGAAATGAGTGAAAAATTTCCAGTGAAAAATAATGTTATTGAGTTTAATAGTACTATAGGAACAACAAAAAGCTAAAATTATGTGATTTTAGCTTTTTTTGTAAATTTTTGGAAAAAATCCAAAACTAAAACCAGTCACAGCGTTTTGGCAAAACCAAAAGACAAATTAAAACCAAAACCAGCAACAATGGTCCGGTGCACATCTCTACCTCAGACATAAGGTGCTGCTAGGCTGGTATACTGCTCTATTCCCAGAATGAACTTGTAATTTTGACTAAGGTATGTTAGCTCCTTTGATTTCCCAATCAACCAGGGACTATATTGTAAAATGTCACATCGATCCACTTGATGCAGAGCCTGATTCAGAGATGGATGCAGAACACATTGATGCTGCCCCTTTGGACACAGCAGCGATGTGTAAATATGCTAATGCTGCCGGAGGCATCTGAAGGAAAAAGACACCCCCTGTCAGCATCTGCGATCTGAGTGCTGCGTCCAAAGACGCAGGATTGGATCAACATCTTGACCGTTGGTCTCAATGTTTCCAGCATCGGCCATCTGAGTAAGCCGAAGTGCTCCAATGCAGATCCTGGCCTTGGAAATGGTGGGAAAACCACAGCCCTGATTATGGGAACACAAGCTGGCTCCACCCCCTCCCCCGATCCCCCCCAAATGGCCACAGCATGTCAATCATGCTGTGGCTTGGGGGCACTGCATGTGATCATGCAGTACTCATTCCATTGCAGAACGGGTCCTGTGCATGCACAGGACCCGTAAAAGATGTACATCTCTGGATTAGGCCCATTGTCCTTTGTCAGGGCTGAAACTAGGATTTTTGTCACCCAGGGCAAGACAGGATTTTGGCGCCCTCGCACCATAACTATAGTCTTTGTCCTTTCAGAACCCTCCGTCTTGTGTCTCTACAGCAGTCTGTGTCCACCCCTCCCGTATCACTGCAGCAACCTGTCTCTCCCCCCTATATCTGTAGCAGCAGCCTGAGTTTGTGTTACCCCTCCCCCCTCCACCAATTACCTTGATTTTCTCCTTGCTCTTCCTAAAGGCAGCGGTGGTGGCAGGCTTCGTACACACTGTTCTTCAGTGCGCATGATGTAATGACTTCACTTGCGCAGCACAGATAGGGAAGAAAAACCTGCATTGTGTTGGGTGATCCCAGTCTCTCTATGCCTGCCCCCTGCTGATATGTCCAGGCATGGATCCTGGTCACACTCACAATTGGTCACATTTTGGCGCCTCCTCAGATTCGATGCCCAGGGCACGTGCCCCGCTAGTAGCGGCTCTGTCATTATATAATGTCTAAAGAAAAAGACCATCACCCACACTAATAACAGATGTAATTATGGCACCACTTCCTCTTATGTTTTCATGAGAGTAATGCAATACATTCCTGCTAGCAGAGATATATTGATTAAACATCAGATGACATTGTATAAGTGATTGTACAATAAAAAAGGATGTCTGTTTTGATGCTCTGCACAGTGTGACACTCTAATCTGCATTTCAAATTAACATATTTCCTAATCATATTAATATATTCAGCTGCATGATAATAATGTACTTTAAAGGCAAGCTATAATTATTGTTTTAAAAGTCTTATTTAAGCTGCATGCTTCTTTAATTAGAGAGAAAATATCACTAATTATGACTTGATATTTTTCAGGATATCTTTCATTTATAGAAAAGAAAAGCTGGAAGTTCTTCATCTTTAGCAATTGGGCATAAAATGTAATGATAATAATAATATTAATAAATGACTGGAACTCAAAGTACTGTACATTTACATAATAAATACAGGATACATAAATAAACCAGAAAAGATGAATAGAATAACGAAAAGAGCTAAGTGCTGCCAAATAATGGAACATTAATTAAACAATTGCACAAGCAGATAAGTCTTAAGCCTTGGGTAATGGTGAGCCGCACTGGCTCAGAGAGTTAGGGGTATATTTACTGTACTTTAGTGAGAGTTTTTAGAATGTGGAGATGTTGCCCATAGCAACCAGTCAGATTCTACGTAACATTTACTTAGCACCTTCTAGAAGATAATAGCTAAAATCTGATTGGTTGCTATGGGCAACATCTCCACTTCTAATTCTCACTTTAGTAAATGTACCCCTTACTGTGGAGGAGTGAGGGCCATCCTGTCCACAGTGTACTACCATTACTTGTGGGCACCATAACTGCGCATATATTGGGTCTTAAAGAAGACAGGAGGACCTTAGCTTACCTGGACAGCTGGAACATGCAATAATGTCCAGAGGTAGCAGTAATGCAATAATACAATATTGTCCAGGGGTAGCATGGATAGTGTAATGATTAGAATTACAGCACTGAAGTCTTAGGTTTGATTCCCACCAAGGCCTTTATTGTGTTTAGTTTGTATATTCTCACTGTGCTTGTGTGGGTTTCCTCTGCGTGCTCTGCTTTCCTCCCACACACCAAAAATATACTGGTACTTTAATTGGCTCCCAACAATAAAATAACCTTATGTGCATGTGTGTGCCCATTTGTGTAGTGACTGATGTGAATGGCTAAATATTCTCTGTAAAGCACTGCTGAATATATGTGTGCTATATAAATAACTAGTAATAAATAATAAATAAGGTGAGTAGCAGTAATGTGGTCTGAGTCTGTGTGGCATATTGTGAACAGGGGTTACTGTGTAGCTCAATGTGAACTGGGGCACTACAATGTGGCATAATATGAACTGGGGACACTGCGTTGTCATAATGTGAACTGGGGCATTGTTTGACATAACGCAAACTGAACTGTGGGCACTGTGTGGCGTAAAGTGAATTGGGGCATTGTGTTGCATAATATGTGCTGTGACACTGTGTGGTATAATGTAAACCAATGGCATTATGTGGCATAAAGTTGAAAGGGGGACCTGTGTACACAAGGTGCACTACTGTGTGGCATAATATGAACTGGGGCACTGAAGCATAATAAGAACTGGGGTCATTACTAAAAAAATCTTGACAATTTTATCATCTTGTTTAGTGTGCCAAGAGTTGAAAAAAGTTGAACATTTCTTGTGTAAAGATTTGGATTCATTATTGAGACCACTTTTTAATTTTAAGTTCTGAATAATGATGTTGAATATATAATGTATTGTGGAAGATATTAATCTTAAATATAATTATTGGTGGAACAGTAATAATAATCATTATATATCAGTATCATATACTTAACTAGCCCCAACATATTCCATTGTATATTATAACATACATTTCTGAATAGTTCTGAGTCAGTGCCGTAACAGGGCTTTAATGCCATGTGCCCAGGGACGTATCTATAATGGGTGCAGGGTGTGCGTGGAACACAGGCCCCTGGGTCCAGAGGGGGTAAAACGACTGGAAAATGGCCACGGTGGCCACTTTCCCATCGTTTGCGCATGCGCAGTACAGGGAAAATGGCCATTTTCCCAGTGACCTGTACATACACTATAGACTCCGGGCACACTCTAGTGCCCAGAGTCTATAACTCCTGCACTGGCCGCGCACAGCTCAGTGCCCTGCCGGCCGCCGGGCAGAGAGGAGTGGGCCCATGTCGGAGACTGCACACGGGCCCCCTCCTCTCTAGAAATGCCCCTGCCTGTGCCGTTCCCTCCCCCTTTGTGCAAGACATTGTGCTGTCACACATAGGGGGCAAAACCAGCCAGCATCCGGCAGCATGGCAGTGCATGGAGCTTCTAGCTCAGTGCAGCTGTATAAATGGCAGGTACCTGCCTGTAGCAAAAAAAAAAACGCTACAAGTGGCACTGCATCAGCATTACTGACTGCAGTGTGCCATTCTAGGCACCCTGCTAGCCAGAAGCAAGGGCCATGGGGTAGTGAAAGTGTGCGGATCACACACCCCTAGTTGTGTTCATAGTCCAGGTACTCGAGTTTCTGCGCTGTTGGGGTAAGACAGGACATCATGAACTGCAGGGACAAAGTGAAAGGACCTGAAAATATCTCTCTCAATTCTGTAGTCTCCGCAAAGTGCCTGCTATTGCCATATGATAATTGCATTCTCTATGTAGCTCTAATGCAGAAAAAAGGGGGGAAGCAGATGCACACTCTAAGTACTAGGAATAATAAACATCAAAAATATATATAATAAACTATCATTTAACATGATTTTCTATAGAGGTTCTTAGTACCTGTTTGGCCTTTCATTTCGGCATTGTGAAGAGGGGCGGGGCCATGATGACGTGATCACAGGGCCCCGCCCCCAATACAGTGTCATTATCCGGCCACGCCCCCCGCTGCATACAGGCATTCAGCTCCCTCCCGGAAGGAGGGAGCTGAATGTTGCCAAGTATGATGTTAATTAAAATCACATGGGGCAGGTAGGAGGAGTGCTAGCCCAGGAGAAGGGGTCTCACACCTTCAAGTGTATCTTATATACAAAGGTAAAAAAGGTTGCACCCCTTATTATGTTGACATTAGGATGTGCAGCCCACCCCCTCCCTTTATTATCTATGTAGCCCAAACTCTGATTTTCTTTTTTTATCAGAGCTTGATAAATATACTGTAGATTGCCGTTCCCATTGTGTACACAGGAACAGCGGTGAGCACTCAATGAGGCACCGATTTTTAAAATCCGTTTATGCATGTTTATTACAAACAAATAGTTGATAAATAGGCCCCTAGGTGAGATATTGGTAGATAAAATATACAAGACACTGCTAGTTATGTTAGTAATTGCTAACGAGATGCACTGGGGTAATTAACTACCTGCTTTGGGGAACAATTAAATTTTTGGGGCCTATTTGATAAATATGACCACTATTTTTATATACTAATGTTGCAAAGTATATTTCTTTTATTTATGCACTGTACAGTGCTGCAGAATATTTTCATACTTTATTAATAAAGTAATATCATACTAATATCTATCTATTCATTCGTCTGTCACTTATTATTATAACATTGGAATTGTCTGCCCTACCATCAAAATGAGCTAAACTGAGCAATGGACGTAATTGATTAACTTGCAGAACATTATGCCATCTTTAAATGTCAGCTTACTATCAAAATGCAGGAGAAATGTCAGAGATTGATTAGTGCTGTAATTCTAAATTGTTGTCAGTGTAAAAATATTTTAAAAAGATTACCAGGACACCTTATAGTGTGATGATAAAATAAAAATGTAACCTAGATTGACTTTCCAACACAATCTTGGTCTTGCAATTTACCAGAGAAAATGCATTTTTTATCAACTAGCTGAATATATTGAATATATTAAAACGGTATGATTTACTGTATATAAGGTAATTTTACAAGTTTAGCGTTTGTTTCTAAAGTCTTTTAAATATGTCGTTGGATGGAATGTACAGAAGGGGTGTACTGTATTTACTAAAATGAGAGATTTTGGAAATGGAGATGTTGCCCATAGCAACCAATCAGATTTTACTTAACCTTTAACTACCACCTTCTAGAAGATAATTGCTAGAATCTGATTGGTTGCTATGGGCAACATCTCCACTTCTAAAAACTCTCACTTTAAGCAAAATGTAAATGTGGAAACAGCAACGGTCGTGCCAGCTAGAAGCATCTCTATTGTTTGGCAATTTGTTTCCTGAGTATTGCAAGTAAATGGGGGGCTTGGCGCTTATTACATCCGTCGATTTGTATTCAGAACAATGGAAAACTTTGGATGCCAACTTGCAGTGACTTATATTTGAAAATGGTGGTCTTCTGTCAATTTTTGGGTGATTAAAGGGGGTTAATTATTAAAAACACTAACTAATATAACGGAGGTTAGGAATAGAGCCGACGGCACATAAACTTCTAGTCAGGGATAGAGGGGTTAATAAAGTTAAAAATGTTTGTTTACAGTTATAGGCAGATGCGATAGGACGTTAGGTTAGGGGCGGAGTTAGGGAGAGGGGTAGAGAATCTACTGTGGTAAAATCTGCCTCTTTTGAATTGATCTGCGACCAGGAAAGTACAGTTCCTTCTTAGCAGATCTGTCTTTTGTGAATTAAAGTTCTTTATTCATCCCTACTTTCTCTTTCCCTACTTTATATCTTTCCCTACTCTCTTCTCCATACTTTCCCTATATCTACACTCTCTTTTCTTATCTTCTAATTTTTAATTTTTTGTTATTTTTATTTTTTCTTCTTACTTTCCCTTGCTCACTGTTGGAGCAGCATGAGCCGTCCCCAACGTGCGCGCTCGGTACCCGCCCGTCTGTCAGACGGAGTCGGGTCCGGGGCGCTTTATCCCCCCCCTCTCTCAAGGTCTGCCCTCCCGGCGTTCGGGAGGGTAAGGCGTGCCCTCCTTGCAGTTGGGAAGCGGGGCGGGCGCGCGGCCGCGGCGCTGCCGCGAGACATCAGCTGCTCTGCCTCCGCCTGCCTCTGGTTCCCCTCTGGTCGCCAGTACTAGCGCGGCCGGGGACCAGGGCAGGCGGGGATTGGGGGAGGCCGAGCGTGCTACAGCACCCGCGAGAGTCACGGGCGCGCGCTCTGGCCTTTCCCGTGGGCGGCAGCGGGCTGTAACGCCGCCTGTCTCTTCTCCCACGGTGGCCGCTCAGATTGAGTCGGCCACTGTGCGGGCGGAGGGGCAGCGAAAAAGAGGGCATAAGCGTGCAGGCCGGGTGCCTGCACGCACGATACTATAAGCACAGGCAGGGGGCGGAGACAAAGGGGGTGGAGCCAGCGCCTGCACAGTGACAGGCAGGTTGGTCCTCCTCCCATTCTGCTCCCCTCTGTGTATAATGGTGACTCAGACATGGGTTCCCCCATGTCTGTAGTGGCCAGTTCTTCCAGGCCTGCAGGTGTGGCAGCAGCACAGGCAGTCTCTACACCTGCAGGGTCTGCGTCGACAGGGAGTGTTCCCTCGTTTGACGCTGGTGCCATTGCCGGACTGCTGGTCTCTGTGGTGGGTGCATTGACGCCGCTTTTGACCCAGCAACCCGGTAACGCTGAAACGGGGGGTCCTTCTGCATCAGCGGCGTCCGCCGTCCGGACGCAGTTTGGCCCTCTGGTACAGCAGTTAGGCAGGATTTGCGGTCTCTCCCTTGCTTCCACGCCAGCAACTCCTTCTGTTTCTTTCTCTCCCTCTGCAATCTCCCTTCCTCAGCCTAATCAGGCTGTGGGCACTGAAAATGCGCACGATGCTGCTTCAGTTTCTTCTTTTACAGACGACAGTCTGGAGGAGTTAGCAGTGGTCGCAGCTCCGACCAGAAGTGCGGTGGCTGAAGTCACAGCTGGCGCAGGGATAGGAGGCAGCAATGCCTTTGCCAGTGCTTCTGGTGAGTGTGACAGTACATCTGACTGTGGGTCTACTTCCATTTCCTCCTCCTCTTCAAGCGATAGTTCGCATAAGGCTAGGCTAAAAGGGCAAGGAGGTCTCGTAGACGCCGCTCACGTCGCCATAGGCATTCTAGCGAACGGTCCTCCGGCAGTAGTACCAGTGTAGATCGCGGAGCGGGTCCGGAGGATGTTGTACACTGTGCTAATACCGCTGTCACTCGAGGTATGCGTACCAGGGTTAAGCAGCGGATCAAAAAAGGGCGCTACGTAGATATGTTCACCCTTACAGCTACGGCGAAAAAAGCGGCTGCGATCGCAAAGGCAAAAGGGGGTATTGGTCTGGAGGCCTTTAAGTCCTACACGAATTGGTTATCTGGGTTCTGTGTGTTCTCAACTTGCCAACTTAAAACCAGGCCTTCCGAGTACCTTAATGTTATAAGATATTTACACCTGATACATGGCCTATTCAAGGCCTCACACAGTACGGCGTGGCGTCAATACGACGAAGAGTTTCGTCGAAAGCACATCCCAGTAAGGACTGCTCCCGTAGTCCAGGAGGAGCTCAGGCCTCCGCTGCGACACCCTCTGCCAAACGGTCAGGGCCCGGGACTTCAAAGTAAAGCGACAACTCCCATCCGCTTGGATGCCATGGCAAAATGGTTAGACTGGTATCCTGTGCGGGACGACGCCGCCTTTTTAAGTAAGGGTTTTGCAGAGGGGTTTTCGCTTCCAATAACACGGCCTGTCGGTTCCGGGTCCCCTAGGAATTTACGCTCGGCCTGCGATTTGCCTCACGTGCTTAAGGACAGGGTTATGAAGGAGGTCGGGCTGGGTCGCATGATTGGACCTTTCCCGCAGCCTCCGATACCTAATCTGGTCCTTTCCCCGGTGGGTGTCGTCCCCAAGAAGGCCCCCGGGAGTTACCGTTTAATTCAGCACCTGTCACATCCGTCAGGCACGTCAGTTAACGACGCCATAGATGTTGAGGTCTGCCACGTACAGTACCAGTCATTCGAATCTGCGTTAGCGTTAGTTCGCGCAGTGGGTCCGGGTTCTTTCATGGCGAAAGTGGACATTGAGTCCGCCTTCAGATTGTTGCCCCTGCATCCAGAATCATTTCGCTTCATGGGGTTTCGGTTGCCGGATGGCTATTACCTGGACAAATGCCTCCCGATGGGTTGTTCGATTTCCTGCGCGTTCTTCGAGCGTTTCAGTTCCTTTCTCCATTGGTGTGTCGCGATGGGGTCTGGGGAGACGAGCATAGCTCATTACTTGGACGACTTCTTGTGCGTGGGTCCGGCCGGTTCGCGTCGCTGCAATCGTCTCCTTTTTTTTTTCATTGCAAGCACTATTCTCGGAATTTGGAGTACCTATTGCGCACGATAAAACTGAGGGCCCAGCCACTAAGCTGGTTTTCTTGGGTATCGAAATTGATACCTTGGAGGGTCTTTGCCGGCTGCCGCCGGACAAGATTCGTCGTTTGCAGGATACTATCTTAGCACTGGCAGGAGGAAAGGTAACACTTTGTCAAAGTCAGTCCCTGCTTGGGCTGTTTAACTTCGCGTGTCGAATTATCCCGATGGGGAAGATTTTTTGTCGGAAGCTACAGAGGGCCTTGGTAGGGCTACGTCAACCGCACCATTTTCTGTGGCTGTCGTCTGAACTAAAGCTGGACCTGGCGGTTTGGGAATCATTTTTGGTCGATTTTAATGGAGTGCGCGTTTGGCCTGCGGATCCTCAGCCTAATGCTTGCCTGCAGCTCTTCACGGATGCTGCTGGATCATCAGGTTTCGGATGTTTTTTGGGAGGAGATTGGTGTTTTTCAGTTTGGCCGGTGGAATGGGTACAGGCAGGATTGACCAAGAACTTGCTCCTACTGGAGCTGTTTCCCATAGTGGTGGCATTAGAGCTATGGTGTCAGCGGTTGCGTGACCGTTCCATAGTTTTTTGGTGCGATAACCTGGGGGTAGTACATGCGATCAATAACCAAAGATCGTCGTCGCTACCAGTGTTGCGGCTTCTTGCTTGGCTGGTTCTGCGCGCTTTGCAGTTTAACATATTGTTCACAGCTCGTCATGTGCCAGGTACTGATAATTCCATTGCTGATGCGCTCTCCAGACAGGATTGGCGGAGGTTCCGCGAATTGGCCTCGTACACGGCATTAAAAGGTGAGCTTTGTCCATTTCATTGTTGGCAGATCATCAAACCAGAATGGAAGATCTCGCATGTCGGTCCGTGGCCCCACGGACGTTGACGGCCTACCAGACATCTTGGCAACAGTGTGAGACGTTTTTGCAAGGACGAAGTTCGTCAGGTAGTTCTCGGGATGCTAATATGGTTGCTTTCGTTTGTTTTTTGTTCGATTCCGGCAGGTCGCGGGCTTATGTTGCCCAGAGGCTTGCTGGGATTTCGTTCTTTTTGCGCCTAGCGGGGCGGAGGGACATAACTAAGAGTTTTTTAATACAAAGGGCCCTTAGGGGTTGGTCTCGCGTCAGGCCTGCCACGGATGACCAGCGTCGTCCTATTGGCCCTGATTTGTTAGCGCGTCTAGGTGAAAGTTTGACGGGCATTTGTTCTTCGCAATTCGAGGTTCTGTTATTCCGCCTCGCTTTTGCGATGGCCTTTCATAGGGCTTTTCGCATCAGCGAGCTGGTAGCGTCTTTGCGCCGCGCTCAGCCCCCTCTGCTTCGTTGTCACATTTTGCTGCGCGATACGCTGTTGTGCCGTATTCGGCGTTCCAAGACCAATCAGATGGGTAGAGGTCGCTTGGTGTCCCTGAAATCCTGTCCTGATGACGGGATTTGTCCGGTTCACTTGGCCTCCCAATATACTCTTTGCAGGCCAATGCGGCCGGGGGCTTGGCTTATGCATGAGGACGGAAGTCCTTTGACTAAATTCCAATTTAGATCGGTCTTCCATCGCTGCATACGGCACCTCGGACTTTCCCCTTCGGATTACGGCACCCATTCTTTTAGAATAGGTGCCGCCACTTTTGCGGCCTCCTCGGGTCTTTCTTCACAGGAGATCCAGGCTCTCGGAAGATGGAAGTCCAATGCCTACAGAAGTTATGTTCGTCTGGAATCATAAATTGTTATACTTTATTCGTTTGGACTTGAGTGCCTTGGCCAACTCGCTGCCTTTCCGGTGGGGGTCCCGAGAGATTTTGCCCTGTTTTTTGCCCTGCTTTGGACATTGATCGTTTAGCTTAATATAATATTAATGTGAACGAATGAAATATAGAAAAGATCCAGCAGGTTTTTTGTAGGTTTTCACCTCGGGTCAAGTCTTCCTCCCCCCCTCCCACCCTCCCACTCCTCCTTTGTGATTTACATGCTGCATATATACTTATCTATTTTATTTCTGTATATTTGCAGGTGTCCAGGATGCTAGGCCCATTTGGTTCATTGGTCACTCTTTTATTTTTTGGGCCGGGCAGTCGCGCTTTGCTGTAGATGCCTCCGTGTTCCCACATTGGGAGAGTGTTAGGTGGTTGGGGCAGAGGGGCATGCTTGGGAAGCTTTGTTGCGCAAATTGCACAGGTCAGTAGCTGAATTTGGTTCCCCTTTAGTGTTAATTATACATCTCGGGGGCAATGATCTGGGCCAGCAAACTTCCTTAGAGTTGCGCCATGCGATTGTTCGTGACTTGAGAGAGGTGGTTCGGTTATTGCCTAACTGCCTTTTGGTGTGGTCCCCTATCATCGCCAGGCTTTCATGGTGGTATTGCTATAATAGTGTGGCTTTGGACAGGTCCAGGAGGAAGGTTAACAAATGGGTGGCCAGGCACGTGCTGGAATTGGGAGGGTTGGTGGTGCACCATCCTTTAATTCGGATTCAGGATGCCCACCTTTTCCGCAGGGATGGCGTTCATCTTACTGAGGAGGGAAATTTTTTGTTTCTAGAAGATATTTTTGCAGTTTTTAAGGGCTTGGTTGGTTAGCATGGTGGCGGGCTGCTTCTCTCCTGAGAGCCGCTGTGGCGGGAAAGACCGGCAATATTGAAGTGTCCATCTTGCAGCAGTAATAGCGGTGCGCACCCCTTCAATGCACTGATAGGCTGATTTCACCCTATTGGGGTCAGCGGCACCTCTCGACCGAGCAGGATGAATGGTGCATTGGCATGGGTGTTGGGGCCGCATCACTTGCTCTGAAAGGGATAGTTGGCCCTTGCAAGTTTTTAAGATCACCCTACCCTTGTCTGGGATAGTTGGCCCTCACAAGTTGTGATTTACTTCCGGCCTAAGACAAGTGGACGCTGGTTAGTTGCCGTTCTTTCTCCTGCCACCATGTCTACCTTTGTAACCAAATAAAGCTGACCAATTAATTTAAATGGCATAACTTGGTCTCCTGTGTTTATTTTAGTTAAGTTTAATTTAAGTTTATGGGTCACATCTATCATCTGACGATAGAAGTTTAATATAACGGAGGTTAGGAATAGAGCCGACGGCACATAAACTTCTAGTCAGGGATAGAGGGGTTAATAAAGTTAAAAATGTTTGTTTACAGTTATAGGCAGATGCGATAGGACGTTAGGTTAGGGGCGGAGTTAGGGAGAGGGGTAGAGAATCTACTGTGGTAAAATCTGCCTCTTTTGAATTGATCTCCCACCCTCCCTACCCTCTTGTGTCTTGTGTCGGCTTTATTTCATTGGCAGGGAAAGACCGGCAATATTGAAGTGTCCATCTTGCAGCAGTAATAGCGGTGCGCACCCCTTCAATGCACTGATAGGCTGATTTCACCCTATTGGGGTCAGCGGCACCTCTCGACCGAGCAGGATGAATGGTGCATTGGCATGGGTGTTGGGGCCGCATCACTTGCTCTGAAAGGGATAGTTGGCCCTTGCAAGTTTTTAAGATCACCCTACCCTTGTCTGGGATAGTTGGCCCTCACAAGTTGTGATTTACTTCCGGCCTAAGACAAGTGGACGCTGGTTAGTTGCCGTTCTTTCTCCTGCCACCATGTCTACCTTTGTAACCAAATAAAGCTGACCAATTAATTTAAATGGCATAACTTGGTCTCCTGTGTTTATTTTAGTTAAGTTTAATTTAAGTTTATGGGTCACATCTATCATCTGACGATAGAAGTTTAAAAATCTGTATTGCTGCTTTTCAAGGCCATACAGATTTTAGTTATTGCCATATTTGCCAATCTGGGGTCTTTCGGAGCTCTGGTCGATCAATCCTGCACCTCTGCAAGTTTTTCTCACCCTCACTGGCAGTCTAGCACAGCCGGAGAAGGGTCACAGTGCATGTGCAGTTGTTAATGAATTGAGAAGAGCCCTTTCTCAGAGGAAAACATCAGGTCTATATTTAAAAAATAGGCTCCTTCTTCTCTTTTAGGTATGACAATTTGGACCTTTTTACATAAACAACCTGAAAATCACGGTCACCGAAAAAGGGGTGTGGTCTCGTGGACAGGGTTGTGGTCTCACGGGAAGGGGGCATGGAGAAGCGCCGTGGTCCAGATATTACTGGGGGGCAGGGAGGTGCCGGAGGTGCGGATTGCCCTGTGTGCAGTGCCAGCCGGCTCCCTCACAGTGTCAGGAACCGAGTGCTGCACTTAATGATACAGTGCAGCACCTGTCTCCTTTCACTGAGGGGGAGTCTGCACCTTGGTGTCACCCCTCGGCAGGTGACACTCGGGTGCGGCCCACACACCCCGAAACCCCCTTGTGACACCACTGGAGCCTATTACATTTCTTCCTTTGTCTTTTTTGTAGTGATGTATGGGTCTGGTTCCCAGAGAACCAACAACATCCCGAAGTTAGGTGTTCCGAGTCGAACTGAGTTCGACTTCGAGAATCACTTTGAAGTTCCGAGTTGAACTGAAAACCGCTTCGGTTCTGCAGTCGGTTTCGGAACTTGGATTTAAAAACCGAACTCGGGTTTTAGATTGCATGTAAACATGTCCAAACGTGGCCAAATTACATGATTTTAGCTTTTTTTTTTAAAATACAGATCCAAAAGCAAAACAAAAACCAAAATACGAAGATGACTCTGGATCCAAAGCCAAAACACGGGGGTCTGCGCAATCTCTACTTTTTTGGCACTGACAGACAATATTTAATTGAATGTCCATACACACCCTCTTTGCTTTGTTTAGCTTTGCTTAATGTGGCAATATATTAACTGCTGTGGAGGTGGAATATTTGGTTCCTTCTGATAGAAAAAGCTCAATATGTCAACAGAATTCTTCATTAATGCAATCGGGCTTCATTAAAATGCCTCATACTGCACCCATATGTAAAAAAATACATATTTTGCATTACGAGTCATTTTATTGTAATGACTACAAGGTGTGAAGAGTTATGTCCTTGTATAGTAGGTGGCTGCTCAGCATTTTTATTCTTTAAAACAACTTGGTTTTCACACACCTGAGTAGGTGCAAGCTTATGGGCATCAGTTATTACTAGAGATTAGGGGTGTGCACCGGCCACTTTTCGTGTTTTGTGTTTTGGTTTTGGATCTGGATCTTTCTTCGTGTTTTGGATCTGGATTGGTTTTGCCAAAACCACCCTTCCGTGTTTTGGGTTCTGGGTTTTGTGTTTTGGATCTGTATTTTTTTGAAAAAAAGCATAAAAACAGCTAAAATCACAGAATTTGTAGGTTTTTCTGCTCCTATGCTATTATTAACCTCAATAACCTTAATTTCCACTCATTTCCAGTCTATTCTGAACACCTCACACCTCACAATAGTGTTTTTATGTCCAAAAGGTTGCACCGAGGTAGCTGGATGACTATGCTAAGCGACACGAGTGGGCGGCACAAACACGTGACCCATCTAGGAGTGACACTGCAGTGGCAGGCAGGATGGCAGTTAGAAAAACTAGGCCCCAAACTGTACATAATGCAAAGAAAAAAAGAGGTGCAAGATGGAATTGTCCTTGGGCCCTCCCACCCACCCTTATGTTGTATAAACAGGACATGCACACTTTAACAAATCAATCATTTCAGCGCCAGGGTCTGCCACACAACTGTGGCTGAAATGATTGGTTCGTTTGGGCCCCCACAAAACAAGCTGGCAATTAATGTGTCCCTGCACAAACTGGCTCTACGGAGGCAAGATGTCATCCTCATCCTCCTCATCCACCGATTCCTCACCCTCTTCAGTGTGTACATCCTCATCCTCACAAAGTATTAACTCGTCCCCACTTGAATCCACCACCACAGGTCCCTCTGTACCTTCTGGAGGCTGGTCTCCCTGGAAGAGCTGATAATTCATTTTGATGAACATCATCTTCTCCACATTCTGTGGAAGCAACCTCCTACGCCTTTCGCTGACAAGGTTCCCGGCTGCACTAAACACTCTTTCGGAGTACACACTGGAGGGGGGCAACTCAGGTAAAATAGAGCCAGTTTGTACAGGGGCCTCCAAATTGCCTCTTTTTCCTGCCAGTACAGGTATGGACTGTCTGACATGCCTACTTGGATGCTGTCACCGATGTAATCCTCCACCATTCTGTCAATGGTGACAGTATCATATGCAGTGACAGTAGACATGTCAGAAATTGTTGCCAGGTCCTTCAGTCCGGACCAGATGTCCAAACTTGGTCCTGCCTGCCCTGCATCACCGCCAGCGGGTTGCTTAGGATACCTAAGTTTTTTCCTGGCAGCCCCAGTTGCGGGAGAAAATGAAGAAGGAGCCGTTGACGTGTCACGTTCCGCTTCAGCTGACAGTGTGTTCACCAGCAGGTCTTTGCACCTCTGCAGGCTTGTGTCGGCCGGAAAGAGAGACACCACATAGGCTTTAAACCTAGGATCGAGCACGGTGGCCAAAATGTAGTGGTCTGATTTCAACAGATTGACCACCCTGGAATCCTGGCAAAGCGAATGAAGGGCTTCATCCACAAGTCCCACATGCCGAGCGGAATCGCTCCGTCTTAGCTCCTCCTTCACTTTCTCCAGCTGCTTCTGCAAAAGCCTGATGAGGGGAATGACCTGACTCAAGCTGGCAGTGTCTGAACTGACTTCACGTGTGGCAAGTTCGAAGGGCTGAAGAACCTTGCACAACACGGAAATCATTCTCCACTGCGCTTGAGTCAGGTGCATACCCCCTCCTTTGCCTATGTCATAGGTGGATGTATAGGCTTGTATGGCCTTTTGCTGCTCCTCCATCCTCTGAAGCATATAGAGGGTTGAGTTCCACCGCGTCACAACCTCTTGCTTCAGGTGATGGCGGGGCAGGTTCAAGAGTGTTTGCTGGCGCTCCAGTCTTCGGCACGCAGTCGCTGAATGGCGAAAGTGGCCAGAAATTTTTCGGGCCCCCCAAAGCGTCTCCTGCACGCCCCTGTCGCTTTTCAGAAAATTCTGCACCACCAAGTTTATTGTGTGAGCAAAACATGGGACGTGCTGGAATTTGCCCAGATGTAATGCCCGCACAATATTGGTGGCGTTGTCAGATATCACAAATCCCCAGGAGAGTCTAAGTGGGGTAAGCCACTGGGCGATGATTTCCCTCAGTTTCTCTAAGAGGTTGTCGGCGGTGTGCCTCTTACTGAAACCGGTGATACACAGCGTAGCCTGCCTTGTAACGAGCTGGCGTTTCTGAGATGCTGCTACTGGTGACGCTGCTGCTGTTGCTGCGTAAGGTGATACATCTACCCAGTGGGCTGTCACAGTCATATAGTCCTTAGTCTGCCCTGTTCCACTTGTCCACATGTCCGTGGTTAAGTGGACATTGTGTACAACGGCATTTTTCAGGACACTGAGGACACTTTTTCTGACGTTTCTGTACAGTCTCGGTATCGCCTGCCTAGTGAAGTGGAATCTAGACGGGATTTGGAACCGGGGACACACTACCTCCATCAATTGTCTAAATCCCACTGCACTAATGGCGGATACCGGACGCACGTCTAACACCAACATAGCAGTCAAGGCCTCAGTTATACGTTTTGCTTCAGGATGACTGCTGTCGTACTTCATCCTCCTCGCTAAGGACTGTTGGAGGGTCAATTGTTTAGTAAAAGTAGTGGTGTTCCTACTTCCTCTCTGGGATGATGAACGACTCCCAGCAGCAGCAGCAACAGCAGCAGCGGCAGCAGTAGGCGTAGCAATGCAGGATCCTCCGGAGGAATCCCGGATAGGAGAGTCAGTCATGCCAGTGATATGGCCTGCAGGACTACTTCCGATCCTGACTAAGGAGGAAATTGACGAGGAGGGAGTTGACGGTGTGGTTTGCAGGCGCTTGGATACAACAGGACAACGGGATTTAGGTGTCCCTGGACTGCTTACGGTCTGAGCCAAAGTTTCTGAACTTGACAGTAACTTTTTATGAACGCGCTGCAGGTGCCGTATAAGGGAGGATGTTCCTAGGTGGTTGACGTCCCTACCCCTACTTATTTCACCTTTACATATGGTACATATGGCAAGACAGTTGTTGTCCGGATTTGGATAGAAATATTGCCAGACCAAAGAGGTGGAATGTTTGGTCTTCTGCCCAGGCATGACCGTGATGGGCTTTTTCATCCCACGGACAACAACTGTCTCCCCCGGAGCCTGATTTAAACAAACCACATCACCATCAGAATCCTCCTCGCCAACTTCCTCCTCAGCGCCAGCTACACCAGTATCCTCATCCTGTTGTACTTCAACAGTGACATCTTCAATTTGCATATCAGCAAGTGGACTGTGGGTGCTCCTTTCAGCACTTGCAGGGGGCGTGCAAATGGTGGAAAGAGCCACCTCTTCCCGTCCAGTGCTGGGAAGGTCAGGCATCGCAACCACCACCACACTTGGACTCTCTTTGGGGATTTGTGATATCTTCTTAGAAAGCACAGTTCTTCGCTGTGCTTTTGCCAGCTTAACTCTTTTGATTTTTTTAGTGGGAGGAGTGCTTCCATCGTCATGTGAAGCTGAACCACTAGTCATGAACATACTAGGGATCGACCTTAGCCGTTCCTTGCCACTCCGTGTCGTAAATGGCATATTGGCAAGTTTACGTTTCTCTTCAGCTGATTTAAATGTCTTTTTCAAGGTCATTTTCCTGAACTTTGCCATTTGGGATTGTATGTGCCCTCTACTATGACATTGGGCATCGGCCTTGGCAGACGACGTTGATGGCATGTTATCGTCTATGTCATGACTAGTGGCAGCAGCTTCAGCACTAGGAGGAAGTGGTTCTTGATCTTTCTCTATTTTATTTTTATCGGAGAAAGTTTGGTCCTCCATTTATGTTATATCGATTTGATATATACGTGCGGCTAAACACAGAAAATAAATTTTTTTTTGGTTCGGACTGGAGTGTACTTTGTGGGTTACAGCACCCTTTAACGGTCAAGCCAGCCGGCCCTTTACTTATGACACAGGCGCACTCTTGGCACTACTTTGTTGATGCACGTGCGGCTACTGCGCACACAATTCACAAACACAGAAAATAATTTTTTTTTGGTTTGGACTGGAGTGTACTTTGGGGGTTACAGCACCCTTTAACGGTCAAGCCAGCCGGCCCTTTACTTATGACACAGGCGCACGCTTGGCACTACTTTGTTGATGCACGTGCGGCTACTGCGCACACAATTCACAAACACAGAAAATAATTTTTTTTTGGTTTGGACTGGAGTGTACTTTCGGGGGTTACAGCACCCTTTAACGGTCAAGCCAGCCGGCCCTTTACTTATGACACAGGCGCACGCTTGGCACTACTTTGTTGATGCACGTGCGGCTACTGCGCACACAATTCACAAACACAGAAAATAATTTTTTTTTAGGTTTGGACTGGAGTGTACTTTCGGGGGTTACAGCACCCTTAACGGTCAAGCCAGCCGGCCCTTTACTTATGATACAGGCGCACGCTTGGCACTACTTTGTTGATGCACGTGCGGCTACTGCGCACACAATTCACAAACACAGAAAATAATTTTTTTTTTGGTTTGGACTGGAGTGTACTTTCGGGGGTTACAGCACCCTTAACGGTCAAGCCAGCCGGCCCTTTACTTATGACACAGGCGCACGCTTGGCACTACTTTGTTGATGCACGTGCGGCTACTGCGCACACAATTCACAAACACAGAAAATAATTTTTTTTTTGGTTTGGACTGGAGTGTACTTTCAGGAGTTGCAGCACCCTTAACGGTCAAGCCAGCCGGCCCTTTACTTATGACACAGGCGCACGCTTGGCACTACTTTGTTGATGCACGTGCGGCTACTGCGCACACAATTCACAAACACAGAAAATAATTTTTTTTTGGTTTGGACTGGAGTGTACTTTCAGGGGTTACAGCACCCTTTAACGGTCAAGCCAGCCGGCCCTTTACTTATGACACAGGCGCACGCTTGGCACTACTTTGTTGATGCACGTGCGGCTACTGCGCACACAATTCACAAACACAGAAAATAATTTTTTTTTGGTTTGGACTGGAGTGTACTTTCGGGGGTTACAGCACCCTTTAACGGTCAAGCCAGCCGGCCCTTTACTTATGACACAGGCGCACTCTTGGCACTACTTTGTTGATGCACGTGCGGCTACTGCGCACACAATTCACAAACACAGAAAATAATTTTTTTTTAGGTTTGGACTGGAGTGTACTTTCGGGGGTTACAGCACCCTTAACGGTCAAGCCAGCCGGCCCTTTACTTATGACACAGGCGCACGCTTGGCACTACTTTGTTGATGCACGTGCGGCTACTGCGCACACAATTCACAACCACAGAAAATAATTTTTTTTTGGTTTGGACTGGAGTGTACTTTCGGGGGTTACAGCACCCTTTAACGGTCAAGCCAGCCGGCCCTTTACTTATGACACAGGCGCACGCTTGGCACTACTTTGTTGATGCACGTGCGGCTACTGCGCACACAATTCACAAACACAGAAAATAATTTTTTTTTAGGTTTGGACTGGAGTGTACTTTCGGGGGTTACAGCACCCTTAACGGTCAAGCCAGCCGGCCCTTTACTTATGACACAGGCGCACGCTTGGCACTACTTTGTTGATGCACGTGCGGCTACTGCGCACACAATTCACAAACACAGAAAATAATTTTTTTTTTGGTTTGGACTGGAGTGTACTTTCGGGGGTTACAGCACCCTTAACGGTCAAGCCAGCCGGCCCATTACTTATGACACAGGCGCACGCTTGGCACTACTTTGTTGATGCACGTGCGGCTACTGCGCACACAATTCACAAACACAGAAAATAATTTTTTTTTTGGTTTGGACTGGAGTGTACTTTCGGGGGTTACAGCACCCTTAACGGTCAAGCCAGCCGGCCCTTTACTTATGACACAGGCGAACGCTTGACACTACTTTGTTGATGCACGTGCGGCTACTGCGCACACAATTCACAAACACAGAAAATAATTTTTTTTTGGTTTGGACTGGAGTGTACTTTCAGGGGTTACAGCACCCTTTAACGGTCAAGCCAGCCGGCCCTTTAATTATGACACAGGCGCACGCTTGGCACTACTTTGTTGATGCACGTGCGGCTACTGCGCACACAATTCACAAACACAGAAAATAATTTTTTTTTGGTTTGGACTGGAGTGTACTTTCGGGGGTTACAGCACCCTTTAACGGTCAAGCCAGCCGGCCCTTTACTTATGACACAGGGGCACTCTTGGCACTACTTTGTTGATGCACGTGCGGCTACTGCGCACACAATTCACAAACACAGAAAATAATTTTTTTTTAGGTTTGGACTGGAGTGTACTTTCGGGGGTTACAGCACCCTTAACGGTCAAGCCAGCCGGCCCTTTACTTATGACACAGGCGCACGCTTGGCACTACTTTGTTGATGCACGTGCGGCTACTGCGCACACAATTAACAAACACAGAAAATAATTTTTTTTTGGTTTGGACTGGAGTGTACTTTCGGGGGTTACAGCACCCTTTAACGGTCAAGCCAGCCGGCCCTTTACTTATGACACAGGCGCACGCTTGGCACTACTTTGTTGATGCACGTGCGGCTACTGCGCACACAATTCACAAACACAGAAAATAATTTTTTTTTAGGTTTGGACTGGAGTGTACTTTCGGGGGTTACAGCACCCTTAACGGTCAATCCAGCCGGCCCTTTACTTATGACACAGGCGCACGCTTGGCACTACTTTGTTGATGCACGTGCGGCTACTGCGCACACAATTCACAAACACAGAAAATAATTTTTTTTTTGGTTTGGACTGGAATGTACTTTCGGGGGTTACAGCACCCTTAACGGTCAAGCCAGCCGGCCCTTTACTTATGACACAGGCGCACGCTTGGCACTACTTTGTTGATGCACGTGCGGCTACTGCGCACACAATTCACAAACACAGAAAATATATTATTTTTTTAGCACTTGGGGGGAGCACCCCTGATGGACAGAGCACCCCCTGGACAACACTACAGCACCCCTTTAGGACTGGGACACTGCACAGGACTTTGGAACTGACTGCACAACACAGTCCAGCCAGCCCCTATGGACTTTGAAGTAGTGGACACAGCCCCTATTAACAACAGCAGCACAGCACAACACAGCCAGCCCCTATGGACTTTGAAGTAGTGGACAACAGCAGCACTACACTACACTACACTACACAGCACTAACTCCCACCCTCCCTCTTCACTGTCCACAGCCGAGTGAGAAAATGGCGCCGACGCGGGTACCTTATATAGGATCCAAAACCCGCGAGACTCGGAAGGCGGGATGATGACGTTTTGCCTCGATGTCAGATCCGAGTCAGGCGGGAAAAGTCGAGCCTGACTCGGATCGGACTCGGATCGGGGGGGCTCGGGGGGGTTCGGATTTCAGAAATCCGAACCCGCTCACCCCTACTAGAGATGTGCACGGACTCCTGTGTTTTGGTTTTGGATCCGGATTCTCCTTCTTTTTGTTTTTGTTTGCGAAACTACCTTCATGTGTTTTATTTTTTAACTCGATTCAACTTGGAACCTCAAAGTGATTCCGAACTCAGGCTCTGTTCTACTAGGGACTCCTAAATTTGTCTGTTGTCTGTTCTCTGAGAACTGGACCACATATCTCTAGTTATTATAGTACATACTTGCCGGCTTAGAATTTATCCTCCCCGGGAGTGGTTCTCAAACTCGGTCCTCAGGACCCCAAACAGTGCATGTTTTCCATGTCTCCTCACAGAATCACAAGTGATATAATTAGCTCCACCTGTGGATCTTTTAAAATGTGTCAGTGAGTAATGAATACACCTGTGCACCTGGTGGGTGACCTGGAAAATGTGACCTGTGTGGGGTCCTGAGGACCGAGTTTGAGAACCACTGACATACACTATCCCATGCATAAGGAGACCAATGTGTACATATATATCCAGGGATGGTGCTTGGTTCTTATGGAGCTCCCCCCGACTCCTGGGCTTGCTCCAATGCTCTGTAATTGTGGCCACATCTGAAATAAAAACATTCTCAGGCACGATGGCCCTACTACCATTTAATGGCTTCCTGTGAATGCTGGCCCTGCATATGTTGGAATTATGACATACAGTACACTGCATTTTTGTTTTAAGCCCGTCTGTCTGGATGCCGGCTCTCAAAATGCCAGTGCCAGAATCTTGAAAATACTAGCACCAGTCAGAATCCCAGTGCCGCCATCCTGACTACTGGCATCCCAAAGATAAACATTGGGGTTAGGGGGTGAGTTAGAGGTCAGGCACTAGGGGGAGGGTTAGGATTAGGCACTAGTGGGTGAGGATTAGGTTTAGGCTGCAGGGGGGGGATTAAATTAAGGCACTGGGGGGAGGGTTAGGATTAGGGTGCAGGAAGAGAAGGGTTGGGAGGATACTGACCACCGGGATCCAGGGCGCCAGCAACCCGTATCCAAACCATGTATATTATAGCTAGATACAGTAAGTGCTAATTATGACCTTTTCATGGACTGTCCACACTCACTCTAAAATCAACAATCAACATTCTTCATCTGTCTATTTCATTATTAAGTAGTTCCACAACAGTAGAAGTGCTGATGTCAACCCAGTGGCATCCCTTACCGCATTGACACCCTTTGCGGTAATAAAAAGGGGGCGTGGCCTTGTAGACAGAGGGCGTGGTCTCATTAGAAGGGTGTGGCCTCATGGTGGAACCCCCGTTCTTATCACTCGTGGGCGGTGGTGGTGGGCAGTGCGGACTGCACTGTGTCAGGAGCAGAATGCTGTACTTAATACTACAGTGCAGCACTCAGCTCCTGTCACTGAGGTGGAGTCGGCACCTTCGTGTCACCCCTCAGCGGGTGACACCCTGCTGCGGCCCTCACCCCATGCAGCCCCTTGTGACGCCACTGTGTTTACCCATTACTGTCCTGCGGTGCTGTACTATAAACATCAATTACACAGTTAAGCTCTGCTCTACATCATTCCTAATACATTATATTACATACAATATAGTTCCTTTTATATGAGATTGAAAGGTAGATGATGCTTCTGTGTTCCTTTAGTATCACCATCCCTTACCATTACACAGTGTTCTCTTTTGTCTCCACTGCAGGCTTTTATCGAGATGCCCCCAGTAGACCCAAATGAATGACAATCCGCAGCAACTTGCACAAGTTAGAAATATTACGAGATAAACAAGAGGAATAAAGCAGGGCCACTTTAACCTGGTGGTCTCACTGTCTGCACTTCTTCTATATATGTATGGTGTTCTTTTGCTGCATTATACAAACACTGCCTGAGGCCTATCCGTATCTAACCTCGAGAAATCAATAGACTTAAATAAGCACCTGTTGAGGGAACACTGCAAAACCCATAGAAAAAAAACACATTTTGTATTCCGCTAGACCGAACGTCAAGTCATTTTGCAAAGCAATTGCAAGGAACATAATTAAACCCTTCACTGTAAAAGGGAGGGATGCGGTTGCTATGTATTAGGAGCCTTATACCATTGAGTGGGTTAATGGCAATTTAAACCCCTGAAAAAAAAAAGAAAAGATAAACTGTCCACTTAGTATATTGACTGAGAAATATGTGTGAAAAAAATGTTTGTAAGAAAGCGTTTAATTATCAGATGTGTTAGCAGGTTCTCGGGCAGTATAATGAGAGAGAACTTGGAAACCAGGGAAGAATACATAATATATAAGTGTGTTTTTGACATGGTAAGAAAAACTAACAAGCTAGTTTCAGAACTCATTCTGACAAGTGTTAATCAACCAGAATGATACCCTATAACAGGTGTAATGTTGTCTATTTACACAAGGGTGAATTTAAGACCTTTCCATATGTACTGTTACAAGTACTTGTAATAATAATTTCCACAATAATAATAATAATATGATAATGATTATAGGGGAGATGTATCACGCCTCTGAGAGATAAAGCAACCTATCACCTTCTAACTGTCTTTTCAAGATAAATGACAGATGCTGATTGGTGGTTGTTTCGTGTAACTCCTCCACTTTAGCTCTCTCTAGGGGCTCTATTTACTACAATCCGCATTTTGAATGCATATTGTAGTGTGATATTATAAACTGAATTTGCATTGCGAATTCAGCTAATATCACAGGGATTTACTACAAATCTCTTGCAGGGACAGAGCTTGTGATAAAGCTCTGTCCCTGCGAATCCCCTCCGCACACTTATCACGTTTTTTTTTGCAAAAAATATCATGACAAGTGCCAACGCATGCGCCGGCCGGCTGCCGCTAAGCCCCGCCCCTGCTGCTAAGCCACACCTCCCGTGATCGTGACCCTCCCTCACGACCCCCCCTCCCTTAATTACACTTACCTCCGGTGATATGTGCTCCTGTAATGTCCTTCGTGGCTCCAGTCAGCTGACATCCCATCCTGCACTGGGACCAGGTCAGGTGACAACCGGGCCCCAGTGTAGGATGGGAGATCAGCTTACCAGAGGGAGGACATTACCAGAGCCCCGATCTCCGGTCCCTGGACTAAGGTAAATTTTTTTTTTTTTTACTATTTTTTTTTTTTTTTACAGTGTTTCAGCGTGTGGTCTGTTTAGTCCGCACAGCTGATCACTGGGGCCGGCTCCGGGCTCTGCTCTGCAGGAGTCTGGTAACCAGGGACGACCCTGTATAGCGTTACCTCCAGGTGGCGTTATTATCACAGGGCTTTCCCCGGTATTTTTTCATAATTTATTTTTAGTAACTTTGGCCAGATCACATTTCCCATTACAATTATGGGAAATGCGATCTGCTTACTAAAAATAAGGGCTTGGAGTAGAATTTTACGAATTCTACTCCAATTGCCCTTTAGGAACTTTAGGTGATACTAAACTAATGTGAAAAGAGTGTGAAAACATCCTTTTTCACTTTATTTTAGTAAATAATAAATACAGCCCCAAGGCTTGATACATCTCTCACAATATAAAATAATAATAATAATAATAATAACAAAGAGTAAAATAAATGTGGTCCTTGCCATAGACATAACAGTTCAGCAGTTGAGGTTTCTTTTAGAGGTGTCAGTGAGGCAACTGAGTGCAATGAATGTTACATACTGCAGCATAGTGTACTGTAGATAGTGAGGGTCTTGAATGAATTCAGTGACAGTTGAAACATGTTTGAGTCAGCACAGATCTAAGTTTGAGTTATACTAATGGGTAGCTGTGTGATGTAACTGTACAGACGTAGGGGGAGATTTAATAAAGCTTGGAGAGAGATAAAATTGGAGATAAATAGCACCAACCAATCAGCTCCAAACTGTCACTTTACAGGCTGTGTTTGAAAAAAGAACAGTTAGGTGCTGATTGGTTAGTGCTATCTCCAATTTTATCTCTCTCCAAGCTTTATTAAATCTCCCCCTAATAAGTACAGTATGTGAGACAGTTTACTGTATGAGTGTTTTAGTGCAGAGAGTAGGGAGATGTACAGTACTAAGCCTAGGAGAGAGAGAAAGTACGGACCAATCAACTACTGTCATGGTACAGGCTGTGTTTGAAAAATAACAGTTAGGAGCTGGTTGGTTGGTACTTTATCTCCGTCCATTTTATCTCTCTTCAAGGCTTAGTACATAGGGCCTGATTCAGCATGGATTGCAATGCTGCGTTCGCACGCACCCGTCCGTTGCAAAAGTATGCAAATGAATGCGATCACACTGCCACCGCAGCAAGACAGCGAAAACATCGGTAACATCGAGAACCATGAAACCCATACGCACAGTTGTTGCTGACCTGACCCTCACGCACAAACTGCTAAACTTCCAGCGCACAATGAGTACTCAGGCTGCATATGCAATCGTAGGGGCTTAATTAAGCACGTCTCTGTAATGGAGTTCAAATGCACAGACTCGCCTGCGTTACTCTGACCACCCCCCGTCACCACCCCCAAACGGATCTAACAAGGACAGATTTTGTTTTGTTTATAAATAGATCCATTGGTCTAAGATGTGAAATTTAGCATTTTTACTGCTATTATTGGACAAACTGTGTGTTGTTCAGTGGGGCTCAGTTTTGTTTGTATAATTATTAGGGCCCTAATTACTAAAATTTCTTATGTAGCTCCAAAAATTTTAATTCCTTATTGCCACGTATAGCATCAATTTATAAATTGTTTTCGAGACGGGTTATCAAGGGCCATTTGCAGAGACATGGGCTCTGATGATAGTAGATCCCTGTTATTAGTAAACAATATTGTCATAGCTAATGCTATTACTTTACAGTACTTCCATGTTCCAGAGGTCCAGTCCACAGGGGAGAGATCAGAAGATCCTTCTCTGGCTGGTCTTCCCCAGAGGGGTTAATGGGCTAATGTCATCTTTAGATGATAATACAAAAGTAAATGGAGACAGTCACAGAAAAGCTACTTGTTCCATATAGCCCTATAACATATTCTATACAGGAAACTATAGTAGCGTTCCCGCTAGGCTGTTTTAGCGTGGCGCGGCGCCTTGCCCTCTTTCTGGAAGGCAAAAAGTGCCCTGCCCTCCAGAAGGAGGGCAAAAAGTGCCCTGCCCTAACAGCCTACGGGAACCGTCTTCACCGCGGGTCGCAGTGTCCCGCGGGTGAAGAAATGTGCGGTGACCCGGCCACCGCCGGAGAATAGATGCCGGGCGCATGCGCCCGGCATCTATTCTCCCTGTCTGCAGGGCTTGGGGGCTGCCCGGCATGTCCGTAAGTGCCGTGCACGCCCCCAAGAGTGGGGGCCTTCTCGGCGCGCGCACGGACATGCCCTCTCTAGCTCCAGCGCACTGCCTCCCGCCGGAGGGAACACTACTATAGGTACAACTGGTACGTGAGCTGTTGGTCGTGTAAAACAGGCATGGGGAACCTCAGGCCCTGGAGCCGTATAAGGCTTGTGGAATCATTTGGTCTGGCCCTCTGAGCTTTTTTCTGCTAGCCTCATCTGGCTAGCAGAGTACCTAGAATGGCACCCTGCAGCCAGAATCTATGGAGCATCCTTAGGACACTTAAGACGGTCACAACTCTGCCCTTACAACTCCACGGAGCATCATCAGGATGCTCCTGGCATTGCTGTAATCACCAGCGATTGTGGCTCCGCCCCATTTGAGTCCACACTTTGGGGTGTGGCCTGCATCTGGCCCGCAAATAATGTTATATATATCAAAATGGCTCTCGGCAGAAAAAAGGTTCCCCACCCCTGGTGTGAAAGAGTTGCTATCTTACAGCCTGCAGTCTATCAAGTACTGGTGCATCTCAATTGCATCTTCATTTATGATTGAATGGACGTAATGTGTTCTAATTAGGGGTGTGCACCGGCCACTTTTCGTGTTTTGTGTTTTGGTTTTGGATCTGGATCTTTCTTCGTGTTTTGGATCTGGATTGGTTTTGCCAAAACCACCCTTCCATGTTTTGGGTTCTGGGTTTTGTGTTTTGGATCTGTATTTTTTTGAAAAAAAGCATAAAAACAGCTAAAATCACAGAATTTGTGGGTTTTTCTGCTCTTATGCTATTATTAACCTCAATAACCTTAATTTCCACTCATTTCCAGTCTATTCTGAACACCTCACACCTCACAATAGTGTTTTTATGTCCAAAAGGTTGCACCGAGGTAGCTGGATGACTATGCTAAGAGATACGAGTGGGCAGCACAAACACGTGGTCCATCTAGGAGTGGCACTGCAGTGGCAGACAGGATGGCAGTTTGAAAAACTAGGCCCCAAACTATACATAATGCAAAGAAAAAAAAGAGGTGCAAGATGGAATTGTCCTTGGGCCCTCCCACCCACCCTTATGTTGTATAAACAGGACATGCACACTTTAACAAACCAAACATTTCAGCGCCAGAGTCTGCCACATGACTGTGGCTGAAATGATTGGTTCGTTTGGGCCCCCACAAAACAAGCTGGCAATTAATCTGTCCCTGCACAAACTGGCTCTACGGAGGCAAGATGTTGTCCTCATCCTCCTCATCCACCGATTCCTCACCCTCTTCAGTGTTGTGTACATCCTCATCCTCACAGAGTATTAATTCGTCCCCGCTAGAATCCACAACCACAGGTCCCTCTGTACGTTCTGGAGGCTGGTCTCCCTGGAAGAGTTGATAATTCATTTTATGAACATCATCTTCTCCACATTTTGTGGAAGCAACCTCCTACGCCTTTCGCTGACAAGGTTCCCGGCTGCACTAAACACTCTTTCTGAGTACACACTGGAGGGGGGGCAACTCAGGTAAAATAGAGCCAGTTTGTACAGGGACCTCCAAATTGCTTCTTTTTCCTGCCAGTACAGGTACGGACTTTCTGACATGCCTACTTGGATGCTGTCACCGATGTAATCCTTTAACAGACAGACGCACGCTTGTCGCTGCTGCTTTGAGGATGCAAGTGCGGCTACAGCCCACACAATTCACAAAGACAGAAAAAAAAAGAAGAATATTTTTATTGTTTGTGGAGCGCACTTTGAGGGTTATACCACCCTTTAACAGACAGACGCACGCTTGTCGCTGCTGCTTTGAGGATGCAAGTGCGGCTACAGCCCACACAATTCACAAAGACAGAAAAAAGAAGAATATTTTTATTGTTTGTGTAGCACACTTTGAGGGTGACACCACCCTTTAACAGACAGACGCACGCTTGTCGCTGCTGCTTTGAGGACAGTATCATATGCAGTGACAGTAGACTTGTCAGAAATTGTTGGTACGTCCTTCAGTCCGGACCAGATGTCCAAACCAGCCCTTGACTTATGACACAGGCGCACGCTTGGCGCTGCTACTATGTTGATGCACGTGCGGCTACATCGCATACAAGTCACAAACACATTAAAAAAATAGTTTTTTATTTTTTGGAGCACTTGGAGGGTTACACCACCCGTTAACAGACAGACGCACGCTTGTCGCTGCTGCTTTGAGGATGCAAGTGTGGCTACAGCCCACACAATTCACAAAGACAGAAAAAAGAAGAAGAATATTTTTATTGTTTGTGTAGCACACTTTGAGGGTGTCACCACCCTTTAACAGACAGACGCACGCTTGTCGCTGCTGCTTTGAGGATGCAAGTGCGGCTACAGCCCACACAATTCACAAAGACAGAAAAAAGAAGAATATTTTTATTGTTTGTGTAGCACACTTTGAGGGTGTCATTACCCTTTAACAGACAGACGCACGCTTGTCGCTGCTGTTTTAAGGATGCGGGTGCGGCTACAGCCCACACATTTCACAAAGACAGAAAAAAAAAAAAGAAGAATATTTTTATTCTTTGTGGAGCGCACTTTGAGGGTTACACCACCCTTTAACAGACAGACGCACGCTTGTCGCTGCTGCTTTGAGGATGCAGGTGCGGCTACTGCGCATACATTTCACACACAAACACAGAAAAAAAGAAGATTATTTTATTTTGGTTTGAGCGCACTTTGGGGGTTACACCACCCTTTAAAAGACAGATGCGCGCTTGTCGCTGCTGCTTTGAGGATGCAGATGCGGCTACAGCCCACACATTTCACAAAGACAGAAAAAAAATAAGAATTTTTTATTTTTTGTGGAGCGCACTTTGCGGGTTACTCCACACTTTGACAGACAGATGCACGCTTGTCGCTGCTGCTTTGAGGATGCAAGTGCGGCTACAGCCCACACAATTCACAAAGACAGAAAAAAAAGAAGAATTTTTTTATTGTTTGTGGAGTGCACTTTGAGGGTTACACCACCCTTTAACAGACAGACGCACGCTTGTCACTGCTGCTTTGTTGACAATATCATATGCAGTGACAGTAGACTTGTCAGAAATTGTTGGCATGTCCCTCAGTCCAGACCAGATGTCCAAACCGGCCCTTGACTTATGACACAGGCGCACGCTTGGCACTGCTACTGTGTTGATGCACGTGAGGCTACATCGCACACAAGTCACAAACACATAAAAAAATAGATTTTTTTTTTTGGAGCACTTTGAGGGTTACAGCACCCTTTAACAGACAGACGCACGCTTGTCACTGCTACTTTGAGGATGCAGGTGCAGCTACAGCCCACACAATTCACAAAGACAGTAAAAAAAAAAAAAAAAAAAATTTTTGTGGAGCGCACTATGAGCGTTACACCACCCTTTAACAGACAGACGCACGCTTGTCGCTGCTGCTTTGAGGATGCAGGTGCGGCTACTGCGCATACATTTCACACACAAACACAGAAAAAAAGAAGATGATTTTATTTTGGTTGGAGCGCACTTTGGGGGTTACACCACTCTTTAACAGACAGACGCGCGCTTGTCGCTGCTGCTTTGAGGATGCAGGTGCGGCTACAGCCCACACATTTCACAAAGACAGAAACAAAAGAAGAATTTTTTATTTTTTGTTTAGCGCACTTTGGGGGTTACTCAAACCTTTGACAGACAGACGCACGCTTGTCGCTGCTGCTTTGAGGATGCAGGTGGAATCTAGACGGGATTTGGAACCGGGGACACACTACCTCCATCAATTGTCTAAATCCCACTGCACTAATGGCGGATACCGGACGCACGTCTAACACCAACATAGCAGTCAAGGCCTCAGTTATACGTTTTGCTTCAGGATGACTGCTGTCGTACTTCATCCTCATCGCTAGGGACTGTTGGAGGGTCAATTGTTTAGTAAAAGTAGTGATGTTTCTACTTCCTCTCTGGGATGATGAACAACTCCCAGCAGCAGCAATAGCACTAGGAGGAAGTGGTTCTTGATCTTTCCCTATTTTATTTTTATCGGAGAAAGTTTGGTCCTCCATTTATGTTATATTGATATATACGTGCGGCTAAAGCGCACACAAACACAGAAAATATTTTTTTATTTTTGCTGGAGAGTAGTGCACTTTGTGGGTTACACCACCCTTTAAGAAATGAGCCAGCCGGCTCTTTACTTATGGGACACAGGCGCACGCTTGGCGCTGCTCCTTTGTTGATGCACGTGCAGCCACAGTGCACACAAGTCACAAACACAGAAAATATTTATTTTTTTGGTTTGGAGTGTACTTTGGGGGTTACAGCACCCTTTAACGGTCAAACCAGCCGGCCCTTTACTTATGACACAGGCGCACGCTTGGCACTACTTTGTTGATGCACGTGTGGCTACTGCGCACACAATTCACAAACACAGAAAATAATTTTTTTTTTGGTTTGGACTGGAGTGTACTTTTGGGGTTACAGCACCCTTTAACGGTCAAGCCAGCCGGCCCTTTACTTATGACACAGGCGCACGCTTGGCACTACTTTGTTGATGCACGTGCGGCTACTGCGCACACAATTCACAAACACAGAAAATAATTTTTTTTGGGTTTGGACTGGAGTGTACTTTGGGGGTTACAGCACCCTTTAATGGTCAAGCCAGCCGGCCCTTTACTTATGACACAGGCGCACGCTTGGCACTACTTTGTTGATGCACGTGCGGCTACTGCGCACACAATTCACAAACACAGAAAATATATATTTTTTTGGTTTGGACTGGAGTGTACTTTGGGGGTTACAGCACCCTTTAATGGTCAAGCCAGCCGGCCCTTTACTTATGACACAGGCGCACGCTTGGCACTACTTTGTTGATGCACGTGCGGCTACTGCGCACACAATTCACAAACACAGAAAATATATATTTTTTGGTTTGGAGTGTACTTTGGGGGTTACAGTACCCTTTAACGGTCAAGCCAGCTGGCCCTTTACTTATGACACAGGCGCACGCTTGGCACTACTTTGTTGATGCACGTGCGGCTACTGTGCACACAATTCACAAACACAGAAAATAATTTTTTTTTTGATTTGGACTGGAGTGTACTTTGGGGGTTACAGCACCCTTTAACGGTCAAGCCAGCCGGCCCTTTACTTATGACACAGGCGCACGCTTGGCACTACTTTGTTGATGCACGTGCGGCTACTGCGCACACAATTCACAAACACAGAAAATATATTATTTATTTAGCACTTGGGGGGAGCGCCCCTGATGGACAGAGCACCCCCTGGACAACACTACAGCACCCCTTTAGGACTGGGACACTGCACAGGACTTTGGAGTGGACACAGCCCCTATGGAGAACTGACTGCACAACACAGTCCAGCCAGCCCCTATGGACTTTGAAGTAGTGGACACAGCCCCTATTAACAACAGCAGCACAGCACAACACAGCCAGCCCCTATGGACTTTGAAGTAGTGGACAACAGCAGCACTACACTACACTACACTACACAGCCCAGCCAGCCCTAACTCCCAGCCTCCCTCTTCACTGTCCACAGCCAAGTGAGAAAATGGCGCCGACGCGGGTACCTTATATAGGATCCAAAACCCGCGAGACTCGGAAGGCGGGATGATGACGTTTTGCCTCGATTTCAGATCCGAGTCAGGCGGGAAAAGTCGAGCCTGACTCGGATCGGACTCGGATCGGGGGGGCTCGGGGGGGTTCGGATTTCAGAAATCCGAACCCGCTCACCCCTAGTTCTAATGGGGTGTTTTCACCAAGGGAAAGTTCAATGAGGGCTTGCCAAAGGAATTGCAGCAGTCTTGGACGTAAGCATAAGGACGACTGCTTCCAAGGATATCATTTGCACCAAGTATAGACTGATGTAAGTGTGCCCTTATGATAATGATGACAATTACATGGATAGTTTCATGGCAACTCAGATAAACATATCATATATACTGTATGCATTAATTTTTATGCCCAAGGGCACAGAGAGTGAGGGGGCAGTGGGTAGTGTTTACCTAGATAGGTAGGAGCGCGGGATTGATGGGAAGTATAGCAAGTGATACTGATACTGAGTTCAGATTGAAGTTGAATACACTTGAGTTGGCAGCTTGGGATACCTTTGTGTTAGTTGTGAAGGACTTTCTTAGAAATAACAGATCTGATCAGTATGTTAAGCAAGTAGACAACATGTTTACAGCTTACAAGCAAATGGGCTGCAGAATGTCCCTAAAAATAAATTTTCTCCACTGTCACCTCAACACCCAGTTAGCGATGGAAACAAGATACAGTACCAAGGTCACTTTGACCCCAATATGCTGGTTTCTGTACAGGGAAACAAATACAACACATTAGCGCAAGAGCAAATCCTCAAAGCATTTTTTAGTATATTCATCTACTGTAATGTGTAAACATATGTTATATGTAACCCAATCTGTGTTTTTGATAATTTTTTATGTTTAAGTAAAATAATGTTGCTTAAGTTTCATTTGTGTAAAAAAGCAAACACTATATAAAACTAGGTGTGTGCATCGGCCACTTTTCGTGTTTTGTGTTTTGGTTTTGGATCTGGATCTTTCTTCGTGTTTTGGATCTGGATTGGTTTTGCCAAAACCACCCTTCGGTGTTTTGGGTTCTGGGTTTTGTGTTTTGGATCTGTATTTTTTTGAAAAAAAGCATAAAAACAGCTAAAATCACAGAATGTGTTGATTTTTCTGCTCCTATGCTATTATTAACCTCAAAAACCTTAATTTCCACTCATTTCCAGTCTATTCTGAACACCTCACACCTCACAGTAGTGTTTTATGTCCAAAAGGTTGCACAGAGGTAGATGGATGACTATGCTAAGCGACACGTGTGGGCGGCACAAACACGTGACCCATCTAGGAGTGACACTGCAGTGGCAGACAGGATGGCAGTTTGAAAAACTAGGCCCCAAACAGTACATAATGCAAAGAAAAAAATGAGGTGCAAGATGGAATTGTCCTTCGGCCCTCCGACCCACCCTTATGTTGTATAAACAGGACATGCACACTTTAACAAACCAATCATTTCAGCGCCAGGGTCTGCCACACGACTGTGGCTGAAATGATTGGTTCGTTTGGGCCCCCACAAAACAAGCTGGCAATTAATCTGGCCCTGCACAAACTGGCTCTACGGAGGCAAGATGTCATCCTCATCCTCCTCATTCACCGATTCCTCACCCTCTTCAGTGTTGTGTACATCCTCATCCTCACAGAGTATTAATTCGTCACCACTGGAATCCACCACCACAGGTCCCTCTGTACGTTCTGGAGGCTGGTCTCCCTGGAAGAGTTGATAATTCATTTTTATGAACATCATCATCTCCACATTTTGTGGAAGCAACCTCCTACGCCTTTTGCTGGCAAGGTTCCCGGATGCACTAAACACTCTTTCGGAGTGCACACTGGAGGGGGGGCAAATCAGGTAAAATAGAGCCAGTTTGTACAGGGGCCTCCAAATTGCCTCTTTTTCCTGCCAGTACATGTACGGACTGTCTGACATGCCTACTTGGATGCTGTCACCGATGTAATCCTTTAACAGACAGACGCACGCTTGTCGCTGCTGCTTTGAGAATGCAGGTGCGGCTACAGCCCACACAATTCACAAAGACAGGAAAAAAAAGATTTTTTTATTTTTTGTGGAGTGCACTTTGAGGGTTACACCACCCTTTAACAGACAGACGCACGCTTGTCGCTGCTGCTTTGAGGATGCAGGTGCGGCTACTGCGCATACATTTCACACACAAACACAGAAAAAAAGAAGATTATTTTATTTTGGTTTGAGCGCACTTTGGGGGTTACACCACCCTTTAAAAGACAGATGCGCGCTTGTCGCTGCTGCTTTGAGGATGCAGATGCGGCTACAGCCCACACATTTCACAAAGACAGAAAAAAAAGAAGAATTTTTTATTTTTTGTGGAGCGCACTTTGCGGGTTACTCCACACTTTGACAGACAGATGCACGCTTGTCGATGCTGCTTTGAGGATGCAAGTGCGGCTACAGCCCACACAATTCACAAAGACAGAAAAAAAAGAAGAATTTTTTTATTGTTTGTGGAGTGCACTTTGAGGGTTACACCACCCTTTAACAGACAGACGCACGCTTGTCACTGCTGCTTTGTTGACAATATCATATGCAGTGACAGTAGACTTGTCAGAAATTGTTGGCATGTCCCTCAGTCCAGACCAGATGTCCAAACCGGCCCTTGACTTATGACACAGGCGCACGCTTGGCACTGCTACTGTGTTGATGCACGTGAGGCTACATCGCACACAAGTCACAAACACATAAAAAAAATAGATTTTTTTTTTTGGAGCACTTTGAGGGTTACAGCACCCTTTAACAGACAGACGCACGCTTGTCACTGCTACTTTGAGGATGCAAGTGCGGCTACAGCCCACACATTTCACAAAGACAGAAAAAAAAGAAGAATTTTTTATTTTTTGTGGAGCGCACTTTGGGGGTTACTCAAACCTTTGACAGACAGACGCACGCTTGTCGCTGCTGCTTTGAGGATGCAGGTGGAATCTAGATGGGATTTGGAACCGGGGACACACTACCTCCATCAATTGTCTAAATCCCACTGCACTAATGGCGGATACCGGACGCACGTCTAACACCAACATAGCAGTCAATGCCTCAGTTATACGTTTTGCTTCAGGATGACTGCTGTCATACTTCATCCTCATCGCTAGGGACTGTTGGAGGGTCAATTGTTTAGTAAAAGTAGTGATGTTCCTACTTCCTCTCTGGGATGATGAACAACTCCCA
Source organism: Taudactylus pleione (assembly GCA_031769625.1). Taxonomy (NCBI): domain Eukaryota; kingdom Metazoa; phylum Chordata; class Amphibia; order Anura; family Myobatrachidae; genus Taudactylus; species Taudactylus pleione. The sequence goes on from JAUIMM010000353.1 coordinate 2,909,418, forward strand.
GCAGCAGCAATAGCACTAGGAGGAAGTGGTTCTTGATCTTTCCCTATTTTATTTTTATCGGAGAAAGTTTGGTCCTCCATTTATGTTATATTGATATATACGTGCGGCTAAAGCGCACACAAACACAGAAAATATTTTTTTATTTTTGCTGGAGAGTAGTGCACTTTGTGGGTTACACCACCCTTTAAGAAATGAGCCAGCCGGCTCTTTACTTATGGGACACAGGCGCACGCTTGGCGCTGCTCCTTTGTTGATGCACGTGCAGCCACAGTGCACACAAGTCACAAACACAGAAAATATTTATTTTTTTGGTTTGGAGTGTACTTTGGGGGTTACAGCACCCTTTAATGGTCAAACCAGCCGGCCCTTTACTTATGACACAGGCGCACGCTTGGCACTACTTTGTTGATGCACGTGTGGCTACTGCGCACACAATTCACAAACACAGAAAATAATTTTTTTTTGCTTTGGACTGGAGTGTACTTTTGGGGTTACAGCACCCTTTAACGGTCAAGCCAGCCGGCCCTTTACTTATGACACAGGCGCACGCTTGGCACTACTTTGTTGATGCACGTGCGGCTACTGCGCACACAATTCACAAACACAGAAAATATATATTTTTGTGGTTTGGACTTGAGTGTACTTTGGGGGTTACAGCACCCTTTAATGGTCAAGCCAGCCGGCCCTTTACTTATGACACAGGCGCACGCTTGGCACTACTTTGTTGATGCACGTGCGGCTACTGCGCACACAATTCACAAACACAGAAAATATATATTTTTTGGTTTGGAGTGTACTTTGGGGGTTACAGTACCCTTTAACGGTCAAGCCAGCCGGCCCTTTACTTATGACACAGGCGCATGCTTGGCACTACTTTGTTGATGCACGTGCGGCTACTGTGCACACAATTCACAAACACAGAAAATAATTTTTTTTTTTGATTTGGACTGGAGTGTACTTTGGGGGTTACAGCACCCTTTAACGGTCAAGCCAGCCGGCCCTTTACTTATGACACAGGCGCACACTTGGCACTACTTTGTTGATGCACGTGCGGCTACTGCGCACACAATTCACAAACACAGAAAATATATTATTTATTTAGCACTTGGGGGGAGCACCCCTGATGGACAGAGCACCCCCTGGACAACACTACAGCACCCCTTTAGGACTGGGACACTGCACAGGACTTTGGAGTGGACACAGCCCCTATGGAGAACTGACTGCACAACACAGTCCAGCCAGCCCCTATGGACTTTGAAGTAGTGGACACAGCCCCTATTAACAACAGCAGCACAGCACAACACAGCCAGCCCCTATGGACTTTGAAGTAGTGGACAACAGCAGCACTACACTACACTACACTACACAGCCCAGCCAGCCCTAACTCCCAGCCTCCCTCTTCACTGTCCACAGCCAAGTGAGAAAATGGCGCCGACGCGGGTACCTTATATAGGATCCAAAACCCGCGAGACTCGGAAGGCGGGATGATGACATTTTGCCTCGATTTCAGATCCGAGTCAGGCGGGAAAAGTCGAGCCTGACTCGGATCGGACTCGGATCGGGGGGGGCTCGGGGGGGGTTCGGATTTCAGAAATCCGAACCCGCTCACCCCTAGTTCTAATGGGGTGTTTTCACCAAGGGAAAGTTCAATGAGGGCTTGCCAAAGGAATTGCAGCAGTCTTGGACGTAAGCATAAGGACGACTGCTTCCAAGGATATCATTTGCACCAAGTATAGACTGATGTAAGTGTGCCCTTATGATAATGATGACAATTACATGGATAGTTACATGGCAACTCAGATAAACATATCATATATACTGTATGCATTAATTTTTATGCCCAAGGGCACAGAGAGGGAGGGGGCAGTGGGTATTGTTTACCTAGATAGGTAGGAGCGCGGGATTGATGGGAAGTATAGCAAGTGATACTGATACTGAGTTCAGATTGAAGTTGAATACACTTGAGTTGGCAGCTTGGGATACCTTTGTGTTAGTTGTGAAGGACTTTCTTAAAAATAACAGATCTGATCAGTATGTTAAGCAAGTAGACAACATGTTTACAGCTTACAAGCAAATGGGCTGCAGAATGTCCCTAAAAATAAATTTTCTCCACTGTCACCTCAACACCCAGTTAGCGATGGAAACAAGATACAGTACCAAGGTCACTTTGACCCCAATATGCTGGTTTCTGTACAGGGAAACAAATACAACACATTAGCGCAAGAGCAAATCCTCAAAGCATTTTTTAGTATATTCATCTACTGTAATGTGTAAACATATGTTATATGTAACCCAATCTGTGTTTTTGATAATTTTTTATGTTTAAGTAAAATAATGTTGCTTAAGTTTCATTTGTGTAAAAAAGCAAACACTATATAAAACTAGGGGTGTGCATCGGCCACTTTTCGTGTTTTGTGTTTTGGTTTTGGATCTGGATCTTTCTTCGTGTTTTGGATCTGGATTGGTTTTGCCAAAACCACCCTTCGGTGTTTTGGGTTCTGGGTTTTGTGTTTTGGATCTGTATTTTTTTGAAAAAAAGCATAAAAACAGCTAAAATCACAGAATGTGTTGATTTTTCTGCTCCTATGCTATTATTAACCTCAAAAACCTTAATTTCCACTCATTTCCAGTCTATTCTGAACACCTCACACCTCACAATAGTGTTTTTATGTCCAAAAGGTTGCACAGAGGTAGATGGATGACTATGCTAAGCGACACGTGTGGGCGGCACAAACACGTGACCCATCTAGGAGTGACACTGCAGTGGCAGACAGGATGGCAGTTTGAAAAACTAGGCCCCAAACAGTACATAATGCAAAGAAAAAAATGAGGTGCAAGATGGAATTGTCCTTCGGCCCTCCGACCCACCCTTATGTTGTATAAACAGGACATGCACACTTTAACAAACCAATCATTTCAGCGCCAGGGTCTGCCACACGACTGTGGCTGAAATGATTGGTTCGTTTGGGCCCCCACAAAACAAGCTGGCAATTAATCTGGCCCTGCACAAACTGGCTCTACGGAGGCAAGATGTCATCCTCATCCTCCTCATTCACCGATTCCTCACCCTCTTCAGTGTTGTGTACATCCTCATCCTCACAGAGTATTAATTCGTCACCACTGGAATCCACCACCACAGGTCCCTCTGTACGTTCTGGAGGCTGGTCTCCCTGGAAGAGTTGATAATTCATTTTTATGAACATCATCATCTCCACATTTTGTGGAAGCAACCTCCTACGCCTTTTGCTGGCAAGGTTCCCGGATGCACTAAACACTCTTTCGGAGTGCACACTGGAAGGGGGGCAAATCAGGTAAAATAGAGCCAGTTTGTACAGGGGCCTCCAAATTGCCTCTTTTTCCTGCCAGTACATGTACGGACTGTCTGACATGCCTACTTGGATGCTGTCACCGATGTAATCCTTTAACAGACAGACGCACGCTTGTCGCTGCTGCTTTGAGGATGCAGGTGCGGCTACAGTCCACACAATTCACAAAGACAGAAAAAAAAGAAGAATTTTTTTATTGTTTGTGGAGCGCACTTTGAGGGTTACATCACCCTTTAACAGACAGACGCATGCTTGTTGCTGCTGCTTTGAGGATGCAGGTGGAATCTAGACGGGATATGGAACCGGGGACACACTACCTCCATCAATTGTCTAAATCCCACTGCACTAATGGCGGATACCGGACGCACGTCTAACACCAACATAGCAGTCAAGGCCTCAGTTATACATTTTGCTTCAGGATGACTGCTGTCGTACTTCATCTTCCTCGCTAGGGACTGTTGGAGGGTCAATTGTTTAGTAAAAGTAGTGGTGTTCCTACTTCCTCTCTGGGATGATGAACAACTCCCAGGAGCAGCAACAGCACTAGGAGGAAATGGTTCTTGATCTTTCCCTATTTTATTTTTATCGGAGAAAGTTTGGTCCTCCATTTATGTTATATTGATATATACGTGCGGCTAAGGCGCACACAAACACAGAAAATATTTTTTTATTTTTGCTGGAGACTAGTGCACTTTGTGGGTTCCACCACCCTTTAAGAAATGAGCCAGCCGGCTCTTTACTTATGGGACACAGGCGCACGCTTGGCACTGCTCCTTTGTTGATGCACGTGCAGCCAGAGTGCACACAATTCACAAACACAGAAAATATTTTTTTTTTTGTTTGGAGTGCACTTTGGGGCTTACAGCACCCTTTAATGGTCAAGCCAGATGGCCCTTTACTTATGACACAGGCGCACGCTTGGCACTACTTTGTTGATACACGTGCGGCTACAGTGCACACAATTCACAAACACAGAAAATATTTTTTTATTTTGTTTGGAGTGTACTTTGGGCGTTACAGCACCCTTTAACGGACAAGCCAGCCGGCCCTTTACTTATGGGACACAGGCGCACGCTTGGCACTGCTCCTTTGTTGATGCACGTGCAGCCACAGTGCACACAATTCACAAACACAGAAAATATTTTTTTATTTTGTTTGGAGTGTACTTTGGGGGTTACAGCACCCTTTAACGGTCAAGTCAGCCGGCCCTTTACTTATGATACAGGCGCACGCTTGGCACTACTTTGTTGATGCACGTGCGGCTACTGCGCACACAATTCACAAACACAGAAAAGATTTTTTTATTTTGTTTGGAGTGTAATTTGGGGGTTACAGCACCCTTTAACGGACAAGCCAGCCGGCCCTTTACTTATGGGACACAGGCGCACGCTTGTTGCTGCTCCTTTGTTGATGCACGTGCAGCCACAGTGCACACAATTCACAAACACAGAAAATATTTTTTTATTTTGTTTGGAGTGTACTTTGGGGGTTACAGCACCCTTTAACGGACAAGCCAGCCGGCCCTTTACTAATGTGACACAGGCGCACGCTTGGCGCTGCTCCTTTGTTAATGCACGTGCAGCCACAGTGCACACAATTCACAAACAGAAAAAATATTATTTTTTTTGCACTGGGAGGGAGCACCCCTGATGGACAGAGCACCCCTTGGACAACACTACAGCACCCCTTTAGGACTGGGACACTGCACAGGACTTTGGAGTGGACACAGCCCCTATGGACAACTGACTGCACAACACAGTCCAGCCAGCCCCTCTGGACTTTGAAGGAGTGGGTACAGCCCCTATGGACAACAGCAGCAAAGCGCAGCACAGCACAACACTACACTGCACTACACTACACTACACAGCCCAGCCAGCCCTAACTCCCACCCTCCCTCTTCACTGTCCACAGCCGAGTGAGAAAATGGCACCGACGCGGGTACCTTATATAGGATCCAAAACCCGCGAGACCCGGAAGGCGGGAGGATGACGTTTTGCCTCGATTTCAGATCCGAGTCAGGCGGGAAAAGTCGAGCCTGACTCGGATCTGCCTCGGATCAGGGGGGCTCGGGGGGGTTCGGATTTCAGAAATCCGAACCCGCTCACCCCTATATAAAACATGTACAATTTAAACATTGTTAATGTCTATAACTTGAAATCCTGATGTGATCAGTAAATTTCAATTTCAGATATGGAATCAGCATATCCAGATTAGCCTAGAACACCAAGAGTTTCCCTAGTAACAAAAAATTTATTTTCCACTGTATTTTGTTCCTCTTGAGGGGGGTATTCATTGCTGTATCTAGACTAGGGACTAACGTAATAGCTTGTGAGACGCAGGCATCAGCGCTATTCCGGTGAGTTTGCCCGATATTTTAATATGATAAATAATATGATAAATGATATGATAAGCGACAATATTTAAAAAGTCAAAACCAGGTATTGTCGCTTTAAAAATCAGCCACTTTCCTTGCATCTCACAGGTTATTTAATTTCCCCTCCAGGAGGTAAATTTACTAAATGTCGATTTTAAATTTAAATTAAATGAAAATCTACAACAATGACGTTGTGTTTCAGGGGCTAAATCACACATTTACTAACAGACACATTTTTAGCAAGTTTTTTACGTATTAGTAAATGTGTGATTTAGCACTAGGCGTTTGAACGTGCACCCAGATGCAAAACATACTGTAGATTTCTTGTTGCAGGCTGTCTCTTTCTCTAAGTAAAAACAACAAGATACTTCCACTTGCTTGGTGGTGGCAGAGATTAGGCATACGCCTGTAATATCAGCGGGGTGTCTACAGCGCTAATCAGGTGCACATTGTGTGTAATAGTAACATTCTAATGTGTAAATGCGACACATAAAACTTAGACAGACAGCATGGTACATTACTCCCATTACTTCAAATGGAGATCCATCAACAGAAGTATCTTACAATTAAAATTAAACCCCTTCCTTCAAGATGTTTGAGCATAGTGGGTCTAATGCTTCAGGGGTCTAGTTACTAAGCAGTGTTATGAGACAGAGTGAAAAGTGATAAGGTGCCAGCCAATCAGCTCACAACTGTCATCTCACAGGCTGCGTTTGAAAAATGACAGGTGGGAGCTGAGTGGCTGGCACCTTATCACTTTCTCATCACTTTGTATTCTGTCTCCTAACACTGCTTAGTAAATAGACCCCTTAGACTACTATTATTTGGAGATAGCTTCACAAATTCTGTCTTATGGCTGATTTTTTAAAATCAAGATTTAATAAATCTCCCTCTAATACCTCTTTCAGACATACGACCCGGGAATTTTCCTGCTCAGACCCGGGTATTTCTCCTGTGGAAATTCCCGGGTATTTGGTTAAGACCCCCCTTTCACACTACAACGTCTACCTGGGAAATTCCCGGGTAGACCCCTTTCAGACAAGAGCAGGGTTTTTCAGATTTTTACACAGAAAATCACAGTTTTGTCATTTTAAGTGGACATTATGCTGGCACACATTAATGAGGTCATGCAAAGGTGGGGGTTTGGTATAAAGGGACAGGGAGGGGCACCTATAAGGCATTGCTGTATTTCCAAGCATCTGTGTAGCATGGAGACCTTCTATTGTCTGGTGGATTTGGTGTGCTACACAGCAACTGAGGCATGGCTGAAGCTGCTCACACTGTTCATAATCGTACAGTGTGAGATCCTGAGAAGAAGGGAGCATTTTGTGGTGGAGAGGGCATCCAAGCGCCGACATTACCTACGCCGGAGGAGAGCCTTGGTAATGTCCAGCATCTCATCCATACTGAGAGTGACTGGAGGGTCATCTTGCACAATATGGTCTCGAGATCGACAACATGGAGAGGCTTTCTGGGCTACGGTTCAGGGGTTTACAGAGAACCAATGGATTGCAAATTTTAGGATTTCGCAAGGCACCTTTAATTACATGCTCGAACTCCTGACCCCATCACTTACCAGGCACACTACTCGATGGAGACAGCCCATTACCCCGAGCAGGAGACTTGCAATCATCTTGTGGTGGTATGCTACCCCTGGCGAGTACCGCACAATATCCTGCTTGTTTGGTGTAGGCATCTCCACGGTTTGTGTTTTGGTGCGTGAAGTGACCCAGGCCATCCTGGATACCTTGTACCACCAGTTTATTGCCCTACCCCATGGGCAGCGACAGGATGAGACAGTGTCCGGGTTTCTGCGCCGCGGTTACCCACAGTGTGCTGGGGCAATTGATGGCACCCACATCCCCATAATTGCTCCCACACACAGCCCAGCAGACCACTATAACAGAAAGGGATGGCATTCCATCATTCTGCAAGCCGTTGTTGACCATCGGTATTGGTAAGCCACATTTATTACTTTTAATTAGATATATATTGTGACCTGCATGCAAAGTAAAGTATCTAAAATGTTGTGTGTTTAAAAAGTTTATATGTAAAGATGTAACCGGATCTTATATACGCTTTCTATCAGAAATAAATGAATGTATATATTGTAGTGTATTCAAAAGTTAGGGGTATATTTAATAAAGTGAGGGTTATTTGAAGTGGAGATGTTGGGCCTAGCAACCAATCAGATTCTACTTCACATGGTCTATATGTCTAGTTTTAACTGGATATTATCTTGCTCTCACAGCTTCACTGATGTCTTCATTGGCTGGCCTGGTCGTGCTCAAGACGCTCGTGTTCTGACCAATTCTGATCTCTACAAGATTGCGGAGGAGAGGCAGAATGGTTGGCTGTTTCCTCGTGAGGTAACTATACACACATTTACGTCATGCTTTTTATTGCAAAACCGATATGTATTATCTTCCATACCGAACCAAAACATGATTTTTGGGATGTCACCTGCAATTTGCTCTGATATACCGTATCTGCATACAACACTGTTACCTGTAAAGCCTTTAATAATAACTGTAATATTTGTTTCCATTTGCAGAAGTCCAAGCTTGTGGATGGAGTGGAGATACCTGTCCACATCATTGGGGATGCTGCGTATCCACTACGGAGGTGGTTGATGAAAGGGTACAGCCAACAGGTTGTGCTTTCGAATGAGCAGATCACCTACACCCATACCCTCCGTTCAGCTAGAATGGTTGTCGAAAATGCATTCGGGAGACTGAAGGGTCGTTGGCGCTGCTTGTTAAAAAGAAACAATGTGGACATTCGGCTGATTACTGATGTTGTAGCGGCATGCTGTATCTTGCATAACATCTGTGAGATACAACGAGAAGAATACCTGCCAGAGTGGGACATCGTGGAGGAGCCTGTTGGGAGTGATCCTTCTACCCTTTCATCAACCTCACTTGCTTATCGAACCAAAGACATAGAATTGATTAGAAGCACCATTTCAAAAAACATTAATTCTATGTTATTGTAATAAATACAAAACTTAATTGTTCAAAAAATCTTTTATTTTAATAAAGGCCTTTTGTTTAAGTTGCATACGAAGTTTGAAAGCATTTCCATATTTCTTACATAGGAAATAATGTTGCACAAAATACAACACAATTCAAAACCAAACAATAGTATAAAAATAAATAAAAGTGCACATTTACTTCCGAACCCAAAGTACTCCATCTGTATGTATGGATTGATATTGTCGAAGCGTAGACAATGAGAACAATGTTAAGTGCGCATATAGCTGTGAGGCATTAAAACAAAAAAACGACAAGCAGTAACCATAACATTTTCAACATCATGATAAGGATATGTCTAGTTAACATCACTAGATACTGTATATTTGATTACCACAGTTAAATATTTCGGTAAACTGTAAACTCTGGGTTTTTGACAGGAGTATGACAGAGTGTGACAGAGTATTAGCTGGAAAAGTATCTTTAAATTGACCTTCGAGTACATTATCTAATGTATTATCTGTAAATGTTGAGGATGACTGAGGTGTTTGCGGATGCTTGGATATATGGGATGTAGTCGGCCCAAATGCTGTGGGGGACTTTACTTGTTGCTCATACAGGGATGTTTTGCCAAATGCTGGGGGGGACTTTACTTGTTGTGCATACTGGGATGAGTGCCCAAATGCTGGGGGGGGGGGGCTTTGCTTGTTGTTGAGCATACTTGTATGTAGTTTGCCCAAATGCTGTGGGGAAATTAGCGTGCTGGTCATACTGCGATGTATGCTCAAATGAGGTGGGAGACAGGTTGTTCCACATACTGGGATGGTTCCCCAAATGGGTTTGGATAATTAGCTTGGTGCCCAAAATGGGTGGGTGGTGAAACATGTGGTGTTTTGTAGTGGATTGTGCTCAAGATTTGAGTAAAAAATTTGCGGTTATCACGACTGAGCCTTTCCTGCATAGCCATAATTTCCTTTAGCAAATGACTCTGCATTTCTCTCGTTGGCCATGAACCGCTGCAGTCTGGCATCCTCTTGTGTCTGCCATTCCGAATCTAGGTCGCGTAGTTGTTCACAAAGAATATTTGTCATGGCTTTGGTAGCAACATCAATTTTGCTCTTCTTCTTTTTACGTGTTTGCACTGTGAAAACTGAAAGTAAAAGATAGAAAACATTGAGCAGATCATGTAAAAATATTTGAAAAAGAAAACAATAAATGGTTCCAATTCAAAAAGCAGCACGTCTCTTTGCATGCGGTGCCCATCCTCCACTACAAGATAAACGCACAAACAATATGGTTTCTACTATATACTAGAAATTGAACTACAACATTACATAGATTAATGCAGCAGAACATAAGTTATTTGAATTAAACTTACTGTTACCGCGTAGGGTAGGCTTGTCTCCCTGGGTCTGTGGCTCGGACTCAGAATCTTGCCTTTGCGTTGGAGAGATCACATCTGTGCCAGTGCTTGGTACAATGATGATGGTATTAGATGAGTCCTCATCTGCGTCATCAAATAGGACCTGTGATAATGCCGGGCTCTGCTGGCTGCTCTCAGGAGTTATTGAAGGTGTACATGTCGTTGTTGCAGACAGTGTGCCAGCATCACTTGAAGAAGATAGAGCAATGGGGTTGCATAGTGCTGTATGCCCAAAAGCGGAAGTGTATAAATCGTATAAGGGCCACTCCATCCTTCCCACATCACTGCGATTACTATTGTGGTCATGGACCTTTGTGTATTGTTTCTTTAGGCTCTTTAGCTTATTAAGGACTTGCTGCTGTGTCTTCACAATACCACGGTTGGCCAGGATTTTGGCAATGTTGCAATAGATCATGGCATCCTTAACAGTGCCTGTGATTTGAGCTTTTATATCCTCCTCTCCCCTCACATGTAAGAGCTCACGGACCTCCTCGTCCTTCCAATGTGCCATGATCAGCATCCACCTGTACACAGAAAAAAGAAAGATTACCGCGCTAAAGAAAACCTAGAAAATTTAGATAATAAATAAATAAGCAAATGAATAAAAAATAAATCTCTTGTATGGTGTATTAATAATGTATTTCAGTATTTTAAAATGTATGCCATATATAATAATAGAAACAAGCTCTTTTAATAAGGTAATAAAACAGTAATTTTACACACCTGGCAGCACTCTCCAACCACCTGGTACTGCACTCTCTCCTCTGTCACCTCGTAGTGTTGAGGGTCTCTCTGCTGCTGTTGTGGGACCTAAATCCGCCTTGTTGCAATGCACTGCCTTTTTAGTGCTATGTGTGCGTCTGTGGCGACTGCCCTCCACTGTCCGGCTGCTGCTGATGATCTCATCAACAGGCAGCCGCGTCCAGGCCAATCAGGAGCTTTTTGGTGAAGCCCGGGAGTAAATTCCCGGGTAGCACCATTCACACAAGTGCAGGGTAATTTCCCGGGACTTAAGTCCCGGGAAAAACCCTGGTCGATTGCAGGGGCGGCTACTCGGGAACGTGTTCCCGGGTAGGCACCTTTCAGACAGACGCGGCTACCCGGGAATTTGGCTGAGGCAGGCCAAATTCCCGGGAATCTCGACAAGTCTGAAAGGGGTATAAGAGAGACTACACAGTGATATGTTACAATACAGCGCCATCTGCTGTCTCCCCAGTATAGCTTCTCAGATGTACAGTATTGTTGTATGTACCACTATGCTTTGATGTATTTTGAATCATAACACAACATGGTTGTTATTCCGCAAACAGTCCTACCATCTAGGAAAATTACAGACTTTCTCAGGGATCAGGAAGAAAGCCCAAAAGTCCTGGAGCCTCTGAAATTTTGGGAGAGTTCACAACTGTGATGTACTAAATAACATGTAGTTAATGTAATATGCAACATTTCTGTTAGTCAGACAGTGTACATTTAAAAAGGATTCTCCAGCATACTTTATTAAATTGATGTATAGAGTCATATAAATCACAAACAACCCTCCCTCACCCAGCTGAAATGTTTTCAAGTCCCTCATTAAGACAAAGGCCCACCATGTTTATACAGTTGTGTGTACTGCAGACATCACTGTACAAAATGCGAAACACTTTGTAATTTAATGATCTGTCATAATTTGCTCCTGGTTTATGAAATGTTATGACAAAAGGAGAAACCAATTAAGTGTTTGTTACTGTGATTTTTAGCTGTTAAGGCTCCCTGCTAAAGATAAGTGCTTCACAATAGCTAACAATAAGTTTTGTTTACTGACACTGCTTAAAGGTGCAAAATTACAATATAATCATACCAACCAGTGGCGGCACCAGAGGTGGGTCTGCAGTGCAGTCCAAAATTCAAATAGGGGAACCACACCAACTGTGCTTTCAAATGTTGACAAACATTGGCAGCCGGGACTCACTGGTAGTTGGTGTGGCTCCCCTATTTGAATTTTGGTCTGTGCTGCAGCTCCACCTCTAGAACTGCCACTGATACTAACCAATCAAATATTTGCTTTGCTGTCTAATTTGAATGACACAGGGGGTAATTCAGTAGTGGACGGAATTGCAAAGCAGCTTTTCAACTCCGTCCTTGCAAATATGCAAATGCAGTTAGGGGTGTCTGACACCCCTGCTACATTTGTGAACCCAGCACTGCGACCGAGGTTGCAGGCTGGGATAACCATCTCGACCATCGGATGATGGTGCCGGCCAGCTGAGTAAGACTTAGCTTACGCGTATTGGCTGGCTTGCGAGTACAGGAAACTGCGTCCATGGACGCAGACCCTGGCCTTTCCACTCCCGGAAAACAGGGGTGACACGCCCCCATTTCCGGGAACGCTGGCCGTACCTACCACCACACCGCCCCTTAAATGCCTCTGCCTGTCAATCAGGAAGAGTCATAGCTGGGGCTGCCTGTGATCACACAGGACATGTTCTGCACATGTGCAAAACGGGTCCTGAGCAAGCGCAGATTCCTGACAATCAGCCCCACAGATAATAGCTGGTTGTTGGTTGGTTGTAATCATTTTTGTGCCCATTTGTTCCTTTGTACACATTTTAAAATATCCTCATTGTTCCTTCAACTTTCTTATGAGGCATAAAAATGAGTCAAATGGCCTGTTAAATTGAACTATACAGAAAAAACAACTATTTAAAATTTCAGTGCTTTTAAATTTTAAACATGTTCTATCTACAGTATTCATGCAGAGCTGTAACTAGGGGTGTGTGAGCTACAGAGAACACAGTCTCTGTGCAGCACCGATGCTCACACACAGCCCCGGCATCTGGCTAAACAGGGTACCTGGAACGGGATGCAGTCAGGAAGCCGACGGTCTAAATGCCGACTGCCGGCTTCCCGACTGTGTAATCCCGACGCCTGTAATTATACCTATGCCGGGAGCCCGACACCCGGCAGACCGAACAAAGGTAAGCCGGGCGCCGGGCACGGACAGCTGCCGGGGAGGGAGGGTTAGGCTAGTAGCTCCCGGGGAGGACTTAGGGTTAGGCACCCCCCCCCCGGGAGGGCTAGGCTAGGGGAAGGGGAGGTTAGGCACCCCCGGGGTGAGGTTAGGTTTAGGCACCCCTCAGGGAGGGTTAGGATTTGGGGGGGGGAAGGTTAGTGATAGTGGGGTACTCACCTCCGTCGGAATCCTCACTGTCTGCTTTCCAGCGTCGGTATGACATTCGCCAGGCTAACATCTGGCAGTATGTCATGACGATTCCCCTGGAACAGCACCCTGCAGCCATATTTGTTGCTGCATTGCCGCCCAGACAGTCCTTTGGATGCTTCAGATGTGCACACTGCTGCTCTTACAGCCCCCTGGAGCATCTTCACGATGCTCCGGGCTGTAATTCCTGGCACTGCCAGCCTTGCCACCTCCACATGATTCATGCACTCAGGAGGTGTGGCTGGCACAGTGCACAGAAAATCACTGTTTCTGCGCTGCATGCATAGTAAGTGGGTCAAACATTTTAGGGCTGAAAATGGCCTCAATGGTACATGAAATTGCACTGAGGAAGGTTGGGTTGTTCTGCTTCAAAACTTTAGCTCTCTCTTTTATAAATTTTACTGGAGATGAGCGGGTTCGGATCTAAGAGATCTGAACCCACCTGAATTTCGGGGATCCAGGGCGATCCGATCCCTGACCCGAGGCAAAACCTTGCGACCCCTCTGTCGAGTCGCGAGGTTTTGTTTTGAGCAGGCTTAACACTGATTGGCTTAGAGAGCCGTCTGTCACGGCTCTCAGCCAATCAGCGTTAAGCCCATTGAAAACAGCACAAAAGAAGAAAAGAAGATGGCGCCCATCATCCCCCGCTGCCGACACCACCGGCACCCCCACTGTCAGCATCTCCTCTGCCGACACCACCACTGCCGACATTCCTGCACTGCTGCCCAACGTACTGAGGACACCGCCAGCGATCCCCACACTGCCGACACTGCTGACACTCCCACACCGAGGACACCACCAGCACCCCTGCACTGTCGACACAGTCAGCAAACCTGCAGTGAGGACACCGCTGGCACCCCCGCTCTGCCAATACAGCCGGCACTCTGCATTGAGAACACCCCTGCACTGCCGACACAGTCAGCAAACCTGCAATGAGGACACCACTGGCACCCCCGCACTGCCGACACAGCCAGCAAACCTGCACTAAAGACACTGCAGCACCCCTGCACTGCCGACACAGCCAGCAAACCTGCACTAAGGACACAGCTGGCACCCCCACACTGCCGAAACAGCCTGCAAACCTGCACTAAGACACCGCTGACACCCTCACACTGCCGACACAGCCAGCAAACCTGCACTAAGGACACAGCTGGCACCCCCACACTGCCGAAACAGCCTGCAAACCTGCACTAAGACACCGCTGGCACCCTCATACTGCCGACACAGCCAGCAAACCTGCACTAAGACACAGCTTGCACCCTCACACTGCCGACACAGCCAGCAAACCTGCACTAAGACACCGCTGCCCCCCCCCCCCCTGCATTGCTGACACAGCCAGCAAACCTGCACTAAAGACACCACTGGCATCCCCGCACTGCCGTCATCACCGGTACCCTACACTGCCAGCACCGCAGCACTACCATTCCATGTACTGAGGACACCGTCAGCAACCAAGCTCTGCCGACACTGCTGTCATAGTAAGTGCACTATTGGTGTATCCAACCCACACTGTATATCACACTGTATCCGTGCTGGAAATTAGAGATTGAACTGCCACATGTTAGTGCCGCCCACTGTGTCAGCTTAGTCAGCCAGCTAGCTGGATGCAACCTTTTGGCCTTAACTAGATGATGCAAATAATATTGTGAGGTGGTCAAAATTGATTGGAAATTACTGGAAATAAATGTTACTGAGGTTAATTATACTGTAGGAACAAAAACAGGCCCATTTTATGTGATTTTAGCTGTTTTTATGATTTTTTAAGAAAAAATCCAGAACACGAAAACAAAACACGGAGGTGAGGTTTTGGCAAAACCAATCCAGATCCAAAACCAGGGTAGATCCAGATCCAAAACCAAAACCAAGACATGGGGGACGGCGCACATCTATAATTTTGATCTGTTTGTATAAAGCTCAAATTAGATTTTTTTTTTTTAAATATTAAATTTGATGGTGTATAGTTTTGTCCTTAACTATATTGTAAGGAGACCTCCATAAACAAGACTCCAATTGTACATCAAACTCTCTTTGGAACTAATGGCCTGATTCAGCAAGGAAGGCAAATGCGATTGCAATAGCAATTACGCACGCAGTCTCACTACCATAGTATGCTAATCCATTGCGATCGCAATGCAATCTCAGCATAACATATGGACGCCACTTTACCTTACACACATCCGTAATGTTTAGCAGAACTGCGAAACCATCGGTACAATCGAGTACCTCACGTACACTTGCACAAGCCCTGATCTTACTCAGAAATTGCTAACTGCCATGCACGCTTTGAGTCCTCAGGCTGCGTTGGCCATCGCAGTGGATAATTTATGCACGCCCCTGCAACGGCATTGAAACGCACTGGCACGCTCGCGTTCGCCCGACCACCCCCCCCATTACCACCCACAAATGGCACTTCCTGTCAATCACTCTGCGATGGATCTGTGTAGCATATGCATGCGCAGTACGCAATAATCGTCCTATTACGTGCATATTAGCAACTGCGTTCCTTGCTGAATCAGGCCCTATGTATGTAGTCATGCTTGTATCACAATGTATACATATGTTAGATAAAAGGGAAATAGAAAAGGGTCACAATGAGTCCAAAGAAATCAGCCAGCAAAAACAACAGTGGAAGCTTCACCTTACTTCCCAAGGATAGTCTTTATGAGATGATGAGCATGTCCTGCTCAGGCGTTCTCAAGGACAGGCCTGCCAAGAGCCGTGGCGGGCCCGGGTAACAGGGGAGGGGGGCGCTGGTTAGGGGGGGCGCTCTGATCCCCCTCAGCCCGGCTCAAAGCCAGGGGGGGTGCGATCAGTGTGATCGCTCCCCCCCACAGGCATAGGAGACTGCTGTGGCTGCTGCTGTGAGGGAGGGGGGGGGCGGCATCGGACCTAGGCCCCCCCAGTGCCCCTTAGGAAGCCCGGGCCTGGGTAATCTGTGCCTGCTCCCCCTCCTCTCGGCGCCGCTGCTCACGGATTACATGAAATTATCCATTCAATTAAAGTACAAATCCACTTTCTCACAGAAAGTGCTCACTAACCAGACTTTTAGCAATAATCACACCAAAGCACCTTTTCACTCCCCCTTCTCCACCTTCACATGACAGTATAGAGGTGTGTCTCTCTTTCCCTCACTTATTAATAATGGCATCAAGAGAAAGACTCAAACAGAGAACAGACCAGCAGTGCAGAGAGCCTTTTACTTTGAAAGGTGAGTTACAGTAATTTACACAGTGCACTCACATTATAAAAACATAAAATGTATATGATATGGTCACTCCGCAATCTCCTCTGTGGGATGGTTTTTCCTACCAGGTGCCAAGAAGGTAAAATAGCAAAAGCCAGCAAAGTCCCGTACATTGAGCTCGCCCACTGGATGGATCAGCAGATGGTATAGCCACAGATTGCATTGACAAGTATTCCTATATAGCAACCACTTAACGCATTTCACTTTGAAAAAAAGGAAAGTCATCTGAAATGTGCTAACTGCTGCTGGTGCTTTTCTTTCAGTGCCAGCATTTACTTTCCCTCCTATTATCTTACTAGTAAATGAAGCTGACCATTTTTCCCATCTAATAAATATCTGTATATTTAATTTATATTTCTAAGGGGTTTTGTTTTTGGTACCTGCAAAGAGAGATCATAGACAGACATCAGACAATAGGGAGTATAATTAACATCAACTTCAGTGTCGCACACATACTGTAGGTGTTGCTCTCACAATCTCCTTGAAATGCTATTTTAATGTAATTAGTTACTGCTGTAGAATAGTGGACACTGCTTACTTAGATGTTAACATGTATTGGATATTTCATAACACAAAAAATGTAGAGGCCAATTTACAAAAGACATAGAGCCTGATGATGAGTGCCTGAGGGCTGGTGCAAATACACACTCATGATGAGATCATGATGGCCAACAGCACTAGCTAGTCATTTCTGATTGGTTGATTATAGATTCACCTCTGAAGCTTGTAGTGCTTTCTTCATTGATTGTTCCTTTGTAATAAGGTTTTTTGGGCAATTTCCGAATTTGGGGTCTTTTCATGTAGTAGTGAAAAGCCCTGTTTCACAAAGCATTTCAGAAAATAAGGCTTTTCACTGCTTAAGAAGGGGTATGCTGTAGAGAGGGCTAAGATTTCTCTGGTGGTGCCCCTGATTAGTGTTAAGCTGGGTACACACTGGCAGATATATTGGGCGATCAATGATCGGCCAATATATCGTGGCCCCGTCGGCCAGTGTGTACAGACGATATGTCTGTGAATTACGTCGTTCACAGACATATCACATTGGCTGTGCTGCACAGCCAATGAACAGATATGTCTGCAGACATATCTGTCCATAGGCAAGCGTGTATGGGCGATCAGCTGATTGCCCGTACACAGGGGTGCAGAGAGGGGGGGAGCCACGAGCGGGTACTACTTACACGGGTCCGGCACAGCTCCCCATCCACAGCAGCCCGTGTGCTGGGCTGCACTGGGAGACTGTCCGAGGCTGCTAAAGCAGCAGCCCGAGCAGTCTCCTATGCTAAAGGGGGGGAGCAATCACACTGATCGCGCCCCCCATTGGCTGTGCGCCGGGCTGAGGGGCACACAGCACCCCCCTCCCCAGCACGCAGCGCCGCGTCGCAGATGTGTTTTTTTAAAGGGGGCATGGCCACACCTGCCACAATTAGACCACGCCCCCTACCAGCCCCCAGTCTGGCCCGAGCTGCTGCAGCATGCAGATGATGGTCGTTCATTGTGTATGAACGACCATCATCTGCAGATATATCTGTCAGGTGTGTACCCACCTTTAGAATCGCTTCCCCATACACTAGTATGGGGAGAGCGATTCAGAGAAGAATGGAAACGTTGTTTCTGTTTTGCTCTTTCATTTCATTTTGCCATCTGGAAATGTGAGTTGAAGCGTGCCTACAGTAGGTAGGGGGAGAGGAGCTAAGAAGTGTACAGCTCTTCTCCTTCTTCATTGTTCTGTCCCTTTATGTTCAACATCCGTCCTGTTATGTGGGTGAACGGTGAATGCTGAGGCACAAGGCACAGTAGGAAAAACACTTATCGGGCTCCCAATATTTCAGTCTTTGCACTGCTTGCCAGGGTCGTGCAGGGGCCGCTTATCAGAAGAGGTCACCGGAAAGTTACTGTAAGTTAGGGATGTGCGCCGGACCATTTTTGCCAGATTTGGATTCGGTTCTAATTCATCGTCCGACAAAAATTGACAAAAAAAGCTAAAATCACATAATTTGGGCTTTTTTTTTGTTCTTAGAGTATTATTTACCTCAATAACATTAATTTACAGTCATTTATAGTCAATTTAGACCACCTCACAGTTTATAATATTGTTTTCACCATTATTGGCCAAAGTCTGCAGTGAGCTGGCTGGTTACTAAGCGACAGAGCAGCAGCACGGACACCACAGTTTAAAGCACATCTATGACACATTGCCACTCAGCAGTGGCAGAAATGAGAGGTAGTGCAAGATGGAATGGTCCTTGGGCCCTCCCACCCACCCAGTGGGGTACGGCCATCAGAGTCACAGTACTTGTTTCCACCGTGGGCTACGGCCCAAGGAGTCACAGTGCACAATCTTATTAACATTACACCGCACATAGTGCCCCTGATTCACATTACACAATAAATTAGTATCTTATTTATGTTAAGACACACAGTAGTGTCTCTTTTCCACAATGCTCACAGTAGTGCCCCTTTTACACAATGTCCATATTAGTGACCCTTATACACAAAGCCCACAGTAGTAGTGCCCCTTATACAATGCCCACAGTAGTAGTGCCCCTTATACAATGCCCACAGCAATAATGTCCCTTACACAATGCCCCCAGTAGTGGTGCCCCCTATGCAGTGCCCTGAGTAGTAGTGCCCCCTATGCAATGCCCCCAGTAGTAATGCCCCCAGTAGTAATGCATCTTGTAATAGTGCCCCAATAGTAATGCCCCCTGTAGTAATGCCCCAAGTGGTAGTGCCCCTAGTAGTATGCCCCCATTAGCAGTGCCCCCAGTAGTATGCCCCCAGTAGTATGTCCCCATTAGTAGTGCCCCCAGTAGTATGCCCCCATTAGCAGTGCCCCCATTAATAGTGCCCCCCAGTAGTATGCCCCCATTAGCAGTGCCCCCAGTAGTATGACCCCATTAGTAGTGGCCCCCAGTAGTTTGCCCCCATTAGCAGTGCCCCCAGTAGTATGACCCCATTAGCAGTGGCCCCAGTAGTATGCCCCCATTAGTAGTGCACCAGTAGTATGTCCCCCAGTAGTATGACCCCATTAGCAGTGCCCCCAGTAGTATGCCCCCCTTTAGTATGCCCCTATTAGCAGTGCCCCCATTAGTAGTACCCCAGTAGTATGCCCCCATTAGTAGTGCCCCCAGTAGTATGTCCCCCAGTAGTATGCCCCCATTAGCAGTGCTCCCAGTAGCACCCACTTACACACACACACAAAGAAAAAAGGAAACAAAAAGTTACCTGAATCCCTGCTCCTGCCGCCGTCCACTCTGCTCTATGGGAGAGACGTCATGACTTCTCTCCCATCACCCACTGCAGAGGGAGCCGGAAGACGGAGCTCATGAGTGAGCTCCAGCTGACTCCCTCCGTGGACGACGCAGCAGCCAATGAGAGTCTGTCTGACTCTCATTGGATGCTATAACAACCAACTCTGTGTGTTTGTTACTGTGTACAGCAGATCGCTCTCACTGCAGTCTGCCCTACTCTTGTGGAGCCCTGACGTCGGATCCTCATGACGTTGGATCCTCTCGCGAGGATCCGACATCAGGAGGCTGACGTTCGGATCCTCGCTGGGATCCGAGTCAGACGGGGAACACCCGAACAGCGTTCGGGTGGACTCGGATCCCTGATGTTCGGTGAGGTTCGGATTCCACAGAATCCGAACCGCTCATCTCTACTGTAAGTGTTACTGAATAACGACAAAACATTACTATATTTTGCAACATTATGATGCGACATATAGTGACATTTAATGGTAGCATTTCAAAATGTGCATGAATAGGGCCCTATATTTTTTTCTGCAACTTCCATTCTTACATGAGAAGGAAGGAAGAGAATCTGTTGTATTACAGAGGCATGTTGATTTCTATCAAACCTTATAGCGAATGCATTGTTCGCTTTCTGGACACGTTAAAGAAATATTTTTGCGCTTATGACATGGTTGGGTGTAAGTGTACCTGATGTACAGCTTAGGATATTATTATTATCACTTATTGTGCCATTAATGCAGCACTATACATCGAATATTTGTAATTCACAACAGTACTTGCCCCACTGGCAGGTACAATCTAAATTCACTAACACATACTATAGGTACACACACAGATAACACAGTAGGGTTATTTTAGTCAGAATCCTATCTGGGGAGAACCAACTACACTCAGATAGGGCGCTGCTGTGGAACTGAATTCATGGCCTCAGTGCTGTAAGGCATCAATGATGACCACTAGTATACCAATCTGCTCCAATTTTGAGCCTATGTTACTGGTGCAGAGCTGAATGCATAATATCACCTAATTCTATTTAACCACCAACTGGTCCAATGTTCATGAGTTTTTATGCAGACACTTGGCGAAACCTCAGACTAGAGATGTGCGCGTCTGGTTCTGAGAGAACAAATAACAACCGAATTCAGGGGTTCTGAGTCAAACGAGTCCGAGTTTGTAATCACTTTGGGGTACCGAGACTAACCGAGTCCGAGTTTTGGATCTTCCCGCGGTTTGGTACTCAGATTTACAAACTGAACTCAGGTTTTGGATTACATGCTAATTGCTAACAGGTCAAATTGACTTAATTTTAACTGTTTTTTGCATTGTCTTTTTGAAAAAAAAAAACAGATCCAAAACCAAAACACGTGAGGGTGGTTTTGCAAAACCAAAACAGGAAGATGAATCTGGTTCCAAAACCAAAACTAAAATATGGGGATCCGCACACTTCTCCTCTTCAGACCAGCCTCTCGCTAAAATGTCATGTATTTATCACACAATTCCAAATATTGTTCTCTTACAGAAAACATTAATCCAAGTCAAGACACACCATTACTTCTTCAGTTCAATTTTCTTACCCTAGCCAAGTCATCCATCTGGTCAACTTCTCTTTGTGGCACATCCACTGGATCACATGGAACCACTATATGTTTGCTATCCATAATACATACCTTTGGATCTAGAAGCAGCTGAAAGTTGTTTGACAGCTTTACTGAAATTCTTTTTTACTGTCTCTTTGAGCTGACCCTGGGTTATTTCCATACGGCTATACTAGCTGACACTTAGGTAAGTCCCTACTACTCTGTGTTCTGAGAACATCCAAGTACCTGCAAGCACATACTGTATCTCTCTACATGAAAGGCTGCTATAGGTGGTCACTATACATTTAGTACCAGGGATTTATCTAATGTCCAGTAGCTCTAAGAACGTAGATGCATTTTCCTCAATCCATATCTTACAGTGCACCAATTAATGATGGCCACACTAAGTGTACCCTTTCTGTAATTATTTGGAAAAAAAGTGTTCCTGTTATGAAATGTTTCCCTTTTTACAGAGCAATGCCTTAAATTTGGTTTGTGGAAATTTTCAAACACAATTATTTTGAAAAACCTTGATCAGTATAAATTATAATTTACTGTAGCCAAAACTTCTCTGCACTCAACTTTTACCCCATTCCAGAGCCGAATTTAGACCTCATGGGGCCCTAGGCAAGATACCAGTTTGGAGCCCCCCTCCCTCAAACAATCCTTAGCACTATATTTGCATTCCTGATTCAAGCAAAGCATCCCTACCCTAGTCCTGACCCTAACTCAACCCTAAGATGAAACCTCACCATAATCATAGCCTCTAACCCTAATACCCTAACCGCTAAACCCTACACCATCCCTAATACCTTATCCCTAATACCCCAACCCAAACATCTAATCTGACCCTAATACCCTAACCCAAACTGATACACTAGCCCTAATACCCTATCCCTAATACCATAACCCAAACTAAACCTAATACCCTAAGGTTTTCCCTCTTAGTACTATAAAGGCAGGGGGCCCTCTCCCCGTTACCCATTAAATACAACACATAAGCCTGAGGAGTGCTAAGGATTAGAAGGTGGCTGCGAGGTGGTATCTGCAGTGGGGGCTGTGGTGTGGACATGCCCAGTATTGTGTGTGACTGTGCTCAGCTTTGTGCAATGATGGGGATGAGTCATCACCATTACACCCCCCTTTTTTAAAGTATACTATAGGATTTACTTTTTATGGTAGGTGGGGAGTGGATAGGACTGCATTATAGTACAAGTATATTACAAGTACCTAACATGAAAATACCATCATCCTGGATTGATGTACTAATAATACTAATAATATCATGATCATCATAATGTATATTATTATATGCTTGTAATATAAGGCAGCCCTGTCCTCCTCCCAGACCCCACCTACCATAAAAAATAAATCCTACATAATTCAATGTATATTAGAGTAGTTGAGAATATCACAGTAGTTTACCCTGCCTGCCTGGCTGCTGTGCTTCCCGAGATCCGGATCCTCGGTCACTGTCTCACTCAGCATGGCAGTCAGTGGCAGAGGCTGCTGTGCTGGGCTGGAGCTGGATGGGGCTGGGTGGAGGACACGGCGACCCTCCTCCCCCCCTCCTATGCACAGTCACTCTGTGAGAGTACAGACAGCGGCACAGCAGCGGGACTCTGGGAGTATAGGCGGTCCTCATGACATCACGCTGTACTCACTCAGTGCTCCCCTGGGAGCGTTTTGACCGGCCAGATTTCTTGGGGAAAAGGGGCCCATCCACAGGCCCCTTGGGACTTGAGTGGCCCTAGGCGAGCACCTAGGTTGCCTTGTGGGAAAGCCGGCCCTGCCCCATTCTCACAATGTTTAGCAGCAGCTGTCACCACATGGGTCCACCTCTGATCAAACTAAGAAAATAACTTGCTCGCTAGAAATACAGCAACTGCCTAAACCTTTAACAAGGTTAGACACTAATCTCATTTTCATCAGGATATTCTTACCCAAACTGTGCCAGATTTCTCTAACTGATAAGTTCTATGATCCCATGTCTTGTTTATGGTTCTATGAACAGACGGTGTAATGGTTAACATTACTGCCTTACAGCACTGAGGTCATGGGTTCGATTCCCACCAGGGCCCTAACTGTGTGGAGTTTGTATATTCTCCCTGTGCTTGCGTGGGTTTCCCCCGGGTGCTCCTGTTTCCCCCCACACTCCAAAAATAATTACTGGTAGGTTTATTGGTTCCCAACAAAAATTAATCCGTGTGTGCGCATGTGATAGGGAATATAGATGGTAAGCTCCAATGGGACAGGGACTGATGTGAATGGCCAAATATTCTCTGTAAAGCGCTGCGGAATATATGTGTGCACTATATAAATAACTGGTAATAAATAAATAAAATTAATTCTTCAACCTGACCATCCCCTAATGCATTTACTCTTCAAAGATAATGACATAATCAACAAATCTTGTCCTGCAACACAGAGAGAACTTACTTAAACGGCTTCATTTATCTTCAAGCACTTAAAGATATCAGCTCCACACTTCCCTATTAATAGTTTCCTGTGCCTATTATGTTACTGCTACATACTCGACCTTTTGTATCCCACCATTACCCTGTACTTACAGTACACAGCATCGACCATTATCTAATGCTAATCAACCCAGATGCTACCCCATTGTTACCCCATAAACCACCTCATGAGACCAACATCCAAGAGATCTGTATTATTTCCTCTTATCCTGAAGCACTTGCCCATCAACAGTTACTGTAACTCTTTTATTGCATCCTTAAAAAACCTTTCGCTCAACAGACCACCCTTATTATTTTTACAGTCTTTTTGCTATCATAGGGTGGGCTGTACAGTTACATGACTTGAACAATAATAAGAAAAGACAATGAATGAAGTGTACATATAATTATGTCTAGTGTACCAGATTTCTACTACTGTAATAAGAACTCTGCCCTATTATAAACTGATTTTGCATGTGCTGGGTATGCTTTATGATGGTACATAGAGGTGGCCTTATTAGAATTTTGCTACATGGCCCAGACATTGCTAGCTATGCCAATGCTTCTATGGTTTCATCAGACGACAAGAAATGTATAGGATCTACACCTAAAGTCCTCTTTCTGGGAAAGGTAACATTAAACTAATACTAATTTCAGTTACATATAAATAACATAATTAAGAGAGTCTCCTGGGAGTGGACTGGACCTGCTGTCTATATGTCGATCACTGCTGAATAGCACTGTACCACCGGACCAGGTGCACAATAGAGCTTACTAGCAGAGGAGAAAGATGATCACAGGTGCGGCATCCGAGAGAAGCCGTGGTCAGACTCCACTTTCTCCTTTGAAGAAGGACCTCTCTCGTCGGTAAAAGCAAGTAATTAGGCGTCATGTTGCTAAGCTCTATGGGTCATAGATAGAGAGGTGCGGTTTCATTTTTCCTGAAATATGAGCACATCAAACATAGGGGTTCCAAGTCGAATTGAGTCCCAGTTTAGAATCACTTTGGAGTTCCAAGTGGAACCAAGTCCCAGCTCGGGTCTGCTATAAATTCAGAACTCAGATTTAAAAACCATAGTCAGTTGGATTGCATGTAAACAGGGCCAATTACATGATTTTAGCTGTTTTTGACAATTTTTTATTGATTTTTAAGGAATCCAAAACCAAGCCCGAACCGAATTTGAACCAAACATTTGAGGGTGGTTTTATCAAAACACAACGATTAATTAGTACCAAAACTAAAATCAGAACACAGGTGTTCCTCGCACATCTCTAGTCATAGTCCCAAATGATTCAAACTATTTATTTTTTCTTTTCTTGGCATATATGGTTTTTATTGTCATCCACTTTCTTTCGGAAATACTCTGCAGGTACTGTAGCAGAAGTGGCTTTAACTTTTTTATTATGGAGTACATTCCCATATTATATAGCTATAAGTAGAGATGTGTTTGCTGATAACCGAGGGCATCCAAACTTCATGGATCTGAGTGAATCCGAGTGGCGGCTCAGGTTTTACTGCCTTGCTAGGATTCCAAATCGAGGCAAAAGTCAGCATCCCGGCATCAGATTCTTGCTGGTTTTGGATTCTATAACAGACCCTCCCGCTGTGATTCAGGAGAAATTTCACACTGACTCCAGTGTGTGCTGTTCTGTGTGCTAATGTTTCCAGTGGCTGCTGTGCTGTACAGTGGCTGCTGCTGTGCTGTGTCCACTCCAGTCCCTGTGTCCAGTTGCTGCTGATGTGTCCATCCACCCCCTGTATCCAGTGGCTGATGTGCTGTGTCTATCCTCTCCACCTCCAGTGGCTGTTGCTGTGCTGTGTCCACACACACTCCCTGTGTCCAGTGGCTGCTGCTGTGTTCATCCACTCCCTGTGTACAGTGGCTGCTGCTGTGTTCTTCCACTCCTTGTGTCCAGTAACTGCTGTGCTGTGTCCATCCTCTCCACCTCCAGGGGTTGCTGCTGTGCTGTGTCCACCCACTCCCTGTGTCCAGTGGCTGCTGCTGTGTTCACCCACTCCTTGTGTCCTGTGGCTGCTGCTGTGTTCACCCACTCCCTATGTCCAGTAACTGCTATGCTGTGTCCATCCTCTCCACCTCCTGGGGTTGCTGCTGTGCTGTATCCATCCACTCCCTCACTAGTCTAACTGTCACACAGTAGTGCTGCACTGTGACTCCGCAGACCATACTGCACGGCGATATAAGCAGTGTGACTCCCCAGTTGTCATTTGCGGAAAAAGTAAAAAAAAAACAACCTGTGTGTGCTGTCCCCCAGTGCGTTTGTTCATGTACATATAAGTGCTGTGACTGCACACAGTGTGAAATAAGCTACAAATTAAAAAAGTATAAACAAAATATTTTCCTCTATTGTTTGTACTAGGTCTGTGCGCTGTCCCCCAGTGTGTTTGTTTATGTACATATAAAAGCTCTGTGTTTCCATGCAATGTTAGCTGAGCTATGAATTAAGAAAAAGTAGAAAAAATATTTTCTTCCATTGTTTGTGTTATGTCTGTGCGTTTGTTCACGTATGTATAAAAGCGCTGTGTCTCCACGCAGTGTGTGCTGAGCTTTGAATTAAGAAAAAGTAGGGAAAAAATATTTTTTTATTGTTTGTATCACATCTGTGCGCTGTCCCCCAGTGTGTTTGTACACGTACATATAAAAGAGCTGTGGGCCTGATGCAGAGCCAGACGCAAGTGGCCGTTCGTTCGTTCGGCGTACGAGCGCAAAAATGTAAATTCAAGCGCTCGCTCGTATGTTCGCTCGCAGCTAATCTTCCGCCCCATAGTCTCCCAACCCCTCCTCTAGCTAGCGAACGTTCTAAATAGCGACCGTCGTCTCCTCTTTGGTTGCAGGGAACGCTCGCACAAGTCAAATCCGGAAGTGGGCCTGTCAGTTTTCGATTGCCTGCTATTTCATTCTGCCAACATACTAGAATCGATTAATAGCAATCAGTATATTCATTAGCTTAATTGGTATTCACATCTTTGCAATCTTTTTTTTTTTTCACTGTCAATAAACTTTATTATTGTTCGTGTGTGTCATTCCTTCCACAGAATACGTACGTTTGTACCAAGGGGATGGTTTATCAAATTTTAAAGTTTGTTTGAATGCTACTATTGTTTTGCGTTAGTTTATATGCAGATTTTTCACCTTTATTAATATTTAAATTAGCTTTTGCATGTCACTGCATCAAGCCTATCATAGCTCACATTATATTTGTGAGGGTGTAGGTCACATGACTAATACAATAACCAATACAATGCTTTCTGTTAATTTTCAAAGTACATTAGCCAATCAAATTTTTTCTGGGACCTTTATTAAAACTGTTATGTGTTGAAAAAATCATTGCCATCATGAGAGCCACAGCATTTACTCGCAGAGAACTCCTGGTCCTCACAGATGTGATGGACCAGAGAATCACGGAGCATCCGGCCCCCATCACTAACCTCCGCAAGCGGCTCGCCTATGCGGAGGTGCGGCGCCGCCTGCATAATTTGGGCTACCGCCGCAATATCGGCCAGCTAGAAAGGCGCTGGTCCGATCTCCACCGCAGATCCCCATGCCTTTTGGCCAATGTGCGTCAGCAAATTAGCGAAAGTAAGTGTATTTTTTAAACATTTTAAATTTAAGCATACCTGCGTGTGCCTGTTTTCCGTCTAGCCCTGTTTCTTTATTTAGGACATACCTGCGTGTGCCTGTTTTCTGTCTAGCCCTGTTTCTTTATTTAGGACATACCTGCGTGTGCATGTTTTCCGTCTAGCCCTGTTTCTTGATTTAGGACATACCTGCATGTGCCTGTTTTCCGTCTAGCCCTGTTTCTTTATTTAGGACATACCTGCGTGTGCATGTTTTCTGTATTGCTGTTTTTTGGGGGGGTTTTTAGGGTTAATTTTTTACAAAACCAAAAAAAAATGAATCATACAAATTTTGATCCATAATTTAGGGGCTGAGCGCAGACTACGACGTCTACTACGTCAACGATGTCAGCCTCGTCCCCTATCCCCCACTCCCACCCAAACCTCCTCTCCCCAACTTTCCCCAAATTCCCCCTCCACCCCAGACCGGCCAGACCGGGATGCCCCTCCCTCTTATAATATTCCCATCCCTCAAAATTCACCCTTCCCTCCACCCCCCCCCCTCTCTTTTCATCACCCTCCCCTCCACCCACCCCTCTCTTTTCCTCCCCCTCCACACCAAGCCAAATCACCCCTCCTCCATCCCACCAGCACTGGCCCTCCTCAGAGGAGGACGATGTCGGGGCTCCAGGACCAGTCATCATTCTGAACAGTATGTTTCCCTTTTAAACTATGGTTGCTTTTGCATTTTTTTGTTTTTGGGTGATGTTGTCCCTTTGCCTGTGCATTTCCAATTTGTTAAGTATTTCTAATGTTTTGGATATATATCTTTGCCAAACAATGTCTACGATGTTTTCCCCTTACACATATCACACATGTCCAAACACTCATACTTGTGTCTTTCTTGTTTACTGAACCAACAACTGTAGTTTTTTGGCGTACTTGTCCCTTTTTTTTATTGTATTTTTATGTGTAATTTTTCAAATTTTTATTTATACAATCTTTGCGTTTGCCATTACTTTGTTTTTTTTTTGGATTTGTTTCTCTTTTTTTAAAGTATAGTCTGATTTGTAAGTTGTTTGGTAACATATAAATTAAGGTGTCAGTTTAGTAATCCACACATTTTTTTAACCCACAGAGGACCAGAAGCGGATGCAAGAAATGCAGGATGGCTTGCACAGGTTGAGGGGCCATGTTGTAGGCATGCTTGTGGTCCTGGACCACATGTTGGCACTCTTGCGCCACTAATTTTTTTGTTTTTTCCCCATAAAAATGTTCAAAAAAATAAAATATATTTTGATTTATTAAAGTCTCATTCCTTGTCTGTAAATATTAGATTGTTTAACCTTACATAAGTCGACTATTGTAGCATTTTTTTGGAAGTAATGG
This sequence comes from Taudactylus pleione, assembly GCA_031769625.1. Classification (NCBI taxonomy): domain Eukaryota; kingdom Metazoa; phylum Chordata; class Amphibia; order Anura; family Myobatrachidae; genus Taudactylus; species Taudactylus pleione. The sequence continues at coordinate 2,938,209 of JAUIMM010000353.1, forward strand.
AAATTAGATTGTAGAAAGCTCAAATAAGTTTGTAAGCTGGCACATTAAACACCTAACAATACCAATAGGTTTGTAGAATTACCAGCAATTTTTTTTTTTTTGGTGGGTAATGTAAATATTAAATCAAACCTGCTTAGGCCTATATTAGGAAACATACTGATTCACCATAATACCTTTGGTGTTTGTTTTTAGCCACAAAGCATGGTAAAATACTTTACAATTTAACACATTACAGGATTAGCCATTAAGCAAGTTTGCCTTTTTTGGACCAGGTTACACTTGCTTGTAATTTACCAAGGAAATGTTTTTTTCATGTTAACCAAAAATTTATTCCACACAAATAATAAACACAAAGTGAATTGTCACAATCAATTCACACAGTGAAAACACACTCAAAAATACAACCAACACCAAAAATAACAAAATAACAACAACAATCAAGAACTGTTTGAAGAAGTAGCATGCCAACATGAATCCACAAATGAGGCAAAGAAATTATTGTTCCAGAAGTTATATCCAATGTGGCCACATGAAGTTAATTTTTAGGATCAGGTAGTAGGCATCGTTTTTTCGGGTAATTTTAAGGAATAAAAGAAAAAAAAAATTAAAATTGGCCATTAAAATCTTACATGTCTACATTGTGTCAATTAACAAAATTTTGAACAATAATTACCTAAAAAATCTGGCCACCACATCATCGCATATGGCCCACCCACATACTGACCTCCGACCAACCTCGGGGGGGCCATCCTCAGGCAAGGCATCCTCTGGCTGCATTGGGACACCACTCCTTATGGTGATGTTGTGAAATATCCCACACAGGACCACAATATTCGAAACCATATCCGGGAAATACATGAGCTCGCCACCAGAGCGGTGGAGGCATCTGAATCGGCCTTTTAAAAGGCCGATACAGCACTCCACCACCTGCCTGGTGGCTGTAAGTGCGGAATTATACTCACTTTGTGGCCCTGGCGTGGGAGCCAAATAAGGAGTGAGCAGCCAGTGCGTGCAAGGGTAACCACTGTCTTCTGTTAAAAAACAAAAACAAACATCAGGACCATTGTGTAACAAGCTTTGCATTGGTTGCAACAGAAGGTTTCAACTTACCCAGAAGCCACGCATCACCAGCTTGTAGGTTGTCTAATTTGTGCCAAATCCCTGATTGCCGGATGACGAAGGAATCATGTGCACTTCCGGGGAATTTGGCATTCAGGGACAGGATCTGGAGGGAGGCATCACATACCACCATTACATTCAGTGAATGAAAGTGTTTGCGGTTCCTAAAAATAGCCTCCAGCCTTGCTGGAGGCTGAAGTGGTATGTGAGTGCCATCCACAACCCCTATGATGTGTGGGAAGCCAGCTATTTGGTAAAAATTGGCCTTCGCCACACTAAGGGAACTCATATCCAATTGCATTGTAATAAAATGATGGAGGTGTTTAAAAATGGCCTCCATCACTGCCCTCAGGATCCTTGAAAAGGAGGATTGGGAGATTCTGGCAACTATTCCCACAGTGGTTTGAAAAAATCCTGAGGCACAGAAATGTAACACCAACATTAATTGCGTAAGTGGTGGTATTGCTGTAGGACTGTCAATTTGCTGTTCAAGATCACTCTCTATTAATGAGAGAGTGTCTAGGATGATTTGGGGAGGAAGACGGTATCGTCTTAATACCTCATCATCTGGCATTCCAAAAAGGGTGACATGTGTTCTATATATCTGGGGCCTTGCATGCCTACGAGGCCTACGCCTGGGACGAAGTTGAGGTTGGTCGGGTTCTGGAACCATGGCCAATATAATACGTCCAACATCAACCTGAAATGGTAATCCAGGTAGTTATTGTTTTAGACAAATGTGTAAAGAAAAATATACTTATCTTTTCTAAGAAATCCAAAGATGCTTACAGGCCGGGGTCTTGTCATGAGTAGTACAACCTACATTTCAAAAGCAGAAAATATTTTTTGCTTTTTTTTTTAAAACTTGGATTGTAAACACATTTTTGGGGGGTAAAAAATAGAGAAGGGTGCACACATTAGTTCGGAAAATCGCACGCTACATTTAGTGGTAAAACATGATTTTACAATGAAAAAAACAAAACACATTAGTGCGCTAAATAGTATGCTTTTTTTACAGTAAAATAAGGAGACATTAGTGCGCTAAATAGTACGCTTTTTTGACAGTTACATAAGGAGACATTAGTGCGCTAAATAGTACGCAATTTATAGAGTTAAATAAGGAGACATTAGTGCGCTAAATAGTACGCTTTTTTGACACTTACATAAGGAGACATTAGTGTGCTAAATAGTATGCATTTTTGACAGTTACATAAGGAGACATTAGTGTGCTAAATAGTACGCAATTTATACAGTTAAATAAGGAGACATTAGTGCGCTAAATAGTACGCTTTTTTGACAGTTACATAAGGAGACATTAGTGCGCTAAATAGTATGCAATTTATACAGTTAAATAAGGAGACATTAGTGCGCTAAATAGTATGCAATTTATACAGTTAAATAAGGAGACATTAGTGCGCTAAATAGTATGCAATTTATACAGTTAAATGAGGAGACATTAGTGCGCTAAATATTACGCTTTTTGACAGTTACATAAGGAGACATTAGTGCGCTAAATAGTACGCATTTTTGACACTTACATAAGGAGACATTAGTGCGCTAAATAGTACGCAATTTATACAGTTAAATAAGGAGACATTAGTGCGCTAAATAGTATGCTTCTTTGACAGATACATAAGGAGACATTAGTGCGCTAAATAGTATGCAATTTATACAGTTAAATAAGGAGACATTAGTGCGCTAAATAGTATGCTTTTTTGACAGTTAAATAAGGAGACATTAGTGCGCTAAATAGTATGCTTTTTTGACAGTTACATAAGGAGACATTAGTGCGCTAAATAGTACGTTCATTTTAAATTAAAAACAACTCAAACATTATTTCGCAAAAGAGTACGCTATATTTAGTGGTAAGATATGATTGGTCCAAGAAAAAAAACAAGATTACTTAGTGAAACATATGCGAAGGCCCACACACATTGAAATTGTAACTTCATGAAACTAAAAACATTTACCAAAAACAGACAAATATCCCAAAGTACAAAAACTTCAATGGGGCAATGCCAAAATAACTGTAAAAAGATTTTTTTTTTAAATAAGTACTAACATTTGTAAACTATTTACTATTATTTTTTATGGTGGTTTTTAAAAAGACACTCAAAAACTCCAAAAAAAAAGCTAAACAATCAAAAAAAAGCGAACGGAAAGTAAGAAAACAAACAAAACGATCACAGGTGTAGTAAACCTCCTCAAACTCCAAATACCGCCAACAATCAACTCCTACGCCAAACCTCCAACATTCATAACCTGCCACCTTGACTCGAGTCACACCAAGCCATAAATAGTCTTTATTTTCCCGCTCAAATTAAGGACGGACAATAGGAGCGCACAATCAATGATGCGGCCGAATAATGCTGATGCATGTATAAAAACGTCACTGAAAACCCCAATCGGTCTGCTGTAGTGAGACCTGAAAGTCAAAAATGGCTACAGAGCAGCAAAGCACTGGCCAAGAGGCGCCAGGTAAGTATTTGTCTTTTTGGGACTAAAGGTTTATGTTTAACAATAATTTGGGTAACGTTTGACATTATAATTTTTACAATCTTTTTAAAAAAAGGAGTGGTGGATGCCATGGAAGAGGTTGCTGGTTCTAGTAGGCCAACTAAACCAAAAAAAAAAAGGCAGCCACAATTCACAAGAAAGGAGATGGAGGTTTTGGTGCAAATGTGCAATGGCAACCTGCCACAGGCACCAAGGAATATGGGTGCAAGCCAGAAATGGAAAATGTGGGATGACATAGCCAGTGGTGTCAATAAGGTGGGTGATTGTGAACGTTCAACCCGGGAGGTCAAACGCCGGTAGGTAAAAACTACATTTTAGTAAAAAGTGTTTACATGTCCTTATACTGCAGGAATAATGCCAACTTTTTACCCCACAGATGGAGCGACTTCAAATATCGTCTTAAGCAAAAACTGGCTGATAGGGCTTGGTATGCAGGGGGGACAGGTGGGGGTCCCACCCCTGTGTCACTGGAGCTCACAGATTTGGAGGAGCTGGCCCAGGGGTGTGTACAGGATGAGGAGGTGTTTGGCGTGTCAAATATGGATACCGACATGCCCGACTTTGTAGCTCCTCATGTTGCCCCAGGTAAATGTTGTAATGTTAACAACTCAGAAATGTGTTTGGGACAATATCTAGATTATAATGTTACTCTTTTCTCTTTTTTCTCACAGAGACACAGGCGGATGAGTCTGTTCCAGAGGGGAGCTTTGGCCGCAGAATTTCTGCTGGCTCTGCAGGGGAGGTAGCAGTAGATCCGGCTGTGGACCCTGTGGAAGACAGTCCAGGGCATTCCCCCTCACAGGCAGTGGGCCTCCTCACTGATCTCAATATTAAAATGGATCAGCAGACCGAGATTCTGCTGAGGATGGAAGCCAATCTGCTACGGGTGGCGGACGCCCTGGAGCAAAGTGCTGCGGCCTACGTGACCATTGCTAAGGCCCTGGCGGAAAATACTGGGGTCAACGTGCGAATAGCAAATGCCCTGGAGCAGCTCGTTCGCCAGCACATGTTGGAGCCGGCCACCCTTCTGGCCGGAACATCAGGACCCTCCACCTCTGGCACAACAACAGCCATCCCTCCAAATGTGCCTAGCCCTATGCCTAGTCCAGAGGCCACAACATCTGCCTCTGGCCAGGCCAGCAGAAGGACATCCCGGACCCGTTCAGGCTCCCTCCCTACCCCGGCCAAATGGGCCAAAAGGCAATGACAGCACTGGCTAATTTTCCCACAATCCTTCTCTGTGTTTGTCCCATATTCCTTAATGCACAAAACCTCCCTCTCCTTTCTTGTGAATTTTTTATTAATTGTGTTTGTTTGTGGATTTCAAATGCCACTTATTTTGTTTTTGTGTTTTTAAAATCATTTGTTATTTGTTTTTACGTTATCAAGTTTTTTTTATTTCCCCAAAATTTGTTTAGAAATAAATAAAAAAAATAATGTTGAAAATCTGCACAATTCTATTGTTAATTTATTCAAAAACTGGTTAAAAGGTAATCCCGCAAACAACATTACAAACAATACAACGGAAATCTAAAAATTTTTGAGGGAAAAATAAACCAAGGGTTAAAAACAATTTATGAGTTTTAATTAACACTTAGAAAAAACAAAAGGACGATTGTTTTCTTGGCCCCTAAAAAATTAAGAAAAACAACCAACCTGCGTACAATATTGTTGCCTGAAAAAAGAAAAAAAAACAATTTGGAAAAAACACGCAAATGTAAAATAAATTTGTAAGCTAATTGATTGTCTAACCCAGAAATTATCAGCTGAGTAGTTCACCTGCATACGGTTTTTTGCAACTAAAAAAAGGCTATTTGCTAAACACCTTACAAGCCTTTTTGCAATTCAAAACTGATTGTTTTTGAGGCCTCAATTGATCAATCGGGAATCCATCGATGAGCCACGGGAAGAACGAAGAGACCATCGTCATTGCGGTAGAGAATACCAGACCACAAGCTGAGCAAGCAGTTTGCATGGAAAGTGGATCAGACAGTGACGTAACCCTTGTTCCGTTCACATTGGCCGTTCGCATCAGATAATTTATGTACGCCCAAAAAACGCCTCGACACGCCTGCATTTTCCCATCTCCACCCCCGTCACCGCCCCAAAATGGACAGTTCTGTCAATCACATTTGACATGTCACTTCCTGTTTGCTATTCGACGAACGACTGGAAAAATGATCGCAAACAGCCGTACGCACATGCGCACTGTTACACAGACGCATGCGTGGTTTGACAACATCAGATGACTATGAGCGTACGACCACTTACGAGCGGCTCTGAATGAGGGCCAGTGTCTCCACAGTGTGAGCTGAGCTGCGAATTAAGAAAAGGCAAGGAAAAATATATTTTCTGTTGTTTGTACTAAATCTGTGCACTGTCCTCCAGTGCGTATGTTAATGTATATATAAAAGTGATGTGTGAGCTGAGTGTGTTGCAGTTAGTGCCCAATTTTTCTTTAATTTGTTTTACTTTTATCAAAATTAAAATCAAATTTCTGTTGTGAGTTCTAAAAAATTCAGGCCATGATAAAGAAGTGTTTAAGAACAATAATGGTCAGTAGGCCAAGGGCCACTGCCTTAATATATGCACAGTGTGTTACAGTTGGTGGCGAGTTTTTTTTATTTGTTTTACTTTGATCAAAATATTTTTTTTTGTGTATATTATCTCTTATACCCAATTAGGGGTGTGGGGGGGAGGGCTATAATGGCCAGCAGGTCAGATAGGCTGATTTGGAGTTAGCTGCAGTGCAACTATTAATTTTCCTGGCCTCTCTTTCAACCCTTGTGAGGAGTCCATGGCTATTAACATTGTAATCTTTAATGGCCTTAAATTTAATTATCTTATTAAATCAATCAATTCTAATTAATTAATCAATGAATCAATCAATTAATTAATGCACCATTTTAATCCATTTTGGGTGCTTATTTTTTAATAGCATTTTCCACCTCTCCGATTATTTTTTTATAGCAGTAATACAAAAACTGATTAATCAATCACTCACTCAATCAATCAACTAATCTCTCTTCCATTACATACTCCACATCCATTTCCCTGTACTGCCCTCCGGCCTCTGATCTAGTTCTTGATTAAAGAAAACATTCTATAGCATCGAATAGTTTATAGTAAACTGCCATCCTGTCTGCCACTGCAGTGTCACTGTTTCCTAAATGTGCCATGTTTGAAGTTGAACTGCCACATGTTTGTGCCACCCACTGTTGTCACTTAGCTTAGTCAGCCAGCTAGCTCGGTGCAATTTTTTGGCCTAACTGGATGAATTCAATATTGTGAGCTGTGAGGTGATCAAAATTGACTGGAAATTAAAATTAATGTTATTGAGGTTAATAATTCTGTAGGAACAAAACAGGCCCATATTATGTGATTTTAGCAGTTTTATAAATTTTGGAAGAAATACAGATCCAAAAATGAGTGCTGTTTTGGCAAAACCTGATGATGTATTAGAAGAACCAAAACCAAAACATTGGGGTGTCTAGATATAAGTAATTGATGTATTAATTTGATATTATCTAAGTGACTTTTATCTAATATACTGTAAGTGGACAATATGCTACTGTATATATACAGTACACAAGAGCACTGGACATCAGCTGATAATACATGTCATATTGTATATCTTTTGTGCACCTTATATGTTGACCTAATTTTATGTTTTATTTTTATTATTTTTTCTACTTACTATAGTCATAGATTGAGATTTTAATTCTGTAATATTATTTAAGGTAACAGAAATGAGAAATAAATGATTATTATTTTACATTTACGTACATATTCCCAGCACCATTTGTTCTAATTACATTTTCTACTGTATAGTTGATTTTCAGGGGTGAGCCCTTTTTAACGGGCTGCAAGATCATATATAAGGGCAGTGCAGGGAGATTTCCACACCTAAAAAGAAACAAAAAAGATCATTAGATTAACATCTTCCCAGTACCAAAAATGTAACTGATTAATTCAGTATTATAAATTTCCTCCCAAACTACCTTGAACCCTTTCTCAATCCAGCCACTCTATAATCCTTCTTCTAAGCACCTCTTCATTTATCTACAATATTAGGATTATGCTGACATTATCAGGACAAACACAAAATAGTGCTGTAGGCGGGGGGAGAGCATTGCCCTTGAATTGTGATGATACATATGGTATGCGTACCAACTTACAAATACAGATACAGGCGCTGTTGTAGGTCTAAATTTTTTATACCCTTAGCAGCATAGAATTGCAGTGTCCAGCCTCCAATTCATATAATGCAAACAAATATCTAGTGCTCTGGGATATATTTGTACCCGCTCAAATGTTAGTAAGCATAGCAGATGTCCATAATGGAAAACCATCCGCTAAAAAAATAACCAATAAAAAAAGATCCAATGTAAACATACAATGAAAGGATATCTATTAAAGAAATACCTAATGAAAAAAAGTCCATTAAAAAAATCCAATAAGAGAAACATCAACAATTATCAGTCAATATAAAGTTAAAGCAAAAAAATTCACTATAAACTTAATGAAGTGTCAGTTAATATTCATATTGCAGAAATATGTTTACAAACTCTGAACATAGGGTCTGATTCAGAGCCGGACACTATTTGTGGTCGTTTGCTCTGAAAAAAGGGGTGGCTATTCAAATGAACCGTTCTCTCTTTGCGGTCTGTTCACGCCTCTATGTCTGAACGAGCGAACAAAACTTGCAGTCGTTTTTTTGGATAAATACGCCCCCTGGCCGCTCGCATCCTACGTCATGTCCGCTATGTATTAGATTAATCGAGTACATCAACCAGCGTATGAACTGCTCGCTATTCTTGTGGTTGGTTTTTGCTACCACAATCTTGCGAGCAGTTCCAGCTTTAAAATAACCCAGTGACGTGGTCAATGACGCTGCTGTTTTAATTATGCACACCCATAAAACGCCCGTTTTGACCATTAAGTACGCCTGCGTTCGGATCTCCACTCCCCGTTTTCAAGCACCTTCCCCTGTTACCACCCACATACGCCTCCTCCTGTCACTCAAATTATCAGGCATTCGCTATTTTGCGAGCACATGAATTTCGACCGCACTGACTCGTTCGCGCATGCATATAACGATCCGTACGCATGCGCAGTTGGGCAAACATCGCTCGGAGCGAACGAGCGGCCGCTTACGAGCGGCTCTGAATCAGGCCCATAGTCCCTGTAAATCTGCATATTCCTATAAATCCAACTTGAATACTGTAATGCTTTATTTTCATTATTCTGTAGACATGTATTTAGGTCGACAGGGTTAAATGCTTGACACATTGAAAATGTCTGAAAACGGCAAGATTCTATTCCCGCACTAGTAATCCACTTTTATTTATATAATCAATTCATGAGAATAATAAATGTTAAAATATGGGTCAAAATAATGCATGAAAGAATATATATATAAATATTGTATGTAAAGGGAGTGAATAACAGACAACTTGTATACAAAAATACTATGTATAAGGAGTGAATATCAGATTCCTAATTAACCAAAGGAAGACAACAATAATACATCTCATATAATCGATAATATATCTCATATAAACCTGTTGACTATATAATGATCTCTAATAGGACTTTAAATACGTAAGTTGGATATGTGAGGGCACTCCTTCCATGTGAAAGATTTTAAACAAACCCTTTTTTTTCACACTCACTACCCTTTTTAAATGTTATATTTCGCTGATGACAAATATATATAAATTGTATAATCTTATTTCTGTTTCAATATTTTAACACATGTAACAAATAAAGGTTATGGCTTAATCTGATTATTTCACACATAGAATGTCAATACCGTACGTTACCAAGAGATAAGTGCACTGAAGACCTCTCCTTTTCCTCTTTTTTCTTTTGAATCACATTGAAAATGTCGACATTTAACACATCGACACTAATCCTAATCCTAAACCTAACCTAAGCCTAAAGGTGCCCATCCACTAGAAGATATGAAATTGACTGCATGATTACGTCATTGTCTGTGATGTGCCTACACTGAATGAGCAGTTATTCAGTGTAGGCACATCAATCATCTGCAAACATGCTGAATCTGACGTTATCGTCAGGTTGTCCAGCATGTTTGCCCAATGACAGATGTCTAAACGACCAGCGGGAGCGGGCATCGCTGGTCGTTTTTGACATTTTTAGACATTTTTGCAAACAATTTATGAACGGTTGAACAATAACGATATCGTTATTGTTCAATCGCTCAATTAAATCGTCTAGTGGATTGGCACCTAAAATCGTGTAAAACCATACATCTACATTTCAGTGTCGACATGTCAAAATGTCGACCTTTTGAATGTGTCAACCATGTAACCCTGTCAGCCTAAAAACATGTCTACAGAATGATTGTTGACCTGTTGACTGTTGATTCAAAATGTGTCAACCTGATTCAGTTTGTGTCAACCCTCTGGTATGGACCTTCTGAATGTGAACCTTTTTATTGTCGACAAATTGACTGGATACCGTTCAATCATGTTGCTCTCTGCCAGTTGCATTATACCTCAATCCGAATATGAAATACAGCACCAAAGCTTCACAGACTCTATTTTGTTAGCTTTTATGTGAGGTGTGTGTTACTCACCCAGAATGATCCAACTCGCTACCTGGTCTTGGCAGCCAGTTTTACTCACCTTCTATGTCCCTATTCATGGTTCCGTGCATGGGGCTGTGCGGTGGCAGGGATTGATAGAAATGGAGGTGGAGTGAAAAAGATACTTATTGCTATTACATTTTATCTACCAACCGAGATCCACACTCAACTCATAGAGACAAGGGGGTAAATTTACTAAAGTGAGAGTTTTTAGAAGTGAGTTTTCGAAGAGATATTGCCCATAGTAACCAATCAGATTCTAGCTATTATCTTCTAGAAGGTGCTTGTTAAATGTTAAGTAGGATCTGATTGGTTGCTATGGGCAACATCTCTTCTAAAACTCACTTCTAAAAATTATCACTTTAGTAAATTTAGCCCCAGAAGTGTGTCTATTGTAATGGCACTTGTTACATATTATCCTATTAGACTGATGGCAGGCATGCCGCTTATACAGTGTGAGTGCTTAGCTAATTTGTAAAAGCTGCTGAGGGGGATATTCACATTGTCCCCCTTTGCAGAATAGCTTGGCCCTCCCCCAGGGACCTGATTGGCTGCCGTTCCCACAGGTACCCAGCTCTGTGACACACTGCCCCCTTTGCAGTTCACGGCACCACCTGCAGTGTATCTGATATCTGATGTAAAGGGTGATAAGAAGATGTTGGGCACAGGTGGCTCCAGTCAGTCAAAGAAAAACACAATATAGCAGGAGCTGCTCTCAAACTCATCCAGCTAAGATGGCTGTCAGGCCACGCCAATACCTGCACCTTTTTTTAAAACATATAATAGCTGAACCCTTTTCCCTGCCAATACAGTATCTCTCAGAGTCTTTATTTTAGATAAGTTATGTAGATAAGTTCATTATAATCAGCTCTTGTGTATAAATGTAGGCTGATAGAGTGTTTAAGGGGACAGAAGGCATTAAAAATATATCTGGCGTATTTTAAGGGGCTATTCATTTGCAGCCTGTGGAAAGCATGCAGGCTGCAACCATCTTGGTGTCTCTCTCCTATTGGCTGGCTCCTCTGCCTGACAGGTAGCAGCAGCGCAACATCATCACAGCCAAAGAGCACCTGTACCTTGCTCCCAGCAGCTTTGCAGATATGATGACATTACAATGCTGCTGGGCGGCATTGTACAAGTGCCTCAGCCGCTGGGGAGTCAAAGTTCAGTGATCTCGGCATCCACCGCTGCATAGGCATCATTTACGCTAACGCTTGTTCTCCCTTCATCCTGCTTGGCTATGTCTCTGTGTTTGGGATGTAGTGGAATTAGAATAGGGACCCATTAGACCTGCTCACCTAAAATACACATGTAGCTATAACAGTAGTCATATCATAATAACGAATATTAATTAGTACAGGGTTACAAAAAATATGTCTCATTTACATCATTACTGTTATTATTAAATATGACTTCTGTTCTTCTTTGTAGTGTTAAGTTTATGAAATCTTGCATAACCCTTTTGTTCCATTAAAAGCATTTTCTATATTAATTTGAAGTTGCATCCATTTCCATAATGACAAGAGCACCTTCCCCGCCATATAAATAACTACTGCATACATATGTCACTGGCCAAACCATTTTACAGCACTTATAAAAACATATTTGACTTTGAAAATGTGACTGCTGCTTCTAGTTAAAATTGACAAGTCTCATTGAATCTGTCAAGACGCTTGATGACCCTCGCTTATCTTCTAAATGTTGGCTCTTCAGCCGAATTCTAGTTGTCATCTTGATGCATTCCTTCTGAGTCATCATCTGTACCTTAGCAATTAAAGAGAAAGGAATCTTATTAGCTGGTGGTATTTGTGGGTATTTGTGCGCTGACCTTTAATTCCCTTTAAATCCTAATTATCAGGAGAGTTATGTATTATTAATGTTAACAGTTATTTATAAAACAAACTGTAATAAAACAAGACTGGATAAAACAGACATACATAGAGGTACGAGGGCCCTGCTCGCTAGCTTACATTCTATAGGGAAATAAGCATAAATACCCAAGGATAGTTGCTATCTATTGCATATTGGTCTAGGCAGATTGCAGAGGTTCTTGGTGGGCTTTATAATCCAGTCACACAGGAAAGTTGGCCAAGGGTCAGCAAGATGTGAAAGTGAAGATAGAGAAAGTATGTAAAGTTATGTATGGACTGTATAGAGGGGATGTAATTGGGTAAGATAGGGTATGGAGGTTATGTGGGTGGTACTGGAATCTGATAAGCTTGTATGAAGAGATGAATTTTCAGGGAACTCATGATAGTTTGTAGACTAGAGGAAAGTTTTATTGGACATGGTAGGGCATTCCACAGAGCGAGTGCAGCCCGAAAAAATGTCCTGTAACCATGAATGGGAGCAAGTAATGCTTGTGGATGAGAAACACAGATCTTGTGCAGAGCGGAGAGGTCGGGCTGAGAGACATTTTGAGATAAGTGAAGAAATGTATGTTGGTATAGTTTGGTTAATAGGCTTATGTGTACTGTAAGTAAAAGTATTTTATATTGCATCTGGTAGAATACAGGAAACCAGTGAACTGACAGAATGTAGCAGCAGATGATGAACGTTTTGCGTGGAAGATCAGCCTTGCAGCTGCATTCAAAATTAATTGTAGTGGTGAGAGGCTATTTTGGGGAAGACCAGTAAGGAAACTATTGCAATAATCAATGTGGGAGATTATGTGTGCATGTATTCGTGTTTGCAGTCTTGTTATAGTTGCGATCTGCATATGTTTTTTAGATGTATGTAACATGATTTGGAAACAGATTGAATGTGGGGATCAAAGTACAGTTCAGTGTCAAAGATGCCATCTAGGCAGCGCTCTTGTGGGGTAAAGTTGAATGTCAAATTATCAACAGTGATAGAGAGATCAGGTTGGTAACTATTATTGACCTGTGGGAATATTATCAATTCTGTTTTGAAGTGGTTAAGTTTGAGGTGGCAAGATGACGTCCAAGATGAAATAGCAGAAAAACATTCAGTAATGAGGACCAATACAGATAATAAAAAATCTGGGGAGGATTGGTAGAGTTGAGTATCATCTGCATATAGATGATACTGAAATCCGAAAGAGCTGATAAGATTGAGAAAAGAAGTGGATAGATTGAGAAAAACAGAGGCCTTAAGACTGAGCCTTGTTGTACTCCAACTGATAGAGGCAGCAAAGAGGAGGTGCATTCAGAGACATGAACACTGATTTGATATGTAGGATGAGAACCAGAATAGGGCTGTGTTCTGGAGACCTGAAGATTGTAGTGTTTGTATGAGAAGAGAGTGATCAACAGTGTCATATGCAGCAGAGGCATCTAGAAGGATAAGTTAGCAATGGCCTTTAGACTTAGCAGTTATCAGATATATCACGATCATAGTTAGTGCAGTCTCTGTGGAGTGTTGGGAAGAAAAGCCTGACTAAGGTGGGTCTTGTGCGAGTGAAGAAGGTGTGTGTAACCAGTGTAGACAAGTCTCTAAAGTAACTTGGGGGTCTATTTACTAAGCAGTGATAAGAGACAGAGTGAAAAGTGATAAGGTGCCAGCCAATCAGCTCCGAGCTGTCATTTTTCAAACACAGCCTATGAGATTGCAGTTGGGAGCTGATTGGCTGGCACCTTATCACTTACTTATCACTTTTCACTCTGTCTCTTATCATTGCTTTGTACATAGACCCCTTGGAGAGCAACAGTAGATGAGAGAAGGGAGGTAATTTGACAAAGGGTTAGGGTCCAAATTGTTTTTTTTTTTGGATAGGAGTAATCACAGCATGCTTGAACAGTGATGGAAAGATACCAGGAGAGAGAGAGATTATATATATTAGTTAAGGTTGGGGTGAGCACAGGTGACAGAGCTCTACTGATTATGAATATGGGAAGAGTGTAGATATTTCATCTTCATATGTGGGATCAAATGAAGAGAATGTGCCAGGGGGTTAGAGAAGGAAATGAGCAGGTTGAGGAGCCTACCATTTAATTTTGGATCTTCTTAATCTTGTCTGTGAAATAGGATGCAAGATCCTGTATACTGATAGTAGCAGGTGGGTAGGGTGTGAACGGATTAAGAAGGGGGTTGGGCTGTTCTGTACTAACCAATCATATATTTGGACTTGCACATCTGTATCAGCAGGGACATTTGCAGGAACAGTTCCTAGTAAACTTTTTTTTTAATTATATATACAGTATACAGTATAAGGGTGTGTACAGTAAAATATGTATTGCACATACCTGCACTTACCAGGGAGATCAGGAAATGTAGTGGGGAATGTATCAAAACCTTCTAAAGAGGGAAAAGTGGACAAGCAGAGAAGTTGCCAACCAATCAGCTTCTAACTAGCATTTATCAAGTATATTCTGTAAAATGATAGGTAGAAGCTGATTGGTTGCTATGGTTGACTTCAATACTTGTGCACTTCTCCACTTTTTAGAAGGGTTGATACATTCCCCCCCCCCCCCCCCAAAGTCACAGACCACATTAAAGGGGCGATGCAGAGTTGAAGCCTGTTTTGCAGATGCCTTTATTTACACCACACATGTTCAAGAGCTGTACTTATGCAGCTACTGGCGTTGTTGTGTCGTTTGCAACTAAGTTGTATCTTCAGTTGTGGCTTAAGGGCGTAATTGGGTGGCAACAGGGCATTCGCACAAGTTTAGTGAGGGCCCTTCAAAAGAATTGCAGGCTATGCAGGATTATGTGTATGCATAATTATGTCTGTTTTAATTTTTATGTTGTTTTTCTTTCAACAAAAGAAGGAGGAAAGGGGCTAAATCAGTGTTTCCCAAACTGCGCCGTGGCACCCTAGGGTGCCTCGGGACACTTGCAGGGGTACCTCAGGTTGGTGGTCCAGCACCAAATGAGATTATTTATGGTCAATGTAATGTAAATATGTGGTCTAATAGAAGTGCAAACCTGTCCACCACCACATAACTGAACCTAAGGATGACAGGTAAGCACAATTTACTACAGGTTGAGTCTCCCATATCCAAATATTCTGAAATACAGATTTTTTTGTCATGACTGAGATAATGAAACCTTTGATTTTTGATGGTTCAATGTACACAAACTTTGTCTAAGGCACAAATTATTACAACTATTGTATAAAATTACCTTCAGGCTGTGTGTATAAGGTGTGTATAACATATAAATGCATTCTGTGTGTATATTTGGGTCCTATTCCCAAGATAATTCATTATGGTATGCAATTATTCCAAAATACGGAATATTCCGTTATCCAAAATACCCCTGGTCCCAAGCATTTTGGATATGGGAGACTCAACCTGTACTATACTACATTTTTTTCTGAATTTCTGAATAAGAAATGTTTGGCTTAGGGGTGCCGTGAAAACAATGATGATACTCTAGGGCGCCGTGGTTCAAAAAAGTTTGGGAACCACTGGGCTAAATAGTATCTTGCCTAGGTTTCTATGGGACTGATTCAGTAGAGAATGGAATTGCAAAGCCACACAAAAGCAGCTTTGCAATTCCGTCCTTGCAAATATGCAAATGCAGCAGGAAGTGTATGAAACCCCCTGTATGATACCCCCTGTATGACACCCCCTGTATGACACCCCCTGTATGACACCCCCTGCAGCATTTATTAGCGTCTCCCTGTAAATTAGCCACTTTATGTTCTAAATGACATGGATTAATAAAATCATCCCTCAAATACACGTAATTAACTTCCTTTATACTGAAGATGTCTATCACACCCACTCATCAACTTTAATCATGGTATTTGTTAGGTGAAAAGTTCTGGTGATAATGCATAAGTTATAATTTGAAACAAAATAAGCTGCTTTTATCTTTAATAGTAACTTGATTCTATCTGCACTAAAAGTTAGGTATTTCATAACAGAACACTTTTACAAAGAGTCATGTGACACAAGTTACTTCACTTCAATCTAAATGATATTTTATGGGTGTATTGTAAAGTATGAAATCTGCTCTACTAACAGCCGGCCACATAACTACATCCCCTACTATATATACACTAGGATATATTTTCCAGGATCTAAGGTTGAGACCAGTACAAGTGCCTATTCACAAATAGATCGGCACATTTGCTATTTATATTTTGTCTACATTTGTCTATATTTTGTTTATTTTTGTTTATATTTGTTTACTTTTCCTTCTGATAATTTTGACATATTGCAGCATTGTCCATTGTGTTTATTTGTTTGTTTATTCTGTTTGTGTATAACCAATGGTTTACAGGCACCATATTATATTGCATTACAATTGTAGTGACTATTATTGTGAAACTTTTATCAGTAAAAGCAACATTTGTTTCTTAGTTGGTACCCTCTCATCATTTTGGGTTCTACTACTTTAGAATATATTTATAATATATTTATAATATATTTAGAATATACAGAGTTCAGGAAATAGGTTGTGCGCAGCATCTGGTCCCCACGTTTCTCTATATTTTCCAGGATATTTGCAATTTTATTTTAGTGTTTTCCTTTAACGTTATTTTAGTTGATATGTTGCTTTTGCCATCACTTTTAATAGCTTGCTAATACTTTGCCAATTTCTGCAAAGATAGTTCTTATTGTTGTCTATGTTTGCAAAGTGTAGTCTTTTTTTGTCATTATTTTTTTTACTCGCCATAAGCCAAATATGCTTATATCCACAATACTTCCCAACGTGCAGCATCAGCAGTTTAAGCGAAGCTGATGCGTCCGTCAGGATTGAACAGCTGGCTTTGAGGAGGGTCAATGAATTTGTAGGGTTTTTCGTCCAAGGATTCTCCATGCAAGCTGTATAAAACATCAGGTAAAGGCTCTAGGGAGTCTGCAAATATGTAGACTTAAACTAATACTTTTTTGCAGATAAGCAAATTATTAAAATAATCACAACATGCAGTAGTTAAATTATGTCAAAACAATGCTGTATAAGGCATGTAGCACACTTGGGTAGATATTTGTACGACGACTTTCATATTCTACATTTTTAGTATGATATACTGTATATACCATTCACTTGTCTAAACTTCTTATTGATTTTCTCATATATTTCATATGCAATTAATACATAAATAGAAAGAAATTCTAATAGATAAATATCATTAATATTATCTATCTATCTATCTATCTATATATATATATACATGTATATATATATATATATATATATACACATATATACAGCGTACATAGATAGATAAATAGATATATTTAATTAAATGGACAGCGCACAAGTGAGTAGATAATAAAAAACAACTTTATTTGCATATATACATCTAAGTTAAAAACTCAGCTACAAATGGGTCCCTTTGTCAGCCAACATTCAGACCTAGCTGCAACTCCGAATAGCTCCAGTCAGTATCCTCGGTCCAGCACTGTCTCTGCGTAAAGCGGGTGATGTCACAGCATCTTACGTCCTTAAGCCACGGCCAATGCATTTTGTCATTCGTTCCCATCTTTACTGCATTTATAAAAAAATAACCCATACTGTATGAACAAGAGCAGGCATAAATATCTGTGGGCCAGTGTATTATATTATCATGAGTAATCAGTATAACTACATTAGATTAAATTTATATTTTCAATGTATTAAAATATAATATATTTATATAGTGCTTGCTTGGTATAGATTTACAGGTGCTTTTGTGCAGAATTTTCTCTTTAAAAATAGGTATTACTTGGAATATCCGCCTAAAGAAATATAAATGAAATAAAATTAGATATATTCAGAGAGTAAAAATAAAATGGGTTAAAAAATTTGGACCGTTTTGTTTTTTCCTTCAATGTTTTGGTTCTAATTATGTGGCGTGAAATCAATTTATTTTGTTAGTGCTTATAAATTATTTTTCAATTTTCACTTAAAGTATCTACTGAGAGACATAGTGTAAAATAATTGAACTGTAATAGCACATTTATGCAGCGCAAAATTTCCCAAAGCTCCACAATTAGCATCTTTTATAAAGTAATAAGGAAATATGTTGCAGTGTAAAGTACATGTAGTATATGGCCACTCACCCGCCTCTATTGGCCGCATAATAATTCATGATTTTGCAATGCTGGTTTTGTAAGGAGTCATTCTCAAACAAAAAATACTGGTCTGCAGACAACCTCAAAACCATATTTATTTAATAGAATCTGAACTTATTGTCAAATGCATGTCTGTATAATTTATTCACTTTTTCACTGAAGCAACAATTACATTTGGGAGGTTCAGTAGCATTTACTTTAGTATGTGAACAGAAAAGCTAAATATCACTTGTCCTATTACTTTAGATATAAATGGGATTTAATAAAATATATAACATTTCAAACTTTTTTTCAACAACAATTTTGGAGATTTTGACTAAATCATACACGCTGAACACGAATTTGACGGTACAAAAGTTCCTAACATGTCACATTTTTATGTTATGGTCTCGTGTGCTTGGTTTTAAAAAATTCAATTATTTTACCAATGTAAATAACAGAATGGCTTAAAGCAGGGATAATACTGAAAAACATTCACAGGTGATAAAAAAAAAGCATGTATAAGACGGAATCAGTATGCTTTACCACCGGACCCATGCCCGGCGGTTGGAATCCCGACAGCGGCATCCCGGCAGAGGAGGAAATCCCGATCGTCCTTAAGTAAGTATTGACTAATCTAATTCTACCCCCCAACCCTAACCCTCCCTTAGGGGTGCCTAACCCTAACCTCCCACCCAGTGCCTAACCCTAATCCCCCCTCTAAGTGGCTAAACCTAACCCCCCTTCCCCGCCGCCTAAACCTAAGTTCCCCAGGGGGGTGCCTAACCCTAAATCCCCCCTGGGGTGCCTAACCCTAACCTTCCCTTCCCCTAACCTAACCTCCCGGGGGGGTGCCTAACCCTAAGTCCTCCCTGAGAACCCTAAACCTAACCCTCCCCCCTGCAGCTATCCGCGCTCTGCACCCGGCGTCCCTTCGAACGGGATGCCGGGCGCCGGTCTCCCGGCGTCGGTAAAATGACAGGCGTCTAGATTTAGATGCCTCCCATTTAACCCTCGTCGGGATTAAGCAGTCGGGAAGCCGGCTGTCGGGATTAGGTCCGCCGGCTTCCCGACTGCATACCTCTAAGACACACATATATAAATAATGAAAAAATGCTTACAGTTATTTATTACATGTGTAGTGTGGTCCTCCCTTATCAATAACCAGCAATAATCACCCTTCACTGATGGATCCCATTGCCATTGTTACCATTGCTCCATTGTGCAAAAATCTTGATGGAATCTATTACCCTGCTTATTACTCAGAGACCTTAAATTGTCCAGATGTGAATGAAAGAAATGTATCATCAGCGACATACAACGTCCCAACTTTTTGTAGTTATTCAGTAATTGAATTAGATTTGAAAATCCCTCAGTTATTGTTAGAAATAACTATTTTCTAAGGGGATCAGTATGAAATACCGCCGGATGCAGTAGAAGATCCCGAAGGTAAGTATTTTAACTATTTACTAACCTAACCCCCTCTAACCCTAACCCTCCCTTGTCTGTCCAATGAACAAAATCCTTGTTTGCTCATTTTACGTGAGCTGTGCACACAAGAGAAGGAGAATTGTCCACTACAATAGTTTAGGTGTGAAAGAAATGTATTTTATTTTACATGACACAGTCTTTAAGATACAGATACAGTATGTCTTAGAACTCAGTTCCAATAACAGACAATGACTAATTTGATAAAACAAAATACAATACATTTAACGATGCTGTTGGCACTAAAAAGTCAGATAATAATTAAATAACACCTAAAAATGTGAATCAATTGAAAGAAAAAATAAAACAAAATAAAATAATAAAAACTGACTTTTTAGTGCCAACAGCCTAGTTAAAAGTATTTTATTTTGTTTTATTAACTTAGTCTTTGACTGTTATAGGAACTGAGTTCCAAGATATATTTATGTATAAAATAAATGTATTTCACACCTAAACTATTGTACTGGACAATTCTCTTTTCCTTGTGTGCACAGCTAATGTTAAGTGAGTAAAGAAGGAGGTAATTCATTTATTTATCCACATTTAAGATGTTTATGTAAAGCATACTTGCCTACTTTTGAAAAAGCATTTCAGGGAGAATGTGAAAGCAGCATCTATGAGCGTGGCGGTAAAGTGGGCGTGTACTGCTACATCTGAGAGGCGTGTCCTAATACTGATTGACATCCACATGTAAACGAGCCCAAAAGCAGTTAGTAAGATCTATTTGTTGATGAAAACACACTGATACTTTTTAGAAAATGCCTGTAGCCATAGGGATCATTGTGCCTTATAACCAATGCA
This sequence comes from Taudactylus pleione, assembly GCA_031769625.1. Taxonomy (NCBI): domain Eukaryota; kingdom Metazoa; phylum Chordata; class Amphibia; order Anura; family Myobatrachidae; genus Taudactylus; species Taudactylus pleione. The sequence continues at coordinate 2,958,696 of JAUIMM010000353.1, forward strand.
GTGAAATTATATTAATGATCCTATTTGAATGTATATATCTCTGTTTATTTTTTAATAGAAGAGCTTCATAATGGGGGTAAGGTGAAATGAGGGAGATTGGTAGACTCTTCAGGGAAACAGGGAGATTGCTGCTATTTCAGGGAGTCTCTCTGACAATCAAGGAGAGTTGGCAAGTATGACGTAAAGTTAAATTTTTATATACAGTACACTAAAGTCAGCCCCTGGAGAGTATCTTTTGAAAGACATTTGGGAAGTTTCCATTTATCTCCTCGGCTGTGGTCTTTAGATGCTGTGGCACCAGCCATTTCTGCTTTGACCCTAGAACATATTTAATGTCATATTCTGACTTAGCCCATAAAGTGAACAGAAAATGACAGTTTTAAGCCATGTTGATATCTTATTAGCTACTGTTTTTAGTTTACAATTCAAAGCGCTAGCGTTGTGAAATTGTGGTATTGGTGGTGGGGTTGAGTAAGTTGGGTTGGCTGGATCTGGCATGTATACCATGTGTTTGGCTCCATCGGATTGTGCCATTAGTTCAAGGAAAAGCTAAATTTTTTATGTTTAATACTACAACATCAAGTTTAGTTATACAAATAATATTTATCTGTGCAATTTCCTGATCAGTTTTTGAGTTATACTGCAATGTAGCAAAGATATAGTTTCTGATGAAGTCGATCATTATGGCCTTCTAAATATAGCTCATTAAGCACTGGCATAACAGGGGTGTGGGGGGGGGCACTCTGGGTACCGAGACCTGTGTACCGAGAACGGGGGCAGTAATGTCCACAAGATCGGTACACATAAGGGGGTATGGCTTTGTGGATCAAGGTCACGCCCCTTCTGCAAAATCACGCTCCCTTGCACGCGCCGTGTCATCCAGGTAAGTGACACCTCTGTCATTAAGTTAACACTTTTGAAATGGCTGTGTACCTCTTCCATGCTAAGCAACACCCCCTCTCTCAGTGCATTCAATTATTTTGCGCCATATAATGAAATTGTGTTTCTGCACTGCTTGACAAATTAAGCCACACTGGTTCTCCGCTAATACAGTATATACACTCACCAATATATAACAAAACTATTAGCACCAATAAAAGCACTATCGACATACATGAAGGTTTGGACTAGGTTGATAAAGTCACAGTATGAATAAATAAGCAGTGCTGGACAGAGCACATATCACACAGGGTATACATTCAGGAAGCCGGCGGACGCAATGCAGACCGCCGGCTTCCAGACTACTTAATCCCGGCGAGGGTTAAATGACAGGCATCTAAATCTAGACGCCTGTCATTTTGCAGACGCCGGGAGACCGGCGCCCGGCATCCCGATCAAAGGGATACCGGGCACCTGGTGCTGACAGCCACAGGGGGGGGAGAGTTAGGTTTAGGGCTCCTGGGGGGGACTTATGGTTAGGCACCCACCCGGGAGGTTAGGTTCCGTCTAGGGGAAGGGGGGGTTAGGGTTGGGCACCCCCGGGGGACTTAGATTTAGGCAGCGGGGAAGAGGGGTTAGGTTTAGGCACTTAGAGGGGGGATTAGGGTTAGGCACAGTGGGGGAGGTTGGGGTTAGGCACCCTAAAGGAGGGTTAGGGGGTAAAATTAGGTTAGTTTATACTTACCTTTAGGACGATCGGGATTTCCTCCTCTGTCAGGCTGCCGCTGCCGGGATTTGAACCGCTGGCTATGCGGCCGGTGGTAAATCATACCGCATGCATCACACAGGTATAACACAATCTCTCTCAACTCTTTCATTTCTAAATTACTTGAGTATCTTGTCTATGGCAATTTCTTTACTCCATTCCTCCAGTATCAATGATATTATCTCCGCCAAGTCCAAGGGCCGTTTCTCCTTGCTCATCATGCTGGACCACTCAGTGCCTTTTGCACTGTGTTGCATCCACTCCTCCTGCCAACCTGTCACTCCATTGGCCTTCTTGGAACCATCTTCTCCCTGAAAACTTTCTACCTCTCCAACCACTCCTTCTCTAATTCTACCTACAATCCCTCCTCTCCTCTACTCATTGTGGTTCCACAAGATTCCATCTCTCAGGGCTTCCTCATTTTGTTGTATACCTACTCCCTTGGTGACGTAATGAGTTCCTTCAGACTCCAGCACTAACTCTAAGCTGACAACACTCAACCCAACATATTGACCATGAACTCTCCTCTTTTTTTCTATCTTTTCTGTCCAGAGAAAAGACAGTCTCCATCATCTGTTCATGGATGTCCCACATTTTTTCAATCTTAACATGTCAAAAACAGAACACATCTGCTTTCCTCCCAATACTCCACACTTTTACCTCACCATTGACACTACTATCCATTATTTACTGTATGTCTGCAGCTTGTGTGTTGTCCTGAACTCCTTCCTCTCCATCACTTCCATCACTACAAACAATAAGCTCTTCTTTCAATTCTTTTGCTTCCACCTTTAATCAGACTTTTCCTCAACCCTAAGCTGTCAACTTTCTTATTATCTTTCAGCTAAACTACTGCAGCTTCCTGCTGTCTGGCTTCCTCCACACCTACCCCTCCCCACTTCAATCAATCATCCCTCCTACATCTCCAAACCCATCTTTCTCCACTCTGTAGCCATTCTTCTCTTCTCTGCTGGTGACCATTGCCTCACCTCCCTAACCATTTCATCATCCTATGTCCAAGACTTCCTGTGCTCTGTAGCTATGAAACGCACACCAACATTCAAACAGACTCTCCACTAACCGCCAATGCTTCACATGCTTCTTAAAAACTCACCTGTTCATCAAAGTCCTCCTCCTAATTCCTTTCACAATGGCCTCTACTTCAACATCCTCACTTTATGCCTCCCTTTCTTATGTCACCCACCCTAGATCTTTAGCTCTCACATGCTGGGCACTCCATCCTTTTTAGTATTGACATGTTCTAGATCATTCACTTGTGTGTCTCTGCCCATTACCTTCTGTATGCTCCCTATGGGCCTGAGTCTGAGTCCGGCACATCCGCAGCCACTTTTCTGTTCCACCGAGACAGTTACTTCCTTGCTTCTGTTAATGTGAGAATCTGACAATGCATGTTTTTTTGTATGCTGAAAATCTGTTTGACTGCATGTGGAAGCTTATGCCACCCACTGGTTTTTACATTCACTACCATCATCCTTAGTATGTGGACTTGCACCCACACCATTCACGGTGCAAAAGATCCGACTTAAACAGGCATCGAATTTCCATCTGCATGCTGTGATTGAGCAGGGAAGCCGGGTTACATGCCTACAACACTCCCATGATGCTCCCACAAAATGGAGCAGTTCAGTGCAATCGCACGGCCACTGCCCAGTTACCTTTCAGAAATGCACATGTCACAGAAAGTGTGGTCAGACGATGGACAGGTCAATCTGTAGGCAACAGCAATTTCTGTCTTTGTGCCTATGCCTGATCCGGTGCATGTGCAGTCACCGATTTCTTACCCAATGCCACCATTATTTGCCTTGCCTATATGTTTTAAGCATTGTCTTTTGCTCTTATGACTCCAGTGTTTATGCTGTTTTAATACATTGTGCTGCCTATGGGCCTGATTCTGAGTCACACGCAATGCTGATAATCAGCAAATGGTCAATGCTTTTCAACTGGGTATGTGTTTATCTAGCTAAAATGTCACACGGCGCAGGCGTCCCTCGGTGTAACTTTGCAGTAGCGATTGAGTCGCATGGACTCAGAGATGTATAGGAAATGTATTGGGCATTTCCGAGTGATGACTGGTAGGTGGCTCTTTAGACGTATGGAGATGGTCAGTCTTATGGACGTGTTATAGGAGTTTTGCGGGTTATGTCACATTACGTCCATAGGAGACGTTCTTTAACCAGATACACATTTTATTCCACAATTTAACATTTTTTAATTTCATATACATTTAAAAAGGTATATGACCAATGCATTATACAGTAAATAAAATCATATAAACAACAAACAATCCTCTGCATAGTCCCTAATAACACTAGACTCTCTTATTAGTATTATGAGGATATCTCTTTTGTATTACATAAACAGTTCTAATTCTTATAAAAACACATACTCATAATGATTAGTATTTGCTGATAATCCTTAGCTGAATCCATAGTAACTATCATCTGGTTAGCCAGTCCAAAGATGAAATAGATAATTAGTATGATAATGGTAGTAGGTCCAATTGAAAAATTATTATTGTTAGTATGTGCAGTTGATTGATCTAGTCCATCTACACTCAATGTGATCCAATGTATAACTGATTGTTATACTGTATGTGATTAGCCAGTATAGCTCCATAGTATTGCCTTCCAAATGCTGGTTTTCCCTGTTATGCAGCTTCCTTGTCCTGCTGTAATACTACAGTCAATGTCCGCAGTCTCTACAGGTGTCCTCTGGATCTCCATTACTCACAGGACAACGCACAAGTCGATAGTAATAACGCGTTTCTCCACTTGATTTTCAGTCATCAGCATTTTCAGACTGAGGATGGGGGAGAGAGGGTTTAACTCCTGCCTTCCTGTTCTCCTGGTCATTGCTCTGCAACTTTGGGCCCTGTGTATATGTTGTTTGTTTATTATAATGCATCAGTAGAGTTTAGCATTTTATCTGTATAGAGAAAATATATGTTTATGATGTTCCCTTCTCCCTAACACCACTCCTTGACCCCCCTCCACACACGCACACACGCACACACACACAAACATACACACAGGGCTTCATTCAGAGGTGGCCGTATGGTCTACGACCGCACGGCCGCCTCGATGTTTGTCCAGTGCGCATGCGCATGAGGGAGCCGGTCGTAGCGGGTCTCTTTCCAAAGGGGATGAGCTGTCGATGTTGATTGACAGCTCGCCCCGTTTGGAAGGCGGGCCGGGGGGTGGCAGCCCAAATGGAAGCATTCCCATGTGAATGCCTGCTGTTTGGGGGAGGCCCCACTGACATCACTAGTGATGTCAGTGGAGAGCTTCTGGCTCTGACAGAGCCAGAAGCTCTCCGGGGCTTACGACAAGTGAGACCCTACCCTAGGGTCTCGTCGTAAGCCCCGATGGTCGCGATGGTCTCTGACCATCGCAACCATCACCCTAGCGGTCGTTAGAGCTGTGGGTGTAAACCCACAGCCTAACGACCGAAACAGAGGCGGCGGTCAGGATGCAAGCGGCCGCCCAGTTTCTGAGCGACCGCTTGCATCCTCCGACCGCCTCTGAATGAGGGCCATATTCCTCATCTTAACCTTCCCACTTGTTACCCCACCAGCCGTAGTCTTTAAGCATTCTCTCAACACTTTAATCTATAGCAACTGCCCTACATGATTATCTCTTGGTCTAGCCATTATACACCTGGTACACACTCATGCCCACATGCATCCTTCATCTTTGAAAAAACCCTAAGTAGCAACTCTATTCTAAGTTTGTATCATTCACGGGTCAGTTTTGCTAAGGATTTTGGTCTTCCTTTTTCCTTATGACCTTTTGTTCCCAGTATTCTGTATGAAAGTCCATTTCACCTAGTGGTGACTCTATCATTGACAGTTTAGAACAGACAAACTTCACTTACCTTCTGCAGTCCCAGCATGATGATTGGCATATATTACAGCGCCAACACATGAGCCCTGAATCTTCATAGAATTGCTGATGCAGACAGAGACTAGGAAGAAAAGGGGAAGGCTTTATAAGGATCACGCTCTCATTTACTCCTAGGAGTATGGGTAGGGGGCGCTAATGGGTCTTGCACAGTGCCCCACTAGTTTCTTAAAATGCCCCTGATGTGCAGTATAGAAATATTTTATGAACAAAAATACAGTGGACAACATCTGAAATATATCTCTACTATTAGTACTTTACAATACACTGAAACAGCAGATATGTATGTATGTATATATATATATATATATATATATATGTATGTATATATATATATATATATATATATATATCTGGTGCAACATCTCACACCACTGTGTGTCTATTAAGACAAATGTATCAAGGTTATGTTTCTAAAAAGGTTTCTATGGTTCTAATGATGAGAAAATCTTTGATTTACATTTTCATTGTGCATTATTGTTGGCAGGTAATGCGTTGTGGGAGTATATTGCTGCCTGCCTAGGCTCTGACACACACGCTCTCTTATTAAGAGTGTACTGAACGCAAGGGCTACAAAGAGAACTAAGAAAAAGCTAACAAATAAAACAGCTAATGAAAACACACAGAGAATATATAAAGCTCAGCTTCCCCTGCAGAAGAATAATTACATTTTAGAGCTGTCATGAACAGAATCATCAGGAAACATTCATCTTTTTCTGGCACGGAGATTTGGTGCTCGTTAGAGATGAGTCATTTTGCACAAATCATATTTTACGGTAGGACACACTAGCGCAGGGGCGAAATGTCGCTGCAGTGCAATCTGTAAATTCCAGTTTTGGTATGCTGACGAATGCTTATAGCACACTGTGCGGGAGATGTATCAAGCAGTGGATAGAGATAAAGCGGAGAGAGACAAAGTACCAACCAATCAGCTCCTAACTGTGATTTTTGCAAGCACAGCTTGTAACATGACAGTGAGGAGCTGATTGGTTGGTACATTGGAGTAGATGTACTAAGCCTTGGAGAGAGATAAAGTGGAAAGAGTTAAAGTACCAACCAATCAGCTTCTGTCAGTTTTCAAATAGAGCCTGTAAACTGACAGAAGCTGATTGGTTGGCACTTTAGCTCTCTACATTTTATCTCTCTCCAAGGATTGATACATCTCCCCCTGTATTTGTAAATGTTGCATTCCACTGACCTCATAGGGGACGATTCAGATTTGGAAAAAGAACAAGGCATACATTGCTCAAAAGGAACATTCACGGAGAAAAATTTATGTTTTCTCCAACATGCAGAGTTATATGTATTTCAAAGTGCAACCATGTCTGTGTGTGTGTGTGTGTGGCGTGCTACTGGTCATCATTATCATTGGTGAGTACTTGCACCTGTCCTGTACTAGGTGCAAAAAGGCGTATCTTTGCTTACTATTTAAGCTGCATACACACAAAACGATTTTTTAATGATTATTGTTAAACAATATCTTTAACGATAATTATTTGAAAAAATCGTTCACTTTCTGAGTCAAACGATGAACGATAATTGTTCATGCACATTCATGTTTGTAGTTTGTAGATCAGTCAGACTTGTCAACTCAACTATTTTCATTAAGGGAATATGCAAAAATCGTTTGTAGTTCAAAAAAATCATTCATTACACTTTAAAAAATCTGACAGATAATCTGACAGAAAATCGTTCATAAAATCGTTGGTAACAAAATCGTTGTGTGTGTAAGCAGTCTGCAACGTCCACATTTGTGTCAACAGTGACCTTTTGCCTACATAAGTATGCCCTATCGCATTCCACTTCCGCCTCTCACTTATGTGTTCCCATTTATATTTAACTCTGTATCAGACCTATAGCGCAAAAATTTAATAGTCTGCGACTTGCACAATACAAACATATTGTATATATAGCACCGTCACACGCATCACTGGATGCTTTATGTGTGTCTATCTTATCTGTTCCGAGGTGAAGGAGAGCCGGGTAGAGCTTCTCCTGTAGTGTCTTGCCAATCTCCTCAGCATTGTACACAGCCTACAGCAGACCAATAGACAGCCGGCAACAACTCCGATATGCAGCCCCTCCATACTGCTGTAAAAAGTATTGGCTGCTTCCTTACTATCACAGCCCAGTATCTACCCCTTAATAATCTCAGCCAACTTCCTGCTACAGTATCTGGAAATACGACGTTTCACCAGGAGGTTCGCACGGGGCTCGGGGAGGACTGCTCTGAAGCTGGACTGAACCGGGCATGCACAATATAAAGGGGTCTAGTTACTAAGCAGTGTTAGGAGACAGAGTGAAAAGTGATAAGGTGCCAGCCAATCAGCTCCCAACTGTCAATTTTCAAACACAGCCTGTGAGATTGCAGTTAGGAGCTGATTGGCTGGTACCTTATCACTTTTCACTCTGTCTCCTAACACTGCTTAGTAACTAGACCCCAAAGAAAGGTTTGCATATGCAAATAAGCTCCAGGATTTTAACACATGGACTGTCTCATTCTAACAATTTATATAAATATGGCAAAACATGTAATGTGTTGTGCCATGATAAACTGCAAATTCTAGCATACAGCATTTATTTTAAAGTATAAAATAATTATCATGTAGATGAAAGAGAGGATTAGAAAATGTCTCCTCCTCTCTTGCTTAGCACAGAGGTAACTCAACTTTTTGCAGGTGATCACGTTTCGAACCGGGTTTTTGCTATGTGTGAATGCAAACAACCCGAGATGTCCACGATACTACTTTTTACCAGGGTCGGGCTGAGAATTTCCTGTTTCATAAGTCTGAAGGGAGTATAAGAGGAATTCCTGTATAATTCTTACCATACACAGGCTTCATGGCAGGAACGCTCATAACTATTGCAAAATTAGAGTAAAGAAATCATTATCTTATATTTGACACAGAGCAAACCTCTTAAAATGTCACAAACATGTAAAACACCTGGATGCACCTGTGCTTCTTGAGCTACTGTTCAATGATGCAGGGGTCGATGTACTAAGCCTTGGATGAAGATAATGTGAATGGAGATAAAGCACCAGCCAACCAGCTCCTAACTGTCATTTTTTAAACACAGCCCGTCAGGGGCTGGCTGGCAACTTTTAACCTGGGGGGCAAATGCATGCAGGCGGCCCTGGCTGAGGAGTAGCGTGTAGCCAAGGTGCCCGAAGAATGTGCGTGCTACGGTGCCCCCCCTCAAATGTTTCAGGGAGGAGGCGGGTCCATATGGGATTAAATTAATGTAAGGTAAAAATAAAGATTAGGGGCAGCCCCCTGTCGTAGTGCCCATATGCAGTGTCCCCGTGTGCCACAGGAGAGAACACCCTTATGCAGGCCTCCAGTAGTGCCCCCAGTAGTGATCCCCCCTATGCAGTGCCGCTTGCGCCCCCAGTAGTAAGCCCCTTATATAGTGCCCCCAATAGTGGTACCCCCTATGCAGTGCCCCTTATATAGTGCCCCCAGTAGCAGTCCACCCCCCATGCAGTGCCCCCAATAGTGGTAACCCTTATGGAATGCCCCTTAATTAGTGGCCCCAGTTGTAGTCTCCACCCTATGCAGTACCCCCAGTATTGCCCTTTATATAGAGCCCCCAGCAGTGGTCCCTCGATGCAGTGCCCCCAGTGGTAGTCCCCTCCCTCTATGTAGTGCCCCTAGTAGTAGCCCCCTCCCCCTATGCAGTGCCCCTAGTAGTAGTCCCCTCCCCTTGTAGTGCCCCTAGTAGTAGTCCCCCCCTTGTAGTGCCCCCAGTAGTAGCCCCCCCTTGTAGTGCCCCCAGTAGTAGTAGTCCTACCCTGGTAGTGCCCCCATAGTAATCCCCCCTGGTAGTGCCCCCAGTAGTCCCCCCCCCCCTCCAGTAGAGAGAGACTTAATAAAAAAAAAAAAAATCACTTACCTGAAACTCCCGCTCCTGGTCCCGCTGCTAACAGCTCCTCCGGCCGCTTTGCATGGGAGAGACGTCATTACTCATGACGTCTCTCCCATTACCCACTGCTGGAGCTGGAAGATGGCTCCCGCAGTGGGAGCAGCAGCAGTCGATGACAGTCTGACAGACTCTCAGCGGCTGCTGATTACAGCAAACACACAGCTGCCAACTCCGTCCGGTCAGCGCTACACACGCGGTGCAGTCTGTGTCACAGTGACACAGACTGCCCGCGGCCCGCGGCCCGTATGACGCTGCGGCCCGGGGGGCACATGGCACCCTGCCCCCCGGCCCAGCCCGTCACTGCAGCCCGTGACCTTTCAGTTAGGAGCTGATTGGCTGGTACTTTATCTATATTCATTTTATATCCATCCAATGCTTAGTAAATAGAACCCCAAGTCACTGAGGGGTCTATTTACTAAGCCATGGATGGAGATACCGTGAACGGAGATAAAGTGCCGACCAATCAGCTCCTAACTGTCATTTTTCAAACACAGCCTGTGACATGGCAGTTACAGATACACCCAGGTTTATTGTTGCCGCTCGTGGCACAAACGTGCCCACGAATCGTGCTATGCACCACGCTACGCTATGGCGCGTCCCCAATTGCGGGAGCATGTCTCCATAGGATTGAATGGAGATGCTATTGTGCATCCCCGATCACAGGAGTGCGTCTCTCGCCATGCATAGTGTGATTCGCTGCACTATGAGCAACAATGAAGCTGGGCAGATCTGTAGGAGCTGATTGGTTTGAACTTTATCTCTGTTCACTTTATCTCCATCCAAGGCTTAGTAAATAGACCCCTTATTAAAGTCTAAAGGCAGGATATTTATTGCAAAAAGTCAGTTACTTTGATAACTTTGGTGTTTATTTGGATCTCAGCTTTCCAACACAGATATAATGATACATTGTACAGCAGCTTACTTTACTTTAGTCTTTGAATCAATATAAAATTATATATATTTGTATGAAAAAGGAAACAGAGTTGAAATTCTCCATAAAGTGCTAGTACTCAAACAGATGGAACACTGGGATATCTTTAAACCTGTGAGAAAAACATACAAGACGCCATGCCTAATAGCTGCTAAATTATAACATTTAAATTGATTTATTAAATATTGTTAAACACGTGAAAATATGGGAAACTGACATCAATTTCACTCGCTAGAAAACCGTATAAAGAGAATAACAGGGTCAACTACTTATGATATAAGTTGAGGGACAATGGAAACCACTCAGTAGCATGTAAGTTTCATGGTAATGAGCCACAGATATTGGAAATAAATGCAGATCTGTCTGTAGTAAGCCTACAGTTGGCTGCACCGGCCTTATACCTGGAGCAAGAAATCCACCTAAAAGCAGATGGATCTCTGCTTATGCTCCCTTGTGAATATCTTGCAATTCCCTCTACACACCAATGCCTTGTCCTTTTCCTTACCCTCTATGTCAGTGGTTCCCAACCTGGGTGCCATAGCACCCTGTGGTTCCTCCGTGGGGCACTTGCAGGAGTGCCACGAGTTGGTGGTCCAGGACCAAATAAAATGAATGATGGTCAATGTGATAGGCAAAACCAGAGCTAGTGGCTGTCAATCATGAAATATGTGGACAAATAGAAGCGCAACCACCAAATAAGTGAACCTAAGGATAAATAGTTGGCCACCAATATCTACCCTTACACACTGACTCACCTTATTGTATCACCTTTGCCTGTCTATCTCCCCCATAGATTGCAAGCCCTAACAAGCAGGACCACCCTATTCCCTCATGTACACCATTTAGGAGAATAACTCTCCAGAGTTTAGATCACAAGAGGGGATCACAAGATATGGATATCTCATACTTTGGGGTTCAAGTAGGTGCAGATCTGCAACTAGGATTTTGTGGTCACACAAGATGAAGAGCTTGGGGAGGGGGGCACCAGGCATGCAGGATGCCTGCAGTCAGTAGCACTGTTGCAGAGCCACCCAGAGTGTCCAAGGGATGCTTAAGCTGCCTGGAGTCCATCTAGCCAAATTCCCTAGGAGTGCTGTCATATAATCATCACTGGTAGGGGGTGGGGCTGGCACAGTGCAGCACAGAGCATTATTCGAGGGGTTAACCTCAGATTGTGGCTCAGAGAGGAATTCAGAAGCCATGAACAGTATCTAGGAAGAGACAAACATAAGAAAATAGATCTCCAGTGTTGCAGCAAAGGGATTGGTTGGGTTCAAATATGTTATACCGGTGATGTCATAAAGGACACCATATACTCATGTGTGTTCTGTACTGCTCAGTGATTATTATAGCGCACAACCATGGGTACTTCACCAATTACTGATTCAGGGGTGGATGATGCTGTGTCCACCCTTGTGTCTATTGCCGGGGTCATGGCTGCGATTATATGCTAATGCTAGTATCAGGCTTCCCGCTGGTGCAGTAACCTGCGTCCTTAATGAGCCAACATTGAGACACTCACTTTCTGTGTCCGTGCACTCAGTAACAGCACCAGTGATTCTTGACACACCACCCCTCCCCGCGGTGACACCTGGTGCGGGGAGGGATGCCTTGAGCGCGGCGAACGTGCCCCAAAAAGAGGGTGGGGCCTCCAGTAAGGGGCATGGCCTCGTGGCCCAAACCTGGTGCCCTGCCCGTGTAGATTATAGAGAGTAGTGGGGGGTGCCGGAGGTGCGGGCAGTGCAGGCTCCCTCACTGTGACAGGAGCCAAGTGCTGCACTTAATGCTGCAGTGCAGCACCCGGTTCCTGTCACTAAGGGGAAGACTGCTCCTTGGCATCACCCCTCGGCGGGTGACACCCGGGTGCGGCCCACACCCCCCTTGTGACGCCACTGACACCACCACTGGCACACCATCGACACATGCACCTGCCCTATGGGAGGGGCAGTTTCTCCAACTGTATATGGCTTCTGTGTCTGCGGCTGTATGTTTGGGAATGCACTCTCACTTTATCACTCTCCAGTGCACTAAGCCTTGGAGAGTACAAAAGTACCAACCAATTAGCTCCTGTCATTTTTAAAACACAGTGGTCTATGTATTAAGGGAAGAAAGGGGTAAATTCCCTGTACATACAGCTTCTCAATACTGTATTTACAGATATGCCTGCAGCCTGCCAGCTCTAAGTACAGGCTACAATATCACACTGCACCTGGGGCACTTAGTGCTGCTATAGACAGTGCTGCAGCTGCCTGCTGGGATAGTGAGTTACACACAGGCTTTTAGGGGAAAGGGTTCTGAGCTGTTACCACCGAGGAAGTGACTTAGCGTTTACTCTCCGTGGCGGGTCTATTATTGCAACAGCTGTGGTAGTTGGCTCCTGCTTCACAGCGCTAGCAGGTGGAGCAGGAGCGGTATTAACTCCACGTTATGTGGAGTGTTAGTAAATAGACCCCACAGCCTGTAAACTGACAGTTAGGAGCCAATTGGTTGGTACCTTATCACCAGGGCCGGCTCTAGGTGGAGCCGCACCCTGCGCAGGATGGTAATTTGTCGCCCCTTACCCGTGCGCCGGCCGCCATGGGGGCATGGCCTAATTACCATAGGTCACACCCCCTAAATGATGTTATTTGGGGGACGTTCCCATATGGCAACTGCCCCCAGCCTTCTTCCTGCACTGAATGGATGCTGCGCGCATTCCTCTTCTCCGGGGCCAGCACCAACCTCTCCAAGTTCGGCCCGCAGGTGGAACAGCGTGGCAGTGCCCTAGAAACGTGACTGTCCTGCCAAAATTGGGAATGGGAGGGAGGGGTGCGCCCTCTATGGTGTGACGCCCCTGTTCGACCACACTGGTCGAACATGCTTCGAGATGGCCCTGCTTATCACTCTCCACTTTATCTCTCATCAAAACTTAGTACATCTCCTGTCTGTCCCGATCGCCACAGTACCCTTGTGTGTACACTCGGTGTCACGCATCACAAAATAGTGACTTTTAGAACTTGCAAATAGTCGCTCGATTACGTGAACATCAACATTGTGTGCAAATTGTGTGAAGCAGGCCCTATGAGTGATTCATCCTAGGTCACCAATTCTAACCTAACACAATGACTCACATTGTTGTATCACTCTTGCCTGCTCGTCTCCCCCGTGGATTGCAAGCTCTCAAGAGCAGCGCCTTAATCCATCATGTACTCCTGCACAAATGAGACGTTACTAGCCATATTTCTTTTCCTCAAATGTATCAAACCTTCTAAAGAGGACAAGTTGATGAGTTTTCCATAGCAACCAATGAAATGTTATCATTTTATACAATGAACTAGATACATGATTGGTTACTATGGGCAACTTCACTAGCTATCCTCTTTAGAATTTTAAATAAATCTCCTTAATGTTTTATTATTCAATTATGTAAATTTATGAATATATGTACCAGTTAAATAAAACAGATAAAAAACCTTAGTTCCATATATTTAAATACTCTTTATAGTCTGACTCCACAGTATGCTTCATCTGAGTTGTAAGTTATTTATTCTGAGCAATATGAACTCATTGTAGTCACTATACAATACCTGTAACAGCTTCTTTTGTTCTTGTGCCAAAAAACAAGTCATTAGATTGTGTTAACCTCTGTTCCTGAGAGGTCTTGTGAGGTGGAAGAAAACAGGATAACAAGTTTTTCCACTTCTTTAAACTGATAGAAATAAAACAATTTACTCTCTGTTAAGGGACAAGCCTGCACACTGATGCTCCAAAACTTTCATCTGCAGTTCTACATAGATATAATAGTTTTTTTTTTACTCTGGTGATAACAGGTAGCAACGAGTTAAATAAAACCCCTTCAATGCATTCATAACCCTCTAATACCCCTTTTACACTGCTGCGCTACTTAGTTAATGCTGGGTCAACCCCGGGTCGCAGCTCAGTGTAAAAGGGTCCCTGAAAAATAATCCAGGTCAAGTAACCCGGCAATCCAACCCAGGTAGCTACCAGGGTATGACCCAGGATGGACCTGGGTAATGGTGCAGTAAAACGGTGCAACCCGGGTTATGCGACCTGGGTCATGCCTAAAATGAGCTGATTGGTGGTTGTAGAGCAGTCTCCTCCCACTTTTTATGGCCTCACAAGTTTAGCAGGGCAGACCCGGGTTCAGTGTGAACGGGGCTGACCTGAGAATAACCCAGATCAATGGTGCTGTGTAAATGGTGTCTGACCTGGGTCTGACCTGGGTTGTAACCATGTCTGAAAACCCATGTAGGCTTTGGTTTTTGGTGGAAAAGAGGTATAAGTTAGCACTTGCATCTGCATGTAGATTCATTGTGGTGATTTATTATTTTTTTTCAACACTACCTGTTACATTATTTTACTGGTTTTTAACCACTTAACTGGCTAATTTTTTCCAAAATGTTTTCCAAAATTGTTGAATTTTTTATTATCAAATTTTGCAAAAAATAGCTATTTAAACCTCATTCAGTATAGTTTTATGAACACATATGCAGATTTGTCAATAAAATTATAGTGAATCAGGTTTAAAATGTCATTATTCACATGACTTGATTTTATAGTCAAATACAAGAGGAAAAGCAGGCAACAGGAGGTAAGTGTGGGACACTGGCACAGATGAGGCTGGAGGGACACAGATCAGTATGAGGCTGGGGTAGTACAGGTGAGGATTAGGCTGAGAGACTGGAGGCTGGAGCAGCATTGCTGAGGATGAGGCTGAAGTGACACAGATGAGGATGAGGATGAAGTGACACACGGGAGAGACACAGACTGGGATGAGACTGGAGAGATGGGGAAAGAGTCTGTAGAGACAAAGGGGGAATGAGCCAATGGCCAACCTGCCTTTGTACAGGGAGAGATGAGTGTACCGGGCCCCAAAATGTATTTTGCAGGCACTGCCTGCAGCCATGGCTGGAGAGAAGAGTAGGAGGCTGGGGGTGGAACCGGAATCGGTATGTAATGCAACATAGCACATCAGAAAACAAATGTTTTTATTATTCAAGAGGCCTGAGGGAGTTGGAGTATGTATGTATTTGAAGGCAGGGACAGGAAGGGTTGATTGGTAGTAAATTGAATAAAATTTTTTGATTCTGAAGCAAATTTATGAGGGAGTAGGGAAGGGGAGGAGGTGAGGCATTTACAAAAAATATTTTGCTCATTCACATCAGTCCTTGCCCTTGCTGCGGGCAACATCTCTTCTAAAACTGACTTCTAAAAACTCTCACTTCAGTTAATTTACCTCTTAGTGTCACAAGATTATTTATTTATGAATAAGAATAACACACTGCACTAACACTTATAGTGTCACAATACATGGACAAGAAACTGCGGTCTGGCTGGCAGTGTCACCAAACAATAATAGCGCAGCTAAGTTGCTAACGCGCACACACAAAAAAAAAAATATATATTTTTTTTGTGGATTGATAATTGATATTAATTCAATTTCACTTTTATTTTTTTTTTCACACTGGGGAAGAGCACCCCTGAATGAGGCAGCAGCCCCTTGATGAATAACACAGACAGCACCCCTTTTTGATGGACAACAAAGCACCCCTGCCAAGTGCGGACAGACCACCTGCAGAGTCACAAATACGTGGACGATAAACTGCGGCAGTGTCACTGTACAATAATAGTACAGCTAAGTTGCTAATGCACACACAAAACAAGCACTTTTTTTTTTAAACTGGGGAAGAGCACCCCTAATTGACAGTGCACCCCCCCTGGACAACACAGCACCACTTTATGGACTGCAGCCCTAGCCTGATGGACCGGACAACAACACAGCAGCAGCCACAGTTAATTGACCGGACTAGTGACACAGCAGCTGCAGCAGCCACTGAAGGAAGCCCCTCCGTTATATACTGCAGCCTAATCCCCTTTATGGACAACACAGCAGCAGCCTTCAGGCCAAGACCCCGACTGGACACGCACACTGAGTGACTGACTACGTCTGCTAGTTTCTCTCTCCACAGCCGAAGTGCAAATGACGCCAATCGCGGGGACCATTATATATTCCAAAACCGGCGAGAATCCGACAGCGGGAGGATGAAATTTTTCCTCGTTTTGAGATCCAAGTCAGGCGGGAAAACTCATGATCTGTTCTCATCTCTAATTCTGGATATGTGGTTTTAGATGTCTGTAACAGTTTTTGGCATGTAACATGCAATGAGACATGTAATAAATTGAGAAAAGCAGAGTACTTAGATCTGAGCCTTATAGTACTCCAACTGATAAGTCAAGAAAGTGTGTAAAGCTGGGTATACACTAGGTTGAAGGTCCCACCAACCTATATGGTGATTGGTAAGTGCATACACATTTACCAATCATTTGCCTGATGTGCTGGGCTTGACGTCACATCTGGGCAGGCATTTAAATTTGTCCGCCCAGTTGAGCTGTCACTCATCGGCGGGTCCCTGCAGCACGCAGTGATCGGCATATGTTGTACGGTTCCCGCAGCGGCTGCAGCTTGTACCCTATTACATAAACCCCATTAATTTTATTAGGGACAAACGGGACTTGATACATCTGCCACAGAGAAAAGATTGGTTAGACAGTATTGGGAGTATTGGGTATTGTTATACTGATTACACTCCATACTCAAATACTGCATCTCAAATGACCTCTGATCAACTGATAGAAGTAAAAGGAATTTGCCTGGCTTCAGCCATCACTAAACTATGGTGTTAATGCTTCACAACAATGCATGCATTATAAATGATTGACAGTCCCATGCACTAGCCTGGTATTTCTTCCTGGTTCGCTCATAAGCATGGTGATGTAACTGTTCTGTAACTATCTGCCTGAATCCAACCATTCCTAAACTATGGTACTCATACCCAACAACCAGGGGCGCCTTAAGAGAGGAGGAGGCCCGTGTGCATTCCACATCTGGGGCCCCCTCCTCTCTCCCCGGTGACCGGCAGCTAACTGAAGCAGCTGGCCGGCCACTGCAGAATCAGTAGATTTCCCGTCAATTTCCTCACTGTGCATGCACAAAGCACCGGAAAAATGGCAGCGACGCCCATTTTCCAGCATTTTCAGCAGTGCTAAGACACCCGACACGGGACCACGGGTGGGTGTATGCATTTGAATGATTAAAATCCCATTTTGAAAAAAGATTATTTAGAATTTTAGGGGGCATTTTTAGGGGGCATTGCTCAATTTCCCAGTTTTCTGCAGAAAAGGATTTGGCAGTTATAGACAGAGGCGGCTCCAACCTTTCTGTGTCAGGGGGCTGCCCATACAGCAGTACTGTCAGCAGTCCGGCCCCTGTTCTTTTCAACGTCTACCAGGTGCATTGTGCATGCCCAATGTATCTGGCAGGTCACAAATACTGGTTTCTAGCGACTGCATCAGCTGAAGCTCCTAGAAGCTGGGCAGGGCTGATCTAAAGGCAGAGGAGTGTCTTCCTCTGCTCATTGCTATATGGACTGGCAATCCCAGGGGAAGAAATCACCCCTGGGACTGTCTGTCTGTCATTAGCAGAAAGCACTTTTAATAGGAAGCCAGTGCCAGTACCAGGGAAGACTCACTGTTTCACTGGGGGTGGCAGATTGTAATGGGGGAGGGGGGTCGAGAAGGTTGCAGCCCTGCAGCCCCTGGGTAAAATAGCCCTGCAGCCCCTAGATAAAATCTGCAGCTGGTTATAGAGTTTGTTTATTAATCTCATCTTCAAAGCTGCTGTTCCCAAGTACACTGAACAGTCAGTTTGGAATTTGGATCTACAATACCCCAATCTGCCCAGCATGTAGATGCAGTTGCCACGTCCTGGTTTTAGAGTACATCATTCACAAAACCAGTACTATAAAACATTCAGCTCCTGTTAATTGTTTTAGTTTATTGAACCATGTCCACAATCATCCATATGTTTTTTCATACTCACAATATATACATTTTTCTAGCCTACAATCTAAAGTAACCTGGCCATGAATATCTGCACTTCATTTCAAGGCCCATATACTGGAACAAAACTGTGAATTACTTACAAAGGCAAATATGCAGAAAATATAACTGGTTGAAACTAGGACAGCCATCTATAGTCACTGAAAGTATCCTCTTTGCATACAGCAGTCACTGTGCATTGCTGCCTTTATACTGACAACATGTCTTTTATTACAAACATACATTACCAATGCATCTGGCACAAAATGCAGACAGCCTGGTTGGTTTAAAATGTTTCTGTCCTCTCTAATACAGCAAGGTCAATAAACAGCAACTTTCTGCTGGAGATGAGAAATGAGCATTTAAATAACAGAAAAAGGTTAATCACTGGCTTAGCAACAAGCTGTTCTCAAAAACACCTAAAGTTTTTCACTTAGGGAAAAAAGTATTTAAAACAAAATGCAAGTTTCATACTTGGGCATATATATATAATGGTACAGAGTGTGCGGTGCACATGGGCCAATGAGTCCATGGGGGCCCACACTGCAGACCCTGCACTCATGGCTAATATTTAGCACTCCAGAGATCAACGTCATTCCTGCTGCAGCAGTGCAAATTACGGGGAAAATGGCACGATAGCTATTTTTCCGGAGATTCGCGCATACGGAGTAGAGGTGTCCCCAGTACCAAGGTGCGGGCGCCATGTTACCGGAGACATGTGCATGGGCACAATTCTCCACTAACCCCCAATAGTTACCTTTGGATGCTGGCGTTTGGGATTCTGGAGCAGGGATCCCGATGCTGTTGTGATTCCGGCGCCGGTATTTAGACCGTTGTCATCCCGTCTGCCAGGATGCTGACTACATCCCAGTTATACAGTACTACTACTCATACATTGTGCACTATATATGTTTTATATATGGTTTTCTTATTTATATCTATCTATCTATCTATCTATCTATCTATCTATCTATCTATCTATCTATATTAGGGACCCGCCCCAGCTTCACACGGGAGCAATTTCCTCTTGCCACAGTCTCCTGCATCTCATAACAACCTACGCCATGTCACCACAGTCCCCTGCATCTCACCACAGGCCTTTGCTTCTCACTCCTGCCCATGGTGCTTACCACAACCCCCTGGGGCACCTGTGCAGATTTCCACAGCCTCCATGTGCACCCCTCCCCAGCTGCTGAACATGACAATGAGCAATGTCCTCTTTGCACAATGTAGCCTGTATTTCCTGGGCTTCCTGTTGAGCTGCCTCGCCGTGGTGCCCCTGTCCGAGAACAGCGCTGACTCCCATGGGATCTGCCTCCTGCTCACCGAGGGCATGTGGCTGAGCGAGCAACATGCTGGAGAGGGAGCACTTCACAGTGGAGCAGTGGTGGCCAGAGTCCACCTGCAGGTTCAGCTTAGGAATGGACAACAGAATCTGATGGTTACTAGCCATCAATGTTATTGTTCTGATGGTAGTGTTTTTACCATTTGATGGTGGCAGTCGGATTTTTGCCACCATTGGGTTTAAATCAATTTGATGGTGTTCCAATGGTTGTTTGTTTTTTTAATTCCTTATAGATATGCCTCTCCTGGCTCCTTACTGGCTACTGTGTCTGAATCAGGGCATCTTCATGGGTTCTTTGTAGGTTGTCTTTCACTCTCTGTCTGTCTCAGATGTGACCCTGCTCAGCCCCTGACTCCCTCCCCTCCCTAGACTGCTGTTAAGCAACAGTGCACTTTGCTAGTTCTGATTGGCTCTCAATGTCTCAGAGAGCCAATCAGAGTGCAGCCCTCACCCCTGCAGCAGTCAGTCACTCACTCACATAGCACAACAGTTTTTCTGCAACTTGCATCAGTAAAATAGTCACTGCTCAGCTCCCTTTTATCACAGATGAATAGTTCATACACCTAAACCTTCCCTGCCCAATACTGAATATAGTAGTGAAAACCCCATCAAAATCCGGCCAGTGGTTCAAGAGATTAGTGTCTAGTAGTCATGTGACATATCAAACTGATGCAGAATTTTATAAGAAAAACAATGGTGTTCTTCATTTTAATGTATCTTTATTCATTCTCAAGTTTTCTTTTGCAGGTAGTGACAATAATGACAATGACAAAACTCAAGAATAAATACAGATACATTAAAACGAAGAGCACTATTATTTTTCTTCTGCATCTGTTTGATGTCTCACATGAATATCTTCCCAATTAAAAAATTAGACTTACATCCAAGATGGCCAGTTTCAAGATGGCTGCCATACTGGTGACATACCATAATAGGTTTTCCCCCACTCTCATATTATATGTGTAAACACTGGATTAATATTTCTTTACTTTTCCTTTTTATAAGGGCATTTCCACGCTTATGGGCCACCCTGTATATACAGTAGAATCGGTATGTAATGCCGGCTGTCGGCATGCCTACTGTCAAAATACCGACAGTGGCATCCCGATGGTTGGTATCCTGACAGGGGTCGGGTAAGCATACTTACCCTCCCCCTTCTCACCCTAATCCTCCCTTCTTGTATCCTAACCTTATCCCTCCCCACCCCACACCCTAACCCTCCCCGTTAGTGCCTAAACCTAAGTCTCCCCCATCGTGCCTAAACCTAACACTCCCCCCTTAGTGCCTAACCCTAACCCCCCCAGTGGAGCCTATCCTTAACCCCCATTAGGAGTGCCGAATGCTAACCTACAGTACCCTTCCCAAAACCTAAGGCTAACCCTGCTATGCTACCTAAACCTAACCATCCCTCACCTGCGTCTAACAGCTAAGATGCACCGGACTTACCTGGTTCGGGCTGGCTGGCATCTGTCTGTGTTCCAGGGTTGGGATCAAGATAGGCATCGGTATTTCGATACGTATCTTAAGTCCCGTGTCGGACTTCCAGCGCCAGGATTCAGACTAATTTAATAAAACACAAAATAAACAACATTTACTTCTTTATTTTTTTTATTCACTCTCCCTAACACAACAGGTCAAAACACATTTAAACTAGTGTGCGAAGTAAGCCTAGGCCTTCCATGCAAAGGAGTTACAGAACTGGTGAAAGTACACTTTCCAATCTTCAGACTCTATAATCAGCAAGGTCAACAAAGGACTTTTTAATAGGATGTTAACAAAATCACTTCTGATGAGACTTCAGGCAGCATAACATGCAAAGTTGATCTACAGTCTAGCAAAAGGGCTCTCAAAAGCCCCTTATCATTCAGCTCCTTTGCTGCTTCATTAATAGTTTAGAAAAATTTCCTGCATGTTATTTTGTGTTTTAAAGTATTGCATTTATATAAGCCCAAAGGAGGGATAGCTGGCTGGGAACTGGTTAATGGCAGAATGATGTTAGACTGTCTTCACAAACTCAGAGAATGTTAATTCTGTTCTTCTTTTTGTATAGGGGCCGGAAACACTTAGACAAAGCAGATGTGTTTTTCTGATTACCCGGGATGTTAGGGAACTTGGCGAGCTCGGCGTATTTCATAACCTGACAGGGAAGGTCAGAGACACCTGCTCTAGTTACTGATTAGATAAAGAAAAAGAAAAACACACAGGGATTTAAAAACTATGCTATGTTAAGTGATGAGGTGTGTATACTAATGGGCAGCCTCCAGTTCTGCCAAATTCTTAAGGCAACGTGTGTTAGTCAAATTATAGCTGCAACTAATCAGTCTGGGGCTGTGTAGCAGAAAGAAATATTATAATTAATGCGCTTACTTGATTTGTCGAACCATCAAGGATGAAACATTCAAGAATCAACCTATGCACAACCCTTAGTTTAAGCAGATTGTGAATGCTGGCTAAGCCACACTCACATTGGGCCTTACATAGAGTAGGATACAATTCCTAAAGTACAGGTAAAATTTGTGCACTAAAATTTTGCATTTAAATGCTTTTCTTAAATTGCATTAATTTTAAGGTACATGCATCTCAGCGGAATCAGTATGTAATGCCACCGGATCTAATCCAGGCGGACCAAATACCGACGCCGAAAGCACGAACAGTGAAGATCCACACTAGAGCTGGTAAGTACCCTAACCCTCCCCTCTCCCCCCTAACCGTAACCCTCCCATAGTGGTGCCTAACCCTAACCTCCAGGGGGGTACCTAACCCTAACCTCCCCCCAGTGGTGCCTACCCTTAACCCTCCCTTCACGGACCTTAAACCTAGCTCTCCTAGGGGGGTGCCTAACCTCCCCCCAATGGTTCCTAACAATAACCCCCCCTTTCCATAGCCTAACCCTATCCCTCCTCGGGGGTTTCCTAACCATAACCTCCCGGGGGGTGCCTAACCGTAACATCCCCCCATTGGTGCCTAACCTTAACCCCTATCTTCCCGGACCCTAAACCTAGCACTCCTAGGGGGGTGCCTAACCTCCTCCCTGTGGTTCCTAAACCTAATCCCCCCTTCCCCTAGCCTAACCCTAACCCTCCCCGGGGGGTGCCTAACCCTAAGTCCCCCCGAGGGTGCCTATACCTAACCCTCCCCCTCCGCGGCTAACAGCTAGAAAGCCCCGGCTTATCTTCATTCGGGATGCCAGGCATCAGGATTTGGGTGTGGGGCTAAAGATAGGCGTCGGGAATTAGACGCCTATCTTTAGTCCCTGGTCGATCTTCCAGCGTCGGGATTCCAACGGGCGGCATTCCGGGTGGCTGTATCTTAACCGCATCCCATATCAGCATAGTGTGTTAAATGATTCTTCGTGAAGATATGTTTGAACCACCTCAAGATATGGTTTAATCACATTTTGATTTATCTGCAGTGTGCTGGGGGGCAATTTTCTTTTTTCTGTGTTTAATGACATTTTGAGCCAGGTGTATACTAGAGATGAGAGCCATCATCATTAACTTAATGATGATTGCTTGTGTTTTAATGTGTATTAAAAAAAAGAAAATACATATTTTTTTAAAGTGGGCCCCCTTTCCCAAAAAATTGTAGTCTAAACACCGGCGTTCATAAACTGGACATTATTCCACTAATGCAGGGGAACAATATTTGAGAATCACATGAAATCTCTTGGCATGTTATCTACAATAGATGACTATCATTTCAGATGCCCTCATTTATTGTTGTTCATGCACCCTATTATCACTTTAGGGTAATAAATGCTATTACCATTTTTCTAATTGACTATTCCCTATACTAAATCAGCAATTTTCTTTACACATTATTAGAATGTCCCAATAAAGTAATACAGATGACATATCATTGGTAACCTGGATTATGGTTATCTCTTTGTGCCCAAGTTGGGTCCCTAAAGTGTATTTACGACCGAAGGTCAAATAGCAATGTTGAGTGACAGCACGCCCCCTTTGGTGGGTGGGTCAGGGGGGTGGCTGCCTAGACGGAGGAGTTTCCATGGCAACCCACAGCAATGCGAGCGACCAGGAGGCCGCTCCATAAAATAAAAAAAGACGCCCTGATTCAGAGCGAGCGCTCTGTGAGCGCTCTGTGAGAGGGTCCAGCTCTGAATCAGGGCCAGTATCACACATAGAATTTGTGTGCAATAATGGGTTTGCTTCACCAAATCTGAAGACCTAAATGAGGATGTGACTTCCCCTCCAAGTGTCACTCCTCCAACTGATCTTTTAAACGTCATTTTAAAATGGCACTGGCTTCAACCCCTTTCCAAAATGGCAACTGTGAGGTATTACGCGCACATCTTCAAAGTATGTAATAATCACTATTTGAAGTTATGTTAATGTTGTATATACTCTGAACCTCTTTCTTACCCAGATATTTTGTAGGTTGTGCCACTTCTGTGAAGTCACTTTTGCTGGCAGCTCCTCCTGTCAATATGTACTGGGTGAAGTGGGTACTGCAGGGTGCCCACTTGGAACAAGGCTGCTCGCGTCTAGGGCTGGATTTGGTCCCACATAAAAGTCACATCCACCACCAAGCTATGACAGACTGAGCTGGTCATCTTATAATTGGGGGCTGAAGGAACCAAATAAAAATGATAGAACTGTGCCTCCTACCAACACTACTGGCTGGTGGAGTGGGTGTTGCTGGTAAAAAGTTTTTAAAGTGAAAAACTTGAATTTTATACAGTATGTGGCACCACTGTTCCCAGCAAGTTCTGGCAGCCATAAATTGCTTCATTATCCATGTAGAACTATAAATACCAGCATGCTAGTAGCATGCATGCGGAGTACAGGTATGCATATTTTGTATGAAAAAAGACTTATGCCCAATTGTATATGAGCCACAGTGACTAATCCCACCTCCCCAACCACAGCTGGCATCTACCATAGATGCTTTGTCAAAGGTTCCTATGGTGAAACCCGGTCCTGTTCCCAAATGTAGTTTAAAATATTTGTACAGATGGATTATATTTTTTTGAAGAGAACAGTGCACGGTGCTCATGAATTAAATGGAGAATATGTACTAAATTGTGTCAGATATCTGATTATTTAGCCTTGAGCTTTGAGAATAACAGGCAGCATTCAGATTCATTAAAGAAAAAATGTGAAGCTTCAATGCGCATACACGAGATCCGTGCATAGTTGGAAGAGCATCACCTTACTACACTCTTCATAAAGGAGACCAGTGGCCCATGCAGGTGCAGCAGAATCTGCTGATATGCGCATTCTATTTTGTAGTGGTACAAAGGTTATAAATAGTAGACGCCAGGGGAATCCAGATACAGCAAACAGCGCAGTATTTAACCAGGAGTTGTGATTATTGTAGTATGTAGTATGTTTGTACAGCCATACTCACAGTTACATACACACAGTAGCCTTGGATGGAACAGAGCTTGAGCGGAGCATACAGAGGACCAGTCGGTCATGTATGAAAATAGTAGTGAAGGGATACAGCGGTATAACGCATATATATGCAGGATACAGTGTATGTCCGGATCACCGGAGCTAAGTAGTACACAGCCATGTACTGCTTTGGTGCTCAAACACAGTAGCAAGATGGTGCTGTGCATGCACAGAAGACCAAATGGCAGCCTTCTTGGTAAAGGAGAATGCCTCAGTTATGGAGAATTAATGGTGGCAGCACCTTAACACATATTCCAACAGTATCACCAGGTCCTCTTCTAAATTTTACTTTGTGGCAAGTTGATGCCATGTTCTACCACTCCGTAATAACAGTGAGTCGTAAATAGTGTGATGTAACAGAATGTTACCAAATAACACTTGTGAGTGTGGCCAAGTAGACCTTACAAGCCGGTATAAAACAGTTGTTGAGTAAGAGTGGAGTACTTCTATCCACTAGCTGCATCACACAATACAAGGCTGGTGTGTCTTTGTGTGTACCAGGCCAACTGCAGAATGTATGAATACATTGGAATGCTTTTAGATAAATGGTAATTCCTCTAAAAATTCATTGATGTCTAATTAACCCTGCCTCAGTGGCTAAGAGCACTAAGTTTAAACCAAACCTTGGCTCAGTGGCTAAGAGCACTAAATGTAAAACAAAGTCAGATATTTGCTACAGTCTAGTTTGGCTTTTTTAACTTAAAATTGCCAAACTTTCCTAAGTACAAGACAAAGAAACATAAATGATAAATCTTCTTGCTCTCTGCTAGAACGCTGCGCTTAGATTACTGTTTAAAACAATTAAAATAAGAAGAGACTAAAATAAATGATGTTAATAAAATGCTTTCTAAATAAAGAGAAATCATCGGCATTTGTCATTGAGCACAGAGGGTCAAGAGAAGATGTATTTTACTAAATGTTGCACTTGATTATTTAATCAAATGATAAAGTTTTATTTTTTATTTTATTTTTAGAAAGGCTCAAAAATCGATAATAGTTCAGGGACACAGCAATTTGCAATATACGTAATTAGCCCTGTTTTATTTTAAGTCTGCACATGATATAGCAACTCAGTCGGATTAATAACTTAAAGTATATACAAAATGTAATATATGTGTACACTCATTTTGACATGGAATCAGCAAAGTTTACACTGCAGAGCCTAGAAGGCTTTTTTCTTACTAATAAATTTGATCTTGCAAGCACTGACGGTTATTTTCCAGTTTTTCTGGTACGTTTAGTTTGACTTGTTCTCTAATTCTCAGAGGCTTATAAATATATGTATATTTTTAAACCAAAAGTGTGAAGCACCTAATTAATGAATCTGACTTTGAACAGATGGTATGTTTTATTCATTGTGTATTTTTTCTTCTTCTGCCCCCATTCTGTGTAACTACCAGTTGAAGTTTTTATAATTAAACCCTTTTGAGTCAGTGTCGATGGGGTTAGTTTTTTAATGAGAAGGGGAAGGGGTCCTTTCACAATCATTACCTGCAGAGGGTGATTTTGTTGATGTGATGAGATAGAACAATGATGCCATAAAATAGAAAATGTGGGGAAAAGACAAAATGGTAAAGGAGAGGATGAGAAGTGAACAGATGGAGAATGAAGAAATATATAGAAAAAGCATGTGTTTGTGTGCGTGTGTTATCACATTTACTTCAGAAAGCTTCATGCTTTTATTCTACAGTATGTAGTGTTATTCTTGTACATTTTATGATACTGCAAGCAATACTTGTAATACGTTAGCTGACAGCTTGTATATAATTTGTATTCCTAATTAAATTAGAAAATGTTCTCCTCTTTTAGACTTCATCCTAATCCATAATGTGACTAGGGATCTATTTACTAAGCCTTGGAGAGAAATAAAGTACACAAATATAAAGTACCAACCAATCAGCTCCTAACTCACTTTACAGGCTGTGATTGAAAAATTGTTGTCCATGTGATCTCTATCACCACTGTACTTTTGTAGCAGTGAAACTTAGCACTGCCAAGTCTGACTCTGCAGTGCTAGTGCACATGTGTGAACTGAGGGCCTGATTCAGACCCGGTCACAAGCGCTATGCACTCGCAACCGGGTCAATGGTGGGCCAGTGTGCATGCGTACGATGGAGCCGGCTCCGTTGTGAACATGCACGAGACCCGGATAGCGACGGGCACTCCGTCGCTCCGGGTCTCGCAACAAAGGGGGTGTGCTGTCGATGTTGAGTGACAGCACGCCCCCTTTGTTGGGCGGGCCAGGGGAGTGGCTTCCCAAACGGAGGCATTCCCATGTGAACGCCTCCGTTTGGGGGCGGCCCCACTGACATCACGAGTGATGTCAGTGGGAGAGATTTCGGCTCGGTTAGAACCGAAATCTCTCTGGGGCTTGCGGCAACGAGACCCTACCACAAGGGTCTCATCGCAAGCCCGATGGTCGCGATGGTCTTGACCATCGCGACCATCTTCCTGGCCACTCGCTATAGCTGTGCGTGGACACCCATAGCTATGTGAGCGGCCAGGAGGCCGTTCTAAAAAAAAAAAAAAAAGACCGGCCCTGATCAGCGCGAGCGCTCTGTCAGAACGTCCGGCTCTGAATCAGGGCCTGTTTGTTTTGTACTGTCGACTCCATCTATAGTTTGGGGCATTTACTGAATGCCACAGCTCACTGCATCACAGGGAGAATGGAAGGGGAAGCAGTCGGGTTGCGATCGCCGGCTGCCCGACTGTCTAATCCTGGCAAGTGTCAAATGACAGGCATCGAGATCCAGACGCCCGTCATTAGACCTATGCCGGGAGCCCGACACCCGGCTTATCGATTGAAAGTAAGCCGGGCGCCAGGCGCGGACAACCGTGGGGGGAGGAGAGTTAGGTTAGGGGCTCCCGGGGGGGACTTAGGGTTAGGCACTCCCCCGGGAGTTTAGAGTTAGCATAGGGTAAGGGGGGGTTAGTGTTAGGGGGAGGTTAGGATTAGGCACCCCCCCGGGAGACTTAGGGTTAGGCTGCGGGGAAGGTGGGGTTTGGTTTAGACACTTAGAGGGGGGTTAGGGTTAGGCACCCCTAAGGAGGGTTAGAGTTAGGGGGTAGAATTAGGTTAGTTATACTTACCTTAAGGACGATCGGGATTTCCTCCTCTGTCGGGCTGCCGCTGTCGGGATTAGAACCGCCGGCCATGTGGCCAGCGGTAAATCATACTGGTTCCAAATGAAAGTGACCCCCCCCAATACACCAGATAACCCCATTTTATATTCCAGCATTATGCTATTGTTGGGCATTCACATAAGGCTATCCAACATAACGGGTGGACTCAGTTCAGAGTCTTAAACTGTAGGCTGCGAACTACAATACTTTTGTCCATCCCATTCAATCAGTGGAGCAGGAAAGTTTTTCACCCTGGATCCCAAGACATCACCAGCTGTGTTATCAGACTGATAGTCTACCCATTGACAATGGGAATCAATGTCTAAAAGATGAGTAGTTTATTTAAGGAAAATGTATGAAATGCTGACAGCCGGGATCCTGGTGGTGAGAATCCTGATGCCGGGATCCAGACAGGGTTAACATACCAACACTTGTTGGTCTGCATGCTAACCCTCCCCCTCTCCCTACCCTAACCATCCCTCCCTGGTGCTTGAACCTAACCTTACCCCTAGTGCCGAAACCTAACCTTCTCCCCCCGCACCCTACACCTAACCCTATCCCCTTGGCACCCTAACCCTCCCCCTAGTGCCTAACACTAACCTCTAAATCTAACCCTCCCCCCAACCCCGTTACTTACCTTCGGCATCACCACCACAAGGATGCCGAACACATACCCATTTAAGAGATTAGTGGTTTACTTTATGAATGGGCATTGGTGATTGGGCTATCCAGCTTTGTACACTTTGCAGTTTTATAACTACTACTCTATAATGTGATTCAAGTCAATATTTCTGTTTAGTAAGATCTAATTAATTTTTACTCTCTGTATACCAGATATCCATGGTTTGAGCTTGAAAAACGGACTTGAAAATATTAGTAGTGGGCTAAAATTACAGAACAGTACTTATTATTTAAAAATGCAAACTAAGATACAATCTATCAGCATGCATACAGAAATTTCCTGGCAAATGTGCTATTTTCTGCTTGGGCAATATCCAATGAAATAACCAGACTTTTTAGTCTAACACTGTGACCGTGCCCAGAGCTACGACCCATAATAGTTATGGCCTATTCTCATTAAGCTGAACATTCCGAAAACTTCAATTGCAAAAATATATTGCTGATACAAGTAGCTGAAACCACAGTCTCTTCATTTTCGTAACTTCTATGTGCTTACATGTGTCCAGCCCGGGAATATCTAGCTGTTTTTTTTATATATATACTCATATTTTTATTTATTTAATAATTTTTTTTTTCTTATTGGAGGTCACTGTAATACATCTCGGGAGATTTGCTGCTTTGCGGCTTTTATGTAGCAGAATTCAATGAAAGTAAAATGAGCCTTGGAATGCCAGTCTTGAACTTATTTCCTTTTTATCTTTGCTAAAAAGTATTTTGCATGAGGTGCAAAGCTTCACCAACTCAATATGTGGCACCTTTCTCTACCTATCTGTGCTGTGATATTGTTTAACTTCAAAGACCATTTTTCATGACCTATTAATTATTTCTTTACAATCTTCATAATATTTAAACAGAATCATTTTTTTTTTACTTTAAATAGTTAAAAACCCAAATGCAATAGACCAAGTGGATTAAAAAGAAAAGTCCTGTTAGATTTTTTTTTGTCACCTAAAAAAATACAATATTATAAAATAGAATATACAATAGAATATTGTCAAACTGACAACTGGCACCTTTCATTTACTCAACAACACTTTAGAAAACATTAGGCCGGATTCTGATCAGTACGCATTGCCGATGTTAGATACATTGGAACATTTTTTCTTCTGCACATGCATCTATGTTGCACTTCGCGTGTGCCCTCATAGCGAGCTCACAGAGTCGAAGTTGCGATTGAGGTGAGCGGGAGATGTGTGGTCTCAAAAAATGGCTTGAAAATGTAGCAGGCATTCCTGGGCGTGACAGAGAGGTGCCTTAGAACATGCATAGAGATAGTCCTAAAAATGCAAAGTGGAGGTGTTGCCCATAGCAACCAATCAGATCATAGCTATCATTTCTCTTTTGCATCCTAAAAAAAATAGACAGAATCTGATTGGTTTGCTATGGGCAACACTACCACTTGTCTGTTTTAGAAGCTATAGGGGGCTATTTACTAAGCAGTGTTAGGAGACAGAGTGAAAAGTGATAAGGTGCCAGCCAATCGGCTCCCAACTGTTATATACAGCCTGTGAGATGACAGTTGAGAGCTGATTGGCTGGCACCTTATCACTTTCTTATCACTTTTCACTCTGTCTCCTAATACTGCTTAGTAAATAGACCCCTTAGTAAATCTACCCCTTAAGCTCATGTGTCTGGGAGGAATGCCCTCCCATGCTTTATCAGACAAACACTCACTCATCCTCCAGCCTTCAAATGCTCCCTCACAACTAATCTCTTTACCCAAGCCTACCTCCTACCTCCTAATGCTCCAGCCTATGCAAACTCTAACTCTAATGTCAGAAAATAACCTTGCACTGTTTGGTGCTATCCTAGTGCTCACCTCTATATATCTCTATTTTTCATACGATGTTAGTGTGTCCAAATATATACAAAATGTTTTTTTACAATAATTTATTTTATGTTATTTTGTATACTATAGAAATTCACAACTGAATCCTGAATACTTGCAAATGAAACAATGCTGTTTATTTCAATGTTGCAAAAATGTAAAAATGTAAATTGTATCAAAACTGACTCAATGATACATTATGAATAAAAATAATATTATGGTGTTTAAATATTCAGCCGGCTGTAATATGTAGACATAAATAACAGGAAAGACACAAGGGACAAATGTAGGATGGGGGTGAGTGATAGATGGTGAGATATCACAGGACTACCGACAAACTATGTGCAGTGGGGGAAAGGGAGGGGGAAACCAGGGATCAGGAGTCAGGGGCGGAGTTTGAAACGTTCAGTTGACTTGTCCAACGTCTCTATATATTATGTGGGATTAAGTCCTGTGTGGTATGTTTACACACTCACCGGGGTTCAGTCTTATTATATTTCCTCTGGCATGCCTCAGGTTCAGGTGTGTTCTATGGGTAACGTCAGCCGACTTATGGAAATGGTATGCTGAGGTGACTATGCGCCAGTGTCTGCAGTGTGTGTGTATCCTGTTCTCGGGTACTTACCACATCCTCGAGGTATGAGTCAGTACCTTGAAGGATGGCTGTAATCACTGCTCCCTGCTCTGTTCGGTGGCTGCTGGCACAGGATGCTCGCTGAGTTCCGCTTCCCCGCTGGTTGTGCCTGATGTAGTGGGGTACTTCTACTGTCTGCTTCTTTTAGTGACCACTTGGTGAAGAGTAAACACACCGCCTGAAGTGTAGGAGTGCGGTGTCGGTGATGGTCAAATAAAAGATCCTGTTAGGTAGTTGACAATAGTGTTTCTGATATCCAGCTCAGACCCAACGCATTTCGGCCTCATTCTGGCCTTTGTCAAGGGTCTTACTCTAATGTGTCTATCAATTGCCCCTCTGGAATGTAAGCTCTTGTGAGCTGGGCAATTTCTCACTCTTTGATTCCTAAGTAATTATGTAACCTGTGGATTATAATTATGTTAGTAAATTTGTTAAATTGGGAGCTTGTTTGTAACTGTTCTGTCTGATCACCAATGTAATTTTTGCTGTATGCTATGTCTACTACATACAGAGCTATACAACCCTTGAGGTGCCATATAAATAAAGATAATAATAACTGATACAATTATGTGTAATCCAGACTCATGGGTAACATAAATTATATATAGACACAATCCAAATTCTTATTTCTACATACCAGAATAATCAATTTCTCTTTTCATTATTTTTGTCCTTTTTGTCTGATCACCATGGCTAAGTAGACTGCAAACAGCATGAAGTGTCTGTTTCAGTCAATCAGAAAATATTTCAGCATACTGTACATTACTTCATCATCAAGCTGCAGGGAAAAAGCCAACGCAATATACTGGTAAAGATATTTACTATAAACTGGACTGTGGAAAATACTATATAATGAGCACAAGACGTATATACTTGTTGGCCCTAGTCAAGTTCTTAAGCCATGCTCCCATCACATACTTTCCAGTCACATGGTCACTCATTTCAGCACTTATTTTTTGTTATTACAAATGAGTTCACAATTAGCTATCCTTCTTTCCACACATAACTTACTTACAGTACAGCGGCACAAAATGATACAAGTGATAAGGTGTAACAAGCTATTATTTTATAGAACTCTATTGCGTATCTTGTGATATGCTAGACATCCCATGATAAGATATCACAAAAAAAGCCATGTGTATGTCCTTCCAAAAGAATAACAGTGAGGACACATCTGTATCTACTTGTCACCCCTCAATTATGCTATCAACGACACAAAACCCCTCACTCCAAGGGGTCTATTCAAGAAGATCCTGAAGTGGCTACTGAAAATATCACTATATATCACATCACATTGATGCAATATACAGTATAGTGATGTTTAGTAGCTATTCATAATAGACTTACCTGTCCGACGTCTTCATGCGGTATCCGGCCCCCCCACAATGCCTGGAAGCAGTGAGTAGACAGATATATAGGGAGCCTGATATGGCTGCTTTTAACTGTGCATGCTGGGAGATGTGGCTAGGCCCATATTGACATTCTATGGTAACACAACTCCGCAGGAAGCATAACTGCCCAATATTGGCGGTGAAGCTACGCCTCCTTGTTTGGCCTGAGCATTTTGTACCTGCCCCCCTTTTGGCACCCCTGTACAGGGCCGACAACAGATATCTCGGGGCCCCGTAAAGCGAACCCCACCCATATATATTTATATATATATATATATATATTGGTACACATGTAACAATTGTGCCCATACCAAAAATAGGTACGGGCACAATTGTTATATGTGCACTAATTATTTTATAATTAAAACTTGTATGCACTATGAGGCACCCTCTCTTGTTATTGTAGATAGAAGTTTAACTCGTGGGATATCGAGTATTGAATTGAGGAGCTGCAGTTTCGGAATTTGGTTACCGAGTGCTCTGAACTATTACACTATACATATATATATATATATATATATATATATATTGTGGTGAGAGGTGTTGTCTCTCACCTGAATTGCCCACATTCTGGTGGAATCAGCTCCCTAGAAAGGGAGGCTGGAGTGAAACATTAGCAGTGGAGGTGTGGAATTCCTGGTTTTCACATTTACACAGACCCAGCTGGAAAGATCACTGGAGCACAGGAAGGGTTCAAAACTACCACACACATGATGCTCCTTGCTCCTGATGCCGGACAAGCTGGGCAGGCGATAGGCCAGGGGTGGTGGTTAGCATTGGGGTGCTAGGGCCTGGAAGGTCCACAGGTATTGCAATTGCTGACTGTTAAGCACAAGGAGTGCTGAGACATTTACTTTTATGTTTGTTAGCTTATTTTCTGCTATGTGCCTGTGTGTGTCAAGGCCTATACTCACGTACAGTATGCTAAGGTGCAGTGTTTGCTGCCATTAAAAGCCACTGCTTTACCAAGTACTGTATCTACCTGTCTGTAGTCCGCATTTCCATACCCCATGTTACAATATATACACAGATAGATAGATAGATATACACACATACATATATATACATATATGTATATACATACACACACACATATATATATATATATATATATATATATAAAACCATTAACAAAGTTAAATAAAGTAAAAATAAGTTGGCACTTGCCACACAGCCTGTCATGCAGGCTCAGGCTGCTACGCTGCCCGGTCAATGTCACTCACTCTGGGGTGGCTCATGGATGGAACTGCCAGCCGGGGAGGGTATGGAAAGGTATAACGCATTTCTCTGCACTGGGCAGCAGTGTGGAGAAACATTAAGGAAAACGGGAACACTGACATTACATGGTAGAAGATTGTTGTGTTTTGTTGAAGACAGTGGGGAAACTCTTTTGGAGCAGGTCCGGTGTTTGTCCGCAGCTAAAGGGCATTTTGTGTCATCGTGCCTGGAAGTTTACTAATCTCATCAGCATTTCATTTCAAACCTCCATATAACCATCGGAGCTACCAGCTATGCTAACGCTGGTGCTGTAGGAAGAATCAATGTAATGGGAGTGACAGTGGTGGGAGCCTGTCCCTATTATTGCTGACTGGAGGATTGCTTATGAGGATTGGAGAATCAACTAACTGAAGGCTGAGCGATTTACATGCCAGCTGGTTAAGGACTGTGAGTATAGTAGAACAATTGCACTCCCAGCAGTTCTTTGAACATTTTCTTCCCACCTGCTACAATATTGCAATAACCTTCACATTGGATACTTTCCATGTTGCAAAGCTATTTTCCAACAAGCACTGACTGAACTTAGTGGATACGGGGCCTGATTCAGAGCCGAACGCTCTGACCAGAGCGCTCGCTCTGAATCAGGGCCCTCCTCCCTCACCTTGGAGTGGCCTCATGGACACTCGCATAGCTGTGGGTTACCACCCACAGCTATAGCGAGCGTCCATGATGATGGTCGCGATGGTCAAGACCATCGCGACCATCGGGCTTGCGACGAGACCCTGCAGTAGGGTCTCGGTGACCGCAAGCCCTGGAGTGATTTTGGCTCTATCAGAGCCAAAATCACTCCCACTGACATCACTAGTGATATCAGTGGGGCCGGACTCAGACGGTAGGCGTTCCCGTCTGGCAGCCACGCCCCCGGCACGCCCACCAAAGGGGGCGTGCTGTCACTCACCATTGATAGCACGCCCCCTTTGGTGCAAGTCCCATAATGACGGCTTGGCCGTCATTATTCGGGTCTCGCACATGCACACGACGGAGCTCCCTCCGTCGTGCGTATGCGCAATTCGGCACCATCGACCCGCTTGTGAGCGTCCTGCACTCGCGAGCGGGTCTGAATCAGCCCCACGGTTCCAAGTAATCCTTTATTATTCTCCACGTGTTTGCCAGTGATTAATACTTTATAGTGATTTATATTATTACAGTTATTCAATAAATACATGTGAATCTCTAATATATGTTTTATGTGCATTCAGAGGAACTTATATAAATCTTATTGTTATGTGATTTTATAAAAATTAAATAGGTGATTGTATCCCTTTTTGAGTGTTGTCCTGTGTGATTGGCGCCAGCTATTATTGTATTTGTAGTTCTTTGTATTGTCAGAGGACTGGCAAATACAGTAAATCTATAGGTGTGCAGCCATAATCACCTGCAACTTATATATATTTAATTAAGTATTTATATACTTTTGACAGTGAACTTGATGTACAGCGACTTCAGTGCTTACATGTTAATTGATATCTATCTAGATAGTGATCAAACCAGAGATGTGAATATTTTTCACATAACCCCATTATATGGTAATATTAAGACTGGTATCCAATTAAGTGATAAATAAATAAAATTTTCAACAATTTAATAATATATATTTAAAGTGTCAGTGTGTCTGTGCAAAAAGACATATACTGGGTGAACTAGTGTCTAAATGCTAATACCAAATGCAAACAATAACTCTCATATGGTCTATTATAATAAAAATACAATAACTTATTATTAGGTATATACCAGGGAAGTAGGTGTCATTTAAATAAAAAGATACAAAATGTATTTAGATTACAACATTGAATAAATGTAGATTTTAAGAAAAATAAAAAATAATAAATGAATGAAATACAATAAAAATCACGACCACAATGATCAATACAATATAAAAAGCTATTTCATTTTGAGCATGACTAGTGCAAGGTAAAGCAAATTAAAAGATAAAAGAATATATATATATATATATATATATATATATTGTGATAGGATCACTGGTAAAGTGGTCTGTGGCAGGTACATTTGTCCCAGATTCCTGTCTTTTGTGTTTTAAACCCCCAGGAGAAAGTCTGCAGTGTAGCAGGCTTGAGTTTCGGCTTTTTGAAAAGCCGGTTTGGGACCTGGGGGTTGTGGGTGAGAGGAGAGGGAGGGCTCCACCCACGGCCACTCCAGGTTTTGGTTCTCGCAGCCTGGTAACAGGATTGTTAGTTTTCCACCTGAGAGTGGCCAATATAAGCCTAGTTTGTTTAGGGCTGATTGTCTCACCTGGGAGAGCAGGCAGGGAGTTTGCTCAGAGACACTTGGAAACCTAACCGTGAGTGTTGTGCTGTGCTTTTGTTGCTGGCGAGGGCATTAGGCCCTGCCAGGTTCTGGTAGTGAGGGAACTACCTGTGAAGTTAGTGCCCCGACAGGGCTAGGATTTATATTTATGTTTTCTTTATGTTTCTGACATTGTACAATAAAGACTGGCGCCGACCAGCTTGTACTTGCATCCAGACTGGTGTGCTGCTTCCCTGCTGCTGTGTGTGTGTGTAAGGAAGGAGTCCTCTACCCAGGAGAGGGACCCCCTAACCTAACTGTGTCACAATATGGTGGAGAATGCGGGCAACCACACACACTAAAGTTGCAGCAAGAGGAAAACTTTCCATTTAAAAATTAAAGGGACAGACACCCAATTTGTGAGTATGGAAATAACACTGTGTCCTTGGAGTCCCATAGAGGAGGCATCAGCCAATGCTCAGAGAGGCAAGGTTCAGCTTCCAACCTACACCCCAGGACAAAATGGAGGACATTATTAAGGCCTTGCTCCAAGCTACAGCAGCTCAGCAGGAATCTACCAGGGCTCAGCAGGAAGCTACCAGGGCTCAGCAGGAGACTAACAAACTTCAGCAGGAATCCGCCAGGCAACAACAGGTCGCCATTGAGGAAACCCACCAGGCCTTAGCGGAAAACAGCCAGGCTATAAGAGAGGTGGTACAGCACCTGGTCGCCCGGCCCAGAGATGTTAATACTGGTCCTCCCACCACCACTCACTCCGTACGAGCCAGTCACTTCCTCCAAAAGATGACTTCGGGCGATGATGTGGAGGCCTATCTCGCCGCATTTGAAAGAACGGCCGAAAGGGAGAGTTGGCCCAAGGAGCAGTGGGCAAGTCTGGTGGCACCTTTTTTGTCTGGGGAGCCACAAAAAGCATATTTCAACTTATGCCTGGCTGATGCCAAGGACTATAAAAAACTAAAACAGGAGATCCTAACTCGCTTGGGAGTCACCACCAACGGGTCCACCGCTGGGAGTTCCATAAGGACAAGCCTCCACGTTCACAGATGCATGACCTCGTCCATCTGTCCTCAAAATGGCTACAGCCCGAGACGCTGACGGGACCACAGATCGTGGAAAGGGTCGTGATGGACCGGTACCTGCGATCATTACCTGTGACTCTGCGCAAGTGGGTGAGCCATGCAGACCCTAAGTCCGCAGACCAGTTGGTCGAGCTGGTGGAGAGGTACGTGGCGGCTGAGGAGCTGATGAGTATGCCCCACCGAGCCCCGATGGTGCACCGGCGAACTCCCAGAGACACTGGTAAGACTGTTCCAGGGGAGAAGGGTGCTGGGCGGTGGAATGTACCTAAGACTGAGGGTGTAGAACCTGGAGACAGGCCTGCCAGGCTGGGAAGGTTCTTGCCCCGTAAACAACTAGACATTAATATGACTCAGTGTTTCCGATGTGGTGGCTTCGGCCATATTGCCGCTAATTGTGCACTTACAACTGAACCTATGCAATGTGATACTGCTCATGTCTACCGCAGAGGGTCTTTCTTTACACAGATAGCCTGTACGGCTGACCGGCAGGCTGAGACTGATAAGCACATGTGTGTACTCACTGTAGATGGCAACCGAGTAGAGGCACTGTTAGACTCTGGTAGTTTGGTGACACTTATAAAAGTTGAGCTGGTGAACCCCTTGAGGCACACAGGGAAAACTGTTGGTGTGACCTGCATACATGGGGATACTCGATATTATGTTACGGCCGAGGTGAACATCGAGACACCATGTGGCTCTGCTATAGTTTCTGTGGGTTTGGTGCATGGTCTGGTGTACGATGCAATATTGGGGAGAGACTTTGCTCACTTCTGGAAGTTGTGGGAAAGCCGTTTTGTTCCAGAGGTGAACAACCCCGATCCATTTGAGAAGGTTGTCTATGTAGTGGAAGAGGGAGTTTCTTCTGAGACAGAGTTATTCCCTTTTTCTACTATGGTTGGCGAACTAGAGAATGCGGAACGTGACGGTGGCCCGCCAACTGATGTGCCTCCCATTGAGGTGGGAAGTGTTGTTGGGCCATGTGATCGTCTGCCTGATTTAGAGGTCAGAAGAGAGGTCTTTGCCGTCGAGCAGTTGAATGACCCTACTTTGGTAAAAGCCAGGGAGAATGTAAAAGTAGTTGATGGTAAACCCGTAGACCCTGATAGTCCTTTGTCCTATCCCCACATGGCAATGTGTCAGGATTTGTTATATCAGGTGACTAAGAAGGGGGAAGATGTTGTGGAACAACTAATAGTTCCCAAAGCCTACAGAAGAACAGTGTTGGATCTGGCCCATGGTCATATAACGGCAGGACATCTAGGGGTAGAGAAAACCACTGAGCGAATAATGCAGAGGTTTTTCTGGCCCGGGCTTCATAAAGAGGTATCTGACTTTTGCGCATCCTGCCCTGAGTGTCAGTATCATGCTCCCAGGCCACATTTTAAGGGTCCACTAGTTCCATTGCCTATCATAGAGGTGCCGTTTGAAAGAATAGCGATGGATTTGGTTGGACCCTTAATGAAGTCTGCCAGGGGACACCAGTATATTCTGGTCATAATGGATTACGCTACCAGGTACCCGGAAGCGATCCCGTTGCGCAATACATCAACCAAGACCATTGCCAGAGAGCTAGTTCATGTCTTCAGCAGGCTGGGTATACCCAAGGAGATACTAACTGACCAGGGTACAGCGTTTATGTCCAAAGTCATGAAAGAGTTATACCGCCTGTTCAAAATCGAACAGTTAAGAACTTCGGTTTATCACCCCCAAACCGATGGGCTGGTCGAGAGGTTTAACATAACGTTAAAACACATGCTTAGGAAAGTGGTCGACAAGGATGGTAGGGATTGGGACTACTTATTGCCGTATTTATTGTTGGCCATAAGAGAAGTTCCCCAGTCCTCCACCAGGTTTTCACCCTTCGACTTGTTGTATGGGAGACACCCAAGGGGGTTACTAGACATTGCCAAAGAGACATGGGAGGGGCAGTCTAGTCCTTACAAAACGGTGATTGAGTATGTTTCTCAAATGCAGGAGAGAATTGCTGCGGTAGTGCCGATAGTGAGAGAGCACATGGAACAGGCTCAGCAGAGGGTATACATCCGCAATGCTCGGTTACGCAGCTTTGCTCCTGGGGACAGAGTGTTAGTATTGGTTCCCACTGTGGAAAATAAACTTTTGGCTAAATGGCAAGGGCCCTTTGAAATCTTAGAAAGAGTGGGGCAGGTCAATTACAAAGTTTACCAGCCGGGGAAAAGAAAGCCGGAACAGATATACCATATAAATCTGTTAAAGCCCTGGAAAGATAGAACGGTACTGTCGGCTGTCCGAGACCCTCCAGTAAGTCCAGGGCCCTTAGTTCCCAAAGTGACAGTGGCAAAAACCCTGTCGGCAATTCAACAACAAGAGGTCAAGGAGTTTCTGATTAGAAATAGGGTGCTGTTCTCTGATGTACCTGGGAAAACCTCGGTCATTAAACATGACATCATCACTGACCCAGGGGTTAAAGTTAATCTAAACCCCTATAGGTTACCAGAAGCACAAAGAGAATCAGTGTCGAAAGAAATTAAAAATATGCTAGAGTTAGGGGTTATTGAAGAATCACATAGTGAATGGTCAAGTCCCATTGTGTTGATTCCAAAGCCCGACGGGAGTGTGCGTTTCTGCAATGACTTCCGAAAGTTGAACAGTGTTTCAAAATTCGATGCCTACCCGATGCCAAGAGTGGATGAACTGATTGAGAGACTGAGGACTGGCAAGGTATTTAACCACTCTTGACCTAACCAAAGGGTATTGGCAAGTACCGTTAACCGAGAGCGCCAAACAAAAGACAGCTTTTTCAGCGCCAGAGGGCTTGTTTCAGTACAAGATGTTGCCCTTCGGGCTACATGGGGCACCTGCTACCTTCCAAAGAATGATGGACAGGATTCTAAGGCCCCATAGACGGTATGTGGCTGCTTATCTGGATGACGTGGTCGTTCATAGTCCTGATTGGCAGTCTCACTTAGCCAGGGTGCAAGCAGTGTTGGACTCCATCTATAAGGCAGGTTTGATAGCCAACCCAAAAAAGTGTTGTCTAGGCATGGAGGAAGTAAAATATCTGGGATACACCATTGGCAGAGGCCTGATAAAGCCTCAGCTCAATAAAGTTGATGCCATACAAAACTGGCCACGGCCTCTGAATAAGAAGCAGGTGAGAGCCTTCTTGGGAATTACGGGGTACTACAGGAGGTTTATACCCAATTTTGCCACCATGGCAGTCCCACTGACTGACCTGACCAAAGGCAAACAAAAAGTCATGGTAGAATGGGGTCCTGAGGCAGAGAAAGCTTTTCAGGAGTTGAAAGTAGCGTTGTGTTCCCAACCAGTCCTGACTCCTAATTTTGAAAGGGAATTCATAGTACAAACCGATGCATCAGAAGTAGGTATAGGAGCGGTCCTGTCCCAGAACAAGGAGGGTGAGGAACACCTTATTTTCTATCTTAGCAGAAAGTTGAATGTACATGAGAGAAACTATGCCACAGTGGAGTAGGAGGCGTTGGCCATAAAGTGGGCATTAGAGACTCTCAGGTACTACTTGGTCAGAAGAAAGTTCAAATTGATCACTGACCATGCCCCTCTGAAGTGGATGTCTGAAAATAAGGACAGTAATGCGAGAATTATAAGATGGTTCTTGGCGTTACAAACTTTTAAATTTTCAGTGGAACACAGGCCAGGAAGCCAGCTGGCCAATGCTGACGCATTGTCACGCGTTCATTGTTTGGGGGCTTCAGTTGTTCCGCCCCTCAGGTCGAAACAAAGGGGGGGGTATGTGATAGGATCACTGGTAAAGAGGTCTGTGGCAGGTACATTTGTCCCAGATTCCTGTCTTTTGTGTTTCAAACCCCCTGGAGAAAGTCTGCAGTGTAGCAGGCTTGAGTTTCTGCTTTTTGAAAAGCCGGTTTGGGACCTGGGGGTTGTGGGTGAGAGGAGAGGGAGGGCTCCACCCACGGCCACTCCAGGTTTTGGTTCTCGCAGCCTGGTAACAGGATTGTTAGTTTTCCACCTGAGAGTGGCCAATATAAGCCTAGTTTGTTTAGGGCTGATTGTCTCACCTGGGAGAGCAGGCAGGGAGTTTGCTCAGAGACACTTGGAAACCTAACCGTGAGTGTTGTGCTGTGCTTTTGTTGCTGGCGAGGGCATTAGGCCCTGCCAGGTTCTGGTAGTGAGGGAACTACCTGTGAAGTTAGTGCCCCGACAGGGCTAGGATTTATATTTATGTTTTCTTTATGTTTCTGACATTGTACAATAAAGACTGGCGCCGACCAGCTTGTACTTGCATCCAGACTGGTGTGCTGCTTCCCTGCTGCTGTGTGTGTGTGTAAGGAAGGAGTCCTCTACCCAGGAGAGGGACCCACTAACCTAACTGTGTCACAATATATATATATATATATAAGTGGACAATGTACCAAGTGCTTATCTTTTTTGGTAATTTCTTAGGCAAGTTCATGTGAGGCAAGAATATGGAGCCTCCAACGCATTTCGTCTGATCCACAGACTTCTTCAAGGGAAATGTCTTTACCTACACATTTTTCTGTATAATTGAATCCAGGTGGCGCTTATATTTCTTCCACCCTTTGAAACAAAGTACTTATTTACTCCTGCTGGTGCCAGGTTTTATTTGTTAGATATTTATTTAGAAACATTAAAGAAAAACTGTGTGGTGGCAAAGAAAGGGATGGCCAGCATAAATGCAACCCATCAATGCACCACAACCAAACAACATCATGCATTACAAGCTGATACCGCCAAGATTGCCATTCAACTGAAACAAAGCACAACACAAAGGGTATCCCACACAACATTCTAACTTGACTAGCCACCCATGAGGGTGGTAAAACTGCCCCCATTAGGGTGGTACAGTCAACTAACAGTCAATTAAGATGAGTGGACCCAAAACTAAATTATTGCACCCAGTCTGAAAATCTGCCATACTTTTCCTACTGCATAAAAGCCAACATTGAGCCTAACCAACAAACCACCAAAAGAAAATTGGGAAAGAACGATGGAATAAACTCACAAATCAATGAGGTTTTGGCCCTGAAACTTCAGCCTTATATAAGCAATAACATAAATACACCCACTATTACCTAATTGGCTACAACGGTACATACGACATGCACACAAGTCCTCCCACAGCCTCAAGGCTTAAGCGACTTCAGTCTTATGGCAATCCTTCAGTTATTCTTTTAGTGATCAAACAAAGCTGCACTGATGCTGGCCAAATTCTGCTGCATTTTGTGTTTGCTATAACTGGAAACACACAAAGCTAAATTCTATAAGCTAATGACACATATTTCATAATATCATTAAGGAAATTTTTGTCATCTCTGCTTACACATGTTCCAGTCTGTGGAATAGCTTGGACAATGTATTTGAGGCATATTTTAGTAACAATATGCACATGTGTTGTATCGTACATCAACCAGTTACAAGTCATGTTAATTAATCTAGCAATTTATGATAGTAATTTAAAACTCTCTAATAAAAAATAAATAAA
The DNA here is from genome assembly GCA_031769625.1 of Taudactylus pleione. NCBI lineage: Eukaryota > Metazoa > Chordata > Amphibia > Anura > Myobatrachidae > Taudactylus > Taudactylus pleione. The sequence continues at coordinate 3,001,514 of JAUIMM010000353.1, forward strand.
CATATATACTGTATAATTTAAAGGTCTGAATAGCATAGTTTCTATTAGAATGTATATTTATGTTAATGGATTGCTATTTGTATTTTTATATTTCATATCTGATGGATTTATAATCATAAGGAGGATCACAGGTTCGTATCGCTAGGTTCAAAAAGCTATTCATTTTCATTGATGTTTAATGAATTCAACTTAGTTTTCATCAGAAAGTCTGACCATTGGACAGTGAGCATGCTGTTTTGGCAACAAAGCTGATGTTAAATCTTCTTTGTCTCCTCTAGCTATCAGTTGTCAATTGCAATTTATTAGTCCGGATATACTTGTTAATCCGTAGCTGAAGCAAAATGATCGAAATTGGCAGGCTTCTGGAATGAATGATGTTTGGGCAGTTTGGTGGGTACAACAATTAATATCGATTAAGTAATGGGAAATTCACTCATATTGAATATGTCATTAATAGAAATAATAGGAGTAGTTGTGGCCCATTTTTCCAACCACACGTGGTGGACTGAATCTTTTATGCCTGTCAAAGGTAATTTTTCCATCCACCATTTTAAGTGGTTATAACATAAACACATGGCGAGCAGCCATTTTGTTTTTGTTCAGGATGTCCAAAATGACATAACACCTTCCCCCTACCCTTATTTAAAGGCATACTAGCTACCTTGCATTTTGTGATAAAAAACTAGCCTTTCTAATTTGCCATGCAAATGTGCATATATCCAACGGACTTTCACAAAGGATCAAGCTTGTTTTGCAGATGGATCATTGAATGAAACATCTCTCATCTGAACTCCCCTACTGAGCCTGGAAATACATTATAGCTAATATAAGATATTGAAAGACTAAGGTTACTGTGATTTAGTAATATGATTTATATAAATTTTTTTGTTACTGTGATATATATTTACTATTTTACTATAAATGTATTATGTGGCTAGGTTTCTCATGTTTTGTATGACTTTATTCTAGTGTATCTCTTACTGCGCCTAATTTTGTATTGTAATGTTGTGATAATATGTATGTCCTATGATTTAATTAGCTTATTTGTAGTCTGTTTGGAATCAGTATGAAATACCGCCGGCCGCGGTTCTAATCCCGACAGCAGAAGCCCAGCAGGGGTGAAGATCCCGATCGCTAATTTAGGTAAGTATCGCTAACGTTACTCCCTACCCTAACCACCACAAGGTTGTGTGGCTATTATAATATACATTGTTATTGTATATGTAGGAACATCATTAGGTAGCAGGATGGAGGGGAAATAACATACAAGCTGTTTGGAACCTATGTAAACTATTGATTAATATTTATGCATAGCTTTGTGTGGAGCTTAAAACAGTAGATGCCATATGGTAATATTGAGTCTTAACTTAAGGGATACTGGAACATACCCACACATCCCATCATGCACCCCCATACAAAAACATCCCTTCCCTCTACTTACAGTACAGATAAATAAAAAATATATATAAAACAGATAAGTACATATTGCTTTCTTTTTGATTATGTAATGTTTTTATTTATTATATTGTTTTATATTATATGTCAAAATCATTATTGAAGATACATTTTTAATAAGAAAACATCTTAAATAAAGCTACACCTTGCGTGCAATCTTCAAAGATATATAATTGTCCTTACAGTTGTCTAACGAGATATGCTAAGCTGGCTATACTTTGCTCGTTAGTTATTAATTATACATAAATGTGAAATTGTCATTAGTGTATTTACTTCACTGTTATATGTAAACCACAAGAGTGCTAAGTCGTAAATATGTTTTAAATAACTGAAATGACCTTTATGATCTAGTGGTGACTGAGGGGACACAATGGCAGGAGTCTGCCAATCTCTCTACACAAGTGCAACTACCTAAGATGGTATGTAATGCTCAAACCCATCTCAATACTGTAAGAGAGAGAAAATAAGGGGTTATAGTGTTACAGCTATTGCACTCTGATTATTCACTTGGTAATCAGAGGACAGTAGTTCCAGAACCTGCTTCTATTACACTGGAGTGATTTAAATGAATCTCAGAGCACCACAGTCGAGCTGAAAGAGTATCTCTGGTAGCTGGAGAACTACAGCCTTGTTATATGATTGCCAAATCCTCAAGCCATAGTAGGTTTAAATCTGGAGATATATGACAATGGAGATATATAGACAATGGAGATATAGTACTGGAACTTATTTAGGGTCAAATATTTAAACATTAAAGGGCTAATGCTGATTTGAATGTAAAACTGTTGGCACAGTATAAATTATTTGTTTTCACCATGTTCATGGTGCAGAGCAGAGTGTACTCTATTATAAACAAAGCAGATTCAAATGTAAGTAAGTGCAACTCCAATACAGAAAAGGCATAATGGGGCATTCACATGTAAGTTCATTGAGAACATACCACAATCATGGGCCTTCCAGAGATGGGAAATAAATATTAATACATCTGTTTCTTATCCTTTGCAGCAAGTATAGGCCCGTACTCAATTTGGAGCAAAAAGCCGAGATCGGCGAAAAAGTTTCACCGATGACGTCATTTCGCCAGGCGGAAAAGTACAGGAGGTGAAAAAGTATTGCGGGTGCGAATCAAATTGAATACGGGACTTAGGCATCAGCGATACTCTTTCGCTTCCCGGACTATTTGCCTATATCGCCTGTTTTGCAGGTGGAAAAGTAAGCACAGAATATTTGAGCATGTGCACTCCAATATATGTTCATCTCAGCATCAATGTTGAAATATTCCTGTCCAGACATAGTGGAGCAAGCTGCATAGGGTGTTTGCTCTATCAATGAATAAGAAGGATTAAAACTGTCCTAATTCTTGAAATGGTAAAGTCAACAGCATGAGCCCATAAAATCAGTAGAGACTTGTTAAAAGGACAGATGGTTTACCCCTTGTAAAACATGTGTAAAACAAGGGGTTTGCAGATCCAAAATTATAACCTCTCGGCTACCTATAAGTGCTGATGTCATAGCTACTGCTAAAGATCTGGCTTATTTCCTGTGAAACATTTTTATAACTGAACTATTACTGTGAACTGTAGATAACAGCAAACACTCATTTAATCCCCAGTTGTCCTGGGCTGAGGCCAGCATCCTGAGTCAATGCTCTGGCTGCTATCTAGCAGTCCAGATCCAAAGTAAGCATTCAGGATGGTTCTACCAGTGTAACCAACCAAGATGTGCTTCAGCAGTTATTCACCCCACCCTGAAACAAATGAATCCATGTGCCATTGAAAGAGCTTGTTGATGGTAGACTATTGTCTTCCAACTGATTGCACCATGGATACTGCTTGTAGTCGTTGAGTGGCTAGTTGTCCAAGTATCACTAGAAGGTGCAGTCAGCGATGGTAGCAAATTAAAAAAAAATAATAATCTATTGACCCTTGACATACTGTAGCTGTCATTTACAGTGGAATTTTTTCAGCAACAGCTAAATAAGTAAACAATAACAAATCAAACAAATTTACATCTCAAATATTTTTTTTCAATCAAGACATTTTTTGAATATTACTTTTTTATTCTAAAATGTGAGTGGTATACTTCAAAGCTAATGTTCCAAAGTTAGAACTTCTGGTTCAAGTTCACAAAATAACAAAACATATAATTTGTGCTACGTACAATGTTGATTTACATGTTTATACTGTAAGTGTACCACACAGTTATCTAGACTACATCATTAAAATTTTGTTGAAGGTGTTTATACTGGAAATTTTGTGCAACTGAGACCCGTCAGGTAGAGAACTATGTCATAGTTATCCTATTGTATAAGCTATAGGGGATCCCATCTTATCAAGCTATAATGGGCATTGGCTGTCTAAAACTACAAAAGGTATCCATTTCATTTTTGTGAAGCCTGTCTACTAACTTAACTTAAATTTCCATGGGAACACACTGCAAACCCATTCTCCAAGTTAAATAAGAAACAAGTATTAATACTATTTTCCAATAAGCAATAACTTTTTTAATTCATTGAAGTACAGTATAAACCTCTCTGCAGCCCCATTAAAATCTATTTTATACCTGCATATCCATGGCTATTGAACAATGTGCCTATATTATAATGTTGATATTGATGAAAGATTGACAGTGAATAGGTTGACAGTCAATAGGTCAACACCAGATGGTCGACATGCAATGGGACAACAGGAACAAAAGGCAGGGTTAAAAGGTCGACGGGTTAAAATAGTCGACACACAAATGGTCAAGATGGTTTTTTTTCAACATTTTTAAGGTTAGGGTTAAAGTTTAGAGTTAGATTTAGGGTGAGGGTTAGGGTTACGCACTTGGGGGAGGGTTAGGGTGCCGGAGGGGACAGTTAGAGCTAGGCACTATGGAGAGGGTTAGGTTAGGGTTTGGTTTAGGCACTAGGGGGAGGGTTAAAGTTAGGCACCATAGGGTTGGGGTTAGGATTAGGACTAACTTACAAAAAAAGGTGTTGACCATTTTTTTGTTGACTATGTGCTGACCATTTTAACCTGTTGACCTTTTAACCCTGTTGACCTTTTGCACTGTTGTCCTTTTGTCAGTCAATATTTTATACCTGTTGACCGTTTGTCCCAGGTGACCTATTGCATGTTGACCATCTGATGTTGATTTACTGACTCTCAACCATTTTATTGTCGATCTTATATACCATTACAATATGCCAAGATGTTGACCTTGAAACTGTGAAAATTTGCAAATTTCAAATGCAAATTAATTTCCATGGTCCAAGTGACACAAACATGTTCATGTTACAAACACTATTGAGCCAGATTCCAATTGGTGATTCATTGCTCTCATTCCAGGTTTAACATTTCTGTTATTTTTAAGCCTAATATAATATACTGTAGAGTTTTTATTAACTAAAAATCACAATTTCTTTTTGTCTATATTTGAACAGCAAATACTACATTGTTCAAAATGTGTAATTTCCATCACTAAAAAAATGTAATTGAATCAATTTTATCTTAAATATAAACTGAGGAGATTTTGGGAAGGATTTTATTACAATTGTAATTTTTATGTATGAGGCTTCTTAGTACAGTGCACCTAAATATTAGCTTCTCTTCTGAAGTGCGGCATGGTTGTGCAGAATAGGGAACACACTGAACTGGTGCAAATTTGGTCTCTGTAATCACTGTACAGCACAGCACTCTACACAGCACTGTTGCTCAAAAGTAACTATTGTATCTCCCTCTCTCTTTCTTTTTATATACACATATAATTATATATTAGAGTGGTGCGAGTCCAATTCCCAGAGAACCAACAACAATCAAATTCAGGAGAGTCCAGTTCCCAGAGAACCGACAGGAACCGAATTCAGGGGTTCCGAGACGAACCGAGTTCGAGTTCAGAATCACTGTGGGGTTCCAAGTAGAACTGAGTCCTGGCTCCGTTTCGCTGTCAGCTCGGGATTTGGTCTTAAAAACCGAACTCGGGTTTTACAGTATATGCATGTAAACAGGTCCAAATTACATTATTTTTAGTTGTTTTTTTAATTTATTTTTTAACAATAGAATACAGATCCAAAACCAAAACACGTGAGGGTGGTTTGCACATCTCTAATATATATTATATTAGCTCCTGGAAACTGATCCTAATTTGGTGAAAATAGGAGTGAAGCCACCGATGCTGAGTATTCGAAGGGGCCCTAATTTGAAGGACCTACTATACGGAACTAACCTACAGCCTGAAAGTTCACATATTAGAAACTGGCTGACCACACAGAAGGGCTGTTATCGCTGTTTAGGTTGTACAACCTGTCAAGCACTCATTACAGGATCCTCATTTCCACATCCACATAGTTGTAAGCGAATAGTCTTGGATCATTGGTTGATGTGCCATATGGATCATATTATATACTTCCTACAATGCCTTTGTGGCTTGATGTACGTAGGAAATATGACCAGGACCTTCCGTGAAAGGATGACACAACACCGTTTTGATATGTGGTTGGCCTATGCAATGGCTGACATGGATTAACCGTTCGCAACACATTTCCTAAAATTGGGACACCAGACCTCTGCACTCCAGTAACTGTTGGTAGACTGGATACCTCCACTGCAGAGGGGTGGTGACCGTGGTTTGCTTCTTCTAAAAAGAAAATCAAAATGGATACACAAATTGGATACAGTAGCCCTCAGAGGCCTTAATGAATATAATAATTTGAATGGCTTCCTGTAGAGCCCCAAATGGTGGTAACTAAGGACCAATGGCTATAGTATTAATGAAAGTCATAAACAATTCCTTTTCTTTAATTTTTATGTTTAATTTTTTTTTTTTTTTTTTTTATCATTTATTTGGGGGGGGATTAAACTCAGATTGTTTTTTCTATGTGATGTCTTTTCTAAGTTATGTATTTTTTACAATGTTTTAGTTTTGCTATATATGTTTTCACAGTGTTTAGGGCCTTCTTAATTACTTTGTGGGACACCACTGTATACTGAGAAGGATACTGGGGTGTGAGTGCCCTTTTCTTTTTTTGCTGCTGGCTTGGGGCCAGATACATCACGGATTGCAATTGAGATATCAGCTGCGTAGTCGCACGCAACGAATCTGCGAAATTATGCTAATGCCTGCTACAGCTCAGCCAGCATAGAGACGCCCACTGCTGCTATCTCACATTCGTAATATCTTGCAGTCCTGCGTATAGATTGGTACCATCGAACCACATCGGCATGTCACGCACAATTACAGCAGGTCTGATTCGTTGCAGAAACTGCAAGTCTCGTCGCACGCAGTGAATACACAAGCTGTGTATGCAATCTCAGTGGCTAATTTATGCACGCCCATGCAACGGTGTTCAAATGGAAAGACACGTCTGTGTCTCTCCAACCACTCCCCCGTCACCACCCCCAAACATTCAATGGCCTGTCACTATGCGATGGATTCCTATGTGCGTGCGTAATTGCAGTGCGATTGCAGTGCACACGCAGTGTGGTGCATACGCATGCGCAGTGCTGAACAATCGGCAGATCTGCATACGTAATTGCAATTGTGTATGCTGCTGAGTCACGCCCTTGATCTCCTAATTGGCAGTATTGAGTAATATTTATTTATGGGGTTTTTTCCCCATGTTGATGAAACAGTGTTGTCTTCTACCAGCATATGACCATTGTGAGCAGATTGCTGAAGGAGACAGTTATAGTATATGTTCACTTCAGTAAGCTGGGAAACTTCTGGCTCCCGGCTGGAACGCATCTCAGTATACTTCTGGTCGCAGTGGAATGCAGGCTGGAAGTAGAGTCGCTATGTGCCATGGTTTAGCCTTGTATAGTAGTTGGAGACACTCAGGTAGTATACTTTTCGGTTTGTCATGGGTCTATGCAAATGGTTGGCATAAGTTTGGGACATATTATGATGTTTCTACACCCGTGGTGGGGGTAGAGCTAATGTAGTATAAATTGGCAGGGGTGTTTATGAAGAATCTGGGCACTATCTGGATCTGTCTGTTCTTTGTCTGGTATGAGTCCTGATTAAGATCACTTTCAGTGGCCCAAACATTGACTTTTAAATGAAGATCACTCTGTGCGAGTAATAAATGTGATTTTACGGACAGAATTAAGTATCACTACAATTAGGCAAGATGGATAGTAAGAGATATTGGATATTGCAGCCCTCGCAGGAGCCGTCACCATAATTTTGTATGGAGTTGGCGTTCAGGTGCTATTTTACACCTGCGTTCAGGTGCTATTTTACAAGCAATAGAGCTGTCCTGCTGGTGTGAGCAGGAGCTGATTGCAATGCCCATCATATCCTTTTTTATTTCTATGGCCAATTCTATACCCAGTAATTACATAAGCAGTCACTTTACTTCTTAATACCATTGCCAGGCAGGGGCGTATCTACCCATTGGCCAGGATGGCACTCGCCAGGGGCGCCGGCCAAAAGGGGGGTGCCGGCCAAAGGGGGGCACTATCCAGCAGTGCCTCCAGCAGCCAATGGGTGTACTACCCCGCTAGTCCCCCAAGCCCCAAGTATAGGGCAGACTGCAGTGAGAGCAGTCTGCCCTACACAGTTTACAAACACACAGCCACCAGCTGGGGGCACTGTATTGTGGGGGCCGCTACTGGGTGCATGTTATGGGGGGGATGGCCACCACTGGGGGCACTGTATAGGGGGGACTACTACTGGGAGCACTATATAGGGGGACTACTACTGGCGGCACTGCATAGGGGGACTATTATTGGGGGACTACTACTGGGGGCACTGTATAGGGGGACTACTGCTGGGCACACTGTATATGGGGGACTACTACTGGGGGCACTGTATAGGGGGACTACAACTGGGAGCACTGCATACAGTGGACTACTACTGGGTGCACTGTATAGTGGGGACTACAACTGGGGGCACTGCATAGGGGGGACTACTACTGGGGTCACTTCATAGAGGGGACTACTACTGGGGGCACTGCATAGGGTGGACTACTACTGGGGGCACTGTATAGAGGGGACTACTACTGGGGGCACTGCATAGGGTGGACTACTACTGGGGGCACTGCATAGAGGGGACTACTACTGGGAGCACTGCATATGGGGGACTACTACTGGGGGGCACTTCCTGAAATTATGGTGGGGAGGGGGGCGCCAGTCCATTACATTGACAGCGGTGCTCGGATCCTTAGATACACCCCTATTGCCAGGATGTGTCTGTGTCATGGTGGTTGCAGGATCAAACATATAAGCCAGAAAAAATATTCCTTATTTCCGCAAAATGCTGTTATACAGAATGTTCATTTTTATGGCCAGATAGCAATGTTAATATCTAACCCACTTTTTTAATAACTATCCCCCTTTTTGAAATTAAATTAATTACAACAAATCTCCAAATTGTTGTACCCAGTTATTAAACCAATGTATGCATCCTGGTCTAATTTTTATTTCAGTCCTTCAGGGGATTTCTGGAAGGGGGAATCAGATGGCCAATCAAGGGGCGGGGAAAGTTGCATCATTATGTCCCATCACGCAGAGAAGCATGAGCACAATGGAATGATTTGCATATAATCGTGTGATCCTGCGCCTTTCACTAGAAAGTGTGGGAGAGTGACCAGTTCTCTTGTGGGTCTGGGTGGTCTTCCAAAAATTCAGTAGTCTCACACACATTCTGAAACAGTAGATAATTACTGTATGAGTTAGAGAAACTTTAATGGCCCAATTTGAAATTCTTTATTGGAAACTATAGACCTTGGCAATGACCAACAACAATTATGTACATGAAATTAATATGAATGCATCATTATGGCGAACAAAACTATTGAACAAAACTGTACAGTATATTTAAAAACTTGCCTGGTGTGGCCGTATTGTTTGCGGCCAACGTGACAGGCTGTACGTTGCCTGACATGGTCAAAAACAATGCGACCAGACAGAAACACCCATTGGGCAACTTCCGGAAAATAACCTTCCAGCAACTGCAATTGGCAGAGGGACTTCCTAGTCCCTCTGCATCCCTGCACCCTCCCCCAATGTCTGCCATGCTGGTGATCACTGCTGATTGGGCAGCACGGCATCACCTCTCACCCTGTCACTGCAGAAGCAGCTATCGGGGAAATGTATGTAAAGCAGCCCACAGCACCCCAGTGTATACTTGGCGGCTGCTCCGGGGAGCAGCCACCGGGGAAATTCAAAGTCATGATGTTGTGATGTTTTGTTTATATTTGGTCTAATATATCAGTGGATGGTATTTTAAAAATCAATTTTGGTGTTATGTGTTTAAAAATAAAAAAAATATATGAATTTTTTAGAAAATTGTGTTGGATAAGTGATAAATAGTTCTTGGCCTAATTAAATTATAAAAAATTTGCCATTTTAGCCAGGTAAGTGGTTAACAGCATTTTATTTTATCTAGTTATAAGTCACAGTGACGGCAACAAAGCTCAGCTAATATTGTGCTTGATTGCAGTGTTACGGAAAGCAATCTATTCGCTGAATCAGTGATAGTTTTAGCAACATCATTAGCCTAAGGCCTATGCTTAAAATATGTCCCCTGTTGGTGAAGTCTGCCACCTTCTCTTAAAGCTTGTCTTGAATACGTTAGCCAGCATACTCTGCCTGACTGCAAAATACAATCAGAAGATAAATGTGTTTTTGTTTTAATGGCTGCAACATGATCCTCTTTCTTTTTTTTCTCGTCAAGAAAAAAAAAATGTTTAATTATAGAAAAAAAAGAGTGAGGAATTTGAGTTCTTAAACTAACATAAGGGCAAAACAGTAAACAAGAATGAATAAAAAAATACCCTTAGGAGAAAAAGTAACAGATGAAATTATAGTATGAAGTTAAAAGGCTGAAACCATTGCCAAACATTTAAGTGTATAATTATAACACATATTTTTTATTTTAAAGTTCCTTTAAGTTAAAACAATTTGAAAGTTCATGAATGATTTGCAGCACTATACTATATTGCCTACAGTGATTTATTTTATGAAACTATTCTTCAAATTCTTCTACCACTTCCACACTAAAAACATTTCTTCTCATAATAGTGCACACATCTAAAAGTGATGATCAAATTGTGATGAGCGATTCGGCTTTGCTGAAGACCGAACACACTCGAACTTGGAGGTTCAGAGTCAAATTGAGGCATGCCTTGGTTTCCCCAGCCAACTCAGGGTCTCAAAATGAGGCAAAACATCATAATCCTGGAAATGTTGGATCTTGCGTGTTTTGGATTGAATAAAATTGTAATTGGTCGCTTAGCTTCAGAGTTATGTGGCAATATGTCTGCCTGGCATTTACAATGCATCACCATTGTGCTCTGGATGTGACAGTTGGTGAACTCTTCCTGTGCACATGCTGGGTGACCTGGAACATGTGGCCTGCTGGGTAGTGTGGAAACTGTAACAGTTATTTGCAGCCACATATATCAGCGGATCTTGAGGGGACCTCAATCAACAACTGCTGTGTTATTTAATTATTCACTTCTCCATGCTTTGTTTACACCAAACATGCCTAGAGGTTGGCATCGAAGACTTTGACGTTGGGGAACCCTTACAGGTTGCCAAGAGTGTGCAGTTCAGAAATATTGCAGTCAAGAATATTAGCGTCACAACCAACGAATAACAATATCAACTGATACACCGCTTGCATTGGAGAGTAATGGCCATTTTTCAGACTGCTGTCACAATGTGGTTGTTCCACCATACTTATCAGGACTCTTTATGACAAATATCCTCAAATTACGGACTCATTAGCTCCATAATATCTTCAGTAACAAATATTCATAATATCCTCCATAACTAAGGTGCTTATTGCTGAGATTCCCTAGTTACAGCAGTTCTTGATTTATGAAAATATTCTATATGGTCGTATAGTTTATTAAGCTATCATTCTATGTTTTTTTGTTGCTGCTCTGTTGCTTAGTTTAACTGATAATTATTATTTATCAATTATACATTTCTTGTACTAGCCTTTTATTCTGTTGTTACTCTGACTTGAGTTGCCTGTATTGGCCTGAGGCCTGTGATTTCTGATTTGCTGGCTGGAGTAGTGTGTTGGTAATATGTATTTTTTTCTACAAGGCTTTTTATTTTAGGCTCTTGATTAATTAAAACATTCTATAGGGACATATAATGTAGTTTATTTTACTGCCATTCTGTGTGCCATGGTTTTGTCACTTGTTTCATATTGTAGATGTGCTAAATTCTATAAAAACTGCAATGTGTATTTGCCGCTGCTCTGTTGCTTAGTTTAGCCAGCCAGCCCATTGCAGATTTTGTCCAATGTTGGTTATAACAATATTGTGAGCAGTGAATGTTGTTGATGTGAAAAATACTGTTGGAACAACAACTGGTCCTAATTACATGTACATTATTTTTTTTTTATGAATTTGTAAAGAAATTCAGGTCCAAAAACAAAGCATTTGAGGATAGTTTTTCCAAAAAGAACAACCAAAACACAACAAAGATTTAGAACTAAAACCAAAACACATGGATCTGCTCATATCTCTACTGTTTGTAGGAAACTAGGGGAATCCCAGGCCATTTTTCCCTATTTTCCAATACTGGACCAATCTGAGAGGTCCAGGGTTGGTTACTTATTTTAAGGGGGACCCCACACATATTTATCAAATTTAAATATTTCCCTGTATAAGGCAGCATTTAAACTAGTGGCTTTGCTTTGGTGAAGTGTAAAATTAGGACCTGAAGGAATGCAGTTGCTAATACGCATGCAATCAGCCGATTGTTGCATACTGCGCAAGCGCATGCATCACAGTGCGTGAGCATGAACTGGCCACTGTGATTTTGACTGCGATCACAGTGACTACGCAGAGTGATACACAGGAAATGCCATGCATTTGAATGCCATTGCAGGGAGGTGCATAAATTATTAACTGCGATGCTCTAGGCAGCCTGAGGCCTGATAGCGTGTGTGGAAGTTAGCAATTTCTGAGTAAGGTCAGGGCTTGTGCAAGTGTGCGTGAGGCTGCGCTGGTACTCAATTGCACCGATGGTTTAGCAGTCTTGCTAAACATTACGGATGTGTGTAAGGTAAAGTGGGCTTTCTTAAGTAGTGCAGCAGTGGCATAGCAATTGCAATGAATTAGCATACTATCGCAGTTGAACTGCTATTGCGTTTGCAGTTGTGTTCCGTAGTGAATCAGGCCCTTGGTAATATATTAACATTTCTACTAGGCTTTTAATTTTAAGCTCTTAATTCTTGATTAAAGAAAGCATTCTATAAGGTCATATAGTTTATTAAACTACTATATTGTCTGCCACTGCTGTGCCACTATATTTCATAGATGTGTTATATTCTTTAAAACTGTCATGTGTTTGTGCCGCTGCTCTGATGCTTAGTTTAATTGATAATTATTAATTATCAATTATAAATTTAATGTACTAAGCCTGTTACTCTGCTGTTACTCTGGCTTGAATTGACTGTATTGGCCTGAGGCCAGTGATTTCTGATTTGCTGTTTGGGAAAGTGTGTTGGTAATATACTGTATTATATTTTTTCTACTAGGCTTTTTCTTTTAGACTATTAATTCATATAGTTTATTAAACTGCAATACTGTCTGCCTTTTTGGTGCCACAAATGTTTCACCGATGTGCTATATTCTCTTAAACTGCCCACTGCAGCCTTTGGCCAATATTGGTGAAAACAATGTTATGAGGTGGTCTAAATTGACTGGAAATGAATGTTATTGATGTTAGTAATACTGTCAGAACATAAACAGGTCCAAAATTCATGATTTTAACTGTTTGTATACATTTTTAAGCAATCCAACCAAGAAAAAAAACAAAACTAAACATTCGAGGGTGGTCTTGCCAAATAAAAAATACAAAAGTCAACAAAGATTTTGAACCAAAACCAAAATCATTCACAGTGAAGAGGGTGGGAGCAGGAAATAAAAAAAAAAGGGTTGTATACAGTGGGTTATGAAGTTTCATCCTATCACCACAGCACAGAGACCATATGGCAGAAGGGTCTTCCATCTCTTGTTCTTCCTCTCCCTCCATAGCCACATAGGAGTAAAATTCTACTCATCTCTCCAGTGACTTCTGGGCATTATACCAATGGGCTCACCAAAGCCATCCCTGTGTCCAATTTTGACACCAGCAGCAAGACATGGTCAACTACAGCAATGTGTTGTACTCCATTTGGCTGACTCATACTGATGTACTGGAGAACACCTGTTTTTTTTATCACATTCAACATTCAATGCTATTGAACTCACATATATGCAGCTATAGACCCAGATGTAACAACTCAGTCTAGTCTCTATGTGTAAAACAACCCTCTGAACCAGCTCTCACCACTCCAAGGTAATCCAAAAAGGAGGGAGTGATGCCTGAAGGTTCCTATGCCAGAACATGCATCTCCTGTGTGCTGCACAGTCCTGCAGCCTCATAAATTGAACACTGGTCACTGAAAGCTCTGTGTACAGTATGTAATATGTGCTACATCAGGATGTGGTAATAATCTCAACAGCGGGTATTCCGGTGCTCAGAATGCCAATGCCGGAATCCTGGCACCTGTCAGAATCCCAAAGGTAAGTAACGGGCTTAGGGGGAGGATTAGTGTTAGGGTTAGACACTAGGGGGAGGTTTAGGGTTAGGCACTAAGAATGATGGGTTAGGTTTAGGGTGCAGGGAGGGGGAGGATAGGTTTAGGCACTAGGGGGAGTTTAGGTTTAGGCATCAGAGAGGGAGGGTTAGGGAGAGGGGGATGGTTAAGATACCGACACAACCCCATCAGGATGCCGGCATCGAGATTCTGACCACCAGAATCCAGAGCGCCGGCATCCCGTACCCAACCCACTCCATCTGCCTGGCTCAGACTGATGTATGGGGGAACAACCCATGTTCTCATCTTACAGTAAGTGCTCTAAGCAATCTTCCTGTAATTTATCCAATGTAGAACTGCTTGGCTCATTCTATTTCATATGGGACCACAAGCAGCCTGCTTCCACAAACAATTATACCCTGAATGTTGATGCTCAAATGAAATTCATTTTAAGTGACAAAAGTCAAAGACGTTTAATCCCAAATGTGTGAGCTCGGCACGCATACGCTTAACTATTTCTGTGAAAGTGCATAGATTTGAGGAGCAAAATTGTGGACATTTACCAAAGAAAGACTAAAAGTGTTTCCTAGACTAGGCTCACTGGTAAGACATATTTTGAAGAGCAGTGAAAAAACTTAATTTAATTTTGCATTGAGCGATTATTCAAAGTTAAGAGTTTGTGCATTATTTTTATGCATGACCATGATCCCCTTGCAAAAGGATTTATATTTGGCACAAGCTCAGAGCAGGAGCCATTCTGCATCTCCTTTAAGAAAATGTCTCACACATCAAAGTGATATTCCAAATAAGAATAGGACAAACATTAATAGTTTAGCCATTTTTGCAAATTTTGCTTTTTGGTCCTTCTAGCTGCAATTCTAGATTTTGGATGGTGGTCTGTCAAAATCCGACACACACTTTTATGTGTACTGGGAGGAACAGTGGATTTATCTAAAATGATTTATCTAAAATGTAAACTTTTTATTGTCTGGATGTGGACTTTGTATTTGGATCACTATGAATTTGCAATAATTGCAATATATCGATTAAAAAGTTTTCATCTGTGGGCCTATGAGACTAATTTACTAATTTTGCAAATGGTAGAATTTGAAATAAACAAAATACACATTGGGAATGCATACTTATATTTGAGGAGAATAAATCTACTAATGTATGTGGCTTCATATGCCCTTTACCCTCTCTGTTCCTCATTCTGGTATTATAGAAGGTACACTGTTAGCGGTGTGCTGCTTGTCAGTTTGAGCAGATAGAGAGACTCCTAGTTGTTCAGAGTGAATCCGTGTTTAGATTATATGCTACAAATTTCATCTGAGTGATAGTTCAAACTTCATCAGGGATATGTTCTAAGTGGAAGTGGAGGTATTTTAGGTGGTATCAGATTTGTGTGAGGTGGCAACTAGAATGTGTTACAGTGTTCTAAATTGTAGATGGGAAAGCAAGCTAATGGTCTTTCATCTTATCCTGCTACAATATCTGGTTAGAATGTAGAATATGCTTTCATATTTTTAACTGGTAATTGAATGTTATTTTTAAGGCTAAAGTGTCTATATTTTTAAACCCCAAAATTCCTATTCTGACATCGTCCAGTTTAAGAAGGATAACAGGGGTACAAGTACTGCAACTGTCTGCTATCTCAGGACGGCAATAATGGGGAACAGAGAAGGAAAATATACTTCATTAGTAAAATATATATATTTTTTTATTTTTACAAATTTTTATTTTATTTATTTATACTAATAGAAACTGCAGCTAGAAGGCCAAGGGCTTCCAGTACAGTGAGCATTGTTCAGCTTTCCAATAGAATTTCTACTGATAAATTGGCACATAAAAAATATATTGTGTCAGATAAACTTTATTTTTGAGCCACAATAATAAATTAGCCCTTTAGAATGGACAAGACAGGTGATAGTGGTGGTGCAGATATTATTAGGTCATTCGATTGCCTATTTTTTGCGAAACATATAAGAGAAGTGGACACTGGAAAATATGGAATTCAGCTGCTAGATTTTTATGAGTATGTGGTCACAAAGTAGACAATGAAAATGTGAAGAGTCAAAATAATGAAGGCGAAAAGTCAACAACCAAAATGTTGATAGGTACCAAATTCAATTCAAAAAGACGAAGACCAAGTATTCCTATAACGGGGCACTCACGGATTAATAAAGCTAAGGGGTATAACATAAGTGACCCATATACTATGTTAAAATATAACTTTTAATAAATCCTTAAAACAAGGTCAGCGAAATATTGAAACTCAAAATTTAAATCAAAACATATTAATTAATTATTATATATATTATTTATTTATTAATGTATGTAATGGTTATTAATAAAATATCTGTTCGTGAATTAAAAAGTAGGTGTCTCCACAATTAATGATTCATTCAGTTGCCACAGATTTGCATGCTAACCCTGGATACAGTCCAATTAAATAAGCAATGTACTGTAAATCACCCCGGAATGGCTAATGTTGAATTGAATATGATTCCACATGCGTTATCTATACCAGCTAATTATATATTAAATAAGGTATGAAGATAATACTCTAATATTCCTAAGTAATCAACACCACCTGTGATGAGGTATGATGTGTCTGACCAATAGATTAGTAATTCTTTCTAATATATACGGGGGTATTCAATTTGGAGTGAAAAGTCCATGCTGGACTTTTCGCTCCACATTGCTGATTTTCCTGGGATAAAGTATCGGGCATGCGCCCGCTTTATCCCCGTATTCAATTAAAAAGCTACGAAAATGGGAGCTGGTGAAACAGGATCGGCGAAAAAAAACTGGATTTACCTGGAATAAATTGTAGGACCCCCATAAAGCTGTCAAAACATGGGGGATCACTATGGGTACCCCCGTTTTAGCCTGCAAATTAAAGTCAGGGTTTTAAATAGCGGCAGCAGGTGTTTTCTCGACAATGAAAAAGTGATGCAGAAGAGTACTTAGGTTTTTTTTTTTTTGTAAGTGGTCCCATCAAATTTGGGGTACATGAAAATGGGTACTAGCATATTTTTATGTCTCTAAAGTGATTTTTAAAAAATTCTGCAAAGATGCACCTGCCGCTAATAGCCTATTCTAGAAAACACCTGCCGCATACTTGCAGAATAGCCCTGAACCTATTTCCCTAATTTTTAACACTTTTTTTCCATTTTTTTTTTCACCTCAATTTTTAATCCATTTTTTTGGAGTGTCCCTATTTTTTTTTTTACTTTTTTTGACACAGTTTATTTTTAAATGACATTCCCAGGGTTGCAGGCTATTTTTTTTAAGCCTGCACCCCTAAACCCCAATTCTGCACTTTTTTTCGCCACCTTTTCAGTGATGAAAAGTTATCCCCATTTTTCTCAAAGACTTTTCGAACCTGCGACAAGTCTTTGAAATTTAATACGGGGATAATTGAAATCGGTGAAAATTATGTCATCAGCGATAATTTATCACCGATTCCGAAATTTTCGCTCCAAATTGCATATCCCTGGTAGTTTTTCTAAATGGCCAACTCTTTCATTCCGGAATGATGTAATTAACACCCTAAATAGTGTTGTTTATTAACAAAAGGACTGTTAATTCAGAAGCACAGAGATCCAGTAGTTAAATACTGCAGGGGCTAATAGAGTTAGAATTAGGAAAATTCCACTATATCACAGATAAAAGATATATCATAGACCTCAGATCTGATAAATATGGTCACAATCCTCAGATTAAAGTGTTCATGCTATTATTATCATTAGAAACCATAGATGTAACTCAAATGATACAATGTTATGTTCTCAAAGTATCATGTGCTGGATTTGTATCTAAAGGTTAATCCATTAAACTATTCAGTTGTTGAAAGGCAGATGTGTAATATAAACACATCATATATTTTGTTAGAGACTGATGTTTGCTTAAAAACATTAGTAGTTTAATCTTCAGTGATTCAGATGCATAGCAATCTTTCAGATAGTCTCTATCACATTATGTAGTGAGCCATGGTTCCCCATAAATCAACCTCCTTTCACCACGTATACAAAGGATACCTAATACATAGGATGGGTTTATTACAGGTCTGTATTTAGTGTGCGAATAATCAGTCACATATATCTGCTTAATAGCCTGGTTAGTGGAGGCACAACATTTAAAAAACACTTGTCCCTCACAGTCCTGATGCGCATTTCGCTGTCAGCTTAATCGTAGGAGCTTTTTGCGGAATGAAAGAGTTGCCCATTTAGGAAATACTATATATTAGAAAGAATTACTAATCTATTGGGCATACACTTCACACCTCATCACAGGTGAAGTGTTGATTATTTAGGAATAGGAGATTATTATCTTCACACCTTATTTAATACATAATTTGCTGGTATAGATAAGGCATGTGGAATCATATTCAACTCAACATTCCGGGGTGATTTAGAGTACATAGCTTATTTAATTGGACTGTATCCAGATTTAACATGCAAATCTGTGGCAACTGAATTAATCATTAATTGTGGAGACACCTACTTTTTAACACATATTTTATTAATAACCATTACATACATTAATAAATAAGTAATATATATGACACATTAATTAACAATACGTTTTGGTTTAAATTTTGAGTTTCAATATTTTGCTGACCTTGATTTAAGGATTTATTAAAAATTATATTTTAACATAGTATATGGGTCACTTATGTTATACCCCTTAGCTTTGTTAATCCGTGAGTGCCCCGTTATAGGAATACTTGGTCTTCTATTTTAATTGTGTTTATATTATTATTTCTGGGTGCACCTCCCCTTACTATGGTGGTGTGTTTTTTTCATGAATTGAATATTTGGGAAGGATATACTATATAAAAGGGTCTGTGCAGATCTTTTTTCTTTTTTTGGAGGTACCAAATTCAGACAGGCCAAAAATATCGACAATACATTTTTCAACAATCAAAATGTTTTCAGGTAGAAAACTTTGACAATCAAAATGTCGACATTTAAAATGTAGACTGATTCAAAATGTTGACAATAAAAATGTTGACAGGTGAATATTTCAGTATGTTAGAAGTTGCCACTAATATCTTATTATGGATTAATTAATTTAAAATAAGATGGAAGCTGTTATAAATTAATTTCAGGTATATTACTTTAAGTTTTAAAAATGAAGTTATTCTGTAAAATAAAAAAAATGCTACTACCACATTGTGGAATGTGGTAGGACTAATACTAGGGGCCAAATTCAATTAGCCATGACTTGGCCATGAAATGCTTAACGCAGGTTGAATAATCCACGTTAATTATATGGACAATGCAACTGACCTTTTTAAAGCACATTAATGAGTGATGAGCACCTTTTTCCTATGAGATGTATTTTTCATTTAAGATGCACTACACTTTGTTTGCACCTCAGGAGGGTGCAAGTTCTATATACCGTAAAAATCCCTACTTTGTCATTTGTAATAAAATTAAATTAGTATACCTGATCTATTTGAGTGTGTAGGTTATGGAAATATTAATTTAAGTAATAATTTAAAATTATATATTTTTTAAGTATTTTAAATAGCAATTGTTGCTATTGCTGGCAGCCTGCATTAAATTCATGGCATATCTTGCACCACTTGTTTGGCATTAAGGGGTCACAATAATTAATTTTATTTTTTTAAACATTTTGGTTGATCTAACATGTGGTTTTTCTTACTTACTGTATGTAGTTTAGTAGAAATAAATGGATTACATACTGTACTTCTTTTATGTTCCAATAAAGAGAGGAACAAACCCATTATGATGGCTGTTTGCATGACTCTCATTATGTAGTGAAGTTGACAACAGTGGATGTCAAGAAGATTACTGGTATGCCATCTTCACAGTTAAGGTAAGTAAGCTGCACATTGTACAGCCCTGTTCAGCGTAATAATAGAAGTTACCCTTCCACACACACTTATTAGCCATAGCAACATTCACTACCCTTGAACCCACCGCTAGTGGGCCTGGCATCCATCACTTCCAAATCTAGTACACACCCTTGTTACCCTAGTTCCAACCCTTTGCTACCCAGACCATCCTTAGTTACTCTAGCACCCACCACTTTCAGCCAGATCACCCTTCACCACTGTTGCACCCACCACTAGTGGATCTAGTATCCATCATTTGCAACCCAGTACACACCCATGCCACACTAGAACACACCCCTTGCAACCCGTCAACCCATAGTGACTCTAGCACCCACCACTTGCTGACAAGATCACCCTTCAGCATCCTAGCACTCACATCTAGTAGACCTAGCACCCATCACTTGCAACCCAGGACACACCATTGCCCACCAAACACCCACCACTTTTACTTTATTTTAGATGAATTAATCCATAATTAAATCTTATCTGCATATGCTAAGTTAATATTCAACTGCTAACATTTTGCCCGTTGTAAACATTGACTGTCAATATTTTGTACCTGTTGACATAGTGTACTTGTGGACATTCTTGAGTCAACATTTTTAATCTGTCAACAATATGAACCTATCACAATTTTTAATCTGTCAGTATTATAGTGTCCACATTATCACTGTCAACAATTTATCAGAACCTTTTTATTGAGGGGCAGGGTACAGTGTGAGCCCTCTGTAAATACTTTTAGGGCTAGGTTTATAATGTTCTTTTTATAATGATCTGGTCACTGCCTAGGCTAAAGGCCATTACTCACTCCTAATTCTTCTAGATCTCTCTGCTGCTATTGACACTGTTGACCACTCTCTTCTCATACAATCCCTAAGTTTTAAGGACACAGCTCTTTCTTGGTTCTCTCCCTACCTATCTGATCGCTCTTTTACTGTTAGTTTTTCTGACCTCTTCGCTACCTTTATCAGTTAGAGTACCGCAAGGTTCTGTTTTATGTCCTTTGCTATTCTCAATCTATACCACCTCTCTTGGCAAACTAATCCACTCTTTTGGATTCAGTACCATCTGTATGCGGATGATACTCAAATCTACCTATCCTCCCTAGATTTATCACCATCTGTATTGGTCCATTGGTCCTGTATTGGTCCTGTATTGGTCACTGAATGTCTTTCTACCATTTCATCTTGGATGTCATCTCGCCACCTGAAACTTAATATTTCTAAAACAGAAATTATTGTATTTCCACCGGCCAATAACAGTTACCAACCTGATCTCTCTATCACTGTTGATAACGCGACAATCCACCCTGCCCCACAAGCTCGCTGCCTTTGTTCCTCACATTCAATCTATCTCAAAATCATGTTACATACATCTAAAAAACATATCCAAAATTTGACCATATCTCATACAAGACACTGCAAAAACTCTAATCCATGCACTCATTATTTCCTGCATTGACTATTGCAATAGTCTCCTTACTGGTCTTCCCAAAAACAGGCTATCACCATTACAATCCATTATGAATGCAGCTGTGAGGCTTATCTTCCTTGCCAAATGTTCATCATCTGCTGCCCTGCTCTGTCAGTCCCTCCATTGGTTGCCGGTTTTCTACCGTATTCAATAAAAAATACTTTTACTTACACATAAGGCCATTAACCAAACCACACCAACATACATCTCTTCACTCATCACAACATATCTACCAACCCGACCTCTCTGCTCAGCATAAGATCTGCGTCTCAAATCCCCACACATTACTTGCTCCCATTCACGGTTACAGGACTTTCTTTGGGCTGCACCCACTCTATGGAAAGCCTTACTACGCACAAGAAGACTTACCTCTAGTCTCCAATCCTTCAAGCGTTTCCTGAAAACTCACCTCTTAAGGCAAGCTTATCAGATTCCAGAACCGCCCACATAACCTTCATGGCTTCCATATCTAATTACATCCCCTTTCACAGTCCACACATAACCTCACACATTGTCATTCTTTCACATCCTCCTGACATATTACTGACATTCCTGTGTGAGTGGATCATGCAGCCCACCAAGAAACTCTGCATTCTGGCTGGACCAAACTGCAATATATAGCACCTATCCTTGTGTATCAAGGCCTTTTTCCCTATAGATTGTAAGCTTGCGAGCAGGGCCTTCCTACCTATATATCTGTCTGTTATCACCCAGTTTTGTTCTATAAATGTTTCCAATTGTAAACCGCAACGGAATATGCTGCACTGTATAAGAAACTGTTAATAAATAAATTAAATAAATAAATAAATAAATAAATAATGGAATCTGCATTAAAGACTATATGAATATGCATTGCAGATAATATAAAAAGAGAAGATAAAGAAGTTAAGAAATGTAAAAAGTTAAATATTGTTTTTCATTAATGAATGGCCTGTTATAATAAATTTTATATCTTGGTTAAAAAAAGAAGTTATTATCCATAAACCAAATTTTTTTGGCTATCCGGCTATTTATGTGTTTCGGATAGCCAATAAGATTAATCCGAACTTGTGCTTATTTGGTGAAAAGAACCGAGTAAAACGTAACCACTCATTTCTAATTAAAAACTGTTAACGTGTCTAAATTGTATGCAGTTTTTTAGTTAAAGTAAAAGGGTTATTTTTCGGAATGAATGAAAAATTCCTGAGAGATTACTAAAATAAATCATTCAAGATATATATTTTGCTGGTTATCTAACAATGCACTGTCTAAAATTTGTTGTATTTTAACCTCTTTGGGGTCTAGAATAAACTTGTAAAAAAAGGCTGGGAACATTTAGCAATGGACAACTATTAAAAATGTGGCAAAGAGCAGGCTATTGAATAACATGCCCCAATTGCCAAAAATTATAAAATATTGAAAAATATTAATATTTAAATGTTAGTTTGGAATATAAAAAATAAATATATGTTGAGCAATTTACATAAAATAAGTTCTTAAAACATATTTTTAAATGACGTTTGATAAACAAATTAAAAGATTGGGGAATCATCTCTACAAAAATAGTACTCACACCAGAGTAGGAGATTTATCAAAGCTTGGAGAGAGATAAAGGCTGTATTTGAAAAATGATCGTTAGGAGCTGATTTGTTTGGGACTTTGGGGAAATGTATCAAGCCATGGAGAGAGATAAAGAGGACAGAGATAAAGTACCAACCAACCAGCTCCTGACATTTTACAGGCTATGTTTGAAAAATGCCATTTAGGTGCTGATTGGTTGTTACTTTATCTCTCTTCATGGCTTGATACATCTGCCCCTTAATCTCTCTCCACTTTATCACTCTCCATTATTTGATTAATCTCCTCCACAGTCTAATATTGTAAATTGTTCCCTAAATGCAAACAAAATAAATGTTGTTCATCTCTATTCGCCTACATGTAGTGCAGAAAATGTTGACAACTACAGTATGCTAGATGGTGTAACATATTTACTGACTACAGCCATTGCTTACAAAAATCTACTTGAATAATCATTGGAAAACATACTGACATAGGAGATGTACTAAGGTCTGGGAAGTGATAAATTGGAGAGTGATAAAGAACCAACCAATCAGCTCCTAACTGTAATTTTTCAAACACAGTCTGTAACAGGGCAGATAGGAGCTGAGTGGCTGGTAGTTTCTCTCTCTCCGCTTTATCACTTTCCAGAGTTTAGTACATCTCCCCCGTAGCGATTGGGATTTCTGGAGATTGTGACATCAATGGAGGAGGATCAAATTTACAAACAAGCTTTCAAGGGAAGCGACTCACATCCAATCACTTGCCACCCTCTACGGTTTTTAATCCTACCTCATCCGTTTTATATGTCTCTCCCTAATTTGTGTCCAATACAAATATTGGTATTTAAAGCTGGGTGGTGGTCAACCACTTTAATCAAAATGAATATTAGAAACTGTTGCTAATTTTTCTGTCTGCCAGCTCAAATTTTCTGTCTCTGTTTTACATTGTGGTTATTATTACATAATAAATGTTTTTAAAAGCAAATGCCAGAAATCTATTTTTTACCACAGAGCTTGATAGAATCAGAAGGCTTTTCAGTTAGTTTGGGGAAAAACTGGCATTTAAAAAAAAAAAAAAGTTGTCAAATGGGATTTATCTTTGTTCTCTTTCCATAACTAACTTGGACCAAAATAATTTCATAACTACTTATTAAATGTATCCACTAAACATGTCTTACAAGTGAAGTTTAATCTGAGATAAAATGCTAATTTAAATTTCTAAGGAAGAAACTGATTAAAAATTACAAGTCTGCCTTCAGAGCTTTTTAGACGAAAAGAGACGTGTTTACTAAGGGATTTCATATTTTGTCAAACTGTAATTTGTAAGTGAGATGACAGAATAGCATTAAAATGATTAACAGATGGCAAAATGGCTTCTTGTGTGGGGAGTTTCTATTGAGCCAGAATAGCGCATAGTCTGTGTTGTCTCATCTACAACACAAAGAAAACACATCTTCCTACAGAATGATTGTTCCAGTATATCTGATCAAAGCCTGATTCTACGCAATACTCTGAATGCATTTGTAGGTAACTGGATTCTATTTTATTTTAGTGGGATTCATATTAATCCTGGGAAGCATTAGCACATTTTGAATGCATAGGACCCGATTCTGAGATGGGTCTGTATGCGCATTGGCCTAAGGTGCATGGGTCTGAGTTGCATGGGTCTGAGTTGCATGGGTCTGAGTCAGAGTAGGGATTTGGACACACATTATAAAAATTGTAAGGGGTATTCATGGACAATGACTGGGAGGTAACATGGGGTGGATAAAAAGAGGCACGGAGATGATAACTCTGATGGGAGTGTTGGATGCATGACTTGGGCATACCGCTAATAGCAGTAGTGTACAAAGACGCTGAACCACTCACATACTGTAGGAGGCCACACTCAGATGGAGAAAAAGTTATGATGGTACGACTGATTGTGGGACTAAAGATGCACCAATTGGTATTTCAACACCTACAGATGCTGACAGTGGGCGCCTCAATCTTTGTGCATTCGGATGCAGGGATGTACACCTTAGAAGGTTGGGAAGGATGTCCTGTTCTCTAATACTCTGCTTGTGCCCATTCCCCATGTTTAATGTTACTCAGTGGACACACTTCCTACCGAGAGTGACAAAACCATCTTCTAGTGGGTCCACCTTGGAAAGTTTGAAGTAGAGTTGAACGCCAGGAAATGGGGTTGTGTTTTTTCAGCCAATTCTTTATTCCACCACCCTACCTATTTCCCCTTTAAAGTTACAAATTACAATTGAAATGATAAGTGTCAAAATAAATATGACCAATTTAACACCTCACATTTGTTTCATATTATAGTGTTAAGGATGTTTAATTATTGTGTTGTTTATGCTCAGATGGGATTGGGTTACAGGCATATCAGTCCTTGGAAGTTTAATAAAACAAAAATTTTTTTATAATTTATTAAGATTTTTTTAACAGCAAACAATACAACATGTTTAACATACACTTTTATTAACTGCATAATTTGTAATATTTTTGAATTTTGGATTATTCTCATGCCCCTTGCAGTTTGATCACTTCTCTTAATACTGTGACAAAGAATATAAGTCAGTGTAGGAAAATGGTGTGCTGGTTTAATAAAAATTAAAAAATAATAATGAAAAATTATTACATTAAGGGGTCTATTCAACATCAGTTAATTTCTAAGATATTCACCTATTTTTGTAGAAATTAAGTGTCAGGGTTATTCATCAAACATGTAATGCAGGAGATATCACTGATCTCTCCTGGTTACAATTGTCAACCAATAATTTCCACAGTCCCCATACTTTAGTATGGGGATGTGGAAATTATGAAATTTATCAAGTTCCAAAAAAGCATTTTTTCGCAACTTGACAGTGATACTGTACGCCACCCTGAGATGGCGTACAGTATCCGATACATCAGATGGATCTAAAAAGATCCCTCCCTGCTGTGTCCTCTTACCTGCAGCAGCTCCCTCCTGGCTCCAAGAGCAGTCTTCCTGTGAGTCGGGGCCAGGAGAGGGCACAGCAGTGACGGTGGAGGACCTACACGCTGCTGCGTTTCTGAGCGAGTGGGGGCAGCACAGTCTCCGGCAGCTGTGGCGGCTGAAGCTTTGCAGAGAATGGGGCCCCTCCTTGCTGCTGCTCCATGCTCCACTGCCTCCCCACTACACTGTAGTATGCCTGCCTCCGCAGCCTGCATGGTGGTGTTCACTACCGGGTTCTGATACCTGTAGTCGCGGCTCTGGCTGTGACAGTTTCAGCTCAGTCCATCATCCCCACTCCACTGTACCCACTGGAGGGAAGGGTGGGCATACGGCGGTGCCTGCAGCAGCTTTGTGGATAGTCGGGCAGCTATGCTCGGGCGAGTGGGCAGGTGTGTTCAAGCAGGCAGGTGTGCGGGCAGATAGGTGAGGGGAAGGAGGTTCTCTTCTCCTGCTGCAGCTTAGGCTTTCTTTGCAGCCTGTCTTCAAGCTGCACATGCACAGCTTGAAGACAGGCAGTGAATACTGAAGAGGAGCAGGAGAAAAGACTGTCACTTCCGAAAACTGACTTTGTAGAAACAGCAGTTTTTCAGAAGTGATAGTTTAAGGCAGGAGGCATGATGAATACCTCCTAAACTGTGTTTGAACTCGCAGCAAGTTCAAACCATACTTATCACAAGTGATAATTATGTTTTGATGAATAGGCCCCATAGAGTGTGAACTGATATTAACTATTAGAACCAGCATTAAAAACAGAATAAGTGATACCATACGATTGTTCATACAGTACATATAGGACAACAGGACACAAGGAGGACCATAACAGGGTGCCATATGTATAGGGTGGCACCACTTTGAAGAACAAAGCATGCTCTCCTTAGTCCCCAACTGGCGCCGTTGTTAAGGCACACTGGATGCTGGGGGTAACTCGGATAGTGGAATTTCAGTAGTCAGATATAGCAATCTGATTCAGTGACTGCCCTAATGAATGTTACACTGCGGTGGTATTAACAATGTTTCTTTCTCTTTAAACATATTGCCAATGCTGAACGTAAAAGGGAAAGTATCCCACATATTTGATAAATAGTGCAATCTGATTCATTGGTTGCTTAAATGAATGTCACACTATTGTGATTTAAACAATGTGTATTTATTTTTTCCTTAACATACTGTAAATGATGACTGTAAAAGGGCAAGCACCTCATACACTTGACAAATATAACAAATAGAACTGTAGTGCTTATATATTAATTTATGGAATTCTCTGCAATAATTTTCAGTACTTTAAAATAGGCAAACATATATTATGCCACACTGATTCTATTCATTTAAGATCTTCCTCCTTGACGAGCTGTCTGTGCAGGCACTAGTCAATTGTAGGAAGTTTTTTTCAGGTCGATGTATTGAAGTTGCGCCTTTTGGTAAAGACACATACTTACCAATTGTAGCTAAAACAGACTTGACTGCATCTGGAGTAATTCCCTCTCAGTCCTCTTCTATATATATCTCAGCACTTACTAACAGGCAGTATCCGGTATTTTTGGAGACTGATTAGTGCACATTGCTTTTTAACAATATTTGTTTTTTATTAATTTAGTTATTTTGATTTTTTCACTTTGTATTTATTTATTGTTTTTCTCACTATATATTTCACTGTATATTTCCAAATATGGGGATTATTTTTAAGCTATGACAATAAAAGTTACATTTTATTCTATATATATATCCGTCTGTGCGTCCATTAGAGTACAACCCCTATCTTTCTTCTTTCTCATTTAGTATAAATTTGGTTGGCATAGGGCAGCACCCCCATAACCAAGAATTAATTAAGAATTTGGGGTTTCTGTAAAATAGGTAGTGTGCAGACACATTTTCTTTTTCTAGTTGATTGGTACCTCGGAACAGCCTGTAGTGCCGCTGCACACCTTT
Organism: Taudactylus pleione; assembly: GCA_031769625.1. NCBI lineage: Eukaryota > Metazoa > Chordata > Amphibia > Anura > Myobatrachidae > Taudactylus > Taudactylus pleione. Next base: position 3,029,277 of record JAUIMM010000353.1, read on the forward strand.
CCTAGAATTGTGCCTTTCTTCAAGTTCACTTGGGCTCCTTCTCAGCTTTCCAATCACCAGTGGAGCACTTAAGCTGGCCACACACTAGACCAACTTACATCCAACCAGCCAACTTGTTGATTGGTTGGAATGAAAATCTGGTAAGGAATGGGAGTAAATGATGATCAGCAATTTGCTCCTAAATGCCAGAAAACAGGTGAAAATGGTCGTCAGACAAGTTTGTTAAATGTTTGATCTAAGCAATTTGTTCAAACAACAGTTTTTGTTCATTTTCCGGCGTTTGGGAGCAAATTGCTGTTTGTCATTTGCTTTCATTCCTTACCAGATTTTCATTCCAACCAATCAACAAGTTGGCTGGTTGGATGTAAGTTGGTCTAGTGTGTGGCCAGCTTTATTCTGGGGATAGAAGTTCTGGCTCACAGCATGACAGATGGTGAGTGTAGCAACAGGGACAACAGGGTGGATGGAGCAGGTGTATGAATTGGGGCGGTGTATAACTACTGAATGGAGGGTAACCATCTAGGCTCCTTGCATGCTAAACAAAGGTGCCACAGGACAGTAATGTTGCCACCACATAGACTCTGTGCTCTTGGCAGCGACTCCACTCACCCATCCCTAGTTAAGACCCTGACCAGGATTTAGAGAAAAACATGCTGCTTCCAGATTAAGAGAAGGCAGAAGACTTGGTTGTGTCGATAACAGCAGGTATAAGACCTTCTAGAGCATCACTCCTTGTGGCATATTGGAATGTGAATACCATTATTTACACTGCAGCATGAATCACCCTCAGATAGTCATGTTGTAGTATAGAGTATATAAAAGGATCACACATTTGATTGATAGAATGGATGTATTATGGAAGCAAGTAATGGACAAGCAATGTACATAGTGTACAATTTGCAGCTCTGAGTGGACCACAGAACAATTGCCCAAAGCTGCACATCAGTACTGCATAGGGTGACGATTGTGCAGTTGCCCTGAAAAACAGAATAAGGACAGACATTTAGAATTACATAATGCATACAGAGCAAAACAAGTGGTATAATTATTAGTTGTCTATTGTACTCCATCTAGCTTCAATTCTTAGGCATCCTTTATTGCCCTTCCCTGACCTTCCATCCACCTTTATTATTCTGATAAACGTTTGCCTTTTTATTTAATAACAATAATGCTGTCAATGATTTGACCACTCTTCCATCTCTGCTAAACACTGGTAGGATTGTGCATAAATACTTGCCAATTAGACAAACACTTCAAAATAACAAATAATTCAAAAGTCTTTATAATTATTATAACAAGAACTCACTAAATGTAATGCTGGTTAAACTGCACAACATACTGTGGAGCCAGTAGATTTTGTGTGGGAGTGGTTTTGGAGTCTACAACCTCATCTTGAGTGAGGCTTCTGATTCTGGAAATGACTGCTGGAAAGTGATTTAATATTTTTCCTGTGTATTCTTTGTAGTTTGGTATTATATATTTTATTAATCTTTCTGTGTTAGGTATTACTCTATAATATCTATTTTTTCTCTTGTTGCCTGTCCTCTAGCTTTTCTACTGATGAGCTCCTGTCCCAGCACCAAGTTTAGGTTCCATAGTTGTAGGCCCCTTTTATGGCTGTGAGGGCTCTGGTTCCCCTCCGTCCTTATCATTTTGAGTGCTGGGGGATACCTTTTATTGTTTCTTGTATAGACTAACCCCTCCATTTCATGCACCTGAGTGGTATTACTACGGTGATTGAGCAGCTACCAATATGCATTGCAAGTCTGAGAGGCATAGATGGGACCAGCGTTTGGAGGGCATGCTGGTTCCTGTAGTGCCATTAGGAGGAACTAGGGGTGACTCCAAGGTAAGCTGACTCTCTCATTTTTAGATATGTTTGTGTATGTGCCATTATCATGTGGCCTTACATTGGGCAATTATATTCCCTAGATTGTATGTTATTTTTGGGGATGAGTTTGTGGCGCGGTGCTCCCTAGGTTAGTATGGCTGGACTGCTTTAGGGTGGCACACTAGAACACTCTATTTAGCACTTTGTTAATACTTATTTTCTACTAATACTACTTTATTTAGCATTTTAATTACACCCTTCACCTGTATCTCACCCCCTAACACATTTCTATTGATTTATTAATTTTATTATTAACACTTACTAACACTTTTAGTCTTTCACTGGTGTGCTACCCTGGAGTGGCTGGCCTTTGCTGGCTTTTTGGGGTTCCGCTCTCCAGACTTTGACTCAGAATTAGGAACCTCCAGTATCAGAGATGCCGTGACGTGGCCTGGAGGCTTACACATATTTTTGCAAACACATGCAACTAAGATCTCTGAATTATCTACCACCATGTAGTTTGTCAAATCTTATTGCTGATATCATACTGAGTGCTGGGGGATACCTTTTGTTGTTTCTTGTATAGACTCAGGGCCTGATTCAGAGCCGGACGCTATTTGCGCTCGCTTGTTCAGAAAAAGGGGCCGGCTATTTACATTGAGTGCTCGCTCTTTGCGGTCTGTTGATGCCTCTATGTCTGAGCGAGCGAGCGAACGAAACATGCGCTCGCTATTTTGTAAAGACGCCCCCTGGCCGTTCGCATCATACGTCATCTCCGCTATTTATTAGATTAATCGAGTACATCGAAAGGCGTCTGAACTGCTCGCAGCGCTTGTGGTTGGATTTTCCTAACACAATCATGCGAATAGTTTGACCGTTTGGCACGCCTGCGTTTATATCTCCACTCCCCGTTTTCAAGCACCTTCCCCTGTTACCACCCACAAATGCCTCATCCTGTCACTCAAATTAGCAGGCACTCGCTATTTTGCGAACACACGATTTCCGACCGCACTGACTGGTTGGCGCATGCGTATTACGACCCATACGCATGCGCAGATGTGCGAACATCGCTCAGAGCGAACGAGCGGCAGCTTACGAGCGGCTCTGAATCAGGCCCTCAGTGTCGGACTGGAACACGAATGGCCCACCGGGGGAATGCAGTGGTAGGGGCCCATGCTTTGGGGTGTGGCCAGTTACCACAGGGGATGGGGTCAGGCCCACAGAGGCTTGGACACAAAATGGAGACCATGTAACTGACCCTATTATAGAGTAACAATGTGTAATTCAAGTGTACAGTCTGAAACCTGACATTAGAGCAAGTGGTGGGTCCCCCAGGCAGTGGGGCCCACCTGGGATTTCCCCTGTACCCCTGTGGGCCAGTCCAACCCTGTCTAGACTAACCCCTCCCTTTCATGCACTGAGTGGTATTACTAAGGTGATTGAGCAGCTACCAATATGCTATACAGTATTTACTAATCAGCCATTCAGAGCGGCTAATTTAGGTAGCCACAGTTATTGACTGTCAACTTTCCTCCACTAATTGGAACATCAAACAGATTTTTCTCCTGAGTTCACAGCAGCATCTTTCACCTCCAATCACCTATCTGTGGAACTGGAGTCACAGAACACAGCCAGGTAATGAAGCATCATATCATGAGTTCACTCCCTGTTTTACCGCAGCTTCCAGAAAGCAGGCAATTAAGTTATATGTTTGTTATATCTTAATGCCTGGCCTCCTCTGTGCTAGTACTATACTGTATGTATTTATTTTTCTAAAGTCATTTACTTATTTTTACATTACACTTTACATCAGTTTCAGCCTCTGGACAAAGTAGAGAATATTGCAGGGCAGTAAAAGACTGCTATTGCAATGGTTTCCAAAGTAATAATCCGTTCCTGCAGGTTTCCCCTGCTCATTAACCAACATTGCCAAGGTTAAACATGCCGCTGATAGCTACTCTTCCCTCCATATCCCAGGGATGTCAGTTCTTTAGTAATATTAGTATTACAGTATTATTTTATCCAGTTGTTTTGCATTTATGTTTTAAAGAACACATTTTGTATTTGTGCATCACTTTGGTCACAATTGAAAACCGGTGATCCAGGCCTTACTGCAATATTAAGGCTAGTATTGAGATATCTGTGATTACAAAGACATTTAAAAATAGATTCACATAATTAGATTTAAGCAAATGCCCTGCAGTTTGGTAGCGTAATTATTTAAGTGATTCATTCTTTCTTTCTATCCATCTATCTTTGGTGAATCAATTATCAAATCTGTTTTGCAAACCCCAAATTTCCGGAGATAAAAGGTCATATAACAGGTATTTATACCATTTGTTGTTTAAGATTTGCTTAAAAATATTTTTTTGTTTAACTGATTCAACTGCTACAATAGAATTTTTCAAATTTGGTTCACTGATTTCTGGGCTTTTGATTCTGAGTTGGAAATAAAGCTAAAATAGCAAGTAACTTTTCCCTAGGACAAAATATGTTGCAATGCAAGGGGTGCAAATAATTGTAATTTTTTTTTGCATGCAGGGAAAATACTGGTAGCTTTTGCATGCAGCACACAAATACTGGACAGCTTTATTTTTTTACATACATTTGTGTCTGGACACACCCACTCCTCTCAAATCTAAAGGGCCCCATTCATCAGGTGGTCATTTCACAGATTCCCCAATGCGATCGGAGCTGCCAATCCGCCAGTCGGAAATGCCATTCAGCGGCCATCAAGTATCACCGATCCTTCAGGTGATCAGTGAAATTCTTCATGTTAAATATCCCCAATTTGCTAATCACGAACATATTTTGTTCGTGATCGGCAAATCAGGGAAATCCAATATGTATTTCACTAATGCACTGACCACGACGTCTGGGGTTCGGGGAATTGACCCAATCCATCACTGATGTATGGGAACCTTTACTCTCTCTGCACATTTAAAATCTGCCCCACCTGCAGTGCAACAAGGTTTTGCCAAGATGCAAATTGACTTATTTTGCTTTGCTCCCTACTCTGAATGAACCCCAATGTCTCATGTAGTGTGCTGTACTTTTTATAGACTTTTTCATTGATAGGATTTATAAAAACACATTAGTGTAAAACAGTAGGTAGCAATGTAACCAGTTGTATTGAGATTCTATATTTGATTGGGAACCTGTCTAAGTGGAGATAAGTGCCTTTGTAATAGCAGTCAGCTTGTGACTTTGTGCTTGCATATGATCGCATAAAACTTGATGGATTATGTTAATTTTAAAATGATTATAATATACCGTGGAGGTACTTTCATTTCAAAAGATTGTCCTAAGTAATACAAATTCTTGTGGAATTCAGTAATCCATTAATGATGTTAATATAAAAAAGTTATATTTTTGTAAAACTTCACACAAACCTCTTTTTAACACTATGTCCAAATAACCATTTTTTGTATATACGTAGTAAGCATTCTTTACATGTTGAAAATGTTGTCAACATAAGGCACTGAACAGAAAACCAAAGTTGCCTTAAAAAAACTGTCACTGATTATTTTGCTTCTCTTGACCTCTCATTAAACTTGCTCAGTGCATGTGTGTTAAATTAATTCCCATCACTAAAGCTGGGCATCCACTATACAATTTTCTGTCAGATATCTGTCCAATCTGGCTGGTTGGAATTAAAACCTAGTAATGCATTGGAGCAAATGACAGTCCATCATATGGTTTTAAACACTGAAAAAAGGACAAAGAAAATGTTCAAATTGGTTAAATTTGTGTGTTTTAACCAATTTGTCTGAACAACCATTTTTAGCTATTTTCCAGTGTTTGTGAGCAAATGGACGATTGTCATTTGCTCCCATACATTACCAGGTTTTCATTGCAACCAGCCAGATTGGACAGATATCTGACAGAAAATTGTATAGTGGATGGCTAGCTTTAGGCTCCTACATGAGGATTCTAATCATTTGTCACATATAGAGTCTTCTAAATTTTAAACCCCATTGATTTTATTGGAAAAATGCAATTATCTAGAAAGCCAAGATATGTCCACATATGGTAAGATTAATAAGCTCCCTTATCTTTGTGAATCAAGAATGTAGCCAAACTGTGGCAGCTGTATATAATTATTAGGTTTGGAGAAAGTGTGTGATTATAGTGTATATATATATATATATATATACAATTATAGATGTACACTGACAACTGTGTTTTGGTTTTGGATCTGGATTCATATTTGTATTGTGGTTTTGGTTTTGGATCTGGGTTCTTTGTAAAAAAAATGTATAAACAGTTTTTAAAAACCGCAAAAATCATGTCATTTTTGCAATCCAAAACCCAAAATTCAGATTTAAAATCCAAATTCCGAACCACGAGAAGATCAGAAACGTGTGATCTGACTGAAATGTGTGATCTGACTGGATTCATGAAATATATATATATATATATATATATATATATATATATACATAAAACAGAATATTTTACCCATGTGGGTGATATAACTTTAATAATGTAGCACCTGGAACTCACCGCAGCCCTTCCACAATGTCTACTTTGTTTGGCTAGTACTTATTGTATAACTCCCAAAATGACCTTACTTAACACATAAAAAATACTTGGGTCCTATGTAACTAAAATGCTCCAAAGTATAGCAGCAGGTCTGGGTATGGTGCAACATACTATCTACCCACAACCGACAGACTACCTTTCATGGGGGCCTAACAGTAGTAACATATGTACAATGGGAGCAGTTTATCCTAGGTTAACCCCTTTCTTTCTGAGGTACTACCACAGCCTCTCCAGACCTGTAATTATTAACCTTGATGCTAAGGGGACAATGTGTTTGGTGTACAGTGATACACTGAAGAGGTCACCTCCTAACTGGGAATAACCTAACTGTCATTAATAAAATCTGACATTATGACTATAAGCAGACCCAATGTTTTAGTTTTGGTTCTAAACCATCATCATGTTTTGGTGCTAGCTTTGACAAAGCCATCTTTAAGTGTTTTGGTTTTGGATCTGGACTTCTTTACAAATTGATAAAAGCATCTAAAATCATGTAATTTGGATCTGTTTTTGTTTCCACAGTATTATTAACATCAATAACATTAACTTCCAGTAAGATCCAGTCAATTTTGACCACGTCACAGCTCACAATATTGTTTTCACCAGTATTGGCCAAAGTCTACACTAAGCTGGGTGACAGAGCAGTGCCACAAACACATGACAGTTTATAGCACAACATCTATGAAACATAGTTGGCACTGAAGTGGAAGATAGGATTGTAGTTTAATAAACTACAGTATATGACCCTATAGAATATTTTTATTATTTAAGAACTTATAGCCTAAAATTAAAAGCCTAGTAGAAAAAAAGAATATATTACCAACACACTTCTCCAACCAGCAAATCACAGGCTTCAGGCCAATATAAATGGAATATTGTAGAAAGTACAAAGTTAAACATTTATAAATTATACATTAAGAACAAACTTCTACAACTAGCAAATAACAGTCCTCAGGCAAACAGAAATTGATAGTTGTACAAAGTAGAAATTGATAATTAATTACAAAGTTATTAACACACTTCTCCAACCAGCAAATCACAGGCCTCAGGCCAATAGAAATTGATAATTGTAGAAAGTAGAAATCATAAATCGATAACTAATTAGTAAGTTAATAACAAACATCTCCAACAAGAAAATCACAGACCCAAGACCAGTACAGGTGATTGGAGATGGAGTACAATTTAATGGAAGGTAAAGCATTAAATTATTAGTACTATAACAAAAAGTAAATATGAAACATGGAAAAAACATTAAACCAAGCACCAAATCTGAGTTTTTAAATGCAAACTGAGCAATGGTTGCCAGAAGCTATACATGTACTATGTGCTATATTAGTGGGGGCTGATGTGTCACAGGCTATTATGATGTTACATACTCTGGGCTTGATTTAGATATGGAGACAGTGTCGATGTTTATGCAGTTGAGAATATAAATTTCATTGGAGTATAAAAGAGAGTCTCATTATCAGAGGGTGTCCATTAGTATTTCCATAAATTCGGTTTGACTGAGATAATCTGCTGACTTCTTTATTTTCTATAATAGTTTGCACATATTCATACTGTCGCCATCACTATTCACATTAAATGTATGAGAGCATAGTGGTGATAATCGCATGGAGACTTGTAACCTTGTCTTCATGCAGTCAGAATTTTGCTTGGTATGAATATAATTTTGTTTTGGTTCCAAATATGCTGCCTCTCAAAGACATACAATCTTCTTTGAAATATGTTCTAAATTGAATTATAAAAGACTTGAGATTTTTTTTAAAACAGGAAAAGATGCCTTCTTTGGGGTGCAGCTCATTCAGACACAGCACATAATTTGTTTGTGGAAACCATTTCCAGTTTCAGCACTGGATACCAACCCTCTGTCCTAGTGCTGGCATCCTTCAACCTCTGAAGTTGGTCACCCAGTTGCAGAGTACTGTAAATACAATGTACACACGGACACAGAGTACCCTGGGATACTGTTGCAGTCATATAGAGCCTCACCGGGTGATTTCTATTAAAATAGTTCGAGAAGAATCTTGGAGGGATTGTGAACTCCTTTTATGGGGCTGTAGACCTAGGACTTTTCTTTATGAGTGGCTGACTTAGATTCCATGAACCATTCTAGGTCTAAATCTGCAGTGTGTGTCAATGCTATATTCAACAAATCTAAGGTGCATTAAGACCAATTCACCATTTATTTATTTAATTATATAGAATTTTAGAAGTGGCTGAATTAAGTTGTCGGTCTTTAGTTAACAGTTCATGGTTGACCCATAAAACAGGAAAATGCACCACAAAACTGCATTTGCCACATTGCCCCATTTCTGTAAATGTACCTTATTTTGCTATATTCTCATGTAAAGTTTTAAAACTGAACCCAGGTTCAGGAAGAAATTATTCCAAATGTGAAAAGTGTCAATAGCTGAGTGAGCTTAATTTTGGTGCAATTTAAATGTATTCAAATATTTTAGCTATTAAAATTACAGTATAACCTGTTATAACCTAAAATGGATTATTACTTGAATACATGATGACATGACTCCCACAGAAAGCCATTATTTAAAGAACAGTGGCCATTAGCAGTCATTAATAGCATTTTAAGCAATTGACCGTTAACAGTCATTAATAGATGCCATAATTTAATGACTAAACAAAGTTTCTGATGCCATTAGAAAGAATTAGTATTTAGAAAAGTAATGTTACAAAAACATAATTGTGCCCAAATAATAAACTAGGGTATACAGTCCTTATACAGACAATAATGAGGTAAAGTTATTAGGATGATTAAGTGACTAAATGTGTGGCCCTTTAAAAGGGCCCACTTGAGCACTAGTGAATCCTACATGGAAAAGTGGTTATACTGCACAAAGACTAATCAATACAAACTATGAAATAATTAATGAAACCATTATTAGTCATAAATATGTATAAATGAATTAAAAAGATAATAAATTAATATTGCTTAAAAATAATATATTTATAACCAAATAAAAGAAAATATTTATCCAGGGACCCATTGTAGTTAAATGTGTCATATGAAAAAAAAAATGTTTTCACCATTTTGTGTATATACTTTAGGGTAGACAACACACAATAGTGTATGCCAGAGGTTCCCAAACTCACACCTCAAGGCCAGTGATGAGCAGTGAAGTCAATGACTGGGGAAGCACATATGGAGATGGGACTGAGTGCTGGGAGCCTGTCTCACACCCTCTAACTCTACCTTCACTACACTAAGCTTCAGTGTCCATTGATTCTCCTACCTGCATCCCTGTGTCTTTTCTTGCTGGTGCTGACAGAGCTCTGATCTCTAAACATGGCAGTGTACGTCCTGGTCACATGACACATCATAGTTGTCCATCAATGCTCAAGGCACGCCCCCCCCATACTGAGAGACATGCATCTATTAGCTCTCTTTCTCTGCAGCTTACTGCCCGTGGTGTACTGTCCATGGTGTGGCCCCATCCCCAGCTCTGCAAGCAGTGTCTGACTATACAGAAGCGAGGCTGAGCTGTTGCTGCCTCATCTCTCGTCTCCCTGCAGTCCAAGGGAGCTTCACAAAGCTGGTGAGTGTTGACTATAAAAATGATTACAATAAACAAAGATGTTTATAAGTTAATCATATCTTCTTTGTGTTATTCTAATCATTTTTATATCAAATCTTAGGAGTATGACAGGCTCTGCCTCCCCTGCCTACCCTGACTGCACGTCCCTGTTGGGCCCATGAGGTGAAACCACAAACCCTTCTCGTGCGTCATTGTCCAAATGTGAAACATTTTCTGGTTTAGAGGTTGCATTATATTGATGCTACTATAAGCTTTCCCCTGAAGTATGCACAATTCAGTACAAAAAAAAATATTTTGTGTTTGCAGTGTAGAAAAATGATGAGAAATGACCCCCAACTACTTTGTGTACAATACACTGTCACCATCTGTTGATTGAGATAGTAAAAACCAAGGTGACTGTATCTCTTCTTAAAACCAGAGTACAGTTTAAGTGCTTGATTATAAAGGTCCCAGATTTGTTCTCATACAAGAAAGAACAAGTTCCATGGCTAGAATTAATCCTGTGAGACATTCATGTGTGCTGAACGAGAGTTGACACAGCCTTGTAGTTCCAGGGAAGGGACTGCATGGTTCTGAGGAATTACAGTTAAACACTGCAGTGCATTTCCTGGTCACATGACACATCCAAGGTGTCCATCAGTGCTCAAGGCACTCCCCCCATACTCAGAGGCATGCCCCTGTTAGCTCTCTTTCTGTGCAGCTTACTGCCCATGGTGTGGCCCCGTCCCCAGCTGTGAAAGTAGTGTTTAACTATACAGAAGAGATGCTGAGCTGTTTCTGCCTCATCTCTCTTCTCCCTGCAGTCCCAGGGAGCTGCACAAAACTGGCAAGTGTTAAAAATTATTACAATAAACAAAGAAAATGTTTAAGGCACCCTAACAGTCCATGTTTTAAGGATGTCCATGCTTGACCACAGGTGAATTAATTAAAACTTCAGCCAATTTGGTTTTTCCACCTGTGCTCAACCATGGATATTTCTAAAACCTGAGCTGTTTGGTGCCCTGAGGACAATGGCCCTCATGCAGAGGCGGTCGCAAAAAGCGATCGCTCTCTCTGAATGAGGGCGGCCGCTTCTTTTTTTTAGTGCGGCCTCCTGGTCGCTAGCTAAGCTGTGGGTTACCACCCACAGCTTAGCGACCGACCAGGGTGATGGTCGCGATGGTCAAGACCATCGCGTCCATCGGGGCTTGCGACGAGACACTAAGGTTGGGTCTTAGCAAGCGCAAGCCGCTGGGAGCTTCCTGCTCTGATCGAGCAGGAAGCTCCCCACTGACATCATTGCTGATGTCAGTGGGGCCGCCCCCAAACAGCAAGCGTTCCATCGGGAATGCCTCCGTTTGGCCGGCCACCCCCTCTGCCCGCCTCCCAAACGGGGCGAGCTGTCAATCACCATCGACAGCTCGCCCCCTTTGGTGTGAGACCCGTAGCGACAGAGCGCCCATCGCTAGCCATGTCTCGCGCATGCGCACATCCGAGCCGGCTCCAACGTGCGCATGCCCAGTGGGCAAACAACGACACTGTTGCGAGCGCTCAGCGCTTGCGATCGGGTCTGAATAAGGCCCAATGTTTGGGAAACTCTGATGCATGCGTTAATTTGACTAGATTGTGCACATGAGAAAAAATTATAAATGTATATTATAAATTACTAGTTGTTATAATAGTACCATACTGCATATGAAAGATGATGTGAGATTTATGAACAATTAACACAATTAGCCAGTTTGTGATGGGTTGGTATAGGGCCTGAATCAGGAATGAACGCTATAGCACTGCTGCATCTTTGCTGCAGGAGATGTCTTATGTAATAAGACGCCCCCTGCTGGCTTCTATGATCCACTGCGGCATCCAGAAATCGAGCCATCGGATCAACTGCGTAACCATACTGTAGGTCTTCTGAGTAGCTCTCAGGTTATTCAGGTTGGCTGTGTATTTCACGCTGCCGGGGCCCCGATATGCTGGGATGCTGGCTGTCGCCACCCCTCTCCCACCACCAAACGGCAGCAGCATGTCAATCATGCTGCAGCTTAGGGGGCACTGTGACCGTCATCGCAGAAACAGATCTGCAGAAGCACAATACAGACCTAGCACGTGCGTAGATCACGTAAACCGTTGGGTTTGCATATAAATCTGAATTAAGCCCATAGTCATTGGATAAACTGATGCCTCCATTATTTTAATATTGTGCTTTTTCAATAGTAAACAAGATAACTACTAATTCTGTAAATTCATAAAAATAGGCCATTCTTATGGCACATTCACAGGGATGGGTTCTCAAATTGCACTCCAAATCGAACTCATCTGCGGTTAACTTCTGTAGCTGTGATGATTTGTGCCTCACGCTTTATTGATATCAATAGTTAATAGAGGCATATTCATCATTATGCCCCATTTGCCCTCTGTTACTATACAAATAGCTCTGATATACAGAGAGAGAATTGGACTTTGGGCCTGATTCAGAGCTGAACCCTCTGACCAGAGCGCTCGCTCTGAATCAGGGCTCTCCTACCTTTTTTTGGAGCGTCCTCCCACCCACAGCCGTAGCGAGCGTCCATGATGATGGTCGCGATGGTCTTGACCATCGCGACCATCGGGCTTGCGATGGAGACCCTGCGGTAGGGTCTCGCTGCCGCAAGCCCTGGAGTGATTTTGGCTCTATCAGAGCCAAAATCACTCCCACTGACATCACTAGTGATGTCAGTGGGGCCGGCTTGAGATGGTAGGCGTTCCCATGGGAACGCCTCCATCTGGCAGGCAAGCCCCCAGCATGCCCACCAAAGGGGGCGTGCTGTCAATCAAAATCGACAAAATGCCCCCTTTGGTGCGAGACCCGGAGCGATGGAGAGCCCGTCGCTCTCCGGGTCTCGCGCATGTGCACGACGGAGCTCCCTCCGTGGTGCGCATGCGCAGTGGGGGACATCGACCCGCTTGCGAGCGTACTGCTACTCACGAGCGGGTCTGAATGACCCCCTTTGCTTGCTGTAACCAAGATGAGTCCTTGCTTGACTTGAGTCTGCTACAGTTGGCTGCCCAACCCGTGCCTGCTGTGTCATTTTCCCTGATTTTCCAATATAGAATGTAAAGGAGGTGCGTGGACTGACTATGGGGCTGATTCAGAGTTGGGAATAGAGAGATAGCACTTAACTGTGAACCTGGACAAATCATGTTGCATTGCAAGGGTGTAAATACATATTTTTTTTTACATGTGGTGTAAATACTGGCTGCTTTTGCATGTAGGCCACAAATACTGCACAGCTTTATTATTACTCTACAATTTAGATGTCCCTCCCAAATCTAAATCTCTCTGCACATTTTAAATCTGCCCCACCTGCAGTGCATCATGGTTTCACCAAGATGATCAGTTGAGAGAGATATCTCTCTCTATTCCCAACTCTGAATCAGGCCCTAAGTGAAGGTGATAGGTGCAGGAAGTAATAGCATCAGCCACAGGTATTTTGCCAATGAAAACATGATTAGGGTTTTATAGAACCGCTAATTGCTCAGTGACCGAAATTCGAGAATCTTTGTTATATGCATCTGTCCCCAAGGTGACTATTCTGCTTCACATCTCACATACTTTACACTGCAGGATACTATAAATGTGACAGAGTCAGCCTGTAAATTTGCAGAAAATTACTATAATTTGAAACCTGATTTTACACAGAATTACCTTTGAAATTGCTAGAAATTGGTTTAGCATAACTGTATTTTAAAGATACTCTAACCTCAAAATGTTTCTTTGCCTAATTACTGTATGCCTGACACGAGGGAAACATACACCGTGATAGATATATTTTAGTTTTGTGCTCTTCTTTCTGCTCTATAAAGTATATTTACTAAAGTGGAGGTTTTTAGAAATGGAGATGTTGCCTATAGCAACCAATCAGATTCTATCTATTATCTTCTAGCAGGTGCTAGATAAATGTTAAGTAGAATCTGATTGGTTGCTATGGGCAACATCTCCGCATCTAAAAATCTGCACTTTAGTAAATATACCCCTATGACTTGTGTGCAAATTCTTATACAAAGAAGACTGATGCTACTCATGTTACCTAAAATCATGGTCGTTTTTTTTTTATCCGTTACACTTTCTCCCCACCTCCCTCTTCCTCTCCCCCTCTCTCCCTCTCTCTCCCCACTGTGTTACTCTATTAGCCCGTCACTCCATCTCTGACACAGGTGTCAAACAGGTGTCAAAGCTCATACCAATTGTCACTATTTGCCAACATAAGTTTTTATCAGAAATTTTATTATATAGGTTAGTATTGTTGGATAGCCTCACATTTAGTGGAATTTATATATTTAACAGTAATGGAAATTGCTGGAAATTAAGTAACTTACATGAAGTCTTTAATTTCCAAAATACACTCTTTTGTAAGAGTGCATCTAATAGATGCCTTTTCATTAATATTTCAGATGCTCCTTTAACACTTCTTACACACTAATTTTAAGTTCACTATGTGCTAAATATTGACCATGGATTACAGCTGCATAACTTTTATGAATCTTTGGGTATCAACAAGAGGAACTAAGATGGTGGAGAAATGGGTATAAAGTACCTGTGCCCAGTCCTGATGGGGAGGCACAGCCATGCCCCCCAATAGTGATGCGGGACTGCATCAAAAAAAAATCCCAATATTCAAAATGGAGTGTGGCTATACCACTTTATGCTGACCATGTCCACTTATACAGGGACCTGTCAGATGTCCCCAAGGCAATGGTTATAAATCTCCAGAAATGAAAATCTGTTCTTTCTGGGTATTTCATCCAAAAAGTGCTACATTAGTTTCTAATAATGCTAATTAGATAGATTGATGTATTTTTTTTACCTTTGGTTTCAAGTTATTGCACTTAATTTTATTTGTAAAATAATACACTTAATGTACTATGATATATATATAAAAAATTATAACGATAAATAATGATTATAATAATCACAATGATTATAATAATACATACTGAATAATAGACCTTTGACATAGTGCATAGTCAGCAACAGTGTTACTCCTGCAAATTATTAATTTATCCTTTGATAAAGCTTCTAGGCGGAGCAAAACGCGTCAGTTTACCTGGTTCATTTACAATTATCTTACCAACGTCAACTCTCTGTGGAAAGGGGGACCCTAGACTGCACACCCTGAAAATATACGTAATGGGAGGTGCTACCTGTGGAGACTATTGTTGCAAACATACAAAAAAAGATTTACAGATGCACAACTCCAACATTACTCATTATGTATAATACATTTTGCAATAGCATTTTGCAAATAATAAGAGGTTTTGGCATAATCATGGCCATGGTTATGGGCCCACCCACCGCGCCCAGGTAACCTCTGAGGGTGGGTCCCTATCCTACTGGGGTTGAAATCCAGAGCGCAGGACACCCCCAAACCAGCCCAGCTGAGCCACCCCAGGGCATCACTCCAATAAGGAAAGGTGAAGTGTAAAAAAGTAGGATAGATAAGAGCAGCAGCTGCTGCATGTAGGGAGGTGAGAAATAAAGATGTGAAATTAATACATATATATCAAACAAACAATGAAAGTGCTAAAAGTGAAAGAAAGGAAAAATGTGTATATAATGCGATGCCCTGAAGCAGCCCAACCAAATCAATCCAGGGGACCCACGCCCCAAAAATCAACCCTTAGCTGCACTGCAGTATAAACATTTTTAGGACTTACCTAGATTGTGCCTCTTGTTAAAGTGCAGTCAAAATGCCAGATCCCTGCTTAAAACCAATTAGGGACAGGTGGGAAGGGGTGCTAGCCTAGATTGAAGGCG
Source organism: Taudactylus pleione (assembly GCA_031769625.1). Lineage (NCBI taxonomy): Eukaryota > Metazoa > Chordata > Amphibia > Anura > Myobatrachidae > Taudactylus > Taudactylus pleione. The sequence continues at coordinate 3,044,986 of JAUIMM010000353.1, forward strand.
TCTCATACCTTCAAGTGTGCATAAAAACACACTAAATAGAATATGTGGAAAGGGGGGCCCTAGACTGCACACCCTGAAAATATACGTAATGGGAGGTGCTACCTGTGGAAACTATTGTTGCAAACATACAAAAAAAGATTTACAGATGCACAACTCCAACATTACTCATTATGTATAATACATTTTGCAATAGCATTTTGCAAATAATAAGAGGTTTTGGCATAATCATGGCCATGGTTATGGGCCCACCCACCGCGCCCAGGTAACCTCTGAGGGTGGGTCCCTAACCTACTGGGGTTGAAATCCAGAGCGCAGGACACCCCCAAACCAGCCCAGCTGAGCCACCCCAGGGCATCACTCCAATAAGGAAAGGTGAAGTGTAAAAAAGTAGGATAGATAAGAGCAGCAGCTGCTGCATGTAGGGAGGTGAGAAATAAAGATGTGAAAATAATACATATATATCAAACAAACAGTGAAAGTGCTAAAAGTGAAAGAAAGGAAAAATGTGTATATAATGCGATGCCCTGAAGCAGCCCAACCAAATCAATCCAGGGGACCCACGCCCCAAAAATCAACCCTTAGCTGTACTGCAGTATAAACATTTTTAGAACTTACCTAGATTGTGCCTCTTGTTAAAGTGCAGTCAAAATGCCAACTCTCTGAAAGAACACTTGATACCCTGGAGACAGCGATTACAACCGAAAAATTGGCTTTTCTACCCCAAGTGACCATCTACTTGGCATGCAGAGGTACATTAAAAGGCTAACATCTAGCCTGGATTCCTATGGTGCCGCTGATCCAGGATCCACCTCACAGGCACGCTTTGGTATAAGTCGGGGAGATCTCCTGCTTCATTATTGGGAGAGACTGTGAGTATCCATTCGGCTGGAATAACTCCTCTTTGGGATAATTATAAGAAGCACAGCCAGCGGAGTGTTTTTATTATAAAAAAATCCCTGCTAAATATTTGGAGATAAGAGATCACCGCACAGCAGGTGCTACTTAAACACACAAACACTTTATGAACGGGTATATTCACAGAGACTTTGCTATTATTGCCTATTCAATATTTCACCAGCTAAATATCCTAAAGGAATAAATACAGCAAGGATTGCTACAATGCTTGTGGAAATTTTCAATTCCAGGATCTAGTATATCAAGTGGATTTTTACCTATATTTTTTAATATCTGTGTCGACACATATTAATAGCTTTGACCACATAGGTGTTGTCAATTATTCTGTTCTATATTGTTAATTTCATTGTTAATTCATATATATGTCATAGTGTTTTATTTATTTGATATAAAGTATCTTTAATATATTCATGGCGTTCTGAGGTTATTTTATGTCATTACAAGGATTGATAAGCGCAACCAAATTTCTGTTTTTTAAATTATTAATCTAGAAGGAAGAACCATTGCAGCTACAGTATGTAGAACATTAGTTATCCAGAAATACAGGGATAAAGGGCGTGGGATACCGGACTATACATAGACAGTTAAATGGTCGGCAATATCTAGATAGACACCAGATGTTAGACAGGCAATAGGTTGACAGGGACAAAAGGTTGACAGGGACAAAAGGTCGACAGGGACAAAAGGTTCACACACTAAATGTCGACATGGAAGATGGTTGACAGGTACAACTGGTCGATAGGGTTAAAAGGTCGGCAATTGAATGGTCGACATACAAATGGTCGACTCCTGTTTTTTTTTTTGTTTAGGGTTAGGCACCTACTGGAGAGTTAGGGTTAGGCACTTACCGGAGGGTAAATGTTAGGCACTAGAAGGGATGGTTAGGATCAGGCACCTACCCCAACAGTTAGGGTTAGGCATCAAAGGGAGGGTTAGGATTAGGGTGAAGTTTAGGGTTAGAAAAAAAATGTGGCAATCATTTGTGTTGCAACCATTTTCACGTTGACCTTTTGACCTTGTTGACAATTTGTACCTGTCGACCTTCTTCTATGTTGACCTTTAGTGTGTCGACCTATTCCTGTCGACCTTTTGTCCCTATATACCTATTGCCTGTCTAACATCTGGTGTGTATCTAGACATTGTCGATCTTTTAACTGACTACCTTTTACACCACACCCAAGAGCATGAAACCCCCATAGTTCTGCTGGCGGTTGATGTGAACGGAAATGTAGATTTTAGGTGTAGCTATTGTATACCCAAATATTTTCAAAAAGTTTGGTTTTAAAACCAGCCATAACCAGTAAAATACTGTAGCTGGTGGCCTGCGAGCAAATGATATTTTAGCAGTAAAAGGAATATGGTTTGTACCCGAGTAGCAGGGCCGAAGCTAGGGTAGTGTGGCCGGTGCCATCGCACAGGGCACCACAGGTCAGGGGGCGCTGTTTGGGCCTGTCAATTTTCTGTTTATTATCATTCTCACTTGTAGTTTCCTCTTATTTCATCACCAGCATCTCCTGGAATCCCCTATCTATTCCCTCGCCCTTCCCCATGAGGCCATTCCCCTTTTTTGGGTGCATTATGTCCCTTTGAAAAATGAGGGCACCAAAAAGTCTAGTTACGGCTCTGCCGAGTAGTATTATATATAATTGCCAGATAGCTATTGCACAGTTCCTATCTCTCTTTGCATGCACAAACGGTATTATTTTTTTTTTTACTACATTCTCCTTCTTCCAACGGATACATTGGCCATGCATCCTTTTCTGGGCTGCAATCCACAATCACCTAACCAGGGAATTTTTGGCAACGGACTATGAACACATCTTGGCATAAATAAATTGCTGCTTAGCTAATTAAAATAATGCAACTCAGCAGCAAACCAAATCGTCTTCACTTGATTTTGTGTTAAACAGCTGCGGGGTTCATCGGTTGCATTAGTAATTTATTTCTGCAAAATAGTTTTAACAGCCCAGAAAACACATCATTCAGTTACTTAAAACAGACTTCTCTTTATGTCTTTGAGATTAATTTACTATGTAAATGTAATGCGTTCTATAAATAACAATTCACATAAGGTGAATAGACGTTTAGCTTTTAGGAAGGATGTTTATGTGTCATGAAAAAGCCTTATGGGTAAATACATTCCTGCATAGGGTAGAGTCAGTCCAAAGTTATAGCAAATAACTTACAACTCAAGATACTTATTAAATGCAAAACTACGAAAAGTTTATTATTTTCTTGACTGTATGAAAATCACAATTGCTCTGATACTTTTTAACGCCATGACATTGTTCTAACCTTTTCTATTTATTTTAAATAATTACTTTGTAATTGTAAATGGTCTATTTATAGTTCAACGCTACTATAATAATACAGTATAGGACAGCGCTCATATTGCATTAATTTGTTCTATTTAAGCAAGGGGCTTATTAATCAATAGGATGCTTGCTCTGATGATCAAAAAAATCCTTGTGGGGCTTTCAGCTCAATTTGATGAAAAAAAGTTTGAAAATAAGTATTATTTTATTTAAATAATAAAGTATTTTTGAAAATTATGTTAATCTGTCATCCTGAAATGGTGAAATCAAATAGGTATTGCAGTGGCAACTCAAGACTGTTAACATAGATTTCATCGGGTTAGGTACGGGATGCCAGCTCTTGGGATTCCGGTGGGTAGATTCCCAATGCCGGCATCTGTCGGTCAGTATCCTAACTCTTCCCCTCTCCCTAACCCTAAACCTAACCTCTCCCTCGCATCCTAAACCTAACCCTCCCCCCAGTGCATAGCCCTAAACCCTAACTCACCCCCTAACCCCAGTACTTAACATCGGGATGCCGAAGGTTGGGATGCCAGCACCGGGATTCTGACAGGTGTCTGGTTTCCAGCGCGGGCATTCTAATTGCCGGCATCCCGACTGTCAGTATTATGACCGCATTACACCGATTTCATCAAGTGTAACCACTATGTGATGCAATACAGTATACAGAGGCCATACAGCATTTTGCCTGCCACTTCGTGTCATCATGGGCACTATTTTTATTGTGCGGTATGCAATGATTGACATCTCTACAGCAATACCGCTGCTAGAAAAATTCCTATGTTATATTTCTATACATCTGGGACTTTCCATTCAATATTTATACAATTTCATACCTACCAAAACATTTTGCAGAGTTATTTCAGGACTCCTCGTGCGCATCTGGCATGCGGGTCCAAAAAGTGGGCATGGCCTCATGTGAGGGTCGTGGCCTTGCAGAACCCCCAGCCCCCCATTGTCATCACTCTGGGGGCGTGCTTAGCACTCCTGGAGATGCTGGGCTGCCCTCCGGCTCTCCTTGGACTGTGAACAGATGCACAACATCTATTCACCCCCAACTTTCCCTCCCTCATGTGACACTGCAGCCCTTTGGGTAGGACGGCAAGACAGTCCCTGACTGGGTAGGACTGTCCCGCTGAACTGTACTGTATCTACATATTTAGCTATGTACTTAACCAGATATTGCTACATATTTATTTACATATTTTGGAACAAGATACCACCTATAAATCCCAGATTAAAAGAGAGCAAGTGAAATGCAAACTCTATGCATGGACGAGGATACACATTTATTTCTGTGAACTCTATGCAGGAGTAATCTGTATTCATCCCAGTGTCAAGACCTACACAAAATTAAGTTTATTTTTTATTTTTTTTTTACAATATCCATATTAGACTGAGCATCCAGACCTTTACTTGTGTAGCTAGCATCACGCTATCAGGTTCACCCCTCAGTCTTTAAAGATAGGATAAATTACTTTAAATAAGAATTTACAACCAAGTTTGGAATATTCCTCTTGTGGTACATTACATTGTGTTTTAAATCTTACTGTATTAATGGTAAACTTCCAAAACAATATTTGAAGTACTTGTCTCAGGAGCTTGTGAAAAAGGATTTTAGGAGAGATAAACATGTCAGGCTCCGCAGATTGTAGTATATTGCACAAGCTCTCCAAGTGTCTAAACAATAGAAAATAAATGGTAACTGCAAAGTAACAATATAAATGCAAAAGCCGTAAGAATTTCTTTTATCATATATATTTGGAAAAGTAACCGCATGTTAGTGCGTAGGTGCTGGACTTACAGTACCTATTGTTTTTTCAACTCTCTGGAACCCTGATCCTCTGCAGTGCCCCTACCCTTCCCAGTGCTCAATTACTCTGCAATCACCATATTAAATCAGTAAACTGTATATTTAAAGTAATGCACAATTCTACCATGCTTACCCTGAAATAATAAACATATACTGCCCAATGTAATTATAACACCTAATTCATTAAAAAATACTATTATATTTAATGAAAATTAGAAAATTCTTAATTGGAATGAAGAGCGCAGACAGGCTCACTAATCACCTAAGAGGGGGAGATGTATCAAGCCGTGGAGAGAGATAAAGTACCAACCAATCAGCTCCTGACTGTCATATCTCAAATAATCTGGGCGAATATCCTCATCATCATTCCCCACAGCTGCGTCACTCGCACTGCCAAGAACACCAGCCAATAAATCCCCCCCCCCCCACACACTACATACACACACCTACATGGACACATACAGACACACGCACACATATACCAGGTTGTGGCTGAATGGAAACTCGCAAACAGAAAAAGTAAAGAGGGCCGAATAGTAAATCGTTGCTGGCACCCTAATCCTGGCTTTATGTTGACAGCTCACAAATCCGGGTCTGCGTCCCTTAAGAAAGTATGCTGGACATTCAATACTTGGCACAACACAATAGTAGACATTGCGGTTGTTTTAAAAACAGGGACTTAAAATTTCAAAGATCTCAGACATTTCTGCTGGTAAAAGCTAGAGCTAATGCTAATTAAATGAAAACAAAGATGACAGGCAATTCATCAGACGATGAATACATATTTGCTCTTGACATATTTCATGCCAGAAAAGTTTAACTTAGAATTGGAGATTCGGTGTTACAAATACTTATTGAGTCAGGGGCCACCTGTAATATAATTGCAGAACATCCTTGACAGTGTTTGAAAGACTAAAATGAAACATATTCAGCAGTCATACATCCCACACATACCATTAGAAGAGAACACAAAAGTTGTGTATTGAAAACATACATTCTCCTGTCTCCTTGGAAATTGAAGCTTATTAGAGTGAGCACTACTGTACCTGTACATTTCTAATATAAATTTAAGAAGGCTGTTTACAGTATGGGGTCACAGTTTTTACTCAGCGTCTATTGTGGGCGCTGGGTACAGGATCCTTGTTTGGGAATTTGTAGTTAGGGCACCAATAATACACTTTGGGCTCAATCCAATTAGGTGCGAATTGCAAGTAGCGAGTTTGTTTCTTTAAACTCGCACACTTCGCCACGAAGCGCGCTCCCAAGAATTCTCCAATCCAAATAAAAATGCCTATTCGCACTACTCGCAGCGGAATTGACTGCCAAATGACATTTGCGAGAAATGCATTTAAATGTGGGAAGACCATCCAGGGACCCCCTAAATGGATAATTTAATTAGCAGGACTGTATGGACGGCTGTTTGTGGCCATTAGGAAGGTAATGTAGGTTGTTAAATGGTGTCAAATGGCTGATTTGTGCTTCTTTTTTATAAATGCAAGAAAATGATAAAAAAACAAACTTTTTTTGTTTCATCCCAAATGAATTAAACGAAAAATGCTAAAAAAAAAGTGGGAAAAAGGGTGATTTTGGGGTACTTTGAGGGCACCTTGAAAAATGGAAAAAAAATTATAAAAATAATTATTTTTCAACTAAAAAATTATTGTAATTAAATTTGGGGTGCCTAAACTAATGAAAAGGTTGGTTTTGTGTTAATTTGAGGCCTTTTTTTTTAACTCAAAAAATGACATGTAGTTATTGGACTAAATAAGCTAATTAGAAACTTCCAATTGCCTAATTGGTCATTAGGGGGGGTGTCCAAGGAGTTCCGCACAGTCTCCCCACATTAAACCTTACTATAAAGATTTTTCTTTCCATCTCTCACCCTCAGGGAGGTGCGAGTGGAAAGTTACGAATTCAGTCTGACTGATCAGTGCGAGTTGCTAACTGGATTGCAAAATGTATTCGCTAATCGCAACACGCACCTCGCATCCCGCAATTCGCACCTAATAGGATTGATCCCTATGTAGACAAATGTAATTGGACACCCTAGTGCAAGCGAAATGGTCCCATACCATTGCACACGAGTTCCAAATGGCCACTAATGTGGTGGTTTCGACAAGAACACTTCATAGGGGGACAAGGACACACTTATAGTATGCCTAAATCGCCAGGTGTGAAGAAACATGTTAGCAGTCCTGTGACACCCACTGACTTGGGATTTATCGATTTAACTGGTAATAAGCATAGGGTTGTAGCCTATGACTCATTGGAACATTCCCCGTCACAAACATCCCCGCCGGTTCCACCTGCCCTGAGACTCTGGTTTTAATTGAGATGTCCTGGCTAAAAGTAATCCTTAAGGACATACAGTACACATAGCCTGCAGCGATTACAACTGGCCGGTGTGGTCCACTTGCAGACGTGGCTGGAAAACAATATCTACAGCCAGATTGGTTACCGCCTCAGCACCTACTCTAGTTATACAGACGGCTGCATGAAGAAGGCATCTTTAGAATCGACCAGCGGGTGAGTTTTAATTACGGATTTTACATTTACTCCATGGAGCCTATGCTGAATGATCCTTTAATCTCTCGTTGATTATCCCAATGGTATTTTCAGCACTCGAGTGACTGTGTCTCCGGCTCTTTATTGGTATATTCCTAGCCAGGGAATCACTTTTTGAAAATATCACGTGGCTGGAGACTTCCAATACTGGATTAATCAATATAACTATAGAGACTGTTGTGATTGACACTAATTATCGATCTCCAAGAGAGAGTTATCTAAATAACTTCCCAACTGCAGCTAACAGAAGATACCATAGTAACAACTATCACTATACTTTGTTGCTAACCTATCTATACATGATTTATTAAGGTTTATTGTGCATCTTATGCTTATGAAATGTTTTTTATCCAAGTGGGTGTGATTTATAACAATTATTTTTTAAATATTTATATTATAGATTTTTTTCATAATAATTTCCCCCCCCTTTTAATTTTTTTGGGCCATACAGAATCTGTTTCTAATTGTTTTCAGTTTTTATATGCTTTTCTAATTTAAATTTATGATTCTTTATTATTATTTTTATGGTCTCTTTGCAATTTGCTATAATATTATTTATAGTTCAAACATACTGAGACCGAGCTCTGCTGTACAAATTATTCTCTAGATTCTTCTTGTCTATAGGTGGTAGCAGCCATCTTTCAGCAGCTGCTTGTCATTTTGTTTATTTTGCCCAGCGCTTGGGTTAAGTGATTATTTAACTTCATAGGGAGGCCCATGTACTTGCAGTTATACGGAAACAATAAATGTTTTTATCAGGACGACAATGCCAACTGTCATGTTTCCAGGGTGACGCTGGACTGGTATACAGAAAATTAGGTAACTCGGATGGGCTTTCCAGCTCAGAGTCCAGATCTTAACCCCAATGAGAACCTCTGGGGTGAATTGAACCGATGGGTGTGTTCTAGGCCGACTCGACCTTCTTCATTGTCACAGTTGGTCACTGTACTTAAGGTGGAATGGCTATACATACCGCCTACTGTTCTCCAGGAGCTTGGGACAGTTTGCCAAGAAGGGTGTCTGCAGTAATCACTGCACATGGTGGACCTACAAAGTACTGATGTCAATAAAATGTCATTGATCTATTTGCTGTCAGTGTCCACTTACATTTGTCTACATAATGTACCTTTTAATCAGAGCATAGCAACACATAATAAAACTGGATCACACCTGTTGTCTACACGGAGTGGAGTAGTCATTGTGTGAACTGAATTCAGGAATATGCTTCATGAATAATGGTTGTTAAGTATCCGTTATGTCACTACTTTCTATCAACATTATAGGTTACATTTTCATGTACTTTGCATCAGTGATACAAAAAATTGTATCATCCACTGGGCCAAACATTACTAAGGGCTGCAGCTACACATTTTTGGGCCCCATAGCATTATGTTGTAAGAACCCTCATGTACCTTAACATTTATGACTCACAATTCACTCATGCAGTGAATCAATATCAACAAAGCTTTTAAAAAAAGAGTACACTTAGCACCATTCCCTTCCAACGAAGGTTGACATAATAAGGTCGCAAAAAAAAAAAAACAGCACTGTTATGCTGGTGTTAGCATTATACCTTGTATTACTTTATCTTGTTGGTCTGAAGACTATGGGGCCTATTCATCATCACTTAATGTTTACAAAAGCCGGTGAAAATTTTTACAATTGCAGGTGAAAATGTTCATTAAGTGTTGTTCATCAAGAAAGTAAAGCAGGAGATATCACAGATATCTCCTGCTTATCTTCCTCTTGCGGAATGGCCCGCTGTCCCCATACACTAGTATGGGGACAGAATCTATATTTTTTTTCGGAGCTTGATTGCGGTAGCATTCGCCATCTTCAGATGGCGTTTGCTACCGCTCCATGCTCCTTCCCTATAAGAAGGAGTCCTGGTCGCAAAGAGGGATCCCTCCGCCCCTGTCCGGCTCTTTCCAGGCTCTTGTGCACATGCTAGACCTGTTCTCGGGACCAGTGAAAAGATACACCACTCCGAAAGGTGCAGTGAAGCCGCTCGCTGTGGCCGCTGATTTTTGGATCAGCTGTCTTAGCGCCGGAGCAATGATGAATTCCTCCGGAGTCCACGGTGAGTGAGTGTGTTAATTATCAGTGTCCGTTCGGACCCCGATAATTAACATCATGAACAGGCCCTTATGTGGAGCACACTACTTTTGCTATATGTTTATGTCAGCAATCTTGTTCTGCATTGATGATATATTCAGAAATTGTACTAAACTTTTCCACTATGAATTAAACTGATGTCTATAAATCTCACTACCATTTGCTTCAAAAAGAAAAAAAAAAAATTATATATATATATATATATATATATATATAGAGAGAGAGAGAGAGAGAGAGAGAGAGAGTATATATTAAAAAAAGAAATCTCTAGACTCACTAACCACTTTATTGACAGATCTATTTAATTCCATAGTTCATAACTTCATAGATTTGGTGAGATCATACCCAGGTTTGCTCTCGAGCCAACAAGCCTTTGATAATACTGTATCAGAAGATCAATTAACTTGTTACAAGTACTGTTGCTACTCTTGAATTCCACTTGTCCAGGTGCTGGCTCTGGAACTCAAGTAGGAGTTCCATCAGATCTCTTGGTCCTTTTGCTGAAATTCTCCTTCCCTTCGACTTCAGGGTGAGTTCTTAAAGTGAATCAGTGCTCTTTATGAAAACCCCTCTTGCACCATGGATGATGTTTTCTTCACTTACCTTTGATAGATTTGACATTTTAACGAGCACTCTGTATTGTTTCAATCAAGATTTTTTTTATCATCGATTGATGCAACAAGGGCCACATTTAACACAACACAAACACAGCAAAAGGGGCAGAGGGGTGGGTACATTTTCTTCAGGTAAAGAAACCTAACTTAGCCCAACCCACCATTTTATATGACACCATCTAAATCCCTCCCCCAAAACTGCTCATAGGCTACAGAAGGCTACAATATAATACATTATTAATCCTTCCTACCCCAGACCTTATCTAACCAAGGTCAAAACCAATGAGGTTTAATTCCTTAATGCCTACATGTCCCTTGTCCCTCTTACCATTGGCTTAGGTATCATCAGCGGTTGCTGTGTTATCACAGCAGTAACTTTTTTATGCATAGGGTAAAAAAAAACAAGTCTCAATTGCCGGCAACAACTTCTGTATTTGCCAGCTAAAGGGCTGTTTTGCCCTTTGATAAATCTGCCCCTTGGAGAGATGCTGAAATTCATGTACAATTCTGATATGTTATCTGCACCCAGGAGCTTTTTTCAAAGGTCAAATTAAATGATTGAGTGCAGAGACCAGTTTATCTATTTTCTTCACAATTATACAATGAGGTCCAGGGGCATTCTGTAATAGCCTATGAGATACAGAGACGGGAATGATTCTGGTGAGTTAGGCCATCTTTTTAATGCCGAAAAAAGTGTAAAAGACAAAACCAGTTTGGTTTTGCCTTTTAATTTATCACCACTTTAAGAACACGGACACACTCACCGGAAACGCGACCGTGCCTCCAACTCACAGGATGTTAAATAAGCCCCTTACAGTTTGTGTATGTTATTGCTTGATTTTTAGTCAGGTAATACAATTTGTGGGGCACTTCCTGTTTTAGGGTTCCAGCACATTGTCACTCTGACACAATATAAGAAAATATCGAGACCACTATTACTGGCTGTAGTTTTTTTCATATCAAGTTAACTTTTTTTGCAGTACAGTATGTTAAAGTTTTTCCTTTCTTTCTGCATATTTCATATCAATAGCCAAACTGCATTTCTAATTGCTGAATTTAATTATCCATCTGTTACTTTCTGTAACTGCACTAGTATGTTAGAACATCCTTCGATATCATTATTTGCATTTCCAAAAAAAAAAAAAATAATAAAAAAAAAATATATGTAGCACAATTCTCTCAGGGCAAACAAGAACAGACCGTTCTGCCATAGTAGAAAATTGTAAGCGCTGTATTATCAGTTATGAACATAACACGCTATAACAGTCACCATAATATGTAACAGTTATCAGTGAGCAATACAAATGTTAAAATGACAGCGGATTGAAATCTTTTCATATAATGAAGAGGAAAGAAAGATAATCTCCGGCAAAGTACGTGTAGATAAAGACATATTGGAAGTTGCCAAGAATAAAACAAATTGTGGTGACCCAGATGAGTAGATATGGAAAAAAAACCTGAGGATTTATAAAAAACATTGTTGCTTACAATGCTGAGATTTAAGTGTAAATATTACAGGCAGCCATTTCATCAGATGGGAAGATACAGAGAACGCACTAAAATGGAGAATGTGAGCTTACTGATTTAACATATAAAGAGGTTGATGCTGAGATGAATGTTTTCCATTTGCTGAGAATATCTTATATAAATTTCTACTGGACATGCTAAGAAAGTAAACGCACACAAGAACGGATGGTGCCAAGTCATATGAATTTCGATCACATCTATGCCCGATGAGGTGGAACTGGGTTGTGATTAGAGATGTGCGCCGAGCTGGCCCTAGCTAATTTGGTGCCCTAGGCAAAATTTTGACTGGTGCCCCCTAGCAGATATCAAGCCTCCCTCCCGCCCGCTCCCCCCCCACCCGCAGTAATGATAAAATCCCTCGCAGCCAGGGGGAGAGGGCGGTGATGCGATTCGCTCTGAATCGCATTATTGTGGCCCCGCCCCTACTTCACAAAGCTGAAATTAACATTTAAAATGTGTGATGTCTCTATTTGTTTAATGTCACAGTACATACACATACTCCATAATACGCATGCAGTGACACAGTACATACATATGTATCTTTAACTGAGAACAGGGACATTCTTGGTGCTGGAGAAGCCTCTGAGTATGGGGACCAGATAAGTCCTTGCAGCAGTCCAACAGGACCAGGAAAAGTCATATCTGTAGAACCTCATGGCTCATTGTCCTGCAGCTGGCACTAGAGGCTCTGCACCTACCATACAGCACACACAGTGCACATTATTATTATAGCACATGACAGAGAGCCCTCCTCTGCACCCTGGCATAGGACTACAGTAATGTCAGCCATAGAAGTACAACTAAATGGGAATTCAGGCAGATTTTGGAACATGGTGCATGTGTAGGTGAGTGTTCCTTCCTTGCAGAATTCTCTTATCTCCCCCCTGCCCATATATAAAGCTGTCACTGTCAATACATTTAACCCCCTCTGCACCCCCTTAGAGTGCAGTTCTATTAACCCACCTTGCACTGTGTGGTCTTTCCAGACCGACATACATAACAGACCTCTGACATCCTGCACACAGCCCCCTATTCTCATACAGGACAATATAAGTTGTTGCTGGTACCTGTATAATGTAAGTTGTTGCTGGTTGCAACAGCTGGCACAGTGACTGAAATGCATGCCCATTTCCCCAGGTAGTGAGGGGGTAAATGGGGGCAGTGGATACACTGCATCACAAAAGCAGAAGCAGCAGCAGCAGTTTCCCCAACAGTACTGCACTCCACTCACTGTTTAGTCGGGGAGCTGTAGCCAGACACTGCTGGGGGGCCAACTAGGGGTTTGCTGAAGAACAATGCACTTCCTTGTAAGTTGCATGAATCCTGAAGAGTACAGAGAGGAGGAATTACCCTCAACACCCCCCTCCACTGGCCTCAGAGAGCTGAGCTCCTATCAATCTCTGCAGCAGTGGAGCAGAGCCATGGAATGCCTCCAGGAATTCCAGATGCCCTAGGCATCTGCTCAGAATGCCTATGCCTAGGGCCGGCTCTGAATGTGCGGTTCGGTTCTCCAGAAATCCAAATCCACCAGAATTTTGTGAAACTGGTCAGATCTGAGTTGTGTTTCTGTTCTCTGAGATCCAGACAAATCCAAGCCGCAGTTCTGATCTTCCTGCAGTTTGAAATTCAGATGTTAATTCTGAATTTCGGGTTTGGATTGCAAAAATGACAAGATTTTCGCTGCTTTTAAAAACTTTTTATCATTTATTTAATTTTCTAGTTGTGATGGGATGGTCTCACTTAGGCAAAGCTCAGTGAGAGTTCATTATGCTAAATTTGACTCATGAGGACATGGATGCAAGCGAAAATAAGAATTTTGGAAGTGTATCTTTTGATCCTAGTATAGTCTAGAACACTGGTGATGATACCGGTGCAGATCAAGATGCATACAGCTCAGCATATGGATGAATATATGCATTTTTTTCATGCAAGTTTCTTTTGAACAATGCACGTCCAACTTACATCCAACTCTGCTTCACATACCCAATGTGTATATTTATATTTTACACAGCTTTCAGTCTCTTCTACCTTGCATATCCTGTGATGAAGCAGGTGTTTTGGTAGCACAAAATTAGTAAAAATACAATAACCCTTCCCAATTTATAACAGCAATCTGTAATGTACATTTTGCGGCAGATTCATTTAGGCGCGAGGTTTACTGCTCTGCAGCTAATTGTATGTGCTGCCTGAATTAATTAGCTATGGGAACCCAGCTTGCTAAGCCCCAGAGAGTGGATTTGTCCTCGCAGCCTCAGAAACTACAAGGAAAAAATCTCTGTCTTTGGACACAGCATCAAAGCTAAAATACGCTAATGCTAAAATAAGTCTATGTTTACACAGAATGGGCGATGGAATGCCTCTGCCGGGACCAGGAAATCTGCGTCGGAAGACACAGAGCCTAGCCTAGCTACTCCCACAAAATGGAGACGACACCTCCATTTTGGAGAATGGACCTCATCCCCACCCATTCCCCATCCTCAAATGGCCGTTGCCTATCAATCAGGCTGCGGTGTCCAGGGCACTGTGTCTGTGGTCATAGTAGCATCACAGAACTGTAGCCCTGGTAAATGTGCATTCCACCTGCCCTCAGACTTGTATGCAAACCATCAGGTTGTAAGTTTGAATCAGGTCTATGGTCTGCTCATATTGCTATGGCATGACAAGAGATTACAAAGCAAGAGATTTTAGGTTTATTGTATGTATGTATTGTAGTGCCAATTGTATCTAAAATGTATCACACTATCATATATTATTTTAATTTGCCTACATATCGCCGGAGTTCCCATAAGCATTCCTGGTAAATAAAGTACATTATTCATTATTGATATAATTTATGTCTGTGCTTTTCTGTTGGTGCCCAGGGTGTACTGCCATCGTCTCCACAATATTATCAGTTAAACACAACCATATTGCTCAGCAAGGATAATTAGCCAACATGAACTGAATGAGGAGAGCGTACAGAACTAGGAAATTATGAGAACAAACAGCCGGTCACGTTCTGCTGCAGTACCATTGTTTCCCTGCTGGTGCTGCTCTCTCCACTGATGCTACTCCGCAATGTTCTAGCCAGTCTGGTACCATATGCTGGTTGTTGATCCTGCAAGTCCTATAAGACTGTGTTAATTACCTGATCCAGCAGCTGTGGGCTGAACCTGTGACTATTTTATTTAAACCTGCTCCTCAGTGCCTTCCGGGCCAGATTATTGAGACAGATTCCTGTACTTCTGGTTACTCTTTCATCCTACTGTATTCTGTACCTTGAGCTCCTGGTCTCCCTGTGTAACCAGGGTATGGCTCTTCCAAAAGCTTGCACCTTGGCTCTAGGTTCTGTTCAACATTCAGCTTCAGTACTATCCAGAGACCCTGCTCAGTACTGCTCAACAGCACTCAGCTCCATTGCTATCCAGAAAATCTGCTCAATATTACTCACAGTATTCAGCTCCAACACTATCCAGAAAACCTGATCCAGTACTGCTTTACAGTATTCTGCTCTAGTGCTACTCAGTAAACCTGCTTCAGTATCACCACCTGTTTCTGGACATTACAGCGCTGAATTATCTTGTTGCTTTATTTTTTCCTGTGTCGCACCATGCTACTTCCAGACAGCACAGTATTGTGTTATCAGCACCTGTTTCTGGATGTATACCTGAGTCTCCCATATCCAAAATGCTTGGGACCAGGGGTATTTTCGATATCGGAATATTCCGTATTTTGGAATATGTGCATACCATCATGAGATATCTTGGGAATGGAACCCAACTCTAAATACAGAATGTATTTATGTTTAATATACACCTTATACACACAGCCTATAAGTCATTTTATACAATATTTTTAATAATGTTGTGCCCTAACCAAAGTTTGTGTACATTGAACCATCAAAAAGCAAAGGTTTCACTATCTCAGTCATGCTAAAAATATTCTATATTCCGGAATATTTGGATATTGGAGACTCAACCTGTATGTGTATATTTGTGTGTGTGTATATATATATATATATATATATATATAAATCCGATGGGGAACCGCACACACTTTGTACAGGTAAGTATTTCAAAATATGGGTGCTGTAATTCCACGATAGAACAATATATAAAATTTCAGTTTCAAGGAAACGGAAATAAAAGACCAGCACACCTCCTTTACTGCATACTGTCACCAGGCTGTTGCTAAGTACTGTATACACGATGCCATTTTCTGCATTCATGTTATGCATATCTGACAATTTTGTTAATCCTCAAACTGGCTGCTGCTAAAGTATACATGTGCCTCAGTATATTTGTGACATGCATTCCTTAATGGACTTATACATGGCTGTATTTTTAATACAACGATTTTGACTACTTTTTGCATTAAGGTGGTGTACTGGACTTTTATTTCCGTTCACTTAAAACTGAAATTGTATATGTATATATGCATTCTGAGTATCCATTCCTGGACTGTTTCCATTACTGGTTCCTTTGTATCCTGTTTATTCAGCCTTCTTCCATTCTTGCGTTAGTTTCAGCTTTTTCCTGCACTACGCCATGGGCCACATGTAATGGGGTGAGAGTTTAGAAATGTGAGAGTTTAGCAGTAAGTTTTCACATTGGTCAGTTTTATCTTCAAAATGGGAAAACATCTGGATGAGAGTTTAAATCGTGAGAGTTTTATGAGTCTAACAAACATGGGAGTTTGCCTGTTCTCGGACTCTATTACATTGTCCGAGTATTAAAAGTGTCAGAGTTTACTGCTAAACTGTCACATTTTCTAAATTCTCACCCTATTACATTTTTACATTTGGTCCCATGTATGTAATAAAGATCATTGTTCACCTATACCATAGTGCTAGTATTATTTGTGGCAAGCCGTGACATAGCCATTGTTACCGTAACCACAATAATACACTGATAACATAAAGAATGGCAGGGAGGGATTTCCAACAAACAAGAGGAAGAGATTTCAGTTAGCAGTCACTAAAAAACCTCCTAAACCAGTGCCGGAATAAGCCAGCTCTGCATCTTGTGCCAGCCCTGCCCCTCGACCTGTGGCGTCATTACGTCATGCCCAGGGGGCGGGCCGCTGACACCACTGCCCACTAGGGGACAGGGCTGCTGACAATGCTACCAGCTCCGGTAAGCAGCACTGCCCCCAGCACCCTAAGGATTCTACAGGAGGTTCTTATAGGGCAGGAACAGAGCAGCTGCCCGATGTTCCCGGCAGCAACACTCGCTGATATTATGGACTGCTATCTATCACCTGACACGGAATCGGTATGAAATTCCCAGCAGAGGCAGCCCGACAGATGAACAGATCCCGGCAGCGGCAACCCGACAGAGCTGGAAATCCCGTTCATCCTCCGGTAAGTAATAACTAACCTAACCCCCCTAACCCTGCTTAGGGGTGCCTAACCTCCCCCCCAAGTGCCTAACCCTAATCCCCCCCTGTAAGTGCCTAACCCTAACCCCCCCATTCCCCGCTGCCTAAACCTAAGTCTCTTGGGGGGTGCCTAACCCTAAGTCCCCCTCGGGGGTGCCTAACCCTATCCCTCCCTTCCCCTAGCCTAACCCTAACCTTCCCGGGGGGATGCCTGACCCTAAGTCCCCCCCGGGTGCGCTAAACCTAACCCTCACCCCCTGCGGCTGTCCGCTCGCGGCGCCCGGCATCCCTTCGATCGGGATGCCGGGTGTCTGTCTCCCGGCATCGGGAAAATGACAGGCGTCTAGATATAGACGCCTGTCATTTAACCCACACCGGGATAAAGCAATCGGGAAGCCGGCTGTCGGGATCACGTCAGCTGGTTTCCCGATTGCATCCCCCTGACACTATTTGTGTGTAAAAGGGTAACAATCAAACTCTTAAAGGGAACCTGCTCAATAAACCTTGTGGTTTAATTTTGCCCAGGCTTATTCAGCCCTAGGCACCAACTCTGTGTATGAGGCTACTCAGTGAGGCCCTGAGGCTTTTACATTGTCTTGTTACTCATTAGTAACATCTAATATGCTTTTAATTTGCAGTAGTGGGTGTATTATCCAGTATTGTAATTTCTTGAAATAACATGTAAATAGTGAGTTTTCATGTCACAATATTAATTGGTCACCTCGGTTCAGTGAGATCGTAATACATAAAATGTTGCACACTAAATACCAAGTCACATTTACCAGGTAAATTAATGTAAATACAACAGTAATGTAAAAACATAATTTAAATACTAATTATATTCAATTAAATGCTGATATTTGTTGCCTTCCCTTAAAAATTAAAAATTTTCCTGCCACGGGGTGATGGCTAATATTTAATACACTTTGCAACTAGATTGCAGCAGCCACACTTATAATAGTAACAGTGGGAGAGATAAAGACGCAGTTAGTCAATCAGAAGCAGCGGCTGCTGATCGTTATCATTATCATCAGTGCGTATTTTGCACCAGGAGCACCCGCAAGTTATATGCCTCCTTCTCTATGGTGGTCTGTGTGAGATGCTTCTGCATGAGCACTCTCTCTCTGTACTGGCCAATGATTATACCCTCCTTCATGCATCCGTTCTACCTCTCTAAGGGGTCTAGTTACTAAGCAGTGTTAGGAGACAGAGTGAAAAGTGATAAGTCAGTGATAAGGTGCCAGCCAATCAGCTCCCAACTGTCATTTTTCAAACACAGCCTGTGAGATGGCATTTGGGAACTGATTGGCTGGCACCTTATCACTTTCTTATCACTTTTCACTCTGTCTCCTAACACTGCTTAGTAACTAGACCCCTAAATGCAAGAAGGCACAACTGCAAAATGTGTCCAACTCTAAAGAGATGTAGATGCATAAGAAGCCTTGAGCATGTACTGTACTATAGCACTGGGGAACAAAAAATGTTTTTTTTTCTTGCCAAGGATTTAAGATCGGTGTGAGAGTACTCGCAGGTCCTATTTCTAGTCTAGGCTGCTTTACTTAACAGAATCCACTTAGTTTTGCTTTTTTAACAACTACCCTTTTTTTACAATAACAAGAATTTGTTTTATTTGTGATAACGTAGCTGGTAGTCACATTTGAGACACATAACACATTCAAATCTCCTCACTAATGCTGAGAGGAGGCGTGGCAGTGCACTGCTGAGCCTGCTGGGACATCCTCAGACCACAGCCACGCCTCCTCCCAGCATACAGAGAGGAGCAACACATAACACATTCATATCTCCTCACTAACGCTGGGAGGAGGCGTGGCCATGCACTGCTGAGCTTGCTGGGACATCCTCAGACCACTGCCACGCCTCCTCCCAGCATACAGAGAGGAGCAATGGAGAGGACCGAGTGACGTAGTTAGCACACCTCCCGTTCCTTTGTTCCGCCCTCTCGCTGTCCCACCACAACCAATTTCCCCCCGTTTGGGCTTGTTTTGTTCAGTACGTCCTTGGCTTTTGTTGGGAGTTAGCACTGAATGTGTGAGACAAAACGTTTTTGCCGTAAAAATGAGTTCTTCTCGTTCTGATGTTTATTGTTATATTTGTGGCAAATATAGTGTAGCAAAAGAAAGAAACAATATAACTGTATGCGTAAAAGAAGCGTATCAGGCTTATTTTGGACGTCACATAAGTCAGCAAGACCAGATTTGGGTGCCTTCTAAAGTTTGTAAAACCTGCGTGGAATCACTCTGCAATTGGACTAAAGGTGATCGAAAAGGACTTAATTTCGGCATACCTATGATGTGGTGTGAGCCAAAAGATCACTTGAGTGACAGTTATTTTTGTGCTGTAAATGTGAAGGGTATGAATCCATTTAAGAAACGCAAATGGGAATACGAAGGTATGAATTCTGCAAAACAACCGATACCACATAGCGAAGATTTACCTGTACCATCATTCAGTTCTTTGTGCAAAGTTGAATGTGATGATGTGGAAATGTTCATTTCATCCAGTGCAAGTGACAACACAGATGAAAGTGAGTATGAAGAAAGTTCCTCTACTCCAAACAAATTTTCTCAAAAGGAACTAAACGATTTCATTTGTGACTTGAATTTATCGAAAAAAGGAGCTGAGGTTTTAGCATCCAAACTTCAAGAAAAGCACTGACTTGAGCCGGATGTTACTATACTGTTGGAGTCTGCAGAGGGACTGCCCGCAACAAGAATACAAAAGAAAATCCTAAAAAAAATGGTTCTCATAGCTTCCTGACACTTATGTATGTATGTAATTTTGCTGAGTCTTTTTATAACATTTTACGAATCAAATGTAATCAGAATAACAAAAAAATATTTTTAACTATTTTTAACATTGTTTAATTTCATTTTTCATAAATATTAAAGACATATGTATATCTCAAAAACTAGAGCCAATTGAAAAACAAAATGAATCGAAATCGATACTTAAATCCCTGGCAACAGATTGACTGTTCCCCAGTGTAGGCAGTCCAAAAGAAGAGCAATTTACACATAATGTGCACCGATGCCCAACTCAACACCAGTCCCTTAATATATGCTAATTTAATATAAAGGAGTTAATCAATTGAGGTTTATTAATGAGTGAACTTTTACATAAAATTCTTTTTATAAAAATGGATTTACAACACCCTGGACATCATCATTATCATCATTCTGTATATGTATGAACCTGCTCTTTAGCAGTTGCAAAAGATACGGCTCCTAACAGGCATATATGTGCATGCTGGCCTCCCTTATATACATTTGCATGAGAATGCCTTTACTGTTCTCAGCCTATGTTTGTTAGCTCCCCGCCCCCCTTCCTCTGCTGTTCTGCCTTTATGATCATATATCCATGTGTTGTTTTCATTGGATGCTCAGTGCAAACTTGTGAAGTCTATTCTACACAAACTTGCTTGTGCCCCATTCTGCTTAAGCCCTATAGTTAGAACCGGATCCGGTCATATGGTCAACATTTATCATGTCAACATTCATAATGCCGACACCACAATGTTGACGCTATAATGACAACAAGGTTTATATGTTGACAGGAGCCAAGTCAATATCCTCAGGATGTCGACATATTCACAATGTCAACATCTGAAATGAGAATGCTGACAGAGGGGAGGATAGGGTTAGGCTGCAGGAGGGAGGGGGGTTAAGGTTAGGCCCTAAGGTAAGAGTTAGGGGTGGGTTTTATAGTTAGGGATAGGGGGAAGAATACTCACTAGTACATTGCTGCTCAGATGTCTTCATCAGAACTGCTGGTCACATGTCTGCCGAGACCTGGAAGACACAGCTGAAGACACCTATGTGGCTGGAACCAGCTAAGACTCCACTAGAGCACTAGGGATAGTTAGTCTGCATGCAACATGTCTACATGTTGACATTTTAACCATGTCAACATGATGCATGTCGACATAGCTGTCGACTAAACATATCAGACCAATTAGAACCCATGTTAGGACCACACCCTCCCCATCCCTTCAGCCCCAGCAAGACACAGCCGCCATCAAAAGTGTAGTGTGGCTGATTTCAAGAAGATCTCCAAAATATGCCCCTTTGTTCTTGATGCCCAATCTGTCCATGTGGAATAGTGGACATCTAAATTAGCAAAAGTTAGCATAAAAGGAATACAGAACATGCATGTGCTTTCTTATCCCCCCAGTACAATCCAGTCACAAAGAGTGTTTCGTCCAGCCAGTGCAATAGTATCAGCAACCAGTGCGGAACAAATAGCTTTAATGGGAATTTAGAATTACTGCCTCCCCCCCCCCCCACAAACACCCCAAAAAAACAAAATCTTGTCAATGCAGAAGAAAAAAAATCTATTGAAATTATTAATAAACATGAAAGAATTATTCACATGAACATATCCAGTGGATAGATCAGAATGGCATCTGAAGTGGTATCTGCTACCACTTCTGTACCAAGAATTGGCCTAGGAAACGGTGATGAACGTGATCGGTGTTGCTTCTATAATTTTTTTCACCTCTGCGATGCTCATTGTTCGGTTCTCCAGAATTCAGAATCCACCCACATTTTATGAATACGGACTGATCCTGACAGTTTTGAGTCGCGGTTCTGATCTTCCCACAGATTGGAATTCAGATTTTAAATCTGAATTTAGGGTTTTGGATTGCAAAAATTTCATGATTTTAGCTATTTTTAAAAACGTTTTTATCAATTTAAAAAAAAAACACTTCAGGGTAGTTTTGTAGAACCAAATCCAAAACATGTATATGAATTAGGGGTGTGCACCGGCCACTTTTTGTGTTTTGGTTTTGGATCTGGATCTTTCTTTGTGTTTTGGATCTGGATTGGTTTTGCCAAAACCACCCTTCCGTGTTTTGGGTTCTGGGTTTTGTGTTTTGGATCTGTATATTTTTTTTAAAAAAGCATAAAAACAGAAAAAATCACAGAATTTGTGGGTTTTTCTGCTCCTATGCTATTATTAACCTCAATAACATTAATTTCCACTCATTTCCAGTCTATTCTGAACACCTCACACCTCATAATACTGTTTTTATGTCCAAAAGGTTGCACCGAGGTAGCTGGATGACTATGCTAAGCGACACGAGTGGGCGGCACAAACACATGGTCCATCTAGGAGTGACACTGCAGTGGCAGACAGGATGGCAGTTTGAAAAACTAGGTCCCAAACAGTACATAATGCAAAGAAAAAAAAGAGGTGCAAGATGGAATTGTCCTTGGGCCCTCTCACCCACCCTTATGTTGTGGCTGAAATGATTGGTTCATTTGGACCCCCACAAAACAAGCTGGCAATTAATCTGTCCCTGCACAAACTGGCTCTACGGAGGCAAGATGTCATCCTCATCCTCCTCATCCACCGAATCTTCACCCTCTTCAGTGTTGTGTACATCCTCATCCTCACAGAGTATTTAATTCGTCCCCACTGGAATCCACCACCACAGGTCCCTCTGTACGTTCTGGAGGCTGGTCTCCCTGGAAGAGTTGATAATTAATTTTTATGAACATCATCTTCTCCACATTTTGTGGAAGCAACCTCCTACGCCTTTCGCTGACAAGGGGGTTACACCACCCTTTAACAGACAGACGCACGCTTGTCGCTGCTGCTTTGAGGATGCAGGTGCGGTTACTGCGCATACATTTCACACACGAACACAGAAAAAAGATTATTTTATTTTTGTTGCAGCGCACTTTGGGTGTTACACCACCCTTTAACAGACAGACGCACACTTGAGGATGCATGTACAGTGCACACAATTCACAAACACAGAAGAAAATGGGTTTTTTTGTTGGAGTGCACTTTGGAGGCTTACACCACCCTTTAACGGACAAGCCATCCGGCCCTTTACTTAAGGGACACAGGCGTACGCTTGGCACTGCTCCTTTGTTGATGCACGTGCAGCCACAGTGCACACAATTCACAAACACAGAAAATAATTTTTTATTTTGTTTGGAGTGCACTTTGGGGGTTACACCACCCTTTAACAAATGAGCCAGCCGGCCCTTTACTTATGACACAGGCACACGCTTGGTGCTGCTCCTTTGTTGATGCATGTGCAGCCACAGTGCACACAATTCACAAACACAGAAATTAATTTGTTATTTTGTTTGGAGTGCACTTTGGGGGTTACAGCACCCTTTAACAGACAAGCCAGCCGGCCCTTGGTTTATGACACACGCGCACGCTTTGCGCTACTTGCAGGTGCGGCTACTGCGCACATAATTCACAAACACAGACATTTTTTTTTTTTTTTGGAGTGCACTTTGGGGGAGCACCCCTGATGCACAGATCACCCCCTGTACAACACTACAGCACCCCTCTAGGACTACAGCCTTTATGGGACACTGCACAACACAGTCCAGCCAGCCCCTATAGACTTTGGAGTGGACACAGCCCCTATGGACAACTGACTGCACAACACAGCCCTGCCAGCCCCTATGACAGCAGCACAACACAGCCCAGCTAGGCCCTATGGATAACAGCAGCACAACACAACCCAGCCAGCCCATATGGACTGAGTGGACACAGCCCCTCTGGACAACAGCAGCACAACACAGCCCAGCCAGCCCTAGCTCCCACCCTCCCTCTTCACTGTAGACAGGAGTGAGAAATGGTGCCGACGCGGGGACCTTTTATAGAATCCAAAACCCGCGAGATCCGGAAGGTGGGATGATGACGTTTTGCCTCGATTTCAGATCCGAGTCAGGCGGGAAAAATCGACCCTGACTCGGATACGACTCGGATCGGGGGGCTCGGGGGGTTCGGATTTCAGAAATCCGAACCCGCTCATCCCTAATTAAAATCCAGATCCAAAACCAAAACACGGGGTCAGTGCACATCTCTAGTTCTAAGTAAACTAAAAGGCTGCATCCTCATTAATATTTGTTTATCTCATAAAATGGCTGTCTCCTCTCTACCTTGGTAGCAGATTTCTTTCCTAATAGCACAAAGTTAAAAGCCAGTGAAACAAGCACCTCACAAGCAATTTTTACCCACAAACCCTGACAACATACAGGTTAAAGGACAACGTTAGTGTATGTGGAGCCCTTTGTACCACACAGATCAATTACTAATGTTGTTTTAAACAAAAAAGTTAAAGACTCTTGTGCCTGTTTTTCTTTACTATCAGAATGGTTAAACCAATCAGTCCAGCTGTGTTTCTTTTCAAGCACTTTCCCTCTCCTCCTCCTTTCACTATACAATTATTATTCCCCTCAGAAAGCCCATCTTATTACTACTGCGATACAAATTGTTTTTGAAACCATCCGCTGCTTATGTATTGTATTGATTCAGAAAGCATATTGCAGCCATTTTCTTAACAGAGGGGACACAAATGACACTTAGATTGACAAATGTATAAAATAAGACAGCTTTATAAAGTAGAATAAAAGTACTGACACAATTACATTCCTGCTTTTCTAGTCTATTAGGATTAGTGATATGCAGTATATATGGAGGCTATATTGTCATAATCAAGTAATTGGACATTTTTATGGGTTGTCAAAGCTGGTTTTATTACGATATACTTCCTACTAATCCCAGGCTTTAAAGGTATCATGTCAAGCAACCGCTTGGGGTTATCTAGTGATAACTCCATTCTAATATGTTGTGTTGTCATGGTAATAATCATGGAAATAATTCTAAAGAGCTCCAGTAGAGGTCTATAATAGATGACAGGAGAATTTATATTTTTATAATTTTTTTAATTAGTTAGTTCTCTAATTATGAGAGTTTGACAAGTTGGTTATATTTTGGAGGCTTTCATAAGAATCCTTTGGAGGACTTAAAGGAGAAGAGTTTTCAAGATTTTATTGAATATAATCTGACAGCATTAATGAGAATTTTTTTTTAAAGTTAATTCTTCAGACATTAGAATATAGTATACTTTATATGTATATATATAAATATAAATATATATATATATAAATATATATATATTTATATATATATATATATATATATATATATATTTTTTTTTTTTTTTAAATGTCATAGGATGTGAAGTTATGTAATGCAATTGGAAGAGGAAAAAAGAAGTATGTATATGGTGCATATTAGATAATATTTTACTTTTATTAATATATTAAAATTAATATTATTTTTGTAACATATAAATTTACAAAAAAACACAAGCAAAATATTTATTTAAAAATATATAGAAAAAGTGTATAGTAATGTCATGTGAAATAAAATGATATCCAGTTGTGTGCTTGTACAGTATACCGTCTTCTTTTGTAGTTATAATATGTGTTTGTATATGTCTTAAATAAAGGATTTCAATGTAATGTTCAGAAATGAATGGGGAATCCATAGAAATCCTTTATAGACATATGCAAACACATATTATAACTACAAAAGAAGACAGTAAACTATACGAGTACATAGCTGGATATAATTTTATTTCATGTAGCATTTTCTGACTATACACACTTTTTTCTTTAAAGGACCCCATACACGGTGCAATATGCACCTTCCGATGCGACGGGCATTCCGATGGCCGACATATCAGGCGGTCCCCACACACTGAGTGATTGGGTGACCAACTGCCCGATATTCTGGCACCCCCCTCCCCCACCCACATAGCGCTGCATGGAATCATACATCGCTCTCCCAGATCAACTGAACATGCAGAAAGATCTGGAGTAGTGATATACCAACACGTGGAACGAAATAGCATCAATATCGTACCAATCTGTTGGAATGGCTGCTATATCGCGCCGTGTATGGGGGCCTTAACAGTACTATCTTCTTTATTAAAAATGTTGCAGTTTCTTTATAAATTGATATGTTATGGAAACAACATTTGTTTTATATATTAATAAAAGTAAAATGTTATCTAATATTTTGCGCACCAAATACAGACTTTTTTTTTCATTCATTTGAATTAGTCCTATGCCTTTCAACAAACATAATTGCAATACAATATAATTATATATATATATATACAATCCAATAACCCCAGCACTCTGGTACCCCACGCTCTGGTGCCTTCCTTAAGGGGGCCTAAGCCTCTAAATACAGCTCCTCTAAATACTGCTCCTGACCTCCCCTATCTCTTCCCTGGCCCTTCCCCATGAGGCCATGGCACTTTTTCAGGTGCACTATCTTATGTCCCTATTTAAAAAATGGTGGGGGCACCAATGCTCTCTGTGGCACAGGGCACCAAAAAGTCTAGTTACGGCTCTGCCCCTCATCACTTAAACCACTCCTGATTTCAAAATTAGGTCTAGCACAGGATTAAAGGGATTATACACTGTCTTTATGGTACTTGCTGATTGCTGGTTTTAGCAACCAATAATATGAGTCTCTCTATAGCACTACATGTTATACAAATAAGCCAAAGCCAGCATTTGGCATTTGTATCTCTTTAAGTGAACGTTACAATTTTAGAAAGCTGCACTGTTCATTCCAGAAGAAGTGTTATGATTATAAATCTTAAGAAAATAAGTTCAGGTACTGTACACGTTGAAATGTACAGTAAACTGTGTGTTCCTTTTCTCTTTGATAGTTTTTAAAATGTGTTCTGCAACTTTTTTCATAAACAGACTTGGTGTGTCAATCATCAGTACCACCAGGGAAAAATAGATGTGCTAAAATCTGCAGTCATGCACAAATTAAAGCGGCACCATCAGTCTTTCCCAATTATGACCAATTCACTTATAGTAAGTAAAGTTAATCAAAATACAAAACATTTCTTCCTTAATGTGGAGACTGAACAAACCAGAATGTTTATCATGCAATCTGTTTTATGTGGCTGCTTTGGGCCCCAGTGAAGAAGTGGGGCCCGCAATTCTGGTCCACCCTCTTGAGGCCACTGCCATGCTCTTCTGATCAAGGATCTTGGGAGAGTGGAATGGTATGCTCAGACTGACCCCAACATTTTACTGTGTTGCCCTACAGTATATGCTGTTTTTTACTCCTGGTCTATGGTCATCTATATAAAAGTTGCAACACTAGAATTTTGCTTGCATGTTTCTGAATTGTGCTCTTCTGTTACTATTATTATTATTACCAGTTATTTATATAGTGCACACATATTCCGCAGCGCTTTACAGAGAGTATTTATTGTTATTATCCTTTATTTATATGGCGCCACAAGGGTTCCGCAGTGCCTTACACAGTACATAAACAAATAAGCTCACAAGAAAACAGATATTAACAGTACAAACAATGCAGGACAGATACATGATTTATAAATTGCTGCATAACACTTAGATAAGCAGCATGGTATCTGTAACTAAGGGTTGGGTGCTGTTGTAAATTACAGTATAATTAAGTGAAGGAGAAGCACATGAGGGAAGAGGGCCCTGCTCGTGAGAGCTTACATTCTAAAGGAGAGGGGTCGACAAACATGGGTGACACAGATGGGCTGAATACAAGGGTGACAATAAAAAACAATGAGTACAGCAAAATTGCACCAAGCCTCATGATTTTGGGGCCACAGCCAAGGACCGTTTGAGAGGTAATCTTGCTGCGTCATTTGGTAAGGCATAGTTGGAGTAGATAAGCAGATTGCATGGGGAGATCAGGAGGGATGCTGGCAGCATTGGAGATCCAGGTGCAGGTACAATCCATCGGCATGATGGAAGTATGGTGGTAAATAAAAGCAGTCCTTAATATCAGAAATTGCTGATTTGTTAAATTCTCCTTCTGTTCTCCTCCTGTTTAACTCCTGAATAACTCCAGCTTTAACTTAAATGTTCTATTGACACTTTAAACTAAGCACTTCAAGTCTAGGCACTGATGTTGGAGCAGAGACGGCTAAGGCAGCCTAATAGTGACAGATAAGTATGACTCAAACCAGATGTCCACACTGATTTCACCCACACCACTAACACCCTCCTCACACAACAAAGGGTCAGCAGTAAAATAAACAAATGGTGAGAGGACAATATACTGTACCAACACAGATATAGAGTAATTTCCTGCCTTGATACAGATTTTAAAATATGATATACTGTTTAATCAGAATGTTGGGTGCAGTAGTTAATTACTCTACCTAGCAAATTTAAAGTCTGTGCAAATAAAAACCAAGCAGCAATATGTTGGGTGCAGTAGTTAATTACCTAGCAGATTTAAAGGCTGTGCAAATAACAACCAAGCAGCAATATTTGTCCATTCACATCCGTCCCTGCACCAGTGGAGCTTACAATCGATATAATCTATGTTCCCTACCACATGCACACACACATACACACTAGGGGTACTTTTGTTAGGAGCCAATTAACCTATCAGTATATTTTTGGAGTGTGGGAGGAAACCGGAGCACCCAGGGGTGCTCCGGAGGAAACCCACGCAAGCACAGGGAGAATATACAAACTCCACACTGTGCTGTGGTTACTATACACTAGGTAAACCCTCCTACCCTACGATTTCTTTATATATTTTTATATATGTTCCTGTTTAATGTACAGTACGGTATCTCCTGGTTCCCCCAACTGTTCCAAGCAGCAGGCACCATGATGCCTTAGAAATTAAATTAAATAATTACTTAATTACATTGATTTTGTTATGAAAGGAGATTCATTTGGGCAGTTAAAGATGCTCTGGAGCAGGGTGAGTTTCCATCCTGTGCTGGCCCCACACCCAATGTCATGCTGAGGGCAGCAGGCAGAGTCACCGCCACCAGGGAGAAGAGCAGATCTTGGTGCATCCTGCAGGTTTCCATTCTACACACAATAAAAGCCATACGTAGGTGGCATGGGGAAGTAACTTACCGCCCCCCAGTGCCCTGCACCCTGGGCAGTAGCATCGCTCACAAACCCCTAGTTGCAGCCCTGACTTCAACCATGACATTAGTACTTTTTGCATTGTATGTCACCTGTGCTGTACTTTTAGCATACTGTACAATATATTTTGGCAGGTTTGGTTGAATAGTTCCGCAAAACATAATCGCAGTATATTTGTTGGACACTGAATTACTTTGATGCAAACGCGGCCAAATTGCTTCCAAAAAATGCATAAATCCGTGTCCATGTGACTCAGAATCATCCCCTTGAGGGCGTGTTGTGGTCATGTATGTGGAATTGTGGGCTGTGCAGAACCATGTGTGCACAGAGCTCTTACTGCGGACCACTTGTACCAGGTACAGGGCTGGCACAAATGTGCACTGATAGTGATGATGATGGCTACTTTCACAAGTGGAGTGGTGAAGGCATCACGGCCACATCGATTTAGCCAACTCTACATACAGGCAAATCAGACCCAATATATTTATTGAAAATCTCTCTATTTTTTTGTTTTTTTGCTTGCAGTTTATTTTTTGAATTTCAAATTGATAAAAATTTTGCAAAAGCTTTTCCCAGTATTAAACATAAAACTGTGGCACTATGTAGGCTACTCATAAAAAATGCTAGCCCATAATTCCTTTTTCCTGTGAGCTTTAAGTTTTAGAGACACTCATACAATTGTTTTTTTAACAGGACACAGTAGGTGAATGAGAATTTATCCAGTAAATGTCAATAATATAAATTTTTCTGGGATTTTTTCCCCATCATCCAACACAGGGTTGGATTTGGGTATGTGGGAGCCACAGGGTAACTCATTTGTGGAGGTGCACTACTAATAAAATTGTGAAATGTTTCCAATATTATTAAAAAAAGTATAATGTGTTAATACTCGCAGCAATACAAATGTGTTAAAAACAGACTCTAGTGCCCCCAGTTCACATTATACCATACAGGATCCCCAGTTCACATACAGTATACCACAGTGCCCCTGCTGGTGATGTAGCTACTGTATGCGGGGAGGGGGGCAGCATGTGGATGTTGCTGGGCAACCATCCCAGCTGCCCTGTTGTTAATCCAGAACTGATCTAACAAAATTAATAAAATATTTCATATTAAGAAGATTAGACATTGTTACAAAGGACATCTCAAATGTTTACTGCACATATTCTATGCTTTGTCCCAGTGTTTTATTGAAAATCTCCTTGACAGGACAAAGAAATAATATCTTTTATTACAGCCATGAGTGTTCTCAGTGTTGGCTTAATAAGGCATTTGTGAGAGTGACAGCCTTCAAGACCACGGTGGCATATCATAGCTCACAGATATGCATCTCATTCAGATTAGGATGGGAATTAGAGTGTGTAATACATGAGGATTTGTCATTGCTGTGACACCTCAACATCAAAAGGCCTGAGAGATGCTACAGCCTTTTATTGCCTGAGTCTACTTTTTGCCCATTGTACCTAGAAATTTGAACGCAGTCAGGGCTTTTCCCTCTCACGGCTTCCTTTTTAGATTAAAGAGACCTTTGTCCCCCTGGAATCCCTTAATAGCTTGATCTAGTAGCGCTACAGGCTCTCTCCCACAAACTCCAGTGAGGGAAGGCCTTGGTATAAGACAGTGCCTTTGGGAGTTTGCATGGCTGCAAGGTGTAAAACAATTTTCCTTTTGTCTTTTTATGATCGCTGTTTAATTGCTGTGTGTTCTGTCTTTTTGTGCTTGGCTATCACTCTTCATGTTCCCTCTTGGATTTAATTGTAAAACAAGATTCTTTTTAAAGTTATAATTTCACTACTGCATGTAAATTCAAGACCTACAAACGGTTACATACTGTACAAGCTTAAACTTTGCATTATAATATTATCTTGTATCTGTGCTATTATTTTGCGAGCAAACTCTTGGGGCAGCATCTGAGATAGCGCCTCTTTCCTTCCTTACCACAGTAATTTGTATACCAGCACTGCACGCTGAATAAACACTGTCACTTTGTACAATTGCGTTATATGTACAGTACATTGTCAGAAAGATACTGTAATTCACTGTTTTATTTTTAATTTTTTTTAAAGAATTCTCCACCAAGACTCCATACATTTTTGTTGACCCCTCCCAACCCCTCAAATATTCACTTTCTTCCTTTAAATGGCCAGATAGTGGGTTTTAATTTTTGCAAAGTCTATTTTTCGAGTAAATCTGTATTTACAGTACATTGGTCACTTCACATTTACTTTATACGAGTGTAAAAGCCCAAAAGTTTCTGTCTCTCTTTTTATTTGTGACTAAACCTTGATACCTGTTTGAGCAAATATGTTTTGTTTGCTACTATTATTAAATGTTATATTTTTGTACTTAAATACAACTTATATATAACTACTGTACCATGTTGTGCAGTGTTTACAGAAAATATGGGGTAAATATAATAGCCTGCACTTTTTAAAGGGTCAATCATTTAAAGGCAATTTAAATGATTGCCCTTTTAAAACATTGAGCAGACTCATCGGAAACTCGTCAATACCTGAAAGTCGCAGACTATTACTTATGCCTCTATGTAATCTTTCACCTCAGTCCTTACCACATCGAAGCTTACAGTATAAAATCTCTAAAACTAAAACACACACAAAGATCCATTTTGTCAACACTCAACTTATGCTGGGCATACACTATACAATTATCTGGTGGATCCACCGCATATCGATGCATCGCCCAGATAATTGTAGAGTGTATTGTCATGTCCGACCACTGATTATCAGTCTGTTGGACATGTTGAAATGGTTAAGCACGTTCACAAGATTTGATAATTATTCTGCCGCATCTGGCAGTGTGTGTGTTGCCGCGGCCGACCGCCCAACATTTCTCCTGGGGAGGAACGGGAAAATGATTCTTCCCCTGTGAATGAACGCAAATATCATGGCCATATACAGCACAGACGATGTGATGGTTAGCGTTACTGCCTCACAGCAATTAGGTCATGGGTTCAATTCCCACCATGGCCCTAACTGTGTGTAGTTTGTATATTCTCCCTGTGCTTGCGTGGGTTTCCTCCGGGTACTCTGGTTTCCTCCCACACTCCAAAATTATACTGGTAGGTTAATTGGCTCCCAACAAAAATTAACCCTAGTGTGTATGTGTGCGCATGTGATAGGGAATATAGAGTGTAAGCTCCACTGGGGCAGGGACTGATGTGAATGGCCAAATATTCTCTCTGTAAAGCGCTGCGGAATATGTGTGCGCTATTTAAATAACTGGTAATAATAATGATATACAATGATACAGTGTGAATGAACTTACTGTCTATAGCCACTATATCTGGTGGTTTCAGCTTGTTAGATAAAATATCTGTCAGTCTGCCAGACATTTTATATGACCGTTTACGCCCAACATAACTACTAGGTATTTGGACTGTGGGAAAAACCAAAGTACCTGGGAGAAACCTATGCAACATGGGGATACATATTGTGCCTGGTTAAAATCAGCTCCATGACCCTAGTACTGTGAGATGGCAATGTTTACCTCTGTGCTACTGTGTTACCCTTCCATCTCATTAATATATATGGAAGAGATAGACAGAGGGGCTAGTGTAGAGATGAATGTACATAATTTGCAGAGTACATCTTTCTTCAAACTTGTAAAAAATATTGGATAAATTAATAAAAATGTACAGTAGATACACTCTTAAGCTGGGTACTAACCTGACAGATATATCTGCAGATAATGGTCATTCATACACACTGAATGCCCATCATCTGCTTGTGCCCTCGGGTCCCAGCGGCCGGGGGTGGGACCTGGCAGCCGGTGGGTGGGGCAGGGGCGTGACCGCGCCCCTCCACGCACTGCCGCTGTGTTCCACCCGTACACACCTGCTTTTGGACAGATATCTCTGCAGACATATCTGTCTATCGGCTGTGCAGCACAGCCAATGCGATATGTCAGTGAACGACGACGTTCACCAACATATCGCGGGTACACACTTGCCGACGTGCAGCAGATATATTGGCCGATCAATTGATCGGCCAATGTATCTGTCAGTGTGTACCCAGCATTAATGTACAGTAAAGCAGACATGTTCTAACTTGTATGGCTATATTGAATGGTATTTTTATCAGTGTTCCATGCAAACAGTGAACTCAAACATTGAATTGGATTAAAAGTCGATTTCAATCAATTTTAATAGATTTTAATCAATTTCAAATTAAGGCCTGTATTGAATTAGAGGCAAAAAGTTGGATAAGTTTCGGCTGTCCGACTTTCTGCCTCCTTCGCCTGTTTCAAAGGCGAAAACTTTTCGTGCGTGTCCTTGCTTTTCGCCCTATGCAATTCCTAAACACGCGAAAATGGAAAGCGGCGAATGTGGAACAGGCGCAAAGTACTGTCAGAAGTGGGGAAATCAGTCAGTACCCCCAAAAAAGATGCACTATCATAGGGAACCATTGTAGATGAGTACTAATAGTCCTAATAAAAGTGTTTGGGGTACTTAAGTAGTTTAAATTACTTCTTATTAGCGTCTTGGTAAAAGTGGTGAAGAATAGCATAAAGCAGCTTTTTTTGTGAAATAAGTAGTCCTGTCAAATTTGGGGTACTTGGAAATGGGTGCTAGCATATTTTTGTATCTCTAAAATGAACTTTTAAAAAAAGTGAAAAACCACCCTCATACATGCACCTGCAATCCCAAAAACACCTGGCCCCTCCTTACAGCACCCCAAGAAGTCTATTTTGCTAGTTTTTATAGTTGTCCCCCCACTTTTTACTTTGTCACCCTCAAAACGAAAGTACTTTTTTGGGGTGTTCTGTGGTAATTTTTTCAAAACATTTTTTGGTTGATTTGTCCTTAGGGGGGCTGTCCCAAGAGTTCTGGGTGGATTCCCCACATTTGTATCTCAAAATAACGATTTTGCACTTTTCTTCTCCTGCTATTCATAGGAGATACTTTTCCGCCTATTGCAATGCATTGACTTTCTGTTTAAGCGAAATCGTCCTGGAATTGACTATGGAGATACTTTGAAAACAGGCAGAAAGTCCGAATCCACGGAAACTTTTTGCCAAATGGCACTTTTCGCCTCTAATTGAATACGGCCCTAAGATAGTATATAGAGTTTCACTGTAATGTCCTTTAAAACTTCTGCATCTCAACTTGAAGTGTCTACACTTCCACAGTGGTACATAGTAATATTTTATTCCTAAGCCTTCTCAAATCTAGATCTTTTTTCTCTATAATACCATTATTTATTCTTGACAATTGTTTATATTTTATATTCGCTAACCTCTCCCACTCTCAGCCCCCTCTTACCCATATTCAGTTTTCTCTAGATGTCATGTTTAAGTAACTAATTCATGGCAGCTATTGTGTGCTTCTAACTTTTACCTACAGTCTCACATAGGATGCAGAGGATGGAGCTGTAAATTATATATTAGTAAGGAAAAACTTCAGCCCTCATATAATGTCTAGTTTATAGAGTGTCTATTTTGGATAGAGCTCGTAGATCAGTTTTTTTTTGGTGCAGAAGACTGAAGCCTTTTAAAGGAGGTGAGAAGGGAAAACTAGAATTGTTAGGCTTTAATAGTCAGAGGGGAGTACATTTTTAAGCATTGCACTAAGAAAGAGGACTGTGCAAGTCACAGAGGGATAGACAGGTTTATGTGACAGGTAGGATGGGAAGACTTCAAATAATCTATGTTTTTAAAGCTAGCATTCAAAATGGCTCTAACTCCCTTGCAGAGCCATATCAGGTTATTTTTCTATCTTGTTATTTAGTAAATATACCCTTCGATTTAGAACATTCAGTGAGATGACTCTTGTAACCCCCTACCCGAGGTGAAAATGGTTATCTGAGTTAGCACCAATGTTATTTCATGAAGTTTGTTTATCAGCATGTAACCAAAATTCCCAAGTTAATGACTAAATGGTAAATATAGCAGTATTATCCTTTCCAAGGCCATAAATCATAAATCCACACCTAGAATCGAACATTTCCTACTGCAATATGAATTCTTCCTACAGACACCTATAAGCGTCATACTGTATGGGAAAGTGGCTTGCTAATTATGTTCATGTAGTCACTAAATGTACTTTAGCTTTGGTTTAGTCATATCATTCATAGGCAGAAAAATATTTATAACTGTGTAACTCACACAAATTATTCATATTGTAGAATTTCCAACAATAACACAACACTAATATGCCATGTAAAGGCCTCACAATATTCAGCTTCTGAAAGCTAAAAATGAAATACTAACAAAATATCACCACAATAGCTCTATACTATAATGCTATGCAGTAAGATGTATCAATTTAATACCAGTTTATTAATATTTTAAACTGACATTATAAAAATGGAGGACTGTATACTTAGAGAATATTTATATAAATATTGAGTGATGTATACTTAGAGAATATTTACTCAATGGTCTCTATTTTAGATACACCTTCTCATTAATGCAAATATTTTATCAGCCAATCACGTGAAAACAATTGTATACCATACTGTACTTACCTACTATTTGGCTGCCCGTCCCAAAAGGGCAACCAGATCGGCTATGCAGGGGGCATGGCCTGGCAAAGAGGGCAGCAGGGAGGGGGGTGTAGCATGCCAATATGCGTTAGGGGTGGGGGCGTAATGGCATGAACACAGCATTGTGGCTCTGTCACCTGCTACACAATGCCATGATTACCAGCAGTGTGACACAATTCGGTGTGACTCACATCATCAGCCACCCGCACTGAACACTTTACTCGGAGAGTGGGCAGCCACGTGTGTGGTGGTGAGCCTTTTGTAGACTTGCCCACTCTTCTGGGAATCTGGGAGAGCCACCCAAGATTCAGGAACCTTAAGAACTTTCTGGGAGAGTAAGCAAGTATGCTCTATGCATAAAATCATTCAGTCATGGTAATCAGGTTCAGTTGTTGTTCAGCCCATATAGCAGAATGAGTAAGAAATGCAATCTAAGCACTCTGAACATGAAGTGAATGTTGGGGCCAGATGAGAGTGGATTGAGTATCTAATAAACTGCTTATCTCCTGGGATTGTCATGTCCAATTATTTCTAGAATTCACAGAAAATGGTGCACAAAACATACAGTGAGCAGAAGTTCTGTGGGTGAAATTACCTTGTTATTGAGAGAGATCAGAGGAGAATAGCCAGACTGGTTCAAGCAACTGAAATAACCATGCGTTACAATAGTCATATACAGAAAAGGACATGCGAATGAACTGTACCTCAAACCTTAAAGTGGAGGGATACAACAGCATAAGACCACACCAGGTTCCACTTCTTCTTTAAGAACAGGAAACGGAGGCTGCAGTGACCTCTGGCTTACCAAAACTGGACAGTTGAAGATGGAAAAGCATTGCTTAACCAGCCAAATTCCTAATTTCTGCTGTCACATGCCAAAGGTAGGGTCAGAATTTGGTGTAAACAATATGAATCCAATGGATCCATCCTGCTTTGTGTCATGGTCTAGGCTGGAGGTGTAATGGTGTGAGGAATGTTTTATTGCCACACATTTGGTCCCTTACAACATATTGATCATTGGTTAAATGTCTACCTAAGTAATGTGCCTCTCTTTATGTTAACAGCATAACAACCTTCTAATGTCTACTGTACTTCTTACAGGATAATACAAAGTCTTCAGGAAACGATGAGCGTCACTGGAGGAAATCACACTCCCATGCTGGTTTCTTCTACTTTAAATTCATGTGCTCCCCTTTTAGCACTGACCATTCCCTTTCCAAACAAAGTTATTATGAAATCTTTATCTCCTCCAGTTCACCTGGCAACTCTTCACTACCTTCAACTCCCTCCTATGCTCCCCTCTCTCCTCCAACGTCATCTCACTCCACTCATGACTTTGCCACCCATTTCCCATGCAAAATTTAGTCTATCCATCAGGACGTTGCCTACCACTAGGCTTACATAATCATACCTCTTCCCTTCCTCCATCTTTGGATCCTTCCACTCCAACCTACCTATCCTGACTTCCTTTTCTCTAGTCTCTGAAAATTAAGTTATTGCTCTTATTGGTTGTCCCACCTCCATCCCAATTCATTCTATCACCTCTTGTCTCCTCCACCCCCTCTCTCCAACTGCCTGTTACGATCTTGCCTAGCACTTTAACCTATCTGTCTCATCAGGTACTTTTGCCTATTTTTTAAAAACAACTCTTGGCTCTGACTCTCTGTGAATACCGCCCCATCTCTCTCTTTTCCTTTAACTACAAGCTTGTTTCTTCTCAGATCCTTTTATTCTGATGTTTGTCCCCTCCATGCAACAGAAACTATCCCCACTAATTCAGTAAAGACCTTCTTGCTACCAAATCTAAGGGTAATTACTCTTTACTCATATTCTTTGACCTCTCCATTGGCTTTGACATTGTAGACCACCCTCTTCTCCTATGCATGCTTCACTCAATTTATTTATATTAAGCTTTCCTAGCTAGCTTACTACATTTCTGACTGTTCTATTTTTGTTTGTTCCCATGACTCCACTTCTCCCCCTCATCCAATACCTGTTCATGCCCCCCTGGATTCTGTTCTTGGGTCCCTTCTCTTCTCCCTTTTTATCTCCTACTTAGCTCTTCCATTGTTTTGGCTTATAATATCATCTTTATGCTTACAATACTCAGATCTAACTCTACTTCCCAGACCTTTCACCCTCTCTTCTCACTCATTGTTCATATGTTCCTGTGCTATTATTAACCTCAATTACATTAATTTCCACTCTTTCCCTGTCTATTCTGGACACCTCACACCTCACAATATTGCTTTTAGGCCAAAAGGTTGCACCGAGGTAGCTACTTCTTTTACTAAGCAATTGACCCTCCAACAGTCCTTAGCAAGGAGGATGAAGTACGACGGCAGTCATCCTGAAGCAAAGTGGATAACTGAGACCTTGACAGCTATGTTGGTGTTAGACGTGCGTCCGGTATCCGCCATTAGTGCAGTGGGATTTAGACAATTGATGGAGGTAGTGTGTCCCAGGTACCAAATCCCATCTAGATTCCACCTCACTAGGCAGGCGATACCGAGAATGTACAGAGATGTCAGAAAAAGTGTCCTCAGTGTCCTAAAAAATGCAGTTGTACCCAATGTCCACTTAACCACTGACATGTGGACAAGTGGAACAGGGCAGACTAAGGACTAAGACTGGGATGATGAACGACTCCCAGTAGCAACAGCAGCAGTGGCAGCAGTTGGCATAGCAATGCAGGATCCTTCTGAGGATTCCCGGATAGGAGAGTCAGTCATGCCAGTGATATGGCCTGCAGGACTACTTCCGATCCTGACTGAGGAGGAAATTGATGAGGAGGGTGTTGACGTTGTGGTTTGCAGGCGCTTGGATACAACAGGAAAAAGGGATTTAGGTGTCCCTGGATGGCTTACGGTCTTAGCCACAGTTTCTGAACTTGACAGTAACTTTTTATGAACGCGCTGCAGGTTACGTGTAAGGGAGGATGTTCCTAGGTGGTTAACGTCCCTACCCCTACTTATTCCACCTTTACATATGGTACATATGGCAAGCCAGTTGTTGTCCAGATTTGGATAGAAATATTTCCAGACCAAAGAGGTGGAATGTTTGGTCTTCTGCCCAGGCATGACCATGATGGGCTTTTTCATCCCACGGACAACAACTGTCTCCCCCGGTGCCTGATTTAAACAAACCACCTCACCATCAGAATCCTCCTAGTCAACGCCCTCCTCAGAGCCAGTTACACCAATATCCTCATCTTGTTTTACTTCAACAGTGACATCTTCAATTTGAATATCAGCAAGTGGACTGTGGGTGCTTCTTCAAACACTTGCAGAGGGCGTGCAAATGGTGGAAGGAGCCACCTCTTCCTGTACAGTGTTGGGAAGGTCAGGTATCGCAACCGTCGCCACACTTGGACTCTCCCTTGGGATTTGTGATATATTCTTAGAATTAGAAAGCACAGTTCTTTGCTGTGCTTTTGCCTGCTTAACTCATTTGTTTTTTGTAGCGGGAGGAGGGCTTCCATTGTCATGTGATGCTGAACCACTAGTCATGAACATACGAGAGGACCTTAGCCGTTCCTTGCCACTCCGTGTCGTAAATGACATATTGGCAAGTTTACGTTTCTCCTCAGATGATTTAAACTTATTTTTTAAGGTCATTTTCCTGAACTTTGCCATTTGGGATTTTATATGCCGTCTACTATGACATTGGGCAACGGCCTTGGCAGACAATGTTGAAGGGCATTTCATCGTCTATGTCATGACTAGTGGCAGCAGCTTTAGCACTAGGAGGAAGTGGTTCTTGATCTTTCCCCATTTTATTTTTATCGGGCAAATTTTTGTCCTCCTATTATGTGATATTGATGCACGTGCGGCTAAGGCGCACACAAACACAGAAAAATATTTTTTTTTTTTTTTTCAGGCACTTTGGGGGTTACACCACCCTTTAACAGACAAGCCAGCCAGCCCTTGATTTATGACACAGATGCACGCTTGGCGCTACTTTGTTGATGCACATGCGGCTACAGCGCACACAATTCACAAACACAGAAAAAAATATTTTTTTATTTTTTTGGAGTGCACTTTGGGGGTTACACCACCCTTTGGAGTGGACACAACCCCTATGGACCACTGATGCACAACACAGCCCAGCCAGCCCCTATGACAGCAGAATAACAGAGCCCAGCTAGCCCCTATAGACAACAGCAGCACAACACAGCCCAGCCCAGCCAGCCCCTATGGACTGAGTGGACACAGCCCCTCTGGACAACAGCAGTACAACACAGCCCAGCCAGCCCTAACTCCCACCCTCCCTCTTCACTGTCCACAGCCGAAGTGAAAAATGGCGCAGATGCGGGGACCTTTTATAGAATCCAAAACCGGCGAGATCCGACAGCGGGATGATGATGTTTTGCCTCGATTCCAGATCCGAGTCAGGCAGGAAAACACGAGCCTGACTCGTATCCGACTCGGATCGGGGGGGGGCTCGGGGGGGTTCGGATTTCATAAATCCGAACCCGCTCATCCCTAGTTAAAACCCTAATTTGTATGCCCTACAAGTCTGCACTCTCCTTTAAACCCTATATTCAGGTCATCTCCATTTCTTGTTGCTTCAACTGTTGCTATCTTGTTGCATCTCACTCCATGATTAGACATTTCTTACCCTGGAAGCAACAAAGACCATCACCCAATCACTGGTCATTTCTTGACTGGACTATTCCAATCTCCTCTTCTTTGGTTTACCCAATCCCGCCTCTCTCCACTGCAGTCCATACTTAGTGTTGTTGCTCAGCCCATCTTTCTTGCCAACCATCTATCTCCTCTCTCTTCCTGACACTATATTGACTCCCCTTCTCATACATCTCTGAATTCAAGCCCCTCCACACTCTTGCTCTTCCATTTCACTCTACCAATGACCACCATCTCTCTTCCCAACTGATAATCTCATCCTACAGCTGCCTTTATGATTTTGCATGTGCTAGTCCCCACCTCTGGAAGTCACTCCCGTTCCCTATAACTCCACATCTTTGCATAGCTTCAATCAGGCCCACATAACCTATTTGGTTAACAAAGCATATGAGATCCCTTTCTGTACTTAGCATATGCTGTCTGCCCCTTGTCTGTCCACCTCTATAGATGGCAAGCTCTCAAAGGCAGTTCCCTCAACCCTCATGTGCATTTCCTTTCCTCACTTTTA
Organism: Taudactylus pleione; assembly: GCA_031769625.1. Lineage (NCBI taxonomy): Eukaryota > Metazoa > Chordata > Amphibia > Anura > Myobatrachidae > Taudactylus > Taudactylus pleione. Next base: position 3,085,609 of record JAUIMM010000353.1, read on the forward strand.
CCATTCTTTCTTCCATGCTTCCAATAGCTGTGAACCCGCCTGCTGCTCCTATCAACTAGGGTACTGGCTACAGCCAGTGTTGACGTTGTACTTATTATGTCTGAATATGCACAATTATATGTTAATTATCTTGCATGTGTTCATTTTTATATCCTACTTGTTTGCACTGTATCTAAATTTGCACTCTGTAAGACTCTGTGGTCTATTTGTGTTATCCTATAAATAAAGGTTAATAATCATAATAATCCAGTACAGCACTTTTTGGATGTTGTGAAGTGGGAGATTCTTAGCATGTATGTGCAGACAACAAATCTGTATTAGCCTTGTGATGTTATCAGGTTAACATAGACCAAAATCTAAAAAGAATGTTTCCAGCACCTTGTTGATTCCATAAAACAGGAGAAAAATAGGATGCCCACTCTGCAACAGTATTTAACAAGGGAGCTGCTGCTAACCTAGCGGTCCACCAACACCCTATAAAGCAACAAAGTTCAAGTAAGCAAAAGAAAATTGGTAGCACCAAAAACTCCTAGTATTGTAGGTATAAATCCCTTTCATGCATAGAGATCACAACAGTGAACAACTATTTTTAAGTCATTATCTCTTACAGAAACTCTCTTTTGACATTACTAGTGCATAGTGTTCTCTTCTATGGACTTACCAAAATTACAAAATATGCCACCTAATGGCATACTAGAAGGGCCAAGTGGTTCTTATCTGCCGTCAAATTATATGTTTTAAATTGCAGCTTTTAATTCCTTCAAAAAATGTCAAAATAAAATGGTAGAAAAAATTTCACGAGCACCGAGCGCTTCAGGGATTTCTGTAAAATCTTTTTTACTCAAAGTTAGCAGAGCAGGTAAGAAAATAAATAAATTAAAGGAAAGTAATGTTTAGGGCATAGTATGGTAGATGTTTTGATAAAATACTCAATTTTTTTTTTTACATTTGATGCAAAATCATAAGTCCACCTCAGTGGACACCTTGCATTACACAGACCTATACTGTTTCTATAGAAAAATAATCAAAATGATAAGAACAAATTGGAACCACACCAGACATTTGTCTTTTAATTTTACCTTAATTTTTTTGATAAAAAATAATAATAATACTTGCATGGTTATAATACTGTTCCACCATAGCAGGGCAATTTTTTTATGTTGCAGATGGATATTGGACACGTGTATGACTTTTTTAGTTTTAAATTTAAAAAAAAAACAACTTTATTGTATTTATATAAGTCCTGAAGACTAATAAACACATACTTGAAAAAATCTTGCATTAGTTTATCATAATTCATGCATGAAAAGGATAATAGGGGGTAATTATCCAGTCAATAACAATATAACTATAATAATCTCCAATCCGCAATGTGAATATGTATTTATTTAACTAGGGTAAACATTCAATATATACTTAAATAGTCAAAAATAACTGGCAGTCTTCAACATAAATAAATATAAACAACTGAAAACCCAATTTTACTTTGGAGGTGATAAGATATGTTGCAAGCAACATGTCTCACTAGATAAATTATTAGCAGATAAAAAGATAAACAACAATTAATCTACTGACACATGTTGCTCCCAACATGTCTGCAACATTTATCATCTCCAAAGTAAACCCGTGTTTTCAGTTATGAATATTTATTTATGTAGAAGATTGGCAGTTATCATTTTTGACTTTTTTTTACTATATATTATTTGAACTTTTAATACATATTTATTTTTCATTGTAATTGCAGATTGAAGATTATTTATATTATTATTGACTTTGGGTAATTTACCCCTTATTGCTATACTTGCTCGGAGTGTTTGGTGCTACCAATTTTCCCTTTATGAATTCATGTGGAAATAATTCATGCTGTTCAAGAGGAAGCCACCAAGTGCTAGAAAGGTGTACCTAATAATTGCCCACTAAGTATAAGACTATTACTATACATTTCTGAATCACATGTAGAGTGAATGTAGTTCATATCCCGGCTGCCAGGATACTGATGCTCAGATTGCCGGCACAGCAATTTCCAAACTAGTCAGAATCTTGCACCGGCATCCCGACTGTAAGTATTGGGGTTAGGAAGAGGGTTAGGCACTAGGGGGAGGGTTAGGGTGAAGCTGTTGGGGGGGAGATGTTAGGGTTAGGCTGCGGGGAGGGAGGGTGGGTTATTGTAGGGTTAGGATACTTACCTGCAGGTGTCGGTATCCTAACCTTGAGAGGATGTCGGCATCGGGAATCTGACCACCGGGATCCTGAGCACCGGCATCCCATGCCCAACCAATGTAGAGTCCTCTTTCGCAAACGAAAGGCACAAATAATTGAGGATTGGCAGTCCGAGCAGGCTGATACATGACTGATGTTGTTCATTGCACTCCTCTTAGCTTCTTAGCTACATGTTTCCACTACATTACTATAATTTTTTTCCCTTTATCCCACTTTTTTTTCAATTTGGTGCATATGCGCAGTTCAACAAAAGTACAATTTGGCGAGGAGCTCCGTTAGTGTAAGGTATAAATGCAGACAGATAGAAAGGACGGGGAGTCTTAAACACAGGGTCTTAACTAAGGGTGTGTGACTGGTGTTGCTGCACAGAGTGCAGAGCTCTGTTGGTGGCACCGTCACCACCCCACTGCCCTTGCTTCTGGCTAGCAGGGTGCCTGGATAACTGCTGCGGCAACACCTTCAGATGCTCCAGACAGGGACCCTGCAGTGTGTGCATCTGACCTGGAGGGTCCTCAGGATGCTCCAGGTCAGCACTCCACATACCGGTGCAACCAGCTCTGCCCCCTAAGTGTGGCATGCTGACATCATGCACTCAATGTCATAATGTTGGGTGCTAAGGGGGTGAGGCCGCGTAGGGTAAATTTAAGCACTGTTACGATCCTGCTTAAACATGTACAATTCTGCTTCCAAATCCCCAAATTAGGTGAACATTCTGCAAAACACTGTAGTTTTGCTCATCTCTACACACACAATGAGCCAGGTAGATATAGGTCAGCATTGTGGCAATCATACAACATTGATTTTTGAGCGCACTGTAGCAAAAATTGCTCATGCAGCTCCTACGCCTTGAAAAGCGGATCCGAGCTGTACACTAATGCCACCACTGCTGGAAATTTGCCCACAGCGGCTGGGTGAAAATATGCAAATGTCACAGCAGGTGGAATTTGTATTGAGACGCCCACTGGCAGCTTCGCTCATCTAAGCGACTGCGGACGAAGACACAGATCAGAAGATTGTAAGAGTTCTGAGTAAACTTATGGCCACGGGAACAGAGATGCATGAGCCATATTGTCAGACACTGGATTGTTGTCAGTTATGTATAGGAGACAGGTGCACCTTAAAGCCAACCTGTTATCCAAACAAAGAGTCACATTAATGTATCTTAACCATTTATTATAAATAAGACATGTCATTCCTGATTTTTATAGAGGGTTGGGTATGACATACCGACAGCGGCATCCCGACAGCCAGAATTCTAACCCCTCCCCTAACCCTCCCTCCCCAGTGCCTAACCCTAACCACCCCTCTAGTGCCTAAACCTAACCTCCCCCTCCCCACACTCTAAACCTAACACCCCCTCCTGGGTGCAAAACCTAGCCACCCCACCCCTAGTGCCTAGACCTAACCTCCCCCTCCCCGCACCCTAAACCTAACACCCCCTCCCTGGTGCCTAAACCTAGCCCCTCCACAGTACCTAAACCTAACCTCATCCTCCCCGCACCATAATACTAACACTCCCTACCCGCTGCCTAACCTTAACCCTCCCTCTAATGCCTAACCCCACTACCTTACCCTAACTTCCCCCTAACACCCCGATTCTTACCTAAGGAATGCCGGCGCTCAGGATACTGGTGCCGGGATCCCGAACTGTCGGGATTTCGGCGCCGGTATTCAGACTGCCGGCATCCCTGTTATAGGCAGTATACCATTCCAGAATGAGTCTTGAGACTCCAAGCACATTTGAAACAAGGGAAAGAGAGAAGGTAGTTGCGGCAAGGGTTAATGTAGGAGCAGAGGGGAGATGTCAGATTTAAATTTACTAGTAATAATAAGAACAATAATAATGATAATAAATGGCATCATTAACTATATAAATAGATCTGATCCAAAGCTACTGTGGTACTAGGAGCCATGTTTCCATATTACCGTTAAATCTGACTCCCAGTGCATCGGGACAGTGAAGTCACGTATGAATGTCGGTAGCATTAAGAAGGGAAGGCCAGTAAAGATGGGGTTTTTTTGTTTCCTTTATAATTAATTAATTCATGATGGCAGGGCCATTTAAAATATAAATAAAAAAACCACACCAGCTACAAAACACACTTTTCTTGTCTCAGCACTGTCATCTCATGTGACAGTTTTCTTGGAACTTGAATAGTAAGACCCTGAGCCGTAAGCACTATTTTTAATTAATTCTAGATCGATCCCATGTTATAGAGTGCTTTGATCTTTTACATGTTTCACCTCGTAAATGGAAGAATCGGAGATTGTGTGTGAGCGGAGGAAGGGTCTGACGACCCAACTTTTGTAAATGAAGTGTTCGCAAATCTTAAGTTTTCTTTTTTTTAAATTTATTTCTTTTTCTTTCAACAGATGAAACGTATGTGTGCACTCTGTCTGGATTTGGAGGTATGATGGCGGGATGCAAAAGCGTCACACAGGGCAACGTGGCAATAAAGAGAATGGATATTGGAGAAAGATACAAATGATTAAAGAACATTGATTCGAAAATGCAGGCAGGGGATGCTGACAAGCAGGTTGCGGATAAATTGAATGGGGGAAAGCAAGAGACTGAAGGGTTTGGGTCTATAAAAAGCTTATGTTAAACATGTCTTTTATTGAAAGGAAAAGAGATGATCCGCTGCAGATCAATACACAGGAACGATGAGAAGAAAAAGGAAAAAAAAAAAGAGTGAAAATGAATTTAACTATTTCTTGTTTCTCTGTTATTTTTTATACTGTCAATGTCAAATTGACTGCAGTTCTTAAAGTGGAAAGACAATGTTCTCAGCCTAGATGTACAGTAATATATTTTCATTAAGTACTGACACTGTACATAGCACAGAGTATATAGAATTATTCAAGGCACAAAGAAAACTATTGATTACTGTGTAATCTCTCCATGACCATAGAGGACTGATAGCAATGGAATGTTAAGGAGTTACATCTCCTTCATTGATTTATCTTTTACTTTACTAGTACAGCGCTGCCACTAACATGTAAACATTACAGAATATACAAACATCCAGTGGTGACTACTGCCTAGGGGCTGCACGGCTAAAGACCCCCAGATAAAGGTACCCCTCCAGAGCCCCAGGTAATCCCCCAGTAGGGTCAGTGGTGTCACATTGGAAGAATTTTCTTCGGCTAGTCACATGTTAGACTGGCAATAATAGTGGGAGGTATTTTCTCCCCCTGGGGTTGCCAGTCCATACTGTGATTACCAGACTGTGTTGCTAAAAATGTAAGAAAGTTCATTGAGACACCTTTGTAAAATGAGACACCCATGTCAGTGCAAAATGATGTTAGCATGATTTATGGTCTATGGGGGTGATTCAGCCTCAGATGGTAATGCTGTCGCAGCTGCTAACATGGTAGCAGCTGCGATAGCACTATTATGGTAATAATGCCTCAAGAGACATCACACCTCCTGAATGCATTACTGATTTGAGCTGTGATCATGGGTTCACTCTAGCTGACCGACGCAGATGAACAAAAGAGGCAAGGAAATCTCTGTCAGCCGACGGAGATCCTAGCCTCCCCCCCCTCCATTTGAGGAAACGGAGGCTGTTTCTGCCCCTCCACACGCAGAAATGGCAGAAGACTGTCAGTCACTTATGGTCTTCTGCTGGACTTCGTGTGGGTTTGCAGACCCGTACTGCACATGCGCAATATGGTCATGTACCTGCGCACAACAATGGCCATCGGAGAAGTGCGCTAACCATCAGGTTAGAATGCACCTCTGAATCAGCGTCTATGTTCCATATAGATGTGTATTTAACACCACTCTCTTTTCCAATTACTGTGATACAACCATCATACGATTACTCTGCCCTACTTCTAATGTTTAACTTCTTGGCTTGTCTACATGTTGGCCAAGCCACATTCATCTCAAACATATACAGATCAAAGACACCAGATTGCTGAGCTGAAATACTCTGTGATGCTGTTAACATAAACATTCTGTAACACTACAGGTTGTTCTAGCCCTGCCACTCATCTCTATTTCCCCTACTATGAAGAATGAATACAATATGTACAGTACTTTGACTATAGACAAATGCATCTAAAAAAGCTATTTTGTGCTTCTATGAGGATGCTAAATATAGGAAAACAGCCATATGTCTGTTTATTTGCACTAATCCTGATGATACAGGTGCACCATGAATATGCATCCTAGGGGATACAGAAAGAATTCTGATTTACAGACTCTACATTCCGCATGTCCCGGGAAATTTAAGACCCTGGAGCTCTTAGATTAGACTTAGATTTATTATTTTGTGTACAAGACATCTGTTGTCTTTCTTTATAATACTTCCATTCAAGGGCATAACTAGACCTAGGGGGGCCCATAGCAAAATTTTCACAGGCCCCCTAGGTCCCTTGCCTCCCCCTCCATCCACAGCTCCCCCCCATTTGCCCCCTCCACACCCTTCTCACTCTCCTCAACTTACCTGCTCTGTGGTCTCGCTGCACAGGGCAGACATACCTCCTCTTCCTTTTGGGGGGAGGCAGCCACATCTCCTCCCAGCATCAGTCAAGAAAGAGTGCCGGAGCCGACCATGAGGGAGATGCAACCATGGAGCAGGTAAGTCGTGGAGAGGGGAGTGAGGAGGGTGGGAGTTGCGGACCCAGGCCTAGCACTGTAGGTGCAGGGGGAGGGCAAGGCCCCAGGTCAGTCCGGGTCCTATAGCAGCCACACCCCTGCACCTATGGTAGTTACGCCACTGCTTACATTGGTGTATCATGTTGTTACTTGAGGTGATCCTTTATCTATCGACTGCTTAGTAAGAAATATACGACTCAGGACACACTTTCAACATATCAAAACATACTGTCATGAACCATATGGGAAAATACAGGGGGTTAGGGTGGCTAGGGAACAAGCAAGTGAGTGAAATTGTTTACTTGAACACAGGAGATCAGCATATGACCTGAATACTTGAATACAGGAGATCAGCAAATGAACAGAATACTTGAACACAGGAGATCGGCAAATTAAAAGAATACTTGAACACAGGAGATCTGCAAATGAACTGAATACTTGAGGACAGGAGATCAGGGTATGAACTGAATACTTGAATACAGGAGATCTGCAAATGAACTGAATACTTAACCACAGGAGATCCAGGTGCTGACCTGCACAAGAGAAACACAGAGAAATGTGGATACAGGCATGTAATGGGAATTACTAGAGATCTAGCTGAGGCCTAACTGGTGAAATCTGACACCACAGGAACATAGGGAGGTGGTTAGAGAGCTGAGCAGCACACTAAAAGACAACACAGGGATTTACAAGAAACACTGGAGTTCTGTGAGAGCTGAAGTAACACGCTGGGAATTAGCACAGGATCTAATATAAGTATCACTGGTGGTCAGCGTGAGGGCTGGATAACACACTGTAGATACATACTTTGTGGAAAACCCTGGAGAGCATAATAATTACTGGAAGTTCAACAGCAGTTTCCTGTTCCTGAAGTCAGACTTAAATACCCCTGGTTAGCTGGTTATTGGATCAGAGGATCACCTTAGTGACCACAGGAGTACCATTGGGAGGGACTAGTCAGGTGATATGGACCAACATGGCTGCACCTATGCCAGGCACCCCGGAAACCAGGATGTACACACGGAAGCCCTAGCAGACCCCAGGGAGAATACTCAGACACCACTCATCTCCACTCCCAGTGACTGAACACCTAAGCCCAAGGACACCGGCGCGGAGTTGAGTAGTGGCCGATCCCAGGCTGCATCCTGACACATACCTTTTAAGGGATCTATGTTCTAATAATTGCGGACCAGCCACAATTATTATCTAACCATATTGCTGGTGATATTTCCATTTTTAATAAAAATATCCACGCTGTGTACAAAGGGGAACTTGCAGGGACAGAGGTTGCGGTAATGGCTGTCAGTATTTTGATGCCTATCTTAACTTCCTTGTCGGGATTTCAACGTCGGTATAGAGATTCCCTTTGTGGGTTGTATCTGTGATCTCACTATGGATAAAATTGGCAACTATAAAACACATACTTACACTCAACCAAACATGCAAATATTACGGTCACTGCATGCCACGCTTTACCGTCAAGTAACGTAGAGGGCAGTATACAGTATTCTAGATTGTGAGTTCCCCTTTATGGCATGGAACACCACCTCTTCTTTAATTCAGCAATCCCTGTCGAAAGCTGCTATCGCCCTTTGCATGAAATGTATGAAGATGTGCAAGCCCTCCAATTAAATGCTAATTAAATATGCTGAGCCCCATGTAGAGTTCCAAATTGTACATAAAAAATTTCTGCTGCACAATATCGCATCTGCAGCTAACTGACCCAGATTTGCTTTGTTTTGATTGGTTGCAGTTAGGCAACAAAATTAACTGTGCCACAACAAGGATCTAGCCACAACTGACTAATCATAGTGACTTTATCATGCTCTAAACAATCAAAGTAAAGCTGCTCTGGATTGGTTAGTTGTGGGGAGGCCTACTGGCCTATCATCTATATAATAAAGTGAGAAAGTGTGTCTGGCTGTCTGTCTCTTTGTCATTTATGCACAGCTATAGCTCCACCAAATTTGACAGGGTGGTGTAGCTTGACCAGGGTTAGGTTTTTGAATAGGTTTGAACTTTGTCAGGGCCACAAACTGTCACAAAAAATTGGGACACTTAAATTACACATGTTCCGGAGCTGGCTCAAGTGGAAATTAGCAGTTTGCCAAAAACCAGTGAGAAAGCTACAAAGTATCCTTTTAACCTCAGCGTGAGCAAAACTGATGATTCATGCAAGTTCATATTAAATCCAGAGCCTCTGTGTTTGCATGCAACGGCATAACTAGAACTTTGTGGGCTACATAGCAAGATCTTAAAGCCCCCCTAGAGGTAAAAAAAACACATACATTTGCCCCCACACAGAGCCCATTCATGTTATGCCACACACAGCCCATTCAGGTTATGGTACACAGAGCCCATTCAGATTATGTCACATAGTAATACCCCTTATACACATTATGCCATGCAGTAATAGTGCCCCTTTTACATAATGCCACACAGTAATGCCCCTTACACATTATTCCACACAGTAATGCCCTTTACAGGTTATGCCACATAGTATTAGTGCCCCATATAACACATTATTCCACACAATAGTAGTACCCCTTACACATTATGCCCCCCAGCAACTCACCTCTCCATGTCCCTCCAGCAGCCTCTTGCCTCTCCCTGTGTGACATGAGCAGCCTGCAGGTGTGGATCCGGGGCCGGGCAGCCAGCTTATTACAGCTAGCGACAGCAGACATGGATAGTGCCGGTGCAATATTAATCTGGCGCTGGTCAAGAGCCAATCGAAGCTCATGGATCGGCAGCCAATCAGTAGCCACCACTGCGTTTTGGCTGCCAGACCGTAAGCTCTGATTGCCTCATGACCGGCAGTGCTGTCTCTCTGTGACTGCCTGCCAGAGCTCCAGTTGTATTCAGCTGGTGGGCCAGCACCAAATCAACATTGCTGACACACTGACTGGACCTGCCCACCTTATGTGCATGACTGGGTGCAGGGGGAGCGGCAGGCCACAAAGGCAGCTTGGGCACCATAGCAGCTGCATCCCTTGCACCTACAGTAGTTATGCCACTGTTTGCAAGCAAGTTAGCAAACTGTGGGGTCCTTTGTGGATCAATGGAATTGGGTTATAGGTGAGGACAATGAAGACAAATAAAGGCTGCTGGTGTACTTCAAGGTCCAGTCTTCAACCCAGGCAACAATGGGTATCCCAGCTAGTTTATAATAGAACACTGCCAGAAACAGATCAGTAGCGTATATATATATATATATATATATATATAATCAATCCAATGAGCTGCACTCACGTTCCAAAGTGACACCTTTGTGGTGCTCCATTACAGACAATACCATCCAGAGTACAAATAGAAATACAATGGGCACTCACCAGTTAGTAAAAAAGGCCTTTAATTACTCACACATCACTTAAACATGGTCAACGTTTCGGTCACATACAGACCTTTTTCAAGACTGCTGAACCACCAAAAAGCTACCACCAAGGTGTCCCATACCCCACATATCACTGGCACCGACTGAAAAAGCCATAAAGATTAAGTAAGCCACACCCACAGCCTGAAACCCGGAAGTGTAAAAATGGGGACTACACACTATATAATAACTGCAGCCACATATGTAGAAGTAACCCTATAACACGGGCTTAACCTATGAAGGTGCGCGCCACTGCCAATAACATCAGAAACCGGACTGGAATGTACTTATACTCACATGGATAGTGCAGCACCATTGCCCGGAACCATCGCCACCAGATGTGACACGGCGGGACACGTGGGGTGTGACCACAGCAATGCTGTAAACAAAAACAGCTCAGCAACTGATGCTGTCACAAATAAAAATACATATTGATGGCTGGATCAATCGGTGCAGGAATGAATAATACTCCAAATGTTAAAATAGAAGTGCACATACACTAACCACCTACTTAACATACTATTAAATATATTATGTATAGAATAACCTATCAGTCTGATCAGCGATTCAAAACCAAACATATAAAAAATATACAAAAGACAAACCCAAATAATAACCCTTAAACCCTTGCTTATACTAAATGTCAATATCAAAAATCATAAAAAATTAATTCATAATAATTCCAGTAAGTGCCACAAAAGAAAAACGAAAAAAGAGAAGGGAAACCTTTTGTGTCAAAAGCGTATTGTAGGTCTTCACTGCCTGAGATCATATGCGTTCTAGGACCAAACCAATGCATCCGAACATCCCGTTGCAAGACATTTTCGAGATTATAAACATCCATTATCCACCATCAGATATAAAATGATTGACTGGATCTCACCCAATCCCAGAGGTGGTAATAGAGATCAAAAGTTACTTCAAAGAGAATCTTGATGGATACACACTTTACAAATAGTGAACCTGCTGGGGCTTAATGAAATTTTATCTTTTTCTAGTTTTTTATAATATACATGTTTTACACTTATTAGTGTTTATCTGTATGTCATGATATGTTGCTTGACATATTTCTGTCTCCGGATAAGTTTTCATTAGACTGTTTTCTAAGATACAGGTCTGTTATAATATTCTATAGAATTATTTAATGAATAGTTTTTTGTAAGCTTATTGACATTTCTGTCTTTTCATGTTAAACACCAGTTAGGAGCTTATTGGGAGATAGGTTCTATTTTCCATGTTAGCCTGTTTATATTTGCATTATCTATACCTGATTCTTGTTTTTTATCATATTGTTTTTGCTTAGTTGATCACTATGGTGATACGCCACTCCCCCTGGAGACAACCGAGATGCCAACGCTGTGGCGCATACGTGACATCATCGGGTCTCCGACAGGACGAGCTGCGTGGTTTGGTGGATGGGGAGCACTTGTGGTCCATCTATATAAGGTATGTACATCATTTTTTCTGTTGGTCTTGATAAAAGGGTTTGCGCCCTGAAACGTTGGCACACTATTTAGTTACAGTGGTTATTGTTGATATCCTGAGTGACATCCATTTCTTTATGCTATTGATATTATTGGGAGGATGAGCACCAGGAACGCTGTTGTTTTGTATTGAAGAGTGCCGGCATCTCCAGGACATTACATATGTAATCTATTCATTTGATTTATCAAAAATAAAAAAAGAAGCGGATTCGTTTAGGATTAGGCATTAAATATGAAAAATAAGGGGAAATGGGGCTGTGCCCCACCATCACAGAAAGAACCAGACTGGAGCAACTTTTAGTGGGGATTCATTGTTGCTATTCTGTTATTCCTAAAAAAAGGAAGAAGTACAGGTGCTCAACCCCATTTTTTTGTGCATATATCAATTGTCTCCACAGGTAGCACCTCCAATTATATATATATATATATATATATATATATATATATTCAAGATGTGCAGTCTGAGGCCCACTCCAATATTCTGTTATTCCTCCCACATAAGGAAGAATTGGTCCTGTATATGAGCAATGTTGCTTAGTTTACCATTTTTGAGGTGCACTCTTTGTTAAAAATTAATTTATCGATGGTCATCCCCAGTTATATATATATATGTGGCTACCACTAATTGGTCACAGCTACATGAACCCTTAAGGGTGTATTTACTAAGTGCAGGTTTTTAGAAGTGGACATCTTGCCCATAGCAACCAATCAGATTCTACTTAACATTTATCTAGCACCTTCTACAACATAATACAGTAGCTAGAATCTGATTGGATCTGATTGGTTGCTATGGGCAACATCTCCACTTCTAAAAACCTGCACTTTAGTAAAGATACCCTTTATTGTCTTCAACTAGCTTGTCCATCCTTTCCTTCACCCATTCCACCTGTGTAAACATAGGGCATCGCATATGTAAGATGCAGGCGATTCAGCATACATTTGTATGTTTACACATGTTGGTGCACATGCACAGCTCAGAAAGCTACATTCAGTAAAAACATGCTACTAATTATTATACAGGTGCTACTATAACCCACTCAGCTCTGGGACTAGCAACAGACTAGATTAAGAGAACTACAGTAGTCTTTCAACATTGAGACTATTTTTTTCCTTTCATGGTTTCTTGTCAATCATATGCTTTGATAGAATTATTCTGTAAGTTCCATGATTGTGGGGGGCAGCTGTCGCAATATGAGGAAAAGAAGTTCTTGATTAAATAGATACAACTGTGCTCAACAGTGCAAATGTCATTTGGGCCTCTTGAAACTGTCAGCTTTTATTATTCATCATCTAGATTGCTTTTTAATTATCTGTACTGTACATTGGAAGCACTGTACTATGTGTCAATGATAAACTATAAGAGCAGTCATACAGTAGGAAAAAAATTTTCATTCCTTTCTACTATTTTTCAACTTATTTCAGCAGAGCTGTGACATTATTTTTGCTAGTCAATGTTTTGCTCTCCAGCTGTATATGCTGGGAGTTGTAGTTTAATTATAGCTTTACATTATACTGTATATATAGACTGGCTCTGGTCTGAACTTTGGGTCAACTGGTCCCTAGCTTATCATACAGGCATGAATGTGTTTATCCAGCCCGCTGCCTGTACGCCCCTACACTATTACCCAAAATGTCACCCTAAATATGTCAATGTAGAAAGAATAATTTTGTCAGGAAAATAGAAATACATTTTTAATACATATGATTTATGGCAAACCATGTTGCCAGCTGGGCAGCTGGGCGGCTGGTCATCATCATGAGGACATGATGATGGGCCTATTTTTATGTGTAGGCCTGGGGCTGTTGTCAAATCCACCCCACTGTTTAATCTGGCCCTGCACAGACTAAATAAAAGCTGATGTCCCCTTCCCAGTGGTAGTTGGTAAAGAGCAATTGGAAAACAGAAAAAGTTCTCCATTCTTAAGGTGCCTCCACACTTGGCGATGTGCTCACAATCCGACATCGTGTCCAATTTCCCCTTGAACTTTCCCCAGCAGCACCCCGGCAGTCGTGGACACGATTTGGTGTTAAAAACTATCCAATGTGACAAACGAATGATTGTGCCTCCTAACTATTCCAGTGCATCGTGACTGAGATTGGCAAATCTGCCCTACAGCACGGCAGATGTGAAGATGCGATGTGCAACTTGCGGGTACGCGCATCGGCATCGTGAGTGGGAATTCACAATTTGGGCATATTTTACATGATTTGTCATCATGATACATCGGCATCGGGCAAATCCTGTAAAAAATCGTCAAGTGTGTAGGCACCTTAAAAACTAAAATAAAACACAAAAGTTTTATATGGCTTGTTCCCTCACAGAAAAAAAAGTAATCATATCTTCATAAGCTCAGCAGAAGAGCCTGCAGTATGAGTCACAATAGAAGTAACTCTCTCCTTATAGCTCCTTATTTTACTTCATTTCACTATATTACACTGTGAAAACCTCAGCTGTGGTAATATATTGTGTGAACTACGGTTTAATTTTACAATTAACCTTTCTTGTATGATTTGATTTTAAACAGCCCATCTCCTACCTTTCAGAGCTCTTTAAATAAAAAAATAAAAAAATTACCCAGAGCATTTACAAATTCAAAACAAAATATGCGTGCTCCCGCCAGTCTATAAGAGGTCATCAGGTTTGTTGCACCTGTATCTAGGAGTGTTAAAGGCCGTGTGACAAACTTGACATCTGCCGTGAATTCTTCTAGCTCTCTGGGTACATGAGACAGTAGTCTGTTAAATGGCTGTAATTAGTTTGATGCTCTCTGCTATTGATCATATGCAATACCCCTGACTGTCTTTTGTAATAATAATACACTGATCCTTGTCTGCTGTATTTTGTTCAAGATTCTGAATCGCCACAACATTAAGAATAAAAATTCTGTTTCACGCTCATAAAAAAAAAATATATATACATGGATCAGACACCTAGCTGTGACCTTGGATAACTTACTTTATTTCAGCACAAAAACAGATTATAATCTCTCTCCGGAACAGACATTTCCCCTTTTGCTTTCTAACAGATATAGAGCTTTACCTACATAACAGAAAATAATGAGATACTATTGTGGTTGTGATGAACAAGCTTTAGGGTCAAATGCTAAGTTTGAGGATTTTAAAAAAAGATTCAAAATGTACAAGTATTATCAGATCTGTCTCTGTGTCATAGATCCAAGTCTAGGTAAAGAGAAGTATGACCTCTAAAATGGTAAAAGGAGCAAGCCGTAATATTCTAACTTTACCTTGTAACATTTTCTTACTGAAAAGTCCAAGTTATTCCTCTCCTTACCTTTGCGAACAAATTATGTTATCTCTCATTTATTTTGTGGAACATGGATGTTGAAATATGTTCTGATCCTCCGCCGTTATACAGAATTAATTAAGCATAAATCAAACCGACACCATTATTAATCTAAAACATTTTCTCAAACCATAAAAAATTAACCATGCAGGTTTCTATTGGTGCTTGTACTGTGTGCACAGATGTTCGCAAAAAATGTTACTTAAAGCATGGATTAAATCTAATTTTTGTGTACTAGTTTTATCAGAGCACTTTGACATGCGCTTATTACAGCTTTAATGCAGCATAGTAAAATCCATTTATTTTTATACACTGACGCCCTCATTCAGCATTGCACACTGGTGCACTGCTGAACGCAGATTCCTGATAATCGGGAATCTGTGCATGCACAGGACCCGTTCTGCGCATACGCAGAATGGGTCCTGCCAGATTGTATGCAGAGGGACGGCAGCAGACTGTCAGTGACTGACAATCTGCTGCAGTTTGGGTGCGGATGGGCGGCGATGGCCTCCGTTTTCCAAAACGGAGGTGTATCGCCGCCGTTGCGGTGGAGGGAAGAAGCCAGGATTGGCTGACATAGATTTCCTGGCTTCTTCCAGGGTGGCCTGGAAGGGTGGCCTGCATGACCCCATGGTGACTGCCAGTCGGGGGACACACAGATGTTCCAATGATGTGTCCGTGGACGCAGCTCGGAACATTACTGCATGCAGGAATCATGATGCCTCCTGAGGCATTACCATAATTGTGGGCAGCTTTGAAATGCTGTCCCCTGCTGAATCAGACCCTGAGAACGCATCCAGATGGTCCATGAAATATGATAATTGACATAAAGCAAAGTAAGAGAACTTGTGTCAGAGAAGGTTTGTGTACTGTACATGTCCAATTACTTACATTATAGTTTTGAAGAATCAGTGCTCAAAAGGCTTTGAGACCATGCAGCTTTTTAAAATAGCATATTAACCAAACATGTTATACTTTAGCAAAAACTTTTTTTGCCAATTTTCCATTTTTTTTGCTGGCAAGTTTAAGTCTCACCTCAACATATTAACCTTTATCACTTTTGGAATATCCTCTTAATTACAATTCTTACTCTCCTTCCTATACTTACACTGCTTGTAGAAAATTAATTTAGGGTTAATTTAAGTACTGGATGTTAAACATGGCCCTATAATAATCCCATTGATAGGACTGGTCAATGGTCAGACGATGCTCAACAATCAGATCATTAAGCTAAATGCTAAAATGCTAAAGGAGTGATATGGCAACACCATCAGGAAAGTGTGAAGATTTTTGAACTGCTTGGGGAGATGTCCAGTTTTACCAACCGCCTTACCCTTAATGCTTTATATGCATACTGGGAATTCACCTGTCCCAAACATACAATAGTAAAATCTTAGTAGCCCAAGGTATTGTCACAGTACAAATTACCAGAACACTTGTAAAGGAGACACTGAATGTGGAGTTGGCAGACAGACGAGTCACACTGGAAATGCAGTAACCAGGAGAAAAAGTTGGACGGCTCACAACATTAAGCTGGCAAAGTCTATGGACAAACCAAAGGTCAGGGCTGGCAGCAAGCAGTGGTCAGGTAATGTTTCAAGTTCAGGGCAGGCAGAAGACAAAAGACTATCCAGAAAACAAAACGAGGTCAGGAGAACAGAAATAAAAAATATTTGCAGGTCACCAACAGGTAATCAAAAGCAGAATGCAACCAGTTTAGCATGGCCAGCATGACACGCAATATAACCAGTACAGAGACACAAATTAGGTGTCTATTTAAGCACAGATCCAACAAAGAGCAATTATCACCATTCACGGTAACTGAGGATCAAGGAAACAGCATAGGAAAGAGAAGGATGCTACCACATCTCCAAACCAGCCAGACCATCCTCCAGAAATCCTAGCAGGACCAGTTCCATGGAAAAAAAAACAGGGGCTGATGCAACTCTTTTATATTTGCTACAGCATTACGTGCACAGAACTAAATGCTTATATTTGCCCATATGCAGTTATACGCATTAGTGCCAGTGGACCACCCCTACTAGTATGCTTGGTTTGATACCGGTCATCATCATAAATGTACACTTGCACGAGAGCTATACTGATATGTCTGAAAAAAGGACTAGTTACACTTCCGGCCAAATTTGCAGAGCTCACAATTCCATCAACATACCCGCACTGATCATCATTACCCATGTGAGAATGCCCTGCTAAAGCCCAGTTATGCTGTTCAGGTGGAGATTTGTCTGAACTGTGTATGACTCCGCATCCCCCGTACTTATATATACTTGGGTCCTGAGCATGCGCAGTGCAAAGACATGCAATAGTATTTTCAACTTTGTATCAGCTAGAGATGTGCAGGTCCAGTTCCCAGAGAGCCGGCAGCAACCAAATGTAGGGGTTTCGTGTTGAACCAAGTTAGAGTTTGAAATCACTTTGGGGTTCCGAGTCAAACAGAGTCAAAGCTCATTTCTGCAGTCCACGTTTGGAAATCGGATTTAAAAAACAAACTCTGGTTTTGGATTGCATGTAAACAGGTCCAAATTACATGTTTTTGTTTTTTTATTATTTTTAAATTCTGATCCAGAACCAAAACCAAAACAAGGGGGTCCATGTACATCTCCAGCATCAGCCCCACAGTTTCTCCTCCTTCATTATTGTAGTATCATCTTGATAATAATTGGTCATACAGTAGCTGCTAAAATAGACATATTCAATATCCAAAATACAAATTTATATTCTCATATATCCAATACACATTTTACAATTGCGGGACAAAATAAAACTTTTAAGATTGGTCCAAATGAAATAAAAATATCTCTAAAACTTTACACCTTTTAACTAATTTATCTTTAAAGACAGGCTTTTCAAACCTAGAGGTTCCCTAATTCCACCACTGCTGTCCAGGTTTGAAGGGTATCCATGCTTGAGTCCAGCTGGTTAAATCATATTGACTGAAGTACTAATTAATACACCTGTGCTCAAGCATGGAAATTCTTAAAATGTGAACTGTAATGGCAGAATTTGGGAACCTCTGGTGTCACCAATAAAGTCGCAAGTACATGCTAATATTAATATATTAGAACAATAATAATAATAATAAGAAGAAGAATAAAATATTTGACCAACTTCATTTATATACCTTTTCAATCCTTTAATAAACAGTAATTCATATCAGTTTTCTCTCTCTTGGTACCAATAATTAATTCCTATCCCTAGTCCTTACCTCGTAGAATGCAACATTTGCTATTGAGTTTAATTAATATGTAGTAGTTTGCGCTACTAACAGTGACAGGGGGCAGCTACATTAAATCATGGTGAATGAGTTTTGGAAGGGTTGTAAACTCTTTGTACACGGCTCTACAAATGTGACATCTGTTAATATGAGCTGATTGGCTTATTTACATTCCTGGCTCTGGGTTTGTCCCAAGAGGAAGACAAAAGCGTCAAGCAGTTGTTATCTTCAATACATTTCTACTCTGGTTGGGCTGGACCTAGCAGAACATATTGTCATTTCATATCCCTGTGGCTTTCTTACAGTGAGCCCAATAAGGACAATTGCTGACTGTTTCACTACCTGAAGAGTCACAGCTACTTGAACTTGAAAACAGAACTGTTTCATCTTCACAGGAGGTTGTACATAAATGTAATTTGTTCCAGTATGAGCTGCAGACAACTATTTGTCTCCAGCTACCAATTAGGGACAGTTGGGGAGGCGGAACAATAGAGATACCAACTTACCTTGCAGGCTTATTCAATGTCCGTAATACCATTAAACATTCCTACAATAGGTGAAGATATATATCATATCATCACTGAAATGGGGTTTATACCTAGTTGTAATTATTTGATGAATGTCTATATGTTAGGATATAAATGATCCACTTGTGATTATAGTGGTCACTTTTAGAAAGATCTATATTCAAACTGGTTTATTCACAATAGTAATAGTTATATATCTATCTATAAATATCTATAATTATACACCATAACTACACAGCCACTGGCTCAACCGCTTCCCATGGAAATTGGAGAGAGGAAAAGCAGTGGCCAATCAGAAACTTTTCAATGGTCTCACCTGCAGCTGGGTCAGGAAACTTTGAAGGGATGGCATGGTCACATAGTATACATGCCCATGTGGGCATCACATTATCAATCTCCGTCCACTTGGGCTCACTACACACTACTGATGGGTCAGTTGGGCATGAGGATAATAACCTACCATTGGTCTTTGGTGTGCCACTGACTCATGTTCCATTTGTAATGTCTGGTATGTATGCCGTGTGATGCTGAGTAACCTCTGCTTAATGCCATTCAGAATTCAGACTACTTCCTTATCAAATTTAAACTGATTCAATTTGCACTATCCAGATCTAGTCTAGCTTTCAAGAGACAAATACACCATGTTAAAAATAAATACATCTAGTTAACCAAACTGCCAGTTTCCAAGGAATTCCTGAAAACATGAGCCGGGCAGGATTAAGGTCTGTGGGGGCCGCTGGGCAACAAACATGTGGGGGCCCCTATTAAATATGGACGAAATTGGAGTATGCGCAATGTGGACCATATCACTCGTAAGTGGTACATTGACAATCAGTGATAAGCTAAGCTCAGCGCTGTTTGTTAAATACTGAAAGGAGGACATTACCCCTTTAGCGAGTGCTAAAGTGGTTATGTCTCATTGTGAAATGGGGCCCATGGGCTCCACATAAAGAAAAAATACAGACACATACGAAAAAACACATAATAAACACCCACAGGAAAAAAAAACACATATAGGCACCCACATGAAGCCATTTATATGGAAAAAAACCCACAATACTTACCTTAAGCCCCTCTGCCATGTCGGTGTCTGTCTGGTTGACTGCTACTCGGAACTCTGGGAGAGACATCATAATATCTCTCCCCTAGTGCACTGCGGGAGCCAGAAACCGGAGCTCAGGTGTGAACTCCAGCCTCCGGCTGGCGCTGCGGGGAGGGAGCCGGGTGCCCAGCTAAATGAGCCTCCCTGCGGCGCTGGGGTTAGGTGGGCCCAGAGGAGGTGGAACTGGTTCCATCTTCCGTTCTAGCCCACTTCAACTTCTGGTGGGTGTGGGGGCCCCTTATGTGTGGGGGCCCCAGGATGACTACCCCTGTCGCTCACCCCTTTAATCAGGCCCTGCAGGTGAGACAAAAGCCATAATTCAGAGATTTATGGAAACCTGGTGGTTTACGTAATCTCCGATTGTTAATATCTGCAGAGGTTCTTTACTGCGCATGTGCAGGTCTCTATGTGTGACTACGTTTGTAGTGCCCCTAAGTCACAGCATGAAAGGTGGGGAGGTGCCGGCCTGCATTCCCGAAATGGGGCATGTCGACCAAGGTCAGTGTCTGCATCTTCACATGTGGATCTACTGGTCACAGAAGCAAAAACTCAGATAGCTGACATTTACGCAAGTGATCTGAAGCTGTCTATTTACATAAGATGTCTCCTGTAGCATTACCATATTTTAGTAGAGTAGCTGTGTCACTGTGCTACTCTGTCCATCTCTGAATCCGGTCCACAGTTCATTGATAGGTGTATACTCACATGCTGGTCTAAGCAACTCTCACTGGAAATCTATCTACAGGTTTGACTAAAAAATGTGCATGGTTAAACCAACACTTAATTATGACTGTCCTTATCACATGTAGCACTTTAGTATGTTTTAATGTATTTTCTATAGTGGCATCTAGAAATTAGCTTTCCAGTCATGGGTGTTTCTATAATGGGTGCAAAGTGTGCTGTGCACATGGGCCCCTGGATCCAGGAAGCCCACACCAGACACCGTGCACACATTTTCAATACTGCCTCTCTGTCTGTGCCGCAGATACAGTATCACTCAGCAAATATGATGCAAGTGCCATGTTTCCGGAGATCGGCACAAGAGCATTACAGAAATCATGAGGAAAATGGCACCCATGCCAATTTCCCAGAGATCAGCGTATGTGCAAGGCCCTCTCCTTTCTTGATCCACTCCTGTTTCTAGTAAAAGTGAAAGTTATAAAGTGCAACCTATTGATAGTATGGGATGATCCTAATTACTGGGATCATCTGTGTACCCATACAATTAACTTAAGATCCTTTGAAAGAGTGTGAAGTGCCCCTGAAAAAAACTGCCTCTTCAAATCTGCGCTCTTGATCAGTGGCGTTGCTATAGGGGTGCGGGCTGCACCGGGTGTCACCAAAATGCCATTGTGACATTCTTTTGCAGCACTCGGCTCCTGTCTCTGAGGATGAGCTGACAGTGCATGAACTTGCCTCCGGGGGCAGCCCAGCATCACCGGGGATGTTGGGCATGCCCACAGAGGGATTTCCTGCAAGGCCATGCCCCTTCTATGTTAGGCCATGCCCCTCTTTTTGGTCAGTTGTGGTGGGGCCGCACAAGAGGAATTTGGAGTGCGCACCAGGTGTCACCAGACACAGTGACAGCTCTGCTCTTGATTTCATTTGAATAATGTTCTGAAAATCAAAATCTCACTCTTGCACAACTAGCCCAAAACTCAGCAAAGAATGACCCGATCCATCTAGCTCCTTCATTGTACCTCTTCAGATACCACCATCCTGGTGCCCAAATTATTTTGCTAACCAATTAAATCAGGTGAACAAAAATAGGCACATAATGTAGCATAAAAATATAGCATTTCCCCATGGCTTTGGCATTTTCATAAATTAGCTTTGTAATCCTTAATCTTAAACACCATTTACTTCCTGTGATAGGTCTCTTTTATGTTTGCTTCATACAAGGAAATAAATGTAATACAAGCCAAATAACATGTCATAAATATTTTATTAATTCTAAAAACACAAAAAAAATAACGAGCAGTTTTGTGGTTTAAAAATTAAAATAAAAGTCCAATACCATATAGAATATACATCATAGTTGGGAATTATGTTTTATACAAGAAAAATGTCTTTCTATGAAAAAAATATGATTAAAAGTTGAGATTGCCTGACCAGAGATTCAAATCATGATTTACATGGTCTTGGCTTAAATCAAATTTATACTGCAATAGAAGACATCAAAGAAAAATGAGAGATTGAGTACATGTTATTAACTGTCTGCCTGGATGGCTCTCCAGGGAACAAATATCCTTTATGACATTGGAGAAAAATATATTTGGTTATGGTCAATCGTACTGTGCCATTATACAAGGGGAGAACTGGAATGTACTCAATACATCTAAAGACTCTACAGTTTACAGTATTTCAAATAAGTCCAATAAGTATTATCTGCTAGATAGCTTTGTACTCTTCTTGTTTTGTATGTAGACTTGAAAATATGGGGTAATATATGTGTGTGTCAAGCAAAATGCATGTGCCAATGTGCAGATACCTTTGTTGGGGGCATGCACCATTTGGGTCCGACGCGCGATGTCGTTGACGATGACCGGGAGCTTGCTTTATCAATGACTTAGAGGGTACACGCTAGACCAGAGGTTCCCAAAGTACGCCATTACAGTCCACATTTTAGGGATATCCATGCTTGAGCACAGGTGACTTAATTAGTACCTCAATCCATTTGATTTAACCACCTGGACTCAAGCTTGGATATCCCTAAAACGTGGACTGTAATGGTGGACTTTGGAAACCTCTGCACTAGACGATGTGTCTGATATGTCGTATGATCTGGCCGGTTCGGACGACATATATATTGTGTACCCAGCATTAGTGTTAGACACTAGGGGGGAGGTTTAGGTTTAAGCTGAAGGGGCATTAGGTTTAAGTGCTTGGGGGAGGGTTAGGTGTAGGATGCAGGGAGGGATGCATCGGTATCCTAACCCTGTCAGGATGCCAGTGTCGGGATTCTGACCACCAGGGATCCCAAGAGCCAGCATCCTGTACCCAACCTCTATACATTTCCTATATATTTTCTGTCACCTGAGATTGTACTGTGATCTCTCTACCAGTTTGCCATCAAGACTGAGACCATAACTAGTATTTGTAAAGGGCCTTTTACAACTGTTCAAGCACTAACATTTCACATATTCCTCTAAAATGTACTGCACCCCAAAACAGTACCCAAAACATCATGACTGTCATGTAATAAAGGTTTCCAAACCTACAACAACCTTTAGCTCCAAGAGAATACAGTATATGTTTGTTGGAACTTGGTTGTTCCCAGTACTAAACTGCAAACATGTGATAACGTATCAGGTACTGTGTAATAGAATTGGGTGCAAACAATGGATGGACTTGTATGTACCACTATGCAGTACCATGAAAGTCTTGGCAGATGGAGGAAAAATGGAAAAGCAGCAGGCGCTGTAAAGAGGAGGGGGCAATAAGCAGCCATCCAGCTACTGATGAACTACACATCCTAGCATGCTCAGATAGCAAAACTATGGCAAGACATTCTGGGATGTGTAGCCTCACAGCAGCTGGAGGGCCACTTATTGCTCATCCCTGCTGTAAAGTGTGGTTTGCATGAGATAAAACAAGCCATTAATTAATTTTCATGAAGGATGAAATGTCTCAGAATAGCTAGTAACACAGTTTGACAGTATAGAGCAGAGAGACTATGAAGATATTTAACCAACACGTAAAAAGTTGGTAGATGCATGCAGAGTGTCTCCAGCTTAGTGTGATGTCATATGATACAGTGCATCATTCTCTAGTGTAGAACATTTTAATATTAAACATTTCTGTAGAGGGACAATGTTTTACATTTGGTCATCTCAAATTGTTATTACATTGATTTTCAGCCTGCACATATACAGTATATGTTAAATGCATATTGTGAGCTTTGGTGCACACACAGCTTTCTGCTGAATAAAACATTTGTTTTCAGAAAGACTCAACTGAAGTTCAAGTTATATGGGCTCACTGAGTCTGAAATAATATAGTTTATACCACAAATAAACAATACTATACAGCACTAACTAATTGGTAGTCATTCCATAACATGAAGTGTAGTGAAGTCACTTTACTGTGATTTATCCGTATCAGATAATCTTTTCATACTTTTTTTTATGATAGAGAGCTGGATACCCAACATAAGGTGCATCTGAAGAACTTCAAATCTCAGCCTCTAGCACAGCTCTTTGACAAGCACAAGCAAATCAAGAGCGAGAATGCAACTTTAGGTGTCATTAGTTGCAAAAAAAAGATGTACTGTAAATTAAAACATGTTTTTTCTTATTAACTGCTAATTCCAAGGCATAGTTATACCTAGGCTAGTTACATTACTTTAACTCTTTCTATCTACTCTTGCTTGATAATCTTACACAAAAATTCTTTAGTGATATTGGTTCTATTCTTTGGTTTGTCTGAATTTAACAATGCTCACTGCACAAAGGGGTATATTTACTAAAAGGTTGATTTTTGTCGATGTTTGGTCGATTTTGTATTTCAACATCTAAATCATAAATTTACAGATGATGTTTGACTTAATTTTATTAAACAATGTCAATAATCATCTGTTAGTAAATGTGTGATTTAGGAGTAAATTTACTGAAATTCGCTTTGGGACGATTTTTGGTTGATGTTTGGTAAATTTTTGGATGATTTTGAGTTTCAGGTTCTAAATCACACATTTACTTATAGATGATTTTTTTACATTGTTTAAAAAAATTATGTAAAAAAATAATTTGTTAGTAAGTGTATGATTTAAACCCTGAAACACAAAATTTACCAATTATCAACGAAACAAGATCCAAAAATCGTCCAAAATCAAATTTTAGTAAATATATCCCAAAGAGTCTAATTTTTTTTTTCAATAATGGTCATGTTCAAAAGAATAATTGAACACAAATATATTATGCTAACCTGTTGCTTTCTACCAGTTATTTTGCATTTAAATTCTTTTCCCAAAAACACTTAAGTAGGAACATTTCATTTGGTGCACTTTTAGAAATGTCAATAATTAGCAATATGTCTGAAGTATGACTTTCATTTTAAAAAAAGAGGCTTCTTTAAAAAGTAAGCATTAATCTGGACATAAAAAAGTAAAACATAGCTTTATTATAATCAACAATAATATTGACATTTTAGTAGACAATAAAACTCTTCATAGATTAATTACATTGATAATTGTATCCACAAGAGGTAGTTACCACTGTAGCTGAACCTCTCATAAATTGCGGTAAATGTGTTAATATGTAGTTAAATGGTTAATTTCTATCTGCTGTCTCTTAACTGTGTGTGCATGACTTATCTGCCTCAATAACATCACATGTTTGAGTGCATGTTATTCACCAAACTTAAAGGTCAGGCTTTCTAGACTGCATGTGAAAGACTTGTTTACTTGACTCTATAAAATGGTCTGCATATGCCTGAGCTTGTCACTGTGTCATTGGAGCATCACAGTGCTGTACGGCTGTATAGCACTTAGCCAAAGAGAAATTGATGCCTTAGCATATTGACTGCTGTTTAACTTCTAACACCTGTATCCTGTTATCAATAAAACCTTCTCTGGTTTGGAATGAATATGTGGGCTAACCTCCTTTTTCACATCTGCTACACACCTACCAACTGGTAGCCATTTGTCAATAATATGTAGCATAGTGAATACTTAAAGCAGCTTAGTATTGTTAAAATGTGATAAAACACCATACATACAATCAGAAACTTCAAGTTAGCATGATTGTCTGTCCTCCAGCAAGTGTGAAGTTCCAATAAGGTAACTTTATTGATCTGGCACTGAGTGATCAACTTTGGCTGCTCTTTAAAGAAATCCCACTCTTGCTAATGTGATTTGATTCTGTGCACACTTATTGGTGTCTGCCAGTACACCAGATACCAAACACTGTTCCATATTTTGCACTAAAAAGATTAATTCCGCTGGTGAAGTGATGATAGTAGATAAAAATGATGGATACTTTTTATGTCAACCATTTTATCCCAGGATTATTTAAGTCCTTATTTAAGCCTTGTTTGTAAGGTATACTTTTTATTTATATGCTGTGGCAATAACCATGTCTTCTATGAACTGAATACTTCACCTCGACTGCCATGCCCCTTTGGAAGCTGACCTTGCCCCTTCAGCTTCTTGGTGGTGCATACTCTTTCATGAGTCCCTACCACTGCATTCCAATGGTGCACCATTCGTGCCCCATTCTAACACATGTTGTTACTGCAAGTCCTTTCGGCCTTTCTTAACCAAATATAATTTCCTGACACGTCTTTTAATTCCCTGTGTCCTCTCTCTTTGAGTGCATACCTTGCTTCCTTTGAGTTCATGCAGAAAGTGCGGCATTCCCTAAATAAAGTGATGAATGGAAAAAAAATTCAGCAAACAATAGTTGGTGATGTCACTATGCCTGTGCTACCAGGAGCAGTTAGCGTGCAGCCACTGACTTGTTTCTGTGGAATAATATTTCCGCAGGCACTCTTGTGCAGTCTGCAATGTGTGACCACATTACACATGTCCTGAGGTGGGTGTTTGCTCCTTTACATGATCAATTTGCTGTTTCAGAATAATCTTCTATGCTAATATATGTTAATTCTCTATTTAACAAAAACATTACAGTATTGCTTGCAAACATTGGTCTACCTCTTTTTCTCATATTTTCCCCTAATAATGCACCACAATTCTTTAGTGTTCCCTGATTACATCATAGTATTTTTGTTTGTTTTTGTCCAGGATTTCTTTTTAAATTTTTGAAGAAAATGGCTCTTTGGGCCTAATTGAGAATTGCACACAGGCATGGCTGCAGCTGGGCTCTTTTGCCCCAGCCATGTCTGCGTCTTATGCTAATGCCACGGCAAATTTTCTTAATACTGAGAGGCCCACTTGCAGATCCGGCCCTAGCCCATTTGGTGCCCTAGGCAAAATTTTGACTGGTGCCCCCTAACAACTTCTCATACCGAGCTGAACAGCTCCTCAGGATAAAAACAGGTAGCCCTCCTCAGTAGGTGCTGTCGATGTAGACATCCCTCTCCCACCTAGAGATAGCTAATATAGCTAAAGGACCTACTCACTAACCTAATGCTGCTGCTGCTCAGGGGAAGATTAGGATGGAAAACCAGCCCTTGGAAATTTCTGGAAGCAGCCCTAATGGGGGCGGTTTGTGGAGTCTGTGGAGGGAGTGGGATACTCCCTTCTCTATCTGCTTTGCCGCATGTAGTCTTCCTGGCATCTGTGGTTCCGGGGTCCTCTCATTACGTACTGACAAGGTGAGTGGAAAAAGTCACACACATGACGAAACGTGTTGGTGTATTCTACCATAACTGACGTCACAGTACGTGACGAGAGGACCCCAGAACCACAGATGCTTTGAAGACTTCATGCGGTGAAGCTGATATGCCGGGAGATGGGTTCATAGTCCCACTACCGCAATGAATGTAAGATACCAGGGAAAGACAGCACCAAAGCGGAGCAATGCAAAACACAGCTCTTGCCTCCAGGTGACTCAGCATGCAGATTCACTACACAGCGGGAGGGAGATTATGAAGCCACCAGAGATAGGGATAGGTAGGGATAAGGATGAGTTTGTTTGCTTCTACCACTGCCGCTCTAATCAGAATTGAACATTTGATCAGTATCGGTGGACATTTTTTAAGTTTAATTATATTTTATATATTTTTCTTTTATACACCTAATTATTCAATTTACCAAAAAGAGCTGTAAACATGTTGCTATAAATATATGTACTGACTACTTTGGGTTCCAAACATTAATTTCAATATTTTAATATTTATAAATATCAATGTGCATGATTATATAAGTAACAAACACCTGCAATACATATCATCCCATCACCTAAATCATTATACAGTATATAGTATATGAGGACCCCTAAATTATATAATACTGAGGTGTCATATATGTTTGTTACTTATATAAAATATGCACATTGACATTTATGTAGGTTGCACTTGCACATGTACATGTCACCTAAATAATTATTACATGTTGAAGTGCAGCCTACATAAATGCATGGTATTTTATGTATACACATAAAACCCCTTCAATATTCTCAGGACCCCTGCATACAGACAGTATGCATCCCTGTCATTCCCATGATATACATAAGATGTGTGTGACAGTGTCACACTTACTGTAAGTGCCACTTCCAGAAGCGTCCGCCCCTCCTCCTCCTGCCATTACCGGCTTGGCCTCTGAGTCTGTGTGTGTGCCTGCATTCCATGGCCTGAGGTGCTTGAGTCCGGCCTTAGCTGGGGGCGGAGCCATGAGGTGTGACTCACGAGCTCTGCAAAAGCCCATGGGAGGAGCAGCTGCAGCTGGGCATGCGCAGCAGCCCTCCCACGGCCATTTTGGAAAGGGGAAGCCAGGCCTCAGGCAGCTGCCGGATCAGAGCTGATCTCTGATCGCGATAGCTGCGGCGCAATATGGCCGGCCTGGCACAGGGGGACATGGGACCAGCCCAGCACAGGGGGACATGGGACCAGCTCATCGGACCAGGCCGCAGCGGCATCTTCAGCAGGGGGGGGAACCATGGCAGAGCCCTGGAATGCCCCTAGGCATTCCAGTCGCCCCTAGGCATTGGCTTATTGTGCCTATGCCTAGGGCCAGCTCTGCCCACTTGCATTGTTTTTCAATGGTGCATTTCAGGCTTGCATACCCTCCCGATTTGGTTGGGAGCCTCCAAAATATCGGGAGCTGCACCCAACCCCCCGGAAAGGCAGGCTGCGCCTCCCGGCTGCGCCTGTCCCCCGGACTACTAATAGAAACCCCGGCAATGATGGGT
The DNA here is from genome assembly GCA_031769625.1 of Taudactylus pleione. Classification (NCBI taxonomy): domain Eukaryota; kingdom Metazoa; phylum Chordata; class Amphibia; order Anura; family Myobatrachidae; genus Taudactylus; species Taudactylus pleione. The sequence continues at coordinate 3,114,267 of JAUIMM010000353.1, forward strand.
GGCGATGACACGATTCGTGCTGTATTGCATCAATGTGGCCCCGTCCCCTGCTTCACAATGCCTTTAATATTGGCGTTGTAAAGAGGGGGTGGGGCCGCGATGATGCAACCATGCGGTCACGTCCCTGGCCCCACCCTCAATATGGAGTCATTGTCTGGCCACACCCCCCGCTGTATGCAGGCAGGGAGATGAATGTCGTCAAGTATGGTGCATTTCAAACTCGGTGCATTCAACTATGTGCAGTAACAATCAGGACACTTGCGCTGTGCAACTCCAACACATTTGCAGAATAAAAAACACAGCCATTTGCATGAATATCAACACAGCTTGCAACTCTGAATATGGGCCTTAGTTACACCATATATTTTCATATTTTTTTGTGGTTTAAACCATCAAAAACCTTCTGTAATTAAACTCAAACCTCTCATTATACACAACTTTGTACACAACTGAGGATTTTTCCATAGACTTTGATCATTCATAAATAGACCCTTGTGTCTCGTTTAATCATCCTCCGATTAATCTTTTTGCTGCCAAGGTTTGTGGTTCTAGCCTGCCTTGCATTGGTTTACTTAATTTAGTCTTAAGGTGCATACACATTGGGCGATATTTTGGACAATGGAACGATAATGATATCATTATTCTCCAGTCGTCTAAAATATCGTTCAGTTTTTTCCCCAAAACAATGAACAATAATGACCAAATGCGCGATCCCGTTGGTCGTTGACATTCATCGCCCGAACATGCAGGCCAACCTGACGATATTGTCAGGTTGCTGCATGTTCGGCAATGAGGGAGGGAGCCCGGCACTGAACGATATTGTTTATAATATCATTCAGTGTTTGTGTTCAGTGTCGTTAATGACACTGAACACACCCCTGCCGGGGACACACTAGACAATGTCGCTCAAGGAGTGAATCGTCTAGTGTGTTCGCACCTTTTCTTTAAATTATATATATATATTGTAGATAGGGCCTAATTGGTATCATAGTCAAGTAAGTATATTTTCTTTTTTTAAATTCAATGTTACATGATTTATTTGTGTACCCTTTAGTTATTAAATTGACCCTAAAACTAATGTTTAATATGTACTGTAGTAAGGGTAAAAAGGTCAGTATTCTGCTTAGTAACAAGAAATGATTAAAAACCGCTTTTAGGGCCTGATTTATTACCGGTCACAACTGCGATTATGCATGAAATCAGCCAATTTGTTGTGTTCTGCGCATGCATCACAGTGCACGTGCGTGAAGACTCCACTGCGATCAGGACTGTGATTGCAGTGACTACGCAGAGTGATTGACAGGAAGTACCGTTTTGGGTTGGTGACGGGGGGTGGTCGGTGAAAAGTAGGTGTTCCAGGGTGTTTGAACACCATTGCAGGGTCATGCATATATTAGCCATTGCAATGCCGTACGCAGCTTGGGCTTTCACTGCGTGCTCTAAGGTTAGCAATTTCTGAATAAGGTCAGACCTTCTGCAAGTGTGCGTTGCGATCTTACCCGATGTTACTGATGGTATCGCAGTCTTGCTATGTATTACGGATGTGTGTAAGGAAAAGGGAGCATCCTTATGCTAGGCTGTGTATGGCATTGCAATTGCAATTATTAGCATATCTTCACAGTGAGACCTCGTGCGTAATCTCTATTGCGATTGCAATAGCGATTGTTACTGAATCAGGCCAGTATTCTCCAAAAGATTAAATAATAACAAATAAACTAGTTATAACTGATTAATGTATATTTACTGTACTACCCTTATATGCAAATTACAATATTATTTGTTTTATGTTGTACATGTAAATTCATCTATATACAGTAAAGCCCTGTCAATCGCTACAACCTTTGGAAGTTTTGGTCAAAGATCTGTGATAATATAAAGCAATTATTTTAAAGATATTTGTTTCTCAAAATCAATCATTTCTGTATAGTCATAATAACATTTTTTTAATTAACATTTAGCATGTACTTATGTAACAGTCAATCATTTAGCCTTCAAGTTCATTACAAAAACTGGTAGAGCACATTTTGCTACAGTACAGTAGGTGCTTTTTAGACAATGAAAAATAACTTTTCCAATTACTTTGGTTATCAAAGATTTTTTTTTGTTTAGTTTGTTAACTTATAATGCTTTTGTTTTGCAGATAAAGTGAAATATATTTTATTTCATTTAAAGAGGCAAGTGGATGAAGGTGTTATGTAACAATTTTTTGAAAAATTACTTTTTTTAAATAGATGAAGGTGCTATGACAAGAGATGTGCATGGATCCCACTGTTTTAGTTTTGCCAAAACCACCCTCAAGTGTTTTGCTTCGAATTTGGTTTTGGGTTCTTTACAAATTGATAAAAACAGCTAGAATCATGTAACGTGGACCTGTTTTTGTTCCTATAGTATTATTAACATCAATATATTTAATTTCCAGTCATTTTCAGTAAATTTTAACCACCTCAAAGCACCTGAAATCACAAGCAAGGGACTTAAAATGCAATCCGAAACACGCAAGATCCGGTTTTCTTTAAATCCGAGTTCCTAATTACAAGAAGGCCTGAGCCAGAACTCGGTTCTACTGGAACCCCAAAGTGATTTCCAACTGGGATTCGGTTTCTCAAGAACTGAACTGCTCATCTCAAGTTATGACCTAAGGTTCATAGTACCAATGTTACAGTATTTTAAATGGTAGCACTTTTATCAACAAAATATATCAGTAAATAGACTACTATGTCCAATTCATGGCAAATGTATCTTTAACTGTATATATCTCAGCTTCTTCTAACATAACACCTTCATCCACTCCCCTCTTAATTAACATTAGCCAAGTTTTAATGCAGAAGTGTGTGCACATGTGTAACTGCACAGAAAGAAGTAGAATCCACTTTTCTGTACACAGTATCAATGATCTGGTAGTGAAGACGTTACTTGGTTCTCAGTTAGCCTGCAGGTGGACACTTCCTTGAGACATTTAAGCTAGTCTATGAACTGTTTGCAATTTCAAGTGTTAGAAAAAATGGATAGTAACCAAACATTGATGGAGTTATCCATGGGGTCACCACTTACAGTATGCATAGAAATATGAGTTGAATTTTAAGAGATAGTATGTTCACCTGCATGTGTTAGGACAGTTACTGACTGTGCTGGGCAAAGTTGTGCATGGTGGAATTATGTTTTTAAATGGTATACAAAGATTGTTTGGGATCTGCTAGGATAAGGTATGCATGTGAAGTCAGACTGTGTGAAAATATGCAATAAGCCTTTATCTCCCAAACTTTGACTATATGAAAAAAAGAGGTGTGAAAAAATAGGAGAAATAAATTTTTCATTTATAATTCATTAATTTACAAATAACTAAATTGTTTAGGAGGAGCAGTAAAATAAGCACTTAGCTTGATTCTGATCAGTGTTTAAATCTTACACATCTGTCTTTCTAATTTATATAGATAAAAGTTAGCACATATATGTAGCAGGTAAGTTCAGATGACCAATGGGAGACTGAGATGATGCAAACAAGTAAGCTTTTTATTCCAGGCTTGAAAAGGCAGAATCAGTGTAATGACTTCTTACATAAGGCAAACATAGTTCATGAACAATAATTCAGCTTACATGAGACAGCAGTTCAAATGAGCAGAGTATTCCCAGCACAGTCATGGTTCAGATAGTCCAGCATAGAGGAAGCTGCTTAAGGTGCAATCTCTCTCTCTCACATTTCCACTGAATAACTAAACTTATCAGGTTTATATACCTAAGCTGGTCTTAACAGAGGTAAGGGTGTGGTTCCTCCCTCTGCTACAGGGAGGTTAACTCTTTACTCAGAATGTGGGCGAGACCCACTCTGTCACAATATACAGTATAATCATTTCATGTGTTCAATATTTGTATGTCTTGCCTTTATAACATTAGATTCTGCTAGGTCTCTGCTGGCAGCAATGGAATAGCATCAGTAGAGCAGTTGGAGCTCAGGATCTGGGTACCAGGGCCAGTAAAGGACATCTTCTGGGGTGCCCACTAGGGAAATTAACTAGTTTAGTAATTCCTTCTCATATTATGTGATTATATCATGGGACAACTGCAGTCACCTGTTATGCAATGCAGGGAGTGCAGCTGCTATACCAATTCCTATGCAACTGACACCACTGCTGGAAAATCAGGTAAGTGAAAAGTGTGATGTGAGGACCAATCTGGTTTGCAGGAGGACAAGTGTAAGAAGCTGGTGTGCCAGGAGACATGTGTAATGAGTTGTTGTACAGGGGGGCATGTGTAAGTAGTTGGTGTACAAGGGGCATGTTGGTTTTCAGGTGAGCATGTTGATCTGCAGGAGGAATATAGGTAGGGGGCATGTAGGTTTACAAGGAACCATGTGGATGTGCAGGGGACTTGTTGGTGTACAGGTATGCATATCTATGAAATGGTGTGCTGGTGACATGTTGGTATAGTATGTTGGTGTGCAAGGGAGCATGTTTAAGAAGTTGTCTGTCTTCCTGGTGTACTGTTTATCATCTTCTGCAGCCATGGGATCAGGGGAACTCCCCACATTCAGTGGCATGTCCAGACAGGACAGCTGTCTACTGCACAGGGAGTTATGAGAAAGGCACTGTTGCCCAAGGCATACAATCTTCTTTAGTGTTTTATTTTTAAATCAGACTTTGGAAGGGTATTGTATTTTTGTAGGTATCTTGCTAGGGAATGGTTGTGGGTGAGGAATATTTTTTTGGGTTATGGGATAAAATATTGAAAGTGGGTAACAGATGGGATTAGGGAGTGGTAGTGAGTATGGGAAATTACAGAGTTTAAATAATGTAGTATAGTCATTTTGCAATATATGTCAATTCAAAAATTGCAGTTTAATGGTTATGCATCATTTAACATGCTTAGTAAAATATAAGGCATGTGATCTGTGTCACCACCAAGGATGACTACTATTGCCCACAAGCAAGCACTTTTTCTGGGCATGAAAGCTCCATGGTAGACCTTTGATTGGCAGTTGCATAATTGGTTGTGTGCATAGTGTGATATGAAAGAGTGTATGCTGTGAAAACTGTCCAATAACAGTTATTTGTTAGATCTGTTCTATTAAACATCCAGAATACTGTAGTTTTGCTACCAGTTGTCTGAGGTCAGTAGTGCCTATTGACCACAACCCACCACACCCACTGTGAAGTAGCCCTTGTAAATCCAGTGCAAGGTTTCCTGGTGCCCTAGGCAGAATTTCAGCCTTTTGCCCCCCACAAAATGTGTGTTGTGTGCCAGTAAGTGTAATGGTGATGTAGACAGTATAACATATACTGTCTACAGTGACATTACACTTACTGACACAGTATACAGTGCTTGTTAATATATATATTATATATAATATTACATACTTATTATACTTAAGTGCAGGCAGCTCTCATTCCTACCTAGGCTTACAGCCTGGGCTCCATCCATTCATTCTCCTTGAGCAAAGGGAGTAGTACAGAGGCAGCCTAGGGGGCAGGCAATTGATTCATTGGCTTGAGCGCTGCAGGTGGCACGTGATGTCAGCGCTGATGCTGACACAGTAGGACGCTGACACTGACACAGTCAGACATTTTATGTAGAAAGGATGTACTGAAGACAGCACTCTTAATGTTATGCAATAGTTATAGATCACGGAACTTTTTAAATGTTTTTCTGTACCTGATGAACAGACTTTAATATATACGCAATTAGCTCTTTCTCTCCTTGAGGCTTCCAGAAGGAAGGATGAATGATGTGTCAATGATGCATTATGATTATGGCACATTAAAGGAGAACCAGTAGCATTAAAGCACTTTCTACTTGCACTAGTGAAACTGTCACATGGATTGATCCATGTTGGCAAGTCTAAGAAAGACTTACTAATACACCTCTAGTTTTTCCACTATTGCAATGGCTGCCTAATCTATGCAAATAGTAAGTCCATATGCACAGGACCTTCTCATCCATCACCTATTGAAGAACCATTTTGGGCAAAACAAATTGACGTACTCCTAACTCCCTGAAAATGTTACAATATGTATTCATTCATGTAGAATTGTTTTCAAAGTGAGTAGAAGCATATCCAAAGGCTTCACAATCTGCAAACATAACAGTAAAGAAACTTTTACAGGTATTTGTCCGTAGGCCTGGTATAACCCAGGATAGTTCTTCAAATTTAGGCATCCACTTTAAAAAGATATTTTTGAGTATCAAGCAACAGTTATATACCTCTTATCATCCACAAACAAGAGGGAAAGTTGAAATATATAATGGGATAATTAAAAAAAAACTTGCCAAAGTCACTCAGCAGACTGGTCTACTGTGGCTTCAGGCCTACTCTTTCCGTTAAATGCTATCAGGCCTTTGAACATTCTCTTTTTGTTATTTGTTCAGTAATCTCCTTAACTAATTATAGGTCTTGTCATTGATTTTAGTACTGCTCTAGACACACTAATGAAATATTTTATAAAAATGGCTAAGCACCTGAAGGAGTTGAAAGCATCTGTGATAGGCCTGCAACCAAAGTTGACTTCTGCATGCGACCCAATAATAGCATGAGACATAATAATAGTCAAAAGCTTTTTTACTTTCTGAATTTTTTTTAAACAGACTGATCAGAATGTCCATATCAGGTGCTGCTGACATCACCCTCTTAGGGTTTCTCTAGTCACTAATGGGTGCTGATTTCAGCAAAACTACTTAAACATTCTATCACATACAATCTTTCCACAAAATGAAAATGTAATTTTGCTATCCAATAATTGGTCTATTCTTACATCTAAACCTGTTATATTAATATTAGCCCTGTGTTTATAGAATTTAGTATCATTTGACACATCTACTGTAAAAGTATTATTTTTGGATCAAATAGCAGACATGGGGCCAATAGTGACAATTCTGCACTGTCAGATGCTACATTTATATTTTTGTGGACACAACATTTTATTATACCTAACAGACTCTGTGGATATGTATCAAGCCTTGGAGAGAGATAAAGTGAATAGATGACCCACAGCATCCAATCAGCTTCTAATTGTCATTTATCTTACACAGTATTTGAAATAAAAAAACACTAAAACACCGTTGCGCTGATACTATAGGTGAAGGTTGGTATAGAAGAAGTCACAAATGAAAATTATAAACATATATTTTATCATATGTAATTCATTGACCAGTCAAAAAGATAATCACATAAAATTCTCCATGAAATAATAATAATAATGAATATTGCAAAACTATTACTTGTAAAGCTTTTACTATGGATCCACTTAATTAGGTAGTTGAAGGAGTTGGATCTTATATTTTCCACTAATTTCAGTGTATAAGCAACAGATATTTAGTATGTCCACACATGACTTGAGATAGTTGTTATAGATGTATAAGTATCCTCCTTTTTATATATAGGAAGTCTCTCAGTCTAATAGACTGTAGCCACAGTCAGTTTAAAATAAATACTATGCCTGTTATAATACTGTACCTCTGTGTTGTTCATGATACAGGACATGCGCAAATGTTAATACAGTAGGTCTCGAATTCGGGAGGTCTGTACACCCCTATAAGATGAATGGGGGAAGAGAGATTGAAGAAGGAGTCTTAATCTCTCCAGCTGGAAACTTTTCTGTTTATACCTGTCAGGTTCTCATGCCCTTTAATAAGTGGAAGCATGATCCAAGCCTCAACCTTGCCAGTAGTTAACATCCAGCAATGTAGGGTATACCTGTCTCTCTGGAGTTCCAGGCAATGCCGACAGACAAGTAGGTGTCACAGAAATATCCAGGGGTCCAAGGTACTGATGCGTTTCACACCACAAGTGGGGTCTTTTTCAAAGAGTGAAATATGGTTTCAAAGGGACCCTTTTTAAAGCAATAAATATTTATGCATATGTGCAAAAACTGCAAATGGCCAAACTAGCGAAAAGTACAGCACATTTTGGGGAAATCAGTCTATACCCCATAAAAAGCCTGACACTGGGAATCAATATAGAAGTGTATTACCAGCCTAATAAAAGTATTTGGGGTTCTTAAATTGAGTCAAATGGCTGTTATATGCATATTTGTGTTCTGTATATAAGGGGAAAAGAGGAACAGTGGGAAACCAATTGCACAGAAGTATACTAAATATTGACACTTATCATAAATGTCAAAGGTCAAACAATTGGGATATGAAAAAGAAAATACATCTCCCTGGAGTAAATATTAGAATATAAGAGTAAAGAAAAAGGAACTCCTTTAATGAGGCACTCCCCAGATTTATAGGAAGAAAGGCAGAAATGTAATGATACTGTACGCCTTTAAAACATCATTTTATTACATTTTTTAAAAGAATTAAGCCTAGCACGAACCAACAGCAAACACCGACAATGATGAAAAGTAAATATTTGTCAAGACAGCATATTGCAAATGAATATGCATAATGAACTATATATCTGATATTATTAGTCTAAGCCAACCAAGAAAAATTATTATAAAGCCAATCAATCAGTAGTTTTGAGCTTAATAACTCATGTTCATAGAGAAAAAAAATATTCTCGGATTATAACATCCCATTGCACATATAAAATTACAGTGCGCAAAGAAATACTGAGAATTCTGCCATGTCAAGTGGCATGGCATAGAAATTAGACAGACGTATAGATTTGTATCATTTCAATAATCATAGAGGATTGATCCTCATACATGAAAGAAAGGTGAAAATATGACAAAACATGTACAACATAGCAATATGACATAAATACACAGCAAAATTTAAAAAGCTGTTCACTGTACCCAAATAGTGATAAAAAACTGCTGGTTAATAGACAGATACAGCCAGGTATCCTTTATGCAACTTGTATATAGTTTTATAATTATAAATTATAATTATAAAAGATTTGGGGGTCTATTTATTAAGCAGTGAAAAGCGTGGAGAAGAGAACCAGTGGAGAAGTTGCCCATAGCAACCAGTCAGCTCCTACCTATTATTGTACAGACTGTACTTGATAAATGCTACTTCAAAGCTGATTGGTTGCTATGGGCAACTTCTCCAATACTTCTCCACACTTTTCACTGCTTGATAAATAGACCCCCCTTATCATTGTCTCATCAATACTACAGTAGGTACATAATAATAATTTCTACATAAGGGCATATATATAATGGATGCAGGGTGTGCGATGCACATGGGCCCCTGGGTTCAGGGGGGCCCGCACCGCACACCCTGCACCCATACTTTGTATTACTTACCACACCGCAGTCCCACGTCGGGTCTCCCAGCGCTGTTCAAATGCTGGAAAATGGCCACGGCGTTTTTGCATGCGCTGTGAGGAAATCACCGGAAAAATGGTGGCCGCTCCATTTCCCTGGCGATCTGCGCATGTGCAATAGACTCCGGGCAAACTCTAGTGCCCAGAGTCTATTGATTCTGCGGTGGCCGACCAGCCGCATCAGTCGGCTGCCGGCCACCGGAGTGAGAGGTGGGGGCCCATGTCGGGGGATGCAAATGGGCTTCCTCCTCTTTAAAGATGCCCCTGCTTCTACACTATGATACTTGTAATATACCTGTACAGAGCAAACAGAGCAACAGAGCTCTGTAAATAAAATACAGTAATAACCTCCTTAAAACAGAAAATACTCAGTGCCTCTAAAATAGCATCACCTAACATATTATACTGTAATAAAATATAAAACTGGCATGGCAGTGAAAATTGTGTAGTGTTCTGCATAAAAAATATATGGCCATTCTGGAAATAATCTTTCCTGCCCAAATACTGTATGCCACCTGGCATCCAATTTTTTTTTCTGTACTAATTATATTCTGAATGTCTCCTTTTCACCTCCTTTAAATTATACCCCTGCAGCAGTAAACAATTTGAAGTGCATTGAAATTTATCACCAGTCGTTTTAGTTTTTGCTCCTTTTAAAACACAACTTTCTCAGTGCTGAAGTGTAAATTACATGATTAAAAAAAAATGTGAATGGGAATAGAAGAGATTCATGGAGTTCCCGAAATAGAACATCCAGAAGATTAGAAATGAATGTCAGTGCACTTCGTGACTTATAATCCTCTATGTATTCTCAGTGACATCAACGACAAATATGGCTGCCTTCTAAATTATGTGAAGAGTCTGATTGTAATTAAGTGCAATTAACCTTTTGTTACAAATATGAAAAGGAGAGTTTAAAAATTAATTTTACATGCATATGTGCTAGTAAGGGCTGGACCCTTTCTTGTCGTGATTTATTTTCATCCTCTTAAAAATACAGATTTGTTTACGTGATTTTGTTTGTACATAAATAATTATGTACAGTATCCTTGCACACCTTAACAGATTTTTTTTCTTAATCTAAAAATATGTATTTCAGTTTCCCTAGCACAGTGGAATGTATATGCTAGATGAAGTTTGAAAAACACATAGTTTGCGATACCTCTGTGCAGACTATGAACAAATGTAATAAATTGTATTTTTCATCCTGTTGTTTATGCTTATTCTTTTTTGGGGGATGTTTTGTGCCTCCTGAAATCTCAGATATATCCAATGCCACAAAGTGCCAAACTATTGTACTTTGAAAGGATGATCTCATCCTGATAAGTCTGACATGAGGCATCATAGATGGTCTGTCCAGTCTCTGTCATGAGCAGTGAGAGCTCCCCCAAAAGCTCTCACTGCTGCGACAGAGACTGGACAGATCAGGAGGGATGTAGTTTGGAAGCCGATGGTCTAAATCCCGACTGCCGGCTTCCAGACGTTCTAATCCTGGCGTGGTACTAATGACAGGTGTCTAAATCTAGATGCCTGTCATTAACCAGATGCCGGAAGATCGACGCCCGTCATCCCGATCGAAGAGATGCCGGGTGCAGACACCCGCAGGGGGTTACGGTTAATGTTTAGGGCTCCCGGGAGGGACTTAGGGTTAGGCACCCCCATGGGAGGATAGGGTTAGGCTAGGGGAAGGGAGGGTTAGCATTAGGCACCCCCAGGGGGGACTTAGGGGTAGGCAACCCCCGGGGGACTTAGGTTTAGGTGGTGGGGAAGGGGGGGTTAGGTTTAGGCACTTAGAGGGGGGATTAGGGTTAGGCACTAGGGGGAAGGTTAGGGTTAGGCACCCCTAAGGGAGGGTTAGGGTTAGGGGGGGATTTAGGTTAGCGATACTTACCTTAGGGATGTTCGGGATTTTCACCCTTGCCAGGCTGTCGCTGTCAGGATTTGAACTGCCAGACATGCGTCCAGCAGTAATACCTACTACACTCGATCAGGAGGGGAGGACCGGTTAGTACAGTATAATAAGTTTGGGATGGTGATAGGTGGTATGAGGTGGGAGTGGTGAGATGAGATAGATTGGGATCATATGGAGTGGCTTGGGGATGGGCTTAGTTGACCAGGCATATGCTGGGTACATTTTGCTAGTAAACAGAAAATAAAGAAATCAGGGAAAAGAGTGAACATACCTCCCATTTCTCCTGACAGTCTAGATTGTCATCAGATCTGACGGTCAGAAATTTTATCCACATTGTTGGACCTGTAGTGAGGTGTGTATCCTGCTCACTGCATTGTTTTGGGGTAAAGAGAGGGGGATTAGGGCTACCAAACTTTTTCAGAAATGCTAATCACCCATTTGGGGGGCATGGCGGGCTTCTATGCTGTGCATCCATGGCACTTTTTTACCCCACACACTGTCTTGTTTTGCGCAGGAACTGAGCTCTGCAGACTTACTAGCACCTTCATAAAGACTTGAGAAAAAAAGAAAACATATAAGATGAACATGTTGATATTCATCACTTAATACTTACATTAGTCATATGTAATTGAAAAGAAAACATACAGTATATTTTTGAAACTGGTATTTTGACCATCTGCCCATAATTGTGACCCCACCCCATCTGTCTTACTTTCCTTTTAACCTGTCTGGTACATACAGTAGACCTACATGAGTGAACTACTCAATGGGTTAAAAAATGCATCTGTTTCGCTATTAAATAAATAATAGCATCTGCAGCGTATATTACCATTTATTTTTATTTTTGTTAGGTGTGTATAAAATGCTGTTATATAATACTTTGTATTTAAAGGTCTGCTATGGTGCATGTATGTAAATGTAATAAAAATAAGCATTTGTTCCAAGTAGGTCTACGTTATGTGTAGTTTGTGCTTATTATACTTGTGCATTCCCCCAGAATGTCCATGAGAGGACCGAATTATGGAGAGCTCTCCTGTGATCCCAGACAGCCCTCCTTCAGTGAAGTGGGCTGGGGGGCAGTGATGGCCTTGCTTCCTGCTGCAAAATGCTGTGAATTGCTGTATTTGCAGCAATGGCAGGAAGTGATGATGCGATTCACAGCACCATGCCCCCTGCAGTTGCCTCTGGGATCCCTCCCCTCCATGATTTCAAGGATGGGAGTCTAACAAAGTCACCAGATATGTTTACTCTGAGTAGTCATGCAGATAACTACATTTATATGTGAGCTGCATAAGCTAAATAACTGTGGCAAACAGTCCTTCAGCATTGCCTACTTTAGTTATTATTTTCTTTTGTTTCTCACACATTTATACTTTTAAAGAGGGGTGTATCTATAATGGAGCACATGGGGTTATGAGTCAAGGGTGGGCCCACACGTCTTGTCCTGCACCCATTGGTGGCTACATAAAAATGGTGCATCTGCCATTTTCTCAGAGATATGCACATGCACAGTAGAGTAATCACTGGGAAAATGGTGCCTGTTCCATTTTCCTAAAGATATGCACATAAGACTTACAATTACAGGTAATTTCCATGCACAATTGTGAGGGAGGGCCCTGCATATAGAAGCCACATGGGTCCCCTCCTCTGCTAAAGTGCCTATGCCATCACTGCAGTACTGCACATCACAATAATTTCATCAAAACACAACTGCATGATCTACTTGTTAGTAGTGCTATTACCCATCATGTTGTAGAAAAACACAGGCAATTAGTTGTGATTTCAACCAGTGTATTCGATAAATAATTTATTTTGTAGTTGTCATTAGTGACATCAGCTCAATAGGTATAAAAATACCCAACCAACACATATGAGCTGGCGAGTGGCATAAACACATTTTTTTAGCACTTCTCTTTAACACCATTACTTATTTAAGAGTATAAATACAAATTCAATTCATTATTATATCAATCAGTGAATTTGTTAAAATGCTACAATAGGACATTAGACATATTTCTGGTGGCATGGTTAAGGGAGTTAATGCTTGCCCATTGCTTAGAAAAGCTTAAGCAACTATTCAGTCATTCACATAGCAAGAAAAGGAAATATATCTGAGATACAAACATATCATTGTCTTCACAAAAAACCGCAAAGTTACTGATAATGAACTCATAATAGCAATTCACAAGTTGTCACCAAAGCTTACACCCAAAGAATGAGAAAATACCAATCTAAAAGATCTATTTTGATTGGAATCATGCACAAGTTTTTCTTAAAAAAGGACAAAGATCTCGAAAATGATCTAATTAATGAATTGTAAATGGAGGAAGTACCTGAACTGCTTTGTTGTAATTCCAATTGGATTATGGTCTGATGGAATATTGGCAGTAGTCACAATGCCCCAAATTTGCTTTTGAAAGTATTTTCTGCCCATGTCATAGTAATGTCTTGTGTTTAGTGGAATTGTTACAAAAAATTCAGTCAGTTACCCCTCAAAAAATGTGGTCAGTATTAACAATGGATAACCACCAAAATTACAAAGTGTTAAGATTTTATTGTACTTTAATAGTTGCAATTAGAGATGTGCGCTGACCCCCGTGTTTTGGTTTAGAATCTGGATTCATCTTCGTGTTTTGGTTTTGGATTTGGGTGTTTTTTTTTCTACATTGATAAAAAGTTTTTAAAAACAGCAAAAATCATGTAATTTTTGCAATCCAAAACCTGAAATTCAGATTTAAAATCCATAGTCCGAAAAGGGGAAATCCAGATATCCTCACGAGATCAGAACTGTGACTCAGATCTGTCCGGATTCATGAAATTCAGGTGGATTCGGATTTCTGGAGAAGTGAACCGCACATCTCTAGTTGCTTTGGGATTGGGAAAACAGACAGATCCAGCTACAAGTAGAATCTAAATTCCCTAAGTTATTAAGCTTCAAATGCAAATATTTAACAGCTGATGCTCAGTAGAAAGTCCTCTTTAGTGATGTCAGATGCCCTGACTTACGGCAGTATTCTAAGTTTTAAACCATAGTGCATGGGTCTTTCTGGGCTTAGAGTATGGAGTCTGATGGAGCAATGTTGTTTCTTGCAAAGTGCAGACTGTCCTTAGTTTTGCTGACCCAGTTTGAAACAAGATTGTGTATTGAAGAGATTATTAAAATGAGATACTATGTGAAGAGAGTGTATTTTTAAAATATTTGAAATTTTGAAACAGGTTGAGACAGAATGTCATGGAGAGTTAGACTGGAGAATCGGAGCAAATTGTCAATTTGCTGGTAACTTATGAGATTTGTAAAATTCTGTGATTTTATGTACTCCGTAGTTGTAACTAAGAAAAATATAAGAGTTCACACATCTGCTTTACAGTATATTACTATAAATTAGTAAAATAAGATGTTCTACTTATCCTATAAATGAATTAAATACTTCTCATACATATTTAATTTTGAACACTATAAGGCACTACTTTATCCTTCACTAACAAAATATATAAATAAACAATTTACAAATTGCATCAATCTGTCAGTTACTTCTGTTTATGTCGTTTGTAAGCATTTATAACAATAAAAAAGTACTTAAATGCAAATATCAGTTCAAAGAAAACACAAAAAGTTAAAATCAAAAACATTTAAAGCCACTGCTCATGTTTTTTGTCCAGTACATAGTTAGGTTCAAGCCTCAGTGTATATACAAATTGCACAATTTGTGTTCCCACACAAATCAAGTGTTGCAGATCTGCCATTGAGTCCAAACAGAAGGTTGGTTGTAAACAAGCTGTTAAAAAAGTTTGAAAACAAAGGGGAGGAGATAACCCTATTCCGAACCATTAAGGGGTCTATGTACCAAGCCTTGGCGAGAGATAAAGTGAATGGAGATAAAGTAACAACCAATCAGCTGCTAGCTGTCATTTTTCAAACACAGGCTGTAACATGACAGTTAGGAGCTGATTGGTTGATTCTTTTTCTCCATCAACTTATATCTCTCCAAGTCTTGCTACATTGACCCCAAAGTCCCCTATTACAGGCTTCTTCACAAATGTCATGTTTTTGAGACACCATGGCAAAAATGACCAATCTGGCCTTGCCAACAATGATCTGAATAAACCTGGGGAAAACAAGGAAACAGTTCTCAGACAACATGATATAATGGTCAAGGGATGTGGTTAATATCTTGGGGTATGGCAACGTGTCCCAGGTGTTACATTGCCTGTATTGGGATGTACAGTAAAGCATTGGCTCACATATTGTGGTCCTGTAAAACAACGGGACATAAATCTGAATAAATTTGTCATCCTGTGAAGGGCTCCAAAGGGAAAAGCAGATTTTGAGTTCTGAGGTCGCCACCAATATATAGAAATTAACCCCTAAAGGCACATCATGCACATTCAGACAGGATTCAAAAAGTGGTAAATGGGGCCGCTTGTAAATATGACAAATAACCTCATGCACAGACATTAAATGGTTAAAGTGATAACGCTGCTGTCAAGGTACACATTTCAATAAAAGCTGTAAGGACAGGAAAATATCTTGGATGAAATATAACCAGTTTCGTGCTGCTTTTTGATTCTGCTTGTGTGCCAAAGAAATGTGCTGCGCTAACGTTTATCCTGCTTACTGGGATTGCTATACATAAATGGATCTGTTTGAGAGGTCTAAGCCGATAAAAGAAGGTGTTTATTAACAACCGTAGCCATGTGTTTAAAGAGGCAGCCACAGTTAGAGTTATATACCAGAAGAGCCATCAGGTAAAAGCAATCAAGCAGGGAACATCTCCTGCATCACTTTTATTATGCTCAGGGAAAGTTGCTACGTAAATGCAACATTTCAGTTCTAGGGTAGAAAACTGGCTACTGAAATATTTGTAAATATATGTTGTGAAATAGACACTGTGACAGTGTGTTGCACATTTCTCTGTAAAGTGCTGCGGAATATGTGTGCGCTATATAAATAACTGGTAATAATAATTGATGCACTCCCTCCCTGCTCTTTTTCTAGAGTCCAGGTTCTTATGACTGTACAGTCTCAACTTATTTTTACAGTGTTGCATAATTTGCAACTGTTCCATTTTTGGCAGAACTGTAATGATTTTAAGGGTTGGTTGTGAGCGATAATTTTTAGGATAGCAAAGCACTGCAGAAGTGATAGGTATAGTGTATACCCCAGGGTATGTGGCTTGTGCCAAAGTGATATGACAATGCCCCTACCATACACTGTTCAGATCTACACATTGACAATGTTGAAACTATTTGTTAGTCATTAGATTTCTAGAGAGTGGCCACATGACCCTGCAGCAGAGTGTCTCTGGCATACTTGGCCAAAATTGGCAATTCCCTCTCCAGGAGGTCCGTGGAAAGAGAGGCTCAGGTTTGGTGCTGTATATTGAGCCCTTATGGCACCACCCCTGCAACAATTTGTTGCAAGTTGGCATTACATCACTGGGGATGAAGACTCAATGAAGCAAATCATAGCCAATCGCACCATCATACCGCCCATCTCCAGGCTATCCTAAACTCTGCTACCCACCTAATTTTTTTCTATTGTCGCTTTTCATCTTGTTCCCCTCACTGCCAGTCGCTCCACTGGCTTCCAATACCACTCAGAATTTAAGTGAAACACCTCTCTCTTTCCTCAACCTCATTGCTCCGCCCTACACCTCCAACCTGATTTCCTCACATAGTCTCTCATGCCCTCATTGTTCTCTTATTGATTGTTGCCTCACCTCCTCCTGGGATCAACACTTCCCATACTTGCATTCAGGATCTCTCTTGGGCTGCTCCTAACTGCTGTAATCTCCCCCTCGTTCCATTGGACATTCAGCCTCCCCGGGTTCAAGCATGACCTAACTCATTGTTTTCTTTCTAGTTTGCCACTCCTCCAACTAACTCTGCAGTCCCTGCTCTCCTCAGGCCTCTTTACCATTGTGTCCACCCATATCCCTTACAGATTATAAACTCATATGAGCAAGGTCAACTCCACCTTTGTCCTCTCTACATAATTTTCCTGATTACAAATAGTGGAACAAATTGGCATGGTCAATTCTAAATATAGCCCTGTCCATAATATTAAATTTCAGTCCGTTTTTATCATTTTAATTTTTTGCTGGCTTATAAATTAATTTTTTTGATTTGCAGCACAAATATATAGCTGTACATATGCAGAGTATGGTGTTACTCACTGTATTGTATTGCAATGAGCCAGAAGGGTTATTTACTATGTACAATGTTTGAGTGCAACAGATTATTTCCACTGTGCTGTTCTTATGACACTGATTCTATGCCCATTACACTTCCTTTATACTACAGTGAAAAAGTTTGTACTGCATAATTACATAAAATTGTGTCTGGATGTTGGTCACATAAATATGATAGGACTGTCCTTATTGATAATTACTGTATAGAATCTTACAAAAACATTTCTGAATTCTGAATAATAATAATTGTGTAAATTAATTTTGTGATGGCAAAAGCAGGGACAACCCACAGAAAAAAAGTGCTTTGTGATTTTAAATAAATCATTGTTTATTTTATTTTTTTAATGGATAGTTGAAACTATTTTTTTTAATTTTCCAAACTTTTTTTTTAAATTTATGTTTATTTATTTATTAATGTAAGTGGAACTGGAAGCCCAGGCACATGTGTAAACTGGCAAAGCAGGACTGGCTTACACAGCAGTAAGACTCCTCTTACAGCTGCCAGCCAGTACCGCTAAACTGTCCCACTGACAATTTACAAATAAATTGCTGCGATAAGTGAAAAATATTTTTTTATTGACACATCTTGATAAATAGACCTGTCGGGTTTAACGGATGAAGTGTTTTCTAGAATTTAGGGCACTGTGTGCATTCGTCTTTGTCCACACTGACTCGGCATTGTCCTCATTAAATTGTTAAACGTTCTTCATATTAATGCATGCAGAATTATTTGAAAATCATGTCTATATTCTGGATAGTTTTGGTTAATATATAAGTATCTTAAAAATAATCACGATTCTGCACTGATGTCTATATTAGACTCTATTAAAAATTAATTATAAGCTAACAAATCAAGACACTTGCCACTAATATCTGCTATGGTGTTGTTTATTTTTATATCCCATATTACTATAAACTTTGAAATGTGAACAAAAATCTGCACTGCGTCCTCAATTGGTCACAAAGCAAAGACAATAATAATTATGAAACAATTTGTAGAAGTCGATAGAAGAAAATTCTACAACATAGTACTGTTTAATACAGAGGAAACAATGCATACACCAGATGTCCTTATTTTAGCTCCAATTTAGTGGATGGTTTTCACCCACACAGGATTAGCACAATCTACAAACGCTCTGTTGGGTGTATACCTGCTTGTCTAACATCAGAAAAACATCAATAAAACAAATAGCATACAGAGAAAGAAAAGCGATTGGAACAGTGATATCCTTACATCTTATTGTGTTTTTAATCTTATCCAGTAAATCATTTGTGGTTTTATATGTAGGTTGTTTTTTGTGTTTGCTTTTTGCAAAACTTTTTACATTTGGCAACATAAATTGTCTGTTAAATCTGCAAACCTGTACAGACTTTTTGATATTTTTTACACATTAAATTCTCGTCTTGTGATGTGTCCTGTGAAAACAGTGTAATAAAACTTGAAAAGAAAACAAATGGATTTTTAGCAGGCAGTTTCCTTATTGTGTAGTCTATGGATCTCCAACTGTGGAGGTTGTACAGTATTTACATCATCAGATGTTTCAAAATATATGCTGTTTATGACTAATATGAAAAGGCTGACTACTGTACCATGCTCTTTCAAACCATCTCTCTGTCCACCTACCATGTATGCAGAAAAGAGGAACAAAGATCAAAATCTGTCTGTGTTTTATTGAACTCTATTTATAGTACAGTACGTAATATCTGAAATTCACATTTTCTATGTTTTTAGAGAGATTTATGTTTTCACTAAAGGTTAGAGATGTGCGGTTCGGTTCTCCAGAAATCCGAATCCACCCGAATTTCGTGAATCCTGGAAAGAGGAGGAGATCCGGGTAAATCCGGGTCACAGTTCTGATCTTTTTGTGATTCGGAACTCGGATTTTAAATCCGAATTTCAGGTTTTGGATTGCATAAATTGCATGATTTTAGCTGTTTTTAAAAGTTCAAATCTATTTTTTATTTAAAAAATCCAGATACAAAACCAAAACACTTGAGGGTGGGTTGCAAAACCAAATCCAGATCCAAAGCCTTGAAGGAGATAAAGATCCAAAACCACGGGGGTCGGCGCACATCCCTACAAAAGGTATATCTAAACTCCCAAAAATAAAGAAACACTTATTTAATCGTTTCAGTTGTGAGACATCTATTTCTACATGACTAAGGGGAATGTTTATAAAAATGCCTGTCTTGAGTAGATTGCTGCAATTTAGATGATCAGAACTATTTAAAAAAGGGTTATTGTGATAATGTCCCATTTACAAAACTCTGAAAAGTGTATCCTTTCAGAGCTTGGCTCCGTCAGCTAATGACATTTTAGATAGTGTTAACCATTGTAGCCTAAGGCTACATTAACACATATTTTCCATAGACAGATCTTTAGGTTTTCTCTTCTATAACTAACATTAGCTATATCCGTACTTCTTAGCAGTGGCGGCTCCAGAGGTGGGGCTGCAGCGCAGTTCAAAATTCAACTAGGGGAGCCACACCAACTGCCACCCCAAATGCTGCCAAATATCAGTGGAGGGACTCACTGGCAGTTGGTGTGGCTCCCCTATTTGAACTTTGGACTGCGCTGTAGAACCATCTCTGGAACCACCACTGCTTTGTAGTCTTTGCTGGGATGGGTTCTTAACAGAGCCCATACTGTATCCCAGTGTGTGTCTCATGATAAATAAGCCAGGAAAAAAAATCCAAATTGCTGTGATATACATCTATAAGAAATGCTAATTTTCATGGAAGTATCACAATTAATTATAAACAGGTTCATAAGTCAGGAATGGAAGTTTTATACAGATTTAAAGTAGTTTTGGAGTTGAAATTTTAACTTTGTGGTAGCTGCATGATAGTCTATTTCAAAGTGGGCTGTAGTTTGTATTATATTTAAATAGTCGTACTTTGCAATATTGAGATCAGAGAACATAAAACAAAGTAATTACTGTAAAAATGCCCAACTTTTATTACTTTATGTAGTTATTGCCATTTAAGTATTTATATACTGTAAACCTTGAGACCATTTGTATTTATGTATTCCAGAATCGTCATTGCTAAATTATTTACAGTCTTTTATTTATTTCTGTGATCACATAAGAAAATTACAGTACCATACACATTTTCATTCAATATAAACACAAAAATTGTGATGCGACAATGTAGAGAGTTTGCTGAACAAAAATAACTTTTTGTTAAGTTTATAGTACACAATATGGTAATTGTTTGTTTTTTTAAAAAATTTAAAATTCTCAGAGCGCACAATGACAAAATAAAAAGTTTTCATCCACTTAGAAGTTTTGTTCATTTGTTTTATGGTTTTCATGTCTTCTACAATGACAAAAAGGAATAGAAACGGAGACAAAAGACTTATGGTCCATTCAGTTGGCTCCTTATGACAATTGCTGTCAGTGGGAAGTGCCAGATAATTAAATCTTTGTATACCAGAAGACAAAAATACCCTTTAGTGGTGGCATGTTATATAGCGCATACTGTTTAATGGTGTAAATTACCCTTCCTATGGTGCCAACTCTCTTTGTTTCATTATTAAAACCTGGCATACCCAAATTAAAAGCAGAGCTATAAATGGTGAGTTTGAGGGATAAGTTTGTCAGTCCTTTTTGTGTTTTCTTACTTTTTTCTATCAATTTTGTGTGCAGAGGTGAGTTTGACAAATGTCCAATATAATCTGTTTATTGTATTGACTAGTTTTAGCGCGGGTTGGGAACAGGATGCTGGGGCTCAGGATCTTGGCGGTCAAAATTCCAGATGACAGCATCCCAACAGGGTTAGGATACCAACACTTGCCGGTCGGTATCCTAACCTTTCTCCTACCCCTGCCCCTAATCCTCCTTCCCTGGTGCCTAAACATAACCTCTCCCCCCATAATGCCTAAACCTAACCTCCCCCTCCCCGCTACCCTAAGCCTAACCCTTCCCCCCTAGTGTCTAACCCTCATTGTCCTGGGACATTTATGTATGAACAGTAGAGATGTGCGATTCGGTTCTCCAGAAATCTGAATCAACCCGAATTTCGTGAATCCGGGTAAATCTGAGTCATGGTTCTGATCTACTGAGGAAATCCGGGTAAATCCGGGTCGCGATTCTGATCATTTTGCAGTTCGGAATTTGGATTTTAAGTACTTATCTCAGCATTTTAAGTACACAGAAAAAAACCAGGTAGACACATTGGCGTAACTTTAATGGGTGTAGGGTGTGCAGCGGTGCACATGGGCCTCTTGGTCTAGGGGGGCACACACTGCTCACCCTGCACCCATAATTATACCTACCTTTCTGGATTTCCATATCAGCCCGCACTGCAGAGCAACATAAATCACTGTGAAAATGGTGCAGTGGGCATTTCCTGATGTTTTACTGATAAGCAGTAGAGAAGTCTCCGGGAACGTGACACGGGTTCCATGCTACCAGAGACCTGCACATGCGCAGTACACTCTGACACAAAGACGGAGCCTGCACATGGGCCCTCTCCTCTCTCAGTAAATACATTATGGGGTATATTTACTAAAGTGCTGGTTTTTAGAAGTGGAGATTCGCCAATAGCAACCATTCAAATTCTACTTTACATTTATCTAGTACCTTCTGGAAGATAACAGCTAGAGTATGATTGGTTGCTATGGGCAACATCTCCACTTCTACACACCCGCACTTTAGTACATATATCCCTATATGTTAATCTTCCTTTCCTGCATTTTCATACCAGTATCATCCCTGTTGTGCCTATGAAAGTTATATCCTAATAAACAGACCAGTAGCTAAACACAAAGACATCAACAATCTTGTTCAGCTAGTGTGCACATATGTGGCCCATCCAGTTTATTTTCTTTCTTTTAGAATACAGATCAGATTCAAGTGGATCAAGTACTTAGATTAGATTTCTACTGGTGTACAGATCGTCATGGTCTACAAGCGAGAACACAGCATGGAGTAGAATTGTCAAAGGGTAACATTTTGGTATCCTTAACTTCCATTACCAGAGAGAAGAGATAAGGAGTGTTATACTTTATAAACCCTTGAGAATCTTGACCCAAGTGTTCCATATTATATAGTCAAGGTTTCTTGCTACTCTGCAGGTGACGTACTGTACTGATTCTGCCTCTATGTGCCAGGCTGATATAAGATGAGCTGATCCTGTTACATTCTTACGCATTTTCACTAGAAAGATTGTAAATTTCTTTCTGCTTCCTTCTCCACATAAATATTTCAGCAAAATAGAATCTCTTAAAATTGGGTTTTTCACCTCTCTCTCTCTTTCATACTTGGCTGCTATGTGCCTGACTATTTATTCAGCTTAAAATACTTATCTGCTTACAAATGCACTCACTCCTATCAACAAGAGCCAGCTAAAAAAAAAATTCCTGCTGTAGGACAGCTTACCACATATATCAGCAAATGAAGTGCTGTCAAATCCTTTAAGATTTAATATTATTATTGTTATTGTTGGGTAAAAATAAGTGTGTCACTGACAGCATCTCACGCCTGTGACTTCGTGGAAGACCAAATATAAAAGCAGCTAATGGCAGTTAGATCTCAAGTCATTTCTGTTCGGACATGAGAATGGCGAGTTGTCGTAGTAAAAAATAAATGGTCATTTGCTGTACTTGACAAGATTTATGTTTTTTTCTCATGGGTATTCAAAATAAGTTGCTTTTCACAAGTGTTTACCCAAAAAAGCAAAAATCACATCCTTGCCTGCTCTAACTGAATGATGGTATATGCTCCATAACCATTAGTGAGATGTATCCACACATCTACAGTATGTATCAACGCATTTACAGTATGTATCAATGCATTTGCAGTATGTATCAATGGAATGGAATGCCGGCGGTCGGGATGCCCTCTGTCACACTACCGACAGCGGCATCCCGATAGTCGGTATCCCGACAGGGGTCGGGTAAGTATACTTACCCTCCCCCCTAACCCTCCCTTCTTGTAGCCTAACAATAACCCTCCCCATCCCACACCTTAACCCTTCCTGTTAGTGTCTAAACCTAAGTTTCCCCCCTTTCATGCCTAAACCTAATCCTCCCCCCTTAGTGCCTAACCCTAACCCACCCAGTGATGCCTGACCCTAACTTTCCCCCCTAGGGGTGCTAAATCTAACCTCCCCCCCAAATCCTAACGCTATCCCTGCTATCTTACCTAAACCTAACCCCCCTCACCCCCCCACGGCTAACACTAAGGGTGCCCCGGCTTAT
The DNA here is from genome assembly GCA_031769625.1 of Taudactylus pleione. Classification (NCBI taxonomy): domain Eukaryota; kingdom Metazoa; phylum Chordata; class Amphibia; order Anura; family Myobatrachidae; genus Taudactylus; species Taudactylus pleione. The sequence goes on from JAUIMM010000353.1 coordinate 3,137,783, forward strand.
CTTCTTTCGGGCACACGTCCTCCTGGATTCTGGCATCGGGATTAAGATAGGTGTCAGTATTTTGATGCCTATCTTAAGTCACTTGTTGGTATTCCAACGCCGCTGTCGTTGATACTACATACCTGTATCAACGCATCTAAAAAGTGGGCAAGTTGGCCATAGCAACTAGAGATGAGCGGTTTGGTTTTGTCTCGGATCTTCTAGCCAGGTTCAGATTTCAGAACGAGGCAAAACGTCATCTTTCACAGACATCTCGGCACAAGTGTCCATGAAAAATGATATTTTGCCTAGTTCTGAGTTCCGAACTTGGTGGGAAGGTCCGAGACAAAACCAAACCGCCCATCTCTAATAGCAACCAATCAGCTTCTAGCTTTTATTTGTCAAATACATTCTATAAATAATAGCTAGAAGCAGATTGGTCCATATGGTGAACTTCTCTACCTGTCCTGTTTAGCAGGTTTGACACATCTCCTCCTAAAGTCTTACTTATTGTGTCACATATCCAGACCTGGACTGACAATTCTGGCATTTGAAAGAAGAGCCTACTAACTTTATGCTACATAAAATAATGTCATATTATAGTCACTGAGCTCTCTCACTTGGCTCTCATTACTGTACTGGGTCAGACTCAGTAGTAGAATCAGTATATAAACAGAGGGCTTGATTCAGAGCCGGACGCTCTGAAAGAGCGCTCTCTCTGAATCAGGGCATTTTTTAATTTTTTTGTGCGGCCTCCTGCCCGCTCACTTTGCTGTGGGTGACCACCCACAGCTATTGCGAGCGGCCAGGTGATGGTCGTGATGGTCTCGACCATTGCGACCATCGGGGCTTGCGACAAGACCCTTGTGGTAGGGTCTCATTCCCGCAAGCCCCAGTGAGCTTTTGGCTCTATTGTCATGATGTCAGTGGGGCCGCCCCCAAATGGCAGGCGTTCCTTCGTGAACACCTCCGTTTGGCTCGCCACCAAAACAGGGCAAGATGTCAATCAAAATCGACATCTGCCCCACTTTAGTGCGAGACCTGTAGCGACGGACCGCCCGTCGCTGGCCGGGTCTCACGCATGCACACGTCGGAACCGGCTCCGGCGTGCGCATGCGAAGTGGCCAAACATTGACCTGCTCACAAGCGCATAGCGCTTGCGAGAGGGTCTGAATCAGACCCACAGTCATCAATAATTTAGTGTACGATGAAACCCTCAGTGACATAATTAGTCTGAGCAAAATTTTACACATATACAATATGTACTGTTTTGCTTTGATTCCCAGGGTTGTACAGCTGAGAAATATGGCACACATTTTAGAGAAGCTTTCACAGCTTGTCATTTAGGAATGCAACTAAAAAGGAGTAAAAACCAAACCTCTTGATTGTGTTTTCAAAGGGGGATGTGTTAAGAGAAAACAGAGGGCCATGAGCTGGCACAAGGAGGAGCAAGGAGGAAAAAGAAAAGCCACCATTGCTCCACAAGGTTAGTCTGAGTGTGGCAGGTAGTTTGAGTCTTCTCTCATTGGATAAATATATGATCAAGTTAGGCATCTTTGAAAATGAGGTGTCCAACCTCCTACAGTAATTATGTGGTAAAGATTAGCTCACCTACATATGACAATATCTGTAATGTGATGTAATGCTGGATGGGTAATGTAATGGCAGCCTATCTTTTGTATACTTAGAAGTTGTCAGAAATGTTAATGAAGTGTGTTTCAGTGTGATATGGGGTATATTTACTAAAGCGCTGGTTTACAAAAATTAAGATGTTGCCCATAGTAACCAATCAGATTCTACTTATCATTTATCCAGTACATTCTAGAAAATGATAGCTAGAATCTGATTGGTTACTAGGGACAACATCTACACCTTTGTAAACCCACACTTTAGTAAATATACCCACATGAGTATTATGCAACACAGACACTAATGTAAAATGTTTTCTGAATATAGGAGTGTTGATATTTGGCACTTGACCACCTTTGTCCAATATTTTGTGCATATGATTTCCTTGGCTTTAATAGCCCCTGTTTTTATCTGTTGCATGTACAGTGGAACTTTGCGTGTTGTATTATGTTGCTTAGATGCTGAGGTTCCCAAAGTAGTCTGTTACAAGCAAGAGGGTATGATAGAGTATCTAGGGGGAGATTTACCAAGCCTTATAAAGAGTGGAGAAGTGAAGAAGTTGCCCATAGCAACCAATCAGCTTCTCCCTATCATTTTATAGACTGTACTGGAAGCAACTTCTCCACTCTCTTAAGGGCTTGTGCAATGGAATAGCTGTGGTGATAGATGCTGTGTTAGAAAAACATAGATAAGTACATGGTGGTTGCTCCACTGAAGATGATAATCTTAGACCAGGGATTCCAAACCACGGTCCTCAAGGCACACTAACAGTCCAGGTTTTAAGGATAGCCATAGTTGAGCACAGGTGACTTAATTAGTACCTTAGTTATTTTGATTTAACCGTCTGTTCTTAAGCATGGATATCACTAAAACCAGGATTGTTAGTGTGCCTTGAGGACCAAGGTTAGAAATCACTGTCTTAGACCAATAGATGTGTGTTGGGCATGTAAAAATAAAGAACCTAATATCTAGCACAGTGTAGTATTGATCCATGTTAATAACAGCACGATGGTTTTAACACAGCACATGAGGGAGGGGGGGGGGGCTTTTCACTGCCAGGATGATGCACCCCAGCCCCAAACATAGGAGAAAAACCATATGAACATATACAAGTTTCTTTTTATTCCTTCACTCTCAAGCGATCCAAGGTCTCTTTCCTCCAAATGTAATACCCTGAAACCATAAGCAGAAAAGAAGAGCCTTGTGCGGTACCCTTATGACAAGATTTATAATACACACACCAGATATACACTAACAAATTAAAAATGGAAATACTCCATTAACAATAAACTCTTAAAACAGAGACATGTTCCAAGGACACCAAAAGTCTTTCATTATAAGTGTGTTCCAGATTCCCACTTTAGCCAGTCTTTGCTTTTTAAAAAGACTGCTAGGGTAAAAAGCATCAAGTGAGATAGTTCCTACATGACCTCTGGGGTGGAAGCTGGTAGCTCTGTATTGCATACAAATTTCACACAACAATTTTCTGCCTTCAGTGGAGAGAACCAGGGATGGGGGGGTATCGAGACTTGTGGAAAGAACAAGCAGGGGGAGGATGAAAGGAGAGAAAAATAATGTGTAGGAAGGAGGGCTCTGTATGTAATGTGACTGAGTGCACCTGGACTGTTAATTTAATGGTGAAGGTGAGGCTAGTCTTGAAGCAGTTTGAGATATTAGTTTATTCATGATGTGATGATAGGGGCAGTTTATTTGATGATGGTGAACTACTTTATTTACATGGGGTAATGTTACTATCCATTGATTTAAGGTAGGGAGATGGCACTATTTAATGTTGGGGTCAGGGCTGCTGGGATGGAACAGAGCAAATACTAATTTCCCAGGCCCAGACTTGTTGGAGGAGCCCAGTGGGGCCCCCTTGTCCACCCCCCCACCTTTTTTGTACATTTCAGCAGTAGTAGCCTCTCTCTCCCCAGCCCAGCACACACTGCTGTGTGCTGGGCTGCATTGGGCCCAAGGAGGCTGCTGCCACTGAGCAGTAGCAGTCTCCTCTTCCTACCTGCTGTGATCTGATCACCCACCCATTGATCTTGCACTGGCTGGCTGGGGTGAACTTCAAAGATCATTTTGGGCATAAATCAAAAATTGCAGAGTTTGAATCCATACATAGGTCATGGCAAGGGGCAAACTATGATGATAAATCCAGGCAATGATGAGGGTATGTGGCATACAACAATAAGGGTATGCCGTCAATCCAGACATAGGTCAGGGCAGGAAGAAAAATTGCAATGGTGAAATTCAGACAGGGTCAGGGCAGAAAGAGTCAGAACAGGTCCACAAACAAGCTGGGTGAGGAGTACTAAATGCACGTCAGTAGCTTGACAGGACCACTGCACCTATAAGAGGTAACACATGTCCAGAGAATCAGATCTCCAATCACATGATTGTCTAGGAAAAAGCCCCTGAAGTCTGCACTGTGGCCTCAGTGTATGCGGTCCTGTGTCTGAAATTTAAAATATTTATCTGTCTTCTTAAAACCTAAAAAACATTGCATCCAGCCAGGGGCAAAAAAAATAGATGCCCCCTCTGCCTGTCATAGATCGCTTTTTCTTGTATGTTTTTATATATTTTATCGACAAACAACTTTTTTGTTTATTCTATAAATTGAATGTAAATTTCTACAATTACTTTCTTGATCACTTTTTTTAGATTTGGGGACTGAGGCAAGCATTGCTCTTGAACACAAGTCCATTATGGGCCTGATTCAGCTTTGGGAATAGAGTAAGATATACTGTAGCAAGTAATTTTGCACCTGGAAGAACCATGTTGCAATACAAGAGGCGCAAATACATATTTTTTTAAAATTTTTTGCATGCAGGGTAAATACTGTCTGCTTTTGCAAGTAACCCACAAATGCTGGACAGCTTTATTTTTACACTGCAAAAATAGACAAACCCCTCCCAAATCTAAGTGTCTCTGCTCATTTAAAATCTGTCCCACCTGCAGTGCAGCATGGTTTTAGCAAGATGCACAGTTACTTTCTATATCTTACTCTATTCCCAAAGCTCATTCAGCCCTATGTTCAAAAAACACCATTGTTCAGCAGCCTTTATGGCTCCCAAATAATTAACGTTTACATAGTCAAACAGGTGTAGAGTGGTCTTCGCAGATTCTGAAAGCATTATTACATGTTTGTCACTTGTGACTCTCACTGCTGATTTCTCAGTAATGGAATCTCAAATGTACAATTTTCTTACTGTAAGTTAATATGAAACCTGTAATTTATACCTAATAGGATGCAATTGCTTATGTATGGTAGCTGTGTGGCTTAGCACCTGGGCTAAAGAAATTAGTTGCATTTCTCTAAAAGCAGGCACTTGTGTAAGCAAAGTATTATACATAATGAAACATAATACCTTCTACAGGAAAAAAATATTGAGTCTGTTCTTTTAAATCATGAGTGCTACTTATTTTATAAAGAATATGTAAATTCAGTGGCACAGAAAACAAGTACATGTGAGATTCCAAGGACATAAAATATAAGAGAAAAAAGTAAATTATATTATATACTAGCTGGAATACCCAGCGTTGCCCGGGTTGAAGACTGTGCCCTTAGGTATACCTGTAGTCTTCATTTTTTTACATGGCCCTCTCCTATAACCTGGATATCTATGCAAATTAGGAGTAAATGAGTGCAGGCAGACATATTCTAATACCATTTGGAATGGGGGTATATCAGGAGCAGACTTATACCCCCTTTTACACCAGAGCAAAATCCTGGGTTTTTCCTGGATCTACCCAGGTCGCAGTTCAGTTTAAAAGGGTCCCTGAAAAATAACCCGGGTCAAGTGATCTGGCAATCCAATCCAGGTAGCTACCAGGGTCTGACCCAGGATGGACCTGGGTAATGGTGCAGTGTAAACAGCGTAACCCGGGTTATCTGACCTGGGTCATGCCTAAACTGAGCTGATTGGTGGTTGTGGAGCAGTCACCTGCCACTTTTTATGACCTCACAAGTTTAGCAGGGCAGACCCAGGTTCAGTGTGAATGGGGCTGACTTGAAAGTAACCCAGATCGATGGTGCTGTGTAAACGGTGTCTGACCTGGGTTGGAACCATGTCTCAAAACCCAGGTCGGACCCGGGTTTGTGGTGGAAAAGAGGTATAACATACCTTTTTCCACCCAAAAACCCGGGTCCGACCTGGGTTTTCAGACATGGGAGCTCATCGCCAATGGTAAGCGACCGTGCATGCGTACGCTTTATTCTGCGCGTGCGCAAACTACTCGGAGCAATCGGATTCAGCTTACTAGCCCAGCAAAGACAGCCCAGTGTAATAAGTGACAGGAGAGGCCGTTTGTGGGTGTTAACAGAGGCAGGACTCTAATAACGGGGAAGTGGAGGTGCGAACGCAGGCATGGCTGAGTGTTTCAACGCCGTTTCTGAGATGTGCATAATTAACAGCCAGCTTCATAGTACACGTCAAATGCCAGTTTTTTACACTGAAGTCCTCGCTGTGCTTGCGGTAGGATAAGGCAATCACAAGCGCTACGATCGCTTCCGATTGTTCTCGATGTACCAATGTTAAAATACACTTCCTGGAGATGACGTGCACTAGTGGGCATCTCCTCATAAGCTAAAGGGCATCTATAGAGACAAAGTGATCGCTCGCCAAAACAAAGTGAGCATGCTTATGCCTTTCTGAGTGAGCGTCTGCCATGCCGTCACTTAGCCGAATTTGCATACGCTGAGTGCGAGCGATCATGAATCAGGTCCTTGGTTCCAACCCAGGTCAGACCCATATGAGTCACCGTTTACACAGCACCATCAATCTGGGTTATTCTCAAGTCAGCCCAGTTCACACTGAACCTGGGTCTGCCCTGCTAAAGTTGTGAGGTCATAAAACGTGGGCGGTGACTGCTCCACAACCACCAATCAGCTAATTTTAGGCATGACTCAGGTCAGATAACCCGGGTTGCGCTGTTTACACTGCACCATTACCCAGGTTCATCCTTGGTCTGATCCTGGTAGCTACCTGGGTTGGATTGCTGGGTCACTTGACCCAGGTTATTTTTCAGGGACCCTTTTACACTGAGCTGCAACCCAGGTAGACCCAGGTTTTTGCTCTGGTGTAAAAGGGGTATAACAGAACAGAAATCAGTAAAGCTTCCAAAATCACTTGAGTTTATGAAATCACTGCAGAACAGAGGGTGTGATTCAGCTGCGGGCGGCATATTATCGCAGCTGCTAACATGTTAGCTACTGCAATAGCTGTTATATGGTAATGCAGCAAGAGGCGTCACACCTCCTGTATGTATTACTAATCCGAGCTGCATCCAAGAACACAGAAATAGATCATCTGCGATCCCTTCGGCTGACTGAGTGACCATGGGCAGGGGCATGGAGAGCCACGCCGGGCCTGGGGGAAGGGGGTATGGCCTATTTGTGGGAGGCATAGCCACACCCCATTAGCTTAAAAAATTTAAAAATATAATTTTTGCAGCACCGCTTAGCGGAGCTGTGCACTGGCGAGGGGGAACTGTGAGCCCCTCAGCCAGGCACAAAACCAGGGGGGTGCGATCAGTGTAGGAGACTGCTGAGGCTGCTGCTCAGTAGCCATGAGCAGTCTTCCCCTGCAGCCCAGCACACAGCAACATGTGCTGGGCTGCTGTGTGGTAAAAGGGAGGGGGCAAAGTGCCAGACCCAAGCCCCCACCAGATGATTCCAGCAAGCCAGGATAAATAATCACTAGCCCCCCCCTTCTCGGTGCCCCTGACCATGGGGTCACATATGCTGTCCTCCACTGATAATTAAAAGAGGCGAGGAAATCTCTCCACTTTCCACTCCCCCCCAACGGTGGCATCACACCTCCATTTTGGGAAATGGAGGTCATCGACGCCCCCTCACAGAAACGGCAGAAGATCTTCAGTTACTGGCAGTCTGCTGCTGGACTGTGTGCAGGATCATGCACCCATAATGCACTTGCACAGTATGGGTCAGGCGCATGCACAGATTCCTGATAATCAAGAATTTGCATAAGGTGGCCAGCCCACAGTAGCACTGTGCGGCTGCAATCAATTTCTCCTGCTGTTTGCAATCTCTGTATGATGAGCTTTGCCAGGATCAAAGATTGTGGATTGACTAGGCTGTCTGCCAAAATCTGAATGTATTCAGTGCTGAGCTGCTCATGAGCCTGCCAGGCACTCTGCTAAGACCCCGGGGCGGCTGCTGTAAGATGAGACAATGAGTGAAGTGCTAATAATGCACACTCTTTAATGTCAAAGTTTATAATGCAAACACAGAGGGCTGATTATCTCCATATTTCATGTATGTGGCAGTTGTAAAACTGATATAACACAGCACTTTGGAAGAGATGAGAGTGTGACAGTGTGAGTATGAAAGCCAGACCCACTGCCCCAGGACCTGTGTACTTTAAGAGTGCCCCGGTTTTATTGGATTGTTTGATAGTGTGTGGCCCTGACAAAGTTCAAACCTAGGCAGAAACCTAATACTGGTCAAACTACACCACCCTGCCAAAACTACACCACCCTCCTGACCCTAGTAATTGTATTTTAATGTATATTATCTATCTAAAGCCAATGAATATAATAAACCTATGTAAAGGGGCATATCTATAATGACTGCACCCATATTTTTAATGCTTACCTTTCCGGAGTCTCACGTCGGCACTATCAGTGCTGTAAAACTGCCTGGAAAATGGACGCCACAGCAATTTTCCTGACGTTTTGCACAGACGCAGTACAGAAATTGCCTGGAAAATGGTTGCTGCACCATTTTCCTGGTGACCTGCATGAATGCACAATAGACTCTGGGCACAGGCTAGTGCCAAGAGTCTACTGCTGTGGTGCTGCACTCAGTGTCCTGCCGGCCGCTGGAGAGAGAGGAGGGGGCCCCGGACGGAGACTGCACATGGACCCCATCCTCTCTTAATATGCCCCTGCCTGTGTAGATACATAAAAATACAGCTGTATTTACACCATGGGGCTGATGTAGATTTGAAAAGCAAGTTGTGTCTAATTGCATTTTTTAAAATAACGTTTGATATTAAGATAATTAAAGACTATGATTGCCAATTTTCTATGTAGTCTTGATCATATTTTGATTACAAGTAAAAATAAATGGCATACCTCTATGGTACAAAGGGCACCAACTTGAAGGTGCAGTACAAGCGTACACTTGATTATTACGACTAAGGGTTGCTTGTTTGTAGGAAAGTGCTGCACAATAATGGAACACACCCTAAGGAATTGATTCAAAGTTGCACGCAAAGTGGCTGTAGTCGAAGATAGCTGTGGAAATCACAACTGGCATTTTTAGCATTGGCTCTTACTCTAGTCCCATGCTTGGTGCAAATAATCCGTTAGTAACAGGCTTAACACAGGCTTAACTTCCTAATATGCAAGATTCAAACTTGCATGGAGCTTTTCATATATTGTCATTAGGAAATGGGATTGAAATACCGATGGCTCAACAGGCGCCGATTCAAATCCCGATAGTGGAAAAGCCAACAGTAAAAGAATCCGACATCCTGTTGTAAGTATCCTAACCCTTCCCTTTCCCCCCATAACTCTAACCTTCCCTTAGGGGTGCCCAACCCTAACCTCCCCCTACTGCCTAACCCTAACCTCCCCTCAGGGGTGCCTAAACCTAACCTCCCCTTCCCGCAGCCTAAACCTAACCCTCCCTGGGGTGCCTAACCCTAACCTCCCCCTAGTGGCACCTAACCCTAACCCTCCCATTCCCTAGCCTAACCCTAACCTCCGGGGGGGGTGCCTAACCCTAAGTCCCCCCTGGGGTCCCTAAACCTAACCTCCCCATCCCAGTGTTGTACTTACCTATCACACGACGATCAGGATGGTGGGGGTCGGTTTTCCAAAGTTGGGATTAGGATAGACATCAGTATTTTGACACCTATCTTAAGTCCCGTGTTGGGCAGGTAGTGTCAGGATTTAGACTGGTGGCATTGCCTACATCCCGCTCATTAGGGTGGTACAAAAGAATAAAACATTAAAATTTTCTTTCCCCCTACACGGTTATTTTTATTCCATAGCACATCAATGGGTAGTACACCAAAACATTTTCCAAACAAACAATATTTAGGGAACGCCCTATGTATATTGAACTTTTATAGACTTAGAGCTGTGTCCTCAGATGGTTAAATCTTACTTGCCTAATCTCCAGAAATGGTTGGGAGACTCCCAAAAATTGGGTGCCACTCCCGGCTCCCCGGAAGAGTGGGCAAGTCTCCTGGGCTGGCGCAACCCACCCATACCCCCCACTGGCATCTGCTCTCACCTGGCAATAGGTGGCTGTTCCGGGGGGAACTGATGTCATGATGCGCACTGAATCGCATCAACATGGATCCGCCCCCGGCTACACAGTGACGGTAATCTCAGCATTGTGTAGTGGGGGTGGGGCCACGATGATGCAATCGTGCGGTCATGCCCACTGCCCCCACCCACAAAACCAAGCCACACCCCCTTGCTTTGCCGAGCTGGCTGCCTCTCCCGGAAGAGGCAGCCAGACTGTGGGCAAGTCTGTGTTGAATTTATCAAAGGAAAATCAGGTAGCTGTGGACGTTTCAGATTTTTTACCATTTTTTCTTTGGTTTTCGTAAACACTCGATTGTCAAAAAATGATAAAGCTACCAAGTGTTCAGAAAGAAACCAGAGGTGTCTGGTAAAAGCAATGTAAGCTCTCATACCAATTGTTACTGTACATCAGGGTAGATTTTTAGGAGACTTAAGAGCTTGATGTAATTATATGGTGCTCTAGTTCCTAATGGAGCTTCATTCCAATACTTTACATGCCGGGGGTGTTGCTGCCCAGACGGAGGCGTTCACATGGGAACGCCTACCATCTGGGGCCGGCACCACTGACATCACAAGTGAAGTCAGTGGGAGTGCTCTCGGCTCTGACAGAGCTGAAAGCACTCCAGGGCTTGCGGCAACGAGACACTACCACAAGGGTCTCGTTGCAAGCCCGATGGTCGCGATGGTCTTGACCATCGCAACCATCTTTTTGGCCGCTACTATAGCTATGGGTGGTCACCCACAGCTATGCGAGCGGCCAGGAGGCCACTCTAAAATTAGGAAGGATGGCCCTGATTCAGAGTGAGATCTGTCATAGCGTCCTGCTCGGAATCAGGGCCTGATTTCGAAAGAGACATACTATCAGAGAGTAAATACCTTTACCCATTCATCGAGCGTGGTGACTAGGACCATTAGCTCAAAATGTTTCCCTGCTATTTCCACCACCAAGAAACAAAAGATATAAATGCAAAAGCTCTCGATAACCATCTCTTGGTTGCTGTTTTTCCAGTGCATTTGGTAAATATTCTAACATTTCCTGTTGTAATCTGTTTAATACAGGATCTTGGAAGAGGGCAATATCCACTGCACTATAAATGTTTTTATCAATACTTCTCCATTCTTTCTTAACCCCTTAACTGACATTTTTTTTTCCAAAAACCTTTCAGAAATTGTCAGGTTTTTATTATGATTGAATTAGGTCAAGAACATCATTTTAAAACTTATCCAACATGATTTATGGTTTTTAAATGTTTAAACACAGTATACCATATAAATACCATATTTTATGGTATATTGTATTGATGCCTATTTACAGCTGTACCATCGATGGTCAATGTGCCAACCATCAATAAAAATCATTGAATGAGACCGATGTTTCATTAACACATATACATATATATCCACATATATATACAGTCATTTGATTCGTGTGAAAAGTCATTTATCTTAGGTGTGGGCCCAGGCTGTGTCTCAGGTACAGGGCTATTACACACCAAGTAGGGGCGAGGTGGTTCCAGGTATATCCAGGACCGTTGAGAGCGCCACTGGGCCCCAATAAAGAGGGGTGTGTGGCCTAATCGCGGGAGGCGTTGCCACGCCCCTCAAAGAAAAAAATCTAAAAACATACTTTTGCAGTGTGAGCCCCTCAGCCCGGCGCAAAGCCATGGGGGGCGCAATCAGTGTGATTGCTCCCCCTCTCATGCATCTGAGATTGTTCACGGCTGCTAAGCAGCAGCCACAGCAATCTCCCACTGCATCGCTGGACTGCTGCGAGATAGTGAGGAGGGACGGGGGGGCAGCACTGGTGGGGGCCCCTCTGGAAGCCCAATCTCGGCGCCCCTGGGTATACCGGGTTGCATCAGGGACAGGCTTAATCTCACCCTTATTAGTTATTTGATAGTTATGTATTGGCTGTGGCTGACAATCAGTGCCTTTTTGCTATCCTGAATTACACCAATTGGATTTAATTTTATTAATAAATGCTGTGATCCCAATTTTGCCAAATATCATTGTCTGTGGCTTTATTTTAGCATTAACATTGGTTTACGTCAGGGATGGGGAAACTCTGGCCCGGGGGCCGTATAAGGACGGCAGAATCATTTGGTCTGGTCCTCTGAGCTTTTTTCTGCTAGTGTCACCTGGCTAGCATGGTGCCTAGAATGGCACCCTGCAGCCAGAATCTATGCAGCAGTGCCACCAGGAGAGTCCTTAGGATGCTTCAGATGGTCACACCGCTGCCCTTACAGCTGCTCGGGATGCTCCAAACATTGCTGTAATCACCGGTGATTGTGGCCGTGCCCTGTGTGACATCACACAGAGGGGGCATGGTCTACACCTGGCCGCGAATAACGTTATATATATCAAAATGGCCCTCTGCAGAAAAAAGGTTCCCCACCCCTGGTTTACGGGAATGTAGTCGGCATCCCGGCGCACACAATCCCAGCAGTCGCAATCCAGGTTGTAGAATTCCAGAAGCTTTGATCCCGATGGTGAGTTTTAGAGTTAGGGGTAGGTTTAGGGTGGAGGTTTAGGCACTAGGTGGAGGGTTAGGTTCAGACTACAGGAGGGGAGGTTTAGGGTTAGGCACTGGGGGGTGAGAGGGTTAGGTTGCAAGGGGATGGTTAGGGTTACTCTGAGGGAAGGGAGGGTTATGGTTAGGCTGTGGGAAAGGTAAAAGGTTGGTTAGGGTTAGGAGAAGGGTTACAATACTTACCTGCATGCGTCAGGATTTCCAACCTTCAAGATTATGCTGCCGGGATTCTAACTGCCGGCATTATCATTGCATACCCAACCCAGTTTATGGTGTACATATAAAACTCAGTACTTTTAGTTTAAGGCAGTGGTTCCCAAACTGTGTGCCGTGGTCCAGCACCAAATCAAATAATTTAAAGGATGATTTAATGTAAATATGTGGACAAACAGAAGTGCAAACCTGTCCACCTCCACATAACTGACCCTAAGGATGACAGCATAATTGACTTCACTTTGCTATTGAGAGATTCGGAAAAATTTTAGTAAACTTAAACTTAGTGTGCCATGAAACCAATGCTGATACTATAGGGTGCCGTGATTCAAAAAAGTTTGGGAACCATTGGTTTAAGGTAATCATCTAATAAATCATAGACTGGGATAAAATCAGAGCAGAATAAGATGTTACAATATTTTTCAGTCTGTTTCTGCTGTTTACACTGGTTGCTGTGACATTGCTTAACTATTCTGATACTCAGACTATTAGTATTACTATCAGCACTGTCAGGGCTGCTTGATCTGCACCATTGTCTCAATGCTCGCATAAGAATTGTGCTCTGTAACAGTTTGAAATCTACTTGTTTTTTGACCTGCTTGTTTTTTACTGTTCTTTCATGCTATCAGCCCTATCCCTTCTGTAACACCTGTACCAATATCAGCATTTTTTTGTTATTCTTATCTGTCACCCACCCTGACCATGTTTTGTATCCGTGAAGACTCTGTTAGCCACCTGCCCTTATTTTAGATTATATCTATCCAGTCTTGTTTGTATCACTAGGACATAAGATCTGGGGGTAACTAAGTAATGATGAGCACATAGTGCACTAAAGAAAATGGGCATTTTTATTGTTTTGTCCATTTTTCAAGCATAGCAATGCCAAAACATATATGTCCTTGTCATCCCATCCCCTACTTTCCCAGCCAGCCTTTCTCCATCTTCACCAACCATTTCACTAACTTTAACTTCCTTCTCTCCAGTATCTGGAGTCATGGCTCTAAATTGGTTCTTGCCTCCTTCCACCTCCCCCTTGACCCATCTCCTCTCTCTTATTGCCTGTTCCCATTTTGCCCATCTGTTCAATCTTTACCTCTCATCAGGCATGGTCCCCTCTGCATTCAAGCATGCCCTTGTCTCCCCGTTCTTAAAAAACCCACCCTAGATCTTGATATTCTCTCTATTTTCCACCCCATCTTTCTCCTCCCATTTTCCTCCATGCCCTTTGAGTGGATTGTCTACAACCACCTTACCACCTTTCTTTAATCTCACTCCTTAATTGACCCATTTCATTCTGGCTGTCATCCCCTACACTCCGCAGAAACTGCCCTCACTAAAGTCTGGAATGATCTTCTTGCTGCCAAATCCAAGGGTCACTGCTCTCTGCTTATTCTCCTTGACCTCTCTGATGCTTTAGACAGTGGGACACCATTTCCTCCTACAAATCCAACACTTACTCAGTCTGCATGATACTGCCCTCTCCTGGTTGTCATCCTACCACTATGGCCATTCTTTCTCTGTCTCTTCTCAGACTTCCAGTTCTCCCCCACTTCCACTACTAGTAGATGTCCCCCAATGTTCCAATATCATCTCTATGCTGATGACACTCAGATCTACCTCTCCTATCCTGGCCATGCCCCCGTCTCCTCACTCATATATCTAGCTGTCTATCTGCTATTTTCTCCTAGATGTATTAGCTCTTTCTTAAATTTAACATGTCTAAGACTGAGTACTTTTTCCACACTCCCGAATTGCCTCACCTCGCTCAATTTCATTATCAATTGACAGCACCACCATCTCTTTTAGCCCACATGTGTGCTGTCTTGGAGTTATCCTTGACTCCACCCTATCCATCAAACCACACATTCAGTACCTTTTGCAGTCCTGCGTCTACCTCCCCTCTCATACAAGACCTCCCCTGACTCCCCTTCAAAACCCAATTCAAACTTTCTGCACTCACTTAAAAAGCCCTTGTCCAATCCTCTCCTGTGGTATTTACACCTCTGACCTCATCTCCCTTCACACTCCCACCTGCTTTACTCCACATACAAATGCTGCCTTTTCTCTCAACTGATTACTTCCTCCAATTCCCACCTCTACAATTTTTACCTTACTGCTCCCCTGAGACTCTCTACCTCTCTCTATCAGACTCTCCACCTCTCCACAAAGGTTCAACTGGCTCTCAAGACCCACTTCTTTATCAAAGCCTTCCAGCTCCCATCCTAAGCCACCCCTATGTGCATCCTGCTTTATGTCTTTCCCCTCTCTGTCACCCAGTGACGTGCAGAGAGGTGAATGGCTGGGGAGGCACTGGCTAGTATCAGAGCCAGATTTATAAATACATATATGAACCCGAGGGTACAGCAGTATATAGTGCTGGAAATTTGGTGTGTTTTGATCTGGGATGTTGTGAGGAGGCAAGGGAAAGGACTTCTAGGACTTGCCTGCATGTTGAAAAGAGTAAAACCCCATGACCCAGTTCTGTATTCTTAAATTGAAGCCCTCAGTCTGCATAAGTCTTATATAGGAATTTTGCCAGCAGCAGACAGCAAGGGAGTGTTTATGTTACAAAGCCCTCCTCCTTCCTCTCTGGAAAGACTGACACCAGGGACCACCAATGAGAGAGAGAGGGAAGTAGGGTGGTGCAGCAAGGGGAATTGTGGGATAGTGTGTGAGTACAGTGTGACTCTGGAGGTTGGGGTGTTGTCCCCTCTCAGTGTCTTTAGATATACAGCAGCTCTGTGTGCCCTGCTACGGCTGCCATTGCTGGCCAGGTAGGGAGGAGAGATTTAGCAGCTGGAAAGAACTTTGCTGAACTCTGAGTGGACTGTTTGCTGGATTTCTGTGTCTCCATGAATAAAGTTCATCTTGCCTTCATTATAACCTACTCCACTGTGTGATCCCTGAACCCTGGGATACCCATGTCCCCCGGTATCTTCACAGATGTGTTTAAAAGGTAGACAGGGGAAGCAGTACCTCACCTGCCATACACTTTTTACTTCAGAGTTTTTACTATAAAAATTATTAGATTAATACAAAGAAGATATTTATAATATTTTCTTTAATTTTTTTCTTATAATCTTTATAGTCAAAACTCTGGAGTATACCTAAGTATGACAGGAAAGGCTCTGCCTCACCTCACCACACATCACTGGTGTCACCTACAGTCAGGTGCATAAATATTGGGACATTGACAGAATTTTCATATTTTGGCCTCTATTCACCACCACAATGGCTTTGAAATGAAACAAACAAGATGTGCTTTAACTGCAGACTTTCAGATTTAATTTGAGGGTAATTACATCCAAATCAGGTGAACGGTGTAGGAATTACAACGGTTTCTATATGTGCCTCCCACTTTTTAAGAGGCCAAAAGTAATGGGACTATCAACTCAAAAGCTATTTCATGGACAGGAGTGGGCTATCCCCTCGTTATTTCATTATCAATTAAGCAAGTAAAAGGTCTGATTCTAGGTGTGACATTTGCATTTGAATCAGTTGCTGTCGACTCTCAATATGAGATCCAAAGAGCTGTCACTATCAGTGAAGCAAGCCATCATTAGGCTGAAAAATCATAACAAACCCATCAGAGAGATAGCAAAAACATTAGGTGTGGCCAAATCAACTGTTTGGAACATTCTTAAAAAGAAAGAACGCATCGGAGAGCTCAGCAATACCAAAAGGGTTCACCATAAGATGTAAACCATTGGTGAGCCACAAAAACAGAAAGACCAGATTAGAGTTTGCCAAACAACATCTAAAAAAGCCATTACAGTTCTGGAACAACATCCTATGGATAGATGAGACAAAGATCAACTTGTACCAAAGTGATGGGAAGAGAAGAGTATGGAGAAGGAAAGGAACTGCTCATGATCCAAAACATACCACCTCATCAGTGAAGCATGGTGGTGGTAGTGTCATGGCGTGGGCATGTATGGCATGGAACTGGTTCCCTTGTATTTATTGATGATGTAACTGCTGACAAAAGCAGCAGAATGAATTCTGAAGTGTTTCGGGCAATATTATATGCTCATATTCAGTCAAATGCTTCAGAACTCATTGGACGGCGCTTCACAGTGCAGATGGACAATGACCCGAAGCATACTGCAAAAGCAACCAAAGAGTTTTTTAAGGCTAAAAAGTGGAATGTTATGCAATGGCCAAGTCAATCCCCTGACCTGAACCCAATTGAGCATGCATTTCACTTGATGAAGACAAAACTGAAGGGAAAATGCCAAAAGAACAAGCAGGAACTGAAGACATTTGCAGTAGAGGCCTGGCAGAGCATCACCATACTTATGCACCTGACTGTATATCACACACATATATATATATATATATATATACATACATAAATACATACACATATATACAGATGTAGCCACACTCATCTATGCCGCAATGCACTCACGGCATGGATGGCAACTGGGGTGCCCATGACCATGGCATTCGCACGCACGTACCACACACCATAGACTTTAATGGGGGTACTCACCAGCTGCGAGTGCTCACAGCCTGGCGATTGCTGTGCTATGCTGCGATGCACGAGGAGGCTGGCTACACCTGTGTATGTGTGTGTGTGTGTATATATATATATATATATATACACATACATATATATATATACACACATACATATATATATATATATATATAATTATATATATATATATATATATATATGTGTGCTTGTATGTTTATATACATACATACATATATATACACATATATATATATATATATATATATATATATATGATATGAGAGAGAGAGACAGGGCTCTGATTGTGATGACACATACTTGGAGGGGTGGCCAAAGACAACACACTGCTTACACACTGGCAGCTGCATAAAGGTCAACGCGGCCACCGGTGGATTGGTGCCGACTCACTCTAGCTAGGAGGCGGTGGCAGAAGGGCGAGGAGAGGTGGACGGCTTCTATTTGCCCCGGCGGATGCTCCTTTCTCTCCGGAGCCGCCGGGTTGTCTGTAGGTGGGCAGCGGTGAGGGAAAGTGGGGAGGTAGAGAGGGGTTTGTGGTGGCTAGCAGGCTACCTTTTTTCCTCAGCGGCTGCTCCATGCACTCTGCAGCCATCGGGGGTTGGATCCGCGGGGCTGCCTTCTGTAGCCAGGCGGCGGGGGGCTAGGACAGCGGCTGCATTTTTCTAAGCTCGGCGGCTGCTCTTTCCTATTGCAGCAGCCAGGTGTGTGTACTGCCGGGCTGCTTGTCACCAGCGGCTGCTCCATCTCTACAGCCGCCGGGTGGGGGTGCGCTGGTAGCGGCTTCCCAATTACTGCTTTCTAGCAGTGATCGGAACAGGGGTAGGACCAATGGCTGCCAGGTGGTCCCTCTGAGATGTGCAGCTGCTGGAAGTTAACTTCCAGCAAGCCGCCCACTGGGCGTTTCTGACTGGTCGTATCAGATACGACCGTGTCAGGGAAAGCCCAGCCTGGTGTGGTCGTATCTGATACGACTGTGCCAGGCAAGTGGTTAAAGCGGTTGAAAATTCCAAATTCTGGGCCTTCAGTAGAGCCGAATATACATGAAAAGACATTTGAAAGCATAATCTCTATTTGTGTCAGCTTCCAGAAAGTAAACTTCTGGGCGACCACTAAACTATACCGTACAAAGCTAGAATTTGGTACACAAGTCACTACATTATAATGGACAAAAATAGTTTATGTGGAGGCATGATTCATGCATCTTTGTTTTTGACAATGTTAAGGTGGACCTCCCTAGTGCTCATAACACTTCCAGCCAGGATGGTTACGTGCGAATGTATGGGCGTATCTATAATGGGTGCTGGGTGTTCAGTGCACGTGGGCCAGGGGCAGAACTATGGGAGACAATGGAGGGCCTGCCGCCAGCACTGAAGGGGCACCTACTCCATTGCCCACAATATATTCATCCCACTTAGGACTGTAAATATGTCCCCGGAGTGTACCGTCATGGCTGCCCAATACATGGCACCTCTTCCCAGCACCTGAGAAGCTGCCATAACCATATACTATGAGATAGATAGAAAGATAGATATGAGATAGATAGGGGATAGATAGATAGATAGATAGATAGATAGATAGATAGATAGATAGATAGATAGATAGATAGATAGATAGATAGATAGATAGATATGCACCATATTTATTTTCCCTTTTTTTTGTAGGGGGGGCACCAAATTATAATTTGCCTCCTGGTGTCTGGGATGAACTTACGCCACTGACGTGGGCCCCTGGGTACTGGAGGGCCCACACCGCACACCCTGCATCCATTCACAATGCTTTCCATCACCACCACAGATATCATCAGGAACATGACAAGGGGGCCATATTTCCAGAGATCTATACATGCACACTACAGAAATCAGTAGAAAATGCCACCCGCAACTGGACACAGCGACAAAGTCTACTTGGGCCATGCACAGACAAGAGACCACACGGAGACTGTACACAGGCCTCCCCAGTCTTGTACCACCCCTGTGCGATCGCATTCTCACCACCCAGTTCACTTCCTAAAATTAAGTATTTCACAGAAAGACAGATGCGTCCCTTTTCCGTCCAACTGAGAATACTATGGACATACTTAAAAATGTGTACATTTGTATGTGAGCGTGTGTTATATGCAAAAACTCGCTATTTGCATCTGTTAAGAAAGATCATGTGACTCAGACCCTATTATCTTATTTAAATTATTTGATCCCACTAAAATGATAGTTGTGTTCGCATGTGCAATCTGCAGACATACGTCACATACTAAATTAAGTCTGATAAAAAAATAAAGTAAATCCAAATGCTAAAATAAAATGTACTCAAAATTTATCAGTGAAAAAGATTTGCAGAAAATCAGCATAGTGCACATAAATGTCAGTACGAAGCATAAACAAATTATTGGGTTAGATTCAGCGTTTTTCTTCTCTCTTTCACTGATGAGGTGATCCTGTTATTGAGAAAGACATCCCTAAAACGTACATAGGCACAGAATATGTAAGAAGGTTTGCACATGGTTTATTCCAGTTTTTAGTTACTATAGATATTTGGGAATATGGATAGATTACAAACAAATTAGTGACTATTTAGACTCTTGGATTTGATGTAATGTTTTG
The DNA here is from genome assembly GCA_031769625.1 of Taudactylus pleione. Taxonomy (NCBI): domain Eukaryota; kingdom Metazoa; phylum Chordata; class Amphibia; order Anura; family Myobatrachidae; genus Taudactylus; species Taudactylus pleione. The sequence goes on from JAUIMM010000353.1 coordinate 3,157,521, forward strand.
CCCTAACATTTATATTCCTTTTATACTGCAGCTATTGCCGGGGTAACCCGGGTTGCTGCTCGGTGTAAAAAGGTTAACCCAGATCCACTGACCCGGGATTCTAACCCAAATGCTGAGAAGAGTTGGATCTAGGTTGTGGGGCAGTGTAAACGGGTGTCCAGGGTCATCTGATGAGGGTCCCATTAACTGCATACAGAGTACTGCATTCTGAACGCTTGGAGATGAGGTCATCTCTGAGCCCTGGCTGAGAGAAGCCCTGGCAATATCGCGGATCAAGACTGTGGTGTGAATAGGTTTCAAGCTGCAGTGACACGGCTTGAAACCCCGGTTCAGTGACCTGGGCTGGATCCAGGATTTTAGTGTAAAAACAATGTTATTTGGTACAGCACAGTACATTTCCAAGATCTGAACTCAAACAAATATTTCATTCTTGTCTACTCTCCTGGTACAGCCAGGAGGCTCAGAAGGTCGGGTGGCACTTCCGGCAAGTCTCCCGGGTGGCCACCTACCCCAGAACCCCCCACACTTCCACACACATACACCTGCAGAGGGGGTGAGTCGATGACGAGATTTGCCCTGAATCACATCATCGTGGCCCCGCACCCTGCTTCACAATGCTGGTAAGCTCGGCATTGTGTAGCAGGGTCGGGGCTACAATGACGTAATCGCGCGGTCATGTCCCTCGCTCCGCCCCGTCAAGTCCCCACCACACCCCCTTATGCTACGAGGGGGCAGCCAGAATGTCGGCAAGTATGGAACATTTTCAGCATGGTGACATCATCATTTTACAATACTGGACTTCACCAACATTTTCAGCAGCAGTGTAGAGTGTATATTACTATCTTCTTCTATTGTGTTTACTGTGTCTAAGGGGGTTATTCATGAAAGCTTGGGGAGAGATAAAATTGTGAGAGATAAAGTACCAACCAATCAGCTCCTGTCACTTTACAGTCTGTGTTGAAAAAATTACAGTTAGGAGCTGATTGGTTGGTACTTTATCTTTCACAATTTATCTCTCTCCAAGCTTTCATGAATAACCCCGTAAATCATTTTGTAATCATTGTGGGACAAATGGATAACCCCTTTGCCAACTCCATAGAGCAAAACATTCCATAGTAACGTTATAGACAGACAGCTACTAATCCCTCATCAGTGCACATTAGATCAATGGAAGATGATATTTAAATAATCCTACAATAATGGTCATTTTTGTAGATATTTAAAAAAATTACCTTCTCTTGAAATGTCTGTGTTTTACCAATATGAGAAGTGCATATTTTGATCACCACACTGTTAAATGCTATTTAAAAATGTTATAATATTACTGTTTAGCACGTTATATTTGCATGCTGTATAAATGGTTCTGCTGTAGTACATGTATAACTTGATCTGTTATGTATTTTGATTACTGCCTATTATACTGTAAATAGGCTGGTGGTCTGTGAACTCTGCAGGCCAGCGGCAGTGCTAATTGCTCTGTTGTTTTACAGTTATGTTTTAGTTCTATTTTTGTGTTTCTTGCTTGATTGTACATTTTACTGTATGATCATTGTTTATTTTACATGTTGAGTGCATATAAGATCTGTGAAAAAAGGTGGGCTGGTGGGCTTTGAACTGTACATGCCAGCAACAGTGTTTAGTCTCAATTGTTTTACGGGCGGACTCCTGCCAAGTGCATTTAACCTCAATAAAAGCGTGCAAATCCACACAGCTTCAATCATAGCTCTATGGAGGTGATTCAGAAGAGGACGGAATTGCAAAGTTGCACACAATCAGCTTTGCAATTCCTTCCTTGCTAAAAAGTAAATGTAGCAGGAGCAGGGGCATTTCTAGAGAATAGGGAGCCCACATGCAGTCTCCGTCATGGGCCCCTTCCGAGTGCTGCACTGTAGCATTTAGTGCAGCACTCGGCTCCTGTCACAGTGAGGAAGCCGGCACTGCCTGCACCTCCGGCATCCCCCCACCACCCATTGATAACCACAGGCCGAGGTTTGGGCCGCAAGGCCACGCCCCTTCCCCTGAGAACACACCCTTCCCTGAGACCACGCCCCCTTAGCGGCCGCATGCATGGCATCCCTCCCCCGCACCGTGGGAGGGACACCACTGGTTACATGTGCCCTAGGTTAATACAGACATATTATAAAGTACAACATTTTACAAGTGGCTATGCCCTCCACCCTCCCCGCTGGCATTATTGGTATATGCTCAGTGGGAAGGAGCGGGGGAGGGAAGGGGCAGCAGCGCAGCAGGGGATGGCACTGGGCGCTAAGAAACCTAGTGCTGGATCTGCCTACACTGAAAGCTTGGGTTGTCCTTCTCAGGAAAGGTATAATACTTCTATTAATTGGTTATGGAAATCCTTAAACACATATTAGAAATACATTTGGCACATGATTAATATATATGTCCCATGACACAAGCTTGCTGTACATCTAGTTATAAAGTTATTGTATTGTCCTATTGAGCACGTCAGACAATATGTTTTCCCAGGACAGAAAAGCAGAGCAGGCAGCAAACAATTCCAAAGACATACATCCACACCCTGCAGAGAATACAATCTATTTTTCTCTGAATGAAACACTGGGAAGAACGTATTTAACCAAAGGTGACAAAGAGCTGTCAATGGGAGTCCAAATCACCAGCTTGAAAGCAAATTGGGAAACTAGAAGAGAGTACAACCATTTATGAAAGCATTATATGGCTGAGTGCTTTCATTTGATTTTCGACATTAGGAACTGTGCTGAAAGAACCGAAGAGAAGCGAAGAATGCTATAAAAGAAAACTATTAAAAATAAAAACATAGCAACTCTTAGTATTCACAGTACTTTATTGTGCAGCTGGTCTGCTTGTTGAGTTGCTGCACCAGCTGGAACACACACTGCTCTGGATATGTCACACACATCGATTTGTGGAGATGGGTTATTTTTTTGTTTCGTTGTGCAGACTGCTGGCATCCTGGGGTGCTCCTTATTTTCAGGGGTATAAAGGACTGATTGGCAAGTACCGTCGTCTCTGTCTATTTCTTGCTCGCATCTGTAATACGGTAACAGGGTCGCCCAGTATGCAGGAGGTTGAGAGGTGGAGAGGATGGTTAACAGCCTTGGCAGAACAGAGGCAGGGCTATGAAATGCTATTTTTGCAATGTCTCTGCAGAGAAGGGTAAGTGTTAATCCCCATCCGTGTGAACACATACTTCAGCATGTCACTGGCACTTCAAGGGCTTTAGCCGCTCAATCATGAGTCAGTGGGGGGCTAGTTCCATAAACTGTGGCTTTATGTCACTGAATCTGGCACTTTGGAAAATGAAGTTGCTTCTTGTCTCGCCCTGTGCCCTTAATACCAATGTACTGCTGCAATACAGAACACTTATATTTAGTGTCCACCATTCACAGCAAGACATGAGAAGCACAGGATAGGAAAGAAGAGTATGTTATTTGCGCATGGTGTGAGGTCCTAGTGCATGGAATAAGTAATGTGTTAAGCTACTTATTCCTAAGTGACATTGATAATAAAGATGTTACTTCATTCTTAGGGGTATATTAACTAAAGTGCAGGTTTTTAGAACTGGAGATGTTGCCCATAGCAACCAATCAGATTCTAGCTATTATCTTCTAAAAGGTGCTAGATAAATGTGAAACAGAATCTGATTGGTAGTGTGCTTTTTTATTTGTTATATAAGTTAGATGGGTGCGCTCTCCTTATTCAAATATAGGCAAAATTGTCCCTACAGGGAAATGACACAGCCCGGCCAGGCGTGCTTTTTAGAGAATTGAACACTAACAAGTGATGTGTTTGGTCTGCAAGTGTTTGTTGGAGTGTCCATTCTTTGTTGTACACCACCATACTAACTTTACGTTCATCACAAATAATTTCAAATGGCAATACCTAATTTGATAGTTAATAATTCAATAATTAGTAATTTAATAATTAACAATCTTATGCCAAAATAAAATATGACCTATATATTGATTCCAACTCCTGTTGTCCGTGTTTATTTTAGTTACGTTTTAGTCGTGATAAGTCTTTATTGTATAATTCGGATATCAACCATTAGGGAGTTTAATTTATACCTTATGGGTAATTTAGGAGATAAATAATAACCATATGCAGTTATTAACTTGGATCTCACTTCGAGGCAAAATGTCATCCTTCCGACATCGGATTCTCGGGAGAGTTGGTTTCTATATAAGGCGCAGCGACCGGGACTCTGCGCCATTTCACTTGCATGCTGCCCACTGCTCTGCTCATTAAAGTGGCTGTGTCCAGACTCATAAGTGGCTGTGCTGGTAAAGTGATTTGTGTATAGGGGGCACACTGCATGCTGATGTATGCAGACTCACAAGTGGCTGTGTGTACAAGGCATGCTGATGTATGCTGTGCTGTACTCATGCCCATCTGCACCAGTGTAAAAAAAAGGTAAAATAATATTTGTAAAAATAGTTTAAAAAAATAAAAAAAATAACTGGTTTTTTTTTTGGAGCTGTACCCCACTGTGTATACAAGCACTGTGACTCCTTGGTGCATAGCCCACTGTGTATACAATTACTGTGACTCTGTTGGCCATTCCCCGCTGTGTATACAAGCACTGTGACTCCTTGGGCAGTAACCCACTGTGTATACAAGTATTGTGACTCTGCTGGCCATACCCTACTGTGTGTCCATAACAAACAAGTACTGTGACTCCGCAGTGAGTGGTGAATAGTAAATACATAATACTAGTAAGTAGTTTTTGTACAACTTGAGTGTTTTCATCAATATGGATCATGACATTCAACCGACAGGACAGCAGCAGCAGCAAGCAAATGCTAGCACTGCAGCTGCTGCAACCAGTCATGATGACAATACTAGTCCTTCTCTATCATCTAAAGCTGATGCTCAATGGCATAGAGGCTTTAAATAATCAGGGTATCTGAAATAAAAAAAATTAGATTTTACAGGGGTAAAGACAAAAACACCTCTAAAGGTTAGTGCAGAAAAACAGAAAATTGGCAACATACCATTTAACAAACACAGTGGCAAGGAAAGGCTCAGGCCTTGGACTTTATTTCTGAGTGGTGATTCTGAAACTGTCAGTGAAGCAACTTCTGCCTCTCATGATAATGAAATACCTTTTCACTCAGACTTTAGAATTGTAAAAAAACTGAAAACCACTAAGGCAGTAGTTGAAACTGTGTGTTCAGAAACACAAATATCACAAATCTATGAGGAGAATCTAAGTGTGTCCACGAGTGCTATGTGTGAGCCTGACCTTTCAGAGAAGCTGCCTTCCACAGTTTCTAAGTATAAGTATTGCTGATGACATAGAAATTGAGGATGCCACCATGGAACTTCAAGAGGATGAGGGGGATATTTGTGTAGCTGATGCTGGCACTAATGAGGATATTGCGTAAAAGGATATTCTTTGTGTCAGGCACCAGTGGAAGCAGCTCTTGGCCATTATCATGCCTGGGCATGGGATCAACATATCCACCTCTTATGTGTGGAATTATTTTTACCCAAATCCTGACAACATTTGTCAAGCCATCTGTAGCCATTGTGGAACCACAGTAAGTAGCGGTTGGGACGTTAACCATCTAGGAACCTCAGGCTATTATGTTTTCTGCAGTGAGCTCATGAAAAGTATTTGATAACATCAGAAAATGGTGCTAAAAAAATAACAACAAGCAGTCCAGCATCAGCTAGCTCCCTTCTTTCTACAAGATCCCAGCACCTCCAATCTCCACCGCCAATACCTTCATCCTCAATATCCTCAGTAATGATCAGAGGTAGTGCGGCATCCAATTTGTTATTGATAGGTGACTCCTCCCCTTTCCTGGACTCCTCAGATGAATCATTGAGTGCTAGGCCTACTGCTGCTGCTGTAGAGGGTGGATCTTCATCCCAGAAGTGGACTAATAAGACTAATAGTAGTCATTTAATAATAGAATTGACTGTTAAACAATCGTTTGCAAGGGGAAGCAAGTATTGCAGCTCTCACCCAGTCATATACCGGATCACTGACGTCATGACAGCTATGTTAGTGTTAGATCTGCATCCAATATCCGCAATTAATGCAGTTGGTTTTACAGTTAATTGAGGTCCTGTGTCCCCGGTACCAAATTCCATCTCGGTTTCATTTTACCTGAAAAAGCCATTCCTCGGCTGTACCAGGAAGTAAAAAAAAAAAAATTATTGGCCTACAAAATGCCATTGTACCCACTGTCCACTTAACCACAGATATGTGGACAAGCAGTAGTGGGCAAACTAAAGATTACATGACTGTGACAGCCCACTGGATGGGTGAATCTCCTTCAGCAGAAGCAGTATCTAACAAACAAGGCCAGCTCATTCAGTTGCAGGCTACTCTGTGTATTACCAGATTCAATAAGAGGCATACCGCTGACAACCTCTTAGAAAAAAGGGGGGAAGCTGATGCACACTCTAAGTACTAGGAATAACATATATCAAAAATATATATAATAAACTACCAATTAACATGGTGTTATATAGAGGTTTTTAGTACATGTTTGGTCAAAGATGTTTGCACACAATGCCGGTGGTCAGAATCCTGGCAGCGTGATCCAGATGGTGGATATCCCGACATATGCAGTTAAGTATCCTAACCCTTCCCCTGACCCTGCCCCACCTTTCCTGCAGCCTAACTAAGAGATAAAGCCACAACTTTCTTTCAGAATTTAGAAAAGATTGATTGAATAACAGAATGACTTGTAGATGTGATTGGTGTGTATATATAATCATAGATGTACTTAGAGCTGAAGGGGAAAAGGGCATTACCATTCTAGGTCAATTTGATTGCAATTGAGTGCTTGGGACGTCTAATGACAGAACAGTCAGTGCAACATAGAGAGGAACATACCTCCTGACTGTACCTACAGTTAGGACTGTTGGAATATGTGTATACAGATGGCAGTGATGTCAGAGCGTATGTACACACCAGAAAATTCCCTGAGAGAACGAACAGTCTAGTGCTTAACCAGTGAGTTTATTTAGTGGTAATGTGAATGTATAGCCATACTCACAGTTATGCATGCACAGACTTGTTGCATGGATCAGAACTTGAGCGGAGTGGTTCATACACTGTAGGTCACAAGCCGTTGACTGTATGTGACTAGCAGTGCAAGATTCAAGTGGTATCAGCATCTCTGAGAGGGTTGGATAAGGCAGTATCACATGCTGGTTTGGGTTTCACCAAAACCATCCTCAAAGGTTTTGGTTTTGCCAAAACCACCCTCAAGTGCTTTGGTTTTGGACCTGAATTCCTTTAACAATTGCTAAAAACAGCTAAAATCATGTAATTATGGCCTGTTTTTTGTTCCTACAGTATTATCCTCAAACACATGGAAGTTTAGAAAATAATCTAACACATCTAGGAACAAAGTGGCACTGCAATGGCAAACAGGATGTCAGTTTGATATAAACTGTACAATGGTATAGAATGTTTTCATTACTCAAGAACTAGATCAGAGGATGGATGCCTTCACAGGTAAATGGAGGTAGTAGTATTAGTGGAAGCCAGGTAAAGGATGGATTGATTAACCGATTGATTGATTAATTTATTGATTGATTACGGAATATTACTATAAAAAAAATCATAAACAAAACAAACCATTAAAAAACAAGAATCCAAATTAAATGATTGATTGATTAATTAATTGATTGATGTGTGATAATCTAACTATAAAAAAAAGTAAATAGGAGAAGTGGAAAACACTTTGAAAAAAAACAAGCCTCCAAAATTCCAATAAGATTGATTCCTTGGGATTTACAGCAAAGTAACAGCCTAATTTAATTGAATAATTATGAATTGATGATACTAGCCTGTATCTGCTGAGAAGCTACAGGAAACAGGCACTATATGCTTGGAGTATATACTGGTAATGAATAGCATTGCAAGATACAAAAGAAGATTAATGCCCCAGCATAGAACAGTAATATACAGTAAACTGCATGTCAAACACAGACAATCTTGGTAGTCCATACTGAATAGTAGTGCACAATGGAATTAAGCTTGGGCCCTCCCACCCTTATGTTGTATATTAAAAAAGGTAATGCACAGTTTAACAAACCAAGCACTTTAGCGATAGTGACTTTCACTTTTGTGGCTTAAGTGCTTGTTTTTTTTCTGTCCCCTCAAAACAAGCTACCAATTAGCTTAAGGCTGCTAACAATGTTGTTATTAATCATGTCTAATGTTAGAAGATGTTATTATTATCCTCAATGTCACCCTAATCAGTATGTTAATATCATCATTACACAATATTAGCTCTTCCTGACTCATATCCACAATTACAGAAGTCTCTAGTCTTTGTTTTAATTGGTGGCAAAGGTCTTTCTCATAGAATTTGCAGATCACTTTTATGAACATCAATTTATTAAAATTTTTAGGAAGTAGCATCCTACGCCAATCACTCACAAGGTTCCCAGCTGTTATAAACGATCTTCCTGAGTACACACTCGAGGATGGACAACATAAGTGCACCATAGCTAGTTTGTACATAGACCTCCAAATTGCCTTTTTTTCCTCCCAGTATTCAAAGGGACTGTGTAACATGCTAATTTGTACATTGTCATTCCAAAAATCCTCAACAATTCTATTGATGCTTATTGTATTAGGATGAGTCACGGTAGAGGTGTCAATAATTTTGGGCAAATCTTTTAAGCCTGACCAGTTATCAGAATTGTTTCACTCTGGTGTGCTAAGTAGATTCATCTTCATCGCTTGTGGGTTTCTTGGGAAAGATTATTTTTTCCTGGTAGCAGCATTTGTAGGAGAAACTGAAGCAAGTGGTATCATTGTGTCATGTACTACTTGAACTTGCTCTCAAGGAGATCTTTGCATCTCTTAAGAACTATATCAGTGGGAAAGAAAGGCATTGCGTAGAACTTAAACCTAGGATTAAGCAAGGTTGACAAAATATAGTGATCCAATTGCAAGATATTGCAAAATCTTTTGGTCCTGGTACAGGGAATAAATAACTTGATTTACAAGTCCAAAATACTTAGCGGAATTGCTTAATTTCATCTCCTCCTTTAGTTTCTCTAGCTGCTTTTCCAGTAGTTTAACTATCAGAATCACCAGACTCAGGCTGGCAGTGTCTGAACTCACTTCATTAGTTAATATTTCAAATGTTTTTAGTATCTTTCATAAAATGTAGGGTATTCTCTGCTGTGCTGGAGCAAGGTACATGCTCTCTCTATATCATGACTTGTAGTGTAGTTTTGGATGGCTTTCTGCTGTTCCTCCAGTCACTGAAGCATACAACGGGTGGAATTCCACCTGGCTTCTACCTCTTACTTCAGTTGGTGGAATGTCAAATTGAATTGTTCTTGCAGCTGCTGCAATCTTTTGCATACAGTTGTTATGTTATTCTGAACCACCAAGTTTATGTGTGCAAAACATGGTATGTGTTCAAATTCACCCAATTGTAATGCTTATACATAGTTACTTGTGTTATTGAAAATAACAAACCCTGAGGAGAGTCTTAGGGGTAAATTTATAAAGTTCCATGTCTGGCCGAGATTGCAATCACGAGTGTGTTTGGCCATTTTTTAGAACTCGGAAATTAACTAAAGGCAAACTCAAGTAAGAAATCATGAAACTCTTTAAAACACGGGTGAAAACACATATAGAAATAAATACACCATCAGATAAACTCACAGGTACTTTTCATTGCCAGGAATGCAACTCAGGAATTTACCACGAATCATGATAATAATCACAGGTATAATTTTAGCAAACTTGGTCCTAAATAGAAGTTTCAAATAGACTACCTCCTGAGCTGCGTGTTTGGCAGAAACATACACAGATCTGGGTGATCTGTGTATGTTTCAAATTTGGTAATCACTTCAGAGTCCAGATCTTAACCCCACACGAATTAGAGTGACGTTAGCATTCTAGGCCAACTCGACATTCTTCAGTGTCACAGTTGGTCACTGTACCTAAGGCAGAATGGCAAAACATACACCTACTGCTGTCCAGGAACTTGTGGACAGTTTGCCAAGAAGTGTGTCTGCTGTAATCACTGCACGTGGTGGACCTGCAAAGTACTGACATCAATAAAATCTAGTTTATCTATTTGCCGCCAGTGTCCTATCACTTTTGTCTACATAGTTTATATAATCTAAATCCAGGGGGATCATCTTCTTCCAAATTGTAATTTGTTTGGAAAAAAAGATCCCATACACTCTAAAGACCTGTGCCTTGCAGAGCCGTGGCGCAACAGCAGGCTTGGTGGGCTGTCAGCCACTAATCAATATAGAGTGACTTTGCTCTGATTGGTCACATCATGAGAAAGCCACTCTGTGTTGACATGTAGTGGTTACAATACAAGTGGGGTTCAGTATGATTTGCTGGCATTTAGAATCACATTGCCAACAACGTGATGTTGAGCAGAGAATGCCAACCCAGTAGTAATGTTATTGGCTAGTACACGCCCAAGAAACAGCCCCGACATGCCCACGTTTTGACCAGAACCCCCTGTAACCACTCACAATACAGTCTCTTCCTGTCAATCAATTGTAAGTGAATACTCACAGTGAGCCCGATTGCAATTCATTTGCAGCATGTGCAATGCGGCTGTGATGTATGCGCAAATCACCGTTGATCGCTCAACTGCATGAACATCTGAATAGGTTCATCTCTGAATCAAGCCCACTGTAACCATGTCAGCATTAGAACTTTTCAAATGATGGTAAAGTATCATGTTTAGAGTTATAATGTCTACACGGTTAAAAATGCTTAAAATAACACTACTATCGTGTTTGCATTCCCTGCACGACATTACACTGTCAGCAATGTGAATGCCAACATTCTGAATGCCAACTAATAAACTGCCATCCCCCATGTGGCACATAACAGCAATGAATGACACTGCTATAATGTAATTAATGGATACATTCAAAATTATATACGACCTGATTTAGAGTTGTAGACTATTCTGATGTTTAAGTCGCACAGTGCGTGAGTCAAGGCACATTACCGTGCTCGCTCGCAGCAACTTCTAACTTGCAGTGTGAGTGACAGTAAGGGGGTGTATGGGGGAGGTAAAGGTGAGTGTTGGCAAAGAACGCAAGCGTGATGCAACCATTTCCGGGTGTCTCACATCCCGTGACTCTGATCCCGTACATAAGAAATATGGCTCCGGCATCTCAATTCCCACGGCCATTCTGCGGGACCATAGACTCGCTCAGGACTCAATATTCAAATGATCTGTGACATATGCTGCGACATTTTATGCAGATGCTTGGATTTGCAAAGCTGCAGGTGGGTGTTTCCATACATCTCCCAACGGCTGCCACTTTTGTATATTTTAGCATGGCGTACAATTTTGCAACTGCTGCAGCATTAGCGTGCAACTCTGAATCAGGCCCATAGTTCCCAATAAACTGATCTTTAGTGACCTACTAGTCTGAGTTGAATGAGGGCTATATTAAATCCTCACCTAACTTTGAATATTGTTATCAAAAGTTTTCAACATTTGTAGATTATATACCCCTATTTTACTACTTAAGGGACTGATTCTGAGTTGAATAATTCTCTTTGCACGGTTAAAAATAGAGAGGTTTAGCATACAACGCATGCATAGTCGTCTTTATAATGGGTGCACATGGGGGGGGGGCACACCACACACCCTGCTCCCATAGTTAATAATACTCACCTTTATGGTGATTCCAGTTTGCTGCTTTGCAGCGCCGAATCAGCAAACAATCATTGGGAAAATGGTAGCCCTTATTTTCCCAGTGACCTGCGCATGCGCAGAAAAGATGTCCCCTGGAAAATGCACAGGCGACATTTTCCCGGAGACCTGCACATGTGTAGTAGATTCTGGCATGAAGCCAGAATCTACTGTGCTTAGTGCGCTGACAGAGAGGAGGGGTCCCAAATGGAGGCTGCACACTGGCCCCCTCCTCTCTTAAAACGCCCCTGAACACATGCACATATGCAAATGTAATTATTTTTGCATATCTCCATCTGATTCTAAGGGGTAAATTCACTAAGATGGGAGTTCTACTAAGAAATGATGTTGCCCATAGCAACCAGATTCCTGGTATTATCTTCTAGAAGGTGCTAGATAAATGACAAGTAGAATGTGATTAGTTGCTATGGGCAACATCACTTTTTAAATAGAACTCCCATCTTAGTAAATTAACCTCATGTCTGGCGCATCTCGGCCAGGTCTGCCTTTGGGTGAAATGGGCATTTTTGGGTGGGAACTGGGCAGCAACAATGCAATAATACGGAACTGTTCTGTCTTGTGGGATTATCATAGGAGTAGAGATGTACCCTGACTCCCGTGTTTTATTTATTTTTGGAGGAACTGGATTCATCTTCGTGGTTTGGTTTTGGACATGGTTTATTTTTATTTTTTAAATGTATAAAAAGTTTTTTGTTTTGTTTTAAACTAAAATCATGTAATTTTTGCAATTCAAAACCGGATATTCGGATTTAAAATCCAAATTCCGAACCACAGAACCGCAACTCGGATCTGTCCGGATTCACGAAATTCGGGTTGGTTCAGATTTCTGGAGAACCATACTGCACATCTCTACATAGGACTATCATGGGAGTGTGTGTGTAGTTAGAGTTCCATGCCATTCTGAGCCATGTGTATGGAGAAGGGAAGCCTGAATCAGAAGGATATCATGCACCTAGCATGGGGCAAATACTAATGATGACAGATGCGACTGCGGATGGAAAAACAGTGGGCAGAGCAGTTTTTAACGTGTAGCCGCACAGATCCTCCTATTATCCCTACAGAAACTCGCATAACGCGGCATCACGCAAACACAGCCACTTTTCTTAGGACCAGTGCCGGATTACCAAATAGGCAGAGTAGGCACCGGCCTATGGGCCCCACACCTTTCAGGGGCCCCATGACAACAGATCAAAATAATATTGCTTTGATCTTGAAAGAAAATTACAGTCAAGCTTTCAAAAATTGTTTCCAACAGATAGAAAAATAAATCAACTCAAAGAAACAAAAACTTTACATTAAAGACTCTATAGAGAAAATACTGTATTTTCGGTGCAACCTACGTACGGTTTATTAAAATTGTTGGTTGGTAAAATTAAAAACGTATTAGGAGATGATTTGCGAGGGAGGACCTGAGATTTCGACTTCCTAGGACATTCACAGGGTTTAATCTGGCACTGCTAAGGACTCATAATCAGCCCCTACTGTAAAGCTGGGTACACACTGTTAGATATATCGCCCGTTCCATTGAACAGGCAATATATATATAGTTCATCACCAGATGTGTACGGGATGTAGTTAATAACCTGGCGGACGAGATGCCGGCGGTCGATATACCGGCGACGGCTTCCCGTCGCCGGGCAAAATGCTGACGCCGCTATCTCAGCACAAATCATTTTCCGGTGTTGGAATCCTGACAGCCGGCATCCTGATCATAAGAGACCGGGTGGGCAGGTGGGGGGGGGGGGTAGGTTTAGGAATGTCCTGGGGGAACTTTGGGTTAGGCACCTCCCAGGGAGGGTTAGGAGGGGGGGGATAGCATCAGGCACCACTGGAGGGAGGTTAGGATTAGGCACCCCCGACACGGTAAAGTTTAAGGTGCAGAAAGGGGGTGTTAGGTTTGGCACCCCCGGGGGGACTTAGGGTTAGGCACCAATAAGGGAGGGTTAGGGGGGGAGAGGGGAGGGTAAAGATACTTACCTTCCTTCGTTGGGATCTCCTCCTGTCGGGCTTCCGCGATCGGGATTTCGATTCCATTCCGGTGTGTACAGCGTATATGCCTGTGAACGACGTCTTTCACAGACTGTATCATATCTGCTGTGCAGCACAACAGATGGCCGATATATCTGAAAGATATATCGGTCATGTGCTGGTGGGTACGGGTGACCCGCCGATCACCTATACACATGCTACAGGGACCCGGCGGTGATTGACAGCTCAACTGGGAGGGCAATTTAAATGTCCACACAGTTGAGCTGTCAAGCCCGGCACATCGGGCAGACGATTTGATAAGTGTGTATACACTTACCAATCGTCAGATAGGTCGTCGGGTTGGCCGAACCGAGGACGCATCGACCTAGTGTGTACTCAGCTTTAGTTTCTGATAAATCCAAAAGAAAAGTAAACCCTTCTGCTGCTAACGGTTTGTAAATATCTCTGCCGAGTAGGTGCAGCGTAGGTTAAAATTGTTTGGGATTTTTAGTGGGTATAGTGCATTATTTCATAGCTATGGAGAACACAAAGTCACAGTGTTTGATTCTTGCTTTCAGCAAAAATAATTAAGGGCAGGAACTCTCTTCCACATACAGGATTAGAATCTTTTTTTTTTTTTTATCGCTTTAGGCAAGAATCAAGAGGACCTTGTGAATACAGCTCATATTCCCTCGCCACAAGGCCAAATGCCTCTTTATGTACTATAGAAAACTCAGTCAACAGATTAAATATATGAAACAAGTGTTGGTTTCTGGGAATTTTTGCAATTTTGAAAACAGTAGCAGAGTGCCTCTTGGCAACATATATTGAGCATGCTACAAGTAGGACGTAATGTATAATTTTCTCTTCAATCTTCAAATGTATAAAGCTCTGAATGCGCCCAGCTTTTCATTTGTACCTGTTTAAGATAAAAAAAAAAAAAAGGAGACGATTGGTGATAAAAATACTGTCAACGGAATTTGGATTCTGTCTAATTATAGCTGCTGTTGCAAATTGCACATGATGATATCTTGTGAACATGAGAACATTAAGATATATCTTTGCCAGAAAATATAAATATGTTCAGTTTTAGATATCATTCTCCTCTATTGTAGTATCTAACTAAGGGCCTGATTCATCATTATGGATCTCAACAGCAAGAGCGTACACAGGGCCTGATTCAGCAAGGATGGCAAGTGCTAAGATGCAAGCAGTTGGTCTTTTTTCGTGATCTGCGCAAACGTATCCATCGCAGTGCGCGAACTAGACACTGCGATCGGGAATGAGAGCGCAGTGTGTACACAGACCCATTGCAGAGTGATTGACAGGAAGAACTGTTTTGGGGTGGTGACCGCAGGGGGTGGTCGGGTGAACGCAGACGTGCCAGGGGCGTGCATAAATTAGTCACTGCAACACCATACGCAGCCTGAGGCCTCATAGCGTACACTGGGGTTAACAATTCCTGAGTGAGGTCTAACCTGCCTTAACTGTGCGTATAGATCCAATGTTACTCGATGTTACTGATTGTTTCGCTATGTTGCCCAAGTGTACCGATGTGAGTAAGGGGAAGTGGGCGTCCATATGTTAGGCTGAGATCGCATTGCGAATGCAAGCATTTGCATATCACTATTGATATTAGCGTGCGTTTAAGCAGAATAGCGATCCTTGCTGAATCAAGCCCACAGATCGGGCGATGGTGCGTACTATGCATGCGTATGCACCGGATTGCGCATGCGTGAGTTAGCATTGTGATTGCACTGCGATCACTTACTCAGATACAAAGTCATCACAAATCAAGGGACGTCACGTCAGCGTTTGGGGGTGGTGCTGGGGGAGTGGTTGGAGAAACGCAGGCGTGTCTGTCCGTTTGAACACTGTTTCCTGGGCATGCATAAATTAGCCACTGCGACGGCATTTGCAGCTTGAATACACACTGTGTGCGATGACAGCAGCAATTTCTGAGTAAGGTCAGACCTGCTGTAATTGTGCGTGAGGGGCCGATGTTACTCGATGGTACCGATGCTTGTGCAGGTCTGCGAGGCCGTACGGATGTGAGATAGCGGTAGTGGGCGTCTCTATGCTGGCTTTGCGATTGCAAACATTAGCATATTTAGCATCACAGCTACGATCGCAATAGCGATCTGTAGTAAATCAGGCCCTAAGCCCAGTCCTATAAGATGAAGCTCCTTCCTTTGCTTCTACACTATAAACTCTTAGGGGTAAAATTACTAAAAGAGTTTTTAGAAGTGGAGATGTTGTCCATAGCAACCAATCAGTTTGTATATTTTATCTTCTAGAAGGTGCTAGTTAAATGTTAAGTAGAATATGATTGGTTGCTATGGGCAATATCTCCACTTCTAAAAACTCTCACTTTAGTAAATTTACCCCTTAGGGTTATATCTACTAAAGTGCGGGTCTTTAGAAGTGGAGATGTTGCCCATAGCAACCAATTATATTATAGCTATTATCTTCGATAAGGTGCTAGATAAATGTTAATTACAGTTGAATCTGATTGGTTGCTATGGGCAACATCTCAGCTACTAAAAACCCGCACTCTAGTACATATACCCCTTATAGTTTACTGCCACCATATTTTTTCTACAGACGTAACCTGCTTGCTTTCACACTGCGCATGCTTTGGAGCCATGTCTACAAAACTACGGGCGATGTATTGCTGTAGCCGGATGACTGTACGACTTAGGGGCATATTCAATAGCGTGCGAGAAGAGCAAAAAACCCGCACCTGCGAGGTTTTTCCTGTAGGTGCAGGTCTTTTGCTATTCTATTAGGTGCGTGTTTTTTTAAAACACACGCCGGGAAGTTTTTATTCTCGCACCTCCTGAGCAAGCGTGATTTTTAGGAGAAATCATCGGGACTTGCTCTGACACCCCGCGGCACCCCCCCTGAGGTCTAATTAAGCAATTGGAAGTATCCAATTAGCTTAATTAGTCCTTAATTACTTACCTCCTGCTGCGCTGTCTTCTTCATCCTGCATCAGGAGCCGGCTCTTATGCAGCAGCGGTGAGTATGTGAGTGTGTGGTGTATGTAAGTGTGTATGAATGTTTGTGTGTGCATATAAGTGTGTGTGTGTGTCAGTGTACCCCCGCAGTGTTAGTGTGGTCCCGTGTAATGGGTGCTGGGAGAACTACATCTCCCAGCAGCCCTTGCCCCTCCCACCAGCCCCTGGGACTCCCAGCAGCCCCCTCTCCAGTAAGAAGAGAGAGGGGAGGCCACCATAGTTGCCAAGTCCGCTTATAACAAGCGGAATTGGGCTTGTTTTTTCCCCAGTTGCTTGTTTTTTTGGATGGTTGCTTGTTGCTTGTTTTTGGGCTTATTTTTTTTAGGTAGCTTGTTTTTGGGCTTGATAGCCAGGTCCCACTACTAAGGTGAGCAAATGTTATATAGCTCATTCACCAATCCATTTAGGTTTAGCTCTCTGTATGTATATCTCTCTGTATACCTGTATGTAGTTATATAGATTTGGTTAACTAGAATGACTCGTTTAAACGATCAATAGAAGTTAAATTTTCCCATATATCAGTTATTTTTTTTTAACGTGTTTGTTTAAATTACTCTTTTGTCCTGTACTTTACCGCGCACAGAGGTGATTCAACAGTGCACCCTAGTTGTTTGGGAATCTGCGCAGGACCCATTCTGTACATGTGCAGAACGGGTCCTGCTATATCGCACAGGCACCTGTATGGATTTGCCTGATTGACAGACAGAGGAGTTTGCGGAGCGGAGACGGCCTGCGTTCCTGGAAACGGGGGCATGTTGCCTCTGTTTTATGCATTCCCGCAAAACGAGGGCATGTAGCCCCCGTTTTCCGGGATTGGCAAGGCTAGGATCTGCATCCATGAACACAGACTTCCTGGCCTTGCAGGATGACAGAACACGGCCAGCTTCAGCTACCGCAGCCTGATCAAAGGTGCAACCATCGTGATCGATGGTAGCAATGGTGATCCCAGACTGCAACCTTGGTCGCAGCTTGGGATCACAGATGCAGCAAGGAGATTTCAGGCACCTTATGCTGAATTTGCATTTTAGCAAGTACAGAATTACAAAGCTGCTTGTGTGCGGCTTTGCAATTCTGTCCTATTCCCGAATCAGGGCTCAAGTGCCCTGCGCTTTACTTCGCACAGTGGAGTCTGGGCCTGATTCAGAGCAGCTCGTAAGCGGCCGCTCGTTCGCTCTGAACGATGTTCGCACAACTGCGCATGCGTATGGTTCGCAATGCGCATGCGCAAACCAGTCATTGCGGTTGGAAATCGTGCGCTCGTAAAACAACGAGGGGCTGCTAATTTGATTGACAGAATGTACCGTTTGTGGGTGGTAACAGGGGAAGGTGCTTGAAAACGGGGGAGTGGAGATCCGAACACAGGCGTGCCTAATGGTCAAAACGGCGTTTAATGGGAGTGCATAATTAGTAAAGGAGCGTCATCGACCAGGTCACTTGGTTGTCTTTTAGCCTGAACTGCTCGCAGTGATAGCGGGAAGAAAATCCTACCACAAGCACTGCGAGCAGTTCAGATGCCTTTCGATGTTCCCGGTTAATCTAATAAATAATGGAGATGACGTGTGATGCGAACGGCAAAGGGGCGTCTTTACAAAATAGCAAGCGCATTTTTCGGATTTTCGCTCAGACATAGAGGCGTCAACACACCACAAAGAGCGAATGCTCAATTTAAATATCCGACCCCTTTTTAAGAACGAGCGTCCGCAAATAGCGTCCGGGTCTGAATCAGGCCATCTATTCGTAGAGCAGGGAAAAGCAGTGTTTTGCAAATATTTATATGTATTTTAATAAAATGAACAATAAACAATAACGTTTGTGGTTTTCATTAAATTACCCCACCCCCGTACCACCATATTACATTGGGCTTATGTTTTGGGCTTTATCGGATTGGGTTGGGCTTATTTTGGGCTTGTTTTTCATTCAAGAGTTGCTTGTTTCTCATTTCAGAGTTGGCAACAATGGAGGCCACTGGGAGGCGCGGAGATGTCTGGAGAGCCCCGGCCAGGTAAGTGATGTTTTTTTTTAATGAAAAAAATATGCAGCGCAAAGTTTTCACAGCTGAAAACCCCGCGACCAGTATTTCTGGAATTGAATACCGCGTGTATCGGGAGCAAGCATACCCGTGGTATTTCTAAAATGGGCATGAGGTTTTAACCTCTGTAAACCTCCCGCACAATTCGATATGCCCAATAGAGTGTGAAAGGAACAATTTCTTGCAGTGCAGTGTCTATCCAGGCATCTTGCAAAGTAGAACATGGTGGCAGTGTGCCATCGCTGTAGTGACCGCATCAGTCACACAACCCTCATTATGGCACAGATGCAACACAACTCAGTTGCATATCCACTTGCAGCTGAAGGGGTATAACTTGGGTAATGCAGTGTTCATACATAGGGTTGTATACAGGATGCCGGCTTTCGGGATCCCGGCGGTCAGAATCCAGATGCCGGCATCCCAACAGGGTTAGGATACCGACACCTGTTAGTAAGTATCCTAACCCCACCCTTAACCCTACCCATATCCCTACAGCTAACCTTTCCTCCCCACACTCTAAGCCTAACCTCTGCCCCTAGTGCCTAAACCTAACCCTCCCCCCCTAGTGCCTAACCCTAACCCTTCCCCCCCATTGCCTAACCCTAATCCCCCCTAACCACAATACTTACCGTTGGAATGCCGGTGCTGGGATTCTGACTAGTGTTGGGATTCCGGAGCCAGTATTATGAGTGCCGGCATCCCGATGGCTGGGATAATAACTACATCCCGCTACGATCAAAGACTTGCAGATAATCCAGAGATGTGCTTACTGTAGGTGCTATTACACCTGTTTTCAGACATACTGTATCTTTTGAGAGCTGGTGCAAGTACCAACTGATAATGATAACATTATGAAACCAAGGACCTCATTCAGACCCGCACGCTAGATGCGATCGCTAGCATCCAGCGTATTCAAATATGACAAAGTGACGCCATGGGAAGCGATCCCTCGCCAAGGCATAAGCACAGCCACTTTGGCTGTGCGAGCGATCGCTTTGTGTATGCAGACACCCATTAGCGTATGTAGAGACGCCCACTAGCGGACGTCATCTCCAGGAAGTGTATTAAAACATTGGTACATCGAGCACCATTGGTAGCGATCGCAGGGCTTGTGGTTGCCTTACCCTGCCGCAAGCACTGCGAGGACTTCAGTGTAAAAAAAAGGCATGTGACATATGCAATGACGCTGGCTGTTAATTATGCACACCTCTGAAACGGCGTAAAAACACTCTGGCACGCCTGCGTTTGCACCTCCACACCCCCGTTATTAGTGTCCTGCCCCTATTACCACCCACAAACGGCCTCTCCTGTCACTCAATCCACTGGGCTGTCTTTGCTGGGCGAGTGAGCGGGCTGTGATTGCACAGAGCAATTCACGCACGCGCAGAACGAAGAGTGCACATGCGCGTTAGAAAACCATCGGGCCGCTTGGGAGCGGCTCTGAATGAGGTCCCAAGTGTACCGATGGGACAGCCTGGCCACAGAGACATGAATATCCGCATTTAGTTCTGTCAACGCCATACTGGAGCAATTACATTATGACCTACTGACGATATACTCTGCATCAACCCCAAAGTGCCACAGTACCATCCTGCTTATATACATAAGGGGTTAATGTGTTGTGATTATATTAGTAATGTGTCTTGCCAATTAACATTGCTGACCAGTATTTGCAAATGGAGTGGAATTCTTTCATACAAAGGACATACCCGCATACCCGTCACTGTGCTATAATTAGATACTGGAGCATGCACAGTAGAGCCCTGCTCCATGTTTAAAGAAATTATTTTAGTGGAGGGTAGAGGTGCTTTGGGCCCGTGGTCACTTGAATAGGATAGGCTATATAGCAGTCTGTGCACAGGGCACACAGTGACATTGGTGTTAGTGGTGGGTGAATAGGATAGGTTACATAGCAGTCTGTACTCAGGGCACACAGTGGCATTGGTGTGAGTGGTGGGTGAATAGGATAGGCTACATAGCAGTCTGTGCACAGGGCACACAGTGACATTGGTGTGAGTGGTGGGTGAATATGATAGGCCATATAGCAGTCTATGCTAGAGATGAGCGGTTCGGATTCTGAAGAATCCGAACCGATCCGAACAGGTGGAATCCGAGTCCAAGCGAACGCATGTTCGGGTGTTCCCGCCTGACTCAGATTCCACCTCGAGGCTGAACGTCACCCGGCCAGCGTCAGATTCTCGCAAGACCTCGCGAGACCCAGGTGACGTTCGGCCTCTATTTAAGGCGCGGTGCCTGGCGTAGTTAGTGTTAGTGTAGTGACAGTGTTAGTTAGAGAAAGTGAGACTAGAGAGAGTAGGCAGTGTTCTTCTTGCCGCTGGCTGTGACTTAAGCCCACTGTATGTGCTCCGTGACTGGGCATAACAAACCTACTGAGTGTATAGTGTATACAAGCTCCGTGAAAGGGCATAGCCCTCTGTGTGTATTATACAAGCCCCGTGACAGGGCATAGCCCACTGTGTGTGCTCCCAGACTGGGCATATCAAGCCCACTGAGTGTATAGTGTATACAAGCTCCGTGAAAGGGCATAGCCCACTGTGTGTATTATACAAGCTCCGTGACAGGGCATAAGCCCACTGTGTGTATTATACAAGCTCCAAGACAGGGCATAAGCCCACTGTGTGTATACAAGCTACGTGAAATTGCATAAGCCCACTGTGTGTATTATACAAGCTCCAAGACAGGGCATAAGCCCACTGTGTGTATACAAGCTCCATGACCTTACTGGGTGTCTGTGCCACTGCGCCGCTGCTCTGACGCTTGGTAATGAGTTAGCTCACTGCAACCTTTGGCCAATAATGGTGAAAACAGTAATTTAAGCTGTGAGGTGGTCTAAATTGATTGTAAATGACTGGAAATTAATGTTATTGAGGTTAATAACACTCTAGGAAGAAAAAAAAAGACCAATTTATGTGATTTTAGCTTTTTTGTCAATTTTTGCAAAAAAATCCCAATCCAAATCCAAATCCAAAGCCAGTCACCGCAGTTTTGCAAATCCAAATCCGAATCCAAAGCCGGACGACGAATTAGAAGAACCAAATCCAAATCCGGCAAAAATGGTCCGGCGCACATCCTTAGTCTGTGCACAGGGCACACAGTGACATTGGTGTCAGTGGAGAGTGAATAGGATAGGTTACATAGCACCCCGTGCACAGGGCACACAGTGATATTGGTGTGAGTGGTGGGTGAATAGGATAGGCTACATAGCAGTCTGTGCACAGGGCACACAGTGACATTGGTGTGAGTTGTGGGTGAAGACACTGCTGCCACCAGTCTGTGTAGCGCTGCTGGTCATGTTGGCCACTTTCGCGACAGAACCCCTATGCAAAGTAATACAACTAGAACACCTCAAATAAAAATATGTTGGCAGAAGCGATTTCATCGTGGGCGAAGCCGCAGGCAACAGCTAGTTGTGTATAAATTGTGAACTTCTATATTAGCTTTTACTACTTATGCTGGCCATATGATATCAGGCGGAACGCCCCGATAATTGTAGCGTGTGTGCGGGCGACTGAGGGTTAAATGTTGCTCGGTCGGGCATGCAGGATTGTCCAGCATGCCCGTCCGATGCGATATTTACCCGGTAACTGTCGGCCGCATTGGGCAGTGTATGCCCAGCGCGGCCGACAGACAGACATTTCCTGTGTTCACAGGGAAATGTCTCCTCCCCCGGGGGCGGAGCGCGGATGTCGGGCTATACACTGTGAGATTTCTCGGTCTAACAGACATTTTATCTGGCTGTGTATGCCCAGCATAACACTGTCAAATCTGGAATAATCCAGGCACATATACAGTATACAACTGTTCTCCCCAGGACCAAAGCGGGCATGCTACCCTTGTCAGGTTACATGCAGGCTAAACAAACTACATCTTTTTTAAGGACACATTTTTCCTTTGTGATTTAGATGCAAATCTGTCCAACTATGCGTGAGTCCCAGAAAGTGCAACTTCTTATGGGTGAAATATATATTATACATAATAAGTGTCTGCATATAAAAAGTTATGTTTTTGTATCACATCACAATTTGTTTTCCCATTTTCGATGCACACTATGAGCTGCCTCTTACATTTATGTTTTGAAACACCTATGATATTTCATTATTAATACCTGCTTGATGCATACAATCCACTGTGTTTGCTGCTGAAACTAACTTCACGTTAGTCCTATTACTGCAGTGTTCCAACAAAGGTGCGTATGTGTGTGTACAATACATCATGCAAAATTGTCTCCGACTCATTACGCATTGGAGGGGGCTGAAGAAAATTCACTATACTTAAAGGGAGATACAAGATATTAAAATGACTACTGGCTGGATCCCTCACAAATGAATCAGCAGGTCAGAGCTGTACTGTGCTTCTTCTCAAAAGCCAGTGATTACTGCCGTACGTCTGCGTTTTGCTGCACAAACTGTGAATTTCAATGCTATGAATAGCAATAATAATACAAATACAGTAGTCGTTGTAATAGTAATCATAATAATAATAAAAGTTTGGGGGCTCTCCAGGCTTTATCAGCTTTAGAATATTACAGAATGAGTGTTCTTCTATACCACACTAAACATTCCCCTGCTGGACGGAGTAAATAGTTTGTTATCTTTAGATACACAATGGCTTTTCTAGCTTTGCCTCCTTATCTTGTTCAGAGCTGTTCTGCTACTCACTTATTGTTCTTAAATAAATTGCATTTCCTTTTGTGCAGCTCTCCTCCATCTCTCCAATGCTTTTACCATCCTCTCCCTCCCTTACCTTTGTTTCGCAGTCAGCGCACTTAACTCTTTAAATCTTTAAATGTTCATCCGACTGTACATTAGAATTCTTCAAACTCTGCGGCGTATTAAAGTCTGCGTCCTTTCATGACAATAACACTGCCCATCATGATTAAAGTGCCAAGAACTCCCTTTTTGTGTGTGCCATTGTGCCCTAGAACCACTTTCGGTTCTATTTTAGTTACAAGCTGTGATCTCCGTTTTTGGGTGATGGAGGGCATCATTAAGACTTTTTCATCTGTCCAAGAGAGCGTTTCAAGTATACTTATCAGTCTTGCTAGACTGCTTTGTACATCCATTGAATTTCGCTCATAGCTTATTTTGTTCACCTAGAAGTAAAATGTTTCAGTGGTTGAACACTTTGACAGCATACAGAATGTATTGATTTATGTTTTTACATTGTCATGCCCAATTATTAACTGGGCATGGATAGAAGTTTGGGTAGGGAATTTTACATGCTGGCCACAGGGCCTGATTCAGACCCGTTCGCTAGGCTGCGTTCGCACGTAGCCCCGCCGATGTTTGCCATGGCGCATGCATACAAGACCCAGTGCGCGTGCGCGAACCAGTCACTGCAATCGCAAAGCGATTCTGCCCCTTGTCTATAGACGCCTCGCTAGATTGTGTGACAGGATGAGCCATTTGTGGGTGGTGATAGGGGTTGGTCGATGGAAACGGGGGTGTGGTGGTGCGAACGCAGGCATGTCTGAGCGTCTTAAAGCAGTTTCAGAGGCGTGCATAATTTAGACAGAGCGTCGTAATACACGTCACATGGCTGAATTACACACTGAAGCACTCGCAGTGCTTGCGGTAGGGTATGGTCAGCCACAAGTGCTGCGTATGGCTCCGATGTTACTCGATGTTACAGATTGTTGAATACACTTCCTGGAGATGACATGTGTTACTAAGGGAAAGTGGGCGTCTTAAGACAGGCTGGTGGGCGTCTAAATACACACCGTGATTGCAGGCCAAGACCTAGTGGGCATGCTAATATCTTGCCGTGCGATCGCGGGATTTGCATACTTTGGCAGCTGACGGCTGCGTGCGAACGCATCTAGCAAGCGGGTCTGAATCGGGCCCACAGTGCGTCGTCAGCTATGTAAACCCAACATGCCCATTGTGCATAGAAAGTTTTAAATATTTTAGTTACTCATATTTTAGTTACTCAAATCCTGACGTCGGCAGCCCGAACAGCACAGATCCTGATAGGGCAGGTAAGTAAGCTATCCCTAACCTTCCCCTCCCTAACCCTCCCTTAGGGGTGCCTAACTCCCCCTCCCCACACCCTAAACCTATCCATCTCGGGGGGGTGCCTAACCCTAACCTCTCCCCAGGGGTGCCTAAACCTAACCCCCTCTCCCCACACCCTAAACCTAACCATCTCGGAGGGTGCCTAACCCTAACCTCTCCCCCTAATGCCTAACCCTAACCTCCACCCAGAGGTGCCTAAACCTAACCCCCCCTCCCCACACCCTAAACCTAACCCACTCGGGGGGTGCCTAACCCTAACCTCCCCCAGGGGTGCTTAACCCTAACCCCCCTTCCTCTAGCAGTGCAGCAGCTCCCACCCCTTAATTCTCACCCTAATTATCCCACACCTGCAGGGGCCGAGGGCATTCTGTAGCAGTGCAATTGGTTGTACATGTACTATATAAAACATACTGTCTAGTTTTATTTGCAGAATATGAATCGGGAGCACTACTGTGTGGCATAATATGGTCATAGGTAAATGAGGTTACGGAGATGGGAAAATGTATGATATGGGGGATATGATGATGAGGGGGTTTTGGTGTCATGAACACAATTCTAGACCCCCCATGGTATGCGCTAGACACACCCCTTGGCATAGCCTATCTAGATTTCCCTGCATAGATACATTAACCGCATGTTTGCGTAATTGCAGCTACACCTGTTAGCAGCGGTATCAATCGATGACAATTTCTATGAATTTAACAAAATCACAAATCAGCACAGTGATAATTATCTTTTTTCCTTTACAATTTTTGGAACTCTAACTACCTTATCATAAGAAACTGTACCTGCATGTGGTATCATTCTATACTGTACATCCATATAATGTTTATAAGTTAGAGAATTCTATCTGGCATTATTTACACTTTTAATAAGCAGATACAAAGTAACTACTCTATATTCCGTAAGGTACGGGGGAAAAAAATCCTTATGATTTAAATATGAAATTTGACTCACCAAACATTCTTGCTTGTCACTGTCATCTCTCTTATTTTAAAAAATTCTGCACTGTGCAGGCAGCCACAAAAATATATTGATGATAAATATAACTGAATCAGAAGTCTAGCCCTGAAAAGTAAAGTCTGCAAGATTATTTGCCAGTGACTCGCATAAGTTACAGACATAATGTGTGAGGACCAAAACTCTGTACTTTAAAAACAATAGTTAAGTTTAGAGATGTGCCCATGTTTTGGTTTTGGTTCTAATTCATCATTGTGTTTTGGTTTTGGTTCTAATTCATCATTGTGTTTTGGTTTTGGCAAAACCACCTGGTTTGGTTCGTATTCAGTTTAGGTCACCTTAAATATCTATAAAAAATCAATAAAAGCATTTAAAATCATGTAATTTTTACCTGTACATGTAATAAAAAACCTGTGTATGGTTTTTAAATTCAAGTTTTGGTGTGTTGGTATTTCAGGAAAACCAAACCGCACATCTCTAGTTAAGTTACTCTCTTTTTCATATTTACACAGATACAACCCTTATACGGGCATACGGTTGGATAAAACCACTTCATATATGAGGACTCCCCCATAGCAGCTAGTAACAAGTGTGTCACAAGGTTTCTCCAAATCACCTCCAAAAATGTTTGGTGGAGTTTCCACAAGTCCTTGATGAAGGAAGCATGTTTGCAGGGCTTTTGAAAAAACTTTGGGGAAAAATTCGAATCCCTTTATGCAAGATGGAAGGTGAGCCATATTGGGCAACATTTTTAGAAACATGTCAGGTGAGCTTCTTCAGAGCCCGCTGCTTCAGAGATACAAGGAAAAATAATTATGTAAAAGACACAATGAAGAGAGACACTCTAAGGGGTAAATTTACTAAAGTGAAAGATTTTAGAAGTGAGTTTTAGAAGAGATGTTGTCCATAGCAACCGATCCGATTCTAGCTATTATCTTCTAGAAGGTGCTAGTTAAATGTTAAGTAGAATCTGATTGGTTGCTATGGGCAACATCTCTTCTAAAACTCACTTCTAAAAACTCTCACTTTGGTAAATGTACCCCTAAATCTTATGAACTAGTGTAATTACAATATAACATTTATACAGTCAGGTGCATAAATATTGGGACATTGACAGAATTTTCATATTTTGGCCTCTATTCACCACCACAATGGCTTTGAAATGAAGCAAACAAGATGTGCTTTACCTGCAGACTTTCAGATTTAGTTGGAGGGTAATTACATCCAAATCAGGTGAACGGTGTAGAAATTACAATGGTTTCTATATGTGCCTCCCACTTTTTAAAGGGCCAAAAGTAATGGGACTATCAACTCCAAAGCTATTTCATGGACAGGTTTGGGCTATTCCCTTGTTATTTAATTATCAATTAAGCAGGTAAAAGGTCTGGAGTTGATTCTAGGTGTGACATTTGCATTTGGAATCAGTTGCTGTCGACTCTCAATATGAGATCCAAAGAGCTGTCACTATTAGTGAAGCAAGCCATCATTAGGCTGAAAAATCAAAACAAACCCATCAGAGAGATATCAAAAACATTAGGTGTGGCCAAATCAACTGTTTGGAACATTCTTAAAAAGAAAGAACGCATCGGAGAGCTCAGCAACACCAAAAGACCGGAAGACCACGGAAAACAACTGTGGTGGATGACAGAAGAATTATTTCCCTGGTGAAGAAAACCCCTTCACAACAGTTGGCCAAATCAAGAACACTCTCCAGGAGGTAGGTGTATATGTGTCAAAGTCAACAATCAAGAGAAGACTTCACAAGAGTGTTCTTGATTTGGGAACTAGAGGTTCCCAAACTTGGTCTTCGTGGTACCCTAATGGTGTTGTTTTTAAGGATATCCATGGTTGAGCAGAGATGGTTAAATCAAAAGACTAATTACTGTGGGTCACCTGTGCCCAAGCATGGTTATCTTTAAAACCTGTACTGTTAGGGTGCCTTGAGGACCGGGTTTGGAAACCTCTGCATTAGACCAAAAGTGCCTACAATCTCTTCCTTGTGTATTAGTGTAGAGTACAAATTTTACTAAGAAAAAAACTAGTAGCAACATCAGTTTTTTGGACTAATGTATATAAATGTAAAAGAAGTTCATGCTGACCAGTCCAACAGGAATATATCAAGCAGCACTGAATCACTGGGAGTATATACTGGGACTAACACAGCTGTTCCATGTGCCTTCAAAGATCGAGCCTCTGGCTCTACTCGCTCATCTGCTGAACTCCTGGAGCTTTTCTCTCAGTTAATCTGCAAATGCGGAGTTTGGGAACCTCCGGTATACTGTACAGTATGAGTTTAAAGGGCTAATGCTAGTGTGTGCTAATAGTTTAAACTAGAATTGGTCTACCTGTATATAAATCCATTGCAACTTTACTTCAGAAAACCTTAATATATGTACAACAATGAGCCCATGTTTCAACAAAAGCATCGTTGCTGGTTCAAAATAATTACTGTTTCAAAGGTGTAGAATAAAATAAATATGGAGCATTGTAGTAAAGTATGGGATGTTTAACTGAGACCCATAATAAATCATGACTTCTGTCATCGTTTGCTGTTCCGTTACATAATAGGTGTGCTTTATATACAAACTGGACGGTATCTCTGTGCTGCAGCTGGTCTCTCTCTCTCTCACCTGGGCATATTCAATCAAACTTTGTAATGTCCTTGCTTTGTTGCAGTTTCATTTTCCATATCAAATGCATATTGGCTGCACAATGGTCCTATTCATAATGTTCTCCAGAACAGCCTCTGTACACAGGCTGCGTGACTTTTCATTTAAAGATGGGCTGGGGGAACGGTTTGCAACTAACCATTTTGTCACAATGCTCTGTGCAGGTTACATTACAATACATGGGCTGCTTTACTGTGTGAGCCATGTATTTACCAGAATGCTTTAAACATATATACTGTATGTTAAATAAAATATTATACAGTATATGGCATCTCATCCATTTATGTAATTGAACCATTGTATCTGGAAATAAACGGCATATGGCAATCAAACCAGTTGAGTGTTATATTCCACAAGAAAAAGAGACATTTATATTTGTGCAACAAGAATATTTTACATTTTCTGATTTATCCTACAGTGCGTTGTGTCTACGGCTGTCAGTGATTTCTGTCACAAGGAAAAAGGAAATCCTAGCATTTGATGGACAACCAAGCAACTTTGTTATTTTGTAGTGTAAACTTTGGTGTGTTACTCCTTGTGTACCTTTTGTAAGATTATTACAGGAGGGAACCTCTCCTCTGTCCTCTAGGTAACAAGACAGCTATAACAGATTACACTGTATCTATGACAGACTTCTGTCTAAGGCTGTCAACCATCCCATATTAATGGGACATCATATGCTGGGATAAAATGGAATGGGATATGATAAGTATTGGGAAATGTGTGTAGTACAGTATTTAGGGGAATGATAACAGCCCTACCAGACATACAATGTCTTCCGTTGCAACTTCAAGTGCTCACATTCTCTTCTAAATAGATCAATACAGAAAATATTTTTTTATGGTAGTGCACATAAAACAACCCATCACAGTTGCAGCATAAATATGGTAGACTAATGAGAGTTTTAGTAGCATCCTGAGGGTGCAATGTACCTTACAGATAAATAAAGTGTAGAGAGAAAATGTAGCAGCCAATCAGCTCCTGTCATTTTATAGGATTTTATTAAAAAAATACAGTTAGGAGTTAATCGGTTGATACATTCAAGGGGGTAAATGTACTTCACCTTGGAGTGAGAAAAAGTGGAGATAGATAAAGTACCAACCAATCTGCTCCTGTCACTTTACAGGCTGTGTTTGAAAAATGGTAGATAGGAGCTGATAGGCTGGTACTTTATCTCTCTCCACTATATCTCTCTCCAAGGTTTGATACAGCTCAATTAGGGGGAGATTTATTAAATCTTAGAGATAAAGTGGAGAGAGATAAATTACCAACCAATCAGCTTCTAAATGCCATTTACAGGCTGTGTATTTGAAAAAAATTACAGAAACTTATTGGTTGGTACTTTGTCTCTCTCCACTTTATCTCTTTCCAAGATTTGATAAGTCACACCTCATGGAGAGATACAGTGCCACAGGCCTAAGGCCTGATTAGTTCCACGGGCCTAATGTTCGATAACCTTGTGGTCTAAGGAAGGATTAATGATGGGAAGGCCTCATAGAGGGCCTACCTGTCCGGTGGGAGAGGCTGTAGTAGGGAGCTCCAATAGCTCTTATTTTCCCACCACTGCAGCACTCTCTGGCCCTCAGCTGCATTCTTCTACCACTGGCCCTTATTGTACTTACCAGCTGCGGCACCGCCGGTGCTCTTCTCTCTTGAGCCCAGCATCTTCTGACCTCTTTTGCGGCCGCCTGAGCTGTTCACGCAACATCTGCATCCTTCACTCGCTGTTGCCGAACTAACTCTTCCCCCCAGCACCATCTTGCGTCAGACGTCCGTGAGCATTGATTGGGTCATGGCTGGTGCCAAATTTAAATGGCCACCTATCTGCAATGGCTGCCGGTCCATGAGCTGCACCTAGCTCGCAGCTGGTGCCAAATGTCACCCGCTGCTGGGAACAGTCCGGTGAGATATGTCCCGCTGGTGACACATCTCACAGGACTGCAGGACTTCTGGCTTTGGGATCAACACTTGATCCTAGCACTGGACATTGCCCAAGCCAGCGGCGCCCCCCTGTCAAATGGTGCCCAGAGCCCCAAACACACCCCCTTGTTATGCCACTGGGGTCAACATTACTGTGTGTGCTCAGTAGGGTTTCCTGTTTGTTACTTCATTCTTAGTGAAGCCTCTGACAGTGAAGGTAGGTTGGCTGAACCTCCCTGAAATAAGGTGACCTCTTTAGCAAATACTGTGTAACATCACTTTTTCTTATCCGGATTGAGAATTGTGTCTGGGGGTCGGAGGGGCTGTCTGTATCCTGTAGCAAATGGGAATTAGCATTGAATAGTGGTCTATATCTACGAAAGGAAAGGAACCGCATTATTTGGGGATAAAGTTACCTTGATATGCTTTGACACACTTCATTCCATCATGAGTACCGGTATGTGAATCACTTCCGATACCTTTATACATGTGAAAGTCACACTCTCCCAGGTAGTTGTGGTATGCATTTTGCTAAATTTTGTTAGAGCACCAGGGTGATATATCCAGTGTAAAGAAACCTTTAAATATGGATCCCCATTCACCGATTTTGTCTCATGAAGGGTTTATACATCAAAAATTCCTTTAATCAGATGATGGTGCTATAGATATCCTGATAGTGAAGACCATCCATTTTTATATATGATAAATAGATGTTTGGATGGCTTAAGAACTACTACATATTGTTTTTCCTTTTTTTGTATTCCAGTAAAGAAGTGAAGAAGTACCCAGGCAAGGGGTGTATGCTTTTTAAATTATTTTTATTTCAATGTAAAATATTCTATTATTATCCACTACCCAACCCATTTGACCTCCATTATTTTACACCAACCACCACACTCCAGACCTATTAGGGAGCGCCATTTGACAGCACCACTCACCTTTAATCCTGTGTTACATCTTTTTTCATAATTAAATCCATGTGCAGATAAAGTGATGCTATTTTGTATTTACAACTATAATACAAATACTACAGTAGCATTTAATTATTCTAATATGTATTAGTAATTGTTATTAAATAATATGTGTACTGTTTCATGATTCCTATTTTTATTATTATTATTATTAATGTCATGCTTTATTCCAGAAGCATGATTTTCCTCCTGCTATTTGAAATTACAAGTCCCAAAGAGTCCTCCCAGCCAAAGGAACTTCTTTTAGTTATTTTATAGTTATTTTTAGCCATTATGAAGTCAATTTTAAGGAATAGTTATCAGTATGCTACATGTCAGCATCAAGTGCAGTTAAACTGAAAATTAAATCGCTAAGGGGTTTAATTCATCATCATTTAATTTATACAAAAGCAGAAGAAAATTAAAATTTTCACCTACTTTTGTAAAAATTACAGTAAGTGTCAGGGTCCTTCATTTTAGGTAATGCAGGAGATATCACTGCTTACCGTTCTGCCCCGATCTAGCCCGCTGTCCCCATACACTAGTATGGGGACCTAAACTGATCAAGCTCCAAAAATACTCAATTTTTGGTGCTTGACTACGGGAACATTGTCCATAGTCTCAGGTTGCTATGAAGGATCCTTTTGCATTCCTCCACCCCTGTTTGGTCCTTCTGCCTGACACCTGCGTGAACCCCAGTTGATCTTTAGATCCACTGTCTTCATGCCCAACCCCCAATAATGAACATAACAAATAGGTCCCTAAGTCCCTTTATCTGAGAGAACATTGGGTTCATGGGACAATAGACTGTTAAGGTTCTGTGTAACTTTAATGGGCCCACCTCTATGATTTTCTGACAAACATCATGGATAGTAGATTAGATATTCAGTATTTTGGAGCCACTGAACTCTGAACTGCTCCAGTTTCAATGGATAGCATTACCTAATTTGTCACCATGACAGTCCTAAAAAGAACACTATATTCATGGGTCTCCTGTTTTTCTGATTCAGGATTATAGGAGCCCTAGACCTGTCCATCAAATTGGTTTACCTACTGTACTACTTACAACTTTTTAAATAGTTTTCCCTTCACATAGGAACTAATATGCAACAAAGTATTTCTACGAAGTTTAAGTAAAAATATATTTTTACTCAGTCATTCATCTGTATGAAATTTCATAACCTCCTTAAACATTAAAGAGGTTAAGTATGAATATCCAGACACTCTGCTTCAGACCATTAATAAAGGCTATTTCCAAGAAATGTCTCTGCCCTTTAAATTATAATGTATTCTCTAAAGTTTGTATGTCATTCTAACTATGTATAAAAATGCATGGCTTTGAAAAATCAAATTGATGTGAACTAATGCATGTACTTGCTTTTATGCATATTACTAAGTGATGATGAAAATATATGCAAGAACACACCCTGTGATGCCTGTCAAGACAATTTATGGGTGAAGGGTTTAAAGCGTATTAATGTTGAACTTGACAATCTAAACTGTGCAAGTTCTCACTGGGAATGTGCAAATAATACATAATGAAAATAAATTAAATGAGTATTGGCCAGAAATTTAGTATGCAGTCATTTTGGAATTTGTACTGTAAAATCCTCTCTTCTGTTTTTTTATGCTTTTTTTTTAACTTTGTATAATTCTAAGATGAAAGATAAAGTGACCCACAGAGGTGACATAAAAATGTTAATGATCTCCAGAAATGTAGATGAATCATTAGTCACAATACCAGTGAGCAGATTTTTTTGCATAGATTCCTAGCTGCTTATATATAAGGATGAGTTTTAAAGACATCATGCAGAGTTGGTAACACAGCATTTAAAAAAGAATCTACAAAATCACAGGTAGCTTACAATCTGGTTGACATGATTTTGTCTTATATGCTTTTCAGGGCCCCATACATCAGGTGGCCATTCCCCAATTCACCGATCTGACAGGAACTGCCTAACCACCAGTCGTAAATGCCCCGGGAATTGTCGAAATTATTCATGTTAAAACTCCCCGATTTGTTTATTCCAATCATATTTTGGCAAATCAGGGAAATCCAACATGTTGGATTTCACCAATGCCCCAACCCCAGCATCAAATCTAAAAACAACCAGTTGAGTGTTGGAACGTTTCATTATTTTATATAAAAAAAATGTAAAGAACACTTCCCATTTAAAAAAAAAAAAATGTTTTAAAATTTATATGTGTAATGTTTAAATCAAATCCTGAAAAAAATATTCATATTAATGTTTACAAAAAATGTCACTTCAAAGATGATCAGTATTCATCTTTACTCCAAGCTATATAATATCTAAGTGGCCTACTATCTATTTTATACACAGGCTGAATTTTGTGTATTCCTACTAAATGGCTGATGGGTAAAGTAAAGTTTCCACCAGTAGCGATAAGCTAGATGCTTAAGACCTTGCAACTTTTGTTTGTTTGTATCCCTTCTTTGGATCTGTTCTATTTGAAACTAGTAAATAGACCCATCATCTGATGGATCACTTCAGCTGTCCCCTCTCCACCCCTGTGAAGGGTGGTCTTTAGAGCAGTATAAGTATATCCATGCACAAGAAGTCTGTCTCTATTCCATTTGGTATTTCGACCCTCCCTGCCATTTTGTTATTATTTGTAATTTTTTGCTTGTGATTAAAGCTTTTTTTTTTTTTAGAGGAGGCACAGCTCACTGTTCACCCACAGCCAATTGGAAGCAAGCATGGTTGCATTATATTTCACCTTTGATTCGTGTGAAAAGTCATTTATCTTAGGTGTGGGCCCAGGCTGTGTCTCAGGTACAGGGCTATTACACGCCAAGTAGGGGCGAGGTGGTTCCAGGTATACCCAGGACCGTTGAGAGCGCCACTGGGCCCCAATAAAGAGGGGTGTGTGGCCTAATCGCGGGAGGCATTGCCACGCCCCTCAAAGAAAAAAATCTAAAAACATACTTTTGCAGTGTGAGTCCCTCAGCCCGGCGCAAAGCCATGGGGGGCGCAATCAGTGTGATTGCTCCCCCTCTCATGCATCTGAGATTGTTCACGGCTGCTAAGCAGCAGCCACAGCAATCTCCCACTGCATCGCTGGACTGCTGCGAGATAGTGAGGAGGGACGGGGGGGCAGCGCTGGTGGGGGCCCTTCTGGAAGCCCAATCTCGGCGCCCCTGGGTATACCGGGTTGCATCAGGGACAGGCTTAATCTCACCCTTATTAGTTATTTGATAGTTATGTATTGGCTGTGGCTGACAATCAGTGCCTTTTTGCTATCCTGAATTACACCAATTGGATTTAATTTTATTAATAAATGCTGTGATCCCAATTTTGCCAAATATCATTGTCTGTGGCTTTATTTTAGCATTAACATTGGTTTACGTCAGGGATGGGGAAACTCTGGCCCGGGGGCCGTATAAGGACGGCAGAATCATTTGGTCTGGTCCTCTGAGCTTTTTTCTGCTAGTGTCACCTGGCTAGCAGGGTGCCTAGAATGGCACCCTGCAGCCAGAATCTATGCAGCAGTGCCACCAGGAGAGTCCTTAGGATGTTTCAGATGGTCACACCGCTGCCCTTACAGCTGCCCGGGATGTTCCAAACATTGCTGTAATCACCGGTGATTGTGGCCGTGCCCTGTGTGACATCACACAGAGGGGGCATGGTCTACACCTGGCCGCGAATAACGTTATATATATCAAAATGGCCCTCTGCAGAAAAAAGGTTCCCCACCCCTGGTTTACGGGAATGTAGTCGGCATCCCGGCGCACACAATCCCAGCAGTCGCAATCCAGGTTGTAGAATTCCAGAAGCTTTGATCCCGATGGTGAGTTTTAGAGTTAGGGGTAGGTTTAGGGTGGAGGTTTAGGCACTAGGTGGAGGGTTAGGTTCAGACTACAGGAGGGGAGGTTTAGGGTTAGGCACTGGGGGGTGAGAGGGTTAGGTTGCAAGGGGATGGTTAGGGTTACTCTGAGGGAAGGGAGGGTTATGGTTAGGCTGTGGGAAAGGTAAAAGGTTGGTTAGGGTTAGGAGAAGGGTTACAATACTTACCTGCATGCGTCAGGATTTCCAACCTTCAAGATTATGCTGCCGGGATTCTAACTGCCGGCATTATCATTGCATACCCAACCCAGTTTATGGTGTACATATAAAACTCAGTACTTTTAGTTTAAGGCAGTGGTTCCCAAACTGTGTGCCGTGGTCCAGCACCAAATCAAATTATTTAAAGGATGATTTAATGTAAATATGTGGACAAACAGAAGTGCAAACCTGTCCACCTCCACATAACTGACCCTAAGGATGACAGCATAATTGACTTCACTTTGCTATTGAGAGATTCGGAAAAATTTTAGTAAACTTAAACTTAGTGTGCCATGAAAACAATGCTGATACTATAGGGTGCCGTGATTCAAAAAAGTTTGGGAACCATTGGTTTAAGGTAATCATCTAATAAATCATAGACTGGGATAAAATCAGAGCAGAATAAGATGTTACAATATTTTTCAGTCTGTTTCTGCTGTTTACACTGGTTGCTGTGACATTGCTTAACTATTCTGATACTCAGACTATTAGTATTACTATCAGCACTGTCAGGGCTGCTTGATCTGCACCATTGTCTCAATGCTCGCATAAGAATTGTGCTCTGTAACAGTTTGAAATCTACTTGTTTTTTGACCTGCTTGTTTTTTACTGTTCTTTCATGCTATCAGCCCTATCCCTTCTGTAACACCTGTACCAATATCAGCATTTTTTTGTTATTCTTATCTGTCACCCACCCTGACCATGTTTTGTATCCGTGAAGACTCTGTTAGCCACCTGCCCTTATTTTAGATTATATCTATCCAGTCTTGTTTGTATCACTAGGACATAAGATCTGGGGGTAACTAAGTAATGATGAGCACATAGTGCACTAAAGAAAATGGGCATTTTTATTGTTTTGTCCATTTTTCAAGCATAGCAATGCCAAAACATATATGTCCTTGTCATCCCATCCTCTTCTTTCCCAGCCAGCCTTTCTCCATCTTCACCAACCATTTCACCAACTTTAACTTCCTTCTCTCCAGTATCTGGAGTCATGGCTCTAAATTGGTTCTTGCCTCCTTCCACCTCCCCCTTGACCCATCTCCTCTCTCTTATTGCCTGTTCCCATTTTGCCCATCTGTTCAATCTTTACCTCTCATCAGGCATGGTCCCCTCTGCATTCAAGCATGCCCTTGTCTCCCCGTTCTTAAAAAACCCACCCTAGATCTTGATATTCTCTCTATTTTCCACCCCATCTTTCTCCTCCCATTTTCCTCCATGCCCTTTGAGTGGATTGTCTACAACCACCTTACCACCTTTCTTTAATCTCACTCCTTAATTGACCCATTTCAGTCTGGCTGTCATCCTCTACACTCCGCAGAAACTGCCCTCACTAAAGTCTGGAATGATCTTCTTGCTGCCAAATCCAAGGGTCACTGCTCTCTGCTCATTCTCCTTGACCTCTCTGATGCTTTAGACAGTGGGACACCATTTCCTCCTACAAATCCAACACTTACTCAGTCTGCATGATACTGCCCTCTCCTGGTTGTCATCTTACCACTATGGCCATTCTTTCTCTGTCTCTTCTCAGACTTCCAGTTCTCCCCCACTTCCACTACTAGTAGATGTCCCCCAATGTTCCAATATCATCTCTATGCTGATGACACTCAGATCTACCTCTCCTATCCTGGCCATGCCCCCGTCTCCTCACTCATATATCTAGCTGTCTATCTGCTATTTTCTCCTAGATGTATTAGCTCTTTCTTAAACTTAACATGTCTAAGACTAAGTACTTTTTCCACACTCCCGAATTGCCTCACCTCGCTCAATTTCATTATCAATTGACAGCACCACCATCTCTTTTAGCCCACATGTGTGCTGTCTTGGAGTTATCCTTGACTCCACCCTCTCCATCAAACCACACATTCAGTACCTTT
This sequence comes from Taudactylus pleione, assembly GCA_031769625.1. Classification (NCBI taxonomy): domain Eukaryota; kingdom Metazoa; phylum Chordata; class Amphibia; order Anura; family Myobatrachidae; genus Taudactylus; species Taudactylus pleione. The sequence goes on from JAUIMM010000353.1 coordinate 3,194,709, forward strand.
TGCAGTCCTGCGTCTACCTCCCCTCTCATACAAGACCTCCCCTGGCTCCCCTTCAAAACCAAATTCAAACTTTCTGCACTCACTTAAAAAGCCCTTGTCCAATCCTCTCCTGTGGTATTTACACCTCTGACCTCATCTCCCTTCACACTCCCACCTGCTTTACTCCACATACAAATGCTGCCTTTTCTCTCAACTGATTACTTCCTCCAATTCCCACCTCTACAATTTTTACCTTACTGCTCCCCTGAGACTCTCTACCTCTCTCTATCAGACTCTCCACCTCTCCACAAAGGTTCAACTGGCTCTCAAGACCCACTTCTTTATCAAAGCCTTCCAGCTCCCATCCTAAGCCACCCCTATGTGCATCCTGCTTTATGTCTTTCCCCTCTCTGTCACCCAGTGACGTGCAGAGAGGTGAATGGCTGGGGAGGCACTGGCTAGTATCAGAGCCAGATTTATAAATACATATATGAACCCGAGGGTACAGCAGTATATAGTGCTGGAAATTTGGTGTGTTTTGATCTGGGATGTTGTGAGGAGGCAAGGGAAAGGACTTCTAGGACTTGCCTGCATGTTGAAAAGAGTAAAACCCCATGACCCAGTTCTGTATTCTTAAATTGAAGCCCTCAGTCTGCATAAGTCTTATATAGGAATTTTGCCAGCAGCAGACAGCAAGGGAGTGTTTATGTTACAAAGCCCTCCTCCTTCCTCTCTGGAAAGACTGACACCAGGGACCACCAATGAGAGAGAGAGGGAAGTAGGGTGGTGCAGCAAGGGGAATTGTGGGATAGTGTGTGAGTACAGTGTGACTCTGAAGGTTGGGGTGTTGTCCCCTCTCAGTGTCCTTAGATATACAGCAGCTCTGTGTGCCCTGCTACGGCTGCCATTGCTGGCCAGGTAGGGAGGAGAGATTTAGCAGCTGGAAAGAACTTTGCTGAACTCTGAGTGGACTGTTTGCTGGATTTCTGTGTCTCCATGAATAAAGTTCATCTTGCCTTCATTATAACCTACTCCACTGTGTGATCCCTGAACCCTGGGATACCCATGTCCCCCGGTATCTTCACAGATGTGTTTAAAAGGTAGACAGGGGAAGCAGTACCTCACCTGCCATACACTTTTTACTTCAGAGTTTTTACTATAAAAATTATTAGATTAATACAAAGAAGATATTTATAATATTTTCTTTAATTTTTTTATTATAATCTTTATAGTCAAAACTCTGGAGTATACCAAAGTATGACAGGAAAGGCTCTGCCTCACCTCACCACACATCACTGGTGTCACCTACAGTCAGGTGCATAAATATTGGGACATTGACAGAATTTTCATATTTTGGCCTCTATTCACCACCACAATGGCTTTGAAATGAAACAAACAAGATGTGCTTTAACTGCAGACTTTCAGATTTAGTTGGAGGGTAATTACATCCAAATCAGGTAAACGGTGTAGAAATTGCAATGGTTTCTATATGTGCCTCCCACTTTTTAAGGGGCCAAAAGTAAAGGGACTATCAACTCCAAAGCTATTTCATGGACAGGTTTGGGCTATTCCCTTGTTATTTCATTATCAATTAAGCAGGTAAAAGGTCTGGAGTTGATTCTAGGTGTGACATTTGCATTTGGAATCAGTTGCTGTCGACTCTCAATATGAGATCCAAAGAGCTGTAACTATCAGTGAATCAAGCCATCATTAGGCTGAAAAATCAAAACAAACCCATCAGAGAGATAGCAAAAACATTAGGTGTGGCCAAATCAACTATTTGGAACATTCTTAAAAAGAAAGAACGCATCGGAGAGCTCAACAACACCAAAAGACCGGAAGACCACGGAAAACAACTGTGGTGGATGACAGAATAATTATTTCCCTGGTGAAGAAAAACCCCTTCACAACAGTTGGCCAAATCAAGAACACTCTCCAGGAGGTAGGTGTATATGTGTCAAAGTCAACAATCAAGAGAAGACTTCACAAGAGTGAATATAGAGGGTTCACCACAAGATGTAAACCATTGGTGAGCCACAAAAACAGGAAGACCAGATTAGAGTTTGCCAAGCAACATCTAAAAAGGCCATTACAGTTCTGGAACAACATCCTAGGGACAGATGAGACAAAGATCAACTTGTACCAGAGTGATGGGAAGAGAAGAGTATGGAGAAGGAAAGGAACTGCTCATGATCCAAAACATACCATCTCATCAGTGAAGCATGGTGGTGGTAGTGTCATGGCGTGGGCATGTATGGCTGCCAATGGAACTGGTTCCCTTGTATTTATTGATGATGTGACTGCTGACAAAAGCAGCAGAATGAATTCTGAAGTGTTTCGGGTAATATTATATGCTCATATTCAGTCAAATGCTTCAGAACTCATTGGACGGTGCTTCACGGTGCAGATGGACAATGATCCGAAGCATACTGCAAAAGCAACCAAAGAGTTTTTTAAGGCTAAAATGTTATGCAATGGCCAAGTCAATCCCCTGACCTGAATCCAATTGAGCATGCATTTCACTTGATGAAGACAAAACTGAAGGGAAAATGCCCCAAGAACAAGCAGGAACTGAAGACATTTGCAGTAGAGGCCTGGCAGAGCATCACCAGGGATGAAACCCAGCGTCTGGTGATGTCTATGCGTTCCAGACTTCAGGCTGTAATTGCCTGCAAAGGATTTGCAACAAAGTATTAAAAAGAGAAAGTTAGATTTAGGATTGTTTAGTTTGTCCCATTACTTTTGGCCCCTTAAAAAGTGGGAGGCACATATAGAAACCATTGTTAGTCCTACACCGTTCACCTGATTTGGATGTAATTACCCTCAAATTAAATCTGAAAGTCTGCAGTTAAATCACATGTTGTTTGTTTAATTTCAAAGCCATTGTGGTGGTGAATAGAGGCCAAAATATGAAAATTCTGTCAATGTCCCAATATTTATGACTGTATGTCTGTCTGCCACTCCCCTATGTAATGTAAGCGCTCATGAGCAGGGCAACTTCCTTCATGTGCTTTTCCTTCCCTCACTTATTCCATTATCTCCTCTCCACTGTTATCTCTTCCCCACTGCCCTTGTGGAACCATATAAATGAAAGATAATAATAATATTAATAGTAGGGGTGAGCGGGTTCGGATTTCTGAAATCCGAACCCCCCCGAGCCCCTCCGATCCGAGTCCGATCCGAGTCAGGCTCGACTTTTCCCGCCTGACTCGGATCTGAAATCGAGGCAAAACGTCATCATCCCGCCTTCCGAGTCTCGCGGGTTTTGGATCCTATATAAGGTACCCACGTCGGCGCCATTTTCTCACTCGGTTGTGGTCAGTGAAGAGGGAGGGTGGGAGTTAGGGCTGGCTGGGCTGTGTAGTGTAGTGTAGTGCTGCTGTTGTCCACTACTTCAAAGTCCATAGGGGCTGGCTGTGTTGTGCTGTGCTGCTGTTGTTAATAGGGGCTGTGTCCACTACTTCAAAGTCCATAGGGGCTGGCTGGACTGTGTTGTGCAGTCAGTTCTCCATAGGGGCTGTGTCCACTCCAAAGTCCTGTGCAGTGTACCAGTCCTAAAGGGGTGCTGTAGTGTTGTCCAGGGGGTGCTCGGTCCATCAGGGGTGCTCCCCCCAAGTGCTAAAAAAATAATATATTTTCTGTGTTTGTGAATTGTGTGCGCAGTAGCCGCACGTGCATCAACAAAGTAGTGCCAAGCGTGCGCCTGTGTCAAAAGTAAAGGGCCGGCTGGCTTGACTGTTAAAGGGTGCTGTAACCCCCAAAGTACACTCCAGTCCAAACCAAAAAAAAAATTATTTTCTGTGTTTGTGAATTGTGTGCGCAGTAGCCGCACGTGCATCAGCAAAGTAGTGCCAAGCGTGCGCATGTGTCATAAGTAAAGGGCCGGCTGGCTTGACCGTTAAAGGGTGCTGTAACCCCCAAAGTATACTCCAGTCCAAACCAAAAAAAAAATTATTTTCTGTGTTTGTGAATTGTGTGCGCAGTAGCGGAACGTGCATCAACAAAGTAGTGCCAAGCGTGTGCCTTTGTCATAAGTAAAGGGCCGGCTGGCTTGACCGTTAAAGGGTGCTGTAACCCCCAAAGTACACTCCAGTCCAAACCAAAAAAAAAATTATTTTCTGTGTTTGTGAATTGTGTGCGCAGTGGCCGCACGTGCATCAACAAAGTAGTGCCAAGCGTGCACCTGTGTCATAAGTAAAGGGCCAGCTGGCTTGACCGTTAAAGGGTGCTGTAACCCCCAAAGTACACTCCAGTCCAAACCAAAAAAAAATATATTTTCTGTGTTTGTGAATTGTGTGCGCAGTAGCCGGACGTGCATCAACAAAGTAGTGCCAAGCGTGCGCCTGTGTCATAAGTAAAGGGCCGGCTGGCTTGACCGTTAAAGGTTGCTGAAACCCCCAAAGTACACTACAGTCCAAACCAAAAAAATATATATTTTCTGTGTTTGTGAATTGTGTGCGCAGAAGCCGCACGTGCATCAACAAAGTAGTGCCAAGCGTGCGCCTGTGTCATAAGTAAAGGGCCGGCTGGCTTGACCGTTAAAGGGTGCTGTAACCCCCAAAGTACACTCCAGTCCAAACCAATAAAATATATATTTTCTGTGTTTGTGAATTGTGTGCGCAGTAGCCGCACGTGCATCAACAAAGTAGTGCCAAGCGTGCGCCTGTGTCATAAGTAAAGGGCTGGCTGGCTTGACCGTTAAAGGGTGCTGTAACCCCCAAAGTACACTCCAGTCCAAACCAAAAAAATATATATTTTCTGTGTTTGTGAATTGTGTGCGCAGTAGCCGCACGTGCATCAACAAAGTAGTGCCAAGCGTGCGTCTGTGTCATAAGTAAAGGGCCGGATGGCTTGACCATTAAAGGGTGCTGTAACCCCCAAAGTACACTCCAGTCCAAACCAAAAAAATATATATTTTCTGTGTTTGTGAATTGTGTGCGCAGTAGCCGCACGTGCATCAACAAAGTAGTGCCAAGCGTGCGCCTGTGTCATAAGTAAATGGCCGGCTGGCTTGACCGTTAAAGGGTGCTATAACCCCCAAAGTACACTCCAGTCCAAACCAAAAAAAAAATTATTTTCTGTGTTTGTGAATTGTGTGCGCAGTAGCCGCACGTGCATCAACAAAGTAGTGCCAAGCGTGCGCCTGTGTCATAAGTAAAGGGCCAGCTGGCTTGACCACTAAAGGGTGCTGTAACCCTCAAAGTACACTCCAGTCCTAACCAAATAAAAATATATTTTCTGTGTTTGTGAATTGTGTGCGCAGAAGCCGCACGTGCATCAACAAAGTAGTGCCAAGCGTGCGCCTGTGTCATAAGTAAAGGGCTGGCTGGCTTGACCGTTAAAGGGTGCTGTAACCCCCAAAGTACACTCCAGTCCAAACCAAAAAAATATATATTTTCTGCGTTTGTGAATTGTGTGCGCAGTAGCAGCACGTGCATCAACAAAGTAGTGCCAAGCGAGCGCCTGTATCATAAGTAAAGGGCCGGATGGCTTGACCATCAAAGGGTGCTGTAACCCCCAAAGTACACTCCAGTCCAAACCAAAAAAATATATATTTTCTGTGTTTGTGAGTTGTGTGCGCAGTAGCCGCACGTGCATCAACAAAGTAGTGCCAAGTGTGCGCCTGTGCCATAAGTAAAGGGCCGGCTGGCTTGACCGTTAAAGGGTGCTGTAACCCCCAAAGTACACTCCTGTCCACACCAAAAAAATATATATTTTCTGTGTTTGTGAATTGTGTGCGCAGTAGCCGCACGTGCATCAACAAAGTAGTGCCAAGCGTGCGCCTGTGTCATAAGTAAAGGGCCGGATGGCTTGACCGTTAAAGGGTGCTGTAACCCCCAAAGTACACTCCAGTCCAAACCAAAAAAATATATATTTTCTGTGTTTGTGAATTGTGTGCGCAGTAGCCGCACGTGCATCAACAATGTAGTGCCAAGCGTGCGCCTGTGTCATAAGTAAAGGGCCGGCTTGCTTGACTGTTAAAGGGTGCTGTATCCCCCAAAGTACACTCCAGTCCAAACCAAAAAATAAATTATTTTCTGTGTTTGTGAATTGTGTGCGCAGTAGCCGCACGTGCATCAACAAAGTAGTGCCAAGCGTGCGCCTGTTACATAAGTAAAGGGCCGGCTGGCTTGACCATTAAAGGGTGCTGTAACCCCCAAAGTACACTCCAGTCCAAACCAAAAAAATATATATTTTCTGTGTTTGTGAATTGTGTGCGCAGTAGCAGCACGTGCATCAACAATGTAGTGCCAAGCGTGCGCCTGTGTCATAAGTAAAGGGCCGGCTGGCTTGACCGTTAAAGGTACTGTAGCCCCCAAAGTTCACTCCAGTCCAAACCAAAAAAATATATATTTTCTGTGTTTGTGAATTGTGTGCGCAGTAGCCGCACGTGCATCAACAAAGTAGTGCCAAGCGTGCGCCTGTGTCATAAGTAAAGGGCCGGCTGGCTTGACCGTTAAAGGGTGCTGTAACCCCCAAAGTACACTACAGTCCAAACCAAAAAAAAAATTATTTTCTGTGTTTGTGAATTGTGTGCGCAGTAGCCGCACGTGCATCAACAAAGTTGTGCCAAGCGTGCGCCTGTGTCATAAGTAAAGGGCCGGCTGGCTAGACCGTTAAAGGGTGCTGTAACCCCCAAAGTACACTCCAGTCCAAACCAAAAATATATATATTTTCTGTGTTTGTGAATTGTGTGCGCAGTAGCCGCACGTGCATCAACAAAGTAGTGCCAAGCGTGCGCCTGTGTCATAAGTAAAGGGCCGGCTGGCTTGACCGTTAAAGGGTGCTGTAACCCCCAAAGTACACTCCAGTCCAAACCAAAAATATATATATTTTCTGTGTTTGTGAATTGTGTGCGCAGTAGCCGCACGTGCATCAACAAAGTAGTGCCAAGCGTGCGCCTGTGTCATAAGTAAAGGGCCGGCTGGCTTGACCGTTAAAGGGTGCTGTAACCCCCAAAGTACACTCCAGTCCACACCAAAAAAAAAATTATTTTCTATGTTTGTGAATTGTGTGCGCAGTAGCCGCACGTGCATCAACAAAGTAGTGCCAAGCGTGCGCCTGTGTCATAAGTAAAGGGCCAGCTGGCTTGACCATTAAAGGGTGCTGTAACCCTCAAAGTACACTCCAGTCCAAACCAAATAAAAATATATTTTCTGTGTTTGTGAATTGTGTGCGCAGTAGCCGCACGTGGATCAACAAAGTAGTGACAAGCGTGTGCCTGTGTCATAAGTAAAGGGCCGGCTGGCTTGACCATTAAAGGGTGCTGTAACCCCCAAAGTACACTCCAGTCCAAACCAAAAAAATATATATTTTCTGTGTTTGTGAATTGTGTGCGCAGTAGCCGCACGTGCATCAACAAAGTAGTGCCAAGCGTGCGCCTGTGTCATAAGTAAAGGGCCGGATGGCTTGACCATTAAAGGGTGCTGTAACCCCCAAAGTACACTCCAGTCCAAACCAAAAAAATATATATTTTCTGTGTTTGTGAATTGTGTGCGCAGTAGCCGCACGTGCATCAACAAAGTAGTGCCAAACGTGCGCCTGTGTCATAAGTAAAGGGCCGGCTAGCTTGACTGTTAAAGGGTGCTGTAACCCCCAAAGTACACTCCAGTCCAAACCAAAAAAAAAATTATTTTCTGTGTTTGTGAATTGTGTGTGCAGTAGCCACACGTGCATCAACAAAGTAGTGCCAAGCGTGCGCCTGTGTCATAAGTAAAGGGCCGGCTGGCTTGACCGTTAAAAGGGTGCTGTAACCCCCAAAGTACACTCCAGTCCAAACCAAAAAAAAATATATTTTCTGTGTTTGTGAATTGTGTGCGCAGTAGCCGCACGTGCATCAACAAAGTAGTGCCAAGCGTGCGCCTGTGTCATAAGTAAAGGGCCGGCTGGCTTGACCGTTAAAGGGTGCTGTAACCCCCAAAGTACACTCCAGTCCACACCAAAAAAATATATATTTTCTGTGTTTGTGAATTGTGTGCGCAGTAGCCGCACGTGCATCAACAAAGTAGTGCCAAGCGTGCGCCTGTGTCATAAGTAAAGGGCCGGATGGCTTGACCATTAAAGGGTGCTGTAACCCCCAAAGTACACTCCAGTCCAAACCAAAAAATATATATTTTCTGTGTTTGTGAATTGTGTGCGCAGAAGCCGTACGTGCATCAACAAAGTAGTGCCAAGCGTGCGCCTGTGTCATAAGTAAAGGGCTGGCTGGCTTGACCGTTAATGGGTGCTGTAACCCCCAAAGTACACTCCAGTCCAAACCAAAAAAATATATATTTTCTGTGTTTGTGAATTGTGTGCGCAGTAGCCGCACGTGCATCAACAAAGTAGTGCCAAGCGTGCGCCTGTGTCATAAGTAAAGGGCCGGCTGGCTTGACCGTTAAAGGGTGCTGTAACCCCCAAAGTACACTCCAGTCCAAACCAAAAAAATATATATTTTCTGTGTTTGTGAATTGTGTGCGCAGTAGCCGCACGTGCATCAACAAAGTTGTGCCAAGCGTGCGCCTGTGTCATAAGTAAAGGGCCGGCTGGCTTGACCGTTAAAGGGTGCTGTAACCCACAAAGTACACTCCAGTCCAAACCAAAAAAATATATATTTTCTGTGTTTGTGAATTGTGTGCGCAGTAGCCGCACGTGCATCAACAAAGTAGTGCCAAGCGTACGCCTGTGTCATAAGTAAAGGGCCGGATGGCTTGACCGTTAAAGGGTGCTGTAACCCCCAAAGTACACTCCAGTCCAAACCAAAAAAATATATATTTTCTGTGTTTGTGAATTGTGTGCGCAGTAGCCGCACGTGCATCAACAAAGTAGTGCCAAGCGTGCGCCTGTGTCATAAGTAAAGGGCCGGCTGGCTTGACCGTTAAAGGGTGCTGTAACCCCCAAAGTACACTCCAGTCCACACCAAAAAAATATATATTTTCTGTGTTTGTGAATTGTGTGCGCAGTAGCCGCACGTGCATCAACAAAGTTGTGCCAAGCGTGCGCCTGTGTCATAAGTAAAGGGCCGGCTGGCTTGACCATTAAAGGGTGCTGTAACCCCCAAAGTACACTCCAGTCCAAACCAAAAAAATATATATTTTCTGTGTTTGTGAATTGTGTGCGCAGTAGCCGCACGTGCATCAACAATGTAGTGCCAATCGTGCGCCTGTGTCATAAGTAAAGGGCCGGCTGGCTTGACCATTAAAGGGTGCTGTAATCCCCAAAGTACACTCCAGTCCAAACCAAAAAAATATATATTTTCTGTGTTTGTGAATTGTGTGCGCAGAAGCTGCACGTGCATCAACAAAGTAGTGCCAAGCGTGCGCCTGTGTCATAAGTAAAGGGCCGGCTGGCTTGACCGTTAATGGGTGCTGTAACCCCCAAAGTACACTCCAGTCCAAACCAAAAAAATATATATTTTCTGTGTTTGTGAATTGTGTGCGCAGTAGCCGCACGTGCATCAACACAGTAGTGCCAAGCATGCGCCTGTGTCATAAGTAAAGGGCCGGCTGGCTTGACCGTTAAAGGGTGCTGTAACCCCCAAAGTACACTCCAGTCCAAACCAAAAAAATATATATTTTCTGTGTTTGTGAATTGTGTGCGCAGTAGCCGCACGTGCATCAACAAAGTAGTGCCAAGCGTGCGCCTGTGTCATAAGTAAAGGGCCGGCTGGCTTGACCATTAAAGGGTGCTGTAACCCCCAAAGTACACTCCAGTCCAAACCAAAAAAAAAATTATTTTCTGTGTTTGTGAATTTTGTGCGCAGTAGCCGCACGTGCATCAACAAAGTTGTGCCAAGCGTGCGCCTGTGTCATAAGTAAAGGGCCGGCTGGCTTGACCGTTAAAGGGTGCTGTAACCCACAAAGTACACTCCAGTCCAAACCAAAAAAATATATATTTTCTGTGTTTGTGAATTGTGTGCGCAGTAGCCGCACGTGCATCAACAAAGTAGTGCCAAGCGTGCGCCTGTGTCATAAGTAAAGGGCCGGATGGCTTGACCGTTAAAGGGTGCTGTAACCCCCAAAGTACACTCCAGTCCAAACCAAAAAAATATATATTTTCTGTGTTTGTGAATTGTGTGCGCAGTAGCCGCACGTGCATCAACAAAGTAGTGCCAAGCGTGCGCCTGTGTCATAAGTAAAGGGCCGGCTGGCTTGACCGTTTAAGGGTGCTGTAACCCCCAAAGTACACTCCTGTCCAAATCAAAAAAATATATATTTTCTGTGTTTGTGAATTGTGTGCGCAGTAGCCGCACGTGCATCAACAATGTAGTGCCAAGCGTGCGCCTGTGTCATAAGTAAAGGGCCGGCTGGCTTGACCGTTAAAGGTACTGTAGCCCCCAAAGTTCACTCCAGTCCAAACCAAAAAAATATATATTTTCTGTGTTTGTGAATTGTGTGCGCAGTAGCCGCACGTGCATCAACAAAGTAGTGCCAAGCGTGCGCCTGTGTCATAAGTAAAGGGCCAGCTGGCTTGACCGTTAAAGGGTGCTGTAACCCCCAAAGTACACTACAGTCCAAACCAAAAAAAAAATTATTTTCTGTGTTTGTGAATTGTGTGCGCAGTAGCCGCACGTGCATCAACAAAGTTGTGCCAAGCGTGCGCCTGTGTCATAAGTAAAGGGCCGGCTGGCTTGACCGTTAAAGGTACTGTAGCCCCCAAAGTTCACTCCAGTCCAAACCAAAAATATATATATTTTCTGTGTTTGTGAATTGTGTGCGCAGTAGCCGCACGTGCATCAACAAAGTAGTGCCAAGCGTGCGCCTGTGTCATAAGTAAAGGGCCGGATGGCTTGACCATTAAAGGGTGCTGTAACCCCCAAAGTACACTCCAGTCCAAACCAAAAAAATATATATTTTCTGTGTTTGTGAATTGTGTGCGCAGTAGCCGCACGTGCATCAACAAAGTAGTGCCAAACGTGCGCCTGTGTCATAAGTAAAGGGCCGGCTAGCTTGACTGTTAAAGGGTGCTGTAACCCCCAAAGTACACTCCAGTCCAAACCAAAAAAAAAATTATTTTCTGTGTTTGTGAATTGTGTGTGCAGTAGCCACACGTGCATCAACAAAGTAGTGCCAAGCGTGCGCCTGTGTCATAAGTAAAGGGCCGGCTGGCTTGACCGTTAAAAGGGTGCTGTAACCCCCAAAGTACACTCCAGTCCAAACCAAAAAAAAATATATTTTCTGTGTTTGTGAATTGTGTGCGCAGTAGCCGCACGTGCATCAACAAAGTAGTGCCAAGCGTGCGCCTGTGTCATAAGTAAAGGGCCGGCTGGCTTGACCGTTAAAGGGTGCTGTAACCCCCAAAGTACACTCCAGTCCACACCAAAAAAATATATATTTTCTGTGTTTGTGAATTGTGTGCGCAGTAGCCGCACGTGCATCAACAAAGTAGTGCCAAGCGTGCGCCTGTGTCATAAGTAAAGGGCCGGATGGCTTGACCATTAAAGGGTGCTGTAACCCCCAAAGTACACTCCAGTCCAAACCAAAAAATATATATTTTCTGTGTTTGTGAATTGTGTGCGCAGAAGCCGTACGTGCATCAACAAAGTAGTGCCAAGCGTGCGCCTGTGTCATAAGTAAAGGGCTGGCTGGCTTGACCGTTAATGGGTGCTGTAACCCCCAAAGTACACTCCAGTCCAAACCAAAAAAATATATATTTTCTGTGTTTGTGAATTGTGTGCGCAGTAGCCGCACGTGCATCAACAAAGTAGTGCCAAGCGTGCGCCTGTGTCATAAGTAAAGGGCCGGCTGGCTTGACCGTTAAAGGGTGCTGTAACCCCCAAAGTACACTCCAGTCCAAACCAAAAAAATATATATTTTCTGTGTTTGTGAATTGTGTGCGCAGTAGCCGCACGTGCATCAACAAAGTTGTGCCAAGCGTGCGCCTGTGTCATAAGTAAAGGGCCGGCTGGCTTGACCGTTAAAGGGTGCTGTAACCCACAAAGTACACTCCAGTCCAAACCAAAAAAATATATATTTTCTGTGTTTGTGAATTGTGTGCGCAGTAGCCGCACGTGCATCAACAAAGTAGTGCCAAGCGTACGCCTGTGTCATAAGTAAAGGGCCGGATGGCTTGACCGTTAAAGGGTGCTGTAACCCCCAAAGTACACTCCAGTCCAAACCAAAAAAATATATATTTTCTGTGTTTGTGAATTGTGTGCGCAGTAGCCGCACGTGCATCAACAAAGTAGTGCCAAGCGTGCGCCTGTGTCATAAGTAAAGGGCCGGCTGGCTTGACCGTTAAAGGGTGCTGTAACCCCCAAAGTACACTCCAGTCCACACCAAAAAAATATATATTTTCTGTGTTTGTGAATTGTGTGCGCAGTAGCCGCACGTGCATCAACAAAGTTGTGCCAAGCGTGCGCCTGTGTCATAAGTAAAGGGCCGGCTGGCTTGACCATTAAAGGGTGCTGTAACCCCCAAAGTACACTCCAGTCCAAACCAAAAAAATATATATTTTCTGTGTTTGTGAATTGTGTGCGCAGTAGCCGCACGTGCATCAACAATGTAGTGCCAATCGTGCGCCTGTGTCATAAGTAAAGGGCCGGCTGGCTTGACCATTAAAGGGTGCTGTAATCCCCAAAGTACACTCCAGTCCAAACCAAAAAAATATATATTTTCTGTGTTTGTGAATTGTGTGCGCAGAAGCTGCACGTGCATCAACAAAGTAGTGCCAAGCGTGCGCCTGTGTCATAAGTAAAGGGCCGGCTGGCTTGACCGTTAATGGGTGCTGTAACCCCCAAAGTACACTCCAGTCCAAACCAAAAAAATATATATTTTCTGTGTTTGTGAATTGTGTGCGCAGTAGCCGCACGTGCATCAACACAGTAGTGCCAAGCATGCGCCTGTGTCATAAGTAAAGGGCCGGCTGGCTTGACCGTTAAAGGGTGCTGTAACCCCCAAAGTACACTCCAGTCCAAACCAAAAAAATATATATTTTCTGTGTTTGTGAATTGTGTGCGCAGTAGCCGCACGTGCATCAACAAAGTAGTGCCAAGCGTGCGCCTGTGTCATAAGTAAAGGGCCGGCTGGCTTGACCATTAAAGGGTGCTGTAACCCCCAAAGTACACTCCAGTCCAAACCAAAAAAAAAATTATTTTCTGTGTTTGTGAATTTTGTGCGCAGTAGCCGCACGTGCATCAACAAAGTTGTGCCAAGCGTGCGCCTGTGTCATAAGTAAAGGGCCGGCTGGCTTGACCGTTAAAGGGTGCTGTAACCCACAAAGTACACTCCAGTCCAAACCAAAAAAATATATATTTTCTGTGTTTGTGAATTGTGTGCGCAGTAGCCGCACGTGCATCAACAAAGTAGTGCCAAGCGTGCGCCTGTGTCATAAGTAAAGGGCCGGATGGCTTGACCGTTAAAGGGTGCTGTAACCCCCAAAGTACACTCCAGTCCAAACCAAAAAAATATATATTTTCTGTGTTTGTGAATTGTGTGCGCAGTAGCCGCACGTGCATCAACAAAGTAGTGCCAAGCGTGCGCCTGTGTCATAAGTAAAGGGCCGGCTGGCTTGACCGTTTAAGGGTGCTGTAACCCCCAAAGTACACTCCTGTCCAAATCAAAAAAATATATATTTTCTGTGTTTGTGAATTGTGTGCGCAGTAGCCGCACGTGCATCAACAATGTAGTGCCAAGCGTGCGCCTGTGTCATAAGTAAAGGGCCGGCTGGCTTGACCGTTAAAGGTACTGTAGCCCCCAAAGTTCACTCCAGTCCAAACCAAAAAAATATATATTTTCTGTGTTTGTGAATTGTGTGCGCAGTAGCCGCACGTGCATCAACAAAGTAGTGCCAAGCGTGCGCCTGTGTCATAAGTAAAGGGCCGGCTGGCTTGACCGTTAAAGGGTGCTGTAACCCCCAAAGTACACTACAGTCAAAACCAAAAAAAAAATTATTTTCTGTGTTTGTGAATTGTGTGCGCAGTAGCCGCACGTGCATCAACAAAGTTGTGCCAAGCGTGCGCCTGTGTCATAAGTAAAGGGCCGGCTGGCTTGACCGTTAAAGGGTGCTGTAACCCCCAAAGTACACTCCAGTCCAAACCAAAAATATATATATTTTCTGTGTTTGTGAATTGTGTGCGCAGTAGCCGCACGTGCATCAACAAAGTAGTGCCAAGCGTGCGCCTGTGTCATAAGTAAAGGGCCGGCTGGCTTGACCGTTAAAGGGTGCTGTAACCCCCAAAGTACACTCCAGTCCAAACCAAAAATATATATATTTTCTGTGTTTGTGAATTGTGTGCGCAGTAGCCGCACGTGCATCAACAAAGTAGTGCCAAACATGCGCCTGTGTCATAAGTAAAGGGCCGGCTAGCTTGACTGTTAAAGGGTGCTGTAACCCCCAAAGTACACTCCAGTCCAAACCAAAAAAAAAAATATTTTCTGTGTTTGTGAATTGTGTGTGCAGTAGCCGCACGTGCATCAACAAAGTAGTGCCAAGCGTGCGCCTGTGTCATAAGTAAAGGGCCGGCTGGCTTGACCGTTAAAAGGGTGCTGTAACCCCCAAAGTACACTCCAGTCCAAACCAAAAAAATATATATTTTCTGTGTTTGTGAATTGTGTGCGCAGTAGCCGCACGTGCATCAACAAAGTAGTGCCAAGCGTGCGCCTGTGTCATAAGTAAAGGGCCGGCTGGCTTGACCGTTAAAGGGTGCTGTAACCCCCAAAGTACACTCCAGTCCACACCAAAAAAAAAAATATTTTCTGTGTTTGTGAATTGTGTGCGCAGTAGCCGCACGTGCATCAACAAAGTAGTGCCAAGCTTGCGCCTGTGTCATAAGTAAAGGGCAAGATGGCTTGACCGTTAAAGGGTGCTGTAACCCCCAAAGTACACTCCAGTCCAAACCAAAAAAATATATATTTTCTGTGTTTGTGAATTGTGTGCGCAGTAGCCGCACGTGCATCAACAATGTAGTGCCAAGCGTGCGCCTGTGTCATAAGTAAAGGGCCGGCTGGCTTGACCATTAAAGGGTGCTGTAATCCCCAAAGTACACTCCAGTCCAAACCAAAAAAATATATATTTTCTGTGTTTGTGAATTGTGTGCGCAGAAGCCGTACGTGCATCAACAAAGTAGTGCCAAGCGTGCGCCTGTGTCATAAGTAAAGGGCTGGCTGGCTTGACCGTTAATGGGTGCTGTAACCCCCAAAGTACACTCCAGTCCAAACCAAAAAAATATATATTTTCTGTGTTTGTGAATTGTGTGCGCAGTAGCCGCACGTGCATCAACAAAGTAGTGCCAAGCGTGCGCCTGTGTCATAAGTAAAGGGCCGGCTGGCTTGACCGTTAAAGGGTGCTGTAACCCCCAAAGTACACTCCAGTCCAAACCAAAAAAATATATATTTTCTGTGTTTGTGAATTGTGTGCGCAGTAGCCGCACGTGCATCAACAAAGTAGTGCCAAGCGTGTGCCTCTGTCATAAGTAAAGGGCCGGCTGGCTTGACCGTTAAAGGGTGCTGTAACCCCCAAATACACTCCAGTCCAAACCAAAAAAAAATTTATTTTCTGTGTTTGTGAATTGTGTGCGCAGTAGCCGCACGTGCATCAACAAAGTTGTGCCAAGCGTGCGCCTGTGTCATAAGTAAAGGGCCGGCTGGCTTGACCGTTAAAGGGTGCTGTAACCCACAAAGTACACTCCAGTCCAAACCAAAAAAATATATATTTTCTGTGTTTGTGAATTGTGTGCGCAGTAGCCGCACGTGCTTCAACAAAGTAGTGCCAAGCGTACGCCTGTGTCATAAGTAAAGGGCCGGATGGCTTGACCGTTAAAGGGTGCTGTAACCCCCAAAGTACACTCCAGTCCAAACCAAAAAAAAATATATTTTCTGTGTTTGTGAATTGTGTGCGCAGTAGCCGCACGTGCATCAACAAAGTAGTGCCAAGCGTGCGCCTGTGTCATAACTAAAGGGCCGGCTGGCTTGACCGTTAAAGGGTGCTGTAACCCCCAAAGTACACTCCAGTCCACACCAAAAAAATATATATTTTCTGTGTTTGTGAATTGTGTGCGCAGTAGCCGCACGTGCATCAACAAAGTAGTGCCAAGCGTGCGCCTGTATCATAAGTAAAGGGCCGGCTGGCTTGACCGTTAAAGGGTGCTGTAACACCCAAAGTACACTCCAGTCCAAACCAAAAAAATATATATTTTCTGTGTTTGTGAATTGTGTGCGCAGTAGCCGCACGTGCATCAACAATGTAGTGCCAAGCGTGCGCCTGTGTCATAAGTAAAGGGCCGGCTGGCTTTACCATTAAAGGGTGCTGTAATCCCCAAAGTACACTCCAGTCCAAACCAAAAAAATATATATTTTCTGTGTTTGTGAATTGTGTGCGCAGAAGCCGCACGTGCATCAACAAAGTAGTGCCAAGCGTGCGCCTGTGTCATAAGTAAAGGGCCGGCTGGCTTGACCGTTAATGGGTGCTGTAACCCCCAAAGTACACTCCAGTCCAAACCAAAAAAATATATATTTTCTGTGTTTGTGAATTGTGTGCGCAGTAGCCGCACGTGCATCAACAAAGTAGTGCCAAGCATGCGCCTGTGTCATAAGTAAAGGGCCGGCTGGCTTGACCGTTAAAGGGTGCTGTAACCCCCAAAGTACACTCCAGTCCAAACCAAAAAAATATATATTTTCTGTGTTTGTGAATTGTGTGCGCAGTAGCCGCACGTGCATCAACAAAGTAGTGCCAAGCGTGCGCCTGTGTCATAAGTAAAGGGCCGGCTGGCTTGACCATTAAAGGGTGCTGTAACCCCCAAAGTACACTCCAGTCCAAACCAAAAAAAAAATTATTTTCTGTGTTTGTGAATTGTGTGCGCAGTAGCCGCACGTGCATCAACAAAGTTGTGCCAAGCGTGCGCCTGTGTCATAAGTAAAGGGCTGGCTGGCTTGACCGTTAAAGGGTGCTGTAACCCAAAAGTACACTCCAGTCCAAACCAAAAAAATATATATTTTCTGTGTTTGTGAATTGTGTGCGCAGTAGCCGCACGTGCATCAACAAAGTAGTGCCAAGCGTGCGCCTGTGTCATAAGTAAAGGGCCGGATGGCTTGACCGTTAAAGGGTGCTGTAACCCCCAAAGTACACTCCAGTCCAAACCAAAAAAAAATATATTTTCTGTGTTTGTGAATTGTGTGCGCAGTAGCCGCACGTGCATCAACAAAGTAGTGCCAAGCGTGCGCCTGTGTCATAAGTAAAGGGCCGGCTGGCTTGACCGTTAAAGGGTGCTGTAACACCCAAAGTACACTCCAGTCCAAACCAAAAAAATATATATTTTCTGTGTTTGTGAATTGTGTGCGCAGTAGCCGCACGTGCATCAACAATGTAGTGCCAAGCGTGCGCCTGTGTCATAAGTAAAGGGCCGGCTGGCTTTACCATTAAAGGGTGCTGTAATCCCCAAAGTACACTCCAGTCCAAACCAAAAAAATATATATTTTCTGTGTTTGTGAATTGTGTGCGCAGAAGCCGCACGTGCATCAACAAAGTAGTGCCAAGCGTGCGCCTGTGTCATAAGTAAAGGGCCGGCTGGCTTGACCGTTAATGGGTGCTGTAACCCCCAAAGTACACTCCAGTCCAAACCAAAAAAATATATATTTTCTGTGTTTGTGAATTGTGTGCGCAGTAGCCGCACGTGCATCAACAAAGTAGTGCCAAGCATGCGCCTGTGTCATAAGTAAAGGGCCGGCTGGCTTGACCATTAAAGGGTGCTGTAACCCCCAAAGTACACTCCAGTCCAAACCAAAAAAATATATATTTTCTGTGTTTGTGAATTGTGTGCGCAGTAGCCGCACGTGCATCAACAAAGTAGTGCCAAGCGTGTGCCTGTGTCATAAGTAAAGGGCCGGCTGGCTTGACCATTAAAGGGTGCTGTAACCCCCAAAGTACACTCCAGTCCAAACCAAAAAAAAAATTATTTTCTGTGTTTGTGAATTGTGTGCGCAGTAGCCGCACGTGCATCAACAAAGTTGTGCCAAGCGTGCGCCTGTGTCATAAGTAAAGGGCTGGCTGGCTTGACCGTTAAAGGGTGCTGTAACCCACAAAGTACACTCCAGTCCAAACCAATAAAATATATATTTTCTGTGTTTGTGAATTGTGTGCGCAGTAGCCGCACGTGCATCAACAAAGTAGTGCCAAGCGTGCGCCTGTGTCATAAGTAAAGGGCCGGATGGCTTGACCGTTAAAGGGTGCTGTAACCCCCAAAGTACACTCCAGTCCAAACCAAAAAAATATATATTTTCTGTGTTTGTGAATTGTGTGCGCAGTAGCCGCACGTGCATCAACAAAGTAGTGCCAAGCGTGCGCCTGTGTCATAAGTAAAGGGCCGGCTGGCTTGACCGTTTAAGGGTGCTGTAACCCCCAAAGTACACTCCTGTCCAAATCAAAAAAATATATATTTTCTGTGTTTGTGAATTGTGTGCGCAGTACCCGCACGTGCATCAACAAAGTAGTGCCAAGCGTGCGCCTGTGTCATAAGTAAAGGGCCGGCTGGCTTGACCGTTAAAGGGTGCTGTAACCCCCAAAGTACACTCCAGTCCAAACCAAAAAAATATATATTTTCTGTGTTTGTGAATTGTGTGCGCAGTAGCCGCACGTGCATCAACAAAGTAGTGCCAAGCGTGCGCCTGTGTCATAAGTAAAGGGCCTGCTGGCTTGACTGTTAAAGGGTGCTGTAACCCCCAAAGTACACTCCAGTCCAAACCAAAAAAAAAATTATTTTCTGTGTTTGTGAATTGTGTGCGCAGTAGCCGCACGTGCATCAACAAAGTAGTGCCAAGCATGCGCATGTGTCATAAGTAAAGGTCCGGCTGGCTTGACCGTTAAAGGGTGCTGTAACCCCCAAAGTACACTCCAGTCCAAACCAAAAAAAAAATTATTTTCTGTGTTTGTGAATTGTGTGCGCAGTAGCGGCACGTGCATCAACAAAGTAGTGCCAAGCGTGTGCCTGTGTCATAAGTAAAGGGCCGGCTGGCTTGACCGTTAAAGGGTGCTGTAACCCCCAAAGTACACTCCAGTCCAAACCAAAAAAAAAATTATTTTCTGTGTTTGTGAATTGTGTGCGCAGTAGCAGCTTGTGCATCAACTAAGTAGTGCCAAGCGTGCACCTGTGTCATAAGTAAAGGGCCGTCTGGCTTGACCGTTAAAGGGTGCTGTAACCTCCAAAGTACACTCCAGTCCAAACCAAAAAAATATATATTTTCTGTGTTTGTGAATTGTGTGCGCAGTAGCCGCACGTGCATCAACAAAGTAGTGCCAAGCGTGCGCCTGTGTCATAAGTAAAGGGCCGGCTGGCTTGACCGTTAAAGGTTGCTGAAACCCCCAAAGTACACTACAGTCCAAACCAAAAAAATATATATTTTCTGTGTTTGTGAATTGTGTGCGCAGAAGCCGCACGTGCATCAACAAAGTAGTGCCAAGCGTGCGCCTGTGTCATAAGTAAAGGGCCGGCTGGCTTGACCGTTAAAGGGTGCTGTAACCCCCAAAGTACACTCCAGTCCAAACCAAAAAAATATATATTTTCTGTGTTTGTGAATTGTGTGCGCAGTAGCCGCACGTGCATCAACAAAGTAGTGCCAAGCGTGCGTCTGAGTCATAAGTAAAGGGCCGGATGGCTTGACCATTAAAGGGTGCTGTAACCCCCAAAGTACACTCCAGTCCAAACCAAAAAAATATATATTTTCTGTGTTTGTGAATTGTGTGCGCAGTAGCCGCACGTGCATCAACAAAGTAGTGCCAAGCGTGCGCCTGTGTCATAAGTAAATGGCCAGCTGGCTTGACCGTTAAAGGGTGCTATAACCCCCAAAGTACACTCCAGTCCAAACCAAAAAAAAAAATATTTTCTGTGTTTGTGAATTGTGTGCGCAGTAGCCGCACGTGCATCAACAAAGTAGTGCCAAGCGTGCTCCTGTGTCATAAGTAAAGGGCCAGCTGGCTTGACCATTAAAGGGTGCTGTAACCCTCAAAGTACACTCCAGTCCAAACCAAATAAAAATATATTTTCTGTGTTTGTGAATTGTGTGCGCAGAAGCCGCACGTGCATCAACAAAGTAGTGCCAAGCGTGCGCCTGTGTCATAAGTAAAGGGCCGGCTGGCTTGACCATTAAAGGGTGCTGTAACCCCCAAAGTACACTCCAGTCCAAACCAAAAAAATATATATTTTCTGCGTTTGTGAATTGTGTGCGCAGTAGCAGCACGTGCATCAACAAAGTAGTGCCAAGCGAGCGCCTGTATCATAAGTAAAGGGCCGGATGGCTTGACCATTAAAGGGTGCTGTAACCCCCAAAGTACACTCCAGTCCAAACCAAAAAAATATATATTTTCTGTGTTTGTGAATTGTGTGCGCAGTAGCCGCACGTGCATCAACAAAGTAGTGCCAAGTGTGCGCCTGTGCCATAAGTAAAGGGCCGGCTGGCTTGACTGTTAAAGGGTGCTGTAACCCCCAAAGTACACTCCAGTCCAAACCAAAAAAAAAAATATTTTCTGTGTTTGTGAATTGTGTGCGCAGTAGCCGCACGTGCATCAACAAAGTAGTGCCAAGCGTGCGCTTGTGTCATAAGTAAAGGGCCGGCTGGCTTGACCGTTAAAGGGTGCTGTAACCCCCAAAGTACACTCCTGTCCACACCAAAAAAATATATATTTTCTGTGTTTGTGAATTGTGTGCGCAGTAGCCGCACGTGCATCAACAAAGTATTGCCAAGCGTGCGCCTGTGTCATAAGTAAAGGGCCGGATGGCTTGACCGTTAAAGGGTGCTGTAACCCCCAAAGTACACTCCAGTCCAAACCAAAAAAAAAATTATTTTCTGTGTTTGTGAATTGTGTGCGCAGTAGCCGCACGTGCATCAACAAAGTAGTGCCAAGCGTGCGCCTGTGTCATAAGTAAAGGGCTGGCTGGCTTGACCATTAAAGGGTGCTGTAACCCCCAAAGTACACTCCAGTCCAAACCAAAAAAATATATATTTTCTGTGTTTGTGAATTGTGTGCGCAGTAGCCGCACGTGCATCAACAAAGTAGTGCCAAGCGTGCGCCTGTGTCATAAGTAAAGGGCAGGCTGGCTTGACCGTTAAAGGTACTGTAGCCCCCAAAGTTCACTCCAGTCCAAACCAAAAAAATATATATTTTCTGTGTTTGTGAATTGTGTGCGCAGTAGCCGCACGTGCATCAACAAAGTAGTGCCAAGCGTGCGCCTGTGTCATAAGTAAAGGGCCGGCTGGCTTGACCGTTAAAGGGTGCTGTAACCCCCAAAGTACACTCCAGTCCAAACCAAAAAAAAATATATTTTCTGTGTTTGTGAATTGTGTGCGCAGTAGCCGCACGTGCATCAACAAAGTAGTGCCAAGCGTGCGCCTGTGTCATAAGTAAAGGGCCGGCTGGCTTGACCGTTAAAGGGTGCTGTAACCCCCAAAGTACACTCCAGTCCAAACCAAAAAAATATATATTTTCTGTGTTTGTGAATTGTGTGCGCAGTAGCCGCACGTGCATCAACAAAGTAGTGCCAAGCGTGCGTCTGTGTCATAAGTAAAGGGCCGGATGGCTTGACCATTAAAGGGTGCTGTAACCCCCAAAGTACACTCCAGTCCAAACCAAAAAAATATATATTTTCTATGTTTGTGAATTGTGTGCGCAGTAGCCGCACGTGCATCAAAAAAGTAGTGCCAAACGTGCGCCTGTGTCATAAGTAAATGGCCGGCTGGCTTGACCGTTAAAGGGTGCTATAACCCCCAAAGTACACTCCAGTCCAAACCAAAAAAAAAATTATTTTCTGTGTTTGTGAATTGTGTGCGCAGTAGCCGCACGTGCATCAACAAAGTAGTGCCAAGCGTGCGCCTGTGTCATAAGTAAAGGGCCAGCTGGCTTGACCATTAAAGGGTGCTGTAACCCTCAAAGTACACTCCAGTCCAAACCAAATAAAAATATATTTTCTGTGTTTGTGAATTGCGTGCGCAGAAGCCGCACGTGCATCAACAAAGTAGTGCCAAGCGTGCGCCTGTGTCATAAGTAAAGGGCCGGCTGGCTTGACCGTTAAAGGGTGCTGTAACCCCCAAAGTACACTCCAGTCCAAACCAAAAAAATATATATTTTCTGCGTTTGTGAATTGTGTGCGCAGTAGCAGCACGTGCATGAACAAAGTAGTGCCAAGCGAGCGCCTGTATCATAAGTAAAGGGCCGGATGGCTTGACCATCAAAGGGTGCTGTAACCCCCAAAGTACACTCCAGTCCAAACCAAAAAAATATATATTTTCTGTGTTTGTGAATTGTGTGCGCAGTAGCCGCACGTGCATCAACAAAGTAGTGCCAAGTGTGCGCCTGTGCCATAAGTAAAGGGCCGGCTGGCTTGACCGTTAAAGGGTGCTGTAACCCCCAAAGTACACTCCAGTCCAAACCAAAAAAATATATATTTTCTGTGTTTGTGAATTGTGTGCGCAGTAGCCGCACGTGCATCAACAAAGTAGTGCCAAGCGTGCGCTTGTGTCATAAGTAAAGGGCCGGCTGGCTTGACCGTTAAAGGGTGCTGTAACCCCCAAAGTACACTCCTGTCCACACCAAAAAAAATATATTTTCTGTGTTTGTGAATTGTGTGCGCAGTAGCCGCACGTGCATCAACAAAGTAGTGCCAAGCGTGCGCCTGTGTCATAAGTAAAGGGCCGGATGGCTTGACCGTTAAAGGGTGCTGTAACCCCCAAAGTACACTCCAGTCCAAACCAAAAAAAAATATATTTTCTGTGTTTGTGAATTGTGTGCGCAGTAGCCGCACGTGCATCAACAATGTAGTGCCAAGCGTGCGCCTGTGTCATAAGTAAAGGGCCGGCTGGCTTGACTGTTAAAGGGTGCTGTAACCCCCAAAGTACACTCCAGTCCAAACCAAAAAAAAAATTATTTTCTGTGTTTGTGAATTGTGTGCGCAGTAGCCGCACGTGCATCAACAAAGTAGTGCCAAGCGTGCGCCTGTGTCATAAGTAAAGGGCCGGCTGGCTTGACCATTAAAGGGTGCTGTAACCCCCAAAGTACACTCCAGTCCAAACCAAAAAAATATATATTTTCTGTGTTTGTGAATTGTGTGCGCAGTAGCCGCACGTGCATCAACAATGTAGTGCCAAGCGTGCGCCTGTGTCATAAGTAAAGGGCCGGCTGGCTTGACCGTTAAAGGTACTGTAGCCCCCAAAGTTCACTCCAGTCCAAACCAAAAAAAAATATATTTTCTGTGTTTGTGAATTGTGTGCGCAGTAGCCGCACGTGCATCAACAAAGTAGTGCCAAGCGTGCGCCTGTGTCATAAGTAAAGGGCCGGCTGGCTTGACCGTTAAAGGGTGCTGTAACCCCCAAAGTACACTCCAGTCCAAACCAAAAAAAAATATATTTTCTGTGTTTGTGAATTGTGTGCGCAGTAGCCGCACGTGCATCAACAAAGTAGTGCCAAGCGTGCGCCTGTGTCATAAGTAAAGGGCCGGCTGGCTTGACCGTTAAAGGGTGCTGTAACCCCCAAAGTAAACTACAGTCCAAACCAAAAAAAAAATTATTTTCTGTGTTTGTGAATTGTGTGCGCAGTAGCCGCACGTGCATCAACAAAGTTGTGCCAAGCGTGCGCCTGTGTCATAAGTAAAGGGCCGGCTGGCTAGACCGTTAAAGGGTGCTGTAACCCCCAAAGTACACTCCAGTCCAAACCAAAAATATATATATTTTCTGTGTTTGTGAATTGTGTGCGCAGTAGCCGCACGTGCATCAACAAAGTAGTGCCAAGCGTGCGCCTGTGTCATAAGTAAAGGGCCGGCTGGCTTGACCGTTAAAGGGTGCTGTAACCCCCAAAGTACACTCCAGTCCAAACCAAAAAAATATATATTTTCTGTGTTTGTGAATTGTGTGCGCAGTAGCCGCACGTGCATCAACAAAGTAGTGCCAAGCGTGCGCCTGTGTCATAAGTAAAGGGCCGGCTGGCTTGACCATTAATGGGTGCTGTAACCCCCAAAGTACACTCCAGTCCAAACCAAAAAAAAAATTATTTTCTGTGTTTGTGAATTGTGTGCGCAGTAGCCGCACGTGCATCAACAAAGTAGTGCCAAGCGTGCGCCTGTGTCATAAGTAAAGGGCCAGCTGGCTTGACCATTAAAGGGTGCTTTAACCCTCAAAGTACACTCCAGTCCAAACCAAATAAAAATATATTTTCTGTGTTTGTGAATTGTGTGCGCAGTAGCCGCACGTGCATCAACAAAGTAGTGCCAAGCGTGTGCCTGTGTCATAAGTAAAGGGCCGGCTGGCTTGACCATTAAAGGGTGCTGTAACCCCCAAAGTACACTCCAGTCCAAACCAAAAAAATATATATTTTCTGTGTTTGTGAATTGTGTGCGCAGTAGCCGCACGTGCATCAACAAAGTAGTGCCAAGCGAGCGCCTGTGTCATAAGTAAAGGGCCGGATGGCTTGACCATTAAAGGGTGCTGTAACCCCCAAAGTACACTCCAGTCCAAACCAAAAAAATATATATTTTTTGTGTTTGTGAATTGTGTGCGCAGTAGGCGCACGTGCATCAACTAAGTAGTGCCAAACGTGCGCCTGTGTCATAAGTAAAGGGCCGGCTGGCTTGACTGTTAAAGGGTGCTGTAGCCCCCAAAGTACACTCCAGTCCAAACCAAAAAAAAAATTATTTTCTGTGTTTGTGAATTGTGTGTGCAGTAGCCGCACGTGCATCAACAAAGTAGTGCCAAGCGTGCGCCTGTGTCATAAGTAAAGGGCCGGCTGGCTTGACCGTTAAAAGGGTGCTATAACCCCCAAAGTACACTCCAGTCCAAACCAAAAAAAAAATATATTTTCTGTGTTTGTGAATTGTGTGCGCAATAGCCGCACGTGCATCAACAAAGTAGTGCCAAGCGTGCGCTTGTGTCATAAGTAAAGGGCCGGCTGGCTTGACCATTAAAGGGTGCTGTAACCCTCAAAGTACACTCCAGTCCAAACCAAATAAAAATATATTTTCTGTGTTTGTGAATTGTGTGCGCAGTAGCCGCACGTGCATCAACAAAGTAGTGCCAAGCGTGCGCCTGTGTCATAAGTAAAGGGCCGGATGGCTTGACCGTTAAAGGGTGCTGTAACCCCCAAAGTACACTCCAGTCCAAACCAAAAAAATATATATTTTCTGTGTTTGTGAATTGTGTGCGCAGTAGCCGCACGTGCATCAACAATGTAGTGCCAAGCGTGCGCCTGTGTCATAAGTAAAGGGCCGGCTGGCTTGACTGTTAAAGGGTGCTGTAACCCCCAAAGTACACTCCAGTCCAAACCAAAAAAAAAATTATTTTCTGTGTTTGTGAATTGTGTGCGCAGTAGCCGCACGTGCATCAACAAAGTAGTGCCAAGCGTGCGCCTGTGTCATAAGTAAAGGGCCAGCTGGCTTGACCATTAAAGGGTGCTGTAACCCCCAAAGTACACTCCAGTCCAAACCAAAAAAATATATATTTTCTGTGTTTGTGAATTGTGTGCGCAGTAGCCGCACGTGCATCAACAATGTAGTGCCAAGCGTGCGCCTGTGTCATAAGTAAAGGGCCAGCTGGCTTGACCATTAAAGGTACTGTAGCCCCCAAAGTTCACTCCAGTCCAAACCAAAAAAATATATATTTTCTGTGTTTGTGAATTGTGTGCGCAGTAGCAGCACGTGCATCAACAAAGTAGTGCCAAGCGAGCGCCTGTATCATAAGTAAAGGGCCGGATGGCTTGACCATCAAAGGGTGCTGTAACCCCCAAAGTACACTCCAGTCCAAACCAAAAAAATTTATATTTTCTGTGTTTGTGAATTGTGTGCGCAGTAGCCGCACGTGCATCAACAAAGTAGTGCCAAGTGTGCGCCTGTGCCATAAGTAAAGGGCCGGCTGGCTTGACCGTTAAAGGGTGCTGTAACCCCCAAAGTACACTCCAGTCCAAACCAAAAAAAAATATATTTTCTGTGTTTGTGAATTGTGTGCGCAATAGCCGCACGTGCATTAACAAAGTAGTGCCAAGCGTGCGCTTGTGTCATAAGTAAAGGGCCGGCTGGCTTGACCATCAAAGGGTGCTGTAACCCCCAAAGTACACTCCAGTCCAAACCAAAAAAATTTATATTTTCTGTGTTTGTGAATTGTGTGCGCAGTAGCCGCACGTGCATCAACAAAGTAGTGCCAAGTGTGCGCCTGTGCCATAAGTAAAGGGCCGGCTGGCTTGACCGTTAAAGGGTGCTGTAACCCCCAAAGTACACTCCAGTCCAAACAAAAAAAAAATATATTTTCTGTGTTTGTGAATTGTGTGCGCAATAGCCGCACGTGCATCAACAAAGTAGTGCCAAGCGTGCGCTTGTGTCATAAGTAAAGGGCCGGCTGGCTTGACCATTAAAGGGTGCTGTAACCCTCAAAGTACACTCCAGTCCAAACCAAATAAAAATATATTTTCTGTGTTTGTGAATTGTGTGCGCAGTAGCCGCACGTGCATCAACAAAGTAGTGCCAAGCGTGCGCCTGTGTCATAAGTAAAGGGCCGGATGGCTTGACCGTTAAAGGGTGCTGTAACCCCCAAAGTACACTCCAGTCCAAACCAAAAAAATATATATTTTCTGTGTTTGTGAATTGTGTGCGCAGTAGCCGCATGTGCATCAACAATGTAGTGCCAAGCGTGCGCCTGTGTCATAAGTAAAGGGCCGGCTGGCTTGACTGTTAAAGGGTGCTGTAACCCCCAAAGTACACTCCAGTCCAAACCAAAAAAAAAATTATTTTCTGTGTTTGTGAATTGTGTGTGCAGTAGCCGCACGTGCATCAACAAAGTAGTGCCAAGCGTGCGCCTGTGTCATAAGTAAAGGGCCGGCTGGCTTGACCGTTAAAAGGGTGCTATAACCCCCAAAGTACACTCCAGTCCAAACCAAAAAAAAAATTATTTTCTGTGTTTGTGAATTGTGTGCGCAGTAGCCGCACGTGCATCAACAAAGTAGTGCCAAGCGTGCGCCTGTGTCATAAGTAAAGGGCCAGCTGGCTTGACCATTAAAGGGTGCTGTAACCCTCAAAGTACACTCCAGTCCAAACCAAATAAAAATATATTTTCTGTGTTTGTGAATTGTGTGCGCAGAAGCCGCACGTGCATCAACAAAGTAGTGCCAAGCGTGCGCCTGTGTCATAAGTAAAGGGCCGGCTGGCTTGACCATTAAAGGGTGCTGTAACCCCCAAAGTACACTCCAGTCCAAACCAAAAAAATATATATTTTCTGCGTTTGTGAATTGTGTGCGTAGTAGCAGCACGTGCATGAACAAAGTAGTGCCAAGCGAGCGCCTGTATCATAAGTAAAGGGCCGGATGGCTTGACCATCAAAGGGTGCTGTAACCCCCAAAGTACACTCCAGTCCAAACCAAAAAAATTTATATTTTCTGTGTTTGTGAATTGTGTGCGCAGTAGCCGCACGTGCATCAACAAAGTAGTGCCAAGTGTGCGCCTGTGCCATAAGTAAAGGGC
Source organism: Taudactylus pleione (assembly GCA_031769625.1). Lineage (NCBI taxonomy): Eukaryota > Metazoa > Chordata > Amphibia > Anura > Myobatrachidae > Taudactylus > Taudactylus pleione. The sequence continues at coordinate 3,222,085 of JAUIMM010000353.1, forward strand.
CGGCTGGCTTGACCGTTAAAGGGTGCTGTAACCCCCAAAGTACACTCCAGTCCAAACCAAAAAAAAAATATTTTCTGTGTTTGTGAATTGTGTGCGCAATAGCCGCACGTGCATTAACAAAGTAGTGCCAAGCGTGCGCTTGTGTCATAAGTAAAGGGCCGGCTGGCTTGACCATCAAAGGGTGCTGTAACCCCCAAAGTACACTCCAGTCCAAACCAAAAAAAAATATATTTTCTGTGTTTGTGAATTGTGTGCGCAATAGCCGCACGTGCATCAACAAAGTAGTGCCAAGCGTGCGCTTGTGTCATAAGTAAAGGGCCGGCTGGCTTGACCATTAAAGGGTGCTGTAACCCTCAAAGTACACTCCAGTCCAAACCAAATAAAAATATATTTTCTGTGTTTGTGAATTGTGTGCGCAGTAGCCGCACGTGCATCAACAAAGTAGTGCCAAGCGTGCGCCTGTGTCATAAGTAAAGGGCCGGATGGCTTGACCGTTAAAGGGTGCTGTAACCCCCAAAGTACACTCCAGTCCAAACCAAAAAAATATATATTTTCTGTGTTTGTGAATTGTGTGCGCAGTAGCCGCACGTGCATCAACAAAGTAGTGCCAAGCGAGCGCCTGTATCATAAGTAAAGGGCCGGATGGCTTGACCATCAAAGGGTGCTGTAACCCCCAAAGTACACTCCAGTCCAAACCAAAAAAATTTATATTTTCTGTGTTTGTGAATTGTGTGCGCAGTAGCCGCACGTGCATCAACAAAGTAGTGCCAAGTGTGCGCCTGTGCCATAAGTAAAGGGCCGGCTGGCTTGACCGTTAAAGGGTGCTGTAACCCCCAAAGTACACTCCAGTCCAAACCAAAAAAAAATATATTTTCTGTGTTTGTGAATTGTGTGCGCAATAGCCGCACGTGCATTAACAAAGTAGTGCCAAGCGTGCGCTTGTGTCATAAGTAAAGGGCCGGCTGGCTTGACCATCAAAGGGTGCTGTAACCCCCAAAGTACACTCCAGTCCAAACCAAAAAAATTTATATTTTCTGTGTTTGTGAATTGTGTGCGCAGTAGCCGCACGTGCATCAACAAAGTAGTGCCAAGTGTGCGCCTGTGCCATAAGTAAAGGGCCGGCTGGCTTGACCGTTAAAGGGTGCTGTAACCCCCAAAGTACACTCCAGTCCAAACCAAAAAAATATATATTTTCTGTGTTTGTGAATTGTGTGCGCAATAGCCGCACGTGCATCAACAAAGTAGTGCCAAGCGTGCGCTTGTGTCATAAGTAAAGGGCCGGCTGGCTTGACCATTAAAGGGTGCTGTAACCCTCAAAGTACACTCCAGTCCAAACCAAATAAAAATATATTTTCTGTGTTTGTGAATTGTGTGCGCAGTAGCCGCACGTGCATCAACAAAGTAGTGCCAAGCGTGCGCCTGTGTCATAAGTAAAGGGCTGGATGGCTTGACCGTTAAAGGGTGCTGTAACCCCCAAAGTACACTCCAGTCCAAACCAAAAAAATATATATTTTCTGTGTTTGTGAATTGTGTGCGCAGTACCCGCACGTGCATCAACAATGTAGTGCCAAGCGTGCGCCTGTGTCATAAGTAAAGGGCCGGCTGGCTTGACTGTTAAAGGGTGCTGTAACCCCCAAAGTACACTCCAGTCCAAACCAAAAAAAAAATTATTTTCTGTGTTTGTGAATTGTGTGCGCAGTAGCCGCACGTGCATCAACAAAGTAGTGCCAAGCGTGCGCCTGTGTCATAAGTAAAGGGCCAGCTGGCTTGACCATTAAAGGGTGCTGTAACCCCCAAAGTACACTCCAGTCCAAACCAAAAAAATATATATTTTCTGTGTTTGTGAATTGTGTGCGCAGTAGCCGCACGTGCATCCACAATGTAGTGCCAAGCGTGCGCCTGTGTCATAAGTAAAGGGCCAGCTGGCTTGACCGTTAAAGGTACTGTAGCCCCCAAAGTTCACTCCAGTCCAAACCAAAAAAATATATATTTTCTGTGTTTGTGAATTGTGTGCGCAGTAGCCGCACGTGCATCAACAAAGTAGTGCCAAGCGTGCGCCTGTGTCATAAGTAAAGGGCCGGCTGGCTTGACCGTTAAAGGGTGCTGTAACCCCCAAAGTACACTCCAGTCCAAACCAAAAAAAAATATATTTTCTGCGTTTGTGAATTGTGTGCGCAGTAGCAGCACGTGCATGAACAAAGTAGTGCCAAGCGAGCGCCTGTATCATAAGTAAAGGGCCGGATGGCTTGACCATCAAAGGGTGCTGTAACCCCCAAAGTACACTCCAGTCCAAACCAAAAAAATTTATATTTTCTGTGTTTGTGAATTGTGTGCGCAGTAGCCGCACGTGCATCAACAAAGTAGTGCCAAGTGTGCGCCTGTGCCATAAGTAAAGGGCCGGCTGGCTTGACCGTTAAAGGGTGCTGTAACCCCCAAAGTACACTCCAGTTCAAACCAAAAAAAAATATATTTTCTGTGTTTATGAATTGTGTGCGCAATAGCCGCACGTGCATTAACAAAGTAGTGCCAAGCGTGCGCTTGTGTCATAAGTAAAGGGCCGGCTGGCTTGACCATCAAAGGGTGCTGTAACCCCCAAAGTACACTCCAGTCCAAACCAAAAAAATTTATATTTTCTGTGTTTGTGAATTGTGTGCGCAGTAGCCGCACGTGCATCAACAAAGTAGTGCCAAGTGTGCGCCTGTGCCATAAGTAAAGCGCCGGCTGGCTTGACCGTTAAAGGGTGCTGTAACCCCCAAAGTACACTCCAGTCCAAACCAAAAAAAAATATATTTTCTGTGTTTGTGAATTGTGTGCGCAATAGCCGCACGTGCATCAACAAAGTAGTGCCAAGCGTGCGCTTGTGTCATAAGTAAAGGGCCGGCTGGCTTGACCATTAAAGGGTGCTGTAACCCTCAAAGTACACTCCAGTCCAAACCAAATAAAAATATATTTTCTGTGTTTGTGAATTGTGTGCGCAGTAGCCGCACGTGCATCAACAAAGTAGTGCCAAGCGTGCGCCTGTGTCATAAGTAAAGGGCCGGATGGCTTGACCGTTAAAGGGTGCTGTAACCCCCAAAGTACACTCCAGTCCAAACCAAAAAAATATATATTTTCTGTGTTTGTGAATTGTGTGCGCAGTAGCCGCACGTGCATCAACAATGTAGTGCCAAGCGTGCGCCTGTGTCATAAGTAAAGGGCCGGCTGGCTTGACTGTTAAAGGGTGCTGTAACCCCCAAAGTACACTCCAGTCCAAACCAAAAAAAAAATTATTATCTGTGTTTGTGAATTGTGTGCGCAGTAGCCGCACGTGCATCAACAAAGTAGTGCCAAGCGTGCGCCTGTGTCATAAGTAAAGGGCCAGCTGGCTTGACCATTAAAGGGTGCTGTAACCCCCAAAGTACACTCCAGTCCAAACCAAAAAAATATATATTTTCTGTGTTTGTGAATTGTGTGCGCAGTAGCAGCACGTGCATCAACAAAGTAGTGCCAAGCGAGCGCCTGTATCATAAGTAAAGGGCCGGATGGCTTGACCATCAAAGGGTGCTGTAACCCCCAAAGTACACTCCAGTCCAAACCAAAAAAATTTATATTTTCTGTGTTTGTGAATTGTGTGCGCAGTAGCCGCACGTGCATCAACAAAGTAGTGCCAAGTGTGCGCCTGTGCCATAAGTAAAGGGCCGGCTGGCTTGACCGTTAAAGGGTGCTGTAACCCCCAAAGTACACTCCAGTCCAAACCAAAAAAAAATATATTTTCTGTGTTTGTGAATTGTGTGCGCAATAGCCGCACGTGCATTAACAAAGTAGTGCCAAGCGTGCGCTTGTGTCATAAGTAAAGGGCCGGCTGGCTTGACCATCAAAGGGTGCTGTAACCCCCAAAGTACACTCCAGTCCAAACCAAAAAAATTTATATTTTCTGTGTTTGTGAATTGTGTGCGCAGTAGCCGCACGTGCATCAACAAAGTAGTGCCAAGTGTGCGCCTGTGCCATAAGTAAAGGGCCGGCTGGCTTGACCGTTAAAGGGTGCTGTAACCCCCAAAGTACACTCCAGTCCAAACAAAAAAAAAATATATTTTCTGTGTTTGTGAATTGTGTGCGCAATAGCCGCACGTGCATCAACAAAGTAGTGCCAAGCGTGCGCTTGTGTCATAAGTAAAGGGCCGGCTGGCTTGACCATTAAAGGGTGCTGTAACCCTCAAAGTACACTCCAGTCCAAACCAAATAAAAATATATTTTCTGTGTTTGTGAATTGTGTGCGCAGTAGCCGCACGTGCATCAACAAAGTAGTGCCAAGCGTGCGCCTGTGTCATAAGTAAAGGGCCGGATGGCTTGACCGTTAAAGGGTGCTGTAACCCCCAAAGTACACTCCAGTCCAAACCAAAAAAATATATATTTTCTGTGTTTGTGAATTGTGTGCGCAGTAGCCGCATGTGCATCAACAATGTAGTGCCAAGCGTGCGCCTGTGTCATAAGTAAAGGGCCGGCTGGCTTGACTGTTAAAGGGTGCTGTAACCCCCAAAGTACACTCCAGTCCAAACCAAAAAAAAAATTATTTTCTGTGTTTGTGAATTGTGTGCGCAGTAGCCGCACGTGCATCAACAAAGTAGTGCCAAGCGTGCGCCTGTGTCATAAGTAAAGGGCCAGCTGGCATGACCATTAAAGGGTGCTGTAACCCCCAAAGTACACTCCAGTCCAAACCAAAAAAATATATATTTTCTGTGTTTGTGAATTGTGTGCGCAGTAGCCGCACGTGCATCAACAATGTAGTGCCAAGCGTGCGCCTGTGTCATAAGTAAAGGGCCAGCTGGCTTGACCGTTAAAGGTACTGTAGCCCCCAAAGTTCACTCCAGTCCAAACCAAAAAAATATATATTTTCTGTGTTTGTGAATTGTGTGCGCAGTAGCCGCACGTGCATCAACAAAGTAGTGCCAAGCGTGCGCCTGTGTCATAAGTAAAGGGCCGGCTGGCTTGACCGTTAAAGGGTGCTGTAACCCCCAAAGTACACTCCAGTCCAAACCAAAAAAATATATATTTTCTGTGTTTGTGAATTGTGTGCGCAGTAGCCGCACATGCATCAACAAAGTAGTGCCAAGCGTGCGCCTGTGTCATAAGTAAAGGGCCGGCTGGCTTGACCGTTAAAGGGTGCTGTAACCCCCAAAGTACACTACAGTCCAAACCAAAAAAAAATTATTTTCTGTGTTTGTGAATTGTGTGCGCAGTAGCCGCACGTGCATCAACAAAGTTGTGCCAAGCGTGCGCCTGTGTCATAAGTAAAGGGCCGGCTGGCTAGACCGTTAAAGGGTGCTGTAACCCCCAAAGTACACTCCAGTCCAAACCAAAAATATATATATTTTCTGTGTTTGTGAATTGTGTGCGCAGTAGCCGCACGTGCATCAACAAAGTAGTGCCAAGCGTGCGCCTGTGTCATAAGTAAAGGGCCGGCTGGCTTGACCGTTAAAGGGTGCTGTAACCCCCAAAGTACACTCCAGTCCAAACCAAAAAAATATATATTTTCTGTGTTTGTGAATTGTGTGCGCAGTAGCCGCACGTGCATCAACAAAGTAGTGCCAAGCGTGCGCCTGTGTCATAAGTAAAGGGCCGGCTGGCTTGACCATTAATGGGTGCTGTAACCCCCAAAGTACACTCCAGTCCAAACCAAAAAAAAAATTATTTTCTGTGTTTGTGAATTGTGTGCGCAGTAGCCGCACGTGCATCAACAAAGTAGTGCCAAGCGTGCGCCTGTGTCATAAGTAAAGGGCCAGCTGGCTTGACCATTAAAGGGTGCTGTAACCCTCAAAGTACACTCCAGTCCAAACCAAATAAAAATATATTTTCTGTGTTTGTGAATTGTGTGCGCAGTAGCCGCACGTGCATCAACAAAGTAGTGCCAAGCGTGTGCCTGTGTCATAAGTAAAGGGCCGGCTGGCTTGACCATTAAAGGGTGCTGTAACCCCCAAAGTACACTCCAGTCCAAACCAAAAAAATATATATTTTCTGTGTTTGTGAATTGTGTGCGCAGTAGCCGCACGTGCATCAACAAAGTAGTGCCAAGCGAGCGCCTGTGTCATAAGTAAAGGGCCGGATGGCTTGACCATTAAAGGGTGCTGTAACCCCCAAAGTACACTCCAGTCCAAACCAAAAAAATATATATTTTCTGTGTTTGTGAATTGTGTGCGCAGTAGGCGCACGTGCATCAACAAAGTAGTGCCAAACGTGCGCCTGTGTCATAAGTAAAGGGCCGGCTGGCTTGACTGTTAAAGGGTGCTGTAACCCCCAAAGTACACTCCAGTCCAAACCAAAAAAAAAATTATTTTCTGTGTTTGTGAATTGTGTGTGCAGTAGCCGCACGTGCATCAACAAAGTAGTGCCAAGCGTGCGCCTGTGTCATAAGTAAAGGGCCGGCTGGCTTGACCGTTAAAAGGGTGCTGTAACCCCCAAAGTACTCTCCAGTCCAAACCAAAAAAATATATATTTTCTGTGTTTGTGAATTGTGTGCGCAGTAGCCGCACGTGCATCAACAAAGTAGTGCCAAGCGTGCGCCTGTGTCATAAGTAAAGGGCCGGCTGGCTTGACCGTTAAAGGTTGCTGTAACCCCCAAAGTACACTCCAGTCCACACCAAAAAAATATATATTTTCTGTGTTTGTGAATTGTGTGCGCAGTAGCCGCACGTGCATCAACAAAGTAGTGCCAAGCGTGCGCCTGTGTCATAAGTAAAGGGCAAGATGGCTTGACTGTTAAAGGGTGCTGTAACCCCCAAAGTACACTCCAGTCCAAACCAATAAAAAAATTATTTTCTGTGTTTGTGAATTGTGTGTGCAGTAGCCGCACGTGCATCAACAAAGTAGTGCCAAGCGTGCGCCTGTGTCATAAGTAAAGGGCCGGCTGGCTTGACCGTTAAAGGGTGCTGTAACCCCCAAAGTACACTCCAGTCCAAACCAAAAAAATATATATTTTCTGCGTTTGTGAATTGTGTGCGCAGTAGCAGCACGTGCATGAACAAAGTAGTGCCAAGCGAGCGCCTGTATCATAAGTAAAGGGCCGGATGGCTTGACCATCAAAGGGTGCTGTAACCCCCAAAGTACACTCCAGTCCAAACCAAAAAAATATATATTTTCTGTGTTTGTGAATTGTGTGCGCAGTAGCCGCACGTGCATCAACAAAGTAGTGCCAAGTGTGCGCCTGTGCCATAAGTAAAGGGCCGGCTGGCTTGACCGTTAAAGGGTGCTGTAACCCCCAAAGTACACTCCAGTCCAAACCAAAAAAATATATATTTTCTGTGTTTGTGAATTGTGTGCGCAGTAGCCGCACGTGCTTCAACAAAGTAGTGCCAAGCGTGCGCTTGTGTCATAAGTAAAGGGCCGGCTGGCTTGACCGTTAAAGGGTGCTGTAACCCCCAAAGTACACTCCTGTCCACACCAAAAAAATATATATTTTCTGTGTTTGTGAATTGTGTGCGCAGTAGCCGCACGTGCATCAACAAAGTAGTGCCAAGCGTGCGCCTGTGTCATAAGTAAAGGGCCGGATGGCTTTACCGTTAAAGGGTGCTGTAACCCCCAAAGTACACTCCAGTCCAAACCAAAAAAAAAATTATTTTCTGTGTTTGTGAATTGTGTGCGCAGTAGCCGCACGTGCATCAACAAAGTAGTGCCAAGCGTGCGCCTGTGTCATAAGTAAAGGGCCGGCTGGCTTGACCATTAAAGGGTGCTGTAACCCCCAAAGTACACTCCAGTCCAAACCAAAAAAATATATATTTTCTGTGTTTGTGAATTGTGTGCGCAGTAGCCGCACGTGCATCAACAATGTAGTGCCAAGCGTGCGCCTGTGTCATAAGTAAAGGGCCGGCTGGCTTGACCGTTAAAGGTACTGTAGCCCCCAAAGTTCACTCCAGTCCAAACCAAAAAAATATATATTTTCTGTGTTTGTGAATTGTGTGTGCAGTAGCCGCACGTGCATCAACAAAGTAGTGCCAAGCGTGCGCCTGTGTCATAAGTAAAGGGCCGGCTGGCTTGACCGTTAAAGGGTGCTGTAACCCCCAAAGTACACTCCAGTCCAAACCAAAAAAAAATATATTTTCTGTGTTTGTGAATTGTGTGCGCAGTAGCCGCACGTGCATCAACAAAGTAGTGCCAAGCGTGCGCCTGTGTCATAAGTAAAGGGCCGGCTGGCTTTACCGTTAAAGGGTGCTGTAACCCCCAAAGTACACTACAGTCCAAACCAAAAAAAAAATTATTTTCTGTGTTTGTGAATTGTGTGCGCAGTAGCCGCACGTGCATCAACAAAGTTGTGCCAAGCGTGCGCCTGTGTCATAAGTAAAGGGCCGGCTGGCTAGACCGTTAAAGGGTGCTGTAACCCCCAAAGTACACTCCAGTCCAAACCAAAAATATATATATTTTCTGTGTTTGTGAATTGTGTGCGCAGTAGGCGCACGTGCATCAACAAAGTAGTGCCAAGCGTGCGCCTGTGTCATAAGTAAAGGGCCGGCTGGCTTGACCATTAATGGGTGCTGTAACCCCCAAAGTACACTCCAGTCCAAACCAAAAAAAAAATTATTTTCTGTGTTTGTGAATTGTGTGCGCAGTAGCCGCATGTGCATCAACAAAGTAGTGCCAAGCGTGCGCCTGTGTCATAAGTAAAGGGCCAGCTGGCTTGACCATTAAAGGGTGCTGTAACCCTCAAAGTACACTCCAGTCCAAACCAAATAAAAATATATTTTCTGTGTTTGTGAATTGTGTGCGCAGTAGCCGCACGTGCATCAACAAAGTAGTGCCAAGCGTGTGCCTGTGTCATAAGTAAAGGGCCGGCTGGCTTGACCATTAAAGGGTGCTGTAACCCCCAAAGTACACTCCAGTCCAAACCAAAAAAATATATATTTTCTGTCTTTGTGAATTGTGTGCGCAGTAGCCGCACGTGCATCAACAAAGTAGTGCCAAGCGAGCGCCTGTGTCATAAGTAAAGGGCCGGATGGCTTGACCATTAAAGGGTGCTGTAACCCCCAAAGTACACTCCAGTCCAAACCAAAAAAATATATATTTTCTGTGTTTGTGAATTGTGTGCGCAGTAGGCGCACGTGCATCAACAAAGTAGTGCCAAACGTGCGCCTGTGTCATAAGTAAAGGGCCGGCTGGCTTGACTGTTAAAGAGTGCTGTAACCCCCAAAGTACACTCCAGTCCAAACCAAAAAAAAAATTATTTTCTGTGTTTGTGAATTGTGTGTGCAATAGCCGCACGTGCATCAACAAAGTAGTGCCAAGCGTGCGCCTGTGTCATAAGTAAAGGGCCGGCTGGCTTGACCGTTAAAAGGGTGCTGTAACCCCCAAAGTACACTCCAGTCCAAACCAAAAAAATATATATTTTCTGTGTTTGTGAATTGTGTGCGCAGTAGCCGCACGTGCATCAACAAAGTAGTGCCAAGCGTGCGCCTGTGTCATAAGTAAAGGGCCGGCTGGCTTGACCGTTAAAGGGTGCTGTAACCCCCAAAGTACACTCCAGTCCACACCAAAAAAATATATATTTTCTGTGTTTGTGAATTGTGTGCGCAGTAGCCGCACGTGCATCAACAAAGTAGTGCCAAGCGTGCGCCTGTGTCATAAGTAAAGGGCAAGATGGCTTGACTGTTAAAGGGTGCTGTAACCCCCAAAGTACACTCCAGTCCAAACCAAAAAAAAAATTATTTTCTGTGTTTGTGAATTGTGTGTGCAGTAGCCGCACGTGCATCAACAAAGTAGTGCCAAGCGTGCGCCTGTGTCATAAGTAAAGGGCCGGATGGCTTGACCGTTAAAAGGGTGCTGTAACCCCCAAAGTACACTCCAGTCCAAACCAAAAAAATATATATTTTCTGTGTTTGTGAATTGTGTGCGCAGTAGCCGCACGTGCATCAACAAAGTAGTGCCAAGCGTGCGCCTGTGTCATAAGTAAAGGGCCGGCTGGCTTGACCGTTAAAGGGTGCTGTAACCCCCAAAGTACACTCCAGTCCACACCAAAAAAAAATATATTTTCTGTGTTTGTGAATTGTGTGCGCAGTAGCCGCACGTGCATCAACAAAGTAGTGCCAAGCGTGCGCCTGTGTCATAAGTAAAGGGCAAGATGGCTTGACCGTTAAAGGGTGCTTTAACCCCCAAAGTACACTCCAGTCCAAACCAAAAAAATATATATTTTCTGTGTTTGTGAATTGTGTGCGCAGTAGCCGCACGTGCATCAACAATGTAGTGCCAAGCGTGCGCCTGTGTCATAAGTAAAGGGCCGGCTGGCTTGACCATTAAAGGGTGCTGTAATCCCCAAAGTACACTCCAGTCCAAACCAAAAAAATATATATTTTCTGTGTTTGTGAATTGTGTGCGCAGAAGCCGCACGTGCATCAACAAAGTAGTGCCAAGCGTGCGCCTGTGTCATAAGTAAAGGGCCGGCTGGCTTGACCGTTAATGGGTGCTGTAACCCCCAAAGTACACTCCAGTCCAAACCAAAAAATTATATATTTTCTGTGTTTGAGAATTGTGTGCGCAGTAGCCGCACGTGCATGAACAAAGTAGTGCCAAGCGTGCGCCTGTGTCATAAGCAAAGGGCCGGCTGGCTTGACCGTTAAAGGGTGCTGTAACCCCCAAAGTACACTCCAGTCCAAACCAAAAAAATATATATTTTCTGTGTTTGTGAATTGTGTGCGCAGTAGCCGCACGTGCATCAACAAAGTAGTGCCAAGCGTGCGCCTGTGTCATAAGTAAAGGGCCGGCTGGCTTGACCGTTAAAGGG